>CM060920.1:456243860-458643860 GCA_030737875.1 Allium sativum
GTAATTATATTTTATTTATTGTTAAAATAATATGTTATATACAACTTTTTCAAACTTAATTGTGATATATTAATTACAAACTAAAATGATATTCAATTATCGCTATCCACGTATATATGTAGCTATTAATGTCTTAACTTTGAAAAAAAATCCTAATAATATAAATGTGAATAATTTATGTTACATGAGATATATTTATTTTATGTATGAGTGAATAAATAACTTTATCATTCTTGTTGTATAGTAATTTGTATGTATATTCAATTCTCATTTTTGTAAAAATACATAAACGAAGGAATGAATGTTAAATAATTTAAGTTATTTATATATTTATAATCAACACAACTAACTCAATTAAAGAGTTGAATGTAAAAGATATTAAAAAAACAAAGAAAAGCTTTGTACGTATCTGTAACTGAGAGAAGCTTTTATTTATTACTTAGTTTTAGTTTTTAAACAATTTTATCTTTGTAGGCACAATACACCAGAAAAGACCTTTAGTAGCGTTTAAAAAACGCTACTAAAGCTTTTGGTAGCGTTTTAAAGAACGCTACTATAGGTCACGCAACTAAAAGTCTTGTTTTTTTTGTTGCGTTTTGATAAACGCTAACATTTCATACAACTGCATTTTTTAATTGCTACCAAATCTTTTCGTTACATTTATTTTAAGTTACTATAAATTCAAATGGTTTTTTTTAAAGTTGTTTCTGTAGCATTTCTAAAACGCTACTAAAAGATACTGATTGTTTTGTAACATATTTTAAATGCTACTATATATTGTTAATGGCTTATCTTGTTTTCAACATCCATTTAGGTAATAGTCTTATCAAAATCAACAACAGTCGTATAATTATCATATTTAAACCAACAATCAACCAATCATATAATCAAAATATTCAAATAATTGAGAACACGTTAGTCACAAGTATTTTCCATAACAATTTAGGTAATAGTTGTTTGACAAAATGAGCAAATTCCCATACCATAAGCATTCACAAAAAGGTTTACATAACAAATATTAACTGATATCATAATACATATAAAAATTGAACTCATGTTCATTAATGTTGATGGTCTTCACTCGGGAAAGCTAATTACCTGTAAACAAGTTTGATAATCAACAATAAGAATTTACCGTGAATTATCGAGTAACATTCAAACATTATTAATTGATTGTTATTAAAACATGCACATAAACAATCAAGCCATCCAAGTATAATAAGAAAATTTATAGGATTACCATAAAAGTCTGACCATGATCTCTTCAAAAGTTCAAAGCCTACACAATTATAAGCATATCATGCAGTCAAACAATCTTAAACTTATACATAAAACTTTATTAAATTGGTTGTATTATATTCATTTATAAAGTATAGTTAATTTAAACTAAGTTAATTTCATAAACTTGTTTACTTTTTTAAAAACTTAGTTAATTTTTATTAACTTGATTAACTTAGTTAATTTATAATTATTATTAAACTCGGTTAACTTAATTATATTATTATTATCATTATTATAAGCTTAGTTACTTTTTACAAATTTCTAATTATCATCAATATTATTATTTATAAAACTTGATCAAATTAGTTATATTATTATTAGTATTTAATATTTAGTTAACTTAATCTTAGCTAATTTTTATTAACCTGGTTAACTTAACTAATTTTATTGTCACTATTATTATTAAAACTCGGTTAACTTAATTATATTACTATTATTATTATTATAAACTTAATTAATTCATCATCACCAACGTTATTTATAAAATTTGTTAAATAGTTATATTGTTATTATTTATAAATTTTAGTTAGCTTAAAATTAGTAAATTTTAATAACTTGTTTAATTTTAATAAAACTTGGTTAATTTAAAGTATTATTATTCTTAAAACTTAGTTAAATTAATTATATTATTATTTTAAACTTAGTTAAGTTTTATCAACTTGGTTAATTCATCATCATCATCTTTATTATTTATAAAATTTAGTTGCTTAAACCTAGTTAATTTGATAAACTTATTTAAATTTAACAAAGCGTAGCTAATTTTTAATAACCTAGTTAACTTAATTAATTTATTATAATAGCTAATAATAGTAGGTATTATAATTATTTATTAGAGCTCAACTAACCTAATTATATTATTATTATTAATCTAGTTAAATTTTATAAACTTTGTTAAATCATTATCATCTTCATTATTATTTATAAGACATTTTTTAAATTATATAATATTTTTATTTATAAAATTTAATAAACTTAGACATTATACAACAAAATAATTATAATTATAATTATAATTATAATAATTATTATTATTTTAGTTGATGGCTGTTAGATCATGCTAATTTGATCATAGTATATATACAATTAAATTGGTTAATCACCTGAAACATATGTTGATCACAGTGATAATAAAAATCATTTAAGAAAGTAGTTAAGTACAAAAACATATGCTAATTTTACCTTAATAGGAGGGACAATAGCAACAACTTCATCCACTATTTTCGAACATAGATTTCCAATCACGAAAGCTAGCAAAATAGACATGTTATTTTATATATCATTAAGAAATAAAACAAAACTCAACTGGACTCATACATATTTTTTATACACATACCTCAAATTCAGTTAATTGGTATCTGCTTAAGGCTCTAACATACAGTCAAAGAATTTTAAATGACAAATCATAATTAGGTATATAAAATATACAGAATTTTGTTGTAGGATACCCTCGAACTTGGGTAACAACATCTTTATTTTTGAAGTAGCTAAATAACCTGATATACTGGTGCGACTCTTCAAATACCATGATTAAACAAAATTAAGTAATTAGAAACATAAGTTCGTAATTATATTTGACTCAACAAAGTAGATTTGTATTAATCACATACTGAGAGATTTGGCTTGAAGGGACATCAAAAAATTGCTAAAGTTGCTCCAACTTTTTGTCAAGAATACTTGCAACCTCACAATCCATAAGAGACAATTTTTCCGTAGAAACACTGTAAAAATACAAAAGAAGGAACTAGATATAAATTAAGGAGATACGTATTTCCTTAGTCAATGAGATTTTATGGATAGAAATATTGAGATACTTCTTTATGCTATTCTTTTGACAGAAGACAGAAAACAAATTCAGAATCATTAGATATGTATGAACCTAAATTGCGGTTCAAATCCATAGCCAAATTAATAAAACTGGTCATTATATTAAATTGTATTCTTATATATAACAAAGGGATCAATCATGACCCTCCTATCCATCAAATAAGTTAAATTTTCCTACTCCAGCAAACTGCTGACACTAATTTTTCATCATGAACTAGAACAACTGGAAGATAACAGCTTGCAAACCACACAACAATCAAAGGTATGTTCATATTTTTACTGCAATATTGCTAATTCCATTTTCAGATAATACATTATAGTAGTTTGCCTTGTACAGCTTAAAGAACTAAGATTATGCGGATTAGTGGTAACTTAGACAAATTCAACTATAGGTGGAATTATAACACAATACGTGAGCAATATATGGGATTCAGCAGGGACCCCCTGTTTTTGGAAAATATGCCGCAACTAAAAATAGTTCGGAAAGTCAAAACATTTTTCACTTTCAGTTTTTAGTGGTTGTTTTTCAGGCAATGCTCTATGGGCACTCACAATGATTCCAAAACTGTTATTTAGTATGCAGTTTGTGAAATACTCTTAGACTTTCTACATATTAATCTGACACCTCTGGCAAGAAAATAAAAATAAACCACCAAGAAAATCATTTTGGCATTCAATAAAACATTAAAGTACCCTAAATGATTGAGAATGGAATCTTAGTTTACTCAATAATTTTGTCCAGACGAAGTCGGGTAATAATACTTTAATCTATCATTTTAAAAGTGTACACACATTTCATGTCCTGGATTTCAATATGCATATCTTTCTTTCATGTATATGTCGAAAAAAGAACAAAACATGAAATAAAAGGAGGACATGAGTTCAATGTGCAGAGCATGAAAAAAAGAACATTGCCATCAAGTCTTACAATAAGAGGTGCAGTTCAATTGATAGGTGGAACTTGTCATTTTGGAATAAGAGATTGATCCCAACTTACAAAATATACATCTCCATCTAAATCATTTGATGAACATTTATTTGGATGTGGCCTGCGAAATTGGTAATAAATATTTTGAACTCAAAATATGTTAGCTCTATACAGTGCCGGCTGCACCATGCACTCTTTGCTAAAACTAAAGGCATATAACCTTATATAACATATCGTTCTCAGTACCAGTGCCATCCACCTCCTCCTTGTTGCCCACCTCAAGGGGGTTGCCCGAGGCGCCAGCCTGATAGGCCTTGCCCTAGGGCCGGCACTGGCTCTATAGATTAAAAAATGAGACAACACATATCATACCTTTGGCCTTGCTTAGGATAAACTGTAATCTCAACCATGACTTAAAGCAGGAACATTGATGGCCATCGACACACCAACATCACCTTGATGTAAACATGGATCTTCGGCTAATACCATTCCAATTATTACTGCCTTATCGTTATCTGATTCCTTTGAAGGAAGCATATAGAGTACGTTACCCTCACAATATTAACTTACACAACAAGAAACTTGAAGAAACACCTGTCCTTATCTCAAAATTCCTGTTTCATCCAAACAACCAATCATTGATCTGCAATATCTTTTTGTTTATTTTCAAAAATCCAATTTTTAACTCCACGGGTTGAAAGTAGAGTTGTTATTTGTTTGTTAGGACGACATGACTGGCACTTTGGCTGCCATTAATTATATCCAATTTAAGATGAAGTTAGACATATTTTTTAACCATTATATCCGATTTTAAATGCTGAAGGAGTCAACCCCTAAAAATCACAGTTGATTGCTGCTTGTCTAGTAAAATCAACGGAACAATTTCCAATACCATCAGAAAAAGTGTATCCATTATTTATTATATTAGGAATTCATGTAATATCAATAGCTACATTTTTGGAAATGACATAATAAACCTGATACAGGGTTATTGCAGCTTGATATAGAGTTTCCATTTATACAATCCTGATATATTATTTTGAAGCATTGTCTTACACTCATCAACTTTTAATGTTCACATAGTACTTTTTCACTGCCCTGTTACTTCGACTCATGTTTAAACAACTTCAAAGCAGCATGTTCACATCAGCATGAACCATTAACTACAAGGGTATAGTAATGATCCAGATATTGGTAACGAGATCAGACAACATGAAATCAAGGCATAAAATCAAGATAGTGCACCAATATAATGTAGTTGGTTGACTGAGTGGTTGGGCGACTGAGAGATAACCTATGTTGCTTGTGGTTCCGTTTTCTGGTGAGCTAAAGCCAGAACCTAGATTTGTGTCAAGTAACAGTAATGATGTGTTTAGACTGGAGCACGTGAGCAATGCGTGAGGATTTGTACATCAACGAGCTGACACCGAAGTAGCAACACCACTGCCAGCCATAGAATTGAAGTTACTGAACTAAAGTCAGAAAGAAGCAGATGTGAAGTAGTACTACCATGAAAAGAGCTGTTGCGTATAAGCTTAGAACATCTGAACATATAGATTAAAACTGAGGATCTGCATCAAAAATTGTGAAAATATAATAGCTAGATGCAACCTGACTTTTATGAAGCTTAATAATGGGATCTAAATTTGATCATATTGATGAATGTTATACTGGAAGTGTCAAAATGAGGCTGGTGGTCAAGGACGGGAATGTGCTGGCCTTCGAGGCCGGATGAATAAGCCGATTGCTATCAATTTGGTCTGAAGTGATGAGTATCTTCTAGAAGCAAATGTCTACAAAGAAATAGGCTAGGCAATAAAGTGCGTAACATAAGATTTTAAATGCCCCAGTGAAAGAACATTTCATATACAACATTCTTAAATTAAAACGATTTACTTGGCCTTTTAATTACACCTTTTCCAAAGTATAAATATAGTTTGACTCCTTCATGATTGTATGCATTAATTTATTATGGATTTTAGCTTATAAAATATTATCAACTGATCAATGGGTTCAACAAATGACAGTTCAATTCCTTATAAACCATATAAAACAATTTGTTTGCATATGTCTAAAATAAAAGGAAAGACAATGAATTCTGGAATAGAACGATGAGTCAGCAAAACATTTAATTATGTATAACTTTGTCCTGTACTGTGCCACGTCACATTGCCATAGTTATATTTTGCTTACCCAAAATAATGTATTTTACCGTTACATTCACCTGTATATATATCAGGTCTTTCTGTTCTATTTTGTATCAATCAAAAACAATTTCTTACTGAATAAAATAACAAACTTTATAATTCTCTCAACTGTAGTTCCTCCTTCTCATCTGTGTGTTCAGCTTTTTTTAACATGGTATCAGAGCTTTGCAATAGCCTAACGGCTACAACGATTCAAGCTGATTGAAATCAAGAAAGAACCATCGTCACCTGGTTCTTTACCCATCTGAAATTAAATTCCATCATACAATCATCATCTACAATACCCAATGCCATATTAAAGTTCTCGAAAATCCCCAATTCAAAAGGCAACGAAAGTTCTCACCACTTACCTGCTTTTCGTGGATTCAGATCTGTGAACTATAATCATGTCTGAAGAGAACTCTGCTATTTCCAACATCAATGCTACCACGCAATCTGCCGAACAACTGATCAAGACAATCATCAGCCCACAAAGCCAATTAATCACTATCCAACTTGAAGAAACCAATTATTTATTGTGGAAACTTTAGGTGGAAACTGCCGTGCAAGGTTACAGATTGGAAGGATACTTATATGGAACGCTATCAACTCCAGCAAGATATATAACTGACAATCAAAATAGAGTCATTAGCAACGACGAATATACAAAATATCATAGACAGGAAAGACTCATCAGTGCATGGCTGTTGTCATCCATCAGTCCAAGCCTACTATCTCAAGTCATAGGCTGTAAAACAACAAGTGATATATGACTAACTATGGAGAAAGTATTCAACTCAAAATCGGCTGCAAAGTCGCTATTTATAAAAGACAACTACAAAACTGTAGAAAAGAAATTCTAAGTATGAGAGAATACATATCAAAAGTTAAAAATATATGCGATATGTTGAAGGTTGCTGGCAGCAACATAGATGAAGCTGAACATGTATTGTCATTACTAAATGGACTGGGAGACGAATATGAAGCCGTAGTAGCCGTCATAACATCACAAAAGATAACACCGCCACTGGACGATGTCTGCGCTATACTATACTCTCACGAAGTAAGAATCAACGACAAAAAGCCATTAGAAAGTGAATACTCACTGAACTTCACTACTAGCAACAGAGGGAAAAATCAAAGTAATAGGTACAACGACACTGGTCAAAGAGGTGGTTACTCTTATCGTGGACGAGGACGTGGCAGGTGGAGCCCTAACAACAGACCTAAATGTCAAATTTGCGACAAAGTTGGACACACTGCGGTGAAGTGCTACTTTCAATTTAACTCAAACTATGTACCAAATCAAGATAACAATAATCAAAGAGGAAGCAATCCTAATGTCAACATGGTTGTGTCTCAAACAGAAGGGATAAATCAAAACAATAACAGCAGAGCTTATAATCAAAATGACAAAGCCAAAGGAGAAGATATTCATGATGACAACTGGTATCTAGACTCGGGAGCAACAAATCACATCACTAGCAACTTGGAAAATCTTAATCTCGGAAACAAGGAGTATCGAGGTAATCAAACCATAAGCTTGGGTAATGGTAAGTGTGTAAAAATTTCTCACATGGGAAATGCTATAATTAATGGTAAAAAACAACTATATTTAAATAACCTACTTAGGGTACCCAATATTAAGAAAAATCTGATAAGCGTATCACAATTTGCAAAAGATAACAATGTTTACTTTGATTTTTCCCCGAAATATTGCTTAGTCAGGGACATACCGACTAAGGAAATTTAATTGCAGGGGAACACTACTAATGGACTGTATCAGTTTAAAGTTGATGGTCAAGACAACAATACTAAAGAGAAAAGCTACTACAATTCTGTCATGCTACTTGAAGAAAATAATAGAAGTACTTTTGATAAATGGCATTACAAGTTAGGCCATCCTAGTGTAAACGTTGTCGAAACCGTTCTTAGGAATAATAAAATTGCTTTTGATGATATATCTTATCCCTATGTTTGCACTTATTGTCAAATGGGCAAAAGCCACAAACTACCGTTTATAAATTCTTTAACTAACTACACACAACCATTTGAATTGATAGCTACTGATCTATGGGGACCTGCCCCTGTTTGCACCGACTTTAACTACAAGTATTACATTTCATTTATGGATGCTTGCACTAGGTACACCTGGATTTACTTTCTAAAAGCAAAATCTGACACTTATGCTACTGTTGTTAATTTTTCTAATATGGTTGAAAATCAGTTTAATACCAAAATTAAAGTGTTGCAATCTGATGGTGGCTCTGAGTATAAAAACCTATGCGAATTCTTCAAAACTAAGGGAATTATACACAGAACCACTTGCCCCTACACATCTGAACAGAATGGCTTAGTAGAAAGGAAACACAGACACATCGTGGAGACTGGACTAACTTTATTGGCTCATGCATCGCTGCCACTAAAATTTTGGTCAGAAGCTTTCAACACTGCCGTGTACTTAACAAATAGAATGCCTACAACAGTGTTGAAAGACTGAAGTCCCATTGAAAAACTATATAATATCAAACCAGACTACCAAAGTCTTAAAACTTTCGGATGTTTGTGTTTCCCATACTTAAGACCATACAACACAAATAGATTAAATTTCAGATCCAAACCATGTACATTTATTGGATATGCTACAAAGCAAAAAGGATACAGGTGTATAGATGAAAATGGCAGAATTTTCATTAGCAGACATATGGTATTTAATGAAGAGGTATTTCCATACAAAAGTTCAGACATCAAAACCACAAATAAAGTAATCATAGGTAAGAGTAGCATACCTAGCATACCATAGTATACAGACTCTCTATCAGGTTGTAGCACAGCAGTGGCTGCTGAAGGCAATCAAAACTGCACTACCAGATCAGTTACACCCAATACCAGCAATGAAGAGCCAATCAACCTTGCCAGCTATTCACCTGAAAGACAACAACAAGAATAAATTGAGAGCCAAAATATTGAAAGCGACATCAGAAGTACAAACAACAGCAATATGCCAACAACCACAATCAATCAAGAGAGCCAATCAGAGACAAAATCTCCAACAAATATTGGGCATCCAATGATAACCAGGGCGAAAAGTGGTATTTTTAAACCAAAATTGCTCACATCAACTATCAACTCAGAAGAACCAGTTACATACCAGTAAGCTGCACAATATGAAAACTGGAGAGAAGCCATGGACGAAGAGTACAAAGCTCTGGTGAATGACTAAACATGGGAACTTGTTCCACTACCAACCAACAAAAATTTAATTGGATGCAGATGGACATATAGAACAAAAAGAAATCCAGACGGATCGATTCAAAGATACAAAGCAATGTTGGTAGCTAAAGGGTGTACACAAGAATATGGATTTGACTACAATGAAACATTTTCACCTGTAGTCAAACCAGCTACATAAGACTAATTCTCACGATTGCTCTCACTAAACAATGGAATATAAAGCACTTAGACGTCAACAACGCATTTCTCAATGGAGTGTTACAAGAGGAAATCTACATGCAACATCTAGAGGGATACATTTAGAATCCAAATTATGTATGCAAACTAGAGAAAGCAATTTATGGCCTAAAACAGGCTCCTAGAGTATGGTTCGACAAATTAAAATCAACTCTAGTGACACAGGGATATCGGCCAACTAAATCTGACACTTCATTATTCATCAAATCAAATAATTACTATACAACATATGTACTAATATATGTTGACGACTTAATTGTAACAGGGAACAATGAAGGTGAGCTAAAGCAACTGACTCAGTATCTAAATGAGCAATTCTCAATAAAGGATCTTGGCAGTCTATCATATTTTCTGGGAATGGAAGCCCAAAGAAGATCAAAAACAGAAATGGTTCTTAGTCAAAAGAAGTACATAACTGAACTCCTGATAAAGACTGATATGCATGAAGCAAAACCTCAACCAACACCCATGATATCTAGTTAGCATCTCTCTAAAAACAGGGGAGAATCTATAAATAATATAAAGGAGTACAGAAGTGTTGTGGGAGCATTGCAATATGCAACCATAACACGACCATACATTTCATTCAGTGTTAACAAAGTTTCACAATTTTTGCAGGATCCAAGGGATGAACACTGGAAAGCAGTAAAACGAATACTGAGATATTTAAAGGGGACTATACAGTATGGCTTAACAATAAAAGGAGGAAAAGAGTTAAATATCACAGGATTCACTGACTTAGACTGGGCAGCAGATCCCGATGATAGAAGATCGGTAACAGGGTATTGTATCTATATAGGAGACAATCTAATATCATGGACATCGAAAAAGCAACCAACAATTTCAAAATCAAGTGCGGAAGCGGAGTATAGAAGCATTGCTAACGCTACAATAGAAATAATATGGTTGCAATCAATATTAAAGGAGCTAAATCTATTAAACAATCAAAAAGCAACAATCTGATGTGATAATCAAAGCTCGATATACATGACAACTAATCCTATTCAGCACGCACGAACTAAACACATAGAAATCGACATTCACTTCATTCGAGAGCAAGTAAAGGAGGGAAAGCTACAAGTAAATTACATACTGTCTTACCATCAAAAAGCAGACATACTTACCAAGGCTCTCTCGGCTAAAAACTTTACCAGACTACGCGACGCCCTGAATATCAGGCCAATCAACACAAAATCAACGTCAAGTATAGCTAACCAGCGACCAGAACTTCAAATCGACAGCTCGAAGCCAAATATTAAAGCTGCAGTTCGAATGACAAGGGAGGAAGACCCAATTGAGACTCATAGTTTGGATCCAGCACACTTAAGTCAAGTAAAAAGTGAATGGAGAAAAGATCAGAAGCAAAATAGGGTTTGACATGGCCAACCCTAGGTTTGAAGAAGGAAATAAAAGGAAAGACAATGAATTCTGGAATAGAACGATGAGTCAGCAAAACATTTAGTTATGGATAAGTTTGTCCTATACTATGCCACATCACATTCCCATAGTTATATTTTGCTTACCCAAAATAATGTATTTTACCGTTACATTCACCTGTATATATATCAGGTCTTTCTGTTCTATTTTATATCAATCAAAAAAAATTTCTTACTGAATAAAATAACAAGCTTTATAATTCTCTCAATTGTAGTTCCTCCTCATTTGTGTCTTCAGCTTTTAAGTCTTAATACCTGTTTTCTTTTAAGTCTTAATGAACTCTTTCCTGTTATGTAACGACGATTGGAACAAAGCCCCCTTCCTTGCACGCATATGAGCTGGCACACAAATCCCATATAACAATAGGAATCCCTGATGTTACGTGCCTACCAGCTCATATTTGTACACAATTCCTTCAATATATTCCGTGATGTGAGACTATTGCATCCATACCATCATTCCTCCTTAACAACATGTGAGACAATCCTAACAGTCTCCCCCTTGACTCGCATCCTACGAGTATCTTTTGAGACCACTGCCTTGCTTGCATGGCCCAGTCCGTAACCTTCAGCTCTGATACCACTGTTATGTAACGACGGTCGGAACAAAGCCCCCCTTTCTTGTACGCATATGAGTTGACACACAACTCCCATATAACAAAAGGAATCCCTGATGTTGCATGCTTACCAACTCATATTTGTACACAATTCCTTCAATATATTCCGTGATGTGGGACTTTTGTATTCAAACCATCATTCCTCCTTAACAACATGCGAGGCAAACCTAACATTCTCTCCCTTAACTCGCATCATACGAGTATCTTTTGAGAGCACTGTCTTGCCTGCATGGTCCAGTCCAAACCTTCGGCTCTGATACCACTGTTATGTAACGACGATCAGAACAAAGCCCCCCTTCCTTGCATGCATATGAGATGGCACACAACTCCCGTATAACAAAAGGAATCCCTGATGTTACGTGCCTACCAGCTTATATTTGTACACAATTCCTTCAATATATTCCGTGATGTGGGACTATTGCATCCATACCATCATTCCTCCTTAACAACATGCGAGACAATCCTGACAGTCTCCCCCTTGACTCGCATCCTACGAGTATTTTTTGAGAGCACTGCCTTGCCTGCATGACCCAGTCTGTAACCTTCAGCTCCGATACCACTGTTATGTAACGACAGTCGGAACAAAGCCCCCTTTCTTGCACGCATATGAGCTGGCACATAACTCCCATATAACAAAAGGAATCCCTGATGTTGCGTGCCTACCGACTCATATTTGTACACAATTCCTTCAATATATTCCGTGATGTGGGACTTTTGTATCCAAACCATCATTCCTCCTTAACAACATGCGAGGCAAACCTAACATTTCCAACCTCAGATAATAAAGGTAATGCAAATTCCTCATTTTTTATTTATTAAACAAATTCTAGATATCGCTTTGAAGTCTGTGGTAAGCACTATATCACTCCAGCTTCAAACCAAACGATATGTAGTGAGCTTTTGTTTTGTGTTGATCCATTATGATGTGTATTTTCTTCCTGACTTCATACTAGAGTGAAGACAAAATATGTTCTAGCAGTAAATAATATGGATCTTTTCAAATATATATTTGATAACTTATTACTAATGTAAAAAATTCATATTAAATTCATTTACTGATAACGAAGGGGAAAGATGCTAAACGATTATCCATTACACAAGAAGATATATGAGTGGCTATGTTTGCAACTAAAGGTGGAGAACATGCTTGAAGGATTACAGATTTTTACTACAACAATTATAGACCTGGGAGGGTTAATATGATTCATAAAATTGCCTAAAACGATTAAAAACAATTAAATTGCCAGCGTGAATCAAATTTCCTAAAACAATTAAAAACTCCTTAAAATCACATTCCTGCTGAATATCAAACTTTGACCAGTAGCCACCCAAATCAAATACATCTCCATAACCATCGCAAAGAACAGCCCACATGTTTCTACCATGAATTTTTCTACTAAAATCAAAACCTGATAATTTTCATTGCAAACCATCACAACCACCTCATACTGCCTATTACTCCTCCACAATATACACCAATTTGAGCATACTACTCTACAAAACCCTGTCCCTTCAATCTCCCTTGTACGCCACTTTATTTACCAAGAACAAACTTCGATACACCTCCGCACACTACCCAAACATTCAACCACCTCAACCAAGCCACTACAAACTCTTCCTCCTTCACTGCATTTGTTGTTATATCTCCATGGAGGCAACATCACAACAATGATACCCACACTAAAATAAACTATAAGAGAACAAATTGGCTGACAGTCCACCATATATTTGAGCAAATACTAAATTAAATTAGGATGAAGCCTATTGATTTGACTCCTTTATGTATTAGAACAACGTACATCGAGAGGGAAGAATTTACTAAATTATTATTATTGATAATTAATTTATTGTACCAAATCAATGTTTATTATTATTATAAACCTATAAATTCATATAAAACTCTCTTAGACTAGCTCTAGTAAGAGAAACTTATCATTGTTTAAGTATTTCTTCTAAAATAGAGAATAAAATTGTTTTCCTACAGAATCATTAAGTAAAAAAAGTAAACATGACAAGGGAATTTATAACCTTACAAACAAAATCAATTCAACATTATAATACTAAAAGAAACTGGGCTTATGAAGATGCTATGTGCATGTTACTCGTGCAGGAGAAGATAATGAGTGTTCCTTATGGCGAAATTAAAAATATTTCAGGTATTTATTATTTCTCGTCTTCTGCAATCGACTCGCTAATCCGTACTATCTGCAGGTGCCTCGCTAATAACTAGATGTTTAAACCAATTTAAATATCGCTAAATTACTTTGGATTTCAATTAAGTAACATGCTTCCTCAGGCTAGATAGAAAGCATTGGATCCTGTGGCCCTACTTTATAAATACAACGTATTATCAATCTCCAGCATTCTTAGTACAACAAGCCAATATAGGTACTAACTAAATCTAGTATTTCTGTAATTTTATCGTTTCATATGGATAATTAAAGCCCTGGTCTAGACAAATTCCTTTTTATTATTAACATGAACATCCAATTCCAACACCATAACCACGTTGCTATAAATTAAAAGAAAAAAAAAGAAACTTCTATAATCAGAAGATAAAGCCATAATTTACTTTTTTTACTTCTACATTAAAAAGAATAATTTAGCAAATCATAAAAAATAAACATTAAATCAAGGGCGAAATCCAAATCATAAATTCACAAAATTTTAAAAAGAAAGAAGAAAACAAGAAAATCTTACTACTTGCGGGAGTCCTCTTTGGCATAGCTTAAGAATCTAAGGAAGGTCTCTTCTACAACTGCAATGTGCCTAACCAGCAAATTGAAGCATTGCAAACCAAAAACTAAAGCTGACTGCAAAATTAAAGCCAACATTGCAAACCAACAATTTGGTGAATGGTTACTATCTTAGATATAGTAGTTTTATTTTTAAAACCAGCAAATTAAAAGAGCATTGCAAACCAACAAGCATTTGAATTGCAAAACCAAAAAATTGCTAGTTGTTTTACGAACGCTAGTTTAAAAGAAAAAAATTTACTATATACAAATAGCATTACAAATGAACAAGTAGTACTGTTTGACTAAAATATTTTTGCAATTTAAATTGAGCACTGCAAACTGGCAAATTACCGTCTTACATATATTAATCTTATTTTACAAACCATCAAACTGTTGAACCCCCACTACATAAAAAACGACCAGCTAATTCAAAGAGCATTACAAACCAGCAAAACGACCGACTAATCAAACTAAAACAACGAACGCTTACTGTCTTCCGGACATATTTAATGAGACCGTTTATATGACAACATTGGAAAATAAGAGAAAAACCCAGAATCCTAACACATCAAATGGAAAGAACTAAACACTTCTAATTATTGTTCTCTTCTTTTTTCCCTGACAATTTAATAGTATTGCAATTTTATTCAACACAAAACATTTATTAAGTGCTAAAGTAGAACACAATTACTCCAAAAATAATCCCTTTTGAGCACACATACCATATGAATATATCATTTTTCCTTTAAAAGCACAAAATAAAAATAAAAATTAAGAGGAAATATAGGTTACCATCCATGATAAGGAACAAGAACCAGAATATGATGAAAATGTCCAACTAAATTGTTTAACTTCACATTATCTGAAAAGCTCCCATGTCCACTGCCACAATATTTTGAAAATTTAAAAACAAATTATTCATAGAAATAGAAAACACTATGAGATTAAGATGTATAAATAACTTCAGGTAATAAAAAGTGAACTAATCAATACTGTAATGATGAAAAATAATAAAAACGGACTTTGTACTGCAACAGACTATAATAAATTACCTAAACAATGAGATAACCCTATAAACCCTCAGGATAAAAAAAACCCAATGAAACATCCACTGAAGCAGCAGGTGGTTTATGAAAAAACAAAATTAATGTTAAATTCTGAAAGTAACTCTAAAATATACTTAAAACAGTAACACAAATAGTAGATGAAACCTTATACTGCCTGGATTAGAAAGTACCTAGTAGAGATGAGTAATGCAAAAGTTGAGGCAAGCGATTCAGAATTAGGGCTGTGAGGCTGAATGAAGCGACGAAGCGATTCGATAATTAAGGTGGAATGATTCATGATTTGAAAATTAGGGCGGAGTGATTGAATTAGGAATTTTGTGTAATCGGGTTTTCTCAGAACGTAACTTTTAGATAATGAAAAATAGTGGGGCGGGAGTTGAGAAATAAATCCCGCCTAATACCATCTAAAGCTAAAACACAGCCATTTTAGGAAGGAAAACGAAATTGTTACGTGTGTAAATAATACTCATGCACTTGCATACAGTCCTGTAATTCACACCACCAACTAAACTTGCAATGCGCTAGCTTAAGCTACCCTTTGCTAATATCTCAATGTTTTGAACTAAGGATGAACATACATGAATATTTAATAAATCACAGAAGCGTCACCAGTACTATGTATTTGCTCTATGATTTAAAGTATATCTTTTTTATTTCTTGTAGCTGGTTACTCTACTAGAGTACGATATCAAAAAGGATTACCTGTCCACAAATTCCGAAGTAGCAAAAGAACAGTCGGATTCACAGCCATCAGAAATTTTTCTAGGAAATGATGGTACAATTTCTGAAGCCATTTCTAATCCTTCATGGATACCAGCTACTGCAACAGCTGTGGCTTTAAGAATATTGGATCTTGCTACTTCAGTTTTTTCTACAATCAAAAATAGAGAGGAAAGAGGAACAGCTGATTTGACTGTAAGTTCATTTTTTCATGCCTTTCTTTCTTTTAAAAAAAAAGTATCATGCGCACGTGTGTATTTTGATTATTTGGAGAACCAAACCGATGTTTGTGAAGTTCGAGGGAGTATATACTAGACCCACAAAAGATATATCTTAGATCATAAGCTGTTACAATGTCTGCCTGTTACTATACTCATTTAGACACTTGTTATAAATCCATTTTTATGTATTTTTCTTATGAACATCTTATGTGACATCTATCAATTATTTCACTGCAGAAACCGTCTTCAAGAGTTAATAACATGCAAAATATGACACACGATGGAGAAGCAAGCTGTACACCAGAACAAGTCAAGTACCAAAGCAAAACGAGGTCGCTGTGTAAAGTATACGGATTACCTTATACAAACCGAACATGTATTTCACCGCTGGGCTTTTGGCTTATGGGCCTGTATTTCTTTCTAGCCCACTTGTACTCTCGTGCATTATATAAGCACGTCTATATAGTATGTTACATTATTGAGTTCATAATAAAATTTACAATACATTTCTGAATATCAAAACAAAACTACTACAAAGTTTTACATGGTATCAGAGCAGAATAAAGCCTAACGACACATCATCAATTACCTCTCTCGCTGAACAAGTTGAGAGGAGTGTTGTTTTAGTCTCCTCAATTTTTTAAATCATCATCGGAGAGCACCTTCTCTGGTCTTGTAGCAGCTATTCTTATCAAGTCGTGCGTGCCAAGCCGGAATTTGCATTCACAACGGCTACAACGACTTTTTGGTCATCTGAGATCTTGGATCTCATCATTTGACGCTTTCTTGATCAAAGAGTACCAGTTCTTGAATCTTAAAAGAGACAAGTACAGCCTCCACCACCTTCTTTCCAACATTTCCTGCATAGGCTGCCACCCATTTGCATAGGTGCCTCGCCATACGCCATTATTCAATCTTCACTATCACCATGGCCGGACCAGGTGATGACAATTCATCAGCCACATCGAGAACAGGCACTGTCGACCCTCCTGGTAACATCCAAACCTTTGTAAAGCCCAAGACTCAAGTGATAACCACTCCTCTCGATGAAGAAAATTTCCTCTTATGGAAGTTCCAAATTGAAACAGCCTTGAAGGGATATGACCTTCAAGATTATGTCAAAGGAACAAGATCCATTCCTCCAGCCATGATCCTGGATAAAGATGGACAAATGATTAGTAACCCAGCGTATGTGCATCATTAAAAATAGGACAACCTATTGTCTTCATGGTTACTCTCCTCTATCAATACAAGTCTGCTGTCACAAGTCATTGGATGCAATTCATCCCACGAAATATGGGCCACCATACAACAAATCTTTAACTCACAATCATCTACTCGAATCATGCATTACAGAAGGGAGTTTCAAAATGCAAGAAAAGGAGAGATGACCATGAGAGAGTACATAGCAAAGGTTAAAACACTTTGTGACAAACTAAAGGCAGTGGGACACTACATTTCAGACAGTGAACAAGTGCTTACGTTGACAAATGGATTAGATGAAGAGTATGAATCATTAGTTACCTTCATTGCTACTCAACCTGTTTTACCTGACATTCAGACTGTATATTCTGCACTACTGGCACATGAAGGCAGAGTTGAGCAAATTAAGGCATCTCAAATTGACTACAGTGTTAATTTTGCATCAAATTCAAGAAACATGAGCAACAATCAGACAAGAAACTTACCTGGATTTGGAAGAGGCAACAACCCAGGTCAAAGAGGAAATTCAAACCAGAGAGGGAGAGGTAGAGGAAGATCCAACAATGCAAATCGTGTTCAATGTCAGATTTGTGAAAAACCTGGGCATACAACAAACAAATGTTATTTTAGATTCAATATAAATGTCAACAATTCTCAACAAAGCCAACCAGGCATAAGGGGACCCAATGTCAATATGGCACAGGCTAACCAACAAAGCAAATCAAGTGGTGAAACTTCTACAACTGTCAATGATGATTCCAGCAAGGTTGATGACACAAACAGTGAGGATTGGTTCCCAGATTCAGGAGCAACCAACCACATCACCAACAACCTGCAGAACCTCAATCTCGGAAATAGGAACTACTCAGGTACACAAGTTATTCAGACATGCAATGGTGAAACTATGAATATATCTCATGTTGGGACAGGCATTGTTAAAGGTAAGAGAAATCTCATCCTTAACAATTTACTTAGAGTTCCATATGTTAAAAAGAATCTCATTAGTGTATCACAATTTGCAAGAGACAACAAGGTATATTTTGAGTTTCACCCTAATCACTGTCTAATCAGGGATATGCTAAGTAAAGATGTGTTATAACAGGGTAAATTGGACAGTGGTCTATACAAGTTCAGCAACACTCAATCAAGATTGAGAAATGATAAATCTTGGTGCTGTAATGCTAGTATACAATTTAGTGATGTTCTTAATGAGAATGAACATGATAACAATGATTGTAATGAAGCCAAAAATGATTTGAACTTTTGGCACTGTAAATTAGGACATCCCAGTTATGAAATTGTCATGAGAATATTAAAAGACAATAACATTCCTTATAATCACTTACCTGTTTCTAGCACATGCACACACTGTTCTGTTGGCAAAAGCCACAAATTACCTTTCAGCAGGTCTGAGACTGTTTACACAAGGCCATTTGAAATGGTGACAGCAGACCTATGGGGTCCTACACCTATATGCTCAAAGCAAGGCTATAGGTACTATCTATCCATTGTTGATGCTTACACAAGGTACACCTGGATTTTCTTTCTTAAGGCCAAATCTGATACTTATAATGTTATGGCACAGTTCATTAACTTTACTGAAAGACAACATAATCATAACATTAAAATTATACAGACTGATGGGGGCAGTGAATTTTTTCCTTTAAAAGGGCTTTTAGCAAATAAAGGCATCATACATAGGACCACTTTCCCCTACACTTCTGAACAGAATGGCATTGTAGAAAGAAAACATCGACATATTGTTGAAACAGGATTAACTTTGCTATCTAAAGCATTCTTACCTATGAAGTATTGGTATGAGGCATTTAACAATGAAGTATATCTGATAAATAAAATGCCAACAAAAATTCTGCAATACAAAAGTCCACATGAGATGTTATATGGGAACAAACCAGATCATAACACTCTGAAAACTTTTGGATGCATGTGTTATCCATGTCTCAGACCATACAACAATCATAAACTCTCTTTTAGATCCAGCCCATGTACTTTCTTAGGGTTTGAAAATAATCAAAAGGGGTACATATGCATGGACAAGAAAGGGAAAATCATAATTTCTAGACATGTTATTTTTGATGAACTTGTATTTCTTTTTGCAGAAAAAGGAAATGCAAACAGTCAAGAGACTAATCATGGAAAAGCAAGCATGAGACCTATCCCCAAGCCATCAGAATGGAAGACAGATACAAAAGAGCAGGAACAAACTCATGGCACATCTGCCACTCCAACTATATCCAGCACTAGGTCTGGATACAGTTCAAGTGAGCAAATGGATGAGGATGATCAACACCAAGATGATGACTTGGAAGACACTGACAATCATAATGACAGCAATGGAGATAACACATCAGAAGACACCAGTCACGAAACACCAGTGCAAGAACCACAGACAGGACATCACATGACAACTAGAGGAAAAAGTAGCATTTTCAAGCCTAAAATCTATGTTGCATTACAAAATGACAACAGACCTACCAATGAACCAGACACATATGACCAGGCAGTCAAGTATAAACAATGGTGCAAGGCTATGGATGAAGAATATAAAGCATTGACAAGGAATCAGACATGGAGTTTGGTGTCCATTCCTAAAGACAAAAATGTGGTAACCTGCAAGTGGATTTATAAGCTGAAGAAGGATGCTAATGGTAACATAATTAAGTACAAGGCAAGGCTGGTTGCAAGAGGCTTTACACTACAGTATGGTTTTGAATTTAATGAGACTTTCTCTCCAGTGGTAAAGCCAATTACTATTAGGGTCATCTTATTCATGGCATTACATAACAATTGGAATGTAAGGCAACTAGATGTGTGCAATGCATTCCTAAATGGGGACTTAAGTGAAGAAGTGTACATGCAACAGCCAAGAGGCTATGTGTGTAAAGGCAAAGAAGACCATGTGTGTAAACTTCACAAGGCAATATATGGTTTAAAACAAGCCTCAAGAGCTTGGTACATCAAATTGAAACACACACTGGAAAGTTTTGGATACAAGGCAACAAGGTCAGACAACTCTTTATATGTGAAAAACAACAATCAGTGTGCAGTATACATACTTGTGTATGTAGATGATATCTTAATGACTGGAAATGACTGCAGTGAGATCAACAAAATCATTGCAGAACTTGATAAATTTTTTGGGATAAAAGACATGGGGGAGGTAGATTATTTCCTTGGGATACAAATTCAGAGAAGGTCAAAATCTGAGATTTTCCTTTCTCAAAAGAAATATGTATCAGAGATCTTAGCTAGAGCAAACATGAGCAATGCAAAAACTCTCCATACTCGTATGACTAGCAACCTACGCTTGTCTAAACATGATGGTGACAGCATAGAAAATGTAAAACAATACAGAAGCATGGTGGGAGCCCTACAATACCTAACTATAACTAGGCCAGAAATCTGTTTCAGTGTGAATAAAGTTTGTCAGTTCATGGCAAATCCATCATCTGAACATTGGCGTGCATTGAAGCGTATTCTATGTTACTTACAAGGCACAAAAGAGCATGGTCTAATCATGAAAGCTAGTCAAGACATCAACCTTAATACTTACAGTGATGCAGATTGGGCAAATGATCCAGACGATCGAAGATCAACATCTGGATATTGCGTATTCATGGGTCCAAATCCAGTATCTTGGTGCACGAAGAAGCAATCCACAGTCTCTCGCTCCAGCACAGAAGCGGAATATAGATCCATAGCCTACAGCCGAAGTGATTTGGCTTGAAACCCTAATTAGAGAATTAGGGCTTTAATTCACGAAGACATCAACTATCTGGTGTGACAATCGGAGTACCGTTTCACTTTCTATCAACCCAATTCAACACTCGAGAACCAAACATATAGAGATAGATCTTCATTTTGTCAGAGAGAGAACTAGCACAGGGAGATTAATGATAAATCATATACCAGCCTTCTATCAGAAGGCTGATATCTTAACTAAGGCGCTCTCCAGGAACAACTTCGAGAGATTGAGAGAGGAGCTCAGAGTTATTCATGGCGGTGGTGAAATGATATGCAAGAAACCCTAGTTCGTTTTGAGGGGGAGTGTAAAGTATACGGATTACCTTATACAAACCGAACATATATTTCACCGCTGGGCTTTTGGCTTATGGTCCTGTATTTCTTTCTAGCCCACTTGTACTCTCGTGCA
The DNA here is from genome assembly GCA_030737875.1 of Allium sativum. NCBI lineage: Eukaryota > Viridiplantae > Streptophyta > Magnoliopsida > Asparagales > Amaryllidaceae > Allium > Allium sativum. The sequence continues at coordinate 456,265,727 of CM060920.1, forward strand.
TTATATAAGCACGTCTATACAGTATGTTACATTATTGAGTTCATAATAAAATTTACAATACATTTCTGAATGTCAAAACAAAACTACTACAAAGTTTTACACGCTGTACTCTGGAAGCGGTGTGCGCATGGGCCGTGGAGGGCGTGTACCTCATGGACGTGGGGCGCGCCCACGTGGTGGTGTTGTTGGTAGCAGAGGTGGGAGAATGCCATGTGTGGCAGGTACGATTTCAACGCCCAAGTTTACCACGCAGCTGAATCCTGCTATCCACGAAGATTCATCATCCAATTTCACTAAGAGAGGCCGAACTCGTGGTCGTGGAAAAAGGACGGGTCAATAGGCTCGTTGCTCCATAATGCCTCATCAGATGTCCAAAGGGCAGTTTGGTAATTTCAGCAGTGCCCCTTTTAGTTTTAGAGGGGATAATTCAGATGACAATGTACAAAATAGCTCCGAAGAGAATGGAATGGGTTCTGGTAATGAATTTGATGTTGTTGATAATTCTCCGAGTTATGCAGTCAAACCTAGGGAATCATTGGACGACTACTCTGAAGAAGAGGATTTAGACGGGTATGAAATTCAACATGTTGGGTCCCGAATGGGAGATCGGAGAATGGACGATGATATGGAGGTAGGTAATTTTGATGGAAATAATGCTGGCGAAGATGATTATTCCTCGGAATACAGTGCTGAAGAGTATTTTTATGGGCGGTATAGTATATAGGTTTTAAGAAGATAACACAACAACAGTGGTTTATATAACTTCAATTTTGATACCCACTTTATTAGGTGTGACATAAAAATACAGTAGTATTCGTTCTTTTTTATTTTTGAGTGGGCATTAAATTTGAAACAGTGAGGATGCTGTATATAAGATTAGCTCTAGAAGTTGATGAGCTCCGGTGTAGAAGAAAGCCTGGCATTGAAAATGGAATATGCTGTACTGAATTTTAGTAGGATTGTTATAAATATTATCATATTCTCCTTAACCAAGTTTGAATGAATGTTGTTTGGTTGAGTTTAGTTGATCCATCAGGTGTTATGTTATCCTTATGTTAATAAGATGCTACAACGTTATGTACTTTGTACTTTGCATGGTCAGTAAATATTTATTAGCCTGAATGTTCACGTTTTAGTTATAAATTAGGTAATTTGCATTTCGTTTTCTGCTCGATTCAGGTACATCGTGTCGTTTATTATGATATTATTCGGTGAATTCTTGTATTATTATTATTTCGTGTTTTTTTCTGTTAAGTTTATCGAAGGAGTGTTTAATTAGAGGGGTTATATGGTATTCTTTTCGCATTTCAACCACAGCTACGTATTCAATAAGTATATGCATAATTAAATAAGTTAATAGAGAAGAAAGAATTAGTAAAAGGAGAAAGAAACAAGAATGTATAGTGGAATTCAAGAATTAGTAAGGGCGTCTCATATGGCACCACGATATTCTTGTATTTTTATCACTATTAGCCCGCTTTTGTGATCGGGCTACACAAAGCCAAGAGACTGCTTAACAAATGAGTCTAAAAGGAGGATGCGCATCAGATCTTCGGATCGGTTTGGAAACCCTAGAACCGAACCCCTTTCTCTTCAAAATTAACAGTCCAGAAAATGGCATGCAGGAGGCGTAATCGGATCGGTTCGGAGCTTACCGACCCAACCCACTCATCTGAACACCGATCCGATCCGAGAGTAGGAAGCTGCAGCAGTTACCACCCACGAATCCTTCAGATGCGGAGCGTTTGTGAATCCACTCTTCCATGTTCACCCACGAACATAGTGTGCTGGCACCATCTCAAAGCTTCCAAACCCGCATCTAAAGGGATGATTGCCACGTGTACCCGAACCGGAGCCCCTCCAGAAGAATTTTCTGCCTGTAAATACACCTCCAAGCCTGATTTGAAGGGATCTTTTGGCAAATTGTTGGCTCTCTTCTCCTTATAAACCGAATTTCACTATTTTATTCAGATTATTATCAACTTTTAGAGTATGTTTCATCAAAAATTGAGTGAAGTTATTTATTGTAAAAGTGAGATTGAGTGAAGACAAACATTGCATTTGTATTTTAGTCATCAATCAACGAGGTATAAAGTGGATGTAGGCTCTTTAACGTCGAACCACTATAAATCGTGTGTTCTCTTTGTTTTTCTCTTTCAATTATCATTGTATTGAGTGTTAGAACCATTTTTGGGTCTAACATTTTGGTGCTTTCACTGAGAAGTTTTGTATTCTCAGCGTTTTGGATTATCGTTCTACTATTTGGACCCTTAAGTTCAAAAAAGTTAATCCACTTTCTTCGTCTTTCTTAGACACTTTCTGACTAATCTCTAAAAAAATGGATATTATGGTTAAAGAAAAAGGAAAAGAAGTGCAAAGTGATAGGGAAAATGAGGCAAGCGAAGATCAGTAAGCCATGGTTGTGACTAGGTCGCGGGGACAAAGCTCATTAGCCAACGGTCCGATTCTGAAGATCCGAACCGAATGGAAAATGTCAACCCGACCCGGATGGATGAGGTAAACCCGAACCGAACCGGCTCCCCTAATGCTACCCTCCCTCCGAACCGATCAGGCCCTGCAACCTTGGTCCGATTCGATCCGAACATGGCAGATGTTGGTACCTCTGCTCGAGCCCCTTCAACTGCTCCGATACCACCCATGATCACTAGTGATTAGCCTACTCCTTCTGCGTTCATCACACAGAGTTTTTTCGTGCTAGCTTGATATGGTTGAGAGCACTAGGGATGCTTTAGAGGATCATAAACGTGATAGTGTTCTTATGAGGGAGAACATGAAAGATATGAGCAAGGAGATAAGTGTGCTTCGCAGACAAAAAGTTTCCTCTCCTGCTCGTCATCCAACCATAGGTCATTCATCATCTTCAAACAAAGAATGCCCGCGTGAAAGGAGGCCATAAGAAAGGCCCGAGAATCTGGACCAGTTGACATTTGGTATCCCATAAGGGCGCAGCCCGCGTTCTAGGGCCTGACGATCCAAGTTTGAGAGAACCAATGCTGTTGCTAATGCAAGGATCACGTGTCCTTCCCAGGGATCCAAACATTACTAATCTCACTCCGGGGCAGCTTCTTCAGCCCGTTCGTCCCGTGAGTGACCGGAACCGCAGGGGGCGAGGAAGCTCTGCCACCAATCGAAACCAAAGGGCATCGCCTGAAGTATGCGCTAGATGTGTCAGAAGGGATAGAACTGTAAATCCTGAACCTACCCTAACCAATGCAGAAGTAGAAGCAATGGTGCATCAAATCATGGCTGATAGTCACCGCTATACTAACGAGGATTGGTGTATTGAGCGTAGTCACACCCCATTCACCGACGATGTTTTGGACTTTCAATTCCCTCGACGATTCAACTTGCCACAGATGGCCGATATGCCAGAAGAACAGATCCGGGACAACACCTGATGAGGTATGCATGGTACATGAACGCCGCAGTAGCGTCTGGCGCTGTAAAATGTAAAGCCTTCCCGATATGTTTAGAGGATGTTGCATTAATGTGGTTTACTCGACTTCCCCCACGATTGGTGTCAAGCTTTGAAGAACTAAGCGAGCGTTTTATGAATCAGTTCCAACTCCATACCCGGAAAGCTAAAAGTGTTATTGAACAATCTAGAATCAAACAAGCCCCTGGAGAGTCTCTGAAGTCGTACCTGGACCGTTTTAACTTAGCGGTTACTGAAATAAGTGATTCCCACGAACCAACCATTCTGATGGCCTTAATAGATGAGGTCGATCCAAATACTGAATTCAGAGGATATCTAGTGGGAAAACCACCTTTGACAAGGGAGGCATTCTATGAAAAGGCGAACATTCGCTTACGACGAGAGGAAATATACGCCTGTCGAAAAAGAAAGTCTGCTGGAGCTTCAAAAGAGGATATCCAAAGTAATGTAGTTGTGAAACAGTCCAGCGACAGTTCGGGGAAGGTTGAGGTAAACATTGGCAACAAAAATGGAGGAAATGGCAACAGGAACGGAAACAGCAACAAAAGAAATAGGAACCGAGGAAATAATTCTGGAAAAAGACCTCGATTCCAATCTTTTGAAAACTACACACCGTTGAACGATACGTTGGAAAACATCTACCTGGATACTTATAATGTCTTGCAATATAAGAAACCTCCTCACAGAGACTCCACTGAGAAGGAGCTAGCAACCGGAAAATTTTGTCTGTTTCATGGGACCCATGGCCACTCTACTAATGAGTGTCGGCATATAAGAGGCGTTGTTGAAAATTTGCTGCGAGAAGGAAAGTTAGATGAATATAAGGTTGCCCCAAGGGATAGGGGGCAAGGAGGGCAAGCCCCGTACCAAAATCAGCCGGCTCCTAAACCCACAGCTTAGCAAAAAGGTAAAGGAATCGTCATCAACACTATAGTTGGGATCCCCATCCAGCTAGCCATAGCTACAGGGCAATGGACCAATATGTTAATGCGGCCAAGCACTTCGATGTGGGAAAATGCAGTAACCTCGAAGATACCACTCCGGTGAAGCAACAGAAAACGATGTCAGATGATGTCATATTTCGCGACAGAGATGATACTGGAGTTCAATCACCAACCGATGACCCATTGGTGACCACTACTACTATCGGTCCAGCTCTAGTTCATAAGGTATTAGTGGATAATGGGAGTTCGATTAATATTCTCTTTAAGAAAACGTTCGATCAGATGAAACTCGAACCAAAAGATTTGAAGCCCTACGAGGGATGGATACACGGCTTCAATCGGGTATCGGCAATTCCAATGGGATATGTAGAACTGTCGGTGACATTAGGACAAGGAGATCGCCGAAGAGTGAGAATCCTCCCATTTGCAGTTCTAGACATCGACTCACCCTATAATGCATTTTTGGGCCGACCGGCCCTCGCAGAATTCAGGGCCTGCATCGCGCCCTGGTGCCTATTATTGAAATTTCCAACCAAAACGGGAGTGGGAGTAATGAGAGGTGACCAAGCAACTGGACGAGCTTGCTACATGGCAGATTTGAAGATGTTGCTGAAAGGGTTAAACATAGAACCTAAAGACACTTCCTCTCCTGTTAAGGAGAATTCAGCGTAGCAGCTAAAGATTATACCTCCTAGGGAGCCACCTAATGAAATTCCCGAAGATATCGATCCTAGGGAAGATGAAGAACCAGGAACTAGAAAGGCGACACCCAATGAGGCGATCGTTGATATCCCAATCTTTAACGATGATCTGACAAAGGTCTTGAAGATTGGGTCTCATTTAGATTCATTCCGAACGAAGGAATTGACTGATTTCTTGAGGGCAAATCTCAATGTGTTTGCTTGGAACCATGCAGACATGTGTGGAATTTCTCCCGCTATTATGAGCCATTCGCTAAGTTTAAACCCAAACCATCCTCTGGTCAAACTGAAGAGACGTATGTCAAGCCCAGAAAGGTCAGCAACTTTAAAGGAAGAAGTAGAGAAATTAAAGAACAACTCATTTATTAGAGATTCGACATATCCCGACTGGATATCGAATCCCGTCTTGGTTAAAAAATCAAATGGGAAATGGTGGACGTGCATTGATTTTTCTGATTTGAACAAAGCTTGTCCAAAAGATAGCTTCCCACTTTCTAGGATTGATCAGCTAGTGGATTCAACAGCCGGACACGAACTTCTCGCCTTCATGGACGCATATTTAGGATATAACCAGATCCCCATGCATGTGCCAGATCAAGAGCATAAAAGTTTTATCATGAATTTGGGATTATATTGTTATGTGGTAATGCCGTTCGGACTAAAGAATGCCAGAGCCACATATCAGCGCTTGGTAAACCGAATGTTTAATAATCAAATTGGGAAAACAATGGAAGTCTATGTAGACAACATGCTTGTAAAGTCCAGGCAGTCTTCCGATTATACGAAAGATTTAGAGGAAATGTTTGACATTTTGCGGGGGTACGGGATGAAGCTGAACCCCTTAAAATGCTCATTTAGGGTTGCATTAGGGAAATTCCTTGGTTTCATTGTGAGTTCTCGAGGAATCGAAATTAATCCTGATTAAATAGCAGCGATTAAAAAATAGAAAAACGACATAAAATTTTCAAAGCTTAGATGGAAAAGTTGCGGCATTGAGCAGATTCATTTCCAAAGCCACGGACAAAAGCGTTCCATTCTTTGATTTAATTAAACGAGGGAAACGTAATTTTGATTGGACCCCCGACTGTGTAGAGGCCTTCCAAAATTTGTTGAACTTGTTAGAGAAGCCCCCAATACTGTCAAAGCCGGTGGATTATGAGGACCTGTTCATATATTTGGCAGTGTCATCTCATGCCGCCAGTACAACTTTGGTGCGTGAAGAGGAAAAGATCGAGAGGCTGGTGTATTACGTAAGCAAGAAATTAGCAGCTGCAGAACGCAATTATCTGAAAATAGAAAAACTCGCTTATAGTCTCTTGATTGCATCCCGAAAGTTCCGCCATTATTTTCAAGCTCACCCGATAGTCATATACATCGATCAGCCACTGAGACAAGTGTTACAACGACCCGAAGCATCAGGACGATTACTTAAGTGGAATATCAAGTTCAGCCAATTTGATTTAAACTTTCAACCAAGAAGATCAATAAGAGGACAAGCCCTAGCTGATTTCATAGTAGAACTCACAATTCCCGAGGAAGACGGAGTAGATGACAATACTGTCACTTCACAATATAAGTTAGAACTTAGCCCAAGAAAATTATATACGGATGAGGCTAAGAATGATCGAAGGTCCAACGCCGGAGTTGTCTTAACCACTCCTAAAGGACGATCCATTTACTACGCCTTGTGGTTGGAATTCCTAGCCACCAACAATGACTCTGAATACAAGGCCCTGATTGCCGGGCTAAAACTCGCTAAGGAATTATGGATAAAGACACTGGACATATTCTGTGACTCCAAGATAGTTTTCTGCCAAGTTAAAAAGGAATTTGAAAGCAAGGCACCCCGAAGGAGTTACTAGGTAACCTGGAACATTACAACATAACTCACATCCCGACAGCAGAAAACCAAAAGGCAGACCGACTGGCTAAGTTAGCAAATTCTGACAACCCAGAAGAAACCGAGATGGTTCCAATATAGATATTGGAATCACCCAGCTTTGACTAAATGGAAGTCGAATTACCCCTGGAAGCTGAACCAGAAAGGGAGTCATGGATGACACTGATTAAGAATTACCTTAGAAGTGGAACTCTCCCATCGAAAAAGAGCGAGAGACGAGATGTAATACGTAAAGCCGCAAGGTACGTTTTATAAGACGACGTCCTTTACCACTAAGGATTTTCCATGCCTCTACTACGGTGTATAGCACACGACGACATCAAACGTGTACTGAGAGAAGTACATGAAGGTGAATGTGGAGATCACACTGGAGGCCAGACTTTGGCGAAGAAAGTATTACAATATGTCTATTTTTGGCCTATTGTAAACAGAGATGCGGCTGATCACTCACGATGCTGCGATAAGTGCCAAAGATTTGCTAAAGTTCCAAGGGCACCCCCAAGACAGCTTAAATCAATGGTCAGTCCATGGCCGTTCGCAATGTGGGGATTAGACATCATCGGGACCCTGCCAATCGCTAAAGGAGGAGCTAAATATGCAATCGTGGTCGTGGAATATTTCACGAAATGGGTGGAGGCCGAACACTTGACCATGATCATAACAAATAAAGTGATAAGCTTTATTGTCAGAAATATCATTTGTCGATTTGGGATACCAAAAACCATTATAACCGATAATGGAACCCAATTCGATAGAGTGGAATTTAGAAACTTCTGCCACAGATATAAATTTGACTAGAGGTATACCGCTGTAGCTCACCCATAGTCCAATGGACAAGTTGAAGCGATAAATAAAGTTATTAAATGCATTCTTAAGAAGCAGTTAGAACGAGCCAAAGCCAGATGGGCGACGAATTACCACTAGCTTTGTGGGCCTATCGACGACCTTCAAGACGGCTACTGGTCACACCCCTTTTTCACTCTTATTTGGATCCGAAGCGGTTATTGCGGTGGAGGTTAATGTCCCCTCTCATAGGGTGACGTACTATGACCCAATGACAAATAAAGCGCTCCTCCTCGAGTCCTTAGATATGATTAAAGAGAAAAGGGTGAAGCGGACTTGCGTGCATTAAGGCACCGATGCCAAGTGGCACGCTGTTATGACAGAAAGGTTCATCCTTGGACCTTTAAACCTGGAGATCTAGTACTAAAGCGAATCTTCCCGCCTCCAGTTCATTTAGGTCCAAAGTGGGAAGGACCATATACTATCCAATGGAAACTTGATACAGGAGCTTTCAAGTTAACGACCGTTGATGGTGAAGAAATTCCTAGAGCCTGGAATGTCCAACATTTGCGGCGATACCTGACTTGAATTTGTACTATTTTCTTTTGTTTTATAAGCCATGTAAAAAGGCACGACTTTCCTAGAAAAGTCTGGTTAGTATAAACAAAATATTATAAAGTGGACGTATGTCACGACTTGACCGAACCACTATAAAATGTTGTATGTGATTTACATTTACCGTTTGAATTTTGTTTCGTGCATATCCTGTGATTGTCATAATGTAAGTTGAAAACATTAGAAACTCGAATTGATATTAGAGCAAATGGGATAACCATTTGCATAACGACATATAAAGGATGGGAAGCCGACGCTCTAAACTCTAACTCTCATGAGTCGAGAGAGAGTATGAAGGACGGGAAGACGACGTCCCTGAGGCGTGAAGGTGCACCATGACAAAAGACCTCCTCGAATCTATTATGATAGGAGAGTATAAAGGTACTAGGAATAAGTGCCAAGGGAAAAATATTCTTATTCCCACTAAAGGAATAGGGGAAGTCCGATGTCGAACCTAATCAATATCGAATGAGCCTTGGCCAGACATTATATTCAAGATTTATTGGGGGCATATACACCATACTCCTCATCATCAATTATTTATTTTATTTAAGCAACAATCTCTACGAGTGATGTTCTTCTGTCTATACACTTGCAAGGAGACATAACTATGACTTAAAGTTGCTATTTCTCACTTATGCTTGTTCATTTTTTGACATTGATAACAAACTTGCCAGTATTTGACATAGTGGGAAACAAACTACTTTATTTACATGACTGCAGGTTTATACAAAAAGACTAAACAAAGAAAGGTGAGGGCCGCACTCGCTACAACAGCTGCGGACCAGGAACATGCAAAACAAAAAATAACGCTGCCTTTCACTTGAACTTCGAAGTGGACTCCGCTTTCTTGGCAGCTTTAAATTTTTCCTTCTCCTCTTTTTCAGCCTCGGTCATGACTCGCTTTGGTTTCTTCTTCCTTGGAACTGGAGCACTGAGATCATGTAACAACCCGGAAAATCTGGGCCAGTTTAAAATTTTTATTTTGGCTATTTTAGCGAATTTTGTTTATTTAAAATAGATTATTTTAAATAATATCGACGAGAAATTTATTTTGAATTGAATTCGACGTATATAATTATATACGTCGTCGTTAGAATATAAATAATTATATATAATTATAAAAGGAATTGAAAATGGCGCGGTAGTTCGAAAATTCGATTTCTAATTTCAAATGAATATACAGAATTCAATATAAGTCAGAATTGAACGAAACAAGAAATATTTGAATCTGTATAACTATATCTTTGTAACGAAGTTAACAAACTGAGATTTCATTTTAGAAATGATAAGATATGTCCAGTTTAAAATTAGAAATAGTCGCTATGGAATTTATATATATTTTTATATATATATGGCCCTTAAAAATGGACATTTTGCAAATGACCTCGGATTTCGACGAAACCACTTTTGTTGGATCCGCAGTGTCAAGTTATTGTTAGGTTTCAAATTTCATAATTTTTCGAATCAATATATGAGCGTGGCAAAGGAAAACGCGTTTGACCAGTTTCAGTTGATTTTAATCGACTGGAAATTGGCCATTTTTCAAACGGTCTCAGAATTCGGCGAAACTAGTTTTGTTAGGACCATATCGTCAATACGAAGCTAGAAAATATTTTTCTGGAATTTTTCTAGTTAGTATGTGACCCCGGTAATTTGAAATATGCGTTTAAAATTCAATATAGTGATTTAAATGTAAATTCAACGGAAACTGATTGTAACGATCAAATCAGCTTGCGATACATATCTCATTGTGTTCAAAATGGGGGTAAAACGCTATGGGCGACAGGCGGTGGGCCTCGTTTCGAGGTCATGGATAAAAGTCAACCTTTTTGAATAAATTAATAATGAAAAAAAAAAAAAAAAAAATATCTCTTCCCTTTCATTATCTCTGGCCCCCCCCCCCTAAAATTTCATTTTAAATCGAGATTAAGAAAAAAAAAAAACGACGCGACGGAGGGGGAGACAGCCGCTCCAGGCGACGCGCCACACCCACCGTCGACCATCTTCTTCCCCCCCCCTTCTTGCCCCACCGACTGCGTCCCTCTCCGATTTGAAGAACCCCAAAGCTCCGGAAAACCGCCGCAACCCAACCCGATAACCCCCTAAAACCCCCGCCGACTTCCAGCAGACCCCGCGCCTCCACCAGCAGCGCCGACGCCCCCTGGATCCTGCCGCCGACATCGATGCCCCTTCTTCGATGCAGTAAGTTTTTACTTTATTTTATTTTATTTTTATTTTCAATTCTGAAATTTAAAAAGAATATAAAAACTGATTTTATATGAAACTGATTTTATAAAAAAAATTAATACTGTTTTTTTTAGAGATTAAAAACTTAATGTTGATGAGGATTTAAAACTGTTTTATTTTTTAGAATTCAAAACTGATTTTTATTTTGAAAATAAAAATAGAAAGGAACATTATTTTTGAAAATAAAATTCATGAAGTTTTAAAATAAAATATACTCCGTTTAGAAAAGTAAAATTATACATTTCTTTGATTTGAAAAGATAAACCTCTTTGTTTTGAAAATATAAAGGTTCGATTTATATATTATAAAAAGGCGATATTTTTAACTTATAAAAGGTTAAATCTTTATAGGATGGTCAGACGAAATGAAAATGTGATTTTTTATCTATTGAACTTCGAAATGAAAATGCGATTTTTATCTATTGAACTTCGAACTAAAAATTCGATTTTTATATATTGAACTTTGAAATAAAAATTCGATTTTTATATATTGAACTTTGAACTAAAAATTCGATTTTTATATATTGAACTTTGAACTAAAAATTCGATTTTTATATATTGAACTTTGAACTAAAAATTCGATTTTTATATATTGAACTTAGAAATAAAAATTCGATTTTTATATATTGAACTTTGAACTAAAAATTCGATTTTTATATATTGAATAACGAACTAAAAACTCGATTTTTACATATGTAGTGAAAGCGGACAACGAAGGTGACAAAAAGGCGAAACGACGAAGACTTCTGCAAAAGAAGAGTCGAGATGGTTGGATAGCTAAAAGTGAGAATTTCTCACCTTTCAATTTATTTTTCTAGTTATACATATATATACTAGGATGCAGACGGTGCTTATTAGAAGCACCCGACACCCGTCCACAAACCATGGACTTGTTTGATTGGTTGTGTAGTTGGTTAGATTATTTGATTTGGATTGGATTGTTTTGGTGAAATGAATTGATATGATTGATGTGTGAATGGCGTGGGCCTTCACTAGACCGGGGATAAGGCTAGGCCTTGTCCCGTTTCTAGTATCGTGCCGTTATGCCGCCGAAATTTTCTAAAATAAGTTAGAAAAATAAAAATAGCATTTTATTTAACGAATGAACTGAATAGAAATTCATATGTTAAAATAAAATGTGTTATCGTTAAAAATATAATTTTTAACGTGAATGTGAATAAATAAATATTCATTTACAAACCAGACGGTTTGTTTATGTACACCTATTTGAATGACGTTGATTGGGTCGATAAATTTTACACATCGCCTAACTGCACAAATAAAATATGTGTTTGATTGTTTGAAACCCCACACGGGTGTTAGGATGAAATTTGAAGTTCACTCATCCTGATTGATTAAATACGTCGATCGATAGATTGACAAGCTGCTATAAGCGTTAAATGTCTATATTTGATGCTTATACAGTGTAGTGCACTTTGGTTGATGGTTGATTATTCATCGTTGTTGATATATACATGTGTTGTAGAAAATCCATATAATTAACATTATATGGTAATTGATTGGGCCTCATTCCAGTTTCGAAAAAAAAAAAGAAATATTTGAAATAGAAATATTTGAAATAGAATATTTGAAAATAGAAATTTATGAAGCCGTGTTGATTAGATTGACGCCATTTTGACGTAAACGATATTGATATCGATGAAAACGATTTCGAAATGAATTGAATTGAAAACGATTTCGAAATGAATTGAATTGAAAACGATTTCGAAATGAATTGAATTGAAAACGATTTCGAAATGAATTGAATTGAAAACGAATTCAAAATGAATTGAAAACGATTTCGAAATGAATTGAATTGAAAACGATTTCGAAATGAATTGAATTGAAAACGATTTCGAAATGAATTGAATTGAAAACGATTTCGAAATGAATTGAATTGAAAACGAATTCAAAATGAATTGAAAACGATTTCGAAATGAATTGAATTGAAAACGATTTCGAAATGAATTGAATTGAAAACGATTTCGAAATGAATTGAATTGAAAACGAATTCAAAATGAATTGAAAACGATTTCGAAATGAATTGAATTGAAAACGATTTCGAAATGAATTGAATTGAAAACGATTTCGAAATGAATTGAATTGAAAACGATTTCGAAATGAATTGAATTGAAAACGATTTCGAAATGAATTGAATTGAAAACGGTTTCGAAATGAATTGAATTGAAAATGATTTCGAAATGAATTGAATTGAAAACGATTTCGAAATGAATTGAATTGAAAACGAATTCAAAATGAATTGAAAACGATTTCGAAATGAATTGAATTGAAAACGATTTCGAAATGAATTGAATTGAAAACGAATTCAAAATGAATTGAAAACGATTTCGAAATGAAAGGAATTGAAAACGAATTCGAATTGAATTGAAAGCGAATTGAAATGAATTCAAATTGAATTGAAATTTGAATTGAATAGAAATGAATTTTGAAACGAATTTATAAAGAAGAATTCAATTTTTGATTTGAATTAAAATGGAAGTTGAAAATGTTTTCGAAACGAATTCAAAACCATTTATATAATTCGTTTTTTAAATAGAAATCGACGAAGTATATATATTATATATATTATATATATAATATAATGGCCTGAATAGAACGCGCCGCGCCGCGGCAGTTCGTGAATTTCGACCATTTATTTCAAACGGACATTGCGGGAGATCCGACCGTCGGATTCTCCTAAAACCGGAACCGTTGGGTTCGTATCGAAAAGAGCTTTCTAATGAATGTTGGAAATTTGAAATCTAACGGTTGGATTTGGAGATACGTCCAGATCAAATTCGAAAAAGGTCGCTGTAAGTGCAGTTCGATGGCCATTGGTGGAAATCGACTGTACGGGCCTTGATAAAATTATTAAAAATAGTAATAATTTGTGTAAAATCATAAGAAATGATTTAGAAAGAATTGGGATGAAAAACTCCCTATTTGAAAAGATAAAAATAGATTTTTATCGAAATGAACTAGTTTTGAACTAGAATTATAATTCTATTTATTTTTAAATAACTAAATTGAATTTGAAAAGGGTTTTGAAAATAACCAAAATTTCCGATGATTGCATTGGAGTGGATTTGAATCGAAATTGTCTTCGGAATATTTCGATGTTGGAATTTGTGATTATACGGATGTTGTTACGAAAATTTGAAAGATATATATGTATATCGTTATTTCCAATACGGCATTTGTTAATCGTAGAATTTGATATTGAATATAAGCCGATATATTTTCTATTCAGAGCCTTATATTGAATATCAAATGGGATTTGGGTTTGTCGTGAATGGTGTCTTCACTAACACTGTTCTTGAACCCAGTTGAGAAAAGATTAAATCTTTTTATTTAGATTTAATGAAGTGTACCAATTAAATAATATTTAATTGGAATTGAATTGATATTGATTTTTGGGTTTATCGTGAACAGTGTTTTAAATAACACTGGTTCTTTAACCCGATAATTAATAAACGTGATTTGGGTTTGTCGTGAATGGTGTCTTCATTAACACTGTTCTTGAACCCAGTTGAGAAATGATTAAATCTTTTTATTTAGATTTAATGAAGTGTACCAATTAAATAACATTTAATTGGAATTGAATCGATATTGATTTTTGGGTTTATCGTGGACAGTGTTTTAAATAACACTCGTTCTTTAACCCGACGATTAATGAATGTGATTTTGGGTTTATCGTGAACCGTGTTTTTAAATGACACTGATTCTTTAACCCAGTCAAAAGATTAAAACTAAGTGGAGTTTTAATGAATCTTTAATTAGATTGAAAGGATCGAGGATGGAGTAGATTCGCGAGTTTCACACCCGGTATGAATCAAAAACGGGAGACGGACCTCAGGGAGGGCATGCGTTTCTTTCTAGTTAGAAGTGGCGTCAGTGGTTTTACACGCCCTGACGAGTTTGACTTATGTGGTTGTTGCTGTTGCGAGGCGCCTCGGTTATATCGGTTTCGGCCGAATGCATTCTGGTCGGCTGACGGACCAGACTTACACCCCATAGGGTGGGGAAACGTAGTGTTCAGGCATTTTAATCCACATCGGTGGACCGGCCCTGACGATCCAAAGGCTTGACAGAGTACTTGCCTGAGGCTCGGACTAGACAGTCTCGAATCGGTTGAGGACTATCTTTTGCCTCGGTTCATAGACGGAAATCCAATTTCCAAATACGTGACATTTGCGGTTTTAATTGTAATCCTATATATGGCGACATAGTGGGATGGGGCGCTTATGCCGCCTATGATTGATACTTATGATTTGAAGTTGTTTTATACACTTATAATAGTATCAAATGATTTGTTTTAAAACGTATCAAGCATTCTTTGGCTGTTATAAGGGAAAACCCTATCCTCGACTGCGTTGCATTGTGTGATGGGACCTGGGTCTTATAACAGCTTCATTTTTCTTTATTTAGCATTGCGCTGTTTGTTTTATGCACTGGTATTCTTGGGAGGAAACCCGTTCCGTGTTATACGGCGTGGTCCCTTGATTTACCTAATGATTTAAAATAAAGATTAATAACTGTTTTAGTTCTCACACCAGTCACATGACTGACCTGGAGTTTATTGTTTTAACCTAAACTCTGGGTGCCCCTATTTTCGACACGGGCAGCTAGTAGTTTTGGTTTTGCAGATTTATATTCACAGGATCCTGGTTTACAGCTGGAACGATATCCGGAAAGCTTTGTATCCGTATATCTCATTCTAGTTGTGTATTGTATTATTTTCCGCTGCTATGTATTTAAATGTAATTTAAATCTCTGATATTTCTGTGTAATATTCATTTATACTCTGTGTATTCTTGTAATCTGATGCACTGTTGTAATATATAGTGAAATGTTCTTCTGTATGCGTCCTGTTGTGGTTTGTTCTCGAACTATCCGACGCTTTCCTTTACGGGGAAGTTGCGGGTCTTCACAGTTGGTATCAGAGCTTTGGTTTACAAAGCTAGAGAACAAGGCACATTAGAACCGTACGAAAGAATTCATCAGATAATTGGATTAGTAATATCCAATGGGATGACTCGTTAGAGATAGGATCAGTAGCATCCTAGAACGAGTGTGAAGAGTATATTTTTGAAAATGAAAACAAATTTTTGTTTTGAAAATTTAATCAATTATTCGTATTTGATTATCTATTTAAATTGATGTGGACAATCCAGTATATATAGATTTTGCGTATACGTCTGATCCGCGTGTATTCGAAGTTTTAATATATTGGATAGATATAGAGTCGCACTCTAGTCGCCCGGACATGGTCCTGATGATGAAGTATACCATCACCAGCATTTATTTTCGAGTAACGAAAGTGTGATATCTATATATTTCCATTAGGCTGGTGTGAGAACCAAATCTTATATAGCTAGAACACTTTGTTGTGAATTGGCATCAAAAACAAGATTTTCAGTATATATATCAAAATTATGAATTTGAAACGTTAAATTCACTAATTGATTGATGTTTGTGTTGTTTGTTCATTTGTTTGCTAATTTTAAACCATTTAGCCTAGTTGAATCAAATATTGGATTATATTGAAAATTGGTCGCATTTGCTTGCATATACATATACTTATATTGAGCAGGTCATAGCAAGGAGGCTAGAGCAGAGAATAAAATTTGTTTGCCCGACAAATAGGTACATGTTTACTACATAATTTCCTGTTTTGTTTGGGTGATGATGATTTTGTGAGCCTATTGGCTAGCCGCTTGGCTTTTTCTTTTTCTTTTTGAGATCTGAAGGACCGGGAACGCTATTTGCAATTTCCCGATGCTCCCATTGCAGGGGAGGTTATGGCGAAATTTTTCGAAAATTTAGGGTGTTAGCCAAATTTTTGAAATTTTGAAAATTCTCAGAAACTAAAGAGTTGGAGAATGGAAGCCAGATCGAGCGTAGAGTTGAATTATCAAACCACTTTCGACTTTGTTCCTTTTCGGGGACGAAAAGTTTTAAGTGGGGGAGATTGTAACAACCCGGAAAATCTGGGCCAGTTTAAAATTTTTATTTTGGCTATTTTAGCGAATTTTGTTTATTTAAAATAGATTATTTTAAATAATATCGACGAGAAATTTATTTTGAATTGAATTCGACGTATATAATTATATACGTCGTCGTTAGAATATAAATAATTATATATAATTATAAAAGGAATTGAAAATGGCGCGGTAGTTCGAAAATTCGATTTCTAATTTCAAATGAATATACAGAATTCAATATAAGTCAGAATTGAACGAAACAAGAAATATTTGAATCTGTATAACTATATCTTTGTAACGAAGTTAACAAACTGAGATTTCATTTTAGAAATGATAAGATATGTCCAGTTTAAAATTAGAAATAGTCGCTATGGAATTTATATATATTTTTATATATATATGGCCCTTAAAAATGGACATTTTGCAAATGACCTCGGATTTCGACGAAACCACTTTTGTTGGATCCGCAGTGTCAAGTTATTGTTAGGTTTCAAATTTCATAATTTTTCGAATCAATATATGAGCGTGGCAAAGGAAAACGCGTTTGACCAGTTTCAGTTGATTTTAATCGACTGGAAATTGGCCATTTTTCAAACGGTCTCAGAATTCGGCGAAACTAGTTTTGTTAGGACCATATCGTCAATACGAAGCTAGAAAATATTTTTCTGGAATTTTTCTAGTTAGTATGTGACCCCGGTAATTTGAAATATGCGTTTAAAATTCAATATAGTGATTTAAATGTAAATTCAACGGAAACTGATTGTAACGATCAAATCAGCTTGCGATACATATCTCATTGTGTTCAAAATGGGGGTAAAACGCTATGGGCGACAGGCGGTGGGCCTCGTTTCGAGGTCATGGATAAAAGTCAACCTTTTTGAATAAATTAATAATGAAAAAAAAAAAAAAAAAATATCTCTTCCCTTTCATTATCTCTGGCCCCCCCCCCCTAAAATTTCATTTTAAATCGAGATTAAGAAAAAAAAAAAACGACGCGACGGAGGGGGAGACAGCCGCTCCAGGCGACGCGCCACACCCACCGTCGACCATCTTCTTCCCCCCCCCTTCTTGCCCCACCGACTGCGTCCCTCTCCGATTTGAAGAACCCCAAAGCTCCGGAAAACCGCCGCAACCCAACCCGATAACCCCCTAAAACCCCCGCCGACTTCCAGCAGACCCCGCGCCTCCACCAGCAGCGCCGACGCCCCCTGGATCCTGCCGCCGACATCGATGCCCCTTCTTCGATGCAGTAAGTTTTTACTTTATTTTATTTTATTTTTATTTTCAATTCTGAAATTTAAAAAGAATATAAAAACTGATTTTATATGAAACTGATTTTATAAAAAAAATTAATACTGTTTTTTTTAGAGATTAAAAACTTAATGTTGATGAGGATTTAAAACTGTTTTATTTTTTAGAATTCAAAACTGATTTTTATTTTGAAAATAAAAATAGAAAGGAACATTATTTTTGAAAATAAAATTCATGAAGTTTTAAAATAAAATATACTCCGTTTAGAAAAGTAAAATTATACATTTCTTTGATTTGAAAAGATAAACCTCTTTGTTTTGAAAATATAAAGGTTCGATTTATATATTATAAAAAGGCGATATTTTTAACTTATAAAAGGTTAAATCTTTATAGGATGGTCAGACGAAATGAAAATGTGATTTTTTATCTATTGAACTTCGAAATGAAAATGCGATTTTTATCTATTGAACTTCGAACTAAAAATTCGATTTTTATATATTGAACTTTGAAATAAAAATTCGATTTTTATATATTGAACTTTGAACTAAAAATTCGATTTTTATATATTGAACTTTGAACTAAAAATTCGATTTTTATATATTGAACTTTGAACTAAAAATTCGATTTTTATATATTGAACTTAGAAATAAAAATTCGATTTTTATATATTGAACTTTGAACTAAAAATTCGATTTTTATATATTGAATAACGAACTAAAAACTCGATTTTTACATATGTAGTGAAAGCGGACAACGAAGGTGACAAAAAGGCGAAACGACGAAGACTTCTGCAAAAGAAGAGTCGAGATGGTTGGATAGCTAAAAGTGAGAATTTCTCACCTTTCAATTTATTTTTCTAGTTATACATATATATACTAGGATGCAGACGGTGCTTATTAGAAGCACCCGACACCCGTCCACAAACCATGGACTTGTTTGATTGGTTGTGTAGTTGGTTAGAT
The DNA here is from genome assembly GCA_030737875.1 of Allium sativum. Classification (NCBI taxonomy): domain Eukaryota; kingdom Viridiplantae; phylum Streptophyta; class Magnoliopsida; order Asparagales; family Amaryllidaceae; genus Allium; species Allium sativum. The sequence goes on from CM060920.1 coordinate 456,284,573, forward strand.
TATTTGATTTGGATTGGATTGTTTTGGTGAAATGAATTGATATGATTGATGTGTGAATGGCGTGGGCCTTCACTAGACCGGGGATAAGGCTAGGCCTTGTCCCGTTTCTAGTATCGTGCCGTTATGCCGCCGAAATTTTCTAAAATAAGTTAGAAAAATAAAAATAGCATTTTATTTAACGAATGAACTGAATAGAAATTCATATGTTAAAATAAAATGTGTTATCGTTAAAAATATAATTTTTAACGTGAATGTGAATAAATAAATATTCATTTACAAACCAGACGGTTTGTTTATGTACACCTATTTGAATGACGTTGATTGGGTCGATAAATTTTACACATCGCCTAACTGCACAAATAAAATATGTGTTTGATTGTTTGAAACCCCACACGGGTGTTAGGATGAAATTTGAAGTTCACTCATCCTGATTGATTAAATACGTCGATCGATAGATTGACAAGCTGCTATAAGCGTTAAATGTCTATATTTGATGCTTATACAGTGTAGTGCACTTTGGTTGATGGTTGATTATTCATCGTTGTTGATATATACATGTGTTGTAGAAAATCCATATAATTAACATTATATGGTAATTGATTGGGCCTCATTCCAGTTTCGAAAAAAAAAAAAGAAATATTTGAAATAGAAATATTTGAAATAGAATATTTGAAAATAGAAATTTATGAAGCCGTGTTGATTAGATTGACGCCATTTTGACGTAAACGATATTGATATCGATGAAAACGATTTCGAAATGAATTGAATTGAAAACGATTTCGAAATGAATTGAATTGAAAACGATTTCGAAATGAATTGAATTGAAAACGATTTCGAAATGAATTGAATTGAAAACGAATTCAAAATGAATTGAAAACGATTTCGAAATGAATTGAATTGAAAACGATTTCGAAATGAATTGAATTGAAAACGATTTCGAAATGAATTGAATTGAAAACGATTTCGAAATGAATTGAATTGAAAACGAATTCAAAATGAATTGAAAACGATTTCGAAATGAATTGAATTGAAAACGATTTCGAAATGAATTGAATTGAAAACGATTTCGAAATGAATTGAATTGAAAACGAATTCAAAATGAATTGAAAACGATTTCGAAATGAATTGAATTGAAAACGATTTCGAAATGAATTGAATTGAAAACGATTTCGAAATGAATTGAATTGAAAATGATTTCGAAATGAATTGAATTGAAAACGATTTCGAAATGAATTGAATTGAAAACGGTTTCGAAATGAATTGAATTGAAAACGATTTCGAAATGAATTGAATTGAAAACGATTTCGAAATGAATTGAATTGAAAACGATTTCGAAATGAATTGAATTGAAAACGAATTCAAAATGAATTGAAAACGATTTCGAAATGAATTGAATTGAAAACGATTTCGAAATGAATTGAATTGAAAACGAATTCAAAATGAATTGAAAACGATTTCGAAATGAAAGGAATTGAAAACGAATTCGAATTGAATTGAAAGCGAATTGAAATGAATTCAAATTGAATTGAAATTTGAATTGAATAGAAATGAATTTTGAAACGAATTTATAAAGAAGAATTCAATTTTTGATTTGAATTAAAATGGAAGTTGAAAATGTTTTCGAAACGAATTCAAAACCATTTATATAATTCGTTTTTTAAATAGAAATCGACGAAGTATATATATTATATATATTATATATATAATATAATGGCCTGAATAGAACGCGCCGCGCCGCGGCAGTTCGTGAATTTCGACCATTTATTTCAAACGGACATTGCGGGAGATCCGACCGTCGGATTCTCCTAAAACCGGAACCGTTGGGTTCGTATCGAAAAGAGCTTTCTAATGAATGTTGGAAATTTGAAATCTAACGGTTGGATTTGGAGATACGTCCAGATCAAATTCGAAAAAGGTCGCTGTAAGTGCAGTTCGATGGCCATTGGTGGAAATCGACTGTACGGGCCTTGATAAAATTATTAAAAATAGTAATAATTTGTGTAAAATCATAAGAAATGATTTAGAAAGAATTGGGATGAAAAACTCCCTATTTGAAAAGATAAAAATAGATTTTTATCGAAATGAACTAGTTTTGAACTAGAATTATAATTCTATTTATTTTTAAATAAATAAATTGAATTTGAAAAGGGTTTTGAAAATAACCAAAATTTCCGATGATTGCATTGGAGTGGATTTGAATCGAAATTGTCTTCGGAATATTTCGATGTTGGAATTTGTGATTATACGGATGTTGTTACGAAAATTTGAAAGATATATATGTATATCGTTATTTCCAATACGACATTTGTTAATCGTAGAATTTGATATTGAATATAAGCCGATATATTTTCTATTCAGAGCCTTATATTGAATATCAAATGGGATTTGGGTTTGTCGTGAATGGTGTCTTCACTAACACTGTTCTTGAACCCAGTTGAGAAAAGATTAAATCTTTTTATTTAGATTTAATGAAGTGTACCAATTAAATAATATTTAATTGGAATTGAATTGATATTGATTTTTGGGTTTATCGTGAACAGTGTTTTAAATAACACTGGTTCTTTAACCCGATAATTAATAAACGTGATTTGGGTTTGTCGTGAATGGTGTCTTCATTAACACTGTTCTTGAACCCAGTTGAGAAATGATTAAATCTTTTTATTTAGATTTAATGAAGTGTACCAATTAAATAACATTTAATTGGAATTGAATCGATATTGATTTTTGGGTTTATCGTGGACAGTGTTTTAAATAACACTCGTTCTTTAACCCGACGATTAATGAATGTGATTTTGGGTTTATCGTGAACCGTGTTTTTAAATGACACTGATTCTTTAACCCAGTCAAAAGATTAAAACTAAGTGGAGTTTTAATGAATCTTTAATTAGATTGAAAGGATCGAGGATGGAGTATCACCAGTTTTGCTCCAGGCGATAGTTAAATCTTTAATTAGATTTGAATGTGAAATTTAGAAACTAACTGGCGGTTAGCCAAGCAGAATGGTTTTCTGGATATTGATCTGATGTTGGTTTCGGCCTTCGGGGTTAATATTTGGGGAATTATTCTCTTGATTAATTTACGGTTAGTGACTAATGAATTGGAATGAGGCGTATGTTGTGTTTGTGTAACACTTTTATAATATATACGCGAGTTATTCGGAAAGGCCGGGTTTATCCCATTCTGAATAACTGATACGACGATAAGTCGAAGATGAAGACGATGGTCGAAGACCGGAGGTCTTCACGTCGTTTGGGTAATTACTGATGATCTTGATTGGGCTGTACACCCAAGAAGATGGAAACAGTTAGTGATCGTCCAGACGTACTTGGAGATCGATGGATATGCGGGGTACTAGGTGCCTCCGGTTTCGTTCAGACCCAGGACGGACTTGTAAATGGACTGTGTGTCTGACATCGGATTTCATTCTGTGTGACTGATATCGGTTGCATAGGATGGTTTGCCTGTGTGGCATGCTAAGATGCAAATGATCAAGGCTTCTGTTGAAAAGCAAAGTCTTGTGGTTGATGATCAAAGCACGGCCTTTGTGGCGTAGCTTTGTGTAACGTTTGATTCGCGAGTTTCACACCCGGTATGAATCAAAAACGGGAGACGGACCTCAGGGAGGGCATGCGTTTCTTTCTAGTTAGAAGTGGCGTCAGTGGTTTTACACGCCCTGACGAGTTTGACTTATGTGGTTGTTGCTGTTGCGAGGCGCCTCGGTTATATCGGTTTCGGCCGAATGCATTCTGGTCGGCTGACGGACCAGACTTACACCCCATAGGGTGGGGAAACGTAGTGTTCAGGCATTTTAATCCACATCGGTGGACCGGCCCTGACGATCCAAAGGCTTGACAGAGTACTTGCCTGAGGCTCGGACTAGACAGTCTCGAATCGGTTGAGGACTATCTTTTGCCTCGGTTCATAGACGGAAATCCAATTTCCAAATACGTGACATTTGCGGTTTTAATTGTAATCCTATATATGGCGACATAGTGGGATGGGGCGCTTATGCCGCCTATGATTGATACTTATGATTTGAAGTTGTTTTATACACTTATAATAGTATCAAATGATTTGTTTTAAAACGTATCAAGCATTCTTTGGCTGTTATAAGGGAAAACCCTATCCTCGACTGCGTTGCATTGTGTGATGGGACCTGGGTCTTATAACAGCTTCATTTTTCTTTATTTAGCATTGCGCTGTTTGTTTTATGCACTGGTATTCTTGGGAGGAAACCCGTTCCGTGTTATACGGCGTGGTCCCTTGATTTACCTAATGATTTAAAATAAAGATTAATAACTGTTTTAGTTCTCACACCAGTCACATGACTGACCTGGAGTTTATTGTTTTAACCTAAACTCTGGGTGCCCCTATTTTCGACACGGGCAGCTAGTAGTTTTGGTTTTGCAGATTTATATTCACAGGATCCTGGTTTACAGCTGGAACGATATCCGGAAAGCTTTGTATCCGTATATCTCATTCTAGTTGTGTATTGTATTATTTTCCGCTGCTATGTATTTAAATGTAATTTAAATCTCTGATATTTCTGTGTAATATTCATTTATACTCTGTGTATTCTTGTAATCTGATGCACTGTTGTAATATATAGTGAAATGTTCTTCTGTATGCGTCCTGTTGTGGTTTGTTCTCGAACTATCCGACGCTTTCCTTTACGGGGAAGTTGCGGGTCTTCACAGATCAATAGAAGACTTTTTAGCAAGCTCCTCAGTAATTGACCTGGTTGAGAGTTTAACAACTAACCGGGACCCAAGAGGGAATGTCGCAAGAGTTTTAACAGCCTCGGGATCTTCTTCCTCGGTTTTGGCTTTAAAAGTATATCCTGCTGGGCCTTCATATCAGCCAAAGTCATGTCATCGACATTTCCTGAATCTCTAGTTATAACAACATCTTCGTCTTCCTCATGACCATCGTTGCCGCCATCATCTTTCAAGGCATCGATTATATCCCCGTCTTTGGGAGTTTCAGTATTAGGTGGCATGGGAGCTTTTTCAACAATTTCCTCCTTATCCTTGTCTTTCTCGATAGATTTCGACCTAGTTGACTCATCATGCCTCTCATGGATCTCCTCAATGGGTTGGGTATCAATGACCTCTTCTCGCAGCTCAACGACCTTTTCGGCTAGCTGTGCACCTATAGAATGAGAAATAACTGGTATGAGCTTAGGAGAAATGATAGGTTCTTCAATTGTTTGTCCGATAATATGGCGAAAGTTTGAGATAGCTCTAGCGAACTGAGGTGAAAAGGTGGAGATACATTCAGATGATTTATCGATTGGGGTAGCAAAAGTCTCTGGTGTCGCCTCATGAATGGGAGACAGAAGGGACGCTGTAGGGATTCCCGGATTCTCCGGATCATATCCCTCCGTTACGGTATCCCCGCAGATAGCATAAGAAGAACTAGTTTCAAGAACATTTTTCCCTTTAGCCTAACGTTTCTCTTCTTCTACATCCACAACAATGAGTTTGCGCCCTTCTGCCAAGCGTGTTGTTTCTCTCCCCTCTGATATTTCTCCATTAACTTGTTCTCATCTATCGAATCCACATGGATTTCTTGCTTTTCCCATTCGAATATTTGATCCCATGCATATACCAGGGGGATAGGATAGTCTTTTAGCTATGCAATGTCTCGGCGATGGATCATTTGAGCAAAAAATCCAATCATAGTTTCAGCACTATCATCCAGCTCTTTTTGAGCATCTACAAGCTGATGATTGATTTTCTCGACCTGTTGTAAAGCCACCCTCGCATTTCCCTCAACAAAAGTTGCCCTTATTTCAGCCTCCAACAATTTGGCTTCAAGCTCGGTATTTTTTTTAGCTAATTCTGCTTTCTCCTACTCGAGACGAGTGCAAACCATCTTTGCAGCGGTGCTATCAGACTTAGCACCCTCGGCTTGTTTCTTTAAATCTATACGCTCCTGACTATGGGACTCGAGCTCGGAATGATTGCGCTTTTGTAGTTCTTCAAACTGCTGTTTATAATTGTTTGCATCGCGTTGCACAAGGGCAAGTTTGGATTGGGCATCCTCGAGATCTTTCTTAGAGTTTTCGATAGCCTTTGCATCATATTCGGTAGCATCACTCATTGTCTTTACATCGGCAATTAAATCGCTAATGATTTTGGAAAGGGTCTTCGTCCTTTTCATATCCTTATACTGAGTATCCACAAAATCTATTTTCGCTTTGACTTCGGCGGCCCAGTCAGGATCTACTGGTTTGAGCTTTGGGACGAAGTGCATGGTCCTGAAATGATATTCGGAAAATTGTTCTTTCAGAAGATTTAGTCTGGCCTGATTCTCATCGTCAAGTATAACTGGCCTCGTAGTGGTGGTGTCGATAGTGCGATGATTTAGCTTCACAATGGGCCTGCTTTTCTCTGCTCCTTTCCCCTATTCTTTCTGTTTCTCTTTTGAATCAGGTCCTTTCTTAGAAGAGCCTTCTAGAGGAGTTTTGTCTTTAGATGAAGCAGGAGGTTTGGAGGCATTTTTATCCCCATCATGATGTGAGGGTTGACCCTTATGCTTATCTAAGTCTTTGCGAGGTGGGGATCGAGAGCGGGAGGACCGATAAGGCTGTGGAGGTCGATTCCTTCTGTCTTCTCTGCCTCGACCCTCATGTTGATCATGCCTTACACCAGATTCCATTGGGGGAATGCTCGAGCGAACATCTCTTGTGTAGTAGCGGGGATGCCCCATTTGTCCTATCAAACGAAATGAGAAAGAGTTAGAATGAGTGGGATGTTAAAGCACAAGTGCAATGACGTGGATTGCTAGAGTTAAGTGTATATACTAAGTGATATCCCCCAACAGACCGGAGCCTGGGGTGAGGCCGTACGTGCAGTTCTCCTGGCCTTCACAGGAGTAACTTCTTCTTCGGAAGTAAAGGTGAGAGAATTCGTCGTGAAATCTTCTGAAGTATAAAGGGTCTCAAGCAAGGGAAGATTTCGCAAACCCCGATATATATAATCATCTACAGTGGGATTATCCCCTTGAGGAACAACTGACAACAACTCTTTTGGGGAAACTGGTCTTTTAGGAGTGGCTGCATCCTCAGGAGTGATGTATTTATCTCTATCATTTTTTTCTATATTCGCTAGTTCGCCATCTTGAGTAGAAGACAGACTCTTTTGAGGTATCATCAGATCCTTCGAACTTTCCCCATGCTTGGGTAAAATTTCAATTGCCCCTCAACCGGAGGTATATACACATAAGGGCCCTCCCTATGACCTATACTATGGGTTATAGCGACCAAGCGATGCCGATGAAGATATTCATCCACTAATCAGTCTTTAATGGTCAAGAACTTTTGATTACCGTTGAGTAATCGATTCAAGCGATCGAATTGTACCTGATACTTTTCTTGCGACGGATTAGGAACTGCAAGTGAAAATAAAGCAATGCTTAATATATTTATAATTGAGATTGGAACTAGAAATCAAAGGTTAATGTCCTTATTGATTTAAGCCATCTTCTGGCACACCCCAGTTGCTTTAATGTAAAACCATTCAGGCTTCGAGTCACCAACTTTGCTGCTATACGGAACAGTAATAATTTTCCTTTTTGATACCGATTCAAAGTATACAAAAGACGGGGTATCTTGGGTCCGATGCTTGAAATTGTAAAAGAAATGAACGTCCTCGAAAGTAAGTTCTACACCTAGAGTTTCTTTATATGGTACGTACAGAGTATACAAATAAGCATAGGAGTTGGGATGAAGTTGCATGGGGGCAATCCGCAGTTGTCTCAGAAATCAACGACGAATGGCGGAAATGGAGGTATCGCCCCTACAAGGCACATTAATCTAGTGATGGCCATGTACCCTTCCGGTGGATTATGAGGATGGTCTGTTTTTGAGGGAAACTTGGTATCCCTTCGAAGAATCCCATGCTTTAAACATATCCATGCAAGTTTACCGTTGTCAATCGTTGATGCAACGGAGTTGGGTGGATTCTCCAAAATTGTGACATTTTCAAACTCGTTTGGAGCACGGTTGTCTCCAACTCCTCCCTCTTCTTCCTCATCCATAGAGACATCACCTACGGATGATACTCCAATCTCTTGGACCACTGGTTCCTAATCCGAACCTGCACTATTCCAACCTGAATTTGAAGTAGAGGATACATCCTCAATAGTGGGATTCTCAGATGTTCTTACAGCTTTGCTTCTCTCTGCTAATCTAGACGAGCGTCTTTCAGTCATGTCTGCTGTACTATCGAAGAAATAATAGCAGAAATTAGAGTGAAGTTTCCCATGTCCCCCTGTCCATGAGTGTAAACTAAAATATGCAAATGTACATGCAGTGACAGAATTAAAGAAATACGATGTAAATATGCAACGTAAGAGTTGGCAAGGCAATTATGTGTTCATGGTAGCCCCAAGGGCTAAGTTTGTTTAAGGCGGGTCTATCCTAACAGTTCATAAAGTCACAAGCCACAATTAATGTTGGTTGAATCATTCTTGTGTTTTATATTAGGTGACTGCGGGTCGGTTCTGACACGTATATCACAGTCGGATCGGTTCAAATGTTATTTATAAAGGCGAATCGGCTTTTGAGCTTTTCCTGAGTGGATCGGTTTGGAAAGTGAGGATGAAAGGGGTCAGATCGAATAGGGCTGTTGGAGGAAAATGTTATTCGGATCGGCTAGCACCGAACCGAACTACATCAACCCTTCTGAAATCCAAAACCTATCAACCCCAACCATTATTTTCTCTCCCGATCCGACCCGACATTGTATACCCTATCCCAAGCGCTCTGAGATCATCCGATCCGCCTTACACTGATTCCACTCCTCTCTTTCTTCTCCTTTTTCATCCTCTCCGCTTTTCCAGCAACACCAAGCCCATCTCCTTTAAAAAACCATTCATTTTTAGGAGTTCTATCACAGCGAAGCACCCATGAATCAAGGTGTTCATCACCAGTTCAGATCTCCTCCACAACCGCATCGAGGTGGCGACGAAGCCATCAACGATGATGGCGAGGGGATGGAGGGCGCAACGTCGAGCTTGATGAAACATCGAACTAAATCACTTAAAGTTCTCCTTAATTCGGGTTTGAATCGATAAAAACTGAGTTAATCAAGGATTTAAGCCCCACCTACAAATTTATTCCAAGAATTGAGAGAATTTTCTTTATGGTTTAAGGATTAGGGTTTCAGAAATAAGAACAGCGGCAGTAGAAAATGAAAAGTTAAAGAGAAGCATATGAATATATATGTACGATATGGGTGTCCATTTGTAAAATGGTGGACTAGACACTTCATCCCGACCCGATCAGCGCATGGTCCCTCTAACATAAAGCCTTTTTAGCCCATTTTGCATACCAATGGTTGGAGCATGGGCTAGGTTGGATAAGACTACCTGATTCGAAGCGTAGTCATCAATCACAGGATAGTACATGAAGTGAACCCAGTGGAGGATGTAATAAATTACAAGTAGGCATTATAAAAGGTTACCTGGAAGGACTATCCGAACATAAAATGAGACTCTTACAGTTATTAGAAACAACAGAAGTATTTAATGCACCCCATAACATATTTATAGGCAACAAGAGACGCGACTTGGTGAAGCGTCACAACTTTACAGACGAATAGAAATAGCTATTCAATGACTTTAATTCAGAAATCAGCGGATGGACAGTTTCGAAGCACACTTTATGTTCAATAAACGCGTACTTCGAGGGGGCAAAATGTTAGCCCACTTTGTGATCGGGCTATACAAAGCCAAGAGACTGCTTAACAAATGAGTCTAAAAAGGGGATGCACAACAGGTCTTCGGATCGGTTCGGAAACCCCCAGACCGAAACCCTTTCTCTTCAAAATTAATAGTCCAGAAAATGGCATGTAGAAGGCATAATCAGATCAGTTCAGGGCTTACCGACCCGACCCACTCATCTGAACACCGATCCGATCCGAAAGCAGGAAGCTGCAGCGGTTACCACCCACGAATCCTTCAGATGCGGAGCAGTTGTGAATCCACTCTCCCACGTTCACCCACGAATATAGTGTGCCGGCACCATCTCAAAGCTTCCGAACCCGCATCTAAAGGGATGATTGCCACGTGTACCCGAAACGGATCCCCTCCAGAAGAATTTTCTGCCTATAAATACACCTCCAAGCCTCATTTGAAGGGACATTTTGGCAAATTGTTGGCTCTCTCCTCCTTGTAAACCGAATTTCACTGTTTTATTCAGATCATTATCAACTTTTAGAGTACATTTCATCAAAAATTGAGTGAAGTTATTTATTGTAAAAGTGAGATTGAGTGAAGACAAACATTGTATTTGTATTTTAATCATCAATCAATGAGGTATAAAGTGGACGTAGGCTCTTTAACGCCGAACCACTGTAAATCGTATGTTCTCTTTGTTTTTCTCTTTCAATTATCATTGGATTGGGTGTTAGAACCATTTTTGGGTCTAAGAATCACACATTCCTATCCTATCTCTTTCTTTTTCATTAACTTTCACTCATTAACTTATTTAATTAGAAACGAATTACTATTATTCTAATGTAAAAAGAATGACACAAAAGATGGATATATATATAACAACTATTGAGATATAAAATTATACACAAATTGTGGATGACTGACTTTGTTTGCGTTTATATGAAGATGGAGCTCAGTGAAAAATCCAGTGATTAAAATTTATTATATTTAATTTTGTGTTTATATACATATTTCTTGATTTTCATTACATTCTCATTTTTTCTTTTCTTAACTTATTTTAATATAAACAAACAATAATTGCAGATAATTATGATACGGTATGAATGTTGTTTGGTTGAGTTTAGTTGATCGATCGGTGTTATGTTGTAATCGTTATGTAAATATAAACAAGACACCACAGCGTTACGTAGTTCGTACTTTGCATGATCATTAAATAATGGTTTGTTATAAAATTGGATAATTTGCATTTCTTTTTCTGCCCGATACACCACTATAATACTATAAAAGCCTTAGGGCAACCCCGCGTAACAACATGCTCAACACATCCCGTCTTCCTAAAAAAGCAACAAATGACACACCAAACATTATGTTCTCCTACACGTTAGCTAACATGTCGCCAATATAAGCACACCAAACAAATATTGTAGATAGATGACAAGTGGCAAGTTCTGAAAGTTGAGAAAAAGGTGGAAAATATATGGCCAAAACTACATATAAAGTGTCTTCTACACTATAAACTAGTGTGTAACCCGTGTGTTGCACACGACAATGTTGTTAACAGAAATAATTTTATTTTATTTATACAACTTTTTCAAACTTAATTGTGATATGTTAAATACAAACTAAAATGATATTCAATTATCGCTATCCACGTATATCTGTAGCTATTAGTGCCTTAACTTTGAAAAAATCCTATAGATGTGAATAATTTATGTTAAATGAGATATATTTATTATCTGTATGAGTGAATAAATAACTTCATCATTCTTTTTGTATAGTAATTTGTATGTACATTCAATTCTCATTTTTGTAAAAATATATAGACGAAAAAATGAATGTTAAATAATTTAAGCTATTTATATATTTATAATGAACACAACTAATTCAATTAAAGAGTTGAATGTAAAAGAGATTAAAAAAAGAAAGAAAAGAATTGTACGTATTTGTAACTGACAGGAGCTTTTATTTATTACTTAGTTTTAGTTTTTAAACAATTTTATCTTTGCAGTCAACCATATATTTCACGTTATCGTAAGGATTATACTTATGATTGTGATGATCGTAAAATATTATTATGTAGCGCCAGGATGAATTGTGATTTGGGTAAGATTAGTAATGTATTGAAAGATGGAATGTGTAACAACCCGAAAATCTGGGCCAGTTTAAAATTTTTATTTTGGCAATTTTAGCGAATTTTGAATATTTAAAATAAATTATTTTAAATAAAAACGACGAGAAATTTATTTTGAATATAATTCGATCGTATATATTATATACGTCGTCGTTAGAATATAAATATTTTATTTTAACTATAAAAGGAATTGAAAATGGCGCGGTAGTTCGATAATTCGATTTCAAACTCCAATTGAATGTACCAGGTGCAAAACAATCCGAATTTTAGTGAAACCAAAAACATTAGGATCCATTTGATGATATCTTTCCAAAGAATCCGAAAAATCAAAATTTCATAGCGGGAATTAAAAGATATGTCCAGTTGAAAATTCTGAATAATCGCTATGGAATTCAGGCCCTTAAAAATGGAAATTTTGCAAACGACCTCGGATTTCGACGAAACCACTTTTGTTGGGTCCGTGATGTCAAGTTATTGCTAGGTTTCAAATTTCATAATTTTTCAAATCAATATGTGAGTGTGGCAAAGGAAAACGTGTTTGACCAGTTTCATTGATTTTAATCGACTGGAAAATGGCCATTTTTCAAACGGTCTCAGAATTTGACGAAATTAGTTTTGTTAGGACCGTATCGTCAATGCGAAGCTAGAAAATATTTTTCTGGGATTTTTCTAGTTAGTGTGTGACCCCGGTAATTTGAAATGTACGTTCAAATTGAATATATACTGATTTATGTTTTAAATTTGATGAAAACCTATCGTAACAGCCGAATCAGCTCACGATACATATCTCATTGTGTTCAGAATGGGGGTAATTAGCTGGAGGCGGCAGTCGTTGGGTTCGATTTAGAGTTCGGGAGATAAACAAGTATTAAATGAATAAAAAGAAAAAAATATATATTATAAATATCCATTCAAAACCCTAGGACCGGTCAAACTTTATAACCGTGGTCCACTGTCTTCAAAGCCGCCACCAGGATAAATTAACGGCTGCGAGATCCCAATTTTATCCAAGAAAATCATTCAAATCGATTTGAATTAGAAGATGAAAACAAAACAAAAATCGACAAGCTATTCGAGATCTTTCAATCTTTAGTTCAATGATCAACTCTCGTAAAGTGTTGGGCATGATTTTCGAGCTTGAAGGCTCAACGTCGAACCGGATTTCCGGCGCAGTGGAGAGGCCGAGCTCCGCCTCGCTCCTGGCGGTGGCAGCACCTCCCAAGGCCGATGCTGTGGCCATCATGGATCCGATTCCGGCGGTCCTTGGGGCGTGCAAAATGATGCCCTAGTGGCTTGCGATGGTGGGTTCTTACTTCCACCTGGAACAAGGTACAGAACGATGAAGGTAATTTTTTTTTATATATTAGTAAATGCTTAATATAAATACATTGGAAAGAAAAAATTTCAGTTTTTATTTAATTTAATACATAGTTAAAAATCAGTTTGACAAGAAACGAAAAATTTGAATTTGCTTTGAAAACAAAATTTGAATTTGCTTTGAAAACAAAATTTGAATTAGCTTTGAAAACAAAGTTTGCATTCTTTTTGAAAATGAATTTTGCATTGATTTTGAAAATAAAATTAACATTGTTTTTAAAAATAGGAATAGCAGATTAAAAAGATGATTTTTATATATTGAATAGCATAGTAAAAATTCGATTTTTATATATTGAATAGCAAAGTAAAAATTCGATTTTTATATATTGAATGGCAAGGTGAAAATGTGATTTTTATACATTGAATAGCGAAGTAAAAATGTGATTTTTACATATGTAGAGAATACGGGCAACGAAAGTGATAAGAGACGAGAACAGTGAAGATTTCCTGCATTGGAAGTGCCGTGGAGATTGGAATAGCTAGTCGGTGAGAACTTCTCACCTTTCAATTTAATTTTCTAGTTATATATATACTAGGATGCAGACGGTGTTTAGTAGCACCCGACACCCGTCATCCACAGACCATGGATGGCTTGTTTGTTTAATTGTTTGGTTGTGTAGTTGGTTAGATTATTTGGTTTGAATTGAATTGTTTGGTGAAATGAAATTGATTCGATTGATGTGTGAATGGCGTGGGCCTTCACTAGACCGGGGATAAGGCTAGGCCTTGTCCCGTTTCTAGTATCGTGCCGTTATGCCGCCGAAATTTTCTAAAAATAATTTAGAAAAATAAAATAACATTTTATTTAATAAATGAACCGAATAGAATATTCATAGGTTGAATAAAATAGTTTGATCGTTAAAAATATGATTTTTAACGTGAATGTGAATAAATAAATATTCATTTACAAACCGGACGGTTTGTTTATGTACACCTATTTGAAGGACATTGATTGGGACGATAAATTTTACACATCGCCCAACTGCACAAATAAAAATCTGTGTTTGATTGCTTGAAACCCCACACGGGTATTGGGATGATATTTGACGTACACTAATCCCGATTGTTTAGTTGTATGTCGATCGATTGATTGACAGACTGTTATAAGCGTTGAATATTTGTATTTGATGCTTATACAGTGTAGAATGCACTTTGGATGATGGTTGATTATTCATCGTTGTTGATATATACATGTGTTGTAGAAAATCCATATAATTAACATTATATGGTAATTGATTGGGCCTCATTCCAGTTTTAAAATAGAAATATTTGAAAAAGAAATATTTGAAATAGAATATTTGAAAATAGAAACATATGAAGCCGTGTTGGTTAGATTGACGCCATTTTGACGTGAACGATGTTTATATCGATTTTATTCATTTTATAATGAATATCGAAAGTGATTTCAAAATATGATATTTTGAAAAGAATTGAATATAAATAAATTCGAATTGAAATTGAATATAAATGAATTCGAATTGAAATTGAATATAAATGAATTCGAATAGAATTGAAATAGAATTGAAATCGTTTTGAAATGAATTTGAATAGAAATGAATTCGAATTGAAATTGAATAGAAATGAATTTGAATTGAAATTGAATTGAAAACGAACTGAAATTGAATTAGAAATCAATTTGAATTGAAATCGATTTGAAATGAATCTAAAACGAATTTATATTGGAATATTCAATTTTGATTTGAAATTGAATATGAAGTTGAAACCGTTTTGAAAATGAATTGAAAACGATTTACAAAGCACGTTTTGAATTGAAATCGACGAAGTATATATTATATATATTATATATATAATATAATGGCCTGAATAGAACGCGCCGCGCCGCGGCAGTTCGCGAATTTCGACCATTGACTTCGAACGGATATTGCGGGAGATCCGACCGTCGGATTCTCCTAAAACCGGAACCATTGGGTTCGTATCGAAAAGAGCTTTCTAACGAATATTAGAAATTTGAAATCTAACGGTTGGATTTGGAATTATGTCCAAATCAAATTTGAAAAAGGTCGCTATAAGTGCAGTTCGATGGCCGTTGGTGGAAATCGACTGTACGGGCCTTGATAAAATTATTTAAAATAGTAATAATTTGTGTAAAATCATAAGAAATGATTTAGAAAGAATTGGGATGAAAAACTCCATATTTGAAAAGATAAAAATAGATTTTTATCGAAATGAACTAGTTTTGAACTAGAATTATAACTCTATTTATTTTAAATAAATAAATTGAATTTGAAATGGTTTTGAAAATAACCAGAATTTCCAATAATTATATTGGAATGGATTTGAATCGAAATTGTCTTCGGAATATTTCGATGTTGGGTTTCGTGATGATACAGATATTGTTATGGGAATTTGAAAGATATATATATATCGTTATTCCCAATACGACATTTGTTAGTCGTAGAATTTGATATTGAATATAAGCCGATATATTTTCTATTCAGAGCCTTGTATTTAATATCAAATGTGATTTGGGTTTGTCGTGAATGGTGTCTTCATTAACACTGTTCTTAAGCCCAGCTGAGGAAAAGATTAAATCTTTTTATTTAGATTTAATGAAGTGTACCAATTAAATGATATTTAATTGGAATTGAATTGATATTTATTTTTGGGTTTATCGTGGACAGTGTTTTAAACAACACTCGTTCTTTAACCCGATAATTAATGGAATGTGGTTTTGGGTTTATCGTGAACCGTGTTTTAAATGACACTGATTCTTTAACCCAGTCACAGATTAAAACTAAGTGGAGTTTTAATGAATCTTTAATTGGATTGAAATAATCGAGAATGGAGTATCACCAGTTTTGCTCCAGGCGATGGTTAAATCTTTAATTAGATTTGAACGTGAAATGGTAATTGAATTTACCGATAAC
Source organism: Allium sativum (assembly GCA_030737875.1). Classification (NCBI taxonomy): domain Eukaryota; kingdom Viridiplantae; phylum Streptophyta; class Magnoliopsida; order Asparagales; family Amaryllidaceae; genus Allium; species Allium sativum. The sequence continues at coordinate 456,300,653 of CM060920.1, forward strand.
ACCGTGGTGTTAGATATGAAGTATTACCAGTTTTACTTCATGGGATGAATAGGTTGGGATTGGGAAATTAAAACAAATGATTACTTCGGTAAGGTTCGTTAATCCCGACTAGTTGAATCGAAATTCAAAAGAAAATTAAAGAACAAATTCAAGGAATTTATCTTTGATAAAGTTAATGGGAACCTTTCCCTATGAATGTGAAATTTAGAAACTAACTGTCGGTTAGCTAAGCAGAATGGTTTTCTGGATATTGATCTGATGTTGGTTTCGGCCTTCGGGGTTAATACTTGGGGAATTATTCTCTTGATTAATTTACGGTTAGTGACTGATGAATTGGAATGAGGCGTATGTTGTGTTTGTGTAACACTTATTTAAAATATACGCGAGTTATTCGGAAAGACCGGGTTTATCCCATTCTGAATAACTGATACGACGATAAGTCGAAGATGAAGACGATGGTCGAAGACCGGAGGTCTTCACGTCGTTTGGGTGATTACTGATGATCTTGATTGGGCTGTACACCCAAGAAGATGGAAACAGTTGGTGATCGTCCAGACGTACTTGGAGATCGATGGATATGCGGGGTACTAGGTGCCTCCGGTTTCGTTCAGACCCAGAACGGACTTGTAAATGGACTGTGTGTCTGACATTAGATTTTAGTCTGTGTGATTGATTTTTATTAAATATATATCTGTTTGGCGGCGGAGAATTTATTCTCTTGCTTAACGCCCTTCTCTGAGACGTACGAGCTCAGGGGTTATATAATGATGGATATCAAACGCATGGAGTGAATTGCCTGTGTGGCATGCCTAAGTGGCAATTGATCAAGGCTTCTGTTGAAAAGCAAAGTCTTGTGGTGATGATCAAAGCACGGCCTGTGTGGCATAGCTTTGTGCAACGTGAATTCGCGAGCCTCACACCCCGGTTGTGAACCAAAAACGGGAGAGGACCTCAGGGAGGGCATGCGTTTCCTTCTAGCTAGGGTGGTGTCAGTGACCTACCAGCCCTGACATTTATATACTTTTCACCTGTGTGGTTGTTGCTGTTGCGAGGCGCCTCGGTTAGATCGGACGATCCGGGTCCGATGGAGCCATTCGTTGGCTCATTTACGCCCCAAAGGGCGGGGAAACGCAGTGTTCAGGCATTGTAATCCACATCGGTGGACCGGCCCTGACGATCAAGGGCCCACCTGTGTTTGGGTCCTAAGACACGGGCTAGAGCGTCTCGAATCGGTTGAGGACTATCTTTTGCCTCGGTTCATAGACGGAAATCCAATTTCCTAATACGTGACTTTGCGATTTTGATTTTATAACCTATATATGGCGACATAGTGGTATGGGGCATTCATGCCGCCTATGATTGATACTTATGATTTGAAGTTGTTTTATACACTATACACTTATAATAGTATCAAATGATTTGTTTTAAACGTATCAAGCATTCTTGGCTATTATAAGTTAAAAACCCTATCCTCCGGCTTGCGTTGCATTGTGTGATGGGAACTAGGTCTTATAATAGCTTCATTGTTCTTTATTTAGCATTGCGCTGTTGTTATATGCACTGGTATTCTTGGGAGGAAACCCGTTCCATGTTATACGGCGTGGTCCCTTGATTTACCTAACTTTAAAATAAAGATTTACTGTTTTAGTTCTCACACCAGTCACATGACTGACCTGGAGTTTATTGTTTTAACCTAAACTCTGGGTGCCCTTATTTTGACACGGGCAGCTAGTAGTTTTGGTTTTGCAGATTTATATTCACAGGATCCTGGTTTACAGCTGGAACGATATCCGGAAAGCTTTGTATCCGTATATCTCTTCTAGTTGTGTATTGTATTATTTTCCGCTGCTATGTATTTAAATGTAATTTAAATCTCTGATATTTCTGTGTAATATTCATTTATATTCTGTATATTCTTGTAATCTGATGCATTGTTGTAATATACAATGAAATGTTCTTTCGTCTGCGTTCTGTTGTGGCTTGTTCTCGAACTATCCGCGCTTTCCTCACCGGGGAAGTTACGGGTTTTTATAGTTGGTATCAGAGCTTTGGTTTACAGAGCTCAGAGAACAAGGCACATTAGAACCATACTAAAGAATTCATCAGATATTGGATTAGTAATATCCAATTGAATGACTCGTTAGAGATGGGATCAGTAGTATCCTAAAACGAGTGTGAAGTGTGCATTTTTGAAAGTAAAAACAATTTTTGTTTTGAAAATTTAAATCGTTGTATACGTATTTGAATATTTATTTTAGATTGATTAGGACAATCCAGTATATAAAGATTTTGCATATACGCCTTGCAAACGTGTATTTGAAGTTTTAATATACTGGATAGATATAGAATTACACTCTAGTCGCCCGGGGGTGATTCTGATGATTGATATATCATCATCAGAATTTATATTCGAGTGACGAACGTGTAATATCTATATATTTCCTATTGACTGGCGTGAGAACCAAAATATAGCTAGAATACATTGTTGTGAATTGGCACCAAAAATGAGATTTTTGACTATATATTAAAGTTATGAATTTGAAATGATAATTCACTAATTGATTGATGGTTGTGTTGTTTGATTATTGTTTGAATAATTAAATGTTGAAACTTTAACCAAATTGGTCAAATATTGAACTGTATTGAGAATTGGTCGCATTTGCTTGCATATACATATACTTACATTGAACAGGTCATAGCAAGGAGGCTAGAGCCGAAGAATAAAATTGTTTGCCCGACAAATAGGTACATGTTTACCATAATTTACTGTTTTGTTTGGGTGATGATGATTTTATGAGCCTATTGGCTAGCCGCTTGGCTTTTTCTTTTTGAGATCAGAAGGCCTGTATGGCAATTTCGGGATTTTCCCGTGGCTCCCGGTGCAGGGGAGGTTATGGAGAAATTTTTCAAAAATTTAGGGTGTTAGCCAAATTTTTGAAGAATTTGAAAATTCTCAGAAACTGAAAAGTTGGAGAATGGAAGCCAGATCGAACGTAGAGTTGATTAATCAAACCACTTTCGACTTTGTTCCTTTTCGGGGACGAAAAGTTTTAAGTGGGGGAGATTGTAACAACCCGAAAATCTGGGCCAGTTTAAAATTTTTATTTTGGCAATTTTAGCGAATTTTGAATATTTAAAATAAATTATTTTAAATAAAAACGACGAGAAATTTATTTCGAATATAAATCGAGCGTATATATTATATACGTCGTCGTTAGAATATAGATATTTTATTTTAATTATAAAAGGAATTGAAAATGGCGCGGTAGTTCGATAATTCGATTTCAAACTCCAATTGAATGTACCGGGTGCAAAACAATCCTGATTTTAGTGAAACCAAAAACATTAGGATCCATTTGATGATATCTTTCCAACGAATCCGAAAAATCAAAATTTCATAGCGGGAATCAAAAGATATGTCCAGTTGAAAATTCTGAATAGTCGCTATGGAATTCAGGCCCTTAAAAATGGAAATTTTGCAAACGACCTCGGATTTTGACGAAACCACTTTTGTTGGGTCCGTGATGTCAAGTTATTGCTAGGTTTCAAATTTCATAATTTTTCAAATCAATATGTGAGCGTGGCAAAGGAAAACGCGTTTGACCAGTTTCAGTTGATTTTAATCGACTGGAAAATGGCCATTTTTCAAACGGTCTCAGAATTTGATGAAATTAGTTTTGTTAGGACCGTATCGTCAATGCGAAGCTAGAAAATATTTTTCTGGGATTTTTCTAGTTAGTGTGTGACCCCGGTAATTTGAAATGTACGTTCAAATTGAATATATACTGATTTATGTTTTAAATTTGATGAAAACCTATCGTAACAGCCGAATCAGCTCACGATACATATCTCATTGTGTTCAGAATGGGGGTAATTAGCTGGGGGCGGCAGTCGTTGGGTTCGATTTTGAGTTCGGGAGATAATCTAGTATTAAATGAATAAAAAGAAAAAATATATATTATAAATATCCATTCAAAACCCTAGGACCGGTCAAACTTTATAACCGTGGTCCACTGTCTTCAAAGCCGCCACCAGGATAAATTAACGGCTGCGAGCTCCCAATTTTATCCACGAAAATCATTCAAATCGATTTGAATTAGAAGATGAAAACAAAACAAAAATCGACAAGCTATTCGAGATCTTTCAATCTTTAGTTCAATGATCAACTCTCGTAAAGTGTTGGGCATGATTTTCGAGCTTGAAGGGCTCAACGTCGAACCGGATTTCCGGCGCAGTGGAGAGGCCGAGCTCCGCCTCACTCCTGGCGGTGGCAGCACCTCCCAAGGCCGATGCTGTGGCCATCATGGATCCGATTCCGGCAGTCCTTGGGGCGTGCAAAATGATGCCCTAGTGGCTTGCGATGGTGGGTTCTTACATCCACCTGGAACAAGGTACAGAACGATGAAGGTAAAATTTATTTATTTATTTTTTTTTTATTTTTTTTTATTTTTTATATATTAGTAAATGTTTAATATAAATACATTGGAAAGAAAAAAATTCAGTTTTTATTTAATTTAATACATTGTTAAAAATCAGTTTGACAAGAAATGAAAAATTTGAATTTGCTTTGAAAACAAAATTTGAATTTGCTTTGAAAACAAAATTTGAATTAGCTTTGAAAACAAAGTTTGCATTCTTTTTGAAAATGAATTTTGCATTGATTTTGAAAATAAAATTAACATTGTTTTTAAAAATAGGAATAGCAGATTAAAAAGATGATTTTTATATATTGAATAGCATAGTAAAAATTCGATTTTTATATATTGAATAGCAAAGTAAAAATTCGATTTTTATATATTGAATGGCAAGGTGAAAATGTGATTTTTATATATTGAATAGCGAAGTAAAAATGTGATTTTTACATATGTACAGAATACGGGCAACGAAAGTGATAAGAGACGAGAACAGTGAAGATTTCCTGCGTTGGAAGTGCCGTGGAGATTGGAATAGCTAGTCGGTGAGAACTTCTCACCTTTCAATTTAATTTTCTAGTTATATATATACTAGGATGCAGACGGTGTTTAGTAGCACCCGACACCCGTCATCCACAGACCATGGATGGCTTGTTTGTTTAATTGTTTGGTTGTGTAGTTGGTTAGATTATTTGGTTTGAATTGAATTGTTTGGTGAAATGAAATTGATTAGATTGATGTGTGAATGGCGTGGGCCTTCACTAGACCGGGGATAAGGCTAGGCCTTGTCCCGTTTCTAGTATCGTGCCGTTATGCCGCCGAAATTTTCTAAAAATAATTTAGAAAAATAAAGATAACATTTTATTTAATAAATGAACCGAATAGAATATTCATAGGTTGAATAAAATAGTTTGATCGTTAAAAATATGTTTTTTAACGTGAATGTGAATAAATAAATATTCATTTACAAACCGGACGGTTTGTTTATGTACACCTATTTGAAGGACATTGATTGGGACGATAAATTTTACACATCGCCCAACTGCACAAATAAAAATCTGTGTTTGATTGCTTGAAACCCCACACGGGTATTGGGATGATATTTGACGTACACTAATCCCGATTGTTTAGTTGTATGCCGATCAATTGATTGACAGACTGTTATAAGCGTTGAATATTTGTATTTGATGCTTATACAATGTAGAATGCACTTTGGATGATGGTTGATTATTCATCGTTGTTGATATATACATGCGTTGTAGAAAATCCATATAATTAACATTATATGGTAATTGATTGGGCCTCATTCCAGTTTTAAAATAGAAATATTTGAAAAAGAAATATTTGAAATAGAATATTTGAAAATAGAAACATATGAAGCCGTGTTGGTTAGATTGACGCCATTTTGACGTGAACGATGTTTATATCGATTTTATTCATTTTATAATGAATATCGAAAGTGATTTCAAAATCTGATATTTTGAAAAGAATTGAATATAAATGAATTCGAATTGAAATTGAATATAAATGAATTCGAATAGAATTGAAATAGAATTGAAATTGTTTTGAAATGAATTTGAATAGAAATGAATTCGAATTGAAATTGAATAGAAATGAATTCGAATTGAAATTGAATTGAAAACGAACTGAAATTGAATTAGAAATCAATTTGAATTGAAATCGATTTGAAATGAATCTAAAACGAATTTATATTGGAATATTCAATTTTGATTTGAAATTGAATATGAAGTTGAAACCGTTTTGAAAATGAATTGAAAACGATTTATAAAGCACGTTTTGAATTGAAATCGACGAAGTATATATTATATATATTATATATATAATATAATGGCCTGAATAGAACGCGCCGCGCCGCGGCAGTTCGCGAATTTCGACCATTGACTTCGAACGGATATTGCGGGAGATCCGACCGTCGGATTCTCCTAAAACTGGAACCATTGGGTTCGTATCGAAAAGAGCTTTCTAACGAATATTAGAAATTTAAAATCTAACGGTTGGATTTGGAATTATGTCCAAATCAAATTTGAAAAAGGTCGATGTAAGTGCAGTTCGATGGCCGTTGGTGGAAATCGACTGTACGGGCCTTGATAAAATTATTAAAAATAGTAATAATTTGTGTAAAATCATAAGAGATGATTTAGAAAGAATTGGGATGAAAAACTCCATATTTGAAAAGATAAAAATAGATTTTTATCGAAATGAACTAGTTTTGAACTAGAATTATAACTCTATTTATTTTTAAATAAATAAATTGAATTTGAAATGGTTTTGAAAATAACCAGAATTTCCAATAATTATATTGGAATGGATTTGAATCGAAATTGTCTTCGGAATATTTCGATGTTGGGTTTCGTGATGATACAGATATTGTTATGGGAATTTGAAAGATATATATATCGTTATTCCCAATACGACATTTGTTAGTCGTAGAATTTGATATTGAATATAAGCCGATATATTTTCTATTCAGAGCCTTGTATTTAATATCAAATGTGATTTGGGTTTGTCGTGAATGGTGTCTTCATTAACACTGTTCTTAAGCCCAGCTGAGGAAAAGATTAAATCTTTTTATTTAGATTTAATGAAGTGTACCAATTAAATGATATTTAATTGGAATTGAATTGATATTGATTTTTGGGTTTATCGTGGACAGTGTTTTAAATAACACTCGTTCTTTAACCCGATAATTAATGGAATGTGGTTTTGGGTTTATCGTGAACCGTGTTTTAAATGACACTGATTCTTTAACCCAGTCACAGATTAAAACTAAGTGGAGTTTTAATGAATCTTTAATTAGATTGAAATAATCAAGAATGGAGTATCACCAGTTTTGCTCCAGGCGATGGTTAAATCTTTAGTTAGATTTGAACGTGAAATGGTAATTGAATTTTCCGATAACACCGTGGTGTTAGATATGAAGTATTACCAGTTTTACTTCATGGGATGAATAGGTTGGGATTGGGAAATTAAAACAAATGATTACTTCGGTAAGGTTCGTTAATCCCGACTAGTTGAATCGAAATTCAAAAGAAAATTAAAGAACAAATTCAAGGAATTTATCTTTGATAAAGTTAATGGGAACCTTTCCCTATGAATGTGAAATTTAGAAACTAACTGTCGGTTAGCTAAGCAGAATGGTTTTCTGGATATTGATCTGATGTTGGTTTCGACCTTTGGGGTTAATACTTGGGGAATTATTCTCTTGATTAATTTACGGTTAGTGACTGATGAATTGGAATGAGGCGTATGTTGTGTTTGTGTAACACTTATTTAAAATATACGCGAGTTATTCGGAAAGACCAGGTTTATCCCATTCTGAATAACTGATACGACGATAAGTCGAAGATGAAGACGATGGTCGAAGACCGGAGGTCTTCACGTCGTTTGGGTGATTACTGATGATCTTGATTGGGCTGTACACCCAAGAAGATGGAAACAGTTGGTGATCGTCCAGACGTACTTGGAGATCGATGGATATGCGGGGTACTAGGTGCCTCCGGTTTCGTTCAGACCCAGAACGGACTTGTAAATGGACTGTGTGTCTGACATTAGATTTTAGTCTGTGTGATTGATTTTTATTAAATATATATCTGTTTGGCGGCGGAGAATTTATTCTCTTGCTTAACGCCCTTCTCTGAGACGTACGAGCTCAGGGGTTATATAATGATGGATATCAAACGCATGGAGTGAATTGCCTGTGTGGCATGCCTAAGTGGCAATTGATCAAGGCTTCTTTTGAAAAGCAAAGTCTTGTGGTGATGATCAAAGCACGGCCTGTGTGGCATAGCTTTGTGCAACGTGAATTCGCGAGCCTCACACCCCGGTTGTGAACCAAAAACGGGAGAGGACCTCAGGGAGGGCATGCGTTTCCTTCTAGCTAGGGTGGTGTCAGTGACCTACCAGCCCTGACATTTATATACTTTTCACCTGTGTGGTTGTTGCTGTTGCGAGGCGCCTCGGTTAGATCGGACGATCCGGGTCCAATGGAGCCATTCGTTGGCTCATTTACGCCCCAAAGGGCGGGGAAACGCAGTGTTCAGGCATTTTAATCCACATCGGTGGACCGACCCTAACGATCCAAGGGCCCACCTGTGTCTGGGTCCTGAGACACGGGCTAGAGCGTCTCGAATCAGTTGAGGACTATCTTTTGCCTCGGTTCATAGACGGAAATCAAATTTCCAAATACGTGACTTTGCGATTTTGATTGTATAACCTATATATGACGACATAGGGGTATGGGGCATTCATGCTGCCTATGATTGATACTTATGATCTGATGTTGTTTTATACACTATACACTTATAATAGTATCAAATGATTTGTTTTAAACGTATCAAGCATTCTTGGCTATTATAAGGTAAAAACCCTATCCTCCGGCTTGCGTTGCATTGTGTGATGGGAACTGGGTCTTATAATAGCTTCATTGTTCTTTATTTAGCATTGCGCTGTTGTTATATGCACTGGTATTCTTGGGAGGAAACCCGTTCCGTGTTATACGGCGTGGTCCCTTGATTTACCTAACTTTAAAATAAAGATTTACTGTTTTAGTTCTCACACCAATCACATGACTGACCTGGAGTTTATTGTTTTAACCTAAACTCTGGGTGCCCTTATTTTGACACGGGCAGCTAGTAGTTTTGGTTTTGCAGATTTATATTCACAGGATCCTGGTTTACAGCTGGAACGATATCCGGAAAGCTTTGTATCCGTATATCTCTTCTAGTTGTGTATTGTATTATTTTCCGCTGGTATGTATTTAAATGTAATTTAAATCTCTGATATTTCTGTGTAATATTCATTTATACTCTGTATATTCTTGTGATCTGATGCATTGTTGTAATGTACAATGAAATGTTCTCTCGTCTGCGTTCTGTTGTGGCTTGTTCTCGAACTATCCGCGCTTTCCTCACCGGGGAAGTTACGGGTTTTTATAGAATGTTAACATTTTTATCAGTTAATCTGTGCGTTCACATCTCACTTAATGTTGTAAAATATAAATTTGAAGTTGTATTTAACTATACATTTATGTTATGTCATTTGACTAAAGAAATTATATTATTATAATTTTCAAATGTATAGGAATGTTGCATATATTTAGCGTGGTGCTAAGGGCACCCCAATATGTTCTTCCTAATACCGCAATTAAAAATTAAAACTCATTAAATTTTGTATGCTTCCTAATACCAAATTACATCTCCATTCTAATCTATCACTCAATCATTATTTGTCGAACTAATCACATATTAAGCTAATATAAAAACCCTAACCTTTCGTAATCGCTGTCTTCATTGCATCTCTAGCGGGAAAATTCAAATTCATACGGTAATCTCCCAATTGTTTAGTGATCTAAAAACCCTAATCCCTCTCTTTCTCTTCTTATTTGCTTAATTCAAACCTTATTCATGGCTTTTGTATATTCCTCGGCATTGCGATGTCAAATTCGTTGATCGGTTATAGATCTAAGGTTTAACTTGTTGATCGTTTTCAGAAATGAGGATGAACAAATATCGAGCGAAATAAAAATAAGGTAAAACAGTGTGGTAGCCCCTATTTTTAGGTGTGTGGTATTAAGAAACGTGTAATACTAATTGTTGTGGTATTTTTTAGTCGCGGTATAAGGAAGAACATATTGGGGTGCCCTTAGCACCACACTATATTTAAATTATCGTACTTTTAGGATTTATTTGATACATTAATGAATGATAGTTAATCAATTATTTAAATAGCTTATATAAGATCAATACAATTAGTTAGATATATAGACTTAAGTGTATAATATTAAGAGTGAACGGAAATGAGTTTTTAAGTAATTGTAAAAAAAAGTAGATGCTAAAGTTAATGAAATTCTACATTTTAATATTTGATAAATTTGTGGACACATAAGCCACTTTAAATAACACTCATTGAAATATACATAGATTGATAGATGAAATCACTATGCATGATCGAAGAAAAGCCCAAAAGCAGTTCTCATTACTAACTACATGTGCAGTTAAAGTGCTCAGCGGATCCAATACGGTGGAGGTGTAAAAGTTATAGCGGGGATAAAGCCAGGAAATAATGGGATATAGCGGATGAGTTTAAAATAACATATCGGACTCATATTTAATGCTTTTACAAATATATGAGTGATAAATAAATGAAAATAATAATATTCAACTTAATTATAATTAGTGTATTGTTAATTTTAAATGAAAGCATAAGAAAATATATGTAAATAAATGTAAACATTTATTTAGCTTGATTATATTTGATAAAATATTATAGTATTTTATATTTTGAAAAACATATTTTAAAAAATTAAATTAAAAAATAATTTTATAAATTTTTAATATATAAATGTCATTTTTAATTCATTTCTTTTATAGAAAATATAGCGGAAATAGCGAAATATAGCCGAAATAATAGGATATATTCAGAAGATTGGAATTTAGCGAGACTTAAAGCGGAAAGACTGTTTTAGAGGCTATTTAGAAATAGTGTAGCGGTAGAAATAAGCTACACGATATAGCGGGGATATAGCACGGTAATAGCGGCACATTAACTGCACAGCTAACGACTGATCAATAAATTTATGATTCTACAACTAATACTCTTTGACATCAAAGTAATCAACTACCACAAAAGAATATGTATCTATGCAACATTTCATAAATTTATATAACTTGAACTTTAAATTTTATATTTTTGAGGAGTCAAGGTTAATAATATATCGTAAACAATAATTTGTTTGAAGGAAAAACTTTAATATGATTTTTAAATCAGGGACATAACTTTCAAAATTTAGGCAGAAGGACGCGTTCAATTTTTCTCAGCCAACTCAATCGTCTCCCTTCGTAGCCGCCATTTCATTCGAAGCTACCGCCCCAAGCCACTGCTGCCTGAACCCTAGCCGCTGTCGCCCCTAACCACCGCCGCCCCTAACTGCCGCCATCCCTAACCGCCGTCGCCCCTAACCACCGCTGCCCCAAACCTAGCAATCGCCGCCCTAAGCCAGCGTGGTTGTCGCCACTGCCATTCAACTAAACCCTAGTCACTTCCTTTCTAGGCTCCTCCATCCAAGCGTCAGCCGTCATCGTTGATCTGAATTAAAAAAAATCAGTACCATATCCTCTACTCAATCATCGATGGTCTGAATTTTAAAAAAAAATCAGTGATACCAAAAGTGCTAAATGAACTTAGCATTAAATCAGTGATGTGCAGTCTATTCAAAAGTTATTCATATGCACGAAGGACACTCTGGAATTCTTGAGTTCCAATTTATGAAGGACCATTCTACCTTATAACAACATTAAAAATTCTAAATTCAGCTATCATTTCGTGTATGCAATATATTTTATAGAAGCTTAAATATACAATGATATATTTAACTATCATTTAGAATATTATACACATGCTAGGTCACTTTAAAAAATAGAATGCTAAATTCAACTATCATTTATCATATCTATACATGCTAGTTCTCTTTAGAAAACACACTGCTATATTTGTGTATCATTTTTCATATCTTATACGTAGTAGTTCGCTTTAAAAATATAATGCTATATTCATCTATCATTTAGCATATTCTATACATGCTAGTTCACTTTAAAAATACGATGTTGAAATCAACTATCATTTATTATGTTCTGTACATTCTAGTTTACTTTAAAAATACCATGCTATATTCAACTATCATTTAGCATATTTAGACATTCTAGTTCCTTTAAAAAAATATAATGCTAAAATCAACTACCATTTATTATATTCCATTCATGCTAGTTTATTGTGACGATCGAGAATTTCGCTCGGTCCGAACCAGTCGCTAAACCGACCCAGACCGTTCGAAACGCCCTATCGTTTGAGAACATGACAAAATAGAACGCATACAAAAGAACATTTCACTGTATCACAACAATGCATCAGATTACAAGAATATACAGAGTATAAACAAATAAATATTACACAGAAATACCAGAGATTTAAATTACATTTAAATACATAGCAGCGGAAAATAATACAATACACAACTAGAATGAGATATACGGATACAAAGATTTCCGGATATCGTTCCAGCTGTACCAGGATTGTGTGATAGGACCTGGGTCTTATAATAGCTTCATTCTTCTTTATTTAGCATTGCGCTGTTGTTTTATGCACTGGTATTCTTGGGAGGAAACCCGTTCCGTGTTATACGGCGTGGTCCCTTGATTTACCTAACTTTAAAATAAAGATTAATAACTATTTTAGTTCTCACACCAGTCCCATGACTGACCTGGAGTTTATTGTTTTAACCTAAACTCTGGGTTCCCTTATTTTGACACGGGCAGCTAGTAGTTTTGGTTTTGCAGATTTGTATTCACAGGATCCTGGTACAGCTGGAACGATATCCGAAAAGCTTTGTATCCGTATATCTCATTCTAGTTGTGTATTGTATTATTTTCCGCTGCTATGTATTTAAATGTAATTTAAATCTCTGGTATTTCTGTGTAATATTTATTTGTTTATACTCTGTATATTCTTGTAATCTGATGCATTGTTGTGATACAGTGAAATGTTCTTTTGTATGCGTTCTATTTTGTCATGTTCTCAAACGATAGGGCGTTTCGAACGGTCTGGGTCGGTTTAGCGACTGGTTCGGACCGAGCGAAATTCTCGATCGTCACATTTATTTTACTAATAAATACTATATTCAAACAATATTTTGCAAACTCCACACGTGCTAACTCACTTCAAAAATACAAATGATAAGTTCAACTATCATTTAGCATATTTTGTACATGGTAGCTCACTTTATAAATGCAATGCTATATTAAACTATCATTTAGCATATTGTACATATTTTATTTCACATTAAAATAAACAATGCTAAATTCAACTATCATTTACCACTTTAATAATGTAATGCTATATTCAGATATCATTCATTATATTATATACATGCTAGTTCAATTTGAAAACACAACGCTATATTCATATCTCATGTTCTATAATGTTAGTTCACTTTAATATAGCATTTGAGTAATGACAGACATACATAATATTGAAAAAATGATACACAAACATAACATGATATATTTACATTTGAATATGTTACCTTGTTTGCTTAATGTATTAAGTTGCAATGATAAATGATAGAGAAAAATAGCATTCAATACAAGGACAACAACATAAAACTAACAAGAATTAAAATGGAATGCTATACATGTCTAGCATTACACACTTTATTAAATTCAACAACAACATAAAACTAACAAAAAATCCAATCAGCATACAATACAAGGACCATAAAATAATCTGCACATATAATACAGTAAATTTCATAGTACAGATAGAAATGATAGTTTCATATATCATTAATCTGGGCTGAAACATAAAATCAATTGGAAAAAAATCACAAACAACATAATTTCTTTCTCTCAAAATCGCAAATCACAACAAGAATGAAAAATACATTTGATTTGACAAAAAATACACGATTTGAGATGGATCAATCAAATTTGACATAAAAATTACAATTTCAGGCGTTGATCGATCGGATGACGGCTAGCGCTTGGAGAGGCGGCGGCGGCTTGGAGAGGAGGCTGCGGCGACGGCTTGGAAGGTGGCAACTATTCTTGAAGAAGGTTCGGAAGAAACTGACGATTTAATATTTTGAGAAAAAATTTCCTTCAGCTGAAAATAAATGTTGCGCGTCCTTCTGATGTAAAAAACAACGCCGCGTCCTTAAAACTAAAATCTGACCGATGTTCTTCCTTCCGCCTATTTTTCTAAATAAACTTGCTTGTCTATTAAATTAACTGGTGCTACAATACAAACTATTATAATTTAATAAATCTAATCAACCATTTTATAGAAAATCTCAACATTTTGTTATCATATTTACCACAACTAGACATGACTTAAAATTAATTTTTAAGAAAAATAATGTATCCCTGACAATAAAAATTATATTTATAGTAAAAGAAACATTATCTATAAGATATCAAAGGCAGATTAGGATAAACCAAACCATCCTCTTGGTCTTTCATGTAGTTTGGAATGAAAGAAATGCCGGAGCGTTTACTCACAATAAATTGTTGGATGAACAACCGTTCTTTTAAGGTCTTGAACTGAATTTGGTTTATATTGCTACTCTTAGAAAAAAATATGTAGTAGTTCAATCTCTCCTTGGTGATTGAGTCCGATATTTATTTCTATAGTTAGAGGTTTTGCATTCTTGTCTTTTCCTCTTTTTTGGTTCATTGGGTCTATTCCTATTTGTTTTTGCTTTGCTCCTATGTTTTCGCAGTTCTAATTAAAAGTTGATATATATATACACATTTAATTAACAATGGTAAATATTTTAATAGCATGCAAAAATAATACACATTATATAGCCCAATAGTGCTAGATTCATAAATTTTAATAATAAGAAATGTAACGCCTCGCCTCTATACCCACTATCGTCCAGTTCATTTCAGAGAAATGTCGTAGACCATAACGGAGAATGAGGTTTGTGAAGAGCGACCGATTGTATAATTACTCTATATGAGGAATGCACATCGAATACTGATACCGATTAAAATTTCGACATGACCATTCGGCACATATGGCAACTACACAACAGCTATATGCAATCCGGAAAGCAGTATAAAATATGCAACAACAATAATATAAATATGGTATATCTCAAAGCTAGACACAGAATAATCATATCACAAAGGCGGAATAGATATGAATAAACCAAGAATGTGTACAACAAGCTAGTGGTAAACAAAGGTCCACTAATACATGTACCAAGATCTACATAAAAAATATGTACACAACGATAGATAATGTCATAGGTACTAAAGCACATGAAACTGCAGAGACAGAGTAGCAAGCTGAAAGCGGAAGATCAATCATGCGAGGAGTCCCAGAGGAGTACCTAAAATGACTTGGTCTGACCCAAGTATTATTTATAGGAATAAACAATAAACGGATCAGTCTAGCTGTACTTATCAAATAAACTGAGATAACAAGAGATATAACAAAGGACGACATGATTCTGGTAATAATATCTAATCATGAATAAATATGAAACAGGGCATGCCAACACAATCAGGAAATGACAACGGAATGTCAGCACACAAATATCTCTAAATAATCTCCTAGCTAATGTAGAATGCAAAATTCAAATACTAGCACACAACAGGAAATGGTAGAGGAACGCCAAGCATAAATCAAATTGATGCGCATCACATCAAAGTAAACATAAGTCAAATTGACACATATCGCATCAAAGTAATCGTAAATCATCAAAGTAAACATAAATCAAATTGACGCGTATCGCATCAAAGTAATCATAAATCAAATTGACGCACATCGCATCAAAATAATCAAGAATCCAGAAATCACTAGAAATCCAGAAAACATCAGAAAAAGTGGATACTCCCAAATAAGATACGATCTCTAGGTAGTGAACCTATATGTTTGAGCTGAAGCTCCCCACAGAGTCGGGTCGTGACCCCGAAAGAGAGAAAACACATAAATCGTGAAATCTCTAGAAAACATCATAAATCATAGAAAGTTGGACCGAAGTCCCATACGTGAAATCCAAGAATCGTAAATCCCATTCAGGCGATCGAAGACCATAAAACATAAGTCATAGAGGCGGATACCATGGATCTGGGTGAATTGAAATTACTACGAGCTAGTTAATATAAGAAAATAGCAACATGTCCCATAACCACATGCTATTCTTGAATATTTACACACTCGTAATTGGTTCCTATTCAAAACAGAGAAAATCATTGAAGGAGCATTACCACGGTTTTCGATCGGACGAGTCCAAGAATTAACCATAGAAGCAAAAGCAAGGGTTCATAGTCCTTGATTTTACTAAGACGTTTAATTAGATTTCTCATACGAACGAGAAAAGGTTTATAAAATATATACTAGTAGATTTGAAGAAGGTTCATAAAACGATTTCGTAAATTAGCTTCGTATGATGAAGTAAGATTGGAAACCATTTTAGTACAAGAATTTGATATCTACTAAATAACATAAAACATCTTTATATAATTTCAAAGTGGCAATAAACAATAGTACGATTGACGAGGCAAATCGATCAAGGGGATTCACGTAACAATGACATGAATTCAAATCATAAATCATCAAATATAAATTCGATAAATCGAATATACATGTAGCTCGTTAGTGAATCAAATGATGTTAAGAAACGATTAGAAATCACCCTGGAGCGACAGGAGACACAAACACAAAATCATATGCCACAGATCAAAGAGCGATCACCAAGGTGATCGCTAATGCGTAATTGACATTACAACAACATAGAGTAAATCAAAGGGATAACGGTTGTAATTTCGATCAATGAATGAATCGAAATCCCAAACTAGCACCCGAATGTTTTAAACTATATCGGAATAGACTCGAAGGGTATCGAGTCGATAATTCACGTTTTAGAGTCGTGAATCATAATCGAACTAATATCGAGGGTCAAAGCCAAATTAACGAGTAAATAGATTCAAATTACTCCAAAATTAGTTTCATTTCAAAGCTCTCGTCGATATGGTTCCAACGCATCTTGTTTTGCCGAATTCCGAGTTCGTATGAAAAGTTATGATCGTTTTTAAGTGGTAATTATTTCATCCTTTGTTTTTCACTGTTCGGTTATTTACATTGGATATTTTCCTCCATCAAGAATTCCCATTAGCTCCAAATTAGTCTCATTTGGAAAGCTCTCGTCGAGACGGTTCCAACACACCTGATTTCGCTCAATTCGGAGTTCGTATGAAGAAGTTATGACCGTTTAAAGATTGAACATTTTTTTCTTCTGTTCGGCCATTAATGGCAGAACAGAAGGCATTTGCTCGGCCATTAATGGCCGAACGGCTGTTAAACCCCAAAAAAATTACATTTCTGCCTACCAAACATCTCCAAAATGATACCGGCCAATGCCCGAAGGCCTATGATGTTAAATACATGCAAATGAGGCGTCTAAAACTCATCGGAGCAACCCATAACACCAAATTCACATGCACAAACATTCACACAAGAGATTTGCAATGACTCTTGATTATAAACCCCAAAATGATTAAATTCTCTAACGAAAGAAATCAAATGCAATATAAGTGAATTGTGAAGTCTTAGAACTTGCCGGGTGCGACAATGGTACTTCACAACACCATATTTACATGCATAAGCATATATACATAAGATTGCAATGATTCGGTTTATAAATTCAAGTATGAACAAAATTCCAAACCAAAGCACACTAAAGCGATTCAAGCGACTTGTGAAGACTTGGAAATTTGCCGGGGCAACGGAGCTTCACAACATCACCAAATCAACTCATAACATATGCATTAGATTGTATGAACAATCCTAATCATAATTTCCAACTCAATGAAACATAAAAACATGAAATTGGCTAAGTTACACTAACATAACCAATTCACTAGCACATGCAAACTCATATGAACAATAAATTACACTTGTACAAGCCAATGGCTTGTGGCATAGATGTGAGTTTAAAAAGAACTCACCTTGGTTTCATGAATGACAAGAACAAGCTCCAACTTAAGCAAAGAAGCTTTCTTTCTTCAATTGCTCCACTCTAATCACCATATCAACACACATGAAGATACATGAGTGTTAGAGCATGATCAAAATCCAAAATTGAGAGGAGAGAAAGGTAGAGAACGGGTAGAGAGAGAGCTTACCCTTGTTCTCCTAGGATTAACACATGATTGGAGCTTCAAATTGCAAAACCTAGGTTGCAATTCCTATTTCCCTTTCCACTCTCTCCATTCTTTTGCCTTAGGAAATAAAAATGAAGTGAATGAGAGGAGAGGGAGGAGGGTTGGGCTGATAGGAATAGTGGGAGAGGTTTAAACAAGCCAATTTGGCTAGTTTAGCCACAATTAAGCCCATTTTTGGAGCCCGAAAATCCGTAACTCCAAACATATCGAAGTTTATACTCAAAAAGGTCGTAAACGATGATTCAGACTCAATGGAAGTGGTCCCGAATCCTAATTTTGTCGTTTGTGAAAAAGACATTTTGAATGACATATGAGATATGACGATATATTTAAATAAAATATTTAAATCTAAAATCGTCGAATGAGCGGGTTGTTACAAGAAACGTCACATAAGTACAGTTAGAAGTGACGGAAAACTGAGTCCACAGGGATATAGCTCAATGTGAAGGCATGTATTATAATCAAATATCAATGGAAAAGATGATAAAACCTAAGACTTGAGGCATCTGTAATAAAACAGGTTTTGACAAAGAATAAATATAATTTTTTCAGAAGCTTCACCCAAAAAAGTTGTAATGACCCGCATTTTTAGCGATGTAATAATTAATTTATTTAATTATTTAAATAGTGATTTAGAGAATATAATGGTTGTTTAATTAATTAATAGTGAATATTTAATTAAAATAATAATTAAATAATATATTTAACTCTGAAATAATCAGAATTGGCTGAAATGGCGATATGGTGTGAATTGGGCAATTCAAAATATATAATTCAGTTTAGAGTTGAATTATATCCACAAATATATTTAATTAACGATGGTCGAGCATATAATTTATATTATAATTATAATCGAGCTAGAAATGGCGCGGCAGTTCGCGATTTGGCGATTTGAACTTCAACTGAATATACAAAATCTGTTTTAAGTCGGATTTCTATGAAACAAGAAATGTGTGGAGCTGGTGGAGTATATTTTTCTAATGGAAGAGAAAAATCTGGATTTCGTCGTGTAGATTTTGATTTACGTCCAAATCGAATTTCAGAAAAGTCGCTGTGAAATTCCTTTATAATTTGCAATGCTTTATTTACATTATAAACGGAATTTCAATATTAATTGAATATAGATAAATCTGGAAGTTTGGAATATCGAGTATAAACTCTGATATGATTTTTCTGGAGCTGAATGATATTGTATATGAAGATATATGATAATATTAAATTATTAATATTAAATTTATTTATTTTTAAATATATTTATATATTTAAAAGGGTTATTTAGAGCTTTAAAAATAGCCACTTTTGCAAATGACCTCAGAATTCGGCGAAACTAATTTTGTTGGATCCGCAGTGTTAAATTATTGTTAGATGTGAAGTTTCGTGATTTTTAGAGTCACTGTGTGGCCGTACGGATTTTTAGAGTGAAAAACTATCAGTATTTTGATGGTTAAAAATACGCTGTGTGAGCAAACGGAATCGGAATTCGACGAAACCAGCTTCGTTGGGACCATAATGTCGAACTCTAGCTGCATATCAATTTTCATGATTTTTGGGTATCATGTGTGATCACAGGAATTTTTAGAAAACATATACAAACAACGTTGACTTAAAAATAAATATAATAATCAAATATTTTAGTATTTAAAAATTTCCTATATAATACCTTTATATCCTAACCTAAACCTAATTCCATTCTTAGTCAAAAATTCCGCCGTCACTCTTTGGGTTCTTCAGCAAAGAAATGAACGAGCAATGGAAAATCAAAAGAAAGTGAAGTAAAATCGTAAAATCATTTTATATGTATTTATGGATTCACCAAGGGAAGCTCTTCAAACCAGTAGTAAATTTAGGAAGCTCGACATCAGTTTCGCCCGTTGGTTTGTAAACCGCGGTGAACTAGGGTTGATAAATTGGAGAGATTAAAGCACTGACGTGTGATTTTGATGTTGTATATGAGTTCGTGATAGCACTCGGAATGTGTACGAATAATTTGGTGAGGTTCCATCACCAAAGCCGTCGCGCGACTACTGACAAGCACTGGGAAAACACGTCGACGCAATTCAGAGTGGTAGTTCGAGTTGAATATGTTGGGTATGGTGAGGAAGAGAGGTTGGAGTAGGTCGAAATGGTGTTGGTAGTTCGGGAATTCATGAGGATTGAGGATCGAAATTTGGCTGTGTTGAATACTGGAATGGAAACAATCGATTTTGGGGGAGATGAACTAAATGCGGTCGGGTTTTATGAAGGGGATGGGCCGGGTAAAACAAGTTAAGGCCCAATACTCTTTGGTTTTATTTTATTCAAAATTAAAGTGTGTATTTAACTTTGTTTTATCATATCTTTATCATACGACCTCGAAATTCAGCCAAACACGATCCAATGGGATCGTATGAACGGACACTGCCCAATGGAACTGACCGGAAGTGGATTAGATCTCGTCCCAATTTATGGCGAAATAAATTATTTGATTCAAATCAAACAAACAGTTTATCGTTTTTTAACAATGAACTGCCAAAGTGAGTAAAACTCACCAACTCTGAACAGTTATATTTTTATAACGTATTCTTAGAATTGATAATTATCTGTTGATTGCTGTGGTTGATTTGGTTGATTGAAATGCTAGTCAGTTAGTTGAAATTATATATATATATATATATATAAACCGTTAAATATATATTGATGTTATTTATCAGAACATTTCATATTGAAATGAAGTTAATGTTAATTATACGGTTTAACACATGTGATGCAGGGAAACAGGTTGGAGGGACCCAACTGGGTTCCTCAATATATAAAATACTGTTTTGTTTCATATATTGAAATATATGATGTGATATATAATATGTTGTCGATTATATGTGTTTGGACGATATTGGTCATCGTGATTTGATATGTTGAATACTATAACATACCGAAATGTAGATAAGGGGATTTTCAAAGTGATATTGGAAATAAGAAATATTTATGAATTGGAATATTTATAAATAAGAAATATTCATAAATTGGAATATTTATAAATAGGAGATATTTAGAAAGGGAATAATTATAAATTCAAAGAGTAAATTTGAAAAGGAAATATTTGCAAACCATTTGCAAATAGAATAAATAGAAAAGGAAATATTTGTAAAACATTTACAAATAAAATTTAAAAAGGATTATTTATTTAGAAAATAAATAAGATTATAAGGGATATTTATTTGTAAAATAAATAGGATAATGAAAAGGAAAATATTTGTGAAACGAATTGAAAAGGGAATATTTGTAAACCCTTTACAAATAGAATTGGAAAGGGAAATCATTTTTTAAAGTGAAGAACCGTTATTAAAAATAAATCTTTTTAAATGAATAAACGTTATAAAAAAGGAAATCTTTATAAAGAAAAAGAGTTAACCAGTTAGAGTTAATCAGTTAGAGTTAACCAGTTAGAGTTAATCAGTTGGAGTTAATCAATTAGAGTTAATCCAAATGAGATGCCGTTTAGCACGACTGCTAGCGAAATTCGCAGGGCTGCAGATAGCCCACGGCGGTCAGATGTTTCCTGAGGAAATCAGGTGTAACCATTGTGATCGCTGCGATCTAGAGTCTAGCGAATGGAGTTAAATCGAATATTAGCTATTCGAAATAAAGTTAAAACAGTCATAGTTATTTGAATATAAGTTAATCGAATATTAGTTATTCGATAGGAGGTAATCAAGTGGAGTTAAATAAGTCGAGTTAATTAAGTTAAGTTAGTCAAGATGAGTTAATCAAACTGAGTTAATCCAAAGGAGTTAGTCGAACATTAGTTATTTGAATAGAGTTAAAGGAGTTAGTCGAATATTGGTTATTCGAATAGAGTTAAAGGAGTTAGTCGAATATTGGTTATTCGAATAAAGTTAAAGGAGTTAGTCGAACATTAGTTATTCGGGTAAAGTTAAAGGAGTTAGTCGAACATTAGTTATTCGGATAAAGTTAAAGGAGTTAGTCGAATATTGGTTATTCGAATAGAGTTAAAGGAGTTAGTCGAACATTGTTTATTCGGATAGGGTTAAAGGAGTATCGAAAGAAAAGTAAATCGTCGAATTCGATTATATCGAATTCGGGAAGGTATTTATACTTTCCGGTTTTTAAATCAAGATTTATTTGTTGAATAAATCGTTTAGTTATTTATTTAAAAAAAGGAAGAAAAGTTATACTTAAATTATTATATTTCGAAAGTAAGGGAATTATAACACCACGGTTATAATCAAATGAATTCTGTAGAAGAAGAGGATTCGTAAATAGAATCCGAGAGTTACGTAAGGAAGTTTTGTTAAAGATTTAAAAGATAAACTTTGACTATTTCGAAGTTAAAACGTTGTTCAGTTAAGGTCTGAGAGGTAATTATACCCCAACTTGATTGACTTCCTTCTTAACTAAGGAATGGCAAGGTTTGGCAGTGAAGGAGTTTTGGAAATGTTTTCCAAATGAGAATCAGAAATGTTTTCTGATTATAGAAAGTAAGAATTTAAAATATATGGAAAACATGAGATAAGTAAGTTAATGAACTAAAGAGATAAATGTTAAATGATGATTGATCAATATAATTTCCATCTGGAAATAATATCGTTGTTTCACTTGTGTTTTTCTTTGATAGTTAAATCACAGACTATCAAAGTTTTGACCATTTTAACGTTGTTAATATGGAGAGACCGGTTGGATTATTATCCGAAGAACCACTCCGTTTTGGCATAAGCGTTGCGAATCAAGTATGCTGAATATATTAAAGACGGAGTAAAGTGCAAGGGCTGTTGTATAAATCTTAGATAACGATTGCCTAAGATGGATGTACTGAATAGTGCCTTCGGTTTGTCCAGTCCCAGGACAACTTGTATGGATGAATGTCTGACAGAGTATTCCTAACGAATCATATATGTTGATCTCTTCAAACGTATTACATTGGTGGTGAGGAATTTGTTTCTCTTAGCTTCATACCCGTGATACCGTTAGGGAAATCGATATTGCTTTGGCAGGTATGACGATGTGATATTCCAAGTAAATGAAGATATGATATGAAAAAGGATAAGCGTAGCTTCTAGCCTCACATCCGGTAAATGACAAAAATCGGGCAGGCAACATGGCTAAGTCGGTCGCTCCGAAGTAGGGTGTATAATCACCTATCTAGAGAATATTCATTTGCTTCTTAAATCTATCAATGCTGTCACATATATATGGGAAACGGTTGCTGATCCCAACCGTTGGTGATATACATTCGATACACTCAAGCGAAATGAGTGGTCGGTCATGTGTGGCTAAGTTGCAAGATGTTCTTGTTGAACTCCAGTGTATCGTTCCTAGAGTACACTGATCGGAAGGTGGTTCCATACCTTGTCATAGTTGGAAATCCATTACCCAATACATGCTTGCGGTTTTGATTGTATACTATATATGTAGAACGTGAGATGAAAGCGTTTCTGCTAGATGATTAATATATTGTGGTTGATATACATTATTATAATATCAAAAGGGTTTTTGATATAAATATATTTTGGATTCTCATAAGGGAAAAACCCGTTCCGTTATACGGCGTGGTCTTATGAGATATCGTTTACTTGTTCAAACTGTTTTAAACTGTTTTACTCATACCAGTCCCATGACTGACCCGGAGTTTATCTTGTTTTGTTTTCCCTAAACTCTTGGGTGCCTAAATTTGTACGGGCAGTCAAGTAGTAGGGATTTTACAGATATACTTGTAGAGCTTGGAGCAGGAGGCTTCAGGATTCTATAGCTATTATTTATTCCGCTGTTGTTGTAAGTGCTGTACTCTGATAAGTGTTATTGTACATAATGTTCGTACTTCAAAAGTTATGTTATATTTTATTCGTTCCGGTGTGAGATTCGTGTTTACTTTGATGATGATGATGTTCTTCTTCTTCTTCTTCTATTCTATAAGTTTCTATCTTATCTATTCTCACCCTCTGTTTTCTTTCTATTAGTTTCCTGGTTTCCAGTTTAATTTGGGGTTCTACTTGTGTTTGTGGTCAGCTCAAATTGGATGGATTTTCGGGTCATTACAAAAGTGAGAACTACGTGTACTAAATATGAATGAACATTTTTAATTTCTTTCCTCTACCAAATTTACAACCTTGATTTCTAACCATATGAGAGTTGATGTCTTGCTAACAACTAAAAAAAAATTTGAACATAAGATGTACGCATTAGAAGAAGATTTGCGACGTAAAATTTGTTCTTGGATTTAATAAGTTATATAAATAACAAACATAAAGTTGAAAAACCAATAATCAGGTAACTTACATGACAAATGAAAGCAAGGGTAGATAAGAATAGAGCCTAGCATGCATAAACCATTCACAACACTTGTATAAGCCTTTCTTTACGTGTTGCACCAACGCATATTCATTTACAATTTGAAACATATTCATGTTGCGTCAATGCATCATATATGCATCTTGTACCAAGTGACAACTACAAAACACAAACATATAATATGCAGAAGATCAAGTAGAAACCTATCAAATATGCAGAGTAATATGTTTTATTGAACCAATGATAAAACCAAGCAACACGGCTTATGAAAGAATACTCTGAGCCAATATAACGGTACAACGTGTTAGGACATAACAACCAAAATGCAGCCATGTACAGAAAACTATAAAATGGTTGAATCAAAATTTGAATATCTAACTATGTCAACCATATACAGAGCCAGGCCCAGAAGGCAGCCCTCAGGCTGGGGCAGCCTACAGGGCCAGGGCAACATTTGTTAGAAATACACTATTGTTAGAGAATAAATATAGGAATATTCTAAACTCAAATTGTAAGTGAGTATGGTGCAGCGGTAGAAGCGGTATGCCAATTGTAGGGCAAACAGAGATTGAAACCTGCTTCAGTAAATTGATGATTTTGCTTGAAAATTTTTACGTAAGCTTTTGCTTGCTATTTATATATTGAAAAATAAAATTTATGGGCTGGAGCGCCAAAATTCTGGGCCGGCACTGACCATATATATGACGAAATACGAGAAAAAAATAATATACATTAGCTAATTAGTTTATTTAACTAAATCAAAGAAAGTAATAAAAATAAGTATATAATGAAGAGGTTAGTCATGCTCATAATTAATATTCACGTATTAGTTGATTTTTTAGTTTCATAATCTGTGAGGATTAAAATATAGAAAAATAGAGTAGTAGATCAAATTTTCAAATATACGAAAATAAGATGAAAAGTTTTTCTCATTCTTTCATTAATCAAATAAAATATAACAGTATGCCATGAATTTAATTATTATGTAACCTATGCTACAAATTCATCCGTACGTTAAGCTATCTTACCATTAATGATGTAAATTTCACCTCGTTACCTTCCAACCACATTCTACTCGGAAATCAACATCCATGTAAGTTAAGGTTTATACCATCAAAACCATAAAAAGGGGGACGCAAGGTCTTTATTGCAATAAAAAAGCAAGTCTTTACAACAAACCCAAGCTATATACATACACACACATCACTAGAACAAATCAAAATCCCAGCCATGAGAAAATAAGATGCATGACAAAAAAGACCCAAAAGCCAAACTCCAGCTCATTATAGTAATAACAAACAACAAGCTAAATAGGAAAACAAATTGTTCTTAACACAGTAGAAGCTTCAATGTTCGTGATTATAGATCAACTTAATGGGGACAACAAATCGCTTCTCTTCTCTTCAGCATGTGATTAAAATGAATAGCCTTAAAGTAAGAATGTATAATCACCCCACAACAAAATAAGCAATCTTTCTCTTAGCAAACTAACTACATCAAGCATGCTGCATTCCACAAACGCAGAAGCTAAGAAAGAATGATCATGACTGAAGATGATCTGGAAGTCTAATACTCTAAAACTGACCAGAGCAGTGGACATCCTTCTGAGAGAATCAAGCTACCCTCTTTGGAAATTAACGATAAAAAATGTTGTCATTTAAACAGGCGAGGGGAATACTGAAGCCTAGAAGCCAAGCAACGAGATACTGACATAAAAATGTCAAAACTCTTCGTGACCATTCGAAACAAAAATTCAAAGTTATATATTCAACCAAATGAAATTACCAGCACCTTCAACTATTAGTTAGAACTTACAAATAACACCTCCTTAGTTTCCATAACAATTGAAGCACATCTATTATAGAGGTTACGTGTTAGGTTTGTTGTACTGCTCCATTTACCTTTCTTTATTTGTATCTTTAGCATTAAATCCACCCATTTTAGATAAAACTGCACAAACGTGTGCATATGAACTATTCCAGTCGTGCTTACAATATTCCAAGTCAGTGCCCTATCTTTTAAAGTATGCCATGAAGATTTGGAACTAAAATTTAAAAAGAATTTTTCACTAATAATTCATGCAGTTGTCTTATGGTGTTAGGGATTTTGTGGTTTGAGGCTATTGGATCCTAAAAGTCGATAGTTCGATAATTCGTTTGTACCTGGTGGGTTGAACTATTGTCCAAAAGAATCATACAGTAGATCCTTAAAGTCTGACGTACGACAATATTCATCATCCAATAGCCTCAAACTGCAAAATTCCCAACAAATTTTCTGATAATATCTTCAATCATGGAAGGTTTGAGCGCATTGCAAGTTATGAATCAAATTTAACGAAATTGGAGCATTTTGATGGTGAAAACCTCACTCGTTGGCAAGAGACCATGAAGTTTTTCTTGATCACTGTGAAATTATTCTATATCTTGGCAGACAATTTGGAAGATATACCATAGGAAATCGCTGACGAGGATGCCGCTCTGAAAGCAAAACGTGCAAAGCGCAAAGAGGATGATTTTCTATGCAGAGGGCACATTCTAAATGCATTGACTACTCCAGTCTACAACACTCATAGGACCTTGGAAACTGCAAAGGAACTTTGGACTGCTTTGAAGAGCAAGTATCGCATATCCGAGGCAAGTAATAAAAATTTCTTATTTGTAATTTTATGGATTTTAAAATGGTCGCCAACAAGTCCATAGTTGGATAAGTAAGTGAAATATTACTGTTGGTGAATCAACTTAAATATGCCGGTATTGATCTCCTTGAATCTTTTGTTGTTGGAGTTATTATTTCGAGACTCCTGAATTCTCGGAATGATTATAAGAAAAAATTGAAGCATGTGGAAACTGACTATGATTTAGACGGTTTACAGCGTCATTTTCGTATTGAAGAGGATTCTCATAAATGCAAACTAGATGATAATCCGCAAACTGAGTCTCAGGCTAAAGAAAATAATGTTGAAATTACTGTTAAATTGAAGCCTAAGAATGAGACACAATTTAAGAAGAATAATAATTCCAAGAACAAAAAGAATGGTGCCTGTTACTAATGTAACAAACCCGACCACTTTGTCCCAGACTGTCATCTTCGGAAGAAACAACAAAAAGCGAATGTGGTCAAAGAAAAGCTTGTGGCTGTTGTACAAGAGGCAAACTCCATTAGTGGCATTGATAATGATTGGTGGCTCGATACTGGAGCAACCATTCATGTTTCCAAAGACTATAATTTGTTTAAGACTTACGAAGAGAATAATGGAGAATCCAGTGAAGATACTAGAGCAAACAAAGTAGCAAGCAAAGTTTTGGGAAAAGACACAATTGGACTTACATTCACCTCTGGGAAAGTTCTTATATTAGTCAAGGTATCTTATGTACTCGATATGTGTAAGATTTTGGTTTCTGGATACCTTCTTAATAAAGGAGGATTCAAAATAGTGTATGAGTCTAATAAGTTAGTGTTGTCCGAAAACAACAAATTTATTGGACAGGGATATTCTTGTAACGACATGATTAAGTTGAATCTAGTAAAAAAATCTTTTGCTTATGTTGTTGATTCTGTTAATTTATGGCATGGTGGATTAGGACATATTAATTATAAATCTCTTAGAAATATGCATAAATTAGGATTAATTCCTGATTGTGATTTCGATTCCATCTCTAAATGTGAAATTTTTGTTAAAGCAAAAATACATTGGAAATCCTTTAAATCTGTAGAAAGTAAAACTGGTTTGCTTGATTTGGTATATAGTGATGTGGGTGACTTAAAGAGTCATATCACCTATGGTGGTAACCAATATTATATAACATTTATTGACGATTATACTAGATATGCATATGTATATCTAATGAAATCTAAAGATGAGGCCTTTGACAAATTCAAAAATTACAAAGTAAGTCGAAACACAATTAGGAGTTAAGACTAAAGTGTTATATTCAGATCGTGGTACTGAATATTTTTCAAATGAATTCACTTTGTTTTGTAAACAAAATGGTATAATTCAGCAATGTACCGCTCCATATACACCACAACAAAATGGTGCTGCTGAGAGGAAAAATAGAACTTTAGTAGAAATGGTTGACGCCATGCTCATAAGTTCTAATTTACCTTATAATCTATGGGGTGATGCTATGTTATCTGCATGTTACATTTTAAATAGAGTACCACTTAAAAATAATAATATCTCCCTTTATGAATTATGGTTTAATAGAAAACCAAACCTTACTTGACTTAAATTTTGAGGTTGCTTAGCATATGTTAGAAAATCTGACTCCAAACAACCCATGTTAGGAAATAGGGCATTTAAGTGTGTTTCCATAGGATATTCACTTAATAGTATAACTTATAGGTTTCTTATTCTTGATAGTTTAGAAGTTAGAATCTGTAGATGCAAAATTCTTTGAAAATCAAACTATTGAGAATCCATTGACTTCTTCTAGTCCAGAACCAACCGAGACTAATGATATCAATGATGATGAATATGCTCCTACTTAAAACAGCAAGGAAGTGTCGGTACCAGAGAATAGTACTGAACACAGGAGAAGTAAAAGAGCGAGAATAGAGAAGGACTACAATCCTGACTTCATAACATATCTTGTAGAAGGCAATAAGGACAAAGTCCTTAATGTGACAAGATATGTAATGAACGTCGACGTTGATCCCAAAATTTATTCTAAAGCTATGAGTTCCAGAGATTCCAATTTCTAGAAAGAAGCTATCAATGATGAAATGAACTCCATAATGTTAAAACAAACTTGGGTTTTGACCGATTTACCTCCTGGTGCTAAACCTATAGGATGTAAATGGATATTCAAGAAAAAGTTGAATACAAATGGATCCATTGATAAGTTTAAAGCCAGACTAATTGCTAAGGGATATAAACAAAGACAAGGAGTAGATTATTTTGATACATATGCTCCAGTAGCTCGCTTATCTTGAATTTGCTGTTTAATAACACTTGCATCAATTCATAATTTGGTCATACATCAAATGGATGTAAAGATAGCTTTTCTACATGGAGAGTTAGAAGATTAGATATACATGGAACAACCTGAAGGTTTTATAACCCCAGGCCAAGAAAAGAAAGTTTATAAATTAGTCAAATCTCTTTATGGCCTGAAGCAAGCTCCAATGAAATGGCATGAGAAGTTTGATAAAGTAGCACTGTAATTTGCATTCATTGTTAATGATGCAGATAAATGTATTTATAGCAAATCGAATAACAACGGTTACATTATGTTTATACGTTGATGACATGCTAATATTCGGTTCCAATATATCATGTGTGAATGAAACTAAGAAGTTACTATCTTTTAAATTTGATTTGAAAGATCTAGGAGAATCTAATGTAATTTTAGGAACTAAAATCATTAGGAAAGCGGGGGAGTTATTACTTACCCAATATCATTACATTGATAAGTTCCTAAAGAAGTATGGTCATTATGATGACAAACCAACACCAACTCCATTAGATCCAAGTATCAAATTAGAAAAGAACACTGGATGTACCATTTCTCAACTTTAGTATTCTAGTGTTATTGGGAGTCTTATGTATGTTATGCATTGCACTAAACCCGATATCGCACATGTTATAAGTGTATTGTGTCAATTTATGAGTAACCCAGGTTTCGAACACTGAAAAGGCATTTTCAGAGTTTTAGCTTATTTGAAAGGAATCATTAACGATGGTTTATCTTATAAAGGACATCCTGCTGTGATAGAAGGATATAGTGATGCAACCTGGAACAATGTAAAATCCAAATCCAAGTCTACGACTGGATGGATATTTACATTATGAGGCACTGGCATGTCTTGGGCTTCCAAGAAGCAGACCTGTATATCTGATTCAACTATGTTGTCAGAATTGATTGCATTAGCAGATGCATGTATGCAACGATATATAATGTCTCTAATAAGACATATAATGGAAAGTCTAGACATGTGGGTCTAAGACATCAGATGGTAAGACAGTTACTCAAAAGTGGTGTTATAAATGTTGACTACATAGAAACGAAGAAAAACTTGGCTGACCCACTTACTAAAGGTCTTCCAAAGGTTATAGTTTCTATAAAGTCAAAAGAAATGAGAATAAGGTATGTGAATGAAGATTGATCACCCTTAACAGAAACCCAACTTGTGTCTTGAAAAGGATAGACAAAGTTCAATGAGTACCATCAAGTTAAGAGTATGATTATGGAGCACTAAAACAATTATCCCATAATATTTAGTGTTGGATTCTACATGAAAAAAGGATGGATAACATCCTTAATAATTCTAGAAACCTTAAAGGTGTATCGTAGAAACACCTTAAGAGACTTACCTATATGAGTATGGAAATCAGACCGTTTCCTAGGAAAGTAAGACCGCTTTCTAAAGTAGACTCATAAACCAGGATTAAAGGACATGGCCATTAACGTGCTGAGAAATACTGAACACTCTAACTAAGGAATACAACATGTGTGATTGTTCCGGTTTTATCATTAAGGGATAGTTGGTTCAAGTTTCGTTCACCATAGGATCTCGATAAAGCTTTGAACGGTTTAAACTAAGTAAAGGTTCAAATCCAAAAGATACCTTTTATTTATGTGTTGTTTCCACAATGATGCAAAACCTGATCTTAGAACTACATAGGCTTGATCGCACTTGGGTATGTAGGAAATCACACTAGTGATTCGGCTGTCCACTTTATTTATTTTCTTTATTTTGAAAATTGGGGGAGATTGTTGTAAATTTTCAAAGTATTTTTGGGCTGGGTTTGTTTGTGAAGAGGGAAGCAAGAATGGAAAAAGAGAGGATGTGGGGATTAGTCCCACATTGTAGAATATGCATAGGTGTGCCAATACTTAATGGTCTTCCTCACAAGTGTGTTGGGGCCTTGGGACACCCAAATATTTACCTTATTGTGAGGAGGGGGATCATGCATATCTAGACCACACGCGCGCGCCGTCGTTGTCGTCTGTACGACTGAACCGAATTGAACCGGGCTAGGTCGGGCCTTGTATGGGTTTTAGGCCAAGATCCAATACGCATAATTTTTGGATAGATTTTATAAACGGTAACGGGCCGGATGTGGCGACCCAAACTTCCCCGTGAAGGAAAGCCCATATTGCTTCGAGAAGAAGACAAATCGGAACACAAATAGAAGAACTTTTCATTATTTATTACAATAATTACATCAGATTACAAGAATATATCCGAGTATGAATAAATATTATACATCAGAAAAATATCAGAGATTTAAATTACATTTAAATACATAGTAGCGGAAAAATAATACATAACACAACTGAAAGAAATATACGGATATAGAGCTTTCCGAATATCACTTCAGCTATAAACCAGGATCCGGTGAATATAATATCTGCAAAACCCAACTATTAGTTGCCCGTGTGGAAAATAGGGGCACCCAGAGTTTAGATTAAACAATAAACTCCAGGTCAGTCATGTGACTGGTGTGAGAACTAAAACAGTTATTTAAAACTTTACTTTAAAATGAGGTAAATCAAGGGACCACGTCGTATAACAGGAACGAGTTTATCCCCAAGAATACCAGTGCCTAAAACAAACAGCGCAATGCTAAATAAACAAATGAAGCTATTATAAGACTCAGGTCCCATCACACAATGCAACGCAAGAAGGAGGATAGAGTTTTACCTTATAATAGCCAAATATGCTTGGTACGTTTTAAAACAAATCTTTTATTATTACTATAAGTGAAGAAATCAACTTCAAATATAAATGTATCAATCCTAGGCGGCATGAGCGCCCCATCCCACTATGTCGCCATATATAGTATACAATCAAAACCGAAAAATGTCATATTTGGAAATTGGATTTCCATACTGGTGGTTATGGATACGAAAGATCGATCGCGTAGTACAATTCCCAACGGCTTACGTCACAGGCATGCGAAAACGCCGTAATGCACATACGCACTATCCAAGAAAACAAGTTACCGCGGCTTACATCGTAGGCATGCAAAAACACCGCTAACTCTATCCATCAGGGAATCGAGGGGTGTGCCCTATCCCTCACCTCGGTCGACCGAATCCATGACAACCCATATGGTGCCTATCCGCATCTCAAAAGCATACTGATCTAAACATCAGTTTACCACCATACCGGTGTGTGAGGCTCGCGAATTAACGCTACACAAAGCCGTGCTATATTAAAGCTGTGCTTTAATCATCAACCACAAGACTATGCCTTTCAACAGAAGCCTTGATCATTTGCCACTTAGGCATGCCACACAGGCAATTTACGCCATGCGACTGATGTCTATCGATATTCAACCTCTGATCCCGTATGTCTCAGAGAAGGGTGAAGTAAGGGAATAAATTCCTCTTCACTAGGCAGATGTATATTTGATAGAGATCAATCAGCACAAAATAAAATCCAATGTCAGACACACCATCCATTTACAAGTCCGTTCTAGGTCTGAACGAAACCGGAGGCACCTTATTCCTCGTCCCGTATGTCCAATACAGGAGAGAGGCCCACGCATATCCGTACAATCAACACGTACATCCGAATGGCTACCATTGTAGCCCCTTCAAGGTAGCTACTCTAATCATGAGCAACAGTAGCAACCCATCCATTCGATGTGAAGATCATCGGTCTTGCACCGTCTTCAATCTCTTCGACTTTTCGTCGTATCAGTTATTCAGAATGGGATAAACTCGACCTTTCCGAATAACTCGAGTATCTTATTATTAAGTGCTATAACAACACATCATACGCCTCATTCCAATCCAGAATATTCTTTTATTCAAATATTCTTTTCCTTTGGGAAAGGTTCACATTAATTTTATCAAAGATAAATTCATTAAATTTATTCTTTAATCTTCCTTTGGATTATCAAACCATATTAAGGTTTTCCAAACTAGTCGGGATTAGCGAAGTACACCGAAGTAATCATTTATTTTATTTCCCAATCCCAACCTATTCATCCCATGGAGAAAAACTGGTAATACTCCATATCTAACACCATGGTGTTATCAGTAAATATTAATTACATTTCACATTCAAATCTAATTAAAGATTTAACTATCGCTTAGAGCAAAACTGGTGATACTCCGTTTTCGATCATTTTCTTGAATTGATAATTTTAATTATCACATTCACTTTTCAATCTAATCAAAGATTCATTAAAAATCCATTTAGTTTTAATCTTCCCAAAAATCAATATTAATGATTATTCAAAGCTAAGAAATTAATCTTATCTTTAACTGGGTTAAAGAACCAATGTCATTTAAAACACGGTTCACGTTAAACCCAAAATCCCATTCCATTCCATCAGTCTCCAACCGTAAATTAGTAAGAGAACAATTCCTTAAGTATTAATCTCGAAGATTGAAACCAACATCAGATCAATACCCAGGAAACCATTCAAATTAGCTATTCTCCAGTTAGTTTCTAATTTTCTTAACTCCATTGGGTTTAAGAACAGTATTTTTAAAGACACCATTCACGACAAACCCAAAATTCAATTCAATTCAATACAATTCCAATTAAATATTAATTAATTGGTAAACTTCATTAAATCTTAATAAATAGATTTAATCTTTTCTCAATTGGGTTAAAGAACAGTGATAACGAAGCCACCATTCACGACAAACCCAAAATCCAATTTGATATCAAATATGTAACACCCCGTATTTCAGTTAATGCTAAAATTCACTAATTGCAGAATTTATAATCTCAAATGTGAGAATAGGGGGAAACGGGCTGTGTCATTGCGTTCGTCTCGGAAAAATACGCGAAATAGAATCCGAAATTTTGTAAATCGGAGTCCGTATGGCCCAGTTATGGCCCAATGAAGTTTGCAGAAAAATTTCATATTAAAAACAGATTTAATATTCAAATTCAGATTTTTAATTGGAACTAGCGGGGCAGGCGGGAAAGTTCCCGCCCTAGCCATGTCGACAGGGCTGTCGACAGGCCGGTCGACTGGGAAGTCGACTGCCCTGTCGACTTGCCTGTCGACACAGGGTGTCGAGCCAGTTGGCCTGGGTGCACCAGGTCTGGTTTTCTGGCTAGGGCTGGGCTGTGTTCTGGAGACTTCCTAAATCTGACGGACCTAATTTAGCCTAGGGCTAATCCTATGGTCTAAAACACACCATAATCCTATAAATACACCATAATGCAAGCCTAATCCATACTAAAAATAGAAATGATGCCATCATGCCGCCAAAATCAAACTTAAGAGGAGCTTCCACTAATTTATGAAGAAAGTTGCAAGCTAATCAACCTCTAATCATCATCTCCTTCAAATATTGCAACTAGTTCTACTTCATAAGTTTGCTAATCTTGGTTTTGGTGAGTTCCTATGCCTTTAGCAAGTAATTGCTAAACTAATTAGGATAGGATATTAGGAGGCTATGGATGTAAATGTGGATTATGCAAGTTGTGGTTGTCATATGTTATAAGTTCGTATGTAAACTTGCCTCTTTTTATGATATGATGTGTTATGTAAGTTCATATGCAAGTTTTATGCAAGTTTATATGCAAGATCATAAGCAAGTTAGTCTCTTTTTATGATATGCATAACATATGCAAGTTTGCCTTTGTGATATAACATGATATGCAAGTTGATATGCAAGTTCATGTGCAAGTTAGTCTCTTTTTATGATATGCATAACATATGCAAGTTTGCCTTTGTGATATAACATGATATGCAAGTTGATATGCAAGTTCATGTGCAAGTTAGTCTCTTTTTATGATATGCATAACATATGCAAGTTTGCCTTCGTGATATAACATGATATGCAAGTTGATATGCAAGTTCATATGCAAGTTTTATGCAAGTTTATATGCAAGTTCATATGCAAGTTTATATGCAAGTTCATATGCAAGTTTATATGCAAGTTTATATGCAAGTTCATATGCAAGTTTGTCTCTTTTTATGATGTGCATAACATATGCAAGGTTGCCTCTATGTATGACATGTTATGTAAACGAATTACGTGGGAAACGATGGGGTTAATATGCATGATTATAAAAAGGTGTAAAGTTGTTATGATTAAGCATAACATAAAATTAATGGACATAATTGGGAATTTACCTATTAAGTTAGGTCTACCCATATTATGGAGTTGGGAATTTACCTATTAAGTTAGGTCTACCCATACTATGGAATTGGGAATTTACCTATTGAGTTAGGTCTACCCATATTCTTAAAAATGTGTAATTAATTAGGGATAATTAATACGAATTATGGGGTGATTAATTAGGTGTAATTAATCAACTAAGACACGAGGTTGGACCCTTTTGTAGCGGAAGTCTGCCCGGAACCGACCGGCCATCCAGCAGCTACAAATGATTGGCCCAATGTGAGAGGTCTTAGTCATAAGTTAAGTACGTGATTAAAGTAAAGACACAAGGTTAGACCCTTTTTATGACGGAAGTCTGCCCGGACCCAACCGGCATATCCAGCAGTCATAAAAGACGGTCTAATGTGAGAGGTCTTTATGAGGTCATGATCTTAATTAATTAATTAAGAAACACTTAACCATATTAGCATGTAGAGGGACATGAGGGGTTAAGTGGGTGCCTTGGGTGGCATGTGGAAATCTAGTGGTTGCCTTGGGTGGCAATAGAAAATACGATTAGAATACTTAACCAAAGTGGAACATGTAATTAAAACATGATTAAAGGGTTAAGTGGTATACACTAGAAATGACAAGCTTAGGTGGGTAGCTTGTGGGGGCCCATTTCAACCAATATCCCAAACGTATCTTTGTGAGCTCGACCCAAGTCGAGGACGGGACACGCATATTGGGCTTGACTATAAGAGGCCAAAACGGGGTAGCGGTGGCAACGCGAGTCCAACGGGTTTCATATGCGTGTGTGGACCCGGGATGGTAGGTAAGACGTTGTTGCATCATGTAGATATAACCCGTGCACCATTTATTGTATCGGGTTGCCACTTTCGGGAGTGATACACCCCATTGTGGGGCCAGCACAGATATCTACGGTAGGGAGCCGATCGCTTGGGAGTAGTGGGTACACCTAGTGAAGATAGGGGCAGACGACACCTATGTAGTCAGCTAGGGGTACACGAAACTACTGGGTAAATTTTCTAAGTCCTTGGGAGGGATCAACCTTTAAGTAGGAATGACTGGTGTGGTGCAGTGTAGTAATTATCCTTGGGTGGGTAAATGTGTCTTTATCGTTACCTTAGTTCATTCTAAGTCTGATTGGCTACTGAATGTAGTCATTTATCCCCAGTCACACCGTACCAAGTTATATCATACCCTAATTACTTTAATGATTGCATTGTTAAAGTTATAGGACTCGCTCAGACTTATGTCTGACCCCGTTGTTTTTATCTTTTTTTCCAACCCTCAGGTTCTCAGAGTGGGCCCAGCACGAGTGGGCTTTGATCAGGCTACTTCTATTACTCTCTTGGAGCTTGGACCCTAGATGTAGAGCTCAGCTTACCCTTTTTCTTTTATGGCTATCAGTTCATGTACTGGGATTATGTCTGTTTATTTATCAGGATGGATATTTTGTACTTGACTCTTATTATGGTTTTGTGATGTAACCAAAACATGTTTTGCTTTCCGCTGAAATGAAATGATGTTTTAAATTCTCAAGTATTATTTATATCTGTCTTGTTGTAATTTTTCTGTTCTATATTCACTTAAAATACTCCACCGATGTTATGGCATTCCCTTAGGGAGTGTCCGTAGCGGGTGTGGGGTGTTACAAAATACAAGGCTTTGAATAGAAAATATATCGGCTTATATTGAATATCAAATTCTAAAACCAACAAATATCGTATCGGAATAACTATATATATATATATATCTTCCAAATTCCTCTACAATATCCGTATAATCACGGAATCCAATATAGAAATATTCTGAAGATGATTTCGATTCAAATCCATTCCAATTTATTTGTTGGAAAATTCTGGTTATTTTAAAACCATTTTCAAATCCAGTATATTATTTAAAAATAAATAAATAATTATTCTAGTTAATAACTAGTTCATTTCAATAAAAATATATTTTTATCTTTTCAAAACTGGAATTTTTCATCTAATATCTTTCCAAATCATTTATTATGATTTTACATAATTTTTCCATATTTTTACTAATTTTATTATCGCCCGTACAGTCGGTTTCCAATAACGGCCACCGAACTGCATCCATAGCGACCTTTTCTGAAACTGATTTGGACATATCTCCAAATCTAACCATTAGATTTCAAATATCTTATATTCATTGGAAAGCTCTTTTCGATACGAGCCCAATGGTTCTGATTTTAGGAGAATCCGATGGTCGGGTCTCCCGTAACGTCCATTTGAAGTTAATGGTCGAAATTTGCGAACTGCCGCTGCGCGGCGCATTCTATTTAGGCCATTATAATATATATATATATATATTATATTTCGTCGATTTCCATTTAAAAACAAATTTTACAAATCGTTTTAAATTCATTTTAAAAATGATTTCCACTTCCATTTCAATTTCAAATTGAATATTCCAATATAAATTCGTTTTAAATTCATTTCAAATCGATTTCAATTCAATTTGATTTCAATTCCATTTCAATTCATTTTGAATTCATTTTAAATCGATTTCAATTCAATTCGATTTCAATTCCATTTCAATTCGTTTTGAATTTATTTTAAATCGATTTCAATTCAATTCGATTTCAATTCGTTTTGAATTTATTTCAAATTCAAATCAAAATTCAATTTTCCATATCATTTCAATATTAAAATGATAATATTTTCAAAATATCAGATTTTGAAATCACTTTTCGTTATTCATTATAAATGAATAAAATTGACAAAATTCATGTCCGTGTTAAAATGCGTTTAACTACTTAAC
Organism: Allium sativum; assembly: GCA_030737875.1. Lineage (NCBI taxonomy): Eukaryota > Viridiplantae > Streptophyta > Magnoliopsida > Asparagales > Amaryllidaceae > Allium > Allium sativum. The sequence continues at coordinate 456,338,930 of CM060920.1, forward strand.
ACGACCTCACATTTCAATATTCACTGAATATTATTTTAAATTTTTCTTTAATTCTGAACTGGAATCAGACTCCATCAATTACCATATAATTTTATTTATATGAATTTCAACATCACATATATATAATAATAACGATAAACAATCATTAAAAATTCATATATCATCCAGAGTGCATTCTACAATTGTATAAGCATTAAAATAAATAAATAACGCTTATACAGTCAGTCAACCTATCGATTGACATACCACTAATTATTGGGATCAGTGCATGTCAAATATTATCCCAATACCCGTGTAGGGTTTTCAAACAACAAATACTGTTTATTATTTGTGCAGTTGGGCGATGTGTAAAATTTATTGTCCCAATCAATATCATATAAATTGGTGTATATAAACAAACCGTCCAGTTTGTAAATGAATATTTATCTCAACTCAGGAATATTTTATTCAGTCCACATATATGCAAGAAAAATGATATTTTTATTATTTAAGTATTTTATTCAACATGAATATTTTATTTTCATTTCATATATACAATAAAAATGATAATTTTATTATTTATATATTTTATACAGTCCATTTCACATTGCAATCAATTTTCATAATACAATCAAACAAACAAGTCGTCCATGGTCTGTGGACGACGGGGAGCAGTTCATATATGTAGTTATACAATAAATAACTGTACATAAATTATTTTAGTGAGAAGTTCTCACATTGGTTGGTTTCGGATTTGAATTTGCTTAAAATTCTAATTGTCTCCTTTTCTGTTCTGGTCAGTTCCATGTTGTAGGTATCGTCGTCACGATCACAACGCAACTGAGTTTGCAATTTTCTGACGCTGTATGACGAAGTTATTGAATTTTAAACATTAATTACCCAATTATATAATTAAATAAATAATAAATCCCCTAATTACTTTTCTAACCCTTCTCCTTCGTTGTATTCTGGTTCGAGAAAAACCCATCACCGCTGCCTAGGTTTAGCAATTTCTGGCCCTACAGGCACTTCAACGTCGATCAGAATACTCCACATCAAAGCCACTTGCTTTCTCCACCGTGTCGCCCCACTTTGTTGAATTCGAACCTCCCCCTGCGCCACGATTTTCCTGCGAACGGCTGAGCTACCAGCTCAATTTCCAGTTCGAATACTTCACGAGATTTAATCATGTGGGTATGGATGGAAAGAGCTTTTATAGCTCTTTGATTTCCCCCTTACAATTTTTGAATATTAATGAATGGATCTAAAGAAAATTCGAGAATGATTTAGGAGCTTTTGGTGCATCAAAAATCTGGAGGCGGCGGTTCCTTTCTGCAGTTGACCACGGGTTTGAACAATTGTGAGGGTTTGACCAATTAGAGAATTTATATATATATATATATTATTTTTAATCCCAAAAATACTCCCTTACACATACGAACTCCAAATCAAACCCAATGACTGTTGTCCCTAGCGTAATACCCCCGTTCCTGACGCAATGGGATATGTTCGGTAAGCTAATTTGACTGTTTCGATCTGTTCTCCTTTAAATTAAGATATAAATCCATATATATATATATATTAAATTTGAACGTACATTTTAATTTACCAGGGTCACATACGGATTCTAAAAATTCTTGAAAAATAAATTTAACTATGTTTTGACGATACGGTCCTAACAAAACTAATTTCGGCAAATTTGGAGGCTGTTTAAAAAATGGCCATTTTTTGGTCGATCCAATTTGACTGAAATTGACAAAACACGTTTTCTTTTGCCACGCTCACATATTGATCCCAAAAATTATGAAAATTGGAATCTAGAAATAATTTGACATCCCGGATCCAACAATAGTGGTTTTGTCGAAAAACGGAGGTCGTTTGCAAAATGGCTATTTTTAAGGGCTATATTTTTCATAGCGACTATCCTGAATTTTCAACTGTCATAACTTTTGATTCCCGCTATGAAATTTAAAATTTTCAAATTTGTTAGAAAGATATTTTCAAACAGATTTAAATATTTCTGGTTTCACTAAAATTCGGTTTATTTTAAATCCTGTACATTCATTTGAAATTTGAAATTGAAATTTCAAACTACCGCGCCATTATTAACTTCGATTCAAATAAATATATACGTTCTAATAATATTCAAAATAAATTTCTAGTCATTATTATTTAAAATACATCATTTTAAATATTTAAAATAAATCATTTTAAATATTCAAAATTCATTAAAATTGCCAAAATAAAAATTTTAAATTGGTTCTGGTTTTTCGGGTTGTTACACCGGATTGGCCCCATTACGGACCCTAATTGGATTTAAATAAAAGGCGGTAGTTTTAAAACATTGAAATCTGAATGCAGGAGGGAATTGCAACGTATCAGAAACTTTGCGAATGAAGAGACATGCATTTCGTTTGAAACGCTACAAACCGTTGCAACATTTGAATGAATGGGCACGATGTTTCAATTCGAAACGGATGTGGCTATTGCAAATCATTGCCTATAAATAGTAGCAATCAAAGATGTTGCAATCATTTGAAATTCACTCATCTTCTTCCTCTCGAAATTCTGCGCACTGCATTTTCTTATGCCATTATAGTGTTGCAATTTTCTTAATTTGTAACGCCAATATAGTGTCACAGAATCATTCTTCTTCTCTTCTTTGTTCTATCTTCTAATTGCATCATCAGAATCTAAATTTCCAGAGTGTTCTTGATCGGATCAAAGACGTACAAACTTTGAATCCGATTTCGCTGTTCCAAGGCTTTATTGAATCCTTAAAGCCGATAGTTCGATAACCCGTTTGTGCCTGGTGGGTTGAACTATTATCTGAAAGAATCTGTTCAATAGATCCTTAAAGTCTGAAGTATGACAATATTCATCATCCAGTGGCCTCAAACCGCAAAATCCCCAATATATGTTGATGCAAATAGTATAGATTCTTCAGGATGAATTTGGAATTTAGATGAATCAGATATATTATTTAGGGTAAGCATTCCTAGCTATAACCTGAAATGTTAGTTATTTAACATGAATTTAACTTAACTCAAATGTACTTAAAATGTTTGGTCTTAGGAAGGTGGAGTATCTTAAAATTCCGCATCTGCCAAACTACTATGGGAAGAAATCTTCGCAACTATGCGCAACTGTGTGAGTGGCTAGAATTTATGTAAACAAAAGGAAATCAAGTGTTTAATTGTTGAAAATATAGAAATTCTATTAATAAGGAATACATTCATTAATTTATGAGATACGGGGGCTGCACCATTGAATAATGTAATATAAATAAATGATCCAAAAGAAAAATAAATGCTGGTAACTGTTAGTGGACAAAATGAAAGAGAAATAACTATACATAAGATCATTTCAAACTTGTTTTCCACTATAATTAGTTGGCCCGAAAATAGCAACCTAATCCTCCACAACCATGAAGCAATAAAACTCAATGTATATATAACCATTATTTGATGGGTTTAAAGAATTAACAACCAAAAACCTTAAATAACTTCATAATTTTTCTTATTGCAAAAGCATGTCGATACAAACTTAAGGAATATGAGATTAGCTCAACAAACATTTAATGTCATGGATGACAAATATTGATATATGAGAATTCTTAACGAATAATCCTAAGATCTCATTGACTAACATGGGAATCAGGTTTTTTCAAACGATATCACACTGAAGCATGCAATAACTTCTTCAATGCTAACTATAACATATATTTAAACAAAAATCACCTCACCCGGTGATTGTAGATTCATAGTGCAAGTAGCAGTTTCTTTAGCAATTGCTAGAATGTTGAAATATTTACCCTTTGTTGCTTGAAGCTATTTCATGGCTTCCTTAATTATCTCTATAAAATTGATGTGAATTCTTTGGAGTTACGTGTATGAAAACCATGCAAAAATGGCATAGACTGATATATTAATACATTGTTACCATTGCAGAAGAGATTACACATAAAATGATTAGTGTTGTATCATATTGCCTTGTATGGTCATCTGGAGAAGACCCACATCTGAATTTAATACATGCCAGAATAATGTGTTTCTGTAATTTCTAAAGGACCGAGATAGAACATCCCAAAAATTCCTCGATAATTGTGTAGAATCCAACAAGATTCCCATTGAAGAGTCATATATAAAACCATGTATATGATTAAGCAAGTTACCATTATAACCCATTTCAAGTTACTACATTGATCACTAAAGTGAAGATAGCAATAAACAAATGTAGAAGTCAAAACATGATTATATAGAAAAATCATTTGGATTTCAATTTTATTTAAAGTTTAATTGTAATCTTAGAGCGAATCAGAAGACATCACACTGTAGCTGATCTTATAGACTAACAATATCATAATTAGATAAAGACGAAGGTTAAAATTAAAGTAGGGAATTACTGGTTGACATTTTTTTATATATAGCATGCAGAAACAAAAATAAAATAAAATAAAAGAGAAGCAACTATAAACAACAAAGAAATGATAACATAATGAATGCATTAACAAAATTCAGGTTTCTCACCTCCAATAGGCAGACGAATAAAGGCAGCGCATCCCTCCTTCCAACCCCATGATCTTGTCGGCGACACACCAGCGCAACATATAATATAGATCCAAAACCCAGTTCCACTAAATTAGCATCCCTAGATCTCCATCGCACCTCAAATTCCAGTACCGAGCTACTGTATTACTGATCTCTTTCATATTGCAATAAGAAAGTTCTCATTATGCACTGATTTTTTTTTGATTCCATAGCTAACAACAACATGTGTTGAAAGACATAATTGTTAAATGGTAGTGCTCTGTTATCAGTTCCTTTGAGTTATTTGATCATGAAGATGGTCCAGTTTGAAGGCAAGAAATTTATTACAGCATCAAAAGTTTTGGCTTTTACTGTTAGAACAATGTAGTGCATCATATAGAAAAAATATACGGCCTAACATGGAGATAAAATCAAAAAATGGTACTTAGATTATATAACTAAATAGACTGAAATAGTTTAAGTGTATAATTCTTTGAAATAGGATACAAAAATTGTGCAAATTTAGAGTAAAAATCATAAAAATGCAATTGTTTATTGTTGAAACACCAATATTATAAGGAATATTTTTTGATAAGGGCCGATTTTGAAAACTTATAACAAAAATAAACCAGTTTTCAAACCAATTACAAAATTCGGCCACTTTTATAATACTGGCAGCATCTCGGATGCCGCCAGTTTTTTCCCTAATGGTGGCATCTGAAATGCCGCCAAATTTACACTGGCGGTATTTCAGAAGCTGTAGATTTTTTGTTTTTATTTCCATTAGCTCCATCTGAGATGGAGCCAATGAAAAAAATAAATTCTATTGGTGGCATCCGAAATGCTTCCAAAAATAGATTTTTTTTTAAACATTGGCTCCATCTCAAAAAAACTGACGGCATCTCGGATAGCGCTATCTTAGATGACGCCTTCGTATTTAAAAAAAATTGGCCACATCTGAGATGCCGCCAATTGTAATAAAAAGTGGCATATTTTTGTAAATAGTTTGCAATGTGGCCTATCATGTTATAAGTTTTGAAAAGTGGCCCAAATCAAAAAAAAAAAATAATCCATATTATAATCATTATAGATGTCTTAAATAAATAGCAAAGTTCAGGTCAATCATATTGATAAATGATTATTGAACCTTTAAACCGAATAACAACAATAAGATCTAGGTGAATTTCTAGTTTTAGGCTTGAGGAAAAAAAACCTATTTCAAACTTATGCACCTTTCAAAACTTATTAAAAAAGAAATACCGTTTTTGAATATGTGGCCATTTGATAGTTACATAATTTAAAATTATGCAAACACATTTCTTTTGTTTATAAAAAGTGAACCTACAATTTCAAATTGGATAGCACAAATCCTACTTGGTAAAGATTGATATAATTTTGAATAAAATAAAAGGTAAGTTTGTCTCAAGTCGCTAAAAGGTTCAGAAATTAGGCTCACATCCACTCAAACTTTTCATATAAACTAGGTTCCTATTTTTTGAAAAATCATAAAAAAAATAACGTAAAAAATAAAGAAGCCATATAAATTCATAATTAAATACAACAACTATTTTTCATCAAAATCATGCGTTAAAACCACAAAAAATACGCACCGAAAAAAAAGAAAAACAGCGAAACAACAGTGTTATGCATCAAATGATACATACATTAGCAATATATGCATACATTTCTGCATAAAAGTTCTGCATCAAACTGCACTATTTATGTAGAAACGTTGCAGTTAAACTGCAATATATGCATCATTTGATGTATTAATTCAATCCTGGCCTGATTTTTCAAGCATACGCCTTTTATGCATACATTTCTGCATATATTGTCTATAAACGCATACATGTGCACATTTTCATAAGCCTTCAACCTTTTTAACTTTTATGCATACATTTTTGCATTTAAACATAATATATGCATACATTTCTGCAACAATTCGTAGCCTATGAATATTATTTCATCTTTATATGCATACATGTCTGCATATAATACAAAATATATGCATACATGTATGCATATATTCATCCAGTTTTTACATTGAAAATCCAGAGATGTATTCAACTTTTTTTTTAGATTTCTTCTCGGAATATTTACGATTTTTTGAATTTTGTTAGTTATCAGCGCATTTTTTTCTTTGGAAAGCAGGTAACATGCCAAAACAGGGACTCGCTTTGCACTAGAAAGTTGGACTGGATGTCGTTTATATTTTGAACAAAAATAAGGATGTATGCCTAATTTTCACTAAACTAAAACTAAAATTGCTTAAAATGTTGGCCACTTCAATGCCTTCATGTCATGTCACCTTGGAGTCTCTTCCTCATGGCTTAATATACGTAAAATATTTACAACTTTGCACTGTATAATAATTTTTTGATGCGTGTTATAACATGTACAAAAATAATGTTGAAAACAATGAAATTACATTTAGCAAGATTTTTTAAAATGGACTAATATTTCATTTAACTAATGATTCCTCCAGTGCAAAATATATTTTAAGTAGCACATGGAAAATTTTCCTTCGATTACCGAGTGATTAATCATTTGATTTCCAATGTACTTTACGACTTTATGATACCGAATCCAAAATAAAAAATCAGATGTCAACTGAAACAAAGCATCAAACGTAATCGACGAAATAGGACATGGAATTATACCCGAAATAGGTAAAAGAAACCTTAGCCATAGAAATGGATAACAATAAAGATAACTTCCAAATTGGGACAGACGATATATTTTGTTCTCCCTTTGTTGAATGAATGACTCTATGTTCAGTCTAAACTATTATATTATATCATAACCATAATTTGAAGAAAGCATGAAATATGTTCATACTTTCAAGTATTCAACATAAGTTCCTTGCAATGTTAATAAGTCACAAAATTAATGTCATGAACAATTGTTATAATGGAGTAAATGGCCTACAAATAATGCCAGTGATATTATAAAACCATTAGCAATATAATCATGGATTTGGGTAGAAATAACCAAGTTATTTAGCTAACTAATCAAGTGTAACAAAAAATTTTGTTATTCAAATCAGTTACAAAAAGTATTTGGCAGTGCTATATAGCTTTCATGGGTTTTCTTTTTCATATCAACACATCTTAAAGCATTCACCAATTTTGGTGAATATTGAAAAAGGAGGTAGTGAAGTACCTGCTTTATATGATGACGTAGATCCTTTCATTAATTATTCCTTGAAAGCCCTGTTACCATCTTTCAACTCACTGGTGCAAACATTTTTTACCTATCACTGACAAAAGGAGGAACAATTATTACTTAGATCCATAAGTGCTTGTAAACTCTATTACATATAATAATAGATGAGACAACTTATGCCTTGGCATATATTAGAGAATTCGCCTATTCTAGCATACAAGTAATACAATTTGTCGTCAATTTCATTATTGACCAATTGACATAAAAGATTATTGAATACATGCATACATTTTTTCCCGTTCATGTAAGTGAGTTTGAAAACATATTACATAGAGAACAGAGCATTTTGAAATAATATTTATTAGTATTTTTCAAGGTTTGCACTGCCAAGTTTAAAACAAATTTTTTACTATTGTGCAATGTAAACTTCATACAATTCCTTGCATTTAAAAACAAAAATTGATTCCCATAAAATAAGAATTATTTTAATATTACTTCTAAGAAGGATACGAAGTTCAGCATATTAAGATATAATTAAAACCATGTTATTGTAAAGTATCTCTTGTACTCTTTCTGTTATATTTTTATTTGTGAAATCCCATGTACTGGAGTGAAACAACCATTAAATTTTTACATTTCGAACGGTTAATTAGGTCAACAGTAAATGAATAAATACAAATGATAAACTTTCTAATTTGTTTCAGTTGTAATAATCCGACAAAAAGCATCTGTGAAAGGAATACTCAAGTGAATAATTACTGAAATATCAAGAATTTTTTAGCCTCTCTTGGCTCAATTTGAAAATTGATTCCAATATTAATTTTTGCATGTAAGAAATTTTCAAAAGTGGAAAATAGGCTGAAGGACAAATTTAGTAATTTTTTCGGTGAAAAGTATGGAAAGTTTGGAATTTAGGGAGAATGACACAAATGTAGTGTAAAAGGGGAAAGGATAGTGGGCCCCCTGAATTTCACTTTTGCACTAAAATATGTTCTTCTCTCTAAATTCCAAACTTTCCTAACAACAATAATATCAACGACATATTTTTGTTTGTTGTTTAACCTGCTAAGGTATTTAAATTATCATCATTTGTTTATCAATAATGCTAATATGACAAAAAAAAGTTTTTGTCAAAAAGTACACCAGAGACAAAAAAATAGGAGGCCCAACCCTTGAATTACACAAATACCCCCCTGAATTCAATGCTTACCCTCCTGAATTCTGGAATTACCCCCGTTTCTTACTTTTTGACCAAAAAAAAAATTCGGGCTTTCTAGCACTACCCATTTGTTTATAGGAAATCCAACAAATTGTTTGCATTCAAACTAATAACTTAAATAATATAATAATAATTGTGTATACTATATATTGTAACGAAGTATAATATGTCAATAATTAATATTGGTTATAAAAAGCGAAAGATGACACATTTAAATTTACAAATCAAGATAGATGGAATAATTATTGTGGTTAGTCTTATATCCAGAATATACAAAACAAATGGAACAATTGTAGGTATAGTATTAATTAACTAAATCAAATCAAAGTTTTCCACTTTAAATAGCATAGAAACATAATCGTTGTTTCTTAACTTTATTTTGGAAAGAAAAAGGATAAATTAACATATATTACAAAACTTTCACAATACAAAAATGAAAGACGATCAAGTCTTACACGTTATAAAGTCATTGATGGGAAAAAACATAATAATCATGCAGCTGTAACAACATTCTTCGGTTAAAAATGATTTCAAAAATTAAGTTTCAACTGGTTTTTCTTATTCAGTAATCAAGCTTGAGGCTACAACCACGTATCATTCCATCGGTAGAGGATGCTATCTCGTTGCTCCATAATTTGAGTAGGAATATAAAATAAAAGTTATATTCTTCAAATCCAGCAGAAATGGTTTGTGTATTAGGGGCTTAATATTACGACATAGTAAAAATATTTACGATATAATATGGTAAACTCCTAATCCTTGTATTATGCTATTATCATGATGTCTTTAATTCCTTTGTTAATGCTTAAAAGTTTCGTTCTCTTAGTGAAGACAATGGACAATCATGAAAACTCAGCGATTAATGACATCTTACACACAGAATAAAATATAATATACATAATTTTAACATTAACTATTATTTTAATGTAGAAATCATCAAAATACAGTGTTAATAACAATTAATGAAATCTAGTCCAGAGAAAGTGATGAGAATAAAATAACTATGACCAAATTAAGTTAGTGGAGCACACTTAAAATCAAAGGATTAAGACATGGATGTTATTATCAAATAAGTGAAAAATAAAAGACTATATTTATCATTATTATATAATTATTTTATTAACATCTAAACCTAGCAAAAAATCCAAATATTCTTTGCTGTATTGAATATATCTTAAAAAGTACAAAGGCAAATTCTATTTATACACCGTGAATTACTTTACCTACACCATTAAGAAAATTAATTAAATTAAAGACAAAAATATCCCTAATAAAAAACAATCGAAATAAAATTTAATAATAAAAATATATGTCCATATCTATGACGTCCCACCCCGCACCAGCCGAAATTTCTCTTGAAGTGCGCCGCGCTAATGCCCGACTAGCACGGGACGGTCGTCAAAAGAAAGGAAAGGGTTTTGAAACCATGAATCACCAAAGAACCTGTAGTATATCTCATAGCGCATGGAATAAAATATAATAATAAAATAACTTGACATAAACAGGAGAGACAGTGCATAAGCTGAAAACTAAATCATCATAGCAGCGGAATCCAAAATATAGCTTATGGTCCAAACCATCATTATTACAACTTCAAAATACTGTCTCAAAAGCAAGATAGAAAAGATACATTACTAATGCCCAAGAAGTGACCGACAAAAACACTGAGAGAATATATGTAAATCGTACGTGGGAGCCTCCGACTCGTCTCCGGACAGCTACTCGTACATACTACCTAACCTGTCTCTAGTCTGCTCGTTTAGGAGCACCCACAGTAATAAGAAGAGACATAAAACTCTAGGTCAGTCAAAAGTCTGGTATGAGTGATAGGAGCAAAATAAAACAATAACAGGTATAAATAATCATACCTGAACTTGGACCTGCAACCGAAGAGTTAGCACAATAAGATGTACAGTACTTTAAGGTAACACTAACATAAAGTGTAAAGTGGAAGTGCACATGTCATGGTGATAGTAAACTTCAAACATAGCAGTCGTCCTCACATCACTCACTCAGTGCGTAAAGTATACAACATCCACCACTTTTATCACCTAATCCTTTGCTATTACTACGACCACTTTGCCCCTTTGGGGTCATGACGACCCTACTGTACTGGTCCATTGTCAACAACTCCTTGCTACGATTACTTTGCTCTTTGGAATCATCACGACTCCACTGCACTGATCCATAGCCATGCTACGATCACTTTTCCCTTTGAAGTCATGACTACTCCACTGCACTGATCCATAGCCTAAAATCTGTCTCTCAGTGGTGAACCAAAGTTAGGGATATTGATAACCCCTTTGCACACGTCCCGCAGCAAAGCCCAATCATGATGTTAGCTCGTTGTTTCCCATCGGGATCCTGAGTTCTAACTTCTATTTGAACTACCTTTATATCTTGGGTTTTTGGTCTTCTTCCGGTTCGGTTTGAATGTGCATAGTTCTCCAGTCATCATCGGTTGTTCGTGATGCTCTACCGGGGTCAGATCGGTTCGTGATGTCCTTCCCTTGGCGGTTCGGTTCGTGATGCCTTCTCCAGAGCATCGGGTTGGTTCGACTCATGCCTCCAATCTCCTGTTCGGGTCAGGCTCCTTTGCTCGAGCGGGTCGGTTCGGAATAAACATCCGGGTCGGGTCGTGGTCTTCAAGTGCAAGCGGATTGGTTCGTGCCATCTCCATCGGTTTGGGGTCGTGAGTCACAAGTGGGTCGTGGCGTCTACATCACGAACGGGTCAGTTCATGGGGTTTAGCACGAGCCGGGGGATGGGGGAGGAGGGGGATCCAATCCTGTTTCCTGCACTTTTCCAACGAGCTTATTTTGTCCATTTTCGCCATACGACAGCATTTTCAACCATTCTAACCCCACTAAACAATCATAAAACATTCCAAATAGTAGTAGCAACATATATGATCTTCCATAAACACCAAAACAACAATTTAATATGTTAATATGGATCAAACATACCCAAAACCCAAGTTTTCCCCTAAAGCATGTTTTTACCATAGGATTAGCGAACTTAATCCAAATTAACCCAAATTTTCAACAATGGCATAAAATAATATTTTAGAATTTCTACATATTTTTCCAAATATTTATGATGCATAATTTTGTTAATTATCACTAATCATCCCTAATTAGCCGTAATTAGTGAATAAAAGTGCAAATAACTCACCTTAGCCACAAATAAATTTCAGATATGGAACTCTAACTAATTTGGCAGGAATCCCAATGTATTCCAGAAGCTCTATCTCGATTTCTATGCTAATCCGCCTTTATTTGACACAGATTTGGCTAATATGTGATTAGAAACCGACTTAGGATAGATTTAGAGGATGAAGGCCATTACTAGGGTTCAAGGAGTGTAAGTGGTGGCTAGAAAACTAAAAGGAAATGTTTTCCCAAACCCTTTCTGCCCTCCCGTAACCCTAATCCCGAAATGAGTTATGGGCTTAGTTTCTAATCACCTCGTTAACCCCAATTAAGCTGTTTTTCCATCTTCTACCCTTATTTCAGCCATATCTCCCAAATGGTAAGTCCGTTTGATCAATGTAACCACTCTACGGACTACAGAAAGTTAAATCATCATCCGAATCCAATGGAAGTGGATTCAAGTCAAAACTCCTTACCAATCAAAAGTTACAGGAGAAACAAGATTCGTCAGGGGAAAAACAATCATTTAAAATTTGGCAAAAATCGTGAATATGGGAAATGACCCCAATAGTCGTTTCCCAAAGTTACATGACCATACGACTTCATATGAAAATGAAATAAATACTCTACGATCCTATGATGCTTAGAATGCGGGTCATTACACTCTCCTCCCTTAACAAATTTCGCCCCCGAAATTTCTTAACTAAGAAAACAACAAAGTTTCTCGCATGCCTATCAACCATTTGCAACAATCACACATACATAATAAATACAACAGGGCTATCCTAGCAAGAGGAATAACTATATTGCTAATAAAACCTTACCAGGCCAAGAGTTCTGGATATGACTTCTTTATGCTCTCCTTTGTTTCCCAAGTACAATCATTCTCATTATCGGCCCACTGAATCTTGACCAGTTTCACCATCTTCCTTCTAAGTTGTTTCGTATCATGCCCGATAATACGAATCGTCCTACGGCTCCCAACTGCCTCGGATTCTATCTCGATATCATCCAACTGATCTGGTGAAATAGTCGTATTAGAATCGTGCCCGAACTTCCTTAATTGGGAAACATGAAATACGTCGTGAACTCCCGCCATCTTGTTAGGCAATCTAACTTTATGCGCTAAATTCCCAACTTGTTCGAGGACCGGAAATGGACCAACAAATCTTGGTGCCAATTTACCTCTTCTACAAATCGAATCACACACTTTAATGGAGAAATCTTGATGAATACCAAGTCACCAACGGAGAACTTCAGATCTCTTCGCCTCTTATCAGCATAACTCTTCTGCCTATCTTGGGCAGCCTTCACCCGCTGTTGAATAACATTGATCTTATCTGAAGTTTCTCTTATTACATCCGACCCAAGCACAAACTTCTCTCCAATTTCCAACCAACAGGATGGTGAATTGCACGGTCTTCCATACAAAGCTTCAAATGGAGCCATACCAATACTGGACTGATAACTATTATTATATGCGAACTCAACCAAATGCAAATGGTCATCCCATGAACCTCCAAAATCCAATATACAAGCTCTCAAGAGATCCTCTAATACACGATTTACCCTCTCTGTTTGACCGTCGGTTTGGGGATGGTACGCGGTACTAAGGTGTAATTCTGACCCTAAAGCCTCTTGCAAGCTCTTCCAAAACCCACTAGTAAATAATGGATCTCAGTCACTCAAAATACCTTTAGGTACTCCATGGAATCTCACTACCCATTTCATAGACAGTTCTGCTAACTTAGCTGCTGTTCTATTCGACTTGACGGGCATAAATCTTACATTTTTGGTCAATCGATCCATAATCACCCAAATACTATCATGGCCCAATCTAGTCCTTGGTAAAGCATCAATGAAATCCATTGAGACTTGTTCCCATTTCCATTCGGGAATTTCGAACGGTTGTAACAAACTACTTGGCTTCTTTTGCTCGACTTTAACTAACTGGTAATTCATGCACTTGGATTTTAAGGAATCGTCCGATCCGATCCGGTGATCTATTCAATGCTGAATTCCGGGTTTCCGGTTCTGCATGCTTTCACGGAAACGGGCGTAACTTTCAAACCGTAAGTCCGATTGAGCCAAACCAAAGCTCAAACTGAAGCTGATTCAGAGATCTACAAGAGTTATGGAGCTTAGCTCCATAATCGCTGTTTTCGGGCCCAAAAAGGTCATCTGGTAGGAGTTCCGGGCCTTTCTTTGTTTGCGATGCGACTTTGCCCAAATCGCTTGCTGTCTTCTGACGGTATTCCCAACACTTGAGCGTACTGTTGAGGAGAGATTCCATGTGTGACTGCTTTGACTAAAAAGCGGGTCAACAACACTGATTCTTTAACCCAGTTAAAGATTAAAACTAAGTGGAGTTTTAATGAATCTTTAATTAGATTGAAAGATCGAGAATGGAGTATCACCAGTTTTACTCCAGGCGATAGTTAAATCTTTAATTAGATTTGAACGTGAAATGGTAATTGAATTTACCGATAACACTGTGGTGTCAGATATGAAGTATTACCACTTTTACTTCATGGGGTGGATAGGTTGGGATTGGGAAATAAAATAAATGATTACTTCGGTGTGGTTCGCTAATCCCGACTAGTTTGAATTGATATTCAAAAAGGAGATTAAAGAATAAATTTAAAGAATTTATCTTTGATAAAATTAATGGGAACATTTCCCAAAATATAAGAATATTTGAATAAAAGAATATTCTGAATTGGAATGAAGCGTTTGTTGTGTTTGTGTAACACTTGTTTATTATATACGCGAGTTATTCAGAAAGACCGGGTTTATCCCATTCTGAATAACTGATTCGACGTGGTGTCGAAGATGAAGACGGTGGTCGAAGACCGGAGGTCTTCATGTCGTTTGGACAATTACTGATGATCTTGATTGGGTCGTACCCCCAAGAGGAGGGAATCAGTTGGTGATCGTCCAGACGTGCTTGGAGATCGATGGATATGCGAGGTACAAGGTGCCTCCGGTTTCGTTCAGACCCAGAACGGACTTGTAAATGGACTGTGTGTCTGACATTGGATTTTAGTCTGTGTGATTGATTTCTATTAAATATACATCTGTTTGGCGACGGAGAATTTATTCTCTTGCTTAACGCCCTTCTTTGAGACGTACGAGCTCAGGGGTTATATATTGATGGATATCAAACGCATGGAGTGAATTGCCTGTGTGGCATGCCTAAGTGGCAGATGATCAAGGCTTTTGTTGAAAAGCAGAGTCTTGTGGTTGATGATCAGAGCCTTCCTTCCATCCGAGCGAAGAATTGGTTGATCATCTCCTATTGTTTGCGGAGGAGATCATCTTGCCTTGCCATTTAAGTTCTCAATTCAGCGAGAACGTCATCCATTTCATCTCTGGTTAAGTATGCTGATGGATTTTCATAAGAGGAAGCCTCCTGGCTTGCCTCGTTCCTTGTGCCTTCAGTGCCAACATCCTCAGCACGAGAGAAGGTTCCGTCTTTCTTTCGCTTGACCATTGATCCAATAACCAAATAATCCGCTTCCGTTCAAGCTAGTAGAAGAAGTTGTATCGTGTGCCCCCCTACCTGGCGCGCCAAAATGTTAGACCAAATTTTGGTGCTAACACCCAAATTCTATGTGAAATCCTCACAATCACAGATCACAGATAAAAAGCAGTAAAATAAGAGGAGACACACGGGATTTTTATAGTGGTTCGGCTCAATCCAAGCCTACGTCCACTTTATAGTTTCTTAAATCCTAAGAAGCTATTACAATGTTGTTTGTTTGCAGTTTATACACGAAATCCTCGTGTTTACAATGAGGAAGAGGAGATTATACACGAAATCCTCATGTTGTAATGTGGAATTCAACTTTTAGGTTATGCAATAGCCTTGCGAAGAACCACAGTTGAAGCCATGGAGAGCTAGAGTTCCAAAAGTCCCTTGAAATAGCCATGTTGTGGTGTATTTATAGGCGTAGAAGAGCCTCTGGGTGACCCGGTTCGGATATGCCATGTGTCACGACCGGAGTTGATCTCGAGAAGTAGTGGAAGAAGTCCTTCTGTTCGGGTTTTGCCAAGTGGAGCCAGATCCATGAATGTAGAGGCGGTTACTCCTTGAGAATCGGTCAAAGCTGATTGCATGGTAGCAGGTCGAAGGGGGTCAGATCGGTTCTCCATCCGATCCGAACCGAGGTGGAATCCTTGATCCGAAGGCTGGAAGCACTTTTGTGCAAGATACTTCAGGCGGGTCGGTTCGGGTCCGATCCGAACCGAGTTGGTGTCCTCAATCCGAAGTCTCTGTGTCCAATGCTTTGAAGGTGGAGCGGATCAGGAATGCTCCCTCCGATCCGTCCCGTGCGGATGTGAATGCGAAGAGAAAGTGCCAAGTTGTCCATTTTAAGGAATCGTCCGATCCGATCCGGTGATCTATTCAATGCTGAATTCCAGGTTTCCGGTTTTGCATGCGTTCACGGATAACGGGCGTAACTTTCAAACCGTAAGTCCGATTGAGCCAAACCAAAGCTCAAACTGAAGCTGATTCAGAGATCTACAAGAGTTACGGAGCTTTGCTCCGTAATCGCTGTTTTCGGGCCCAAAAATGGTCATATGGTAGGAGTTCCGGGCCTTTCTTTGTTTGCGACGCGACTTTGCCCAAATCGCTTGCTGTCTTCTGACGGTATTCCCAACACTTGAGTGTACTGTTGAGGAGAGATTCCATATGTGACTGCTTTGACTAAAAAGCGGGTCAACATTTTGCCCCTCAGAACACATCTTGCTGAATGAAGGAAGATGTGTTCTGGATAATCCAAGGCCACGCCGGGCCTGCCAGCTGCAAGTATAATCCATACCTGCGAAGAAAAGAGAGCAGAAAGGTGTGTCAAATCCTGACAAAACTAGTTACACTTTCGAGCATAAACCATTCTTGGGCGCTTGTTTGAGCATAAACCATACTCAAGACACGTTCGAATCATCCTGCCAAAACCTGACGAGAGACCTAACCTTCCGGGTATAAGCCATACCAGGAAGTTCAAACTGAGCATAAACCATACTCGAGTTTTATTGAGTTCCTTTGCCAGATCCTGACGAAACAATAAGCCGTTCCAGAGTATAATCCATACTTAAGAATCCTAGTGAGTACAATCCATACTCATGTCGGGATAGAGCTATGCTTGCCAAGACCTGACAAGACAGTCTGTCCCTAGGCATAATCCATGCCTAGGGGTCCGAGATAAGTATAAGCCATACTTTAGTTGAGATTGAGAATCCTGCCACAACCTGACAAGATACTTAAATTGGCCAAACATAATCCATGCTCGGAAAGTCCTTCCTTATTCGATTCAAAGTACAAAACCAAAGCAAATCCTGATTGGTTTGTTATCGAGTGCAGCGCACGCTTTGGAGCTAAATCCTAACCCCGAACGTGTGTACTCCGATTTAGCCGATCGGAAAACCTAAAGGAAGCAAAGAGACATATCTTAAATCCTAAGAAATGTTAAAACGCAGAGTGATCCAATCCAGATCAGTTGATGACGAGCCGATGGGAGCTCGTTCCAGGGTCATTCCCTCTCCGGGGAGCAGGTGGTGGCAGCACAGGTACAGGTGCTGTTGGTTGTTTCACATACTCGGGTAGCTCTCCACGTCTAACCCGTTCCTCAATCAAATCTCGCAAGTGTCTACAGTCATTTGTGTCATGACCGTCCATATCATGGAACATGCAGTATTTTCCAGAATCGCGTTCTCTTTGCGATGGCTCCCTCCTGGGAGGCTTTGGATAGGAGACGTCACCGTTTGTGTTCACGTAGATGTCGGTTAGTGACAAATTGAGTTCTGTGTACTTTTCATATCTGGGCCCTCTCCGGGGCTGAGCGTTGCGGTCATTCTTGACGACAGCTTTTCCTTTTCCTTTACCAGAATCAGACGGTTCTCCGTCTTTGAGCATGTTAACATCGAGAATTTTCTTTTCGGACGTTGCGTCTTCTTCACGCAAAAACCTATCCGATTCAAGATAGAATTCGCTGAGATTCCTTGGTGGGTCTCGGTACAAGGATTTTTTGAACTCCGAGTTGTCTAGAACGCCGGATACTGCCGCCATCAATACCATAGATGGCTCAGGTCGATCAACTGATGCTGCTGCAACGTTGAACCTTTCCAGAAATGACCGCAGAGTTTCTTTAGGCCTCTGCTTGATTGTAGTTAGTGACATGACATTTTTGGGTTGAGCGATGTGGACCCGAAATTGTTCAATAAAGCGAGCGACCAACATGTTCCAGCTGCTGATCGATTCAGATTCCAGCTGCCGAAACCACATAGCAGCAATATCAGTCAAAAAGAGGGGAAATCATTTAGCCATGACGTTTTCCGATGCCGATTGAACTTACATATGCCGTTTATAGCGCATTAGGTGCACGGTAGGATCTGCCTTCCGTTGTAGGGTTCCAGTTGTGGAAGTTTGAAATCTGGAGGATTGCGGGAATTCCTGATTTCCTGTGTGAATGGATTGTGATTGACATCATCCATGTCATTCTAATAAATGCGGCCACTCGAAAGGCGTTCAATAAGGCTGGCGAGCCGATCGCCTTCAAAGAGCTGTTGCAAGTTGACAAGTCCAGAGCTGGTGCCCCCAGTGTTAAGTTCAGAAGTGCGTGGAAGAGTATAAGGAGCTTGGCAGGTCATCCGGTTCGGTTCAGAGGTGCCCCCTTGCTACGGCTCGGAGAAACGAGGGAGGTTATGGAGAGGTGCACGGTTCGGATCGGAGGTGCCGATCCGAACAGGTTCGCCTGTTCCGAACCGGGGAGCTTGATGCTGAATTTGTGTGGTATTTCCGACCCGAACCGGTGCGGATGTAGGTCGAACAGGAGCGAAGCCTTGGTTTCCAGAGGGGAGGCTGCTGCCCCCAGGCTCGTGCAGGGTTGCTGTTTGGATCGGGTCCGAACCGATCCGGTGGGGAATGTCCCCCATTTCCATCTGTGTTGGATTCAGATTTTGGCCCTCGGTTCGGATCCGATCCGAACTGATCCGGTTTGTTATTCCTGCTGGAGCCATTTCAGTACCATTTCCAGTGAGTTGTGCATCGCCGCTCGGCCTTCCTTCCATCCGAGCGAAGAATTGGTCGATCATCTCCTGTTGTTTGCGGAGGAGATCATCTTGCCTTGCCATTTGAGTTCTCAATTCAGCGAGAACGTCATCCATTTCATCTCTGGTTAAGTATGCTGATGGATTTTCATGAGAGGAATCCTCCTGGCTTGCCTCATTCCTTGTGCCTTTAGTGCCAACATCCTCAGCACGAGAGAAGGTTCCGTCTTTCTTTCGCTTGACCATTGATCCAATAGCCAAATAATCCGCTTCCGTTCAAGCTAGTAGAAGAAGTTGTATCGTGTGCCCCCCTTCCTGGCGCGCCAAAATGTTAGACCAAATTTTGGTGCTAACACCCAAATTCTATGTGAAATCCTCACAATCACAGATCACAGATAAAAAGTAGTAAAATAAGAGGAGACACACGGGATTTTTATAGTGGTTCGGCTCAATCCAAGCCTACGTCCACTTTATAGTTTCTTAAATCCTAAGAAGCTATTACAATGTTGTTTGTTTGCAGTTTATACACGAAATCCTCATGTTTACAATGAAGAAGAGGAGATTATACACGAAATCCTCGTGTTGTAATGTGGAATTCAACTTTTAGGTTATGCAATAGGATTGCGAAGAACCACAGTTGAAGCCATGGAGAGTTAGAGTTCCAAAAGTCCCTTGAAATAGCCATGTTGTGGTGTATTTATAGGCGTAAAAGAGCCTCTGGGTGACCTGGTTCGGATATGCCACGTGTCACGACCGGAGTTGATCTCGAGAAGTAGTGGAAGAAGTCCTTCTGTTCGGGTTTTGCCAAGTGGAGCCAGATCCATGAATGTAGAGGCGGTTACTCCTTGAGAATCGGTCAAAGCTGATTCCATGGTAGCAGGTCAAAGGGGGTCAGATCGGTTCTCCATCCGATCCGAACCGAGATGGAATCTCCGATCCGAAGGCTGGAAGCACTTCTGTGCAAGATACTTTGTGACGAGAAGGAATTTCGCTCGGTCCGAACCAGTCGCTAAACCGATCCAGGCCGTTCGAAAACGCCCTATCGTTTGAGAACACGACAAAACAGAACGCATACAGAAGAACATTTCATTGTATATTACAACAATGCATCAGATTACAAGAATATACAGAGTATAAATGAATAAATACAACACAGAAATACCAGAGATTTTAAATTACATTTAAGTACATAGCAGCGGAAAATAATACAATACACAACTAGAAGGAGATATACGGATATAAAGCTTTCCGGATATCGTTCCAGCTGTAAACCAGGATCCTGTGAATATAAATCTGCAAAACCAAAACTACTAGCTGCCCGTGTCAAAATAGGGGCACCCAGAGTTTAGGTTAAAACAATAAACTCCAGGTCAGTCATGGGACTGGTGTGAGAACTAAAACAGTTATTAATCTTTATTTTAAATCATTAGGTAAATCAAGGGACCACGCTGTATAACACGGAACGGGTTTCCTCCCAAGAACACCAGTGCATAAAACAAACAGCGCAATGCTAAATAAAGAAAAATGAAGCTGTTATAAGACCCAAGTCCTATCACACAATGCAACGCAAGCCGGGGGATAGGGTTTTTCCTTATAACAGCCAAAGAATGCTTGATACGTTTAAAACAAATCATTTGATACTACTATAAGTGCATAGTGTATGAAACAACTTCAAATCATAAGTATCAATCATAGGCGGCATGGGTACCATATATCATGTCGCCATATATAGGTTTACAAATAAAACCGCAAATGTCACGTATTTGGAAATTGGATTTCCATCTATGAACCGAGGCAAAAGATAGTCCTCAACCGATTCGAGACTGCCTAGCCCGAGTCTCAGGATCAGAGCTCGAGTGACCCTAGGAGCGACAGGGCCGGTCCACCGATGTGGATTAAAATGCCTGAGCACTGCGTTTCGCCGCCCTTTGGGGCGTAAGCGAGCCAACGAATGACTCCATCGGACCCGGATCGTCCGATCTAACCGAGGCGCCTCGCAACAGCAACAACCACATAAGTCAAACTCGTCAGGGCGTGTAAAACCACTGACGCCACTTCTAGCTAGGAGGAAACGCAGGCCCTCCCTGAGGTCCTTTCTCCCGTTTTTGGTTCATACCGGGTGTGATACTCGCTAAGTAAAACGTTACACAAAGCTACGCCACAAAGGCCGTGCTTCGATCATCAACCACAAGACTTTGCTTTTCAACAGAAGCCTTGATCAATTGCCACTTAGGCATGCCACACCGGCAATTCACTCCATGCGTTTGATATCCATCAATATATAACCCCTGAGCTCATACGTCTCAGAGAAGGGCGTTAAGCAAGAGAATAAATTCTCCGCCGCCAAACAGATATATATTTAATAGAGATCAATCGCACAAACTAAAATCCAATGTCAGACACACAGTCCATTTACAAGTCCGTTCTGGGTCTGAACGAAACCGGAGGCACCTAGTACCCCGCATATCCATCGATCTCCAAGTACGTCTGGACGATCACTAACTATTTCCATCTTTTTGGGTGTACAGCCCAATTAAGATCATCAGTAATTACCCAAACGACGTGAAGACCTCCGGTCTTCGACCATCGTCTTCATCTTCGACTTATCGTCGTATCAGTTATTCAGAATGGGATAAACCCGGTCTTTCCGAATAACTCGCGTATATTTTAAATAAGTGTTACACAAACACAACATACGCCTCATTCAATTCATTAGTCACTAACCGTAAATTAACCAAGAGAATAATTCCCCAAATATTAACCCCGAAGGCCGAAACCAACATCAGATCAATATTCAGAAAACCATTCTACTTGGCTAACCGACAGTTAGTTTCTAAATTTCACATTCATAGGGAAAGGTTCCCATTAATTTTATCAAAGATAAATTCTTGAATTTATGCTTTAATCTACTTTTGAATATCAATTCAAACTAGTCGGGATTAGCGAACCTTACCGAAGTAATCTTTTGTTTTAATTTCCCAATCCCAACCTATTCATCCCATGAAGTAAAACTGTGATACTTCATATCTAACACCACAGTGTTATCGGTAAATTCAATTACCATTTCACGTTCAAATCTAATTAAAGATTTAACTATCGCCTGGAGCAAAACTGGTGATACTCCATTCTCGATTATTTCAATCTAATTAAAGATTGATTAAAACTCCACTTAGTTTTAATCTTTAACTGGGTTAAAGAATCAGTGTCATTTAAAAACACAGTTCACGATAAACCCAAAATCACATTCATTAATTATCGGGTTAAAGAACGAGTGTTGTTTAAAACACTGTTCACGATAAACCCAAAAATCAATATCAATTCAATTCCAATTAGATATTATTTAATTGGTACACTTCATTAAATCTAAATAAAAAGATTTAATCTTTTCTCAACTGGGTTCAAGAATAGTGTTAGTGAAGACACCATTCACGACAAACCCAAATCACATTCGATATTCAATACAAGGCTCTGAATAGAAAATATATCGGCTTATATTCAATATCAAATTCTACGACTAACAAATGTCGTAATGGAAATAACGATATAAATATATATCTTTCAAATTTCCATAACAACACCTGTATAATCACGAATTCCAACATCGAAATATTCCGAAGACAATTTCGATTCAAATCCACTCCAATGCAATCATTGGATATTCTGGTTATTTTTAAAACCCTTTTCAAATTCAATTTATTTATTTAAAAATAAATAGAATTATATTTCTAGTTCAAAACTAGTTCATTTCGATAAAAATCTATTTTTATCTTTTCAAATATGGAGTTTTTCATCCCAATTCTTCCCAAATCATTTCTTATGATTTTACACAAATTATTACTATTTTTAATAATTTTATCAAGGCCCGTACAGTCGATTTCCATCAACGGCCATCGAACTGCACTTACAGCGACCTTTTTCGAATTTGATTTGGACGTATCTCCAAATCCAACCGTTAGATTTCAAATTTCTAACATTCGTTAGAAAGCTCTTTTCGATACGAACCCAACGGTTCCGGTTTTAGGAGAATCCGACGGTCGGATCTCCCGTTATGTCCGTTTGAAATAAATGGTCGAAATTCGCGAACTACCGCGGCGCGGCGCGTTCTATTCAGGCCATTATATTATATATATAATATATATAATATATATTTCGTCGATTTCTATTTAAAACGAATTATATAAATAGTTTTACATTCGTTTCAAAAGCAATTTCAACTTCCATTTCAATTCAAATCAAAATTGAATTCTTCTTTATAAATTCGTTTTAAAATTCATTTCTATTCAATTCAAATTTCAATTCAATTTGAATTCATTTCAATTCGCTTTCAATTCCATTTGAATTCGTTTCAATTCAATTCATTTCGAAATCGTTTTCAATTCAATTCATTTCGAAATCGTTTTCAGTTCAATTCATTTCGAAATCGTTTTCAGTTCAATTCATTTCGAAATCGTTTTCAATTCAATTCATTTCGAAATCGTTTTCAATTCAATTCATTTCGAAATCGTTTTCAATTCAATTCATTTCGAAATCGTTTTCAATTCAATTCATTTCGAAATCGTTTTCAATTCAATTCATTTCAAAATCGTTTTCAATTCAATTCATTTCGAAATCGTTTTCAGTTCAATTCATTTCGAAATCGTTTTCAATTCAATTCATTTCGAAATCGTTTTCAATTCAATTCATTTCGAAATCGTTTTCAATTCAATTCATTTCGAAATCGTTTTCAATTCAATTCATTTCGAAATCGTTTTCAATTCAATTCATTTCGAAATCGTTTTCAATTCAATTCATTTCGAAATCGTTTTCAATTCAATTCATTTCGAAATCGTTTTCAATTCAATTCATTTCGAAATCGTTTAAAATCGATATAAATATCGTTCACGTCAAAATGGCGTCAAACTAATCAACACGGCTTCATAAATTTCTATTTTCAAATATTCTATTTCAAATATTTCTTTTTCAAAATAGTTGTTATTATCAAAATATTTCGTTCAACACATGACCAATCTCAATGGATGAGACTGTCAACACATGAACCTTTATTTTATAATATTCTTTATTTTTCAAATTGGAATGAGGCCCAATCAATTACCATATAAAGTTAATTATATGGATTTTCATACATTACACACATATAATAGCATTGAAAAATAATCAACCATCAACCAAAGTGCACTACACTGTATAAGCATCAAATATAGATATCTAACGCTTATAGCAGCCTGTCAATCAATCGATCGACATATTTAATAAATCAGGATGAGTGAACTGCATATTTCATCCTAACACCCGTGTGGGGTTTTCAAACAATCAAACAAATATTTTATTTGTGGAATTGGGCGATGTGTAAAATTATCGACCCAATCAATGTCCTTCAAATAGGTGTACATAAACAAACCGTCCGGTCTGTAAATGAATATTTATTTATTTACATTCACGTTAAAAATTATATTTTTAACGACAAAACATTTATTCCAACATATGAATTTCTATTCAGTTCATTCTTTAAATAAAATGATATTTTTATTTTTCTAACTTATTTTAGAAAATTTCGGCGGCATAACGACACGATACTAGAAACGGGACGAGGCCTAGCCTTATCCCCGGTCTAGTGAAGGCCCACACCATTCACACATCAATCAAATCAATTCATTTCACCACACAATTCAATTTCAATCAAATAATCTAACTAATCTATGCAACCAAACAAACAAGTCCATGGTCTGTGGACGATTGTGTCGGGTGCTACTAAGCACCGTCTGCATCCTAGTATATATATATAACTAGAAATAAAATTGAAAGGTGAGAAATTCTCACATATAGCTATCCTAGCTCCACGGCTCCTCATTTGCAGAAGTCTTTGTCGTTCTGCCTCTTTTCACTTTCTTTGCCCGTATCCTCTACATATGTAAAAATCACATTTTTACTTCGCTATTCAATATATAAAAATCATATTTTTATTTCGCTATTCAATATATAAAAATCATATTTTTATTTCGCTATTCAATATATAAAAATCGAATTTTTACTTTGCTATTCAATATATAAAAATCGAATTTTTACTTTGCTATTCAATATATAAAAATCGAATTTTTAACTTCACTTCGTTATAAAAATTTTATTTTTATATTTCTCTTCGCTTAATGAAGAATATATTTTTATTACTCTCCATGAATAAAAATCTTATTTTTGTTATCATACCTATATAAAAATCATATTTTTAATATGCCACTAGTATAAAAATTATATTTTTAACTTTCTACTTATATCAAATTTTTTTTTTGTTATACGTATATAAAAATATAATCTTCCATCTCTTTTCATAGTAAAAATCACATTTTTACCTTCGCTTCTTTGTTATAAAAAAACAAATCTTTTTAAGCAAATAAAAATTTAACCTTTTTATAATTAAAAATCCTATTTTTCCGCATATAAAAATCCATGACTTCACTGTATAAAAAGCCAAACTTTGCATACTATTTAAACTATCGTATCTTTACCTAAGCAAAATCGTATCTTTTCACTCTCTTTATATATATATATATATAAATCTAATTTTTATATATTTAAAAATCAGAAAATAAATTCTATGTGCATATATATATAATTGATTTAAAATTAATGTATTTTAATTAAATCAACCTAATTATTTAAAATAAATTCAAATAGAAACATACCAGCGGACTTTGGGGTGGGAATGATGGTGTCGGCCTCAGCAAGGGCGGAGGAGTTGCGTCGGAGGTCTGGTAGGCGTCGGGGTTGCTGGGTGTAGGCGGATTAGGGTTGGTGGGTCCTGGCGTCACGGCTTCAGGGGGGTTCGGGGGTCTCGATTTCAAGTGGAGGAGGAGGAGAGTAGGGGGAGGAGTGGGGCGGCTGTCACCTGGAGGCGCGGTGGAGGTCTGGACGTGGGTGGCGGCGTCGATTGGGTGGAGGGCAGCTCGATTTTTTTTCTTTTTTTTTTTCGTTTTGAAAATGAACGGGGGGGGGGGGGGGGTCGGCTGATAAGGAGGAGAGGGTTTTTAGTTTTTTTATTTTTTTTCTTTCAATTATTTTATTCATTAAAAAGTTGACTTTTACATACGACCTCGAAACGAGGCCCACCGCCTGTTGTCCATAGCGTTTCACCCCCATTCTGAACACAATGGGATATGTATCGTAGGTTGATTCGATCGTTTGAATCAGTTTCCGTTTAATTTACATTTAAATCACTATATTGAATTTTAAACGTACATTTCAAATTATCGGGGTCACATACTAACTCTAAAAATTCTCGAAAAATATTTTCTAGTTTCGTATTGACGATACGGTCCTAACAAAACTAATTTCATCGAATTTTGAGATCGTTAGAAAAATGGCCAATTTCCAGTCGATTAAAATCAACTGAAACTGGTCAAACACGTTTTCCTTTGCCACGCTCACATATTGATTCGGAAAATTATGAAATTTGAAACCCAGCATTAACTTCACATCCCGGACCCAACAAAACTGGTTTCGTCGAAATCCGAGGTCGTTTGCAAAATGTCCATTTTTAAGGGCCTGAATTCCATAGCGACTATTTAGAATTTTCAACTGGACATATCTTTTGATTCCCGCTATGAAATCTTGATTTTTCGGATTCGTTGGAAAGATAATATCAATTATATCCTAATGTTTTTGGTTTCGCTAAAATCCGGATTGTTTTACACCCGGTACATTCAATTGAAGTTTGAAATCGAATTATCGAACTACCGCGCCATTTTCAATTCTATTTATAATTATATATAAATATTTATATTCTAACGACGACGCGTATAAATATATACGTTCGAATTATATTCAAAATAAATTTTCGTCGATATTATTTAAAATAATTCATTTTAAATATTCAAAATTCGCTAAAATTGCCAAAATAAAATTTTTAAACTGGCCCAGATTTTCCGGGTTATTACATACTTCAGGCGGGTCGGTTCGGGTCTGATCCGAACCGAGTTGGTGTCCTCAATCCGAAGTCTCCGTGTCCAATGCTTTGAAGGTGGAGCGGATCGGGAATGCTCCCTCTGATCCGATCCGTGCGGATGTGAATGCGAAGAGCAAGTGCCAAGTTGTCCATTTTAAGGAATCGTCCGATCCGATCCGGTGATCTATTCAATGCTGAATTCCAGGTTTCCGGTTCTGCATGCGTTCACGGAAACGGGCGTAACTTTTAAACCGTAAGTCCGATTGAGCCAAACCAAAGCTCAAACTGAAGCTGATTCAGAGATCTACAAGAGTTATGGAGCTTGGATCCGTAATCGCTGTTTTCAGGCCCAAACAAGGTCATCTGGTAGGAGTTCCGGGCCTTTCTTTGTTTGCGATGCGACTTTGCCCAAATCGCTTGCTGTATTCTGACGGTATTCCCAACACTTGAGCGTACTGTTGAGGAGAGATTCCATGTGTGACTGCTTTGACTATAAAGCAGGTCAACAACACTGATTCTTTAACCCAGTTAAAGATTAAAACTAAGTGGAGTTTTAATGAATCTTTAATTAGATTGAAAGATCGAGAATGGAGTATCACCAGTTTTACTCCAGGCGATAGTTAAATCTTTAATTAGATTTGAACGTGAAATGGTAATTGAATTTACCGATAACACTGTGGTGTCAGATATGAAGTATTACCAGTTTTACTTCATGGGGTGGATAGGTTGGGATTGGGAAATAAAATAAATGATTACTTCGGTGTGGTTCGCTAATCCCGACTAGTTTGAATTGATATTCAAAAAGGAGATTAAAGAATAAATTTAAAGAATTTATCTTTGATAAAATTAATGGGAACATTTCCCAAAATATAAGAATATTTGAATAAAAGAATATTCTGAATTGGAATGAAGCGTTTGTTGTGTTTGTGTAACACTTGTTTATTATATACGCGAGTTATTCAGAAAGACCGGGTTTATCCCATTCTGAATAACTGATTCGACGTGGTGTCGAAGATGAAGACGGTGGTCGAAGACCGGAGGTCTTCATGTCGTTTGGACAATTACTGATGATCTTGATTGGGTCGTACCCCCAAGAGGA
Organism: Allium sativum; assembly: GCA_030737875.1. Taxonomy (NCBI): domain Eukaryota; kingdom Viridiplantae; phylum Streptophyta; class Magnoliopsida; order Asparagales; family Amaryllidaceae; genus Allium; species Allium sativum. The sequence goes on from CM060920.1 coordinate 456,367,059, forward strand.
GGGAATCAGTTGGTGATCGTCCAGACGTGCTTGGAGATCGATGGATATGCGAGGTACAAGGTGCCTCCGGTTTCGTTCAGACCCAGAACGGACTTGTAAATGGACTGTGTGTCTGACATTGGATTTTAGTCTGTGTGATTGATTTCTATTAAATATACATCTGTTTGGCGACGGAGAATTTATTCTCTTGCTTAACGCCCTTCTTTGAGACGTACGAGCTCAGGGGTTATATATTGATGGATATCAAACGCATGGAGTGAATTGCCTGTGTGGCATGCCTAAGTGGCAGATGATCAAGGCTTTTGTTGAAAAGCAGAGTCTTGTGGTTGATGATCAGAGCACGGCCTGTGTGGCATAGCTTTGTGTAGCGTTGATTCGCGAGCCTCACACCCCGGTTGTGAACCAGAAACGGGAGAGGACCTCAGGGAGGACATGCGTTTCTTTCTAGCTAGAAGTGGCGTCAGTGGTTTTACACGCCCTGACGAGTTTGATTTATGTGGTTGTTGCTGTTGCGAGGCGCCTCAGATATATCGGTCGTTCTCGAACCGATGGAGTCATTCGTTGGCTCATTTGCGCCCCATAGGGCGGGGAGACGTATTGTCCAGGGTTTAAGTTTAATCCACATCGAGTGGACCGGCCCTGACGATCCAAAGTGCACTCGAGCTCTGTATCCTGAGACATGGTAGGCTAGATTGTCTCAAATTCGGTAGAGGACTATCTTTTGCCTCGGTTCACAGATGGAAATTCAACTTCCAATACGAGATTTGCGGTTTTATTTGTAGAGCCTAGTATGGCGACATTGTGGGATGGGGCGCTTATGCCGTCTATGATTGATACTTATGATTTGAAGTTGTTTTTGACACTATACACTTATAATACTATCAAAATAATTTGTTTTAAACGTATCAAGCATTCTTTGGCTATTATAAGGTAAAAACCCTATCCCCCGGTTTGCGTTGCATTGTGTGATGGGACCTGGGTCTTATAATAGCTTCATTTTTCTTTATTTAGCATTGCGCTGTTGTTTTATGCACTGGTATTCTTGGGAGGAAACCCGTTCCGTGTTATACGGCGTGGTCCCTTGATTTACCTAACTTTATAATAAAGATTAATAACTGTTTTAGTTCTCACACCAGTCCCTTGATTGACCTGGAGTTTATTATTTTAACCTAAACTCTGGGTGCCCTTATTTTCGACACGGGCAGCTAGTAGTTTTGGTTTTGCAGATTTATATTCACAGGATCCTGGTTTACAGCTGGAACGATATCTGGAAAGCTTTGTATCCGTATATCTCCTTCAGTTGTATTTTGTATTATTTTCCGCTGTTATGTAATTTATTGTAATCTCTGATATTTATCGAATGTATTTTATTTGTTAATACTCTGTATATTCTTGTATTCTGATGGAATTGTTGTAATTAACAATGAAATGTTCTTCTGTCTGCGTTCTGATATGGCTTGTTCTCAATTCGATCCGGGCTTTCCTTACCGGGGAAGTTCGGGTTGTTTCAGTATTATTAAAGATACCATTAACGACAACCCAAATCCCATTTGATATTAAATACAAGGCTCTGAATAGAAAATATATCAGCTTATATTCAATATCAAATTCTACGACCAACAAATATCGTATTGGAAATAATGATATAAATGTATCTTTCAAATTTCCATAACAATATTTGTATAATCACGAAATCCAACATCGAAATATTCCGAAGACAATTTCGATTCAAATATATTCCAATTAAATTATTGGAATTTCTGGTTACTTTTAAAACGCTTTCAAATCCAATTTATTTATCTCAAAAATAAATGGATTATAATTCTAGTTCAAAACTAGTTCATTTCGATAAAAATCTATTTTTATCTTTTCAAATATGGAATTTTTCATCCCAGTTCTTTCAAAATCATTTCTTATGATTTTACACAAATTATTGCTATTTTTAATAATTTTATCAAGGTCTGTACAGTCGATTTCCATCAACAGCCATTGAACTGCAGTTACAGCGACCTTTTCCAAATTTGATTTGGACATAATTCCAAATCCATCCGTTAGATTTCAAATCTCTAATATTCATTAGAAAGCTATTTTTGATATGAACCCAACGGTTTCGGTTTTAGGAGAATCTGATGGTCGGATCTCCCGTAATGTCCATTCGAAGTCAATGGTCGAAATTCGCGAACTGCCGCAGCGCGACGCATTCTATTCAGGCCATTATATATATATATATAATATTATATATATTTCATCGATTTCCTTTTAAAACGTATTTTATAAATCGTTTTAAATTCGTTTAAAAACAATTTCAACTTTATATTCAATTTTAAATCAAAATTGAATATTCCATATCATCAATATATATATATATATATATGATAATATTTTCAAAATATTATATTTTGAAATCAATTCCTTTTTGATATTCATTATAAAAATGAATAAAATCGATATAAATATCGTTCACATCAAAATGGCGCATATCTAATCAACATGGCTTTATATATTTCAATAACTTCGTTATTCTATCAACAAATGAATATTTTCTTCAACACATGAATTTTCTTTTATTCAACACATGAATATATATTTTATTCAACACATGAATTTATTTTATTCAACACATGAATATATATTTTATTCAACACATGAATTTTCTTTTATTCAACACATGAATATATATTTTATTCAACACATGAATTTTCTTTTATTCAACACATGAATATATATTTTTATTCAAAACAAGAATTTTCTTTTTTTCAACACATAAATATATATTTTTATTCAACACATGAATTTTCTTTTATTCAACACATGGATATATATTTTTATTCAACACATGAATTTTCTTTTATTCAGCACATGAATATTCTTAATTTACAACTTGGAGTGAGGCCCAATCGATTACCATATAATGTTAATTATATGGATTCCCTACGACACATGTATATAATAGCAACGATAAATAATCAACCATCATCTAGAGTGCATTCTATACTGAATAAGCATCAAATATAAATATTTAACGCTTATAACAGCCTGTCAATCAATCGATCGACATACAACTAATTATTTGGGATTAGTGTACGCCTAACATCATCCCAACACCCGTGTGGGGTTTCAAATCAACAAACACAGATTTTTATTTGTGCAGTATGGTGATGTGTAAAATTTATCGTCCCAATCAATATTAGTCAAATGTGTGTGCATAAACAAATCGTCCGATTTGTTTATAAATATTTATTTTATATACACGTTAAAAATTATATTTTTAACTGTAAAATAATTTATTCCATTCCACATCACACAATCAATATTCACAACACATCAATAAAACAACCAAGTCATCCATGGTCTGTGGACAACAGGTGTCCAGTGCTGCTAAGCATCGTCTGCATCCTAGTATATATTTCAACTAGAAAATAAATTAAAAGTGAGAAGTTCTCACCTTGGGGTTCCACTCCGCCATTTCATTTCTGAATTTCTGAATGGCTTGGATTTGCCCGAAATTCCACGCAATCCTTTACACGTTGTTCATAGTAAAAATCACATTTTTATTATCACTACATGTACATAAAAATCATATTTTTATTTCCACTTAACATCTATAAAAATCGAATTTTTATCGCCACTTCATATATATAAAAATCGAATTTTTATTGCTACTTCATGTACAAAAATCACTTCTTTATTCGATTAAAAATCCAGCCTTTTCACGATTAAAAATCCCATCTTTACATCGTTAAAAATCTAATCTTTTCTTTGTTAAAAATCTAATCTTTTCTCTCATAAAAATCGAATCCTCCCTTGTTTAAAAATCTAAACTTTTCTCGTTTAAAAATCTAAACTTTATCGCCATAAAGATCTCGTCTTTATCATATAAAAAATCTCGTCTTTACCATAAAAAAAATCTTGTCTTTACCATAGAAAAAAGCAAATAGGACACACATTGTTTTCCGATCGAAGGAGGAGATGCTCATGGGTGTTGCGGGCTCGAGATGGTGGTTCGCAATGAAGAAAAACTGTAATGACTCGGATTTTCGGCGACTTTGGTTACCGACATAAGCTCGATGTCAATAACCAAAACATCGAAAAATCCCGGCAATTAATGAAAGAAATTAGAGGGTGAGAATAGATAAGATAGAAACTTAGAATAGAAGAAGAAGAAGAACACAACATCAGAGTAACACGAACCTCACAGCGGAATGAATAACATATAATAGATAACCTAACTTTGAAATATAACATTTATGTATACAATAGCACTTATCAGAGTACAACACTTACAACACAGCGGAAATAAACTTATAGCTATATGATCCAGAAGCCTCCTGCTCCAGCTCTTCAAGTATATCTGTAAATTCCTGACTACTTGACTGCCCGTACAAATTTAGGCACCCAAGAGTTTAGGTAAAACAACAAAGTAAACTCCGGGTCAGTCATGGGACTGGTATGAGTAAAATAGTTTAAACAGGTATATGAACAAGTAAACGATATCTCATAAGACCACGCCGCAGAACGGAACGGGTTTTTCCCTTATGAGAATCCAAAATATCTTTATATAAAAAACCTTTTGATATTATAATAATGTCTATGTACAAATAGATATCAACTAGCAGAAACGCTTTCATCTCACGTTCTACATATATAGTATGCAATCAAAATCGCAAGCACGTATTGGATAATGGATTTACAACTATGACAAGGTATGGAACCACCTTCCGATCAGTGTACTCTAGGAACGATACACTGGAGTTCAACAAGAACATCTTGCAACTCAGCCACACATGACCGACCACTCATTTCTCTTGAGTGTATCGAATGTACATCACCAACGGTTGGGATCAGCAACCGTTCCCGTATATATATATGGGACAACATTGATAGATTAAAGAAGCAAATGAATATTCTCTAGATAGGTGATTATACACCCTACTTCGGTGCGACCGACTTAGCCATGCTGCCTGCCCGATTTCTGTCATTTACCGGATGTGAGGCTAGAAGCTACGCATATCTTTTCATATCATATCTTCATTTACTTGGAATACTACATCGTCATACCCGCTAAATCATTATCGATTTCCCTAACGGTATCACGGGTATGAAGCTAAGAGAAACGAATTCCTCCGCCACCAAATGTAATACATTGAAGAGATCAACATATAAGATTCGTTGGGAATACTCTGTCAGACATTCGTCCATACAAGTTGTCCTGGGACTGGACAAACCGAAGGTACTAACCAGTACATCCATCTTAGTCACTGTTATCTAAGACTTATACAATAGCCCTTGCAGTTTACTCCGTCAATTTTCTTCATCGTATTTGATCACAACGCTTATGTCAATACGGAGTGGTTCTTCGGATAATAATCCAACCGGTCTCTCCATATTTACAACGTAAAATGGTCAAAACTTTGATAGTCTATGATTTAACTATCAAATGAAAACATGTCCATGTACGAACAACGATCTAAATTCCAAATGGAATTATCGACCCAATCATCAAACATATATATATATATATTTATATATATTCATATTTCCTTATTTTCTATATTTAGAAAATATTCGTTATCAACGTTGGAAAACATTTCCATTGTTTATTTACGTATCACTATACTTCCACAACTATCAGACTCTAACTATAAACTAACAAGAGAACAACTTCCTAAGTATAAACCCCGAAGGCCGAAACCAACACCAGATCGATACTCAGGAAACCATTCAACTTATTAATCTCTAGTCAGTTTCTAATTTTGCTTAACTCTATATTCTTTAACTCCATTCGCTCAACTCTAGATCGCAGCGATCACAATGGTTACTCCTGATTCCCTCAGGAAACATCCGACCGCCGTAGGCTATTTACAGCCCTGCGAATTATGCTAGCAGTCATGCTAAATGGCAACTCATCCTGAATAACTATGTTTGTTTTAACTCTAACTGTTTAACTCTAACTGGTTAACTCTAACTGTTTAACTCTAACTAGTTAACTCTAACTGTTTAACTCTAACTGTTTAACTCTAACTGTTTAACTCTGACTGTTTAACTCTATTCATTTACAAAGATTTACTTTTAGTAACGGTTCTTCACTTTGCAAATGATTTCCTTTTTATAACGTTTTCCTTTTTATAACATCCTATTCAGTTATAAACAAATTTCCTGTTTATAACTCTATTTATTTTCTAATTATTTCCTTTTCAAATTTATTCTTAAAAATATTCTAACTCCTTAAATTCCCGGAAAAATTCGCCATAACCTCCTTTGTATCGGGAGCATCGGGAAAATCCCCAAACCGCTACACAAGCCTTTCCATTCAAAAGAAAATGATTTGCAGTTATTTACTTTTTGAATATCTCCTATTTATTTCTAAGTAAATAATCCCTATTTAATATTTTATTTATTTAACAAATAAATAATCCATGTTATAGTATCTTATCTATTTATTCTAAATAAATAATTCACTTTATAAATATTCCATTTATAAAGGTTTCCCTTCATTTATAATTCCACTTAAACGTATTTTCTATTTATAAATATTCCATTTATAAATATTTTCTATTTATAAACATTCTATTTATAAATATTCTCTTTTATAAAATCCTCTTGATTTTTATAAATATTCTCTTTTCAATATTCCGGTATGTCATGGTGTTTAACATATCAAGTTACGGTGTCCAATATCGTCCATTCACATATAATCAACAACAGATTATAAATCACGCCATATATCACAATATATGAAAACAATAAAATAACTGTTGAGGAATCCAGTCGGATTCCTCCAACCTGTTTCCCTGCATCCACAGATGTTACACAATAAAATCAACATCACTTTCAGTTTCATATGATATATTCTGTTAAACAGAATCAATATAGAAATTCAACTAACTGACTAGCAGTTCAATCAAACAGTCAACACACAATCAATCAGTCAATATTTAACAGTTCTAAAAATACAACATGAAAATATAAACTGTTCAGAGTTAGTGAGATTTACTCACATTGGATTGTTATCGTTAAAAACGATTAACTGTCTTTGATTTAGACGGACAATTTATTTTGCTATAAATTGTGACGAGCTCAGATTCACTCCCAGTCAGCTCCATGGTGTAGCCACCGTCCATACGATCCCAATGGATCTTGTTTGCCCAATTTTGATATTGTATGACCGAGTTATCAAGTTTCGAAGTTAATATATTTTTAAACTAAATAAAAGTTGGACTTTATTTTCTATTGGGCCTCACCTTTTCCTCCGGCCCACTTGCCTTGCTTCAAACCCAGCCCGTTTAAACACTTGACCACGCTGGCCCCTTTCTCCTTCCCCAAATCACGTATCAGACTCCTGTATTTCCCAAATCCAAATCGCGTTGGAAACCTTTGACCGCCAACTACCTCGTCGAACACCACAACCACTTACACCATTTCCCTTCCCGTTCAAAGCACTTCCTCCTCATCACAGGAACATCAACTCGATCATCCTTTATCCCCAAAACAGAACGCGATTTTCAACCCATGCCAGGATGTACAGTTACAACCCGCGTCATCAATGGTGGCTAAACCCAACTAAACTTTGAATTCAGGTGCGTTTCCAAGTGATGAACCCCACGGTGATGGTCCCCTTGCCCGAAATCTCCCCAGTCGCTGACGAAGCCAAGCCCGAGCCCTCTGTTCAATTTCCGAAGCAATAAAAGAAGCCGTCGAACTCAATAACACCCATCAGAAGGTGAAGAGAATAGGCTAAGGAACTCAAGGATATAACTTTTACTGATTTAGGAATTTTATTTCCATTTCCTATTGAATTTTCTTTTGGATCGAAGCTTTTCTGCTACGCTGAGATTTGGTGGCGGCTGACCAAGTGAAGAGAGAAATTAAGTTGTAAGGAATTTCAAAGGGCTATTTATAAGGTTATAAATATCTAGATATTTTAAAATAAAATATTCAATTATATTCTACTAAGCATTTTATGTTTTCACGACCACATGCTTCGTCCGACCATCACGAAAATTTGACAGGCAGCTACTGTTCGACATTACGGTCCCAACGAAACTGGTTTCGTCGAATTCTGACACCGTTTGCGAAATCCCTTAGAAAATATCGATGAAAAACACCGAGCATTAATTCTTTAAAATTACAGAAAAAATCCTAAAAATATGAGGCTTTGACATTTCACTAGACCTCTTCCTAAGGTTTCGTATGAAACTTGTTTCGTTGAATTTCGAGTTCATTTGACTAGTTAACCATTCAAATAAAGTTACCCCTGTTTAAAACGTATAAAGGGTTAACTCAAAATAAGGCGTTTTTGGCCAGCGAGGTCACATACGTCATCGGTTTGCCGCGAAACTTGACTTTCTTATAATGATAAATTAATACGAACCCAATGGCACACACTTCGTCGCATTCCGAGACTCTTTCCCGATACGCTATTTCCTACGCACCCTAATGTAATAACCCGGAAATCTGGGCCAGTTTAAAATTTTTATTTTGGCAATTTTAGCGAATTTTGATTATTTAAAATGAATTATTTTAAATAATATCAACGAGAAATTTATTTTGAAGAGAATTCAAACGTATATATTTATTCGAATCGACGATAGAATATAAATATTTATTTAAATTAGAAAAGGAATTGAAAATGGAGCGGTAGTTCGATAATTCGATTTCAAACTTCAATTGAATGTACCGGGTGAAAAATAAACCGGATTTTAGTGAAACCAAAAATAATGGAATCTAATTGTGTCTATCTTTCCAACGAATCCGAAAGATCGAAATATCATAGCGGGAGTCGAAAGATATGTCCAGTTGAAAATTCTGAATAGTCGCTATGGAATTCAGGCTCTTAAAAATGGCCATTTTGCAAACGACCTCGGATTTCGACAAAACCACTTTTGTTGGGTCTGTGATGTAAAGTTATTGCTAGATTCCAAATTTCATAATCTTTCGAATCAATATGTGAGCGTGCAAAGGAAAACGCGTTTGACCAGTTTCTATTGATTTTAATCGACTGGAAATTGGCCATTTTTCAAACGGTCTCAGAATTCAACGAAATTAGTTTTGTTAGGACCGTATCGTCAATACGAAGCTAGAAAATATTTTTTTTGGAATTTTTCAAGTTAGTATGTGACCCCGGTAAATTGAAATGCGCGTTCAAATTCAATATATAGAGTTATATGTTGATTTTGACGAAAACTGATCGAAACAATCGAATCAGCTTGCGATACATATCCCATTGTGTTCGGAATGGGGGTAATTAGCTAGGGGCGACAGTCGGTGGGTTTGATTTCGAGTTTGAAATAAAAGTCAACTTTAAGGAGTGGATTAATTAATTAAATAAATAATATTATATATATAATAACCCCTCCTTCCCCATAAACCTACCCAGTAAGAAAATCTCGATACCCTCCTCAAATCGGAAATTCGATTTCCGCCTCCCCCAGGATCTCGCCGTCGCCGCCTAAGGCGCCCCGCCGCTGCGCCCAGCCACCGTGCGCCTCCACCTCCCCTTCCCCCTTCGATCCTCCCCCTCTACCTCTCTCCTCTCTCCTCCGCACCTGTTATCCCCAAACCCGCGAAAACCCAGCCGCCCTCCGCCTGTACCATCCGCCAGCGCACCGCCGTGGGGCCTCCGCGACCCCCCTCCAACTTCTCTGCCACCTGCTCGCCTCCTCCTCCCTCCCTCCGACGAAACCAACCCCAAATCCCCCAATTTGAGCCCGCCATCGAGAATCGAGGTCCGCCTCCACGCCACCCCATCCACCACAGCCTCGCGCGCAGGCGAAAACCCCCCTCCCCTCCAATTAGCTATAAGTTTTGTTTTCACTTCCATTTATTTATTTTAATTTACTTCTTAGTAATCGGTTTTTAAATCAGTTTATTTAAATATATATAGCAATTATAAAATCAGTAATATATATAAGGGTAAAAATTCGATTTTTATATATTGAATAGCATAGTAAAAATTTGATTTTTATATATTGAATAGCATAGTAAAAATTCAATTTTTTATATATTGAATAGCATAGTAAAAATTCGATTTTTATATATTGAATAGCGAAGTAAAAATTCTATTTTTTTATATTGAATAGCATAGTAAAAATTCGATTTTTATATATTGAATAGCGAAATAAAAATGTGTTTTTTATATATGTAGAGAATACGGGCAGTGAAAAGTGACAAGAAGCAAGAACGACGAAGATTTCTAACTAAGAAGAGTCATGGCGTTGGATTAGCAATCCCGTGAGAATTTCTCACTCTTTAATTTATTTCTAGTTAAAATATATACTAGGATGCAGATGGTGTTTAGTAGCACCCGACACCCGTCGTCCACAGACCTTGGACGGCTTGTATGCTTGGTTGTTTAATTTTGATGTGTAGTTGATTGTGTGATGTGATGAGAAATGAAATAAAATATTTTATAGTTAAAAATAGAATTTTTAACGTGTATATGAAAAGAAATAAAAATAAACAAATCGGACGATTTGTTTATATACACACATTTGACTGATATTGATTGGGACGATAAATTTTACACATCGCCCAACTGCACAAATAAAATCTGTGTTTGATTGTTTGAAACCCCACATGGGTATTGGGAGGATATTTGACGTACACTAATCCCAATAATTAGTTGTATGTCGATCGATTGATTGACAGACTGTTATAAGCGTTGAATATTTATATTTGATGCTTATACAGTGTAGAATGCACTTTGGATGATGGTTGTTGATATATACATGTGTTGTAGAAAATCCATATAATTAACATTATATGGTAATTGATTGGGCCTCATTCCAGTTTCGAAAAAGAAATATTTAAAATAAAAATATTTGAAATAAAAATATTTGAAATAGAAATATTTGAAATAGAATATTTGAAAATAGAAACATATGAAGCCGTGTTGGTTAGATTGACGCCATTTTGACGTGAACGATATTTATATCGATTTTATTCATTCTTCAATGAATATTGAATAGATTAGAAATTCGACCTATATTGAAATGAATTGAAATGAATTGAAATTCGAACTATATTGAAATGAATTGAAATTCGAATTATATTTAAAGTGAATTGAAATTCGAATTAAACTGAATTGATTTGAAATTCGAAATACACTGAAATGATTTGAAATTCGAATAGGAATGAATTCGAATTGAATTTGAATAGAAATGAATTCGGATTGAAATTTAATAGAATTGAATACGAATCGAAATTTAATTGAAAACGAATCGAAATTGAATTAAAAATCGATTTGAATTGGAATCAATTTGAAATGAATTTAAAACCGATTTTGAAAGGGAAAATTCAGTTTTGATTTGAATTTGAAAATGAAGTTGAAAACGAATTTCAAACGATTTATAAATTTCGTTTTAAATAGAAATCGACGAAGTATATATTATATATTATATATATATATATATAATATAATGGCCTGAATAGAACGCGCCGCGCCGCGGCAGTTCGCGAATTTCGACCATTGACTTCGAACGGATATTACGGGAGATCCGACCGTCGGATTCTCCTGAAACCGGAACCGTTGGGTTCGTATCGAAAAGAGCTTTCTAACGAATGTGAGAAATTAGTAATCTAACGGTTGGATTTGGAATTATGTCCAAATCAAATTTGAAAAAGGTGCTATAAGTGCAGTTCGATGGCCGTTGATGGAAATCGACTGTATGGGCCTTGATAAAATTATTAAAAATAGTAATAATTTGTGTAAAAACATAAGAAATGATTTGTGAAGATTTGGGATGAAAAACTCCATATTTGAAAAGATAAAGTTAGATTTTTATCGAAATGAACTAGTTTTGAACTAGAATTATAATTCTATTTATTTTTAAATAAATAAGTTGAATTTGAAATGGTTTTGAAAATAACCAGAATTTCCAATGATTGCATTGGAATGGATTCGAATCGAAATTGTCTTTGTAATATTTCAATGTTGGATTTCGTGGTTATACAGATGTTGTTATGGAAATTTAAAAGATATAGATATATATATCGTTATTTCCAATACGATATATGTTGGTCGTAGAATTTGATATTGAATATAAGCCGATATATTTTCTATTCAGAGCCTTGTATTTAATATCAAATGTGATTTGGGTTTGTCGTGAATGGTGTCTTGACTAACACTGTTCTTGAACCCAGTTGAGAAAAGATTAAATCTTTTTATTTAGATTTAATGAAGTGTACCAATTAAATAATATTTAATTGGAATTGAATTCGAATTGATCTTTGGGTTTATCGTGAGCAGTGTTTTAAATAACACTCGTTCTTTAACCCGATAATTAATGGAATGTGGTTTTGGGTTTATCGTGAACCGTGTTTTAAATGACACTGATTCTTTCACCCAGTCATAGATTAAAACAAAGTGGAGTTTTAATGAATCTTTAATTAGATTGAAAAGATCGAGAATGGAGTATCACCATTTTAACTCCAGGCGATAGTTAAATCTTTAGTTAGATTTGAACGTGAAATGGTAATTGAATTTACCGATAACACCGTGGTGTTAGATATGAAGTATAACCAGTTCTACTTCATGGGATGAATAGGTTGGGATTGGGAAATTAAAACAAATGATTACTTCGGTAAGGTTCGTTAATCCCGACTAGTTGAATCGAAATTCAAAAGATGATTAAAGAATAAATTCAAGGAATTTATCTTGGATAAAATTAATGGGAACCTTTCCCTATGAATGTTAAATTTAGAAACTAACTGTCGGTTAGCCAAGCATAATGGTTTTCTGGATATTGATCTGATGTTGGTTTCGGCCTTCGGGGTTAATATTTGGGAAATTATTCTCTTGATTAATTTACGGTTAGTGACTGATGAATTGGAATGAGGCGTATGTTGTATTTGTGTAACACTTATTTAAAATATACGCGAGTTATTCGGAAAGACCGGGTTTATCCCATTCTAAATAACTGATACGACGATAAGTCGAAGATGAAGACGGTGGTTGAAGACCGGAAGTCTTCACATCATTTGGGTGATTACTGATGATCTTGATTGGTCTGTACACCCAAGATGAGGGAATCAATTGGTGGTCGTCCAGATGTGCTTGGAGATCGATGGATATGCGAGGAAAGTGCCTCCGATTTCGTTCAGACCCAGAGCGGACTTGTAAATGGACTGTGTGTCTGACATTGGATTTCATTCTGTGTGACTGATATCGGTTGCATAGAGTGGTTTGCCTGTGTGGCATGGTAAGATGCAAATGATCAAGGCTTCTGTTGAAAAGCAAAGTCTTGTGGTTGATGATCAAAGCACAGCCTGTGTGGCACAACTTTGTGTAACGTGAATTCGCGAGCCTCGCACCCCGGTTGTGAACCAAAAACGGGAGAGGACATCAGGGAGGGCATGCGTTTCCTTCTAGCTAGGGTGGTGTCAATGACCTACCAGCCCTGACATTTATATACTTCTCACCTGTGTGGTTGTTGCTGTTGCGAGGCGCCTCGGTTAGATCGGATGACCCGGGTCCGATGGAGCCATTCGTTGGCTCATTTACGCCTAAAGGGTGAGGAAACGCAGTGTTCAGGAATTTTAATCCACATCGGTGGACCAGCCCTGACGATCCAAGGCTTGACTGAGTACTTGCCTGAGGCTCGGGCTAGAGAGTCTCGAATCGGTTGAGGACTATCTTTTGCCTCGGTTCATAGATGGAAATCCAATTTCCAAATACGTGATTTTGCAGTTTTAATTGTAAAACTAGTATGGCGATATGATATATGGTACCCATGTCGCCTATGATTGATACTTATGATTTGAAGTTGTTTTATACACTATACACTGATAATAGTATCAAATGATTTGTTTTAAAACGTATCAAGCATTCTTTGGCTGTTATAAGGGAAAACCCTATCCCCCGGCTTGCGTTGCATTGTGTGATAGGACCTGGGTCTTATAACAGCTTCAATTTTCTTTATTTAGCATTGCGCTGTTTGTTTTATGCACTGGTATTCTTGGGAGGAAACCCGTTCAATGTTATACGGCGTGGTCCCTTGATTTACCCAATTTTAAAAATAAAGATTAACAACTGTTTTAGTTCTCACACGAGTCACATGACTGACCTGGAGTTTATTGTTTTGAACTAAACTCTGGGTGCCCTTATTTTGACACGGGAAGCTAGTAGTTTTGGTTTTGCAGATTTATATTCACAGGATCCTGGTTTACAGCTGGAACGATATCCGGAAAGCTTTGTATCTGTATATCTCCTTCTAGTTGTGTATTATATTATTTTCCGCTGCTATGTATTTAAATGTAATTTAAATCTCTGATATTTCTGTGTAATATTTATTCATACTCTGTATATTCTTGTATTCTGATGCATTGTTGTAATATACAATGAAATGTTCTTCCGTCTGCGTTCTATTATGTCTTGTTCCCGAACAATCAGGCGTTTCGAACAGTCTAGATCGGTTTAGCGACTGATTCGGATCGAGCGAAATTCCTTGTTGTCACACCTTAGTGCTCCTTTAGACACCAAATTTTCCAATGTTCGAAAATAACAAACTATATATGTTTTCTGACTCTAAACAAAGATACGAATTCAATGGAACTGGTTTCGTGGCTTAATTCGATCGTCTGCTCCAGTTATGGTCAAAACCCCCTTTAAATCGAATTAAATTATTAATAATTCCATAGCGACTTTTCTAAAATTTGATTTGGCCATAAATCAAAATCTACATGACGAAATCCCGATTTTTCTCTTTCATTAGAAAAATATACTCCATCAGCTCCGTACGTTTCTTGTTTCATAGAAATCCGACTTGAAATGAACCCTGTACATTCAGTTGAAGTTCAAATCGTCAAATGGCGAACTACCGCGCCATTCCGAGCTCGATTATAATTATAATATAATTATACGTTCAAACTGTCGTTATTATAATATATTCGTTATTCAAATTCAATTCTAAACTGAATTATATAAATTTGAATCACCCAGTTCACACCATATCACCATTTCAGCCAATTCTGATTATTTCAGAATTAAATATATTATTTAATTATTATTTTCATTAAATATTCACTATTAATTTAATTCAACGGCCATTTTAATTCTAAATCACTATTTATATAATTAAATAAGTTAATTATATATCGCAGAAAAATGCGGGTCATTACAAAAACCGGGGGTTTTCGGACAATGGGGCCCACAACGGTTGAGGTGGCGGATAGGTTTGGTAGTAGGGGAGCTGACGGTCAAGGGGAGGCCCTAGTGGCTGGCTGCGGTAGCCCTCAGGCGCGGTGGCGCCGGTTTTTGGGGTGGTGGGGCTATGGAACTCGGGTTTGAAGAGGAGGGAGAGGAGAACGAGGGGAGGAGGAGATGAGGAGGGGCGGTTGGCGGGGGGGGGGGGGCACGGTGGTGCGGCGCCACTTGGGGAGGGGCGCGACCTGGGGTGCGAGGCCCAAGGGCGGCGGCGGGATAGGGTTTTCTTTGATTTGGGGTACTTCGGGTTTGACTGAATGAGATAAGGGAGGGAGGTTTATATTATATAGTATATATATATAATTATTTTAAATTTCTTAAAAGCAACATTTTATTTTCAACTCGAAATCGAACCCAGCGATTGTCATCCCTAGATAATTATCCCCATTTCGAACACAATGGGATATGTCACGTAGGCCAATTCGATCGTTACGATCAATTTTTGTCAAAATTAAAATATAAATCTATATATTGAATTTGAACGCACATTTCAATTTACTGGGGCCACACACTGACTCTAAAAATTCCTGAAAAATAGTTTCTAGCTTTGTATTGACGATACGGTCCTAACAAAACTGATTTCGTCGAATTCTGAGACCGTTTGAAAAATGGTCATTTTCTAGTCGATCCAAATTGACTGAAACTGTCAAAACACGTTTTCCTTCGCCACGCTCACATATTGATTTAGAAAATTACGAATTTTTGAATCTAGCAACAATTCGAAATCCCAGATCCAACAAAAGTGGTTTTGTCAAAAACAGAGATCGTTTGCAAAATTTCCATTTTTAAGGGCCAGAATTCCATAGCGACTATTCTGAATTTTCAATTAGACATAACTTTTTATCCCCGTTATGAAATTTCAATTTTTCGGATTCATTAGAAAGATATTCTCAAATAGATTCAAATATTTTTGGTTTCACCAAAAT
This sequence comes from Allium sativum, assembly GCA_030737875.1. Lineage (NCBI taxonomy): Eukaryota > Viridiplantae > Streptophyta > Magnoliopsida > Asparagales > Amaryllidaceae > Allium > Allium sativum. Next base: position 456,383,187 of record CM060920.1, read on the forward strand.
CCGGTTTATTTTGAATACTGTACATTCATTTGAAATTTGAAATTGAATTTTTAAACTACCGCGCCATTTTCAATTCCTTTTATAATTTAAAATAAATATTTATATTGTAACTTCGATTCAAATAAATATATACATTCTAATTCTATTCAAAATAAATTTCTCGTCGTTATTATTCAAAATAATTCATTAAAATTGCCAAAATAAAAATTTTAAATTGGCTCAGATTTCCAGGTTATTACACATAAAATGGTGGACCCGTTATTACTAGCCATCTTTTCACTGCCACCCATTTTCGTGTGAATGCAAGCACATATTCGGTCTTCTCTAGGTACATTGTAGTAAGTCCACTGGTTACTATGTTCGCATCATTTAATATATTCTGGATTAACGATTATATTCATGTGGTATATCGAAATAACTAACATGAAATAAGTATAATCCTGACTCGGGTGTTTTGTGTATTTTGCATGGAACACTCGGGTCAGGTCCTAAGTGTTCCAGATAAGCAGCTCGCAAATTGGAGAGGAACGAGAAGACGTAAGACGCACATATGCGTGCGTAAGCCTGACAAAAACTGTAACTTTTATTCTTCCAAAAATTATGTACACTAAATTATATATTTTTCCGCTGTATCGAAATTGTATAAACTCTGATTATGTATATAAAAAATTTATTCCGCTGTTATTTATATCGTACTCTATGATTCCGTGCGCAATTCTATTTAAACCTTGTAAGCTAATAACGAGCTGTCATTTTGAGCATGCTGAGTTGGTTTAATTATCGACTTGAAGCGGTCAAAAAAGCAGGTTGTTACAAATATTTAAGGAACGTATATTTAAAAAATGATTAATACTCATGGCTACAAACATATTTGTAACTGCAATCAATAAATTACTTCTCATAATGATTTGCTACTTACATATGTTTAACACATTAATGTCATTATTTATATGTATATCTAGTAATGTATATAAATGACAACAAATCCAAAAACATACTTTATTTTAAATAATACTTTTTTGTAAAAGTTAGATTACATAATGATTACGTAATTGGCCACTAGACATGTCCACAACTTTATCAGTAGATTGTTTATCTCATGTGAATATCTGTTACTAGAAGGAGGAAGAATTTTTTTTATAGGTACATTATTTGTCTTACAAGATTGAAAAATGAAAATAAGGTTTCTATTAATATGGGAAATGTAGAGATAAGAACGAAGGCTAAAGATATAAACAGTTATATGCAAAGATGTAGATTGGATGTTTGAGATATAGAACCTTGTGATCACTCATAATTGTGTCATAGTTCCAAAATAAGGAGAATAACTAAGAAATCACTCAAGTTGGAAGTAACATTATGTGATGCTCCATTGTATAAGATGAAGTTTGAGCCAATTCAAGCAATTTGATTGGCTATAATTGGAAAAGAATATGCCTTTCACACCAGGATATGAGGGATTCACACATACAGTCCATATTGTTAGAATTTGTTATACAATATTTATATTTGCAGAAGATTTGGAAGATATTATTGATTATGGTGATACAATATTTCCATTTAGAGAAGATTTGGGAAATATTGTTAACTGGAGTAATATAATATTTTTAACTGCAGAACATTTGGAAGATATCAGAAAATTTATTGCCTCTTTTGTAAAATTAGACAGGGCAATAAATTACCTACATAAGTGGAAAAATATGAAGAAGTTTCTTTTGTGATATTGAAGTAAGGAATTAATTCTCTAATTGGAGAATTAATTAAGCATTGATTTATAACCATAAATCAATTATTTTAACCCTAAGTATTAATACTTATATAAGGATAGGGATTAGGTAAATGTATGCATCATCTCTAAAAAGTGTATTTCTTCTTCTTCCTTCCTATTATTAGTCTTGTAATATTTTCTTATTTAGAAAAGTAATAAAATCTAATCTCCCCAAGTGGATTTACACTAATAAGACGTTAATGGAACCATTATAAATCTCTTGTGTTTTTCTTTTATTGCTTGATCCGTGATTGTTTTGCTAGTGACTATATGTTGTTTGTTTTGCCTCACCATCAATCCATTCCTATTTTTTTCTCCGCAAGGTTGGTGCTTTATTCCCAAGTCTTTTTAGGAAACTTTTCCCTAGCAATTGGTACTGGAGCTATGAGGTTGACTGAGAAAGGGTGTTAGGCATTATGGTAGGAGATGAGGAGAATTCGACAATTATATCAAGGCCATATGTCAAAGGGACATATATGGCACCAGGATCTCAGTTAGCAATAGAAATATGGAATGGGGATAAATACTTTGAGAAGTGGCAATGGAGGATGAAAGTTGTTCTGATGAGAAACAATGTTCATCCTATGGTGTTCGCTCCTTAGGAGTTGACAGACGCTATTTCAGCCGTGGAAAGGAAGGAGATGGAACAATGGGCATTTACTACTTTACAATTAGCAATGGGAGAAAATGTCATTTCAGATATTAGCGGTGAGACCACTTCTAAGGACATATGGGCCAAGCTGGAAAAACTCTATTCAAAGAAGTCACTAACCAACCATCTGATTTTGCTGAAGATGTTTTTCTCCATGCGGATGAGAGAGGGTGCTTTAGTGAAGTCACATCTAAGCTTCTTCGATTATTTTGTGATGAAGATGAAGACTGTTGACTTGAAAGTGGATGAGGAGCAAATAGCAACGATTCTTTTGTGTTCTCTCCCAGAGCGATACACAGGTTTTGCTAATAGTCTTGTCTATGCCAGAGATATACTAACTGTAGATGATATGAAGGAAAGTCCTCTATCTAAGCACATGAGGGATCAGATGAAGGGGTTGAGTAAAGGTAGAGGAGGAAGTAGTACGGAAGCCTTATTAGCTGGTATGGAGAAAGGGTAGAAGAAGAAAATGAAATCAAGAGATGGGAAGTGCTACATTAGCAAGAAACCAGACCATTAGAAGGAGATTGTCCAGACTTGAAGAAAAAAATTGAAGCTGGAAATCCATCGGCTGTGGTGGAAAATTTTTTGTTTGATGACTTATTGACAGTGGTAATATCAGATGTATCAAACCATTAGGTGCTAGATATGGGGGCGTCTTTTTGTATGACACCTAATAAGAATTATTTTAGTTCTTTTAAAAGGAAAAGAGGGAAACTGATTCTTATGGGAAATGATGCTAGTTGTAGAGTCGTGGGAAAAGGTATTGTGCAGATTCGCACGTATGACGGGGTAATACGCACCTTGATAGGTGTCCATTATGTTTTAGGTCTTCGGGAGTCAATGATATCTCTTGGGCAGTTGGCATCCAAAGAATGCAAGGTGACTATTGAAAAGGATAGTCTAAGGGTTTCTAAGGGTGCATTTGTAGTGATGAAGGGAGATACGTTTCATAATTTGCATCTCCTGAGGGGAAGCACTGTACTTGGAGAGTCAAGGGTTGGAGTCTACAGTTCTCATGGAAAAGATGTCAAAGCTAGACATACGAGAATGGACTTTGAGTTTCTGCATAGGCAGAATATGATCAAAGGGGAAAGCTTCAACAAGGTGGGATTTTGCCAAGAGGATGTTCTTGATAAGAGGAAAAAGGGATCGACTGAAGTTGGTCAGAGATCAAAGGAGAAAGCAGTGGATATGCATAAATCTTTGCAGACTGCTAAGTTCGATTGTTGCTCGAGCTAGAATAGCTTATCGAAATGCTAGGTGCCACGTGGTGGGACGGTGTGGGGAGAGAGTTGGGATGGTTCATGGAGATGTTTGTTTTCATGGTGAAGATTGATAGGTCTTACAAGAAGGGGGTACTTTGAACACTTTGTTGGCAGGCGATGGCGTTGCCGGAGTTTGTTGACAAAGTGCAATGGGTGATAGCCATGCCGAAGCTCATTGGGGAAAGTAACCATGGTGTCTTGACCAAGAAGATGCTTAGAGTAAGAAAATGTAGGTGGAGTTGGTATGCTTTCAAGGAAATATAGTATCAAGGTGGAGATTGTTAGAATTTGTGATACAATATTTACATTTACAGAAGATTTGGAAGATATTATTGATTATGGTGATACAATATTTCCATTTATAGAATATTTGGGAAATATTGTTAATTGGAGTAATTTAATATTTCCAACTGCAGAAGATTTGGAAGATATCAGAAAATTTATTGCCTCTTTTGTAAAATTAGCCAGGGCAATAAATTATCTACATAAGTGGAAGAATATGAAGAAGTTTCTTTTGGGATATCAAAGTAAGAAATTAACTCTCTGGTTGGAGAATTAATTAGGCATTGATTTATAACCATAAATCAAATACTTCAACCCCAGGTATTAATCCTTATATAAGGATAGGGATTCGCTAAATGTATGCATCGTCTCTAAAAAGTGTATTTCTTCTTCTTCCTCCCTATTATCAGTCTTGCAATATTTTCTTATTTAGAAAAGTAATAAAATATACTCTCCCCAAGTGGACGTACACTAACAAGACGTTAGTGGAACCACTATAAATCTCTTGTGTTGTAACAACCCGAAAAATACAAGCCAATTTAATTTTTTTTAATTTGGTTATTTGAATGAATTTGGAGTAATTGAAATAAAATATTTCAATTAAATAACGAGTTAGAAATAGTGTGGCAGTTAAAAATTTTGAATTTGAACTTTGACTGAACGTACAGGATGCAAAATAAAATGAATTTTAGCGAAACCAAAAATATTTAAATCTATTTAAGAATATATTTCTAACGAATCTGAAAAATCGAAATTACTGTGACGAAAAGGAATTTCGCTCGATCCGAATCAATCGCTAAACCGATCTAGACCGTTCGAAACGCCTGATTGTTTTGAGAAAACGACAAAATAGAACGCGGACGGAAGAACATTTCATTGTATATTACAACAATGCATCAGATTACAAGAATATACAGAGTACGAATAAATATTACACAGAAATATCAGAGATTTAAATTACATTTAAATACATAGCAGCGGAAAATAACACAATACACAACTAGAAGGGATATATGGATACAAAGCTTTCCGGATATCGTTCCAGCTGTAAACCAGGATCCTGTGAATATAAATCTACAAAAACCAAAACTTCTAGCTGCCCGTGTCAAAATAGGGGCACCCAGAGTTTAGGTTAAAACAATAAACTCCAGGTCAGTCATGTGACCGGTGTGAGAACTAAAACTGTTATTAATCTTTATTTTAAAGTTAGGTAAATCAAGGGACCACGCCGTATAACACGGAACGGGTTTCCTCCCAAGAACACCAGTGCATAAAACAACAGCGCAATGCTAAATAAAGAAAAATGAAGCTATTATAAGACCCAGGTCCTATCACACAATGCAACGCAAGCCGGGGGATACGGTTTTCCCTTATAATAGCCAAAGCATACTTGATACGTTCAAAAATAGATTATTTGATACTACTATAAGTGCATAGTGTATGAAATAACTTCAAATCATAAGTATCAATCATAGATGGCATGGGTACCATATATCATGTCGCCATACTAGGCTCTACAAATAAAATCGCAAATGTCACGTATTTGGAAATTGGATTTCCATCTATGAACCGAGGCAAAAGATAGTCCTCAACCGATTCGAGATGCTCTAGCCCGCCCCTCAAGCAAGTACTCAGTCAAGCCTTTGGATCGTCAGGGCCGGTCCACCGATGTGGATTAAAATGCCTGAACATGCGTTTCCCCGCCCTTTGGGGCGTAAATGATCCAACGAATGGCTCCATCGGACTCGGATCGTCCGATCTAACCGAGGCGCCTCGCAACAGCAACAACCACACAGGTGAAAAGTATATAAATGTCAGGGCTGGTAGGTCACTGACACCACCCAAGCTAGAAAGAAACGCATGCCCTCCCTGAGGTCCTCTCCCGTTTTTGGTTCACAATCGGGGTGCGAGGCTCGCGAATTCACGTTACACAAAGTTGTGCCACACAGGCTGTGCTTTGATCATCACCACAAGACTTTGCTTTTCAACAGAAGCCTCGATCAATTGCCACTTAGGCATGCCACACAGGCAATTCACTCCATGCGTTTGATATCCATCAGTATATAACCCCTGAGCTCGTACGTTTCATAGAAGGGCGTTAAGCAAGAGAATAAATTCTCCGCCGCCAAACAGATATATATTTAATAGAGATCAATCGCACGGACTAAAATCCAATGTCAGACACACAGTCCATTTACAAGTCCGTTCTGGATCTGAACGAAACCGGAGGCACCTAGTACCCCGCATATCCATCGATCTCCAAGCACGTCTGGACGATCACCAACTGTTTCCATCTTCTTGGGTGTACAGCCCAATCAAGATCATCAGTAACCACCCAAACGAGGTGAAGACTTCCGGTTTTCGACCATCGTCTTCATCTTCGACTTATCGTCGTATCAGTTATTCAGAATGGGATAAACCCTGTCTTTCCGAATAACTCGCGTATATTTTAAATAAGTGTTACACAAACACAACATACGCCTCATTCCAATTCATCAGTCACTAACCGTAAATTAATTCAGAGAATAATTCCCCAAATATTAACCCCGAAGGCCGAAACCAACATCAGATCAATATCCAGAAAACCATTCTGCTTAGCTAATCGACAGTTAGTTTCTAAATTTCACATTCATAGGGGAAAGGTTCCCATTAATTTTATCAAAGATAAATTCCTTGAATTTATTCTTTAATCTATCCTTTTGAATTTCGATTCAACTAGTCGGGATTAACGAACCTTGCCGAAGTAATCATATGTTTTAATTTCCCAATCCCAACCTATTCATCCCATGAAGTAAAACTGGTTATACTTCATATCTACCACCACGGTGTTATCGGTAAATTCAATTACCATTTCACGTTCAAATCTAATTAAAGATTTAACTATCACCTGGAGTAAAACTGGCGATACTCCATTCTCGATCATTTTAATCTAATTAAGGATTCATTAAAACTCCACTTAGTTTTAATCGTTAACTAGGTTAAAGAAACAGTGTCATTTAAAACACGGTTCACGATAAACCCAAAACCACATTCCATTAATTATCGGGTTAAAGAATGAGTGTTATTTAAAACACTGTCCACGATAAACCCAAAAATCAATATTAATTCAATTCCAATTAAATATTATTTAATTGGTACACTTCATTAAAACTAAATAAAAAGATTTAATCTTTACTCAACTGGGTTCAAGAACAGTGTTAATGAAGACACCATTCACGACAAACCCAAATCACATTTGATATTAAACACAAGGCTCTGAATAGAAAATATACCGGCTTATATTCAATATCAAATTCCACGACTAACAAATATTCTATTGGAAATAACGATATATATATATATATATCTTTTAAATTCCCATACCAATATCTGTATCATCACGAAATCCAAAATCGAAATAATCCAAAGACAATTTTGATTCAAATCCATTCCAATATAATTATTGGAAATTCAGGTTATTTTCAAAACCATTTCTATTCCAGTCTATTTATTTTAAAAATAAATAGAATTATAATTCTAGTTCAAAACTAGTTCATTTCGATAAAAATCTATTTTTATCTTTTCAAATATGGGGTTTTTCATCCCAATTCTTCACAAATCACTTCTTATGATTTTACACAAATTATTACTATTTTTAATAATTTTATCAAGGCCCGTACAGTCGATTTCCATCAACGGCCATCGAACTGCACTTACAGCGACCTTTTTCAAATTTGATTTGGACATAATTCCAAATCCAACCGTTAGATTTCTAATTTCCAATATTCGTTAGAAAGCTCTTTTCGATACGAACCCAACGGTTCCGGTTTCAGGAGAATCCGACGGTTGGATCTCCCGCAATGTCCGCTCGAAGTCAATGGTCGAAATTCGCGAACTGCCGCGGCGTGGCGCGTTCTATTCAGGCCACTATATTATATATATAATATATACTTCGTCGATTTCAATTCAAAACATGCTTTATAAATTGTTTTAAATTCGTTTTCAACACGGTTTCAACTTCATATTCAATTTCAAATCAAAATTGAATATTCCAATATAAATTCGTTTTAAATTCATTTCAAATTGATTTCAATTCAAATTGATTTCTAATTCAATTTCAGTTCGTTTTCAATTCAATTCAATTTCAATTAGAATTCATTTCTATTCCATTTCAATTCGAATTCATTTATATTCAATTTCAATTCGAATTCATTTATATTCAATTTAAATTCGAATTCGTTTATATTCAATTTCAATTCGAATTTATTTATATTCAATTTCAATTCGAATTTATTTATATTCAATTTCAATTCGAATTTATTTATATTCAATTTTTTTTCAAAATATCAGATTTTGAAATCACTTTCGATATTCATTATAAAATGAATAAAATCGATATAAATATCGTTCACGTCAAAATGGCGTCAATCTAATCAATACGGCTTCATATATTCCTATTTCCAAATATTCTATTTCAAATATTTCTTTTTCAAATATTTCTATTTTAAAACTGGAATGAGGCCCAATCAATTACCATATAATGTTAATTATATGGATTTTCTACAACACATGTATATATCAACAACGATGAATAATCAACCATCATCCAAAGTGCATTCTACACTGTATAAGCATCAAATATAAATATTCAACGCTTATAACAGCCTGTCAATCAATCGATCGACATACCACTAAACAATCGGGATTAGTGTACGTCAAATATCATCCCAATACCCGTGTGGGGTTTCAAGCAATCAAACACAGATTTTTATTTGTGCAGTTGGGCGATGTGTAAAATTTATCGTCCCAATCAATGTCCTTCAAATAGGTGTACATAAACAAACCGTCCGGTTTGTAAATGAATATTTATTTATTCACATTCATGTTAAAAATTATATTTTTAATGATCAAACTATTTTATTCAACCTATGAATATTCTATTCGGTTCATTTATTAAATAAAATGTTATCTTTATTTTTCTAACTTATTTTTAGAAAATTTCGGCGGCACAACGGCACGATACTAGAAACGGGGCAAGGCCTAGCCTTATCCCGGGTCTAGAGAAGGCTCACGCCATTCACACATCAATCAAACCAATTTCATTTCACCAAACAATTCAATTCAAACCAAATAATCTAACCAACTACACAACCAAACAATTAAACAAACAAGCCATCCATGGTCTGTGGATGACGGTTGTCGGGTGTTGCTAAGCACCGTCTGCATCCTAGTATATATATAACTAGAAAAAGAAATTGAAGAGTGAGAAGTTCTCACCAATAGCTATCCCAATTCCACGACTCTTCTTAAGTAGAAATCTTCGTCGTTCTCGTCTCTTATCATTTTCGTCGCCCGTATTCTCTACATATGTAAAAATCAATTTTTTACTTCGCTATTCAATATATAAAAATCGAATTTTTACTTCTCAATTCAATATAGAAAAATCGAATTTTTACTTCTCTATTCAATATAGAAAAATCGAATTTTTACTTCTCTATTCAATATAGAAAAGTCGAATTTTTACTTCGCTATTCAATATATAAAAATCGAATTTTTACTTCGCTATTCAATATATAAAAATCGAATTTTTACTTCGCTATTCAATATATAAAAATCGAATTTTTACTTCGCTATTCAATATATAAAAATCGAATTTTTACTTCGCTATTCAATATATAAAAATCGAATTTTTACTTCGCTATTCAATATATAAAAATTGAATTTTTACTTTGCTATTCAATATATAAAAATCGAATTTTTACTTCTCTATTCAATATAGAAAAATCGAAATTTTCTATTGTAAAGATTTCGCCTTTTCCCAATTCAAAAATCTAATCCTTTCTATTTTAAAAATCTAATCTTTTCTATTTTAAAAATCTAATCTTTTCTATTTTAAAAATCAAATCTTTTCTATTTTAAAAATCAAATCTTTTCTATTTATTTACATATATAAAAACCAAAATTTTTCATTGCTAAAAGTCTAATCCTTTTTGTAAATAAAAACTGTAGCTTTAACTATAAATATTCGATCTTTTTTGTCAATAAAAATCCGATCTTTGTTGTCAATAAAAATCCTATCTTTGTTGTCAATAAAAATTCGATCTTTGTTGTCAATAAAAACAATCCTTTTTATTTATATATATAAACTAAAACTGAATTCAACCAAAGTAGTTTATAATTCAAAACTGAATTAAAATAAATTAAAAATAGGAAAGCTCACTGTTTTTCGGAGGAGGAGGTGAATGTGGCTGCGCTGGAACGGGTTTCTCGAACTGGGGGGGGGGGGGGGGCTCGAGCTGACGAAGCTCGCGTCGGAGCTGTGGAGGATCGGAGGGGTTCGTCGGCGTTGGAGGTGAAGGGGGCGGAGCAACGGGTGGTGGAGGCGGTCGTGGGTAGCGTGGTGGTCTCGCGCGTCGAGCAGAAGGGGTGAAAGTGGAGGCTGACGCGGGTTGGCACGGGGAGGAGGGCGCCTGCCCTAGGCGGCGACGAACGATCGGGGGGGGGGGGGCTTCGAGCTCCTCCGATCCCCTCTTCTTCCCCTTTTTTTTCGATTTGATTTCTGAATTAATCGGGGGCCTGATCGAGGGTGTAGGAGAGAAAATGGGGGGGATATTATTTTATTTATTTATTTATTTAATTTACTTTCAAAAAGTTGACTTTTACATACTACCTCTAAACGAGGCCTACCGCCTGTCGTCTATAGCGTTTCACCCCCATTCCGAACACAATGGGATATGTATCGTAAGCCGATTCGACCATTTCGATCAGTTTTCGTCAAAATCAACATATAACTCTATATATTGAATTTGAACACGCATTTCAATTTACCGGCGTCACATACTAACTCAAAAAATTCCAGAAAAATATTTTCTAGCTTCGTATTGACGATACGGTCCTAACAAAACTAGTTTCGTCGAATTCTGAGACTGTTGGAAAAATGGCCATTTTCCAGTCGATTAAAATCAGCTGAAACTGGTCAAACACGTTTTCCTTTGCCACACTCACATATTAATTCGAAAAATTATGAAATTTGAAACCTAGCAATAATTTGACATCACGGACCCAACAAAAGTGGTTTCGTCGAAATCCGAGGTCGTATGCAAAATTCCCATTTTTAAGGGCCTGAATTCCTTAGCGACTATTCAGAATTTTCAATTGGACATATCTTTTGATCCCCGTTATGAAATTTCAATTTTTCGGATTCATTGGAAAGATATTATCAAATAGATCCCATTATTTTTGGTTTCACTAAAATCCGGTTTATTTTGCACCCGGTACATTCAATTGAAGTTTGAAATCGAATTATCGAACTACCGCGCTATTTTCAATTCCTTTTATAATTATATATAATTATTTATATTCTAACGACGACGTATATAATATATACGTTCAAATTCTATTCAGAATAAATTTCTCGTCGATATTATTTAAACTAATCTATTTTAAATGTTCAAAATTCGCCAAAATTGGAAAAATAAAATTTTTAAACCGGCCCAGATTTTCGGGTTGTTACAATCTCCCCCACTTAAAACTTTTCAGTTTCTGAGAATTTTCAAATTCTTCAAAAATTTGGCTAACACCCTAAATTTTCGAAAAATTTCGCCATAACCTCCCCTGCACCGAGAGCCACGGGAAAATCCCGAAATTGCCATACAGGCCTTCTGATCTCAAAAAGAAAAAGCCAAGCGGCTAGCCAATAGGCTCATAAAATCATCATCACCCAAACAAAACAGTAAATTATGTAGTAAACATGTACCTATTTGTCGGGCAAACAAATTTTATTCTCCGGCTCTAGCCTCCTTGCTATGACCTGTTCAATGTAAGTACAAGTATATGCAAGCAAATGCGACCAATTTCAATACAATTCAATATTTGACCAATTTGGTTAAAGGTTCAACATTTTTTTTACTAATCAAGCAATAATCAAACAACACAACCATCAATCAATTAGTCGATTAGCTTTTCAAATTCATAATTTTGATATATAGTCAAAAATCAGATTTTTGATGCCAAATCACAACAATAAGCCCTATCTAATTTCGGTTCTCACACCAGTCAATTGGAAATATAGAAATCTCACTTTCGTTACTCGAAAATAAACACTGGCAACGGTGCCCCATCACCAGAATTATCCCCGGGCAACTAGAGTATGATTCTATAACTATCCAGTATATTAAAACTTCGAATACACGTTTGCAAGACATATATGCAAAATCTTTATATATCGGATTGTCCCGATCAATATAGAATAAATAATCAAATACGAATAGTTGATTTAAATTTTCAAAACAAAATTTGTTTTCACTTTAAAAATATACTCTTCACACTCGTTCTAGGATACTACTGATCCTATCTCTAACGAGTCATTCTAATTGGATATTACTAATCCAATATCTGATGAATTCTTTCGTATGGTTCTAATGTGTCTAGTTCTCTGAGCTTTGTAAACCAAATCTCTGATACCAACTGTGACGAAAAGGAATTTCGCTCGATCCGAATCAATCGCTAAACCTATTTAGACCGTTCGAAACGCCTGATTGTTTTGAGAACACGACAAAATAGAACGCGGACGGAAGAACATTTCATTGTATATTACAACAATGCATCAGATTACAAGAATATACAGAGTACGAATAAATATTACACAGAAATATCAGAGATTTAAATTACATTTAAATACATAGCAGCGGAAAATAATACAATACACAACTAGAAGGGATATACGGATACAAAGCTTTCCGGATATCGTTCCAGCTGTAAACCAGGATCCTGTGAATATAAATCTGCAAAAACCAAAACTGCTAGCTGCCCATGTCAAAATAGGGGCACCCAGAGTTTAGGTTAAAACAATAAACTCCAGGTCAATCATGTGACTGGTGTGAGAACTAAAACAGTTATTAATCTTTATTTTAAAGTTAGGTAAATCAAGGGACCACGCCGTATAACACGGAACGGGTTTCCTCCCAAGAACACCAGTGCATAAAACAACAGCGCAATGCTAAATAAAGAAAAATGAAGCTATTATAAGACCCAGGTCCTATCACACAATGCAACGCAAGCCGGGGGATAGGGTTTTCCCTTATAATAGCCAAAACATGCTTGATACGTTAAAAAACAGATTATTTGATACTACTATAAGTGCATAGTGTATAAAACACCTTCAAATCATAAGTATCAATCATAGATGGCATGGGTACCATATATCATGTCGCCATACTAGGCTCTACAAATAAAACCGCAAATGTCACATATTTGGAAATTGGATTTCCATCTATGAACCGAGGCAAAAGATAGTCCTCAACCGATTCGAGACGCTCTAGCCCGCCCCTCAGACAAGTACTCAGTCAAGCCTTTGGATCGTCAGGGCCGGTCCACCGATGTGGATTAAAATGCCTGAACATGCGTTTCCCCGCCCTTTGGGGCGTAAATGAGCCAACGAATGGCTCCATCGGACCCGGATCGTCCGATCTAACCGAGGCGCCTCGCAACAGCAACAATCACACAGGTGAAAAGTATATAAATGTCAGGGCTGGTAGGTCACTGACACCACCCTAGCTAGAAAGAAACGCATGCCCTCCCTGAGGTCCTCTCCCGTTTTAGGTTCACAACCGGGGTGCGAGGCTCGCGAATTCACGTTACACAAAGCTGTGCCACACAGGCTGTGCTTTGATCATCACCACAAGACTTTGCTTTTCAACAGAAGCCTCGATCAATTGCCACTTAGGCATGCCACACAGGCAATTCACTCCATGCGTTTGATATCCATCAGTATATAACCCCTGAGCTCGTACGTCTCAGAGAAGGGCGTTAAGCAAGAGAATAAATTCTCCGCCGCCAAACAGATATATATTTAATAGAGATCAATCGCACGGACTAAAATCCAATGTCAGACACACAGTCCATTTACAAGTCCGTTCTGGGTCTGAACGAAACCGGAGGCACCTAGTACCCCGCATATCCATCGATCTCCAAGCACGTCTGGACGATCACCAACTGTTTCCATCTTCTTGGGTGTACAACCCAATCAAGATCATCAGTAACCACCCAAACGACGTGAAGACTTCCGGTCTTCATCTTCGACTTATCGTCGTATCAGTTATTCAGAATGGGATAAACCCGGTCTTTCCGAATAACTCGCGTATATTTTAAATAAGTGTTACAAAAACACAACATACGCCTCATTCCAATTCATCAGTCACTAACCGTAAATTAATCCAGAGAATAATTCCCCAAATATTAACCCCGAAGGCCGAAACCAACATCAGATCAATATCCAGAAAACCATTCTGCTTAGCTAACCGACAGTTAGTTTCTAAATTTCACATTCATAGGGGAAAGGTTCCCATTAATTTTATCAAAGATAAATTCCTTGAATTTATTCCTTAATCTATCCTTTTGAATTTCGATTCAACTAGTCGGGATTAACGAACCTTACCGAAGTAATCATATGTTTTAATTTCCCAATCCCAACCTATTCATCCCATGAAGTAAAACTGGTTATACTTCATATCTAACACCACAGTGTTATCGGTAAATTCAATTACCATTTCACGTTCAAATCTAATTAAAGATTTAACAATCGCCTGCAGTAAAACTGGTGATACTCCATTCTCGATCATTTTAATCTAATTAAAGATTCATTAAAACTCCACTTAGTTTTAATCATTAACTGGGTTAAAGAAACAGTGTCATTTAAAACACGGTTCACGATAAACCCAAAACCACATTCCATTAATTATCGGGTTAAAGAACGAGTGTTATTTAAAACACTGTCCACGATAAACCCAAAAATCAATATTAATTCAATTCCAATTAAATATTATTTAATTGGTACACTTCAATAAATCTAAATAAAAAGATTTAATCTTTTCTCAACTAGGTTCAAGAACAGTGTTAATGAAGACACCATTCACGACAAACCCAAATCACATTTGATATTAAACACAAGTCTCTGAATAGAAAATATACTGGCTTATATTCAATATCAAATTCCACGACTAACAAATATTCTATTTGAAATAACGATATATATATATATATATATATATATATATATATCTTTCAAATTCCCATAACAATATCTGTATCATCACGAAATCCAACATCGAAATAATCCAAAGACAATTTCGATTCAAATCCATTCCAATATAATTATTGGAAATTCTGGTTATTTTCAAAACCATTTCTAATCCAGTCTATTTATTTTAAAAATAAATAGAATTATAATTCTAGTTCAAAACTAGTTCATTTCGATAAAAATCTATTTTAATCTTTTCAAATATGGGGTTTTTCATCCCAATTCTTCACAAATCACTTCTTATGATTTTACACAAATTATTACTATTTTTAGTAATTTTATCAAGGCCCGTACAGTCGATTTCCATCAACGGCCATCGAACTGCACTTACAACGACCTTTTTCAAATTTGATTTGGACATAATTACAAATCCAACTGTTAGATTTCTAATTTCCAATATTCGATAGAAAGCTCTTTTCGATACGAACCCAACGGTTCCGGTTTCAGGAGAATCCGACGGCCGGATCTCCCGCAATGTCCGCTCGAAGTCAATGGTCGAAATTCGCGAACTGCCGCGGCGTGGCGCGTTCTATTCAGGCCACTATATTATATATATAATATATATAATATATACTTCGTCGATTTCAATTCAAAACGTGCTTTATAAATCGTTTTAAATTCGTTTTCAACACGGTTTCAACTTCATATTCAATTTCAAATCAAAATTGAATATTCTAATATAAATTCATTTTAAATTCATTTCAAATTGATTTCAATTCAAATTGATTTCAATTCAAATTGATTTCTAATTCAATTTCAGTTCGTTTTCAATTCAATTCAATTTCAATTCGAATTCATTTATATTCAATTTCAATTCGAATTCATTTATATTCAATTTAAATTCGAATTCGTTTATATTCAATTTCAATTCGAATTCGTTTATATTCAATTTCAATTCGAATTTATTTATATTCAATTTCAATTCAAATTTATTTATATTCAATTTTTTTTCAAAATATCAGATTTTGAAATCACTTTCGATATTCATTATAAAATGAATAAAATCGATATAAATATCGTTCACGTCAAAATGGCGTCAATCTAATCAATACGACTTCATATATTCCTATTTTCAAATATTCTATTTCAAATATTTCTTTTTCAAATATTTCTATTTTAAAACTGGAATGAGGCCCAATCAATTACCATATAATGTTAATTATATGGATTTTCTACAACACATGTATATATCAACAACGATGAATAATCAACCATCATCCAAAGTGCATTCTACACTGTATAAGCATCAAATATAAATATTCAACGCTTAAAACAGCCTGTCAATCAATCGATCGACATACCACTAAACAATCGGGATTAGTGTACGTCAAATATCATCCCAATACCCGTGTGGGGTTTCAAGCAATCAAACACAGATTTTTATTTATGCAGTTGGGCGATGTGTAAAATTTATCGTCCCAATCAATGTCCTTCAAATAGGTGTACATAAACAAACTGTCCGGTTTGTAAATGAATATTTATTTATTCACATTCATGTTAAAAATTATACTTTTAACGATCAAACTATTTTATTCAACCTATGAATATTCTATTCGGTTCATTTATTAAATAAAATGTTATATTTATTTTTCTAACTTATTTTTAGAAAATTTCGACGGCATAACGGCACGATACTATAAACGGGGCAAGGCCTAGCTTATCCCCGTTCTAGTGAAGGCCCACGCCATTCACACATCAATCAAACCAATTTCATGTTGCCAAACAATTCAATTCAAACCAAATAATCTAACCGAGTACACAACCAAACAATTAAACAAACAAGCCATCCATGGTCTGTGGATGACGGGTGTCGGGTGTTGCTAAGCACCATCTGCATCCTAGTATATATATATAACTAGAAAAAGAAATTGAAGAGTGAGAAGTTCTCACCAATAGCTATCCCAATTCCACGACTCTTCTTAAGTAGAAATCTTCGTCGTTCTCGTCTCTTATCATTTTCGTCGCCCGTATTCTCTACATATGTAAAAATCATTTTTTTACTTCGCTATTCAATATATAAAAATCGAATTTTTACTTCTCTATTCAATATAGAAAAATCGAATTTTTACTTCTCTATTTAATATAGAAAAATCGAATTTTTACTTCGCTATTCAATATATAAAAATCGAATTTTTACTTCGCTATTCAATATATAAAAATTGAATTTTTACTTCGCTATTCAATATATAAAAATCGAATTTTTACTTTGCTATTCAATATATAAAAATCGAATTTTCACTTCGCTATTCAATATATAAAAATCGAATTTTTACTTCGCTATTCAATATATAAAAATCGAATTTTTACTTCGCTATTCAATATATAAAAATTGAATTTTTACTTTGCTATTCAATATATAAAAATCGAATTTTTACTTCTCTATTCAATATAGAAAAATCGAATTTTTCTATTGTAAAGATTTCGCCTTTTCCCATTTCAAAAATATAATCCTTTCTATTTTAAAAATCTAATCTTTTCTATTTTAAAAATCTAATCTTTTCTATTTTAAAAATCAAATCTTTTCTATTTTAAAAATCAAATCTTTTCTATTTATTTACATATATAAAAACCAAAAAATTTCATTGCTAAAAGTCTAATCCTTTCTGTAAATAAAAACTGTAGCTTTAACTATAAATATTCGATCTTTGTTGTCAATAAAAATCCGATCTTTGTTGTCAATAAAAATCCTATCTTTGTTGTCAATAAAAATCCGATCTTTGTTGTCAATAAAAACAATCCTTTTTATTAATATATATAAACTAAAACTGAATTCAACCAAAGAAGTTTATAATTCGAAACTGAATTAAAATAAATTAAAAATAGGAAAGCTCACTGTTTTTCGGAGGAGGAGGTGAATGTGGCTGCGCTGGAACGGGTTTTTCGAATTGGGGGGGGGGGGGGGGAGGGGCTCGAGCCGACGAAGCTCGCGTCGGAGCTGTGGAGGATCGGAGGGGTTCGTCGGCGTTGGAGGTGAAGGGGGCGGAGCAATGGGTGGTGGAGGCGGTCGTGGGTAGCGTGGTGGTCTCGCGCGTCGAGCAGAAGGGGGGAAAGTGGAGGCTGACGCGGGTTGGCATGGGGAGGAGGGCGCCAGCCCTAGGCGGCGGTGAACGATCGGGGGGGGGGGGGGGGCTTCGAGCTCTCTGATCCCCTCTTCTTCCCCTTTTTTTTCGATTTGATTTCTGAATTAATCGGGGGCCTGATCGAGGGTGTAGGAGAGAAAATGGGGGGGGGGATATTATTTTATTTATTAATTTATTTAATTAATTTACTTTCAAAAATTTGACTTTTACATACTACCTCTAAACGAGGCCTACCGCCTATCGTCTATAGCGTTTCACCCCCATTACGAACACAATGGGATAAGTATCGTAAGCCGATTCGACCATTTCGATCAGTTTTCGTCAAAATCAACATATAACTCTATATATTGAATTTGAACGCGCATTTCAATTTACCGGCGTCACATACTAACTCGAAAAATTCCAGAAAAATATTTTCTAGCTTCGTATTGATGATACGGTCCTAACAAAACTAGTTTCGTCGAATTCTGAGACTGTTGGAAAAATGGCCATTTTCCAGTCGATTAAAATCAGCTGAAACTGGTCAAACACGTTTTCTTTTGACACGCTCACATATTAATTCAAAAAATTATGAAATTTGAAACCTAGCAATAATTTGACATCACGAACCCAACAAAAGTGGTTTCGTCGAAATCCGAGGTCATATGCAAAATTCCCATTTTTAAGGGCTTGAATTCCATAGCGACTATTCAGAATTTTCAACTGGACATATCTTCTGATCCCCGTTTTGAAATTTCAATTTTTCGGATTCGTTGGAAAGATATTATCAAATAGATCCCATTATTTTTGGTTTCACTAAAATCCGGTTTATTTTGCACCCGGTACATTCAATTGAAGTTTGAAATCGAATTATCGAACTACCGCGCCATTTTCAATTCCTTTTATAATTATATATAATTATTTATATTCTAACGACGACGTATATAATATATACGTTCAAATTCTATTCAAAATAAATTTCTCGTCGATATTATTTAAAATAATCTATTTTAAATGTTCAAAATTCGCCAAAATTGGCAAAATAAAATTTTTAAACCGGCCCAGATTTTCGGGTTGTTACAATCTCCCCCACTTAAAACTTTTTGTCCCCGAAAAGGAACAAAGTCGAAAGTGGTTTGATAAATCAACTCTACGCTCGATCTGGCTTCCATTCTCCAACTTTTCAGTTTCTGAGAATTTTCAAATTCTTCAAAAATTTGGCTAACACCCTAAATTTTCGAAAAATTTCGCCATAACCTCCCCTGCACCGGGAGCCACGGGAAAATCCCGAAATTGCCATACAGGCCTTCTGATCTCAAAAAGAAAAAGAAAAAGCCAAGCGGCTAGCCAATAGGCTCATAAAATCATCATCACCCAAATAAAACAGTAAATTATGTAGTAAACATGTACCTATTTGTCGGGCAAACAAATTTTATTCTTCGGCTCTAGCCTCCTTGCTATGACCTGTTCAATGTAAGTACAAGTATATGCAAGCAAATGCGACCAATTTCAATACAATTCAATATTTGACCAATTTGGTTAAAGGTTCAACATTTTTTTACTAATCAAACAATAATCAAACAACACAACCATCAATCAATTAGTCGATTAGCTTTTCAAATTCATAATTTAGATATATAGTCAAAAATCAGATTTTTGATGCCAAATCACAACAATAAGCCCTATCTAATTTCGGTTCTCACACCAGTCAATTGGAAATATAGAAATCTCACTTTCGTTACTCGAAAATAAATACTGGCAACGGTGCCCCATCACCAGAATTATCCCCGGGCAACTAGAGTATGATTCTATAACTATCCAGTATATTAAAACTTCGAATACACGTTTGCAAGACATATATGCAAAATATTTATATATCGGATTGTCCCGATCAATATAGAATAAATAATCAAATACGAATAGTTGATTTAAATTTTCAAAACAAAATTTGTTTTCACTTTAAAAATATACTCTTCACACTCGTTCTAGGATACTACTGATCCTATCTCTAACGAGTCATTCTAATTGGATATTACTAATCCAACATCTGATGAATTCTTTCGTATGGTTCTAATGTGTCTTGTTCTCTGAGCTTTGTAAACCAAAGCTCTGATACCAACTGTGACGAAAAGGAATTTCGCTCGATCCGAATCAATCGCTAAACCGATCTAGACCGTTCGAAACGCCTGATTGTTTTGAGAACACGACAAAATAGAACGCGGACGGAAGAACATTTCATTGTATATTACAACAATGCATCAGATTACAAGAATATACAGAGTACGAATAAATATTACACAGAAATATCAGAGATTTAAATTACATTTAAATACATAGCAGCGGAAAATAATACAATACACAACTAGAAGGGATATACGGATACAAAGCTTTCCGGATATCGTTCCAGCTGTAAACCAGGATCTTGTGAATATAAATCTGCAAAAACCAAAACTGCTAGCTGCCCGTGTCAAAATAGGGGCACCCAGAGTTTAGGTTAAAACAATAAACTCCAGGTCAGTCATGTGACTGATGTGAGAACTAAAACAGTTATTAATCTTTATTTTAAAGTTAGGTAAATCAAGGGACCACGCCGTATAACATGGAACGGGTTTCCTCCCAAGAACACCAGTGCATAAAACAACAGCGCAATGCTAAATAAAGAAAAATGAAGCTATTATAAGACCCAGGTCCTATCACACAATGCAACGCAAGCCGGGGGATAGGATTTTCCCTTATAATAGCCAAAGCATGCTTGATATGTTTAAAAACAGATTATTTGACACTACTATAAGTGCATAGTGTGTAAAACACCTTCAAATCATAAGTATCAATCATAGATGGCATGGGTACCATATATCATGTCGCCATACTAGGCTCTACAAATAAAACCGCAAATGTCACGTATTTGGAAATTGGATTTCCATCTATGAACCGAGGCAAAAGATAGTCCTCAACCGATTCGAGACGCTCTAGCCCGCCCCTCAGGCAAGTACTCATTCAAGCCTTTGGATCGTCAGGGCCGGTCCACCGATGTGGATTAAAATGCCTGAACATGCGTTTCCCCGCCCTTTGGGGCGTAAATGAGCCAACGAATGGCTCCATCGGACCCGGATCGTCCGATCTAACCGAGGCGCCTCGCAACAGCAACAACCACACAGGTGAAAATTATATAAATGTCAGGGCTGGTAGGTCACTGACACCACCCTAGCTAGAAAGAAACGCATGCCCTCCCTGAGGTCCTCTCCCATTTTTGGTTCACAATCGGGGTGCGAGGCTCGCGAATTCACATTACACATAGCTGTGCCACACAGGCTGTGCTTTGATCATCACCACAAGACTTTGCTTTTCAACAGAAGCCTCGATCAATTGCCACTTAGGCATGCCACACAGGCAATTCACTCCATGCGTTTGATATCCATCAGTATATAACCCCTGAGCTCGTACGTCTCATAGAAGGGCGTTAAGCAAGAGAATAAATTCTCCGCCGCCAAACAGATATATATTTAATAGAGATCAATCGCACAGACTAAAATCCAATGTCAGACACACAGTCCATTTACAAGTCCGTTCTAGGTCTGAACGAAACTGGAGGCACCTAGTACCCCGCATATCCATCGATCTCCAAGCACGTCTGGACGATCACCAATTGTTTCCATCTTCTTGGGTGTACAGCCCAATAAAGATCATCAGTAACCACCCAAACGACGTGAAGACTTCCGGTCTTCATCTTCGACTTATCGTCGTATCAGTTATTCAGAATGGGATAAACCCGGTCTTTCCGAATAACTCGCGTATATTTTAAATAAGTGTTACAAAAACACAACATATGCCTCATTCCAATTCATCAGTCACTAACCGTAAATTAATCCAGAGAATAATTCCCCAAATATTAACCCCGAAGGCCGAAACCAACATCAGATCAATATCCAGAAAACCATTCTGCTTAGCTAACCGACAGTTAGTTTCTAAATTTCACATTCATAGGGGAAAGGTTCCCATTAATTTTATCAAAGATAAATTCCTTGAATTTATTCTTTATTCTATCCTTTTGAATTTCGATTCAACTAGTCGGGATTAACAAACCTTACCGAAGTAATCATATGTTTTAATTTCCCAATCCCAACCTATTCATCCCATGAAGTAAAACTGGTTATACTTCATATCTAACACCACGGTGTTATCGGTAAATTCAATTACCATTTCACGTTCAAATCTAATTAAAGATTTAACTATCGCCTGGAGTAAAACTAGTGATACTCCATTCTCGATCATTTTAATCTAATTAAAGATTCATTAAAACTCCACTTAGTTTTAATCGTTAACTGGGTTAAAGAAACAGTGTCATTTAAAACACGGTTCACGATAAACCCAAAACCACATTCCATTAATTATCAGGTTAAAGAACGAGTGTTATTTAGAACATTGTCCACGCTAAACCCAAAAATCAATATTAATTCAATTCCAATTAAATATTATTTAATTGGTACACTTCATTAAATCTAAATAAAAATATTTAATCTTTTCTCAACTGGGTTCAAGAACAGTGTTAATGAAGACACCATTCACGACAAACCCAAATCACATTTGATATTAAACACAAGGCTCTGAATAGAAAATATACCGGCTTATATTCAATATCAAATTCCACGACTAACAAATATTCTATTGGAAACAACGATATATATATATATCTTTCAAATTCCCATAACAATATCTGCATCATCACGAAATCCAACATCGAAATAATCAAAAGACAATTTCGATTCAAATCCATTCCAATATAATTATTGGAAATTCTGGTTATTTTCAAAACCATTTCTAGTCCAGTCTATTTATTTTAAAAATAAATAGAATTATAATTCTAGTTCAAAACTAGTTCATTTCGATAAAAATCTATTTTTATCTTTTCAAATATGGGGTTTTTCATCCCAATTCTTCACAAATCACTTCTTATGATTTTACACAAATTATTACTATTTTTAATAATTTTATCAATGCCCGTATAGTCGATTTCCATCAACGGCCATCGAACTGCACTTACAGCGACCTTTTTCAAATTTGATTTGGACATAATTCCAAATCCAACCGTTAGATTTCTAATTTCCAATATTCGTTAGAAAGCTCTTTTCGATACGAACCCAACGGTTCCTGTTTCAGGAGAATCCGACGGTCGGATCTCCCGCAATGTCCGCTCGAAATCAATGGTCGAAATTCGCGAACTGCCGCGGCGCGGCGCGTTCTATTCAGGCCACTATATTATATATATAATATATACTTCATCGATTTCAATTCAAAACGTGCTTTAAAAATCGTTTTAAATTCGTTTTCAACACGGTTTCAACTTCATATTCAATTTCAAATCAAAATTGAATATTCCAATATAAATTCGTTTTAAATTCATTTCAAATTGATTTCAATTCAAATTGATTTCTAATTCAATTTCAGTTCGTTTTCAATTCAATTCAATTTCAATTCGAATTCATTTCTATTCCATTTCAATTCAAATTCATTTATATTCAATTTCAATTCGAATTCATTTATATTCAATTTAAATTCGAATTCGTTTATATTCAATTTCAATTCGAATTTATTTATATTCAATTTCAATACGAATTTATTTATATTCAATTTCAATTCGAATTTATTTATATTCAATTTTTTTTCAAAATATCAGATTTTGAAATCACTTTCGATATTCATTATAAAATGAATAAAATCGATATAAATATTGTTCACGTCAAAATGGCGTCAATCTAATCAATACGACTTCATATATTCCTATTTTCAAATATTCTATTTCAAATATTTCTTTTTCAAATATTTCTATTTTAAAACTGGAATGAGGCCCAATCAATTACCATATAATGTTAATTAAATGGATTTTCTACAACACATGTATATATCAACAACGATGAATAATCAACCATCATCCAAAGTGCATTCTACACTGTATAAGCATCAAATATAAATATTCAACTCTTATAATAGCCTGTCAATCAATCGATCGACATACCACTAAACAATCGGGATTAGTGTACGTCAAATATCATCCCAATACCCATGTGGGGTTTCAAGCAATCAAACACAGATTTTTATTTATGCAGTTGGGCGATGTGTAAAATTTACCGTCCCAATCAATGTCCTTCAAATAGGTTTACATAAACAAACCGTCCGGTTTGTAAATGAATATTTATTTATTCACATTCATGTTAAAAATTATATTTTTAACGATCAAACTATTTTATTCAACCTATGAATATTCTATTCGGTTCATTTATTAAATAAAATGTTATCTTTATTTTTCTAACTTATTTTTAGAAAATTTCGGCGGCATAACGGCACGATACTAGAAACGGGGCAAGGCTTAGCCTTATCCCCGGTCTAGTGAAGGCCCACGCCATTCACACATCAATCAAACCAATTTCATTTCACCAAACAATTCAATTCAAACCAAATAATCACTACGCCATAGATGACCTATCACAACGAAAATCCCAGGTGTTGCTAGGTGCAATGTTACCATAGATATACTGATTTTTGTCTATTGCAACACACACTTCAAGGTGTTAGCATATGTATCAAATTGTGTTGCAGTAGCTCTAGATATATTCTAATTTAAAAAAAAATACACCTCAGCAATCCACACCATTAGTTTAAACAAAATCTCAACCATTCATCCACTGTTGCTGCTTCTCTTATGTTTCCCGCTAATATTTTCATTTTCCCGCTTCTCATTTTGTTCTCCCGCTTCTCATTTTGTTCTCCCCCCAAATTCTTTTAAGGTTTCTTGGAAAATCAAAAATTGAGCGGATTGCTGGATAAAACTTATCTAATTCATAGTTTTAAAATTTAAATAATTTTTTCATGCTCCTCAAAAATGGCGACCAATTCTTCCTCCTTTTTATCTATGCGCCCTAACCTCTCGTCCCGCATCTCCTCCTCCCAAATCAACAATCACCTAGCGCCGCCGCCGCTAATTCCATCTCCGCCGCAAATCCCTCCTCCCCTAATCCGCGTCCAGACCCTAACAAATCAGATTCGCCCTCCTCGTACTCTGCTGTTATCACACAACTGCAATAGATCTGGAAGCCTACGGATCTGGAAGCCTATTGTTATTCTTCTGGTTACAGGTTTGATTTAAGAGATTTATGATTTTTTAAGTTTATTTGATTCTTCTGCTCAATTCCATGTTTTATGATAATTTTGTGAAAAACCTATTATAATTTGTTATACTAAAAACGCTTTGGGCATCGAATATCGAACCAAATTTTTGTAAAAATCGAATCAACTTTTCTCCCTGGTTCCATATTCTTTGGGCCTAATCCATTCTAATCTTGTCGAGCCTTACAATAAGCTCCTAAACTGTAATATACATCTCATATGCTATTGCCCAATCAGAAAGCAGTAACTCCTCAACTCATATTATTTTCTTGTTGTTGAATAAGTGGACAGTATGTTTGGTACTGCAAAATTTATATTTGTATAATAAGTTGACATGTTTTTGTATTTGTACACAAGTATGATTGATTCTTTAGCTGTTCTTTGATTAGTGGCATTCTGGAGTTAATATTATTATCAGATTAGTGGCATTCTGGAGTTAATATTGAAGTTAAGGAACTGCCGATGGTTACTTTCAGATGCCTGTAATATTAATTGCGGGGAAGGAAAATGCATAACAACTCTTACACCACCATTGTTCTATGAGTGCAAGTGCAACCAAGGACGGACTCAAGTCTCTGTATTTAATATTTCTTTGGCTATCACTCCATGCATAGTTCCCGACTGTAAGTATTTGACTAGTTTGATTCTTGGTTTCAACAAAAATATTTATATTTTCAGATTATGTTTACTTGAAATTATACTATATCTTTTATTCAAAAGTATTTCTATACGCACATGTTAAACTCTTGTTAATATAATTGGCACGTAATGCAATATTTTCTAATGATTTTTCAGGTTCATCAGTTAATCTGAGTTGTGGTCTCCCAGCAATACCACTTGTCATTCCCAGCAACTTCAGCGATCGTAAGTGATCCATGATTACAAATAAAAGAAGAAAATTGTGTTACAAACGAAGAATTGGTTCTCTTATAACATTCATATTTATTATAGAATTCCTTGTATAGGGATATAATAGCGCATACTTTGGTGTTATAATGAAGCTTATTCTCATGCAACAGTACAATGTCATATAAATTGGCACTCCTTATTTAGCACATAGTACAGTGTCATCTTCTTCTTTTCATTTCTTTGTAGCATGTGCACTGGTATGGTGTGGCAATGGAACGTGTGCACATGATGGAACCGAACATAAATGTATGTGTGCTGCTGGAGCTTATAACTTGTTCAACCAAATAAACACTCCATGTTTTCAAGAATGTAAGTATCAATAGGGTTGTGAACTCAACAGTAAAACTGGCATTCACTCACTTTTTCTGATTTGACTTCAGTCTCAAGATCGCTTATTCTTTAGAATCATATATCCATGATTGCAGAGGTGGATATTGACGAAGGCTCCATTAGGTATATCCTGCACTCCTGTATTACACCTTAAGGACAGGTAGTGCACAAATGTCTATTATATTTGTTGGATTTATATGATGTTTTATTTTCTCAAAGATTAATTCAAACTATATAATCTACTGTGAAACACACTTCAATATTGTGAATATGGAATTACTAGTCATTTAAGAATGTGAATTCTTTTTTGCAGCAATTCATGATTGAGCTAGAGAAGTTGCGTTTGCGAGCAATGACACTTTCAAATAATGTAAGTGATCACATTTGTCTGTGAATCTTTATTGTTGCTTGGAAGTTATCATGAATGTATGTGAGTGAATCGAGTGACAATGTAGTGAGGAATGTATGTAAGTATGAATGATTGTGTAATATACGAGCGAATGTACAATAGTGGAGTCAAAAAATTTGTACCATTTGAAATGTTGAAATAAAATATTTATTTAAATAAAATAATGTGTTATAATAATATTTATTATAATATTATGAAATCATTGATTAATAGCAGTTGAGGTATAATTACTTTTAACAGCTGTATTAACAACTGCTAGAAACAGTTGTTAAAAAGGTTGACTTTATTACGATTGTCAGCTGTACTAGACATATTACAACTGTTTTTGGCAGTTGTGAAAGGGTATTTTTTGTTCTAGTGGTACCTATGGCAATACCTATACTGATGTTACCGTAGGGTCGCAAAGGTGTTGCCTTTGACCCTAAGGCAACGCGGCAAAAGGCAACCCCAAAAAAGTATTGCCACAGACCTATAGCAACAAATTTTGGCACCTACTGCATCACTTCTCTGGGTTGCCGTAGGCCATCTATGGTGTAGTGAATCTAACCAACTACACAACCAAACAATTAAACAAACAAGCCATCCACGGTTTGTGGATGACGGGTTTCGGGTGTTGCTAAGCACCATCTGCATCCTAGTATATATATAATTAGAAAAAGAAATTGAAGAGTGAGAAGTTCTCACCAATAGCTATCCCAATTCCACGACTCTTCTTAAGTAGAAATCTTCGTCGTTCTCGTCTCTTATCATTTTCGTCGCCCGTATTCTCTACATATGTAAAAATCATATTTTTACTTCGCTATTCAATATATAAAAATCGAATTTTTACTTCTCTATTCAATATAGAAAAATCGAATTTTTACTTCTCTATTCAATATAGAAAAATCGAATTTTTACTTCGCTATTCAATATATAAAAATCGAATTTTTACTTCGCTATTCAATATATAAAAATCGAATTTTTAATTCGCTATTCAATATATAAAAATCGAATTTTTACTTTGCTATTCAATATATAAAAATCGAATTTTTACTTCGCTATTCAATATATAAAAATTGAATTTTTACTTCGCTACTCAATATATAAAAATCGAATTTTTACTTCGCTACTCAATATATAAAAATCGAATTTTTACTTTGCTATTCAATATATAAAAATCGAATTTTTACTTCTCTATTCAATATAGAAAAATCGAATTTTTCTATTGTAAAGATTTCGCCTTTTCCCATTTCAAAAATCTAATCCTTTCTATTTTAAAAATCTAATCTTTTCTATTTTAAAAATCTAATCTTTTCTATTTTAAAAATCAAATCTTTTCTATTTTAAAAATCAAATCTTTTCTATTTATTTACATATATAAAAACCAAAAAAATTCATTGCTAAAAGTCTAATCCTTTCTGTAAATAAAAACTGTAGCTTTAACTATAAATATTCGATCTTTGTTGTCAATAAAAATCCGATCTTTGTTGTCAATAAAAATCCTATCTTTGTTTTCAATAAAAATCCGATCTTTGTTGTCAATAAAAACAATCCTTTTTATTTATATATATAAACTAAAACTGAATTCAACCAAAGTAGTTTATAGTTCAAAACTAAATTAAAATAAATTAAAAATAGGAAAGCTCACTGTTTTTCGGAGGAGGAGGTGAATGTGGCTGCGCTGGAACGGGTTTCTCGAACTTTGGGGGGGGGGGGGCTCGAGCTGACGAAGCTCGCGTCGGAGCTGTGGAGGATCGGGGGGGTTCGTCGACGTTGGAGGTGAAGGGGGCGGAGCAACGGGTGGTGGAGGCGGTCGTGGGTAGCGTGGTGGTCTCGCGCGTCGAGCAGAAGGGGGGAAAGTGGAGGCTGACGCGGGTTGGCACGGGGAGGAGGGCGCCTGCCCTAGGCGGCGGCGAACGATCGGGGGGGGGGGGCTTCGAGCTCCTCCGATCCCCTCTTCTTCCCCCTTTTTTTTCGATTTGATTTCTGAATTAATCGGGGGCCTGATCGAGGGTGTAGGAGAGAAAAAAGGGGGGGGGGGTATTATTTTTTTTATTTAATTAATTTACTTTCAAAAAGTTGACTTTTACATACTACCTCTAAACGAGGCCTACCGCCTGTCGTCTATAGCGTTTCACCCCCATTCCGAACACAATGGGATATGTATCGTAAGCCGATTCGACCATATCGATCAGTTTTCATCAAAATCAACATATAACTCTATATATTGAATTTGAACGCGCATTTCAATTTACCGGGGTCACGTACTAACTCGAAAAATTCCAGAAAAATATTTTCTAGCTTCGTATTGACGATACGGTCCTAACAAAACTAGTTTCGTCGAATTCTGAGACTTTTGGAAAAATGGCCATTTTCCAGTCGATTAAAATCAACTGAAACTGGTCAAACACGTTTTCTTTTGCCACGCTCACATATTAATTCGAAAAATTATGAAATTTGAAACCTAGCAATAATTTGACATCATGGACCCAACAAAAGTGGTTTCGTCGAAATCCGAGGTCGTATGCAAAATTCCCATTTTTAAGGGCCTGAATTCCATAGCGACTATTCAGAATTTTCAACTGGACATATCTTTTGATCCCCGTTATGAAATTTCAATTTTTCGGATTCGTTGGAAATATATTATCAAATAGATCCCATTATTTTTTGTTTCACTAAAATCCGGTTTATTTTGCACCCGGTACATTCAATTGAAGTTTGAAATCGAATTATCGAACTACCGCGCCATTTTCAATTCCTTTTATAATTATATATAATTATTTATATTCTAACGACGACGTATATAATATATACGTTCAAATTCTATTCAAAATAAATTTCTCGCCGATATTATTTAAAATAATCTATTTTAAATGTTCACAATTCGCCAAAATTGGCAAAATAAAATTTTTAAACCGGCCCAGATTTTCGGGTTGTTACAATTTCATAGCGGGAATCAAAAGTTATGGCCAGATGAATATTCAGAATGGTCACTATAGAATAAATGTAGCCCTTGAAATTGACATTTTGGAAACGACCTCCGTTTTCGACGAAACCACTTTTGTTGGATTCGTGATGTCAATTTATTGCTAGGTTTCAAATTCCATAATTTTTGAAATTAGTATGTGAGCGTGGAAAAGGAAAATGTGTTTGGTTGATTTTAGTCAAATTGGATCGACCGAAAAATGGCCATTTTTCAAACGGTCTCAGAATTCGACAAAATCAGTTTTGTTGGAACCGTATCGTCCCAACATAGCCAGATAAATTTTTTGGGAATTTTTAGAATCAGTATGTGGCCCCGGCAAATTAAAATGTACATTTAAAATAGAATTTGAATGTTTTATATTTTAATTTGAAAAATAGCTGACTGAGAGTCGAATTGTCTTACGAAACATATCCCACTATGTTCGGGATGGGTGTATTTTAGCTAGGGGCGACAATCGTTGGGTTTGAATTGGTGCTCATCTAATAAAACTCTAATTTTTGAAATAATATATATACCGACCAATCAAATTAATCCATTCAAATTTTAATTTTCTAAAAAAACAAAAAAAACCCTGACCCTCTTG
Organism: Allium sativum; assembly: GCA_030737875.1. Taxonomy (NCBI): domain Eukaryota; kingdom Viridiplantae; phylum Streptophyta; class Magnoliopsida; order Asparagales; family Amaryllidaceae; genus Allium; species Allium sativum. Next base: position 456,413,629 of record CM060920.1, read on the forward strand.
ATTATCAACGACGGCTGTGTTCTCCCCTTCCCGACCATATTCCAGCCAATCTACTCCGAATTAACCACTTCCCTTTTGGAACTTTTTGAAGAACTCCCCTCGAGCTTCAAATCAGTACCAATTTAACCTCGCCTCGTTGCCCCAACATCGAGAACCACCTTCTCGAAGATCGGAGCTTTCACCTGCTGTCACAGTCGATTCCGTCCACTGAGTTCACCAGCGCCACCACCCCTAAGCGCGCGCTTTCAGGCTCTATCACGTGGCAGAGGCCGATCATCTTCAAGTGCAACCGTTTGAGTTCTAGATCGAAACCTAGTTTTGAACATTCAAAGAAGGTATACGGCCTTTGTTTTTGAAATAGAAAATAACACTTTTAAGTGTTGGAAGTCATGATTTTCAAATAAAAATCATATATTTTTGCTATGTTGATGAAACTCGATGAAACAGGAAATATCGGACTCATAGCGACATCATCTACATTCTAGAAGAAGCTAGAATGTGTTCCGAACTCGCTACAAATTTCAGAAGGATTAAAATCAATGTGAGACACCTAAATTCAATATGGAATGGAAATGCGTTGTATAAATTATACGAGCGAAATATAAATTATATATGCGTTGTACACTACATGTATGAGCGTAGTATAAGTTATATGAGCGATGTATAAATTATACATGCATTGTAAAAATCATATATGTGTTGAAATGGAAATGAAATATATTTATATATGTATACTCCCCTCGTCCACAGATCATGGACGATATGAATTGATTATGATTGACGTGAAATTAATTGATATTGCGAATGGTTGAAAATTAGTGGAAATGCGAATGGTTGGAAATAATTGTTTGTGGTTGAAAGAAATTGTTTGTGGTTGAAACAATGGGAATTATTGTGGAAAATTCATATGATATGAAATTGATCTTAGATCATTTAGATAAGCCCCTTATGGAATGCCGCGAGGCCTAAGGTAGTGCGAAGAGCCGTACTCGGGACGGTGCCGGTTTTTAACCCCCTATCGTTATGCTGCCGAAATTTTCAGTAATATCTATGTGTTTGAATTATTTTCATGTATTGAATTATATTCATGTGTTGAATAAATTGTTTATATAATAAAAATCACATTTTTATTATGCGTGTGAAGTATATGAAGTGTGCATGTATGAGATATTCATATGTTGAGATATTCATGCTTTGAATGACATTCATGTGTCGAATAAATTGTTTGAAAAGTAAAAAATCACATTTTTATCATATATAGAAACTATATAAAATACTAGTGTTTTAAATAAATAATTTTAACTTCAAAAATATCAAATTTATCTTATTTACGAAGTATATAAAATATTTGTGTTTCAAATAAATTGTTTTAACGATAAAAAAATCATTTTTATCATATGTATGAACTAATTAAAATATTCATATGTTGAAAAGGATTCATGTGTTGAATAAAAGGATTGAAAAATAAAATTAACATTTTATTGTGAATATGAAGTGCTAAAAACATTCATGTGTGGAATAAATATTTTGAACGATAAAAATATCATTTTTATTATGTATATGACTCGCTAAAACTAAACATGTGTTGAAACATATTTTTTTTGCCAAAAATAACATTTTTATCCTATGTATGAAGTGTTAAAAATAACAGTGTGTTGAAATAAACATTTGTTCGCTATAAATATTATTTTAGTTTAGTTCTGCATATATATATGTGTGTTGAACAGGAATATGAATTAGCTGTTAAGTAAAGAATATATTTGCGTGCCTGACAAATAGGTAAGGCTTAATGAGTTGGCTACGCAATCTTATTATTATATAAACTCCTGTGAATGCCATTGAATGCAGAGTGCTTGTTGTTCTATGTGAAATAATAAACGTCGCCATAGGATAGTAACAATTAATTTTGAACTACACTACATGGCATACTTCTTGAAGATAACATACCCTATTATATACCACATAAGCATTTGGAGCTTATGTGACGAGGTGGAAGATTTACCATACAAGCGAGAGGCTTGTATGGCAATGACTATATTTCAAGTTGAACTGAAGAATGATATGGACTATATAAATTATAACGATAAATTGCCAGATAATATAACCCCTCACGGGTCTGGAGATGACAATAAACACGTCTCTCTAGTCATTAAGGCACAAAAACCATTTATAGGGTGACGAGAATTTATTCTCTGGAGTTATGATCTATACACACTCCCCTGTGGACACCGGAATATATCACTATAAATATATGCATGCTTTTTAGGATTTGTTGGGTGCCTAATATGGCCCAATAAATTTCCAAACCCCTCCCCGTACAAAGGAGGTTATGGTGAAATTTTCTGAAATTTAAAGGTGTTAGTGAAATATTTGAAGTTAAAACGATATGGAAATCATCTAATGAATTATATTTAATTATATATATATATATAAATATAAATTAAATAAAATGAATAATGACGCTGCAGTTCGAATTTTGGAATCATAATTTTAAACGATTATATAGGGAAATCCGACCATCAAATATCCCAGAAACCGGAACCGTTAGGTTCGCTTTAGAAAAATCTTTCCAACGATATAAAATTTGTTAAAATCCAACGGTTGGATTGTGTTAATTTAAATCTGAATAAAAACAGCGCCAGAATGGACTATATATATATATAAAATAAATAAAACGAATAACGACGCTGCAGTTCGTATTTTGAAATCGTAACTTTAAACGATTATATCCAGAGATCCGACCATCGGATTTTCCCGAAACCAGAACTGTTGGATTCGCTTTGGAGAGATCTTTCCAATGGAATCAACTTCGTTAAAATCCAACGGTTAGATTTTGAGAAATGTGTAAATCAAAATTGGAGAAAAACAACGCTAGGGCCACGTTATGGCCTGAAACGTCGTTTAATTAAATGGCGTGATTTTTAAATAAATAAAAATTGCAATATATCGTTATAAAATATTGTAGGCGATATGGAATGGAAATAAACTGATGGTTTGATTGATATTTGATGTTTGAATGTGTTTGACATTAAAATTATATAAAGAATGTAAATGTGGATGTCGAATAATTTAACCATGGACATAATTGATTGGAATTCTAATATACGTGAATTATTTGAAAAGGTCGAGTAATTCTCATTTCAAATAATTGATCGATGAATAAATGTCGAAGATACGAAGACGGTGCAAGATCGGTGATCTTCACATCATGTAGATTACAACTGATGCTTTTGAGATGGGTAACTCCCTTAACGAGGTTATAGTGGTAGTAGTCTAAATGTACTTGTTGATCGTCCGGATATGCGATCGTCTCTCTCCTGTATTGGACATACGGGAGTAGGAATAAGGTGCCTCCGGTTTCGTTTAGACCCAGAACGGACTTGTAAATGGACGTGTATTTTGTGCTGTATTCGTTGATCTCTACTAAATATACATCTGTTTGGCGGTGGAGAATTTATTCTCTTGCTTAACTCCCTTCTCTAAGACGTACGAGTTCGGAGGTTGTATATCGGTAGACATCAGTGGTATGGTGTGGATTGACAACGTGGCTTGCAAAGATGCAAATGATCAAGGCTTTTGTTGAAAAGAAGAGTCTTGTGGTTGATGATCAAAGCACGGCTTTATAGCGTAGCTTTGTGTATGGCGTTAATTCGCGAGCCTCACACCCCAGTATGAGTCAAAAATGGGATCGTGACTGCAGGGATTGCACAACGTTTCTTTCTAGCTATGGGTGGTGTCAGCGTTTTACTCTCCCTGACATTGTTGATTATTTTACCCATGGTGGATGTTGGAATGCGAGGCGCCTTGGATATATCGGTCTCTACGGAGCCGATGCATAGGTCTAATAGGACCGGAGAACGTGTTTTCAGGAATAACTAATCCTCAAACGTAAGAGAGGACAGGCCCTGAAGATCCAGGAACTACCCAGAGTGTGCAGTCCTGAGGCATTTGCTAGAGTGTCTCGAAGCAGCGAGGAGCCATCCCTGGCCTCGACTCATGATGGAATCCAAATTTTCAATACGAAATTACGGATTTGATTGTAACTTATATATGGCGAAATAGTAGATGGTAGCTATGCCATCTAGAATTGATATTTATGACTGAATTTGCTTTTGAAATGTATATGCACTAGTAATAATATCAAATGATTTTGCTTACATGTATGAAGCATATTTTGGCCATTATAAGGTAAAACCCTATCCTTCGGTTTGTATTGCATTGTGTGATGGGACTTGAGTCTTATAACGGCTTCATTTTTATAAAAAAGCATTGCATTGATTCAAAAGATTTACTTTGTTTCATGCATTGGCAATCACTGGAGTAAACCCGCTCCACGAAAATGGCGTGGTCCTATGATTTGCCTTGTTATTGTTGTTTATCCAGTTAAGTAGATTTCTCATACTAGTCCCATGACTGACTCGTAGTTTGTTTCACTTTGCAAAATCAGGTGCCTTCATTTTCACATGGGCAGCCTAGTGACAGATAATAAGGTATATTTTGGCTTTTGCACTACAGCATGGAGTGCACCTTTTGGCTTGTATGGCGAGGACTTGACTTCTCAGTATTTTGGCTATTTGATATTCCACCATTAGTACCTTATGTATATGATTCCTCTTATCGCGATGTAGACAGATTTACTTCTATTATGTATCTATGATGTATATGTACTGGTGATCTTGATGTAGATTGATCATTTCCTTTCGTGCATTAAGTTGTATCCTACACTGTGCTACTCTGATGTTATTACATATTATGATTCCGCTGTCATATTGATGTAAATTGTTCTATTTTCTGTTTATGCTATTATTTGTTCTCTGCTAATGATGATTAACGTGTTATATTCCAATGATTATCCTTCATTCCGTCGTACAGAGTTTTGAGATCATCACAGGTGGTATCAGAGCTTTGGTTAATCTTAGTTCTGGAATTTAACACACTAAACACCTTGAGACGATCCGAACTTCCCCGTGAAGGAAAGCACGGATAGAATTGAGGACAAGACAAAATAGAACGCAGACGGAAGAACATTTCATTGTTATTACAACAATTCCATCAGATGTAAGAATATACAGAGTATAAATGAATAAATTACATTCGATAAATATCAGAGATTACAATAAATTACATAGCAGCGGAAAATAATACAAAATACAACTGGAAGTGATACACGGATACAGAGCTTCCCGAGCATCGTTCCAGCTGTAAATCAGGACCCTGTGGATATAAATCTGCAAAACCAAAACTACTAGCTGCCCGTGCGGAAAATAGGGGCACCCAGAGTTTAGGTTAAAACAATAAACTCCAGGTCAGTCATGTGACTGGTGTGAGAACTAAAACAGTTATTAATATTGGTTTTAAAGTTAGGTAAATCAAGGGACCACGCCGTATAACTCGGAACCGGTTTCCTCCCAAGAATACCAGTGCATAGAACAAACAGCGCAATGCTAAATAAAGAAAAATGAAGCTGTTATAAGACCCAGGTCCCATCACACAATGCAACGCAAGCCGGAGGATAGGGTTTTCCCTTATAACAGCCAAAGCATGCTTGATACGTTTAAATCACATTATTTGATACTATAATAAGTGTATAGTGTCAAAACATTTTCAATCATAAATATCAATCATAGACGGCATGGGTACCATATATCATGTCGCCATACTAGTTCTACAATTAAAACCGCAATATCACGTATTGGAAATTGGATTTCCGTCATGAGTCGAGGCAAGGGGCAAGCTCCTCTCCGCGTTCGAGACACTCTAGCAAATGTCCCAGGACCCCACTATGATCCTTGGATCTTCAGGGCCGGTCCTCTCTTACTTTTGAGGATTAGTTATTCCTGAACACACGTTTCCCGGTCCTTACAGACCTATATCCGAGGCGCCTCGTATCCAACAACCACACAGGTGAATAGTATATAAATGTCAGGGCTGGTAGGTCACTGACACCACCCTAGCTAGAAAGAAACGTCGTGCTCTCCCTGCAGTCACTATCCCGTTTTTGACTCATACCGAGGTGTGAGGCTCGCGAATTCACGTTATACACAAAGCTATGCCACACAGGCCGTGCTTTGATCATCAACCACAAGACTTTGCTTTTCAACAAAAGCCTTGATCAATTGCCACTTACGCATGCCACACTGGCAATTCATTCCATGCGACTGATGTCCATCGATATACAACCTCTGAGCTCGTACGTCTCAGGGAAGGGCGTTAAGCAAGAGAATAAATTCTCCGCCGCCAAACAGATGTATATTTAATAGAGATCAATCAACACAGAATAAAATCCAATGTCAGACACACAATCCATTTACAAGTTCGTTCTGGGTCTGAACGAAACCGGAGGCACTTTCCTCGCATATCCATCCATCTCCAGGTACGTCTGGACGATCACCAACTGATTCCCTCATCCTGGGTGTACAGCCCAATCAAGATCATCAGTAATCACCCAAACGATGTGAAGACTTCCGGTCTTCAACCACCGTCTTCATCTTCGACATCTCGTCGAATCGGTTATTCAGAATGGGTATAACCCGGCCTTTCTGAATGACCCACGTATATAATAAACGAATGTTACACAAACACAACAAACGCCTCATTCCAATTCAGAATATTCTTTTATTCACAAAAACACATTCTTAGGGAAAGGTTCCCATTAATTTTATCTGGGATAAATTCTTCAAAATTTATCCTATAATCTTCCTTTGGATATCATTTCAAACTAGTCGGGATTAACGAACCACACCGAAGTAATTATTTGTTTTATTTCCCAATCCCAACCTATATATCCCATGGAGCAAAACTGGTGATACTCCATATCTAACACCACGGTGTTATCGGTAAAATTAATTACCATTTCACGTTCAAATCTAATTAAAGATTTAACTATCGCTTTGGAGCAAAACTGGTGATACTCCACTCTCGATCACTTTTCAGATTTGATAATTTAAATTATCAATTCACTTTTTAATCTAATTAAAGATTCATTAAAACTCCACTTAGTTTTAATCTTTCAAAAATCAACATCTTGCCTTTAACTGGGTTAAAGAACCAATGTCATCTAAAACACGATTCACGATAAACCCAAATCACATTTGATATTGAATACAAGGCTCTGAATAGAAAATATATCGGCTTATATTCAATATCAAATTCTGAAACCAACAAATATCGTATTGGAAATAACGATATAAAATATATCTTTCAAATCCCCATAGCAATATTTGTATAGTCACGAAATCCAACATCGAAATATTCCGAAGATAATTTCGATTCAACTCCAGTCCAATCCACGTATTGGGAATATTGATTATTTTTAAAATCACTTTCAAATTCAATTTATTTATTTCAAAAATAAATTGATTTTAATTATAGTTCAAAACTAGTTCATTTTGATAAAAATCTATTTTTATCTTTTCAAATGTGGAGTTTTTCACCCCAATTTTTCCCAAATCATTTCTTATGATTTTACACAAATTATAGATATTTTTGATAATTTTATCAGGGCCTGTACAGTCGATTTCCACCAACGGCCATCGAACTGCACTTACAGCGATCTTTTCTGAATTTGATTTGGACATAATTCCAAATCCAACCGTTAGATTTCAAATTTCTAATATCCATTGGAAAGCTCTTTTCGATACGAACCCAACGGTTCCGGTTTTAGGAGAATCCGACGGTCGGATCTCCCGCAACGTCCGTTTGAAATAAATGGTCGAAATTCACGAACTGCCGTGGCGCGGCGCGTTCTATTCAGGCCATTATATATATAATATATATATATTATATATATTTCGCCGATTTCCTTTTTAAAACGTATTTTATAAATCGTTTTAAATTCGTTTTCAAAACCATTTCAACACTATATTCAATTTCAAATCGATTTGATTTCAATTCAATTCAAATTCTAATTCCTTTCAATTCAGTTCAATTTGAATTCATTTTTATTCAATTCGAATTCAAATTCACCTTCTATTCAATTCGAATCGAATTCATTCACTATTCGATTCGAATTTATTTCCAATTGATTCAACAAAGTTTCAATTTGAATGTTTAATCTAATTTAATTTGAATTTCATTTCAAAATATTAAGTTTTGAAATCACTTTTCAATATTCATTATAAAACGAATAAAATCGATATATAAATGTCGTTCACGTCAAAATAGCGCATCTCTAATCCACACGGCTTTATATATTTCAATAAATTCGTTATTCTATTCAACAAATGAATATTTATTCTATTCAACACATGAATCTATGTTTCTTTCAACACACGACTAATCTCAACACATGAGTACTGTCAACACATCACTATTTTGGTTATGTAAATTATTTTATAAAACTATGGTATCTATCGTTTGATTTTAATTAGACTCCACTGTAATGTAGATTCTAATCTTAAATATGATAAAGATGTAATTTTTATTATTTAAAATATTTTACTCAACACACGAGTATTTTCAACACATGAACATCGTCAACACATGACTATTTTTATATTCAACACATGAATTTTCTTTTATAATATTCATTATTTTCCCGATTGGAATGAGGCCCAATCAATCACCATATAATGTTAATTATATGGATTCCATACAACACATGTATATAATAGCATTGAAAAATAATCAACCATCAACCAAAGTGCACTACACTGTATAAGCATTAAATATAGACATCTAACGCTTATAACAGCCTGTCAATCAATCGATCGACATATTTAATCAATCAGGATGAGTGAACTTCAAATTTCATCCCAACACCCGTGTGGGGTTTCAAACAATCAAACACAAATTTTAGTTTGTGCAGTGGGGCGATGTGTAAAATTTATCGTCCCAATCAATGTCCTTCAAATAGGTGTACATAAACAAACCGTCCGGTTTGTAAATGAATATTTTATTTTATTCACTTCCACGTTAAAAATTATATTTTTAACGATAAAATATTCTATTTCAACACATGAATTTCTATTCAGTTCATTTATTCAATAAAATGATATTTTTATTTTTCTAACATATTTTAGAAAATTTCGGCGGCATAACGGCACGATACTAGAAAGGGGACGAGACCTAGCCTTATCCCCAGTCTAGTGAAGGCCCACGCCATTCACACATCAATCAAATCCATTTCAATTCACCAAACAATTCAATTCAAACCAATTAGACTAATCAACTACACAACCAAACAATTTCACAAACAAGCCATCCATGGTCTGTGGATGACGGGTGTCGGGTGCTACTAAGCACCGTCTGCATCCTAGTATATATATAACTAGAAAAAGAAATTGAAAGGTGAGAAGTTCTCACCAAAAGCTATCCCAATACCACTACTCTTCATTGACAGAAATCTTCCTCGTTCTTGCCTTTTTCATCTTCGTTGCCCGTAGTCACTACATATATAAAAATCACACATTTTTATATTTTGATGTCTTTAAAATAAAAGTCACATTTTTATTTATTCACTTTCAATTTAAAAGTCATATTTTTATAATCACTTCATATATTTAAAAATCGAATTTTTACTATGCTATTCAACATATAAAAATCGAATTTTTACTTCGCTATTCAATATATAAAGATCTCGCCTTTTTACATATAAAGATCTTATCTTTTCAAATATAAAGATTGAACTTTTTCATATACATCATTATAAAAATCACATTTTTATTTTTCTACACATATAAAGATGCTATTTTTAATATTGCTATCATGTAAAAATTATATTTCTAATTCTCTACATAAACGAAAATCATATTTTTACATCATCTATATAGTAAAGACTATATTTTTAATACTTTAAAAATATAAAGATCATATTTTTAATTCTTTAAAAATATAAAAATCATATTTTTAATCCACTTCATATATAAAAGTTATATCTTTAACCTTTTTTATAAATTAAAAACCGAATTTTAAAAATAAAAATCTTCTCTTCCTTATAAATAAAAATCGAAACTTTCATTAATAAAAATCCGACCTTTTCTATTTTAAAAATACTATCTTTTCTATTTTAAAAATACTGTCTTTTCTATTTTAAAAATACTGTCTTTTCTATTTTAAAAATCAAATTTCTCTTTCTAAAAATCAAACTTTCTAATTTATGTATAAATGAAACCATGATTCTTTTCTGAAATTATCTATATGAAGAACACACACATATATATATACACTTAACATAAATAATCAAATTAAAGTAAATAAAATAAATCAATAAAACTTACAGGAGGAGGTGGCCGAGGGGGTGGGTTTGCTGTGCGTCGCTGGGAGCTCGGGGGAGGAAGGAGGCGGCGCATTCGATTTGGTTAAAGGGGGGGGGGCTCGCGTCGACTCTGGGCTGGGGGGCTTCTGTTTGCGGTGGCACGCCAGGTGCAGGGGAGGAGGAGATGAAGCAGCGGCGGCGGCTCTCCTGGGGAGCGGCGCGCGTCGATCGGAGGAGCGGCAGCTCCTCCGTCTTCCTTCTCTTTTTTTTTTTTTTTTCTGTAATCGATTTTGAAAATAGAGAGGGGGGGCCAGCGTATAAAAGGGAAGAGGGTTTTTTTTTTTATTTTTATTTTATATTATTTAATTTCTAAAAGTTGACTTTTACATACGACCTCGAAACGAGGCCTACCGCCTGTCGTCCATAGTGTTTAACCCCTATTCCGAACACAATGAGATATGCCACGTAGGACAATTCAATCGTTTCGATCAGTTTCCGCTAAATTTACATTTAAATCACTATATTGAATTTTAAACGTACATTTCAAATTACCGGGGTCACATACTAACTCTATAAATTCCTGAAAAATATTTTCTAGCTTCGTATTGACGATATGGTCCTAACAAAAGTGGTTTCGTCGAATTCTGAGACCGTTAGAAAAATGGCCAATTTCCAGTCGATTAAAATCAACTAAAACTGGTCAAACGCGTTTTCCTTTGCCACGCTCACATATTGATTCGAAAAATTATGAAATTTGGAATCTAACAATAATTTAACACTACGGATCCAACAAAACTGGTTTCGTCGAAATCCGAGGTCATTTGCAAAATGTCCATTTTTAAGGGCCTGAATTCCATAGCGACTATTCAGAATTTTCATCTGGACATATCTTTTGATTCCCGCTATGAAATTTTGATTTTTCGGATTCGTTGGAAAGATATCATCAATTAGATCATAATGTTTTTGGTTTCACTACAATCCGGATTGTTTTGCACCCGGTATATTCAATTGAAGTTTGAAATCGAATTATCGAACTACCGCGCCATTTTCAATTCTATTTATAATTGTATATAAATATTTATATTCTAACGACGGCGTATATAATATATACGTTCTATTATATTCAAAATAAATTTTCGTCGATATTATTTAAAATAATCTATTTTAAATATTCAAAATTCGCTAAAATTGCCAAAATAAAATTTTTAAACTGGCCCAGATTTTCGGGTTGTTACAATCTCCCCCACTTAAAACTTTTCGTCCCCGAAAAGGAACAAAGTCGAAAGTGGTTTGATTAATCAACTCTACGTTCGATCTGGCTTCCATTCTCCAACTTTTCAGTTTCTGAGAATTTTCAAAATTTTCAAAAATTTGGCTAACACCCTAAATTTTTGAAAAATTTCGCCATAACCTCCCCTGCATCGGGAGCATCGGGGAATTTCAAATAGCTTCCCCGGTCCTTCAGATCTCAAAAAGAAAAAGAAAAAGCCAAGCGGCTAGCCAATAGGCTCATAAAATCATCATCACCCAAACAAAACAGTAAATTATGTAGTAAACATGTACCTATTTGTCGGGCAAACAAATTTTATTCTCTGGCTCTAGCCTCCTTGCTATGACCTTGTTCAATGTAAGTATATGTATATGCAAGCCAATGCGACCAACTTTCAATATAATTCAATATTTGATACAATTAGGCTAAATGGTTCAAAATTAGCAAGCAATCAAACAAACAACACAAACATCAATTAGTGAATTAGAATTGCAAATTCATAATTTTGATATATATATATATATAAATCATGTTTTGATGCCAAATCACACAATAAATCTATCTATACTAGTTTTGGTTCTCACACCAGTCTAATGGAAATATATAGAAATCACACCTTCGAAACTCGAATATGAATACTGATGATGATGCACCATCATCAGAATAATCCCCGGGTGTCTAGAATGTGATTCTATATCTATCCAGTATATTAAAACTTCGAATATACGTTCATGACACGTATACGCAAAATCTATATATACTCGATTGTCCATATTCAAAATAAATAAATATTCAAATACGTATAAAACGATTAAAATTTTAAAACAAAATTGTTTTCATTTGAAAAATATACTCTTCACACTCGTTCTAGGATACTACTGATCCTATCTCTAACGAGTCATTCTAATTGGATATTGCTAATCCAATATCTGATGAATTCTTTCGTATGGTTCTAATGTGTCTTGTTCTCGAGCTCTGTAAACCAAAGCTCTGATACCAAACAGAGACGATCCGAACTTTCCCGTGAAGGAAAGCACGGATAGAATTGAGGACAAGACAAAATAGAACGCAGACGGAAGAACATTTCATTGTTATTACAACAATTCCATCAGATGTAAGAATATACAGAGTATAAATGAATAAATTACATTCGATAAATATCAGAGATTACAATAAATTACATAGCAGCGGAAAATAATACAAAATACAACTGGAAGTGATACACGGATACAGAGCTTCCCGAGCATCGTTCTAGCTGTAAATCAAGACCCTGTGGATATAAATCTGCAAAACCAAAACTACTAGCTGCCCGTGCGGAAAATAGGGGCACCCAGAGTTTAGGTTAAAACAATAAACTCCAGGTCAGTCATGTGACTGGTGTGAGAACTAAAACAGTTATTAATATTGGTTTTAAAGTTAGGTAAATCAAGGGACCACGCCGTATAACTCGGAACCGGTTTCCTCCCAAGAATACCAGTGCATAGAACAAATAGCGCAATGCTAAATAAAGAAAAATGAAGCTGTTATAAGACCCAGGTCCCATCACACAATGCAACGCAAGCCGGAGGATAGGGTTTTCCCTTATAACAGCCAAAGCATGCTTGATACGTTTAAATCACATTATTTGATACTATAATATGTGTATAGTGTCAAAACATTTTCAATCATAAATATCAATCATAGACGGCATGGGTACCATATATCATGTCGCCATACTAGTTCTACAATTAAAACCGCAATATCACGTATTGGAAATTGGATTTCCGTCATGAGTCGAGGCAAGGGGCAAGCTCCTCTCCGCGTTCGAGACACTCTAGCAAATGTCCCAGGACCCCACTATGATCCTTGGATCTTCAGGGCCGGTCCTCTCTTACTTTTGAGGATTAGTTATTCCTGAACACACGTTTCCCGGTCCTTACAGACCTATATCCGAGGCGCCTCGTATCCAACAACCACACAGGTGAATAGTATATAAATGTCAGGGCTGGTAGGTCACTGACACCACCCTAGCTAGAAAGAAACGTCGTGCTCTCCCTGCAGTCACTATCCCGTTTTTGACTCATACCGAGGTGTGAGGCTCGCGAATTCACGTTATACACAAAGCTATGCCACACAGGCCGTGCTTTGATCATCAACCACAAGACTTTGCTTTTCAACAAAAGCCTTGATCAATTGCCACTTACGCATGCCACACTGGCAATTCATTCCATGCGACTGATGTCCATCGATATACAACCTCTGAGCTCGTACGTCTCAGGGAAGGGCGTTAAGCAAGAGAATAAATTCTCCGCCGCCAAACAGATGTATATTTAATAGAGATCAATCAACACAGAATAAAATCCAATGTCAGACACACAATCCATTTACAAGTTCGTTCTGGGTCTGAACGAAACCGGAGGCACTTTCCTCGCATATCCATCCATCTCCAGGTACGTCTGGACGATCACCAACTGGTTCCCTCATCCTGGGTGTACAGCCCAATCAAGATCATCAGTAATCACCCAAACGATGTGAAGACTTCCGGTCTTCAACCACCGTCTTCATCTTCGACATCTCGTCGAATCGGTTATTCAGAATGGGTATAACCCGGCCTTTCTGAATGACCCACGTATATAATAAACGAATGTTACACAAACACAACAAACGCCTCATTCCAATTCAGAATATTCTTTTATTCACAAAAACACATTCTTAGGGAAAGGTTCCCATTAATTTTATCCGAGATAAATTCTTCAAAATTTATCCTATAATCTTCCTTTGGATATCATTTCAAACTAGTCGGGATTAACGAACCACACCGAAGTAATTATTTGTTTTATTTCCCAATCCCAACCTATATATCCCATGGAGCAAAACTGGTGATACTCCATATCTAACACCACGGTGTTATCGGTAAAATTAATTACCATTTCACGTTCAAATCTAATTAAAGATTTAACTATCGCTTTGGAGCAAAACTGGTGATACTCCACTCTCGATCACTTTTCAGATTTGATAATTTAAATTATCAATTCACTTTTTAATCTAATTAAAGATTCATTAAAACTCCACTTAGTTTTAATCTTTCAAAAATCAACATCTTGCCTTTAACTGGGTTAAAGAACTAATGTCATCTAAAACACGATTCACGATAAACCCAAATCACATTTGATATTAAATACAAGGCTCTGAATAGAAAATATATCGGCTTATATTCAATATCAAATTCTGAAACCAACAAATATCGTATTGGAAATAACGATATAAAATATATCTTTCAAATCCCCATAGCAATATTTGTATAGTCACGAAATCCAACATCGAAATATTCCGAAGATAATTTCGATTCAACTCCAGTCCAATCCACGTATTGGGAATATTGATTATTTTTAAAATCACTTTCAAATTCAATTTATTTATTTCAAAAATAAATTGATTTTAATTATAGTTCAAAACTAGTTCATTTTGATAAAAATCTATTTTTATCTTTTCAAATGTGGAGTTTTTCACCCCAATTTTTCCCAAATCATTTCTTATGATTTTACACAAATTATAGATATTTTTGATAATTTTATCAGGGCCTGTACAGTCGATTTCCACCAACGGCCATCGAACTGCACTTACAGCGATCTTTTCTGAATTTGATTTGGACATAATTCCAAATCCAACCGTTAGATTTCAAATTTCTAATATCCATTGGAAAGCTCTTTTCGATACGAACCCAACGGTTCCGGTTTTAGAGAATCCGACGGTCGGATCTCCCGCAACGTCCGTTTGAAATAAATGGTCGAAATTCACGAACTGCCGCGGCGCGGCGCGTTCTATTCAGGCCATTATATATATAATATATATATATATATATTATATATATTTCGCCGATTTCCTTTTTAAAACGTATTTTATAAATCGTTTTAAATTCGTTTTCAAAACCATTTCAACACTATATTCAATTTCAAATCGATTTGATTTCAATTCAATTCAAATTCTAATTCCTTTCAATTCAGTTCAATTTGAATTCATTTTTATTCAATTCGAATTCAAATTCACCTTCTATTCAATTCGAATCGAATTCATTCACTATTCGATTCGAATTTATTTCCAATTGATTCAACAAAGTTTCAATTTGAATGTTTAATCTAATTTAATTTGAATTTCATTTCAAAATATTAAGTTTTGAAATCACTTTTCAATATTCATTATAAAACGAATAAAATCGATATATAAATGTCGTTCACGTCAAAATAGCGCATCTCTAATCCACACGGCTTTATATATTTCAATAAATTCGTTATTCTATTCAACAAATGAATATTTATTCTATTCAACACATGAATCTATGTTTCTTTCAACACACGACTAATCTCAACACATGAGTACTGTCAACACATCACTATTTTGGTTATGTAAAATATTTTATAAAACTATGGTATCTATCGTTTGATTTTAATTAGACTCCACTGTAAAGTAGATTCTAATCTTAAATATGATAAAGATGTAATTTTTATTATTTAAAATATTTTACTCAACACACGAGTATTTTCAACACATGAACATCGTCAACACATGACTATTTTTATATTCAACACGTGAATTTTCTTTTATAATATTCATTATTTTCCCGATTGGAATGAGGCCCAATCAATCACCATATAATGTTAATTATATGGATTCCATACAACACATGTATATAATAGCATTGAAAAATAATCAACCATCAACCAAAGTGCACTACACTGTATAAGCATTAAATATAGACATCTAACGCTTATAACAGCCTGTCAATCAATCGATCGACATATTTAATCAATCAGGATGAGTGAACTTCAAATTTCATCCCAACACCCGTGTGGGGTTTCAAACAATCAAACACAAATTTTAGTTTGTGTAGTGGGGCGATGTGTAAAATTTATCGTCCCAATCAATGTCCTTCAAATAGGTGTACATAAACAAACCGTCCGGTTTGTAAATGAATATTTTATTTTATTCACTTCCACGTTAAAAATTATATTTTTAACGATAAAATATTCTATTTCAACACATGAATTTCTATTCAGTTCATTTATTCAATAAAATGATATTTTTATTTTTCTAACATATTTTAGAAAATTTCGGCGGCATAACGGCACGATACTAGAAACGGGACGAGGCCTAGCCTTATCCCCAGTCTAGTGAAGGCCCACGCCATTCACACATCAATCAAATCCAATTCAATTCACCAAACAATTCAATTCAAACCAATTAGACTAATCAACTACACAACCAAACAATTTCACAAACAAGCCATCCATGGTCTGTGGATGACGGGTGTCGGGTGCTACTAAGCACCGTCTGCATCCTAGTATATATATAACTAGAAAAAGAAATTGAAAGGTGAGAAGTTCTCACCAAAAGCTATCCCAATACCACTACTCTTCATTGACAGAAATCTTCCTCGTTCTTGCCTTTTTCATCTTCGTTGCCCGTAGTCACTACATATATAAAAATCACACATTTTTATATTTTGATGTCTTTAAAATAAAAGTCACATTTTTATTTATTCACTTTCAATTTAAAAGTCATATTTTTATAATCACTTCATATATTTAAAAATCGAATTTTTACTATGCTATTCAACATATAAAAATCGAATTTTTACTTCGCTATTCAATATATAAAGATCTTGCTTTTTTACATATAAAGATTTTATCTTTTCAAATATAAAGATTGAACTTTTTCATATACATCATTATAAAAATCACATTTTTATTTTTCTACACATATAAAGATGCTATTTTTAATATTGCTATCATGTAAAAATTATATTTCTAATTCTCTACATAAATGAAAATCATATTTTTACATCATCTATATAGTAAAGACTATATTTTTAATACTTTAAAAATATAAAGATCATATTTTTAATTCTTTAAAAATATAAAAATCATATTTTTAATCCACTTCATATATAAAAGTTATATCTTTAACCTTTTTTATAAATTAAAAACCGAATTTTAAAAATAAAAATCTTCTCTTCCTTATAAATAAAAATCGAAACTTTCATTAATAAAAATCCGACCTTTTCTATTTTAAAAATACTATCTTTTCTATTTTAAAAATACTATCTTTTCTATTTTAAAAATACTGTCTTTTCTATTTTAAAAATCAAATTTCTCTTTCTAAAAATCAAACTTTCTAATTTATGTATAAATGAAACAATGATTCTTTTCTGAAATTATCTATATGAAGAACATATATATATATATATATATATATATATATATATATACACACTTTACATAAATAATCAAATTAAAGTAAATAAAATAAATCAATAAAACTTACAGGAGGAGGTGGCCGAGGGGGTGGGTTTGCTGTGCGTCGCTGGGAGCTCGGGGGAGGAAGGAGGCGGCGCATTCGATTTGGGTAAAGGGGGGGGGGGGGGCTCGCGTCGGCTCTGGGCTGGGGGGCTTCTGTTTGCGGCAGCGCGCCAGGTGCAGGGGAGGAGGAGATGAAGCAGCGGCGGCGGCTCTCCTGGGGAGCGGCGCGCGTCGATCGGAGGAGCGGCAGCTCCTCCGTCTTCCTTCTCTCTTCCTTTTATTTTTTATTTTTTTTCTGTAATCGATTTTGAAAATAGAGAGGGGGGGCAGCGTATAAAAGGGAAGAGGGGGGTTTTTTTTTTTTTTTTTTTTATATTATTTAATTTCTAAAAGTTGACTTTTACATACGACCTCGAAACGAGGCCTACCGCCTGTCGTCCATAGTGTTTAACCCCCATTCCGAACACAATGGGATATGCCACGTAGGACAATTCAATCGTTTCGATCAGTTTCCGTTAAATTTACATTTAAATCACTATATTGAATTTTAAACGTACATTTCAAATTACCGGGGTCACATACTAACTCTATAAATTCCTAAAAAATATTTTCTAGCTTCGTATTGACGATACAGTCCTAACAAAAGTGGTTTCGTCGAATTCTGAGACCGTTAGAAAAATGGCCAATTTCCAGTCGATTAAAATCAACTGAAACTGGTCAAACGCGTTTTCCTTTGCCACGCTCACATATTGATTCGAAAAGTTATGAAATTTGGAATCTAACAATAATTTAACACTACGGATCCAACAAAACTGGTTTCGTCGAAATCCGAGGTCATTTGCAAAATGTCCATTTTTAAGGGCCTGAATTCCATAGCGACTATTCAGAATTTTCATCTGGACATATCTTTTGATTCCCGCTATGAAATTTTGATTTTTCGAATTCGTTGGAAAGATATCATCAATTAGATCCTAATGTTTTTGGTTTCACTACAATCCGGATTGTTTTGCACCCGGTATATTCAATTGAAGTTTGAAATCGAATTATCGAACTACCGCGCCATTTTCAATTCTATTTATAATTATATATAAATATTTATATTCTAACGACGGCGTATATAATATATACGTTCTATTATATTCAAAATAAATTTTCGTCGATATTATTTAAAATAATCTATTTTAAATATTCAAATTTCGCTAAAATTGCCAAAATAAAAATTTTAAACTGGCCCAGATTTTCGGGTTGTTACACACCTCGTCAAGATAGAATCAGTAGTGTTCTAAGACGAGTAGCTCATTAGAGATAGGATTAGTAATGTCCTAGAATGAGCTAAGCAGAATAGCAAAATAACTTAATCAGTACATCATTATCTTTTCATATATTCTTCTGCTTTTACCATATCTTAAAATTATCATTTCTGTGAGCTTGACACTTTTCTTGCTTGTACAGAACTTGACTTAGATAGCTACACGAGCAGCTGCAGCTAAAGGTAGAGCATGCCGAGGAGGTCGAGGAGAAGGACGGGGGAATATCCCTGTTGTCCCAGAGCCTTTGATTCAGCCACCATAACCCCCTTGACCGTTTGAGTTAGACCGAGTGGGAAAGACATATAGGAATCTGGGAGGCAAGCCATTTTTGGGCACTGGTACTGCAATTGAAGCCTTGGGCTGGTTGAACACTTGTGGGAAGATTTTCAGGGGCATGGATCTTGAGGATCAGAGGAAAAGCTTTATGGGCGCTTGGCTATTGCAGGACGAGGCCCAACTCTGGTGGGATGCCATCACCTTAAATAAGGAAGAGGTAGAGATGACATGGAATGAATTCAAAACACTGTTCAAAGAGAAGTTCGTTCCAGAGCAAGAGATGGAGCGCTTGCATGATGAGTTCGCCAATCTCCAACAAGGAGATCACACCATCCAGGAGTACCTCAATAGGTTCACTCAGCTATCCCACTACGCTCCAGAGCTTGTTCAGACTGTGAAGGCAAAGAATAAGAGGTTCATTCATGGACTTCAACGCAAGTATCAGGATAGGGCAATAAGCCATGTTAACCTTACATTCGTCGAGATATTCGATATGGCTTGCAATTATGAGAGCCTGGATATGAGAAACATGCAAATAAACCGCACAAAGAATCAGGCGGGAAACAAGCGCAAGACTTCAGAAAGTTAGCCCGAATCTAGCAACACAGCAGCTAATGCCAAGCCACAAACGAATAGGCCACCCAAAGGAAGCTGCTATAACTGCGGTCAAGCTGGCCATTACTCCAATGTATGCACCGCTCCAAAGCAGAAGAAGACCAACCAGCCCAGCTCGAGCAAGAACCCCCGCAAACCAGTTGAGTGTTTCAACTGCCACCAGACTGGGCACATCAGAAGGAACTGTCCTTTGCTGAAGAATTCATAGGTTGCACATGTATACGACGGGGCGAAACCGCCAGCTACTATTGATGGGACAGGTAAACCCGACGTTTTGGGAGGTACCCTTACTATTAAAAATATTCTTGTTTTCATACTATTTGACACTAGTGCATCACAAAGTTTTATTGCAACTAACACTGTTAAAAAGTTAAAGTTAAAACTAAGAAAGCTTAAGGAATCGATAAGAGTTCATAATCCGGTAGGAGGTTCTCTTGTTCTCAGTACATATTGTAAAGTGCCCGTTTCGTATTCTTGTTACCAGTTTACTTTTAAATTGTTTGCCAAGAATTTTCCTGAGTTTGATATTATTTTGAGGCTGGATTGGTTAACGAAATATAAGGCTGAAATTGATTGTGCGGAAAGAATAGTAAAAATTAAAACATAGCTTGGATATATTACTATACCATGCCATGGTTCATATCCTAATAGAAAAGAGTTTTGGTCTGCAATAGAAGTTATTCCCGCTTTATTAGAAAAGATTCCTGTTGTTAAAAGCTATGCGGATGTGTTTGAAAATGTCGAAAGCTTACCTCCGCAAAGAGAAATTGAATTCCGAATCGATCTAATTCCGAATTCCAGGCCAGCAGTGCATTATATTCGAAGAATGACATTAAAAGAAGAAGAAGAATTGGGTGATCAAACTCGACAACTTTTATGGAAAGGTCTGATCAGACCCATCTTTTCTAATTGGGGTGCCACTGTAATGTTTGTTCCTAAGTCAGATGGTACTCTCCGATTGTGTGCTGATTACCGAGACCTCAACAAGTGGACGCTCAAGAACAAATATCCATTATCCCGCATCGATGATTTGTTGGATCAATTGAATGGAGCACGAGTATTTTCCAGAATGGACCTAGCTATAGGTTTCCATCAACTAAGAATTGCCGAAGAATATGTTCCTCTGACAGCTTTCAAAGGTCCAGACATATTTTATGAGTGGTTAGTAATGCTGTTCGGCTTGTGTAACACTTCAGCATACTTCGTCGATTTAATGAATAGAGTGTTTAGAGAAGTCTTGAATAAATTTGTTCTGGTATTAATCGATGATATTTTAATCTACTCCAAGTCAGAAAGCGAGCATGAAAAACACTTAGAACAAGTGTTGGGGATTCTGAGAAAGAACGCCTTCAAAGCTAAATTCTCTAAATGTATCTTCTGGCAGGAGGAAGTGAAGTTCCTTGGCCACGTAGTGTCAAAGAAAGGAATTTCTATAGATCCGAGAAAAATTACAGCAATTGAAGAATGGAAGCAGCCTACTACACCCACGGAAGTCCGAAGTTTTCTGGGATTGGCTGGTTATTATCGGAAATTCATTAAGGATTTTTCAAAGATATCTGGTTCATTAACCAAGCTTATGAAGAAGCACGAAAAATTTAAGTGGACTCCCAAATGTGAGAAAGCTTTCCAGGAACTGAAATTAAAATTGAAAACTGCTCCAGTATTAACCATTATCGATGGCAATCAGGATTTGACAGTTTGGATGGATGCTTCTATTAGAGGTCTCGATGCAGTGTTAATGCAAAGAGGCCAAGTAGTCGCTTATGCTAGCCATCAGTTGAAGGCGCACGAGAAGAATTATGTAACTCATGATTTGGAATTATTAGCCATCGTGTTTTCTATGAAGATATGAAGGCACTATCTACTAGGTGAGAAATTTGAATTATATACTGATCATCAACCATTGAAGTATTTGTTCACCCAGAAAGACTTGAATATGAGACAACAACGTTGGCTAGAATTTCTTGCAGCGTATGATCTAGATATTTTGTATATGCCGGGGAAAGCAAATGTGGTAGCGGATGCACTTAGCAGGAAAACCGCAATCATTGCCAATCTGATAATCACGCCGTCTTTGATTGATAAGATCTTTGTACTTCAAAAAGACGATGAATTTATTCAGAGGATTGGCAAGAAGATCAAGGAGGGTGAACCCTCAAGTTTCCAGATTGATAACCAGGGAGTTCTGAGGTTGAAAGGCCGAATTTGCATCCCCAATATTTCTGAGCTCCGAAAAGAAGTGATGGATGAATGTCACAAGTCTAAACTGAATATCCATCCGGGTGTGAGAAAAATGTATAATGACCTCAAACGCACATTCTGGTGGAGGGCAATGAAAAGGGACATTTCTATATATGTTAGCAGGTGCTCTACTTGCCAACTAGTCAAAAGCGACCAACAGAAACTGGCCGGATTATTTCAACCGTTGGAAATTCCAAATTGGAAGTGGGAACAAATTTCTATGGACTTCATAGATGGTTTACCCCAAATCAGGAAGGAAATGACAGTATTTGGGTGATCATAGATCGTTTCACGAAGACCGCCCATTTCATACCTGCCAGATCCAATAGAAATGCTCAAAGTCTAGCACAGATTTATCTCAAGGACATTGTCAAGCTACATGGAGTGCCGATCAGCATAGTCAGTGATAGAGATCCATTATTTACTAGCAAATTCTGAGAGGCATTTCAAGTAGAACTGGGGACAAAGCTGAACCTGAGCACCGCATACCACCCTCAGACAGATGGCCAAACTGAGAGGGTGAAACGTATTCTAGAAGATTTACTTCGGGCTTGCATTATTGACTTTGGCGGATCATGGGAAGACCACCTGCATTTGACAGAGTTCTCATACAACAACAGCTGTTAGTCAAGCTTAAAAATGTCGCCATTTGAAGCATTATACGGTAGACCGTGCGGATCTCCTGCACGTTGGGTAGAACCTGGCAATAGACTTGTATTGGGGCCCGATATGATTCGCAAAGCTTCAGACAAAGTCGATTTCATCAAGAAACGATTACAAACAGCTCAAAGCCGACAGAAAAGTTATGCGGATTCTAGAAGAAGAGACCTAGCATTTGCTGTTGGTGATTATGTTTATTTGAGAGTTTCTCCGATGAGAGGAGTAATCCGATTTGGTAAAACTGGGAAGTTGGCACCCAGATTTATTGGTCCCTTTCATATACTTGAACGAATTGGAACTCTCGCTTATAGGGTTCAATTACCTGATTGGTTGCCGGGAGTACATAATGTGTTTCACATATCTCAACCTCGAAAGCATGTGCGTGACCCAGATCTTGTTGTAGAAGAAGCAGCGCAACATGGCTTGGAAATTACTCCAGAATTAGCAGTCAGAAGAGAACTGATAAAGATTATTGGCAAAGAAACTAAAGAGCTAAGGAACAAGTAGGATCATTTAGTTAAAGTGCATTGGAGTGGAGATCCTAGAGACTGTACTTGGGAGATAGAAGAAAGCATTAAGCAAGCTTATCCCAATTGCAGAGTGGACATCTCTGACTAACTGCGGTGCAAGGTACATTTACAATACTTTGCCTTTCCGTTTTGTTTCCTACTTTACTGTTGTTTCCTTTTCGGGGACGAAAATTTTTAAGTGGGGGAGATTGTAACAACCTAGAAAATACGAGCCAATTTAAAATTTTTAATTTGGTTATTTGAATGAATTTGGAGTAATTGAAGTAAAATATTTCAATTAAATAACGAGTTAGAAATAGTGCGGCAGTTTAAAATTTTTAATTCGAACTTTGATTGAAAGTACTGGATGCAAAATAAAACGGATTTTAGCGAAACTAAAAATATTTAAATCTGTTTAAAAATATCTTTCTAACGAATTTGAAATATCAAAATTTCATAGTGGGAATAAAAAGTTATGGCCTGATGAATATTCAGAATGGTCGCTATAGAATAAATGTAGCCCTTGAAATTGACATTTTGCAAACGACCTCCATTTTTGACGAAACCACTTTTGTTAGATCTGTGATATCAATTTATTGCTAGACTTCAAATTCAATAATTTTTGGAATTAATATGTGAGCGTGGCAAAGGAAAATGTGTTTGGTTGATTTTAGTCAAATTGGATCGACCAGAAAATGGCCGTTTTTCAAACGGTCTCAGAATTCAACGAAATCAGTTTTATTGGGACCGTATCGTCCCAACATAGCTAAATAATTTTTTCGGGAATTTTTAGAATCAGTATGTGGCCCCGGCAAATTAAAATGTACGTTTAAAATAGAATTTGAATGTTTTATATTTTAATTTGAAAAATAACTGACTGTAACAGTCTAATTGGTTTACGAAACATATCCCATTGTGTCCGGGATGGGGTTATTTAGCTAAGGGCAACAGTCATTGGGTTTGAATTGGTGCTCTTCTAATAAAACTCTAATTTTTGAAATAATATATATACCGACCAATCAAATTAATCCATTCATATTTTAATTTTCTAAAAAAAATAAAATAAAACCCCAGACCCTCTCGATTATCGACCACGGCCGTGTTCTCCCCTTCCTGACCATATTCCAGCCAATCCACCCCCAAATTAGCCACTGCTCCTTTGGAACTTTTTAAAGAACTCCCCTCGAGCTTCAAATCAATAACAATTTCACCTCGCCTCGTCGCCCCAGCATCGATAACCACCTTCTCGAAGATCGGAGCTTTCAGTCGCCGCCACAGTCGATTCTGTCCACCGAGTTCACCAGTGCCACCACCCCTAGGCGCGCGCTTCCAGGCTCTATCACGTGGCATAGGCCGATCATCTTCAAGTGCAACCGTTTGAGTGCTAGATCGAAGCCTTGTTTTGAACATTCAAAGAAGGTATACAGCCTTTGTTTTTGAAATAGAAAATAACACTTTTAAGTGTTTCAAATCATGATTTTCAAATAAAAATCACATCATTTTGCTATGTTGACGAAATTCGATGAAACAGGAAACATCAGACTCGTAGCGACATCATCTACATTCTAGAAGAAGTTAGAACGTGCTCCGAGCTCGCTACAAATTTCAGAAGGATTAAAATCAATGTGCGACATCTAAATTCAATATGGAATGGAAATGCATTGTATAAATTATATGAGCGAAATATAAATTATATATGCATTTTACACCACATGTATGAGTGTAGTATAAGTTATATGAGCGATGTATAAATTATATGTGCATTGTAAAAATCATATATGTGTTGAAATGGAAATGAAATATATTTATATATGTATATATATATACTCCCCTCGTCCACAGACCATGGTCGATATGAATTGATTGTGATTGACGTGAAATTAATTGATAATGCGAATGGTTGAAAATTAGTTGAATTGCGAATGGTTAGAAATAATTGTTTGTGGTTGAAAGAAATTGTTTATGGTTGAAACAATGGGAATTATTGTGGAAAATTCATATGATATGAAATTGATCTTAGATCATTTAGATTAGCCCTTTATGGAACGCCGTGAGGCCTAAGGTAGTGCGAGGAGCCATACTCGGAACGGTGCCGGTTTTTAACCCCTTAACGTTATGCTGCCGAAATTTTCAGTAATATCTATGTGTTTGAATTATTTTCATGTATTGAATTATATTCATGTTTTGAATAAATTGTTTAGATAATAAAAATCACATTTTTAGTATGTGTGTGAAGTATATGAAGTGTGCATGTATGAGATATTCATATGTTGAGATATTCATGCATTGAATGACATTCATGTGTTGAATAAATTGTTTGAAAAGTAAAAATCACATTTTCATCATATATAGAGACTATATAAAATACTTGTGTTTTAAATAAATAATTTTAACTTCAAAAATATCAATTTTATCTTATTTACGAAGTATATAAAATATTTATGTTTCAAATAAATTGTTTTAACGATAAAAATATCATTTTTATTATATGTATGAACTAATTAAAATATTCATATGTTGAAAAGGATTCATGTGTTGAATAAATGGATTGAACAATAAAATTAACATTTTATTGTGAATATGAAGTGCTAAAAACATTCACGTGTGGAATAAATATTTTGAACGATAAAAATAACATTTTTATCATGTATATGACTCGCAAAAAATACATATGTGTTGAAACATATTTTTGTTCGCCAAAAATAACAATTTTATCCTATGTACGAAGTGTTAAAAATAACCGCGTGTTGAAATAAACATTTGTTCGCTAAAAATATTATTTTAGTTTAGTTCTGCATATATATATGTGTGTCGAACAGGAATATGGATTAGCTGTTGAGTAAAGAATATATTTGCGTGCCCAACAAATAGGTAAGCCTTAGTGAGTTGGCTATGCAATCTTATTATTATATAAATTCCTGTGAATGCCATTGGATGCAGAGTGCTTGTTGTTCTGTGTGAAATAATAAACGTCGCCATAGGATAGTAACAATTAATTTTGAACTACACTACATGGCATACTTCTAGAAGATAACATACCCTATCATATACCACATAAGCATTTGGAGCTTATGTGATGAGGTGGAAGATTTATCATACAAGCGAGAGGCTTGTATGGCGATGATTATATTTCAGGTTGAACTGAAGACTGATATGAACCATATAAAATATAACGATAAATTGCCAGATAATAAAAACCCTACACGGGTCCAGAGATGACAATAAACACGTCTCTTTAGTCATTAAGGCACAAAAACCATTTATAGGGTGACGAGAATTTATTCTCTGGAGTTATGGTCTATACACACTCCCCTGTGGACACCGGAATCTATCACTATAAATATGTGCATGTTTTTTTAGGATTTTTGGGTGCCTAATATGGCCCAATAAATTTCCAAACCCCACCCCGTATAAAGGAGGTTATGGCGAAATTTTCTGAAATTTAAAGGCCTTAGTGAAATATCTGAAGTGAAAATCGATATGGAAATCGCCGAATGAATTATATATATATATATATATATATATATATATATATATATATATAAAAATTAAATAAAACAAATAACGTCGCTGTAGTTCGTATTTTGGAATCGTAATTTTAAATGATTATATAGGGAAATCTGACCATCGGATATCCCAGTAACCGGAACCCTTAGGTTCGCTTTGGAAAAGTCTTTCCAACTATATAAAGTTTGTTAAAATCCAACAGTTCGATTGTGTGGAATTTTAAATTTAAATCTGAATAAAAACAGCGCCAGAATGAATTATATATATATATATATATATATATATATAAAAAAAATAAATAAAACGAATAACGAAGCTACAGTTCGTATTTTGAAATTATAACTTTAAACGATTATATCGAGAGATCCGACCATCGGATTTTCCCGAAACTGGAACTGTTGGGTTCGATTTGGAGAGATCTTTCCAATGGAATCAACTTCGTTAAGATCCGACGGTTAGATTTTGAGAAATGTGTAAATCAAAATTAGAGAAAAACAGTGCCAGGGCTACGTTATGGCCTGAAATGTCGTTTAATTAAATGGCGCGATTTTTTAATAAATAAAAATAGCGATATACATTATAAATATTGTAGGCGATATGGAATGGAAATAAACTGATTCTACTTGGTTTGCTTGATATTTGATGGTTGAATGTGTTTGACATTAAAATTATATAAAGAACGTAAATGTAGATGTCGAATAATTTACCCATGGACAGAATTGATTTGAATTCTAATATATGTGAATTATTTGAAAAGGCCGAGTAATTCTCATTTCAAATAAGTGATCGACGAATAAATGTCGAAGATATGAAGAGGGAGTAAGACTGGTGATCTTCACATCGTGTAGGTTACTACTGATGCCTTTGAGATGGGTAGCTCCCTTAATGAGGTTACCGTGGTAGTAGTCTAAACGTACTTGTTGATCGTCCGAATATGCGAGGGCCTCTCTCCTGTATTGAACATACGAGAGTAGGAATAAGGTGCCTTTGGTTTCGTTCAGACCCAGAACGGACTTGTAAATGGATGTGTGTCTGACGTGTATTTTGTGCTGTATTCGTTGATCTCTACTAAATATACATCTGTTTGGCGGCGGAGAATTTATTCTCTTGCTTAACGCCCTTCTCTGAGACGGACGAGCTCAGAGGTTGTATATCGGTATACATCGGTGGTATGGTGTGGATTGACAACATGGCATGCAAAGATGCAAATGTTCAAGGCTTTTGTTGAAAAGCAGAGTCTTGTGGTTGATGATCAAAGCACAGCTTTATAGCATAACTCTGTGTATGGCGTTAATTCACGAGCCTCACCCTGACATTGTATGGTGTGGATCGTGACTGCAGGAGTGCATGATGTTTCTTTCTGGCTAGGGTGGTGTCAGTGTTTTACTCACCCTGACATTGTTGATATTTTACCCTTTGTGGATATTGGAATGCAAGGCGCCTCAGATATATCGGTCTCTACGGAGCCAATGGATAGGTCCGATTTGCGTTGCATTGTGTGATGGGACTTGAGTCTTATAACGGCTTCATTTTTATAAAAAAGCATTGCGTTGATTCATAAGATTTACTTTACTTCATGCACTGGAAACCACTGGGGTAAACCCGTTCCACGAAAGTGGCGTGGTCCTATGATTTGCCTTGTTATTGTTGTTTATCCAGTTAAGTAGATTTCTCATGCCAGTCCGATGACTAACTCTTAGTTTGTTTCACTTTGCAAACTCGGGTGCCCTTATTTTCACACGGGCATCCTAGTGACAGGTAATAGGGTATATTTTGGCTTTTGCACTACAGCATGGAGTGCACCTTTTGGCTTGTATGGCGAGGACTTGACTTCTCAGTATTTTGGCTATTTGATATTCCGCCACTAGTACCTTATGTATATGATTACGCTTATCGCGATGCAGACAGATTTACTTCTATTATGTATCTATAATGTATATGTACCAGTGATCTTGATGTAGACTGATCATTTCCTTTCATGCACTAAGTTGTATCCTACACTGTGCTACTCTGATGTTATTACATATTATGATTCCTCGGTCATATTGATGTAAATTATTCTATTTTCTGTTTATGCTATTATCTGTTCTCTGCTAATGATGATTAATGTGTTATATTCCAGTGATTATCCTTAATTCTGTCGTATGGAGTTTGGAGATCGTCACATGTGTTTTTCTTTTATTGCTTGATCCGTGATTGTTTTGCCTCACCATAAATCTATTTCTATTTGTTTTTCCACAAGGTTGGTTTTTTTATTCCCAAGGCTTTTTGGGAAACTTTTCCCCAACACATATTTCTTAAGTTGTTGTAATAAAGTCTATGCAGTAATGAACATGTAAATAAAGTCCCTATTTTTTTTTAATTATAAATTGTGAACTAGTTTGCAATTTTCAAATAGAGAAATGTAATTTAACTTGCGCTTTCCCAAAAATGGTAAAAATATGAAAAATTAATTTTTTATGTTCAAAGATAATAATAATTTTTATTTGAGTATAATTTAAATAAATTTGCAATTTTTCACCATTGTCGAATTTTACAGATTTTTTTTTTAAAAAAAGCTACAAATTCATTTGCATTTCCTATCAAAAAGTGCAAGGTACCTTGCATTTTCCATGGTTTGGAAAAAAACGTACCTAGTTTACACATTTATTTTTGGACTTTTCTTGCAACAACATCAGAAACATGGACTTATACTTCTTTCTTGATTGAAGAATAAGAAATATTGGGAACAAAGGGAAAAAATAATATTAAATAACGACATACTTTTCGTCTTAATTATAATCTTATTTGAAATGTTATTTAATAAACAACGAAGGCTGTTGAGACGACCCCAAACCCCGTACTGATGGTGGAAAGGGTAATCCGTGGAATATAACACAGAAACAGATAATAGCAGAACAAAATTAAGTAAGTACACCAGATAATGAACAATAGAATATACTGGATAAAAGTAATCATCAGAGTTACACAGTATACAGGATCTTACTTAGTACCAATACAGTTCAGCTATACATAAATGTCTACAGCGGAAAACAAACAAAATATGTACAATAGGAGCTGAACAGCATAAAAAGAGATAAATGATAGAATCCATCTTCAGCTCCAGCTACCCAGAAATAACCAGCTAAACCTGAATACAAGGCTGCCCGTGTAGAAAAAGGGGCACCCGAGTTTGAAAGTGAAACAAACTACGAGTTAGTCATGGGACTGGTATGAGAAATCTATTCAACACATATATAATATGGCTAATCACAGGACCACGCCACTTTCGTGGAACGGGTTTACTCCATTGGATTGCCAGTGCTTTAAAACAAATCTTTCTTTTAAACATCGCAATGCTTTTTATAAAAATGAAGCCATTATAAGACTCAGTTCCCATCACACAATGTAACGCAAACCGGAGGATAGAGTTTTTACCTTATAACGGCCAAAATATGCTTGATACGAATAAAACAAAGGCATTTGATATTATTGCTAGTGTTTATATGTTTTGAAAACAATTTCAAATCATAACTATCAATCATAGACGACATGAGCGTCCCATGCCACTATGTCGCCAAATATATATACAATCGAAACCGCACAGTCACATATTTGGAAATTGGATTTCCTTAATGAACCAAGGCAAAAGATAGTCCTTACCGAATTCGAGACGCTCTAGCCCGTGTCTCAGGTACAGGCGCAACCGTACCTTGGATCGTCAGGGCCGGTCCACACGAAGTGGATTATAATACCTGAACAATGCGTTTCTCCACCCTTTGGGGTGTAAATGAGCCAACGAATGACTCCATCGGACCCGGATCGTCCGATCAAACCGAGGCGCCTCGCAACAGCAACAACCACATAGGTGAAAAGTATATAAATGTCAGGGCTGGTAGGTCACTGACACCACCCTAGCTAGAAAGAAAACGCACGTCCCCCCTGAGGTCCTGCTCCCGTTTTTGGTTCATACCGGGGTGTGAGGATCGCGATTTCACGTTATACACAAAGCTACGCCACACAGGCGGTGCTTTGGTCATCACCACAAGACTTTGCTTTTCAACAGAAGCCCTGATCACTGCATCTTAGCATGCCACATAGGCAATTCATGCCATGCGACTGATGTCCATCGATATACAACCTCTGAGCTCGTGCGTTTCAGAGAAGGGCGTTAAGCAAAAGAATAAATTCTCCGCCGCCAAACAGATGTATATTTAATAGAGATCAATCAACACAGAATAAAATCCAATGTCAGACACACAGTCTATTTACAAGTCCGTTCTGGGTCTGAACGAAACCGGAGGCACTAAATACCTCGCAAACCCATCGACCACCACGTACGTCTGGACGATCACCACTCATTATCCATATTTCGGGATGCCTCCCAATCAGGACCTCGGTTACCATCCAAACGAGGTGAAGATCTCCGGTCTTCGACCACCGTCTTCATCTTCAACTTTCAATCGTCGGTCAATTATTTGGAATGAGAATTAACTCGGCCTTTTCAAATAATTCACGTATATTTATAATTTCAAATAAATTTATTTCAATGGTTAAATCAATCGACAACACCAATTTTGTTCTTTAATGTAATTTTCACACCAAACACATTCAACCATCAAATACCACATAAATCGAGCAAATTCAGTTTATTTCCCTTCCATCTCGTTTATGATATTTTACAATGATTTATCGCTATTTTTATTTATTTTAAAATAGCAATTTATTCAAAACGACGCTTCGGGCCATAACGCGGCCGTGGCGCTGTTTTTCTTCAGATTTGATCTACACATATCTGAAAATCTAACCGTTGGATCTTCACAAAATTTACATCATTAGAAAGGTCTTTTCAAAATGAATCCAACGGTTGTATATCGATGGTCATATCTATTGTTCATTATCTGGTGTATTTACTTAATTCTGTTATGCTATTATCTGTTTCTGTGTTATATTCCACGGATTACCCTTGCCACCGTCAGTACGGGGTTTGGGGTTGTCTCACGTGGTATCAGAGCTTTGGTTAAGCTTAGTTCTGGAATATAACATTTG
This sequence comes from Allium sativum, assembly GCA_030737875.1. Taxonomy (NCBI): domain Eukaryota; kingdom Viridiplantae; phylum Streptophyta; class Magnoliopsida; order Asparagales; family Amaryllidaceae; genus Allium; species Allium sativum. Next base: position 456,445,515 of record CM060920.1, read on the forward strand.
AACGAACTCGTCAGAAATAGAACCAGTAGTGTTCTAGGACGGGTAACTCTATACAGATAGGACCAGTAATATCCTAGTATAAGTAAAGCAGAATGGAATACAACCCAGTAGACACATCTACATTGAAGTATTTGTCTCTATATTTTGAAATATCTTTTCTGTTGACCTGACACTTTGTCTGCTAATTGCAGACATACTAGAAAATGTGTGACAGGAACAGTAGAAATAATCGTATGGCTCGACCAGCTAATGAGCCAGTTATGCTCCCGCAGTCAGAATCCGATATAGAAGTTCTATTCAAGAGATTTCGAAATCTGGGTGGATTGCCATTCTTAGGCAAGGAATCCATTATGGAAACACAAGCTTGGATTCGTTCTGCAGAGAAAATCTTTGAGGGTTTAAAGCTGAGAGACGATCAGAAAAGATTGCTGGCGTCTTGGGCACTCAAAGAGGAAGCTTTGTTTTGGTGGAATTCAATTATTAAAGATAATCCAGAAGGTGATATCAACTGGGACAGATTCAAAGTGATTTTCTTAGAAAGATTTACTCCTCCCGAAGCAACCGAGCGATTATGTGATGAATTTTCTTATTTGATACAAGGTGATATGACCATCCCAGAATATCATAAGAAATTCAACGAACTTTCTCACTTTGCTCCTCATCTGATTCAAGATCCAAAGAGGAAAAATCTGAGATTTATTCATGGCCTCCAAAGGAAATATCAGAACAGTGTGATGAGGAATGTGAAACTTCCTTTTTCAGAAATGATTTATATGGCTTATCAGTATGAAGATCTCCATAATAAAGGCATGTTGCGCGACGAAGAGGAAGTCTGTTCTAGTGACAAAGAATAGTCAGAAACTGATATTCCTGAAGCCAGTACGAGGTCCGAGGTCACTAAGAAGCCCAGTGCCAAGAGGAAAAGGGCCAGATCTGGGAAAGAACCCGTAACGACCACCGTATGCAATAACTGCCATAAGAAGGGACATTTGTCGATAAACTGCGGACCCTTGAAGAAGCGATCAAAGGGTGGGCTTCAATCCAAGAAGAATATTCAAGGGGAGAAAAGGTGTAATCAATGTCATCGGTTTGGTCATGTAAAACAAGAGTGCCGGCTGTTAAAAACAACCAAAGAAGCTTAGGTAAATGAAGTAGCAGAAACCTCTGAGCCCTCAGCTAGTCAAGAAAGGGCCGATGTTTTAGAAGGAACGCTTACTGTCAAAAACAATCCAGTCAAAGTACTGTTTGACACAGGCGCATCACGAAGCTTCATTGCCAAAGATGCAGCTAAGAAACTGGATTTAAATTTGAAGAAGCTCAAGGAACCAATGACTGTCCAGAATCCGGTTGGGGGTTCCATTGATCTCAGTTGGGTTTGTGGAGTGCCGGTTTCTTTCTCTCGTTATCGGTTTCCTAACATCGCGGTCGTCATGAATTTTAAAGAGTTTGATCTTATCTTGGGGTTAGACTAGTTGACCAAATATGAAGCTGAAGTTAAATGCGCCGACAGAGTCATAAAGGCCAAGATTAAATCAGGTGATTATATAACCCTTCCCTGTGAAGGTCAGAATACTAATAGAAAAGACTTCTGGGCAGCTTTGAATGTTTCTCCAGCCCAAATAGAAAATGTCCCTGAGGTTACAGAAAATATTCTTGACCTCATCAAAGACATTCCTGTCGTCAAGAACTATGCGGATGTGTTCGAGGAAGTTGTTCGCTTACCTCCGCAAAGAGAAATAGATTTCAAAATTGCTTTAATTCTGAATGCAAGGCCGGTAGTTCACGCTATTCGAAGAATGTCCTTTAAAGAGAAGGAGGAATTAGACAATCAAACACGACAGCTAGTATGGAAGGGTCTGATCAGGCCTAGTTTCTCTGATTGGGGAGCAGCAGTGGTTTTTGTCCCAAAATCTGACGGTACTCCACGGCTATGTGTGGATTATCGGGATTTGATCAAACAGACAATAAAGAACAAATATCCATTGCCGTGGATTGATGATTTGTTGGATCGATTTAATGGCGCACAAGTATTTTCACGAATGGACCTAGCTAATGGTTTCCATCAACTTCGAATTGCCGAAGAGTGTGTTCCAATGACAGCGTTCAGAGGCCCCGACTTATTCTACGAGTGGTTAGTAATGCCGTTCGGCTTATGTAACTGTAACGACCCAGAAAATCTGAACCAATTTAAAATTTTTAAATTGGCTAAAATAATGGATTTTAAATATTTAAAATAAATATTTTAAATAATGGCGATGAAAACTGAGTTTGAATCGACATTTGAAAACGAATATAATTAATTATAATTATATATAGAATTGAAAATGGCGCGGTAGTTCGATAATTCGATTTCAAACTTCAATTGAATATACCGGGTGCAAAACAATCCGGATTTTAGTGAAACCAAAAATATTTAAATCTGTTAGTGAATATCTTTCTAACGAATCTGACCAATCGAAATTTGATAACGGGAATCAAAAGGTATGTCCAGTTGAAAATTCTGAATAGTCGCTATGGAATTCAGGCCCTTAAAAATGGACATTTTGCATACGACCTCGGATTTCGACGAAACCACTTTTGTTGGATCCGTGATGTCAAATTATTGCTAGGTTTCAAATTTCATAATCTTCCGAATCAATATGTGAGCGTGGCAAAGGAAAACGCGTTTGACCAGTTTCAGTTGATTTTAAATCGACTGGAAATTGGCCATTTTTCAAACGGTCTTAGAATTCGACGAAACTAGTTTTGTTAGGACCGTATCGGCAATACGAAGCTAGAAAATATTTTTCTGGAATTTTTCTAGTTAGTATGGGACCCCGGTAATTTGAAATGTACGTTTAAAATTCAATATAGTGATTTAAAATGTAAATTCAATAGGAACTGATTGTAACGATCAAATCAGCTTACGATACATATCCCATTGTGTTCGGAATGGGGGTGAAACGCTATGGACGACAGGCGGTGGGCCTCGTTTCGAGGTCGTATGTAAAGGTCAACCTTTTTGCAAAATTAAATAATAAAATAATAAAATAATAAAAATAAATTTTAATTCCCCCCTTTATCTTCCTTTCTGGCCCCCCCGTTCATTTTAATTTCAAACGAAAAGAAAAAAAAAACCTAAAAACCTATCGACCCGCCGCTCAGCCACCAGGAGGCGCCATCGCCTCGTCGAAGAGACCCCCGCCTCCGCCTGTTCCCCCTCCATCTATCGAAGACCCCGTCCCCCTCGAACCATCGCGAGCGAATCGAGCAGCCCCCCTCCCAGTCTGACGACCTCCTGCCACCACCGTTCGAAACCCGAGCCGCCGCCTCGAAGCCAGACTCCTCCTGCCTCCGACGAACTGCAGAAACCCCCCCCTTTGTAAGTTATTTTTTGCTTTGTTATTTTATTTTTAAGGATTTAAAAACTGTTTATTTAAAAAAAAAAGGGGGTTAAAACAGATTTTTCTAAAGTATTTAAAAACTGATTTTATTTTAATTAGTAAATTCTGATTTTTTTTTTGTAAAAAGAAAAACTGATTTTAAATAGATTTAAAAACTGATTTTAAATAGATTTAAAAACTGATTTTTAATAGATTTAAAAACTGATTTTAAACAGGTTATAAAAACTGATTTTTAAAAGAAGTTAAAAACTGGATTTTAAAAGAATTTTAAACTGATTTTTAAAAGGAAATAAAAACTGATTTTCAAAAGCATATAAAAACTTTAAAAAGAAAATGGTTTTAACTTCAAAGAGAAAAAGGTTTGAACTTTAAATAGAAAAGGTTTAAACTTTAAAAAGGAAAAGGTTTTAACTTCAAAGAGAAAAAGGTTTGAACTTTAAATAGAAAAGGTTTAAACTTTAAAAAGGAAAAGGTTTTAACTTCAAAGAGAAAAAGGTTTGAGCTTTAGAATGGAAAAAGATTTGAACTTTAAAAAGAAAAATCAGATTTTTATATATTGAAAGTCGAAGTAAAAATCATATTTTTATATATTGAATAGCGTAGTAAAAATTCGATTTTTATATATTGAATAGCATCGTAAAAATTCGATTTTTACATATGTAGAGAATACGGGCGAAAGCGACAAAAAGGCGAGGTTGGCGAAGATTTCTATAAGTGAAGTGTCGTGAAGTTGGATAGCTATTGGTGAGATTTCTGATTTAAAAATATTATATATGTGTTGAAGTAAAAGTGAATAGCTATATATAAATATCTCTATATATATATATACGCCCCTCGTCCACAAACCATGGACGATATTTATTGGTTGAAGTTGTTGTGAAAATTGATTGATAGCGAATGATTGTTTGGGATTGTTTGTGATTGATATTGGTTGATAGTGGTTGAAAAATACCCGTTTGTGGTTAAGAAATATTTGGTTGAAACCACATAGGATTAGTTTGTGGAAATGAAATAAATATATACATGCCGCCTGCGTGCGAACTAGATGCATGATCCCCATTGTCAAAAACCGCGAGGTATTAAGGTAGAGCGAGGAGCCGTACTAGGGACGGTCCCGATTTAACTACCCTGCCGTTATGCTGCCGAAATTTTGAATAATATTCGTGTGTTTGAATTATTTTCATATGCTTAAACTATATTTATTCATTGAATAGAAAACATTCATGTGTTGAATTGATATTCATTCGTTGATTAGAAATTCATGTGTTGAATGGTATTCATATTTTGAAATAAATTGTTTTATGATAAAAATCCCATTTTTATCACCAACTTGAACTATATAGAAGAATAGTGTTTTGAAATGAATTGTTTTACAATAAAAATCACATTTTTATTGTATGCATAAATCGTTGAAATGTGAAGTGTTAAAAATAGCCACTTGTTCAAAATAAACATATATGAGATGAAATATTCATTAATTAGCTAATGAAATGATTTGCACCTATGTATGTAACATTAGAATAAATGGTGTCTTTAAACCAAACAGAAATCAAATATGAAGTTGAATAGAAAATGACAAATGATAAGAACTGTATATATATGTACATGTATATTCATTGAACAGGTTATAGCAAAGGGGCTAGAGAAGAGGAATAAAATTTTGTGCCCGACAAATAGGTACACATTTACTGTTTTGTTTGGGTGATGATTTTATGAGCCTATTGGCTAGCCGCTTGGCTTTTTCTTTTTCTTTTCGAGATTAGAAGGACCGGGAAAGCTATTTGCGATTTCCCGATGCTCCCGGTGCAGGGGAGGTTATGGCGAAATTTTCCAAAATTTTAAGGTGTTAGAAAAATATTTGAAGTGAAAACGATATGGAAATCATTGAATGAACTATATTTATATAAATATATAAATATAAATAAAATTAAAACGAAACGAAGCCGTGCAGTTCGTGTTTCGAAACCGTGATTTCAAACGACTAGTGCGGGAAATCCGACCATTCGATTTTCCCGAAACCTCAACCGTCGGGTTCGCCTTGAAAATATCTTCCCAACGGCACCAACTTTGTAAAAATCCAACGGTTGGATTGTCTGGAATGTTTAATTCAAATATGAAGAAAAACAGCGCCAGAAACGATTATATTTATATATAAATATAAATATAATTTTAATTAATCGAATAACGACGCTGCAGTTCGTATTTTGAAATCGAAAATTCAAACGATTGTACCGGGAGATCCGACCGTCGGATTTTCCCGAAACTGGAACCGTTGGATTCGTTTTGAAAAGACCTTTTTAATGATGTAAACTTTGTGAAGATCCAACGGTTAGATTTTCAGATATGTGTAAATCAATTCTAAAGAAAAACAGCGCCACGGCCGCGTTATGGCCCGAAGCGTCGTTTTGAATAAATTGGCTATTTTAAAATAAATAAAAATAGCGATAAATAGTTATAAAATACCATAAACGATATGGAATGGAAATAAACTGAATTTGCTTGATTTGTGTGGCTTTTGATGGTTGAATGTGTTTGGTGTGAAAATTACATTAAAGAACACAATTGGTGTTGTCGAATAATTTAACCATTGAAATAAATCGATTTGAAATTCTAAATATACGTGAATTATTTGGAAAGGTCGAGTTAATTCTCATTTCGAATAATCGACCGACGATTGAAATTCGAAGATGAAGAAGATGGTCGAAGACCGGAGATCTTCACCTCGTTTGGATGGTAACCGAGGTCCTGATTGGGAGGCATCCCGAAATATGGATAATGAGTGGTGATCGTCCAGACGTACGTGGTGATCGATGGGTTTGCGAGGTATTTAGTGCCTCCGGTTTCGTTCAGACCCAGAACGGACTTGTAAATGGACTGTGTCTGACATTGGAGTTTATTCTGTGTTGATTGTGTAACAACCCGAAAATCTGGGCCAGTTTAAAATTTTTATTTTGGCAATTTTAGCGAATTTTGATTATTTAAAATGGATTATTTTAAATAATATAGACAAGAAATTTATTTTGAATAGAATTCGATCGTTTATATTATACGCGTCGTCGTTAGAATATAAATATTTATATATAATTATAAATAGAATTGAAAATGGCGCGGTAGTTCGATTATTTGATTTCAAACTTCAATTGAATGTACCGGGTGCAAAACAATCCGGATTTTAGTGAAACCAAAAATAATGGGATCTAATTGATAATATCTTTCTAACGAATTCGACCAATCGAAATTTGATAGCGGGAATCAAAAGATATGTCCAATTGAAAATTCTGAATAGTCGCTATGGAATTCAGGCCCTTAAAAATGGACATTTTGCAAACGACCTCGGATTTGGATGAAACCACTTTTGTTAGATCTGCAGTGTCAAGTTATTGTTAGATTCCAAATTTCATAATTTTTCGAATCAATATGTGATCGTGGCAAAGGAAAACGCGTTTGACCGATTTTAGTTGATTTTAATCGACTGGAAATTGGCCATTTTTCAAACGGTCTCAGAATTCGACGAAACTAGTTTTGTTAGGACCGTATCGTCAATACGAAGCTAGAAAATATTTTTCTGGAATTTCTCTAGTTCGTATGTGGCCCCACTAAATTGAAATGTACGTTTAAAATTCAATATAAGGATTTAAATGTAAATTCAACGGAAACTGATTGTAACGATCAAATCAGCTTGCGATACATATCCCATTGTGTTCAGAATGGGGGTAAAACGCTATGGACGACAGGCGGTGGGCCTCGTTTCGAAGTCGTATGTAAAAGTCAACCTTTTTGAATAATTAAATAATTAAAAAAATATATAAAATATATTCTTTCCCCCCCTTTTCCTTCTGCTTGGCCCCCCCCCCCCGTTTCATTATACAGAAACGAAATAAAAAAAAAGAAAAAAAAGAAAACCTAAAGCGAATCAAAGCCGCCGCCTGAACCCTCGGAGCCGCCCCCTCGTCTCGACGCCGACGAAGACCCGCCCCCCTCGTCTCGATGCCGACGAAGACCTGCCCCCCCCTCCATCGATCGAAGCATCGCGACGCCCCCCCGGGAGCCTCGAAGACGCCGCCATCGACGAACAACACCACCTCGAAGCCCTCCGACGTCTGCGAAGACCTCCCCCCCCCCTCTCTGTAAGTATTTCTGTTTATTTTATTATTTTATTTTTATTTTATAAAAAACGAATTTAATAATGATTTTTGTTTTAAAGAAATAAAACTGATTTTGTTTCTAAAGTATTAAAAACTGATTTTGTTTTAGAAATATAAACTGATTTTTAAAGGAAATATAAAAACTGAATTTTTTATAAAATTAAAACTGAATTTTTTATAAAATTAAAACTGTTTATTTTAAAAAAGAATAAAACTGGATTTTAAAAAGAAAAAAACTGATTTTACAAGTTTTAAAAACTGATTTTAAAAGGCTTAAAAACTGATTTTAAAAGGCTTAAAAACTGATTTTAAAAGACTTAAAAACTGATTTTTTTTAAAGGGTTTTAAAGGATTTAAACTTCAAAAAGTAAAAACGGATTTTTTTTAAAAAGAAGTTAAAACTGATTTTAAAAAGCTATAAAAACTGATTTTGTTTTAAAGGAAAAATCAGATTTTTATATATTGAAAGTCGAAGTAAAAATCAGATTTTTATATATTGAAAGTCGAAGTAAAAATCAGATTTTTATATATTGAAAGTCGAAGTAAAAATCATATTTTTATATATTGAATAGCGTAGTAAAAATTCGATTTTTACATATGTAGAGAATACGGGTGAAAGCGACAGAAAGGCGAAGTTTTCTATCAAGGAAGAGCCGTGGAGCTGGATAGCTATATGTGAGAATTTCTCACCTTTCAATTTATTTTCTAGTTATATATATATACTAGGATGCAGACGGTGTTTAGTAGCACCCGACACAATCGTCCACAGACCATGGACTTGTTTGTTTGATTGAAAATTAGTTAGATTATTTGGTTGGGATTGTGTGGTGAAATGAATTGATTTGATTGATGTGTGAATGGCGTGGGCCTTCACTAGACCGGGGATAAGGCTAGGCCTTGTCCCGTTTCTAGTATCGTGCCGTTATGCCGCCGAAATTTTCTAAAATATGTTAGAAAAATAAAAATATCATTTTATTGAATAAATGAACCGAATAGAAATTCATATGTTAGAATAAAATGTTTTATCGTTAAAAATATAGTTTTTAACGTGAATGTGAATAAATAAAATATTCATTTACAAACCAGACGGTTTGTTTATGTACACCTATTTGAATGACATTGATTGGGACGATAAATTTCACACATCGCCCAACTGCACGAATAAAAATCTGTGTTTGATTGTTTGAAACCCCACACGGGTGTTGGGATGAAATTTGAAGTTCACTCATCCTGATTGATTAAATATGTCGATCGATTGATTGACAGGCTGTTATAAGCGTTGAATATCTATATTTGATGCTTATACAGTGTAGTGCACTTTGGTTGATGGTTGATTATTTTCAATGCTATTATATACATGTGTTGTATGAAAATCCATATAATTAACTTTATATGGTAATTGATTGGGCCTCATTCCAATTTGAAAAATAAAGAATATTATAAAATAAAAGTTCATGTGTTGACAGTACTCATTCATTGAGATTGGTCATGTGTTGAACGAAATATTTTAGTAATAAAATTTGCACCTTTAATATTATAAAATAAAAGTTCATGTGTTGACAGTACTCATTCATTGAGATTGGTCATGTGTTGAACGAAATATTTTGATAATAACAACTATTTTGAATAAAGAAACATTTGAAATAGAATATTTGAAAATAGAAATATATGAAGCCGTGTTGGTTAGATTGACACCATTTTGACGTAAACGATATTTATATCGATTTTATGCGATTTCGAAATGAATTGAATTGAAAACGATTTCGAAATGAATTGAATTGAAAACGATTTCGAAATGAATTGAATTGAAAACGATTTCGAAATGAATTGAATTGAAATTTGAATTGAATAGAAATGAATTTTTAAAACGAATTTAGAAAGAAGAATTCAATTTTGATTTGAATTGAAATGGAAGTTGAAATTGCTTTTGAAACGAATTTAAAACTATTTATAAAATTCTTTTTAAATAGAAATCGACGAAGTATATATTATATATATAATATAATGGCCTGAATAGAACGCGCCGCGCCGCGGCAGTTCGTGAATTTCGACCATTTATTTCAAACGGACATTGCGGGAGATCCGACCGTCGGATTCTCCTAAAACCGGAACCGTTGGGTTCGTATCGAAAAGAGCTTTCTAACGAATATTAGAAATTTGAAATCTAACGGTTGGATTTGGAATTATGTCCAAATCAAATTTGAAAAAGGTCGCTGTAAGTGCAGTTCGATGGACGTTGATGGAAATCGACTGTACGGGCCTTGATAAAATTATTAAAAATAGTAATAATTTGTGTAAAATCATAAGAAATGATTTGAGAAGAATTGGGATGAAAAACTCCATATTTGAAAAGATAAAAATAGATTTTTATCGAAATGAACTAGTTTTGAACTAGAATTATAATTCTATTTATTTTTAAATAAATAAATTGAATTCGAAAAGGGTTTTAAAAATAACCAAAATTTCCAATGATTGCATTGGAGTGGATTTGAATCGAAATCGTCTTCGGAATATTTCGATGTTGGAATTCGTGATTATACAGGTGTTGTTATGGAAATTTGAAAGATATATATTTATATCGTTATTTCCAATACGACATTTGTTAATCGTAGAATTTGATATTGAATATGAGCCGGGATATTTTCTATTCAGAGCCTTGTATTGAATATCGAATGTGATTTGGGTTTGTCGTGAATGGTGTCTTCACTAACACTGTTCTTGAACCTAGTTGAGGAAAGATTAAATCTTTTTATTTAGATTTAATGAAGTGTACCAATTAAATAATATTTAATTGGAATTGAATTGATATTGATTTTTGGGTTTATCGTGAACAGTGTTTTAAATAACACTTGTTCTTTAACCCAATAATTAATGAATGTGATTTTGGGTTTATCGTGAACCGTGTTTTAAATGACACTGATTCTTTAACCCAGTTAACGATTAAAACTAAGTGGAGTTTTAATGAATCTTTAGTTAGATTGAAATAATCGAGAATGGAGTATCACCAGTTTTGCTCCAGGCGATAGTTAAATCTTTAATTAGATTTGAACGTGAAATGGTAATTGAATTTACCGATAACACCGTGGTGTTAGATATGAAGTATAACCAGTTTTACTTCATGGGATGAATAGGTTGGGATTGGGAAATTAAAATAAATGATTACTTCGGTAAGGTTCGCTAATCCCGACTAGTTTGAATTGAGATTCAAAAATAGAATAAAGAATAAATTCAAAGAATTTATCTTGGATAAAATTAATGGGAACATTTCCCTATGAATGTGAAATTTAGAAACTAACTGTCGGTTGGCCAAGCAGAATGGTTTTCTGGATATTGATCTGATGTTGGTTTCGGCCTTCGGGGTTAATATTTGGGAAGTTATTCTCTTGATTAATTTACGGTTAGTGACTGATGAATTGGAATGAGGCGTTTTTTTTGTTTGTGTAACACTTTTATAATATATACGCGAGTTATTCGGAAAGACCGGGTTTATCCCATTCTGAATAACTGATACGACGATAAGTCGAAGATGAAGACGATGGTCGAAGACCGGAGGTCTTCACGTCGTTTGGGTAATTACTGATGATCTTGATTGGGCTGTACACCCAAGAAGATGGAAACAGTTAGTGATCGTCCAGACGTACTTGGAGATCGATGGATATGCGGGGTACTAGGTGCCTCCGGTTTCGTTCAGACCCAGAACGGACTTGTAAGTGGACTGTGTGTCTGACATCGGATTTCATTCTGTGTGACTGATATCGGTTGCATAGGATGGTTTGCCTGTGTGGCATGCTAAGATGCAAATGATCAAGGCTTCTGTTGAAAAGCAAAGTCTTGTGGTTGATGATCAAAGCACGGCCTTTGTGGCGTAGCTTTGTGTAGCGTTGATTCGCGAGCCTCGCACCCCGGTATGAACCAGAAACGGGAGAAAGGACCTCAGGGAGGGCCTACGTTTCCTCCTAGCTAAAAGTGGCGTCAGTGGTTTTACACGCCCTGACGAGTTTGACTTATGTGGTTGTTGCTGTTGCGAGGCGCCTCGGTTAGATCGGACGATCCGGGTCCGATGGAGTCACTAGTTGGCTCGCTTACGCCCCAAAGGGCGGCGAAACGTAGTGCTCAGGCATTTTTAATCCACTCCGTGTGGACCGGCCCTGTCGCTCCAAGGGTCGATGCGTTCTGATCCTGAGACTCGGGCTAGGCAGTCTCGAATTCGGTAAGGACTATCTTTTGCCTTGGTTCATGACGGAAACCCAATTTCCAAATACGTGACTTTGCGGTTTTATTTGTAAACCTATATATGGCGACATAGTGGCATGGGACGCTCATGTCGCCTATGATTGATAGTTATGATTTGAAGTTGATTTATACACTATGCACTTATTATAGTATCAAACGATTTGTTTTAACCGTATCAAGCATTCTTTGGCTGTTATAAGGGAAAACCCTATCCTCGGCTGCGTTGCATTGTGTGATGGGACCTGGGTCTTATAACAGCTTCATTTTTCTTTATTTAGCATTGCGCTGTTTGTTTTATGCACTGGTATTCTTGGGAGGAAACCCGTTCCGTGTTATACGGCGTGGTCCCTTGATTTACCTAATGATTTAAAATAAAGATTAATAACTGTTTTAGTTCTCACACCAGTCACATGACTGACCTGGAGTTTATTGTTTTAACCTAAACTCTGGGTGCCCTTATTTTGACACGGGCAGCTAGTAGTTTTGGTTTTGCAGATTTATATTCACAGGATCCTGGTTTACAGCTGGAACGGTATCCGGAAAGCTTTGTATCCGTATATCTCCTTCTAGTTGTGTATTGTATTATTTTCCGCTGCGATGTATTTAAATGTAATTTAAATCTCTGATATTTCTGTGTAATATTCTTTTATATTCTTTTATATTCTGTATATTCTTGTAATCTGATGCATTGTTGTAATATACAATGAAATGTCTTCTGTATGCGTTCTGTTTTGTCGTGTTCTCAAACGATAGGGCGTTTCGAACGGCCTGGATCGGTTTAGCGACTGGTTCGGACCGAGCGAAATTCCTTGCCGTAACAGTTGGTATCAGAGCTTTGGTTTACAAAGCTAGAGAACAAGGCACATTAGAACCGTACGAAAGAATTCATCAGATATTGGATTAGTAATATCCAATGAGAGTGACTCGTTAGAGATGGGATCAGTGGTATCCTAGAACGAGTGTGAAGAGTATATTTTTGAAAGTGAAAACAATTGTGTTTTGAAAATTTAAATCAATTATTCGTATTTGATTATTTATTTTATATTGATTAGGACAATCCAAAATATAAAGATTTTGCGTATGCGCCTAGCTAGCGTGTATTCGAAGTTTTGGTATATTGGATAGATATAGAATTACACTCTAATCGCCCGGAGATGATTTTGATGATGGAGCTCCATCATTAGAATTTATATTCGAGTGACGCACGTGTAATATCTATATACTTCCTATTGACTGGTGTGAGAACCAAAATTAGATAGGGCTTATTGTTGTGATTTGGCATCAAAAATCTGATTTTTGTATATGTATCAAAGTTATGAATTTCAAAATCTAATCAACTAATTGATTGATGGTTGTGTTGTTGATTATTGGTTGAATTATTAAAATTTGTATTATATAGCCAATTTGATCAAATATTGAATTGTATTGAAAATTGGTCGCATTTGCTTGCATATGCATATATATCATTGAACAGGTCATAGCAAGGAGGCTAGAGCAGAGAATAAAATTTGTTTGCCCGACAAATAGGTACATGTTTACTACATAATTTACTGTTTTGCTTGGGTGATGATGATTTTATGAGCCTATTGGCTAGCCGCTTGGCTTTTTCTTTTTCTTTTTGAGATCTGAAGGACCGGGGAAGCTATTTGAAATTCCCCGATGCTCCCATTGCAGGGGAGGTTATGGCGAAATTTTTCAAAAATTTTGGGTGTTAGCCAAATTTTTGAAATTTTTGAAAATTCTCAGAAACTGAAAAGTTGGAGAATGGAAGCCAAATCGAGCGTAGTGCTGATTAATCAAACCACTTTCGACTTTGTTCCTTTTCGGGGATGAAAAGTTTTAAGTGGGGGAGATTGTAACAACCCGAAAATCTGGGCCAGTTTAAAATTTTTATTTTGGCAATTTTAGCGAATTTTGATTATTTAAAATGGATTATTTTAAATAATATAGACGAGAAATTTATTTTGAATAGAATTCGATCGTTTATATTATACGCGTCGTCGTTAGAATATAAATATTTATATATAATTATAAATAGAATTGAAAATGGCGCGGTAGTTCGATAATTTGATTTCAAACTTCAATTGAATGTACCGGGTGCAAAACAATCCGGATTTTAGTGAAACCAAAAATAATGGGATCTAATTGATAATATCTTTCTAACGAATTCGACCAATCGAAATTTGATAGCGGGAATCAAAAGATATGTCCAGTTGAAAATTCTGAATAGTCGCTATGGAATTCAGGCCCTTAAAAATGGACATTTTGCAAACGACCTCGGATTTGGATGAAACCACTTTTGTTAGATCCGCAGTGTCAAGTTATTGTTAGATTCCAAATTTCATAATTTTTCGAATCAATATGTGATCGTGGCAAAGGAAAACGCGTTTGACCGATTTCAGTTGATTTTAATCGACTGGAAATTGGCCATTTTTCAAACGGTCTCAGAATTCGACGAAACTAGTTTTGTTAGGACCGTATCGTCAATACGAAGCTAGAAAATATTTTTCTGGAATTTCTCTAGTTCGTATGTGGCCCCACTAAATTGAAATGTACGTTTAAAATTCAATATAAGGATTTAAATGTAAATTCAACGGAAACTGATTGTAACGATCAAATCAGCTTGCGATACATATCCCATTGTGTTCAGAATGGGGGTAAAACGCTATGGACGACAGGTGGTGGGCCTCGTTTCGAAGTCGTATGTAAAAGTCAACCTTTTTGAATAATTAAATAATTAAAAAAATATATATATATATATAATATATTCTTTCCCCCCCTTTTCCTTCTGCTTGGCCCCCCCCGTTTCATTATACAGAAACGAAATAAAAAAAAAAGAAAAGAAAACCTAAAGCGAATCAAAGCCGCCGCCTGAACCCTCGGAGCCGCCCCCTCGTCTCGACGCCGACGAAGACCCGCCCCCCCTCGTCTCGACGCCGACGAAGACCTGCCCCCCCTCCATCGATCGAAGCATCGCGACGCCCCCCCCCCCCCCCCCGGGAGCCTCGAAGACGCCGCCATCGATGAACAACACCACCTCGAAGCCCTCCGACGTCTGCGAAGACCTCCCCCCCCTCTCTGTAAGTATTTCTGTTTATTTTATTATTTTATTTTTATTTTATAAAAACCGAATTTAATAATGATTTTTGTTTTAAAGAAATAAAACTGATTTTGTTTCTAAAGTATTAAAAACTGATTTTGTTTTAGAAATATAAACTGATTTTTAAAGGAAATATAAAAACTGAATTTTTTATAAAATTAAAACTGAATTTTTTATAAAATTAAAACTGTTTATTTTAAAAAAGAATAAAACTGGATTTTAAAAAGAAAAAAACTGATTTTACAAGTTTTAAAAACTGATTTTAAAAGGCTTAAAAACTGATTTTAAAAGGCTTAAAAACTGATTTTAAAAGACTTAAAAACTGATTTTTTTTAAAGGGTTTTAAAGGATTTAAACTTCAAAAAGTAAAAACGGATTTTTTTTAAAAAGAAGTTAAAACTGATTTTAAAAAGCTATAAAAACTGATTTTGTTTTAAAGGAAAAATCAGATTTTTATATATTGAAAGTCGAAGTAAAAATCAGATTTTTATATATTGAAAGTCGAAGTAAAAATCAGATTTTTATATATTGAAAGTCGAAGTAAAAATCAGATTTTTATATATTGAAAGTCGAAGTAAAAATCATATTTTTATATATTGAATAGCATAGTAAAAATTCGATTTTTACATATGTAGAGAATACGGGTGAAAGCGACAGAAAGGCGAAGTTTTCTATCAAGGAAGAGCCGTGGAGCTGGATAGCTATATGTGAGAATTTCTCACCTTTCAATTTATTTTCTAGTTATATATATATACTAGGATGCAGACGGTGTTTAGTAGCACCCGACACAATCGTCCACAGACCATGGACTTGTTTGTTTGATTGAAAATTAGTTAGATTATTTGGTTGGGATTATGTGGTGAAATGAATTGATTTGATTGATGTGTGAATGGCGTGGGCCTTCACTAGACCGGGGATAAGGCTAGGCCTTGTCCCGTTTCTAGTATCGTGCCGTTATGCCGCCGAAATTTTCTAAAATATGTTAGAAAAATAAAAATATCATTTTATTGAATAAATGAACCGAATAGAAATTCATATGTTAGAATAAAATGTTTTATCGTTAAAAATATAGTTTTTAACGTGAATGTGAATAAATAAAATATTCATTTACAAACCAGACGGTTTGTTTATGTACACCTATTTGAATGACATTGATTGGGACGATAAATTTCACACATCGCCCAACTGCACGAATAAAAATCTGTGTTTGATTGTTTGAAACCCCACACGGGTGTTGGGATGAAATTTGAAGTTCACTCATCCTGATTGATTAAATATGTCGATCGATTGATTGACAGGCTGTTATAAGCGTTGAATATCTATATTTGATGCTTATACAGTGTAGTGCACTTTGGTTGATGGTTGATTATTTTCAATGCTATTATATACATGTGTTGTATGAAAATCCATATAATTAACTTTATATGGTAATTGATTGGGCCTCATTCCAATTTGAAAAATAAAGAATATTATAAAATAAAAGTTCATGTGTTGACAGTACTCATTCATTGAGATTGGTCATGTGTTGAACGAAATATTTTAGTAATAAAATTTGCACCTTTAATATTATAAAATAAAAGTTCATGTGTTGACAGTACTCATTCATTGAGATTGGTCATGTGTTGAACGAAATATTTTGATAATAACAACTATTTTGAATAAAGAAACATTTGAAATAGAATATTTGAAAATAGAAATATATGAAGCCGTGTTGGTTAGATTGACGCCATTTTGACGTAAACGATATTTATATCGATTTTATGCGATTTCGAAATGAATTGAATTGAAAACGATTTCGAAATGAATTGAATTGAAAACGATTTCGAAATGAATTGAATTGAAAACGATTTCGAAATGAATTGAATTGAAATTTGAATTGAATAGAAATGAATTTTTAAAACGAATTTAGAAAGAAGAATTCAATTTTGATTTGAATTGAAATGGAAGTTGAAATTGCTTTTGAAACGAATTTAAAACTATTTATAAAATTCGTTTTAAATAGAAATCGACGAAGTATATATTATATATATTATATATAATATAATGGCCTGAATAGAACGCGCCGCGCCGCGGCAGTTCGTGAATTTCGACCATTTATTTCAAACGGACATTGCGGGAGATCCGACCGTCGGATTCTCCTAAAACCGGAACCGTTGGGTTCGTATCGGAAAGAGCTTTCTAACGAATATTAGAAATTTGAAATCTAACGGTTGGATTTGGAATTATGTCCAAATCAAATTTGAAAAAGGTCGCTGTAAGTGCAGTTCGATGGCCGTTGATGGGAATCGACTGTACGGGCCTTGATAAAATTATTAAAAATAGTAATAATTTGTGTAAAATCATAAGAAATGATTTGAGAAGAATTAGGATGAAAAACTCCATATTTGAAAAGATAAAAATAGATTTTTATCGAAATGAACTAGTTTTGAACTAGAATTATAATTCTATTTATTTTTAAATAAATAAATTGAATTCGAAAAGGGTTTTAAAAATAACCAAAATTTCCAATGATTGCATTGGAGTGGATTTGAATCGAAATCGTCTTCGGAATATTTCGATGTTGGAATTCGTGATTATACAGGTGTTGTTATGGAAATTTGAAAGATATATATTTATATCGTTATTTCCAATACGACATTTGTTAATCGTAGAATTTGATATTGAATATGAGCCGGGATATTTTCTATTCAGAGCCTTGTATTGAATATCGAATGTGATTTGGGTTTGTCGTGAATGGTGTCTTCACTAACACTGTTCTTGAACCCAGTTGAGAAAAGATTAAATCTTTTTATTTAGATTTAATGAAGTGTACCAATTAAATAATATTTAATTGGAATTGAATTGATATTGATTTTTGGGTTTATCGTGAACAGTGTTTTAAATAACACTTGTTCTTTAACCCGATAATTAATGAATGTGATTTTGGGTTTATCGTGAACCGTGTTTTAAATGACACTGATTCTTTAACCCAGTTAACGATTAAAACTAAGTGGAGTTTTAATGAATCTTTAATTAGATTGAAATAATCGAGAATGGAGTATCACCAGTTTTGTTCCAGGCGATAGTTAAATCTTTAATTAGATTTGAACATGAAATGGTAATTGAATTTACCGATAACACCGTGGTGTTAGATATGAAGTATAACCAGTTTTACTTCATGGGATGAATAGGTTGGGATTGGGAAATTAAAATAAATGATTACTTCGGTAAGGTTCGCTAATCCCGACTAGTTTGAATTGAGATTCAAAAATAGAATAAAGAATAAATTCAAAGAATTTATCTTGGATAAAATTAATGGGAACATTTCCCTATGAATGTGAAATTTAGAAACTAACTGTCGGTTGGCCAAGCAGAATGGTTTTCTGGATATTGATCTGATGTTGGTTTCGGCCTTCGGGGTTAATATTTGGGAAGTTATTCTCTTGATTAATTTACGGTTAGTGACTGATGAATTGGAATGAGGCGTATGTTGTGTTTGTGTAACACTTTTATAATATATACGCGAGTTATTCGGAAAGACCGGGTTTATCCCATTCTGAATAACTGATACGACGATAAGTCGAAGATGAAGACGATGGTCGAAGACCGGAGGTCTTCACGTCGTTTGGGTAATTACTGATGATCTTGATTGGGCTGTACACCCAAGAAGATGGAAACAGTTAGTGATCGTCCAGACGTACTTGGAGATCGATGGATATGCGGGGTACTAGGTGCCTCCGGTTTCGTTCAGACCCAGAACGGACTTGTAAATGGACTGTGTGTCTGACATCGGATTTCATTCTGTGTGACTGATATCGGTTGCATAGGATGGTTTGCCTGTGTGGCATGCTAAGATGCAAATGATCAAGGCTTCTGTTGAAAAGCAAAGTCTTGTGGTTGATGATCAAAGCACGGCCTTTGTGGCGTAGCTTTGTGTAGCGTTGATTCGCGAGCCTCGCACCCCGGTATGAACCAGAAACGGGAGAAAGGACCTCAGGGAGGGCCTACGTTTCCTCCTAGCTAAAAGTGGCGTCAGTGGTTTTACACGCCTTGACGAGTTTGACTTATGTGGTTGTTGCTGTTGCGAGGCGCCTCGGTTAGATCGGACGATCCGGGTCCGATGGAGTCACTAGTTGGCTCGCTTACGCCCCAAAGGGCGGCGAAACGTAGTGCTCAGGCATTTTTAATCCACTCCGTGTGGACCGGCCCTGTCGCTCCAAGGGTCGATGCGTTCTGATCCTGAGACTCGGGCTAGGCAGTCTCGAATTCGGTAAGGACTATCTTTTGCCTTGGTTCATGACGGAAACCCAATTTCCAAATACGTGACTTTGCGGTTTTATTTGTAAACCTATATATGGCGACATAGTGGCATGGGACGCTCATGTCGCCTATGATTGATAGTTATGATTTGAAGTTGATTTATACACTATGCACTTATTATAGTATCAAACGATTTGTTTTAACCGTATCAAGCATTCTTTGGCTGTTATAAGGGAAAACCCTATCCTCGGCTGCGTTGCATTGTGTGATGGGACCTGGGTCTTATAACAACTTCATTTTTCTTTATTTAGCATTGCGCTGTTTGTTTTATGCACTGGTATTCTTGGGAGGAAACCCGTTCCGTGTTATACGGCGTGGTCCCTTGATTTACCTAATGATTTAAAATAAAGATTAATAACTGTTTTAGTTCTCACACCAGTCACATGACTGACCTGGAGTTTATTGTTTTAACCTAAACTCTGGGTGCCCTTATTTTGACACGGGCAGCTAGTAGTTTTGGTTTTGCAGATTTATATTCACAGGATCCTGGTTTACAGCTGGAACGGTATCCGGAAAGCTTTGTATCAGTATATCTCCTTCTAGTTGTGTATTGTATTATTTTCTGCTGCGATGTATTTAAATGTAATTTAAATCTCTGATATTTCTGTGTAATATTCTTTTATATTCTTTTATATTCTGTATATTCTTGTAATCTGATGCATTGTTGTAATATACAATGAAATGTTCTTCTGTATGCGTTCTGTTTTGTCGTGTTCTCAAACGATAGGGCGTTTCGAACGGCCTGGATCGGTTTAGCGACTGGTTCGGACCGAGCGAAATTCCTTGCCGTAACAGATTGATTTCTGTTAAATATACATCTGTTTGGCGGCGGAGAATTTATTCTTTTGCTTAACGCCCTTCTCCGAGACGCACGAGCTCAGAGGTTGTATATCGATAGACATCAGTCGCATGGCATGAATTGCCTGTGTGGCATGCTAAGATGCAGTGATCAGGGCTTTTGTTGAAAAGCAAAGTCTTGTGGTGATGATCAAAGCACCGCCTGTGTGGCGTAGCTTTGTGTATAACGTGAATTCGCGAGCCTCACACCCCGGTATGAACCTAAAACGGGAGAAGGACCTCAGGGAGGGCATGCGTTTCCTTCTAGCTAGGGTGGTGTCAGTGACCTACCAGCCCTGACATTTATATACTTTTCACCTATGTGGTTGTTGCTGTTGCGAGGCGCCTCGGTTTGATCGGACGATCCGGGTCCGATGGAGTCATTCGTTGGCTCGTTGACGCCCCAAAGGGCGGGGAAACGCAGTGTTCAGGAATTTTAATCCACATCGGTGGACCGGCCCTGACGATCCAAGGGCCCACCTGTGTCTGGGTCCTGGGACACGGGCTAGAGCGTCTCGAATTCGGTAAGGACTATCTTTTGCCTTGGTTCATGACGGAAATCCAATTTCCAAATTCGACATCGTGCGGTTTTGATTGTATATATATATGGCGACATGATATATGGTACCCATGCCGTCTATGATTGATAGTTATGATTTGAAATTGTTTTCAAAACATATAGACGCTAGCAATAATATCAAATGCCTTTGTTTTATTCGTATCAATCATATTTTGGCCATTATAAGGTAAAACTCTATCCTCCGGTTTGCGTTGCATTGTGTGATGGGAACTGAGTCTTATAATGGTTTCATTTTTATAAAAAGCATAGCGATGTTTAAAAGAAAGATTTGTTGTAAAGCACTGGCAATCCAATGGAGTAAACCCGTTCCACGAAAGTGGCGTGGTCCTGTGATTAGCCAATTATATATGTGTTGAGTGGATTTCTCATACCAGTCCCATGACTAACTCGTAGTTTGTTTCACTTTCAAACTCGGGTGCCCCTTTTTCTGCACGGGCAGCCTTGTATTCAGGTTTAGCTGATTCTTCTGGATAGCTGGAGCTGAAGATGGATTCTATCATTTATTTCTTTTTATGCTGTTCAGCTCCTATTGTACATATTTTGTTTATTTCCGCTGTAGACATTTATGTATAGCCGAACTGTATTTGTACTAAGTAAGATCCTGTATACTGTGTAACTCTGATGATTATTTTTATCCAGTATATTCTGTTGTTCATTATCTGGTGTATTTATTTAATTCTGTTCTGCAATTATCTGTTTCTGTGTTATATTCCAAAGATAACCCTTGTTTCCGTGAGAACGGGATTTCGGGTCGTCTCAGTAACGCTCCCGCCTACTTCGTCGATCTGATGAACAGAGTATTCAGAGGAGTATTGAATAAATTTGTTCTGGTTTTTATTGACGATATTCTAGTCTTCTCTAAATCAAAGGCCGAACATGAAAAGCATCTGGAACAGGTTCTAGAAATTCTGAGACGGAATGTATTAAAAGCCAAATTTTCCAAATGTATCTTCTGGCAAGATGAAGTAAAATTTCTAGGCCACGTCGTATCGAAAGAAGGAATCGCTGTGGATCCAATCAAAATCACGGCTATTCAGAATTGGAAACAACCCAGTACCCCCACTGAAGTCCGCAGTTTTCTGGGATTGGCTAGCTATTACCGGAAGTTCGTTAAAAACTTTTCGAAGATATCTGGTCATTTAACGAAGCTTACGAAGAAGCACTCTAAGTTCAAATGGACTCCAGAAATTGAGGAGGCTTTTGAAGAGCTAAAGTTGAGATTAACAGCTGCTCTAGTGTTAACCATCATCGATGGCAACCAGGATTTAAAAGTCTGGACTGATGCTTCTAGAGAAGGCCTTGGCGCAGTGTTAATGCAAAGGGGTCAAGTGATTGCTTATGCTAGCCGTCAGCTGAAGCCGCACGAAAAGAACTACGTAACTCATGATCTTGAGTTATTGGCTATAGTATTCGCCTTGAAAATCTGGAGACACTATCTTCTGGGTGAGAGATTCGAACTGTTTACAGATCACCAGTCGTTAAAGTATATGTTTACTCAGAAAGACCTGAATTTGAGGCAGCAACATTGGCTGGAGTTTCTTGCAGCATACGATTTTGAAATTCTATACACTCCAGGGAAAGCCAATGTCGTGGCCGATGTGTTAAGCCAAAAGAACGAAATGATCGCGAGTTTCATCATTGCGACTTCGTTGATTGACAAGATATCGGCTCTCCAAGAAGACGACCAATTTATCAAAGAAATGAGTCAGCGAATTCGTGAAGGCAATGCTTCGGATTTCCAGCTAGACAACGAAGGGATTCTGAGGTTAGAAGGACGAATATGTGTTCCACAAATTCCTGAACTCAGGAGAGATGTGCTTGATGAATGCCACAAATCTAAGCTCAGTATCCATCCGAGTGTGAGTAAAATGTATAACGATATCAAGCGCACATTCTGGTGGAAGTCGTTAAAAAGAGACATCTCGATATATGTTAGTCGATGCCCTACTTGCCAGCTAGTCAAAAGCGACCAGCAGAAATTGGCTGGATTGTTACAACCGCTAGAAATTCCTGGTTGGAAGTGGGAACATATTTCTTTGGATTTCATTGACGGTTTGCCCAGAACCAGAAAAGGGAATGACAGTATTTGGGTGATCGTAGATCGCTTCACGAAGACCGCCCATTTTATACCTGTCAGATCAAATAGAACTGCTCAGAGTCTGGCGCAGATATACTTCAGGGAAATAGTTAGACTACATGGAGTGCCGCTCAGTATAGTCTGTGATAGAGATACAATATTCACTAGCAAATTCTGGGAAGCGTTTCAAGTCGAGCTGGGAACGAAGTTGAACTTGAGCACCGCTTATCATCCTCAGACAGACGGTCAGACTGAGAGGGTGAATCGTATTTTAGAAGATCTATTGCAGGCTTGTGTTATAGATTTCGGTGGATCATGGGAAGACCATCTACATTTAGCTGAATTCTCTTATGACAACAGCTACCAGGCGAGTCTGACAATGTCGCCATTCGAAGCATTGTATGGTAGACCGTGCCGATCTCCTGCTTGTTGGGTCGAGGACGGAAATAGACTTGTGTTGGGGCCAGATATGATCCGAGAAGCTGCCGAAAAAGTCGATTTTATTAAGAAGCGATTACTCGCCGCTCAAAGCCGACAAAAGAGCTATGCTGATAGAAGAAGAGATATCCTTTGATGTTGGCGCCTATGTATATTTGAAAGTATCGCCGATGAGAGGAGTTATCCGGTTCGGAAAAACTGGAAAGTTGGCACCCAAATTCATTGGTCTGTTTCCTATTCTGGAACGGATCGAGACTCTCGCTTATAGGGTTAAATTGCATGATTGGTTGCCTGGAGTTCATGATGTATTTCATATATCTCAACTTCGAAAGCACGTTCATGATCCAGACTTGATCGTGGAAGAAGCAGCTCAACAGGATATTGAAATTACTCCAGAATTAGCTGTGAGAAGAGAGCCACTAAAGATTATCGACAAAGAAACCAAAGAGCTGAGGAACAAGAAGGTTCACTTAGTCAAAGTGCAATGGAGTGGAGATCCACGAGATTGTACTTGGGAAACTGAGGAGAGCATTCAGAAAGACTATCCTAGATGCCGAGTGGATATCTCTGATTGACTCCGGTGCAAGGTATATTTACCATACTTTGCATTACCATTTAATTCTCTACTCTGTTGTTATTTTCCTTTCGTGGATGTGCACTTTTAATTCTATAGTCTGAATAATTTTAAAAGAATAGGAATTAATTTGTAAGGTATATTTTTGAAAAGTTAAAAACAATTTGACTGTTGGTTGTGTTGTGTGATTGTAGATTTATCAAACCACTTTCGACTTTGTTCCTTTTCGGGGACGAAAAGTTTTAAGTGGGGGAGATTGTAACGACCCGGAAAATCTGAACCAATTTAAAAAAAAATTATTGGCTGAAATAATGGATTTTAAATATTTAAAATAAATATATTAAATAATGGCAATGGAAAGTGAGTTTGAATTGACCATTGAAAACGAATATAATTAATTATAATTATAAACAAGGCCTGAAATGGCGCTGCAGTTTCAAAAATTGAATTCAAACTTTGTCGGACTGTATCGGGTGAAAAGCAAAACGGATTTTAGTGAAACCAAAAATATTTAAATCTGTTAATGAATACCTTTCTAACGAATCTGAAAAATCGAATTGTCATAGCGGAAAACAAAAGTTATGGCCAAATGAATTTTCAGAAAGGTCGCTATGGAATTTATATAGCCCGTGAAATTGGCCATTTTGCGTACGACCTCGGAATTCGACGAAACCTCTTTTGTTGGATCTGGGATGTGAAGTTATTGCTAGGTTTCAAATTTCATAATTTTTGACGCTAGTATGTGAGCGTGGCAAAGGAAAATGTGTTTTGGTCAATTATAGTTAAATTGGATCGACCAAAAATGGGCCTTTTTGCAAACGGTCTCAGAATTCGACGAAACTAGTTTTGTTGGGACCGTATCATCAAAACATAGCTAGATTTATTTTTCTGGAATTTTTTGAATCAGTATGTGGCCCTGGGGAATTGAAATCTACGTTCAAATTAGATATTGAATATTTTATATTTTAATTTGAAGAAAAACTGACTGAAACATTCAAATGGGCCTTCGAAACATATCCCATTGTGCTCGGAATGGGGGTAAAACGCTAGGGACGACAGCCGTTGGGTTTGAATTGGGGGTCGTGGGCGAAAGGGGTATTTTGGAGATTTTTAATTATAAATAAAAACAAGTGGTCCACGTCAAAAGAACCGCCCCGAAATCCTCTTTCTTCCCCGATTCTTCAACGGTCGACGGCGGAAAAAGCTCCGCACTTCTTTCCTCTTTTTCTCCAATTCCGATCCACGAAACCACCTACCCCTTTGGGGTTTTCTGAAGCCCTCGTCCTCCTCTTTAAATCAACACCGACCACGTCCACCCTCGTCGCTCCATCATCGCGAACCACCGCCTCAAAGTGGGCCCGCATCACGCCTCCTAGCGCCGCCAGCAGGAGTTCGAACTGAGGGTGGTGGCCATCGTCGGAAAGCCCTTTCGAAGGCCTACGTCGTGGCACAACTGGATCTGGGTCTCGAGCAATGGATTAAACGAAAACGGCAAACCTAGATTTGAACCCATTTAGAAAGGTACGGCAGTGTCAATTTTAAATAGATTACAACGCTTTAAAGCGCTACGGATTTTGATTTCACTAAAAAAAATCATATCTTTTTTCTATGTTGACGAAATCCAGTGAAACAGGAAACATCGTGACCGTGTGGACGTCTTCTACATTTTAGAAGAGACCGCATATTTTTCTGAGCCTTCTGCTATTTTTGGTGGAGTGGAACCCAATGTGAGATTTCTAATTTATAAACGATATGGAAAACGACGATGTATAAATTATATAGTCGATGTATGAGTTATATAAGCGTTGTACACCTCTTGTATAAGCGTTGTATAAGTTGTATGTTCGATGTATAAGTTATATATGCATTGTAAAAATTATATATGTGTTGAAATAGAAGTGAATTGCTATATATATATATATATATATATATATATATATATATATACGCCCCTCGTCCACAAACCATGGACGATATTTATTGGTTGTGATTGGTGTGAAAATTGATTGATAGCGAATAGTTGTTTGGGATTGTTTGTGGTTGATATTGATTGATTGTGGTTGAAAAATACCCATTTGTGGTTGAGAAATATTTGGTTGAAACCACATAGGATTAGTTTGTGGAAATGAAATAAATATATACATGCCGCCTGCGTGCGAACTAGATGCATGATCCCCATTGTCAAAAACCGCGAGGTTTTAAGGTAGAGCGAGGAGCCGTACTAGGGACGGTCTCGGTTTTAACTACCCTACCGTTATGCTGCCGAAATTTTGAATAATATTCATGTGCTTGAATTATTTTCATTTGCTGAAACTATATTTATTCATTGAATAGAAAACCTTCATGTGTTGAATCGATATTCATTCGTTGATTAGAAATTCATGTGTTGAATGGTATTCGCGTTTTTAAATATAAAAATCACATTTTTATCTATATATAGAAGCTATAGAAAACCTTCATGTGTTGAATCGATATTCATTCGTTGATTTGAAATTCATGTGTCGAATGGTATTCATATTTTGAAATAAATTGTTTGATAATAAAAATCACCTTTTATCGACTATATGAACTGTGTAAAATAATCTCGTTTTAAAAGAAATTGTTTTATAATAAAAAATCCTATTTTTATCACCTATATAAACTATACAAAAAAATAGTGTTTTGAAATAATTTGTTTTACAATAAATGTAACACCCCACTCCCGCTATGATCACTCACTAAGGGAATGCCATAACATCGGTGGAGTATTTTAGTGAATATAGAACAGAAAAATTACAACAAGACAGATATAAATAGTACTTGAAATTTTAAAACATCATCTCATAACAGCGGAAGTAAAACATGTCTGGTTACATCATAAAACCACAATAAAGGTCAAGTACAATATCCATCAAAATAAAGAAGTACATAATCCCACTCTCATACAATAGCCAAACAAAAGAAAAGATAACTGGATAACTGGAGCTTTACATCTATCCAAGCTCCTAAAGACTGGAACAGCAATCCGATCAAGCTCCACTACTGCTAGGATCCACCGTAGGACCTGAGGGTTGGGAAAAAGATAAAAACAACAGGGTCAGACATAAGTCTGAGCGAGTCCTATAACTTTAACAATACAATCGTTAAAGTAACCAGAGAAGACATAAACTGATATACGGTAACATATAGGGATGAATGGCTACCCTAAGCAGTCAACTAAACGAAGATAAAGGATAAAGACGCATCTACCCTCCCTAAGGTAAATTACTAAACTGCACCACACCAGTCGTTCCTAACTTAAAGGTTGATCCCACCCAAGGACTTATAAAATTTACTAATTAGTACCTGCGTACCCCTAGGTGACCAAGTAGGCGCCACGGGGCCCTACAATCCACTAGGTGTACACACTACTTCCCATTCGATCGGCTCCCTAACGTAGATACCCGTGCTGGCCCCACCGTGGGATGTATCATTCCCCAATGTGGCAACCTGATGGAACTAAAGGTGCACGGCTTATATCTACTCGATGCAACAACGGCTTACCTACCAGCCCGGGCCCACTCACGCATATGAAGCCCGTTGGACTTGCGTTGCCACCGCTAACCCGTTTGCCTCTTACAGTCAAGCCCAGTATGCGTGTCCCGTCCTCGACATGGGTCGAGCCCACAAAGATACGTATGGGTTACTGGTTGAAATGGGCCTCCACAAGCTACCCACCTAAGCTTGTCCCTTTTTCTAGTATATCCCACTTAACCCTTTAATCATGTTTTAATTACATGTTCCATTTTGGTTAAGTATTCTAATCGTATTTTCTATTGCCACCCAAGGCAACCACTAGATTTTCTCATGCCACCCGAGGCACCCACTTAACCCCTCATGTCCCTCTACATGCTAATGTGGTTAAGTGTTTCTTAATTAATTAATTAAGAACGTAACCTTTGTAAAGACCTCTCACATTAGACTGTCTTTTATGACCGCTGGTTAAGCCGGTTGGGTCCGGGCAGCCTTATGTCATAACAGAGTCTAACCTCGTGTCTTTACATTAATTACGTATTTAGTTTGTGCCTAAGACCTCTCACATTGGGCTAACATTTGTAGCAACTGGTTAAGCCGGTTGGGTCCGGGCAGTTTTACGCTACAACTGAGTCCAACCTCGTGTCTTAGTCAATTAATTACACCTAATTAATCACCCTCATAATTTTATATTAATTATCCCTAATTAATCAAGTTTTCTTAACATGGGTAGACCTAACTTAATAGGTAAATTCCCATGGGGTAGACCTAACTCAATAGGTAAATTCCCAACACATAGTATGGGTACACCTAACCAAATAGGCAAATTCCCATACTATGTTTATTTATTTTGTGTTATGCATAATTATATTAATTTCACACAATCTTATTAACTTATGCATTTAATTACCCCATCGTTCCCACGTAATTTCGTTCATGATATAACACATATAAAAGGTGTCAACTTGCATATGAATGAACATGTTTCAAAGGTGCCATCTTGCATATTAACAAACACATAACTTGCATATGAACTTGCATAACATGTCACATAACTTGCATATAATATGTCACATAACTTACATATTCATTTTGCATAACAAACTTGCATATTAGCTTATAGACTTGCATAATGTGTCATCATGAACTTGCATATTAATAAACATGTAACTTGCATATTTACATACATGTAACTCGCATATTAACAAACATGTAACTTGCATATAAAGAAACATGTAACTTGCATATTTACATACATGTAACTTGCATATTAACAAACATGTAACTTGCATATTAACAAACATGTAACTTGCATATTTACATACATGTAACTTGCATATTAACAAACATGTAACTTGCATATTAACAAACATGTAACTTGCATATTTACATACATGTAACTTGCATATTAACAAACATGTAACTTGCATATTTACATACATGTAACTTGCATAGCATATTACCATGAACTTGCATAACATGCATATGATTACATAGCCCACAACTTGCATATTTAGCATCATGCAAACATAACATACATCATATTAAACTTGCATAAGCTTACATACTCAACATGCATAAACATAAGATTAATGCTAACATCATATCATATGATTCAAAGCTCATTAACCCACATACAAAACCATAAATCTCATCACATCTCATCTAATTAGTTTACCAAAAGATCATCAAAGTGATAGAAACTCACAACTAGCAACTTTGAACACCAAATGAAGAAGATTAAGATGCTAAGAAGGGATTAGAAGTTGATTAGAGAGTGATTAGTATGCAACCCTCTTCATAAAATTAGTGGAGGCCATGAGAGCTAGCATTTTGCCATAGTTTAGTCACTAGGTTTAATTATGAATGAATTAGGGTAGGTTAGGGTCTTATTTATAGATTAGGCAAGTGTTTTAGGCCATAGGATTAACCCTAGATTCAATCCAAGCCATCAAAGCATGTCTTGGGGAAGAAGTCAAGTGTAGGAACCATCTAGGGCCTTTAGATTAAAGATGGACCATGAGAACCATTCAAATGCAAAATCTGCACTTGAGCGAATCGGCCCACGGGTTGACAGCCAAACACCCTGGATTAACCCCTAGTCGACCCAGCGGGCTCGGGTCGACTTCAAAAATCGGCCGGTTCGGTTATTCCCCTCTCCCAATTCGCTGTTTTGAGCATTTTTTGCATATTTATTTATTAAATTTTCAATTATATATATATATATATCAATATATATATATATATATATCTACACAACCCATTTCACTTAATTAAGTATACTTTAATTTGGGAATTTTCGTGAAACTTCGCGAGGCCATATCTTGGTCATACGGACTCCGAGTTTTCGAAAACTCGGACTCTATTTCGCGTATTTTTCCGAGACGAACGCAATGGCATAGCCCGTTTCCCTTGATTCCCATTTTAGAATTAAATTCTGCCTCGATTTATGTTATTACAGGTTATTGAAAATACGGGTTGTTACATTCTCCCCTCCTTAAAGGATTTCGTCCCCGAAATCTTCAAGTTAGGAAGAACGTATCCTACCATCCAATCATCCATCTACTCAAAGCATCATCCACGAGCAATCATTGTCCTTACAAGATTCTAAATGCTGGATGGATATATGCAAAAGTGTGTGTATATGTACTTACCTAATGCGAAAATCAGGCGGTTACTGATACAGTAAACCTCCTTAATGCAAACCATGATAGTGCCATGCATCCAATATGTATGCGAAACCCTATTGACACATACAAATTTCTACATGCGTGCACAACCATACACAAAAATGCATCATCCATATGATAACACAGCCATGATACATCCATCAATCTAACTACCACATCCATTTATGCAATATGCAACATGAAGTGACTGAGCCGATCTAGTGCCTAATGTGTGTGTATATGCATCCACGAGCAACCACTAGCAAACAATTGCATCCATATGCATCCATCAACCATAACATGTTTCAAACACATGTTTCAACCATAGGTTTTACCCTATCTAAAGGTCATAGGTATTAGCGAGAGGATATACTAAAGATAAGATAAGTACTAGACAAGCAATAAAGGAGAAGTTAAAAGACATACTCTCAAAAAGAAATGGATACAAAGAACGCATCTTTGCTTCCGTCTCCCAAGTAGCATTGCTTTCGTCATCTCCCCATTGCACTTTAACTAGCTGAACTTCTCTGTTCCTCAACTTCCTAGTTTCTGACCCAAGGATGCGAGTAGGAGCTCGTCGAATCGTCGCATCACGCTCTACCTCTACATCTCTAAGCAAGCTCGGCTCTACCACCTCCGCGGTCTCATGTAAGCACTTCCTCAAATGTGATACATGGAATACATCATGAACACCACTAAGTCTGTCGGGCAACTCCACCCTATATGCCATCCGTCCAATCCTTTCCTTAATAGGAAACGGCCCAACAAATCTCGGTGCTAACTTCCCTACGGACCCAAAGCGAACAACATTTCTCAATGGAGATACTTTGACAAAAACCATGTCCCCAACCTCAAACTCAAGATCCGTCCTTCTCCGATCCGCATAAGATTTCTGTCTATCTTGCGCTGCTTTCATCCTTTTTCGAATTAAATCAATCTTCTCTGAAGTCTCTCTAACCATATCCGGCCCAAGCAAGATCTTATCCGTAGATTCCCACCAACATGTAGGAGATCGACAAGGCCTTCCATAAAGAGCTTCGAAAGGAGCCATACCAATACTGGACTGAAAGCTGTTATTATATGCGAACTCCACCAAAGGAAGATGTTCTTCCCATGTACCTCCAAAATCCAAGATACAAAGCCTCAAAAGATCTTCTAAGATACGGTTCACCCTCTCAGTCTGACCGTCCGTCTGAGGATGATATGCGGTGCTCAAACACAACTGAGTCCCTACCGCCTCTTGCAAACTTCTCCAAAACTCACTAGTGAAAATAGGATCTCGATCACTCACAATGTTGGATGGTACGCCATGCAATCTAACAATCTCTCTAACATAGACTGAAGCAAGCCATGGAGCGGTCCTCTTACTCTTTACGGGTATAAAATGGGCACTCTTGGTAAGTCTGTCTACCACAACCCAAATTCCCGTATTGCCCTTCCTCGATCTCGGTAACCCGTCGATGAAATCCATCGAGACACTATCCCACTTCCACTGTGGAACTTCCAATGGGTGTAGCAACCCACCGGGTTTCCTTTGCTCCACTTTAACTTGTTGGCACACTAAGCATCTAGCCACATACTCGGCCACATCTTTCTTCATACCGGCCCAGAAGAAAACTCTCTTCATGTCTTGGTACATTTTGTCTCCACCGGGATGAATAGTCATTCTTGAACGATGTGCATCATCCAAAATAGCCTTCTTCAAACCCTCATCTTGCGGTACACAAAGTCTACCGTCTCTATGCAACCATCCCTTATCATCTATGGTGTATCTACCCAAATGGCTGGACGACTCCCCTCTTATAAGCTTCTCTACCAACACAACCAACTGTGGGTCGTCTCGCTGAGCCTCGCCAATCCGTCTCAAAAGAGTAGGTCTAACCTCCAAGGATGCCAACAAACCAGGTACAAAATCAACAGAAGGTCTGAAGTCAAACAAAGAAAGAAACTCCAAGCTTCGTCGTTCCACGAACAATGGACTCAAAGATAGCCTTTTTCTACTTAAGGCGTCTGCCACCACGTTACCCTTACCAGGGGTATACGCTATCTCGAAATCATAGGATGCTAAGAACTCCATCCACCTTTGCTGTCTTAAGTTTAAATCCTTCTGAGAGAATAAGTACTTCAATGATTTATGGTCGGTGAACAACTCGAATCTCTCACCAAGAAGATAATGGCGCCAAGACTTAAGTGCGAAAACAATCGCGGCCAACTCTAGATCATGGGTAGGGTAATTCTTCTCATGCACTCTCAATTGTCTCCCTCCATAGGCTATTACCCTTCCCTCCTGCATCAAGACTGCGCCTAATCCTGTTCCACAAGCATCGGTATAAACAACAAACGGCTTACTCCCATCCAGGAGCACTAAAACTGGAGCGGTGGTCAAAGCTCTCTTTAACCGTCGGAAAGCATCATCACAATCTACATCCCACGAGAAAACCAGATTCTTTTTCGTCAAGCGGGTT
The DNA here is from genome assembly GCA_030737875.1 of Allium sativum. NCBI lineage: Eukaryota > Viridiplantae > Streptophyta > Magnoliopsida > Asparagales > Amaryllidaceae > Allium > Allium sativum. Next base: position 456,477,807 of record CM060920.1, read on the forward strand.
AATGGGGCTGATATCTTCGCGAAGTCTTTGATGAACTTCCTATAATATCCTGCCAACCCCAAGAAACTTCTTACCTCGGTAGCATTTCTAGGAACTTTCCAATCCTGGATAGATACTATCTTTGCGGGATCCACAGCTATCCCTTCCTTAGAGACCACATGCCCTAAGAATCGCACTTCTCTTCTCCAAAAATGGCATTTAGAGAATTTAGCTTTAAGACTATGCGCTCGAAGAGTCTCCAACACTTCCTTGAGATGTAAGGCATGCTCTTCTTCATTCTTGGAAAAGACCAAGATGTCATCCACAAAAACTACTACAAACTTATTCAGATACTCTCTGAACACTCTACTCATGAGATCAACAAAGTATGCGGGGGCGTTTGTCAACCCAAATGGCATCACTAGCCACTCATAAAAACCATCCGGAGTCCGGAAAGCAGTCTTCTCTATACTGTCCTCCGCCACTCTTAACTGATGAAACCCTGTAGCTAAGTCCATCTGCGAAAATACTGACGCGCCAACCAACTGATCAAAGAGATCATCTATCCTCGGTAATGGGTGTCTATTCTTCTTCGTGAGCTTATTAAGTTCTCTATAATCCACACAAAGTCCGAGGGACCCATCCGCCTTCGTGGCAAACACTACTGGAGCTCCCCACTCCGATATACTTCGCCTTATGAACCCCTTCTCAAGCAACTCCCCTACTTGTTTATGAAGTTCTCTTCTCTCACGAGGAGCCATGTGGCGTACTGGCAAAGACACTGGTTTGGCATTATCCACCAAATAAATTCGGAAATCTATCTCCCGCTTCGGAGGCAAACCCTTTACTTCCTCAAACACATCCGGATATTCCCGGACTACTCTGACAGAACACAAACTCTCGACCGAAGCATCGAGCGATTCAAGATAACTTAGCAAAACAGATTCCATGGGATTGCAAGAGATCTCGAGAGTGTTACCCAAGCGGGTCATGAGCCTGACAACTCTCCTTTCGCAATCAAGAACGGCACCATTACTGGATAACCAGTCCATGCCCAAGATCAACCCATAGCCCGTGAAGCCCAATACAAAAGCATCACATCTAAACTCAACGCTAAGTATAGAAATCTTCAAACCCAAACATATCATAGACAGATATATGGAGCCCCCAATTGGGTTTGAGACAACCAAGGGATCATCAACTAGACTGGTGTCTAAGTGCAGTGACTCAACTAACGATGATGAGATAAAAGAATGCGATGCGCCAGAGTCAAACAAAGTACGAACTGGATGATCAAACAGAAAAACCAGACTTTCAACGGAAATAGTTCTACCTCTCTGCTGAATCGGTGGAACTGAGAGAACCTGAACTTGCCCCCCTGACTGAGGTGGTGCTATAAGAGCTTGCACCTGGCCTCCTGAGGTAGACCCCGTCTTCTGCCCCTTCTTTGGGCAGTTTTTCACAAGATGCCCTGCTTCACCACAATGAAAGCAACCGGTCTTCTTCTTTTTGCGACAATCCTTACTAAGGTGTCCTGGTGTTCCACAATTGAAGCACTTCTTCTTCGTCTTCTTTTTGTCACCATTGCCTTTTCCGCCCTTGCCTTGTTGTTGCTGTTGCGGTTTCTTCTGATCCCCCTTTTTCTCTGGTGCCTTAGAATTCTTATCATCCTCATGCATAAGTGCCATGTAGACAAGCTTCTCAAAAGTGGCCCCCATAGGAATGTGAGTCATAGCTATTCCTTGCAATGGTTCGTTCAAGCCTCTAACGAACCTCAAAGCCTTCTTCTCCGGTGTATTCACCAACTCTATGCCAAACCTTGCTAATTGATTGAATTTGTTGACATATTCTTTCACCGTGAGATTCCCTTGCTTCAAATTCAAGAACTTCTCCATAAACAGATTCTCTTCCGCCCTTGAGAGAAACTTAGCCCCAAACCTTTGCTTAAAATCTGCCCAAGAGTCAACAGGGCGTTCTCCACTAGTGACCTCCCACCAGAATGAGGCCTCTCCCTTCATTAACCAAGCCGCCAACTTGACTTTCTTTCCCTCTTCCACTTCAAAGATATCTAGCAACTCTTCCACTTCCTTAAGCCAATCTCTAGCCTCTACGAAAGTCTCTGAACCAAGAAAAGGTTTTCCTCCTATAGCCTTGAACTCCTTGCAAACCTTAGCAAAATTATCCACTCTAGGCTGAGGAGGAGGAGCGGTTGTCTCTGGTGTAGTAGCATTGGCCGGACCCGCAGCCGCGGCCCTAGCCTCTTGCAACCTCCTATACCATAGTGGTATAACTAAACCCTCCGGGATGTTAAGATCTTCAGCCATGCTGAAACGAAAGAGGAAAGATTCAAAAAGGAGATTCCGAAAGATAAAGATATGGCTATTGGGGATTATGCTTTTCTTTTTCAAAAACTTTTTCTCTTAGAAGACATGCTTTTAAAAATACTTTCTTCGAAAATACTCTTAGAAAGTAGTTTTTCTCAAAAATTTTATCTGTTCTGGTAACCTTAAGCTCCGATACCACGTGTAACACCCCACTCCCGCTATGATCACTCACTAAGGGAATGCCATAGCATCGGTGGAGTATTTTAGTGAATATAGAACAGAAAAATTACAACAAGACAGATATAAATAGTACTTGAAATTTTAAAACATCATCTCATAACAGCGGAAGTAAAACATGTCTGGTTACATCATAAAACCACAATAAAGGTCAAGTACAATATCCATTAAAATAAAGAAGTACATAATCCCACTCTCATACAATAGCCAAACAAAAGAAAAGATAACTGGATAACTGGAGCTTTACATCTATCCAAGCTCCTAAAGACTGGAACAGCAATCCGATCAAGCTCCACTACTGCTAGGATCCACCGTAGGACCTGAGGGTTGGGAAAAAGATAAAAACAACAGGGTCAGACATAAGTCTGAGCGAGTCCTATAACTTTAACAATACAATCGTTAAAGTAACCAGAGAAGACATAAACTGATATACGGTAACATATAGGGATGAATGGCTACCCTAAGCAGTCAACTAAACGAAGATAAAGGATAAAGACGCATCTACCCTCCCTAAGGTAAATTACTAAACTGCACCACACCAGTCGTTCCTAACTTAAAGGTTGATCCCACCCAAGGACTTATAAAATTTACTAATTAGTACCTGCGTACCCCTAGGTGACCAAGTAGGCGCCACGGGGCCCTACAATCCACTAGGTGTACACACTACTTCCCATTCGATCGGCTCCCTAACGTAGATACCCGTGCTGGCCCCACCGTGGGATGTATCATTCCCCAATGTGGCAACCTGATGGAACTAAAGGTGCACGGCTTATATCTACTCGATGCAACAACGGCTTACCTACCAGCCCGGGCCCACTCACGCATATGAAGCCCGTTGGACTTGCGTTGCCACCGCTAACCCGTTTGCCTCTTACAGTCAAGCCCAGTATGCGTGTCCCGTCCTCGACATGGGTCGAGCCCACAAAGATACGTATGGGTTACTGGTTGAAATGGGCCTCCACAAGCTACCCACCTAAGCTTGTCCCTTTTTCTAGTATATCCCACTTAACCCTTTAATCATGTTTTAATTACATGTTCCATTTTGGTTAAGTATTCTAATCGTATTTTCTATTGCCACCCAAGGCAACCACTAGATTTTCTCATGCCACCCGAGGCACCCACTTAACCCCTCATGTCCCTCTACATGCTAATGTGGTTAAGTGTTTCTTAATTAATTAATTAAGAACGTAACCTTTGTAAAGACCTCTCACATTAGACTGTCTTTTATGACCGCTGGTTAAGCCGGTTGGGTCCGGGCAGCCTTATGTCATAACAGAGTCTAACCTCGTGTCTTTACATTAATTACATATTTAGTTTGTGCCTAAGACCTCTCACATTGGGCTAACATTTGTAGCAACTGGTTAAGCCGGTTGGGTCCGGGCAGTTTTACGCTACAACTGAGTCCAACCTCGTGTCTTAGTCAATTAATTACACCTAATTAATCACCCTCATAATTTTATATTAATTATCCCTAATTAATCAAGTTTTCTTAACATGGGTAGACCTAACTTAATAGGTAAATTCCCATGGGGTAGACCTAACTCAATAGGTAAATTCCCAACACATAGTATGGGTACACCTAACCAAATAGGCAAATTCCCATACTATGTTTATTTATTTTGTGTTATGCATAATTATATTAATTTCACACAATCTTATTAACTTATGCATTTAATTACCCCATCGTTCCCACGTAATTTCGTTCATGATATAACACATATAAAAGGTGTCAACTTGCATATGAATGAACATGTTTCAAAGGTGCCATCTTGCATATTAACAAACACATAACTTGCATATGAACTTGCATAACATGTCACATAACTTGCATATAATATGTCACATAACTTACATATTCATTTTGCATAACAAACTTGCATATTAGCTTATAGACTTGCATAATGTGTCATCATGAACTTGCATATTAATAAACATGTAACTTGCATATTTACATACATGTAACTCGCATATTAACAAACATGTAACTTGCATATAAAGAAACATGTAACTTGCATATTTACATACATGTAACTTGCATATTAACAAACATGTAACTTGCATATTAACAAACATGTAACTTGCATATTTACATACATGTAACTTGCATATTAACAAACATGTAACTTGCATATTAACAAACATGTAACTTGCATATTTACATACATGTAACTTGCATATTAACAAACATGTAACTTGCATATTTACATACATGTAACTTGCATAGCATATTACCATGAACTTGCATAACATGCATATGATTACATAGCCCACAACTTGCATATTTAGCATCATGCAAACATAACATACATCATATTAAACTTGCATAAGCTTACATACTCAACATGCATAAACATAAGATTAATGCTAACATCATATCATATGATTCAAAGCTCATTAACCCACATACAAAACCATAAATCTCATCACATCTCATCTAATTAGTTTACCAAAAGATCATCAAAGTGATAGAAACTCACAACTAGCAACTTTGAACACCAAATGAAGAAGATTAAGATGCTAAGAAGGGATTAGAAGTTGATTAGAGAGTGATTAGTATGCAACCCTCTTCATAAAATTAGTGGAGGCCATGAGAGCTAGCATTTTGCCATAGTTTAGTCACTAGGTTTAATTATGAATGAATTAGGGTAGGTTAGGGTCTTATTTATAGATTAGGCAAGTGTTTTAGGCCATAGGATTAACCCTAGATTCAATCCAAGCCATCAAAGCATGTCTTGGGGAAGAAGTCAAGTGTAGGAACCATCTAGGGCCTTTAGATTAAAGATGGACCATGAGAACCATTCAAATGCAAAATCTGCACTTGAGCGAATCGGCCCACGGGTTGACAGCCATACACCCTGGATTAACCCCTAGTCGACCCAGCGGGCTCGGGTCGACTTCAAAAATCGGCCGGTTCGGTTATTCCCCTCTCCCAATTCGCTGTTTTGAGCATTTTTTTGCATATTTATTTATTAAATTTTCAATTATATATATATATATATATATATATCAATATATATATATATATATATCTACACAACCCATTTCACTTAATTAAGTATACTTTAATTTGGGAATTTTCGTGAAACTTCGCGAGGCCATATCTTGGTCATACGGACTCCGAGTTTTCGAAAACTCGGACTCTATTTCGCGTATTTTTCCGAGACGAACGCAATGGCATAGCCCGTTTCCCTTGATTCCCATTTTAGAATTAAATTCTGCCTCGATTTATGTTATTACAGGTTATTGAAAATACGGGTTGTTACAATAAAAATCACATTTTTATTATATACATGAATTGTTGAAATGTGAAGTGTTAAAAATAGCAACTCGTTCAAATAAATATGCATGAGGAGAATCCTATTTTTATCACCTATATAAACTATACAAAAAAAATAGTGTTTTGAAATAATTTGTTTTACAATAAAAATCACATTTTTATTATATACATGAATTGTTGAAATGTGAAGTGTTAAAAATACCAACTCGTTCAAATAAATATGCATGAGTATCGTTATAAATTAGAAATCTCACATTGGGTTCCACTCCACCAAAAATAGCAGAAGGCTCAGAAAAATATGCGGTCTCTTCTAAAATGTAGAAGACATCCACACGGTCACGATGTTTCCTGTTTCACTGGATTTCGTCAACATAGCAAAAAGATATGATTTTTTTTAGTGAAATCAAAATCCGTAGCGCTTTAAAGCGTTGTAATCTATTTAAAATTGACACTGCCGTACCTTTCTAAATGGGTTCAAATCTAGGTTTGCCGTTTTCGTTTAATCCGTTGCTCGAGACCCAGATCCAGTTGTGCCATGACGTAGGCCTTCGAAAGGGCTTTCCGGCGATGGCCACCACCCTCAGTTCGAACTCCTGCTGGCGGCGCTAGGAGGCGTGATGCGGGCCCACTTTGAGGCGGTGGTTCGCGGTGATGGAGCGACGAGGGTGGACGTGGTCGGTGTTGATTTAAAGAGGAGGACGAGGGCTTCAGAAAACCCCAAAGGGGTAGGTGGTTTCGTGGATCAGAATTGGAGAAAAAGAGGAAAGAAGGGCGGAACTTTTTCCGCCGTCGACCGCTGAAGAATCGGGGAAGAAAGAGGATTTGGGGGGGGGGGTTCTTCTGACGTGGACCACTTGTTTTTTTTTTATAATTAAAAATCTCCAAAATACCCCTTTCGCCCACGACCCCCAATTCAAACCCAACGGCTGTCGTCCCCAGCGTTTTACCCCCATTCCGAGCACAATGGGATATATTTCGATGGCCCATTCGAATGTTTCAGTTAGTTTTCCTTCAAATTAAAATATAAAATATTCAATATCTAATTTGAACGTAGATTTCAATCGCCAGGGCCACATACTGATTCGAAAAATTCCAGAAAAAAAAATCTAGCTATGTTTTGATGATACGGTCCCAACAAAACTAGTTTCGTCGAATTCTGAGACCGTTTGCAAAAAGGCCCATTTTTGGTCGATCCAATTTAACTATAATTGACCAAAACACATTTTCCTTTGCCACGCTCACATACTAGCTTCAAAAATTATGAAATTTGAAAGCTAGCAATAACTTCACATCCCGGATCCAACAAAAGTGGTTTCGTCGAATTCCGAGGTCGTACGCAAAATGGCCAATTTCACGGGCTATATAAATTCCATAGCGACCTTTCTGAAAATTCATTCGGCCATAACTTTTTCTTTCCGCTATGAAAATTCGATTTTTCAGATTCGTTAGAAAGGTATTCATTAACAGATTTAAATATTTTTGGTTTCACTAAAATTCGTTTTGTTTTTCACCCGGTACAGTCCAACAAAGTTTGAATTCAATTTTTGAAACTGCAGCGCCATTTCAGGCCTTGTTTATAATTATAATTAATTATATTCGTTTTCAATGGTCGATTCAAACTCACTTTCCATTGCCATTATTTAATATATTTATTTTAAATATTTAAAATCCATTATTTCAGCCAATAAAAAAAATTTAAATTGGTTAAGATTTTCCGAGTCATTACAGCTGTTTTAGATAAAGCATTGTTATTGACACACCAGATTTGAATAAGAAGGGGGCACGGGTGAAATTCAGCAAGACACTTCCACATTTGTTAATCGAATTCGACGAGAATGTGGCTAAGTTTCACCCTTAAATTTCGCAAAAGATCGTCGAAAATAGAAGAAAAAAATGAAAAACGTTAGGTATGCAACGAATTCTGTTTGACGTCCCCTCTCCTCGCTACCTATATCTGGTGTGTCCATAAACACCTTTTAGATATAATGATGAAAAGTACATACCTTATGTAAATATTAAAATTTCAATTTAAATTTTGGTTGAGCGGTCTACAAATTCAAAATGGAAAAGATATCAAAGTAATGGTGGGTTCGTTCTTCTAGTACACCAGAAGATAATATTTGAAGAAAGAAAAGTGCATTCTCATGTCCAGAAAGTGGCTAGTGAAAATAATATTTTAACTATGTTAATATGGATAAACTTTTATTGTTTCTCATTTAAATTACTTTTTGACTGAGTAGTCAAATAATATAACTGAAAATTTAACTAATAAATAGAACTTGAAATAACAATACAAATAAAACTAGAAGTATAACAGAATCCCATGATAGTAAATGTAGAAATTAAGAAACTGGAACACATCAAAATAAACCAGAAATGGGGTGGGCTTAGATAGGTGAACATGCCATCTTATATGGCCATTGGATTGTTCTTGATTGCGTGTTGCGAATGTTGGCAACCAATTTTGGATGTTGTCGTCTTCTAAAGAGTCGAATGCTTGTTGGTTCTCTTGAATCGGGAGCTAGATGCTACTTCAAAAGGTTGTATTTCTTCAAGCTTAATCTTCACATGGTCAGTGGCTTCTTAAAGGTTATAGACATGCAAGTTAATTGTACACATAGACTTGGATTGAGGGAGAAATGAAGAATAGAGGATTGACTATCTATTCCAAAACGATGTTTCTTCAAGTTCCTTTGATATATCATATTAGTAATCTCGTATGTCTTCAAGTCATTTTGTTCTCTTCTTATACAAAAGATAAACCTTTGTCGCACACTTGTGTAGCTTGGTGTGACAATTGCTTGTTCGGGTCTTTAAGTGGAGTAGAAAATCTATTAAATCTTTACATTATCAAATGTCATGTTGTAGTTTGCTTTAGAGGAGGAGAATGTTAAATCTTGACTTGTTTTTACGTCATTGGTTTGAAAACACCTCTTTCGTTGCATCTGTATCATGGAAATTTTATTGCATTCAATCATTGATTCTTTCAAATAAATTAGGATTATAATGCCAAACTCCTAAACTACACGAGGAGTAAGGAACAAATCTGGACACAATCATGTAAATAAAATAATGTGATACAAAATAACCTTCGCATGACCGATACATCATTTCTAACTTCCGCTAAATGTTTCCCTCAGTGGATCTCATTATGAGTCTGTTTGCTATACATAGTCATATTAACCATTATTTCTTTGGTCTTCTGTATTGATATTGAACTATATCATTCCTTCAAGGTATTCATATGGAATATCATCAAAATAATATTAACCGACTGAAAATGAGACAAAAGCACAAAACGGTAATCAAGTATTAATAACACAATTATAGTATAAAATGAATAACTTATATTATAACAACTCGGAAAATCAGAACCAATTTAAAATTTTTATTTTGGCAATTTTAACGAATTTTGAATATTTAAAATGATTTATTTTAAATAATAACAACTAGAAATTTATTTTGTATAAAATTAGAACGTATATATTTATTTAAAATCGAAATTAGAATATAAATATTTATTTTAATTATAAAATAAATTGGAAATGGCGCGGTAGTTTGAAAATTCGATTTCAAATTTCAAATTTCAAATGAATGTACAGGATTCAAAATAAACTGGAATTTGGTAAAACCAAAAATATTTGAATCTTCTTGAAAATATCTTTCCAACAAATGTAAAAAATCCAGATTTCATAGTGGGAATAAAAAGTTATGCCCAGTTGAAAATTCATAATAGTCGCTATGGAAATATATAGCCTTTAAAAATAGGAATTTTGCAAACGACCCCCGTTTTCGATGAGACCACTTTTGTTGGACCCGGAATGTCAAATTATTGTTAAATTCCAAAGTTCATAATTTTTGGAATCAATATGTGAGCGTGGTGGATTTAAACGCGTTTGGCAATTTCAGTTTGAATTTAATCGACTGAAAAATGACCGTTTTTCAAACGGTCTCCAAATTCGATGAAATTAGTTTTGTTAAGACCATATCGTCAAAACATAGATATATTTATTTTTCTGGAAATTTTGGAGTCTGTATGTGGCTCCGGTAATTCAAAAGTGAAAATTAGGGTCACATCCTTAAAATAAACATAATTAAGCTCACATCATCCTGTTTCAAAACATATAAATTACATCCCTAATTTTAAACAGCAGCTGATATTTTTCCAAAACTGCCCTTTTTCTTAATTCACATCGTAATTACCTAGGTCGGATTTACTCAGTACGTAATTAATATTTTTTTTCTTTTCCAGAGGCCTATGTTTCGTTGTCCATGGCGGCGGCGTCATCAATTTAATTTTTTTAAATCATTAATTATATCGAACCTAGATTTATTCAACAGGATTGAGGTCTTCCATTCAGTCAGACCTAGGGTTGATCATTGGCAGAGAGAAGTAGCGATTGAAATTTGCAGCGACTTAGGTATTGACGGCTGGTTCAATGAAGAGTCGTAATGGAAGTTTTGGGAAGGTGGTGCTTGCGATTTTTCAGGTGATCGCGTATGGGAGATTGCTGCAACAAGTTGCGATCTTAGAGAAGTTGTCGGTGGCGTAATGATGAGGAGATGTGAATGGAGGATTTGTGGAGCTTGTGTAGGTGGAGAAGGCATTGATCCAGGAATTAATGTAACTTTTTATAAAATTTTATGGTTTTTATGGATCATACAGTCGTATATATTACTTTTTCATTTTATTTGATCTTTTATTCTTAATACGTGTATAAACATATGCATATATTGTTAATATGAGCATATATGTATGCAACTATTGTTAGAACTTGTAACACCCCGTATTTTCTGTGAACGTCAAAGTAACAAATCAAAGTATACCTAATTTTTAAAAGAAGAATTATGGGAAACGGGTTATGCCATTGCGTTCGTCTCAGAATTCTTCTTGAGATAGAGCCCGAGTTTGCATAAATCGGACTCCGTATGAAGAAGTTATGGCACTTAGAAGTTTCAGGAATTTAAAATAAAAACCATCCCGAATTCAAATTTAAAGTTTCGAAATTCAAATCACACACCCGGGCTGGGCGGGAAATTTTCCGCCCAGGACGACCTCCCCCCCTTTCCAGATCCGTGGACATATTCGTTTTTCTGCATTTAGACGCCCGTTCTGACCAGATTCGTTGCTCCTAAGCTATTTAAACACCCCCAAACCTCACTTTCTCTCCATACAACTTCATTACGCCTATACTCTACCCTAATTCATATCAAAATAAATCTAAGACGGGGTTATGCTGCTCAAGTCCTTTGTAGAAATCAAGTTTAGAATTCTAGTAGAGATTCAAAAGCTAATTCAACGACTTCAACAACTATTTCTAAGAATCAAATCAAATCTAAATTAGAAGAACAAATAGTCTACTTCAAGGGAGAGCCATTCAGTTTCAGAATACAGATCCTAGAATTCAAGACCCTTTTGTAATTTTTAAGTTCACGTTACTTTCAGAAATAAAAGTTAAATGTGATTCTGACATTGTAATAAATCTGGATCTGAGATTATGCCTGACTTTCTATATCCTTTGGATCTATCTCATTGATAATATTATGTCCGTTCTTTGTCTCTTCTTTCCTTCTTCCCTTTTTGTTTTATAGCCAGGCTACTGCGAGCCTAAGCCGGATCTCATAAGAGATGAACGTACGTTGGAAATAAAATTGGGCATAATTGAGTTGTAACTGATTTGAGGACATAAAACATGTTGTATTCAAAACATAAAGTGTATCGAACATATGACTTGGGATTTGAGGCATAAAGTATTGGACATATGACTTGGGATTTGAGGCATAAAGTATTGGACATATGACTTGAGATTTGAGGCATAAAGTATTGGACATATGACTTGGGATTTGGGGCGTAAATTGAACTGTAAATATAAAGCATAGTACATGTTATGGTCTAAGATCTAAAATTGGGACATATATATATATATATATGATAGTTTATGATTTGGAAAAAGAAGATTAGGGTGTATAGTGATGTATGGCTTAGGCATGAAAACAAGATTTTCCTTTGTTTTGTAAGTCAGTTACTTTTTAGATTTGAACACCTAAATCTAATTGTGACATGTAATAAAATGGATATGAGAATATGCCTGATGTAAGCTATCCTTTCATTGAAATCTGTGCTTGAGTATATATATCTTTGGGAATCATTTTTGACAATGAAACTGGTCGAATCATATATATCCTTGTTGTATATCGGAATTGTAATCCTTTTTAAGTTCATGATATAATTTTATCATATCTATATGCCTGCGATGTATTCCTTGCAAAACTTGTCTTTTTAGTACATCAAGTTTATTGGACCAGTAGTTCTTATCATCATATGACTACGCCTACTCTTACAATGTTCCATCTTGCTTCTCCCCTTATATTATGAATGTTGAGTTAAATCTCGAAATACGTACGTTATGAATGCGGGGGAAATTGGGTATAACATGAAATTGACATTATTTGGCATAATTTGGAACATGTAACATGGAATAACTATTAAGATGCAATTTGACATGAATTATGGAATATGTAATTTGATATACCGAACCTAGAATTGGCATGAACGACAAAGTACGAAGTTGGTATATAAATCAAGTTTTGGGCAAAAAATTTATTGTTGCGAATTTGGGGTAACTTGAGCATTAAATATAGATTGGGTGTAAAATGTAACATGACTGGTTTTGGTGAATTTGGCAATTAGCATGTAAAATATAGATTTGGGTATATAGGGTAAATGTGTAGATTAAAGATGGACATGCCTAACTCGAGGTTAGATTGAGTTGGGGTGTAAAACTGCCCGGAACCGCATGGCACATCCAGTAACCATAACAACACCTATCTAATGTGAGAGGTTAGTGCATCATGCCCAAGAAAAACCCGAGGTTAGATTGAGTTATGGTGTAAAACTGCCCGGAACCATCTGGCACATCCAGTAATCGCAACAACACATATCTAGTGTGAGAGGTTGGTGCATTAATAAATCAATTAGTGCTAATGAACAAGATGAATGAGTAGGGTTAATTTCATAGGAACACTTAACCAATATAACATGGATGTCTAGGGTTAAGTAATGAGAAACACTTAACCAATATGACAAGATGGATGACTAGGGTTAAGTTCATAGGAAACACTTAACCGGTATAGCATGATAAATAGAAAGGGTTAAGTTAACACTTAACCAATATAACTTCGTTTGTGGTAGGGTTAAGTTAACACGAGAAGGCGACACTTAACCAAAGTAACATGACATGATGAGTAGGTGGGTAAAGTTAACTCGAATTGACTGATGACACTTAACCAATACAACAAGACGAACACGTGGGGTTAAGTAACAAGAAACACTTGACCAATATAACTTGATGAACGAACGGGGTTAAGTTAATAGGAAACACTTAACCAATCTAACATGATAAGTGAGAAGGGTTAAGTTAACAAGAAACACTTAACCAACATGACACGATGAATGGGTGGGTTAAGTTAACATGAATGGACAACACTTAACCAATATGACATAATGTGCTGGAGGGTTAAGTACATATCGGGTTGGTGGGTAATATTAGTACATATAGGCCCACAAAACCTAATCGTTAAATAAATATGCTTGAATCGATGGGAGAGTTAAGTATATCTCGTGTAGGTGGGTAATATTAGTACATATAGGCCCACACAAATTAACCGTTAAATAAACATGCTAGAATCGATGGGAGGGTTAAGTACATCTCGTGTAGGTGGGTAATATTTGTATATACAGGCCCACAAACTTAACCAATAGGAAACCCTAGTAAGGGGGACCCATTTCAGCAGTAACCGACATAGATGTATCATGGTACCCTGAAACTAGGTAGGGTGGGGCACGATTACTGGGCTGATTATAAGCGGTAAAGACAACGGCAGAGGGTATGTCAGTGTAGGTTTCGACGATTTGCGGGCGTGCACGTACTCCAGAGTGGGAAAATCAGGCATTGAGTACTAGTAGTTATACACTGTGCATCTTGAATCATGTCGGGTCTCTATCATAAGAATTGATACACCTTATGGTGGGACCAACACAGGGTATCTATACGCAAGAGAGGGCCGATTGGCACAGACACATGGAACATGAATACAAGTAAGGGAGCCGATCGATAGGGTAGTAAGGGTACATCTAACATGTTCATCACAATTAGGCAGATTGAGGTGGAATCATCACGATAGATATACACCTGAAGGCTACCACGATTGCGGGGATTGAGATCACGCTATCATATTATCATTTTATACAAATTACTAATTGGGACATTAGTTAGGTGGTGCAGAGATAGATATAGAAATCAGAATAACGAAGTAGTAGCGAGGCAGAGAAAGAGTAGAAGCGCATTCAGTTTATATTGCCTTATCGTACCTTATGCTTATCCTATGTTATCTTGTTATCCCTATTATCACGGTATTGTCTTATATTCAGTTTATTCATGTCATGATGCTTTTTCCTGTTTATATGCTGAAAGTCACTGGACTTACCAGACTTATGTCTGACCTAGTTTTGTTTCGCCTCTTTTCTTCCGTTTCCCCCACAGGTTCACAGGGAGTAAATGTTTCCACTTAGCTTAGTTTTCTTTCCAAGCTCGAAGATAGTCAATGTATTGCTTTGGACTCTCGCTTCCACTGCTATGGTTGGTTCATGATTTATTGGGGAATATCATTGTTTTTTTATGCTTCTTTTATATTTGGGAGTTTTTAGATCAAGACAGAAGTTCTATGTATTAATTTTAAGTATGATTGAGACAACTGTTGTAAAAGCTTGACTGAACCATATTGTTTATAAAATGACTTTATTTTCCGCTGCTTTATTTGTCTGTCTTGTAATTTATCTGCATCTTTTACCTAAAATGCTCCACCAAAGTTAAGGCATTCCCTTTGTGAGTGATCTTAACGGAGGTGGGTTGTTTCACTTGGTATCAGAGTTGAAGGTTACCGGATCAGATAAAAGATTTGAAAAATTATTTTCAGAACAGTTTCAAAAGAAGCATTTTCAAAAGAAAAGTTTTGTTTTAAAGGCATATTCCCCAAAGACATATGCATTATCTTTTGATCCTCTGTTTGAATCCTTGTTTCCTTCTTTCCTGAGTCTCCAGGGGCTCTTGGCTTTCTGGGAGGTAACCTCATCGCAACATGGTTCCGTAGGCTTGATGAGACTACGAAACCCGTCAAAGGGCGAAGAAGTGCCCAACTTCCATCTATAGCCGCTGTAGCTTCACCTGCGGCTAATTTTCTTTCAATCTTTGTAGGTTTTCCATGAGATGGAGGCATCTTTCAAGAGACTTGACAACAAGTTACACAAGGATGGAAAAGATGAGAATGAGGGAGTTTGGCTAAGGAGCACAACCCAAGGCTGAAGAACTCATGGATATAGACTTGGTTCACAAAGGAGGGGAGGAAAGAATAGTAAAACCTAAGAAAAGAGGAAGTATCTTTATTATGGTATAACAGGTCGTATAATTAAGGACAAGGGCAAGAACAAATGACAGGATTTTCAGGAGGGAAAATGCATGCTCTCACCGCCAGCGTACCTGAGAGAGAGGAAGTAAGGTTTCTATTGAAAGAGTTTAGTTTTTCCTCTTTGATCATCCTGCTAATACTCTTTTTGATTTTAGCGCTTCACATTCGTTTATATATGCTTCCATAGTGGAGTCTCTGCACCTTAGTACTTGTATAGTAGAAGATCCCATTATTGTCTCAAATCCAATTCATGGTTTGGCTCATTTATCTTTGGTTTGTAAGGATTTTAGATACTTATGTTTTCGGTTTCATGGGCTATGGGTTGATTCTAGGCATGGATTTGTTAGCTAGTAATTGTGAAAGGAGGGTAGTAAGACTTTCGACTTACCTCGGGAATACCCTCGAAATTTCGTGTGGTCCGAAGGGATCAATTTGTCTTAGCCACCTAGAATCACTTTATGTATTTATCGACGATTTTCGATCTGTTGGAGTAGTCCATGAGTACGCAAGATGTTTTGATTAGGGTAGGGGTTTTCCACCTAAAACTCGAGACAGACTTCAGCATATATCTAGTTGACAATGCAAAGCCCATTATGCGATCAACGATAGTTTTGGAACAAGATTGGCGAGGATAGCCAAAGTCGGTTAAGTGCTCAATTGTTTGGTTGTTTTGCTAGTATCATCTCACATAGATCTTCCAAATTCGGAGGAGGTATTCCTTTGGTGCTTGTCTGATATTGGTTTAGGACTTTGGGGCTTGTACTTGAGGGATGTCAAGTTCGACTAGGATGGTTGCTTGAAAGATATCGACCCTCAGATTTGTGACATGATGGATAAGCTAAGTAGAGGAGAGACCTATAATCATCTTAGTATATGCACTTGGTATCATGGTTAACATCTATTTATCTTGGAAAGATAGTTCGACTACATTGGATACCCTCTAGCATAGTAAGTGATTGAGGTCCTATCTTTACTAGTGGGTTTTGGAAATGGAGGTCAAGAAGCTTCGAAATCGTGAAGTTAAATTAGTTAAGGTACAGTGGAGTGAAGCTCAAGAAGATGCGACTTACAAGAATGAAGACTAGATACGCGCATCATACCCTTTTTGTGGGTATATCCTTGATTCCACTTTTCCTGTAATATTTATTTGCATGCTAGTCTTTATCTTTTAGGTATATCCTCTAGGTCCTATCCTCGATCCTTAGGTAGAAGCCAATGGATGTAAACATGTGTTCGAGACATGTTATGTTTGGTGGATTCAAGTGGTTGCAAGTGTTTGCTAATGGTTGCTCGTGGATGCATATACACACATTAGACACTAGGTCGGCTCAGTCACTTTCATATTGCATATACACGAGTGAACTTTTATATATATGGATGGAAACTTGATGTGTTATCATATGTATGTTGCATTGTTATGAATGACTGTGCACTCATGTAGAAGTTATAAAGTACGATTAAGAATATTTGCATACATGTTGGACGCATGACACTCTCATGATTCGCATTAAGGAGGTCAATTGGATCAGTAGACCGCCTGATTTTGCATTAGATAAGAGACATATACACACACTATGCATATGTTCATACGGCATTAGAAACCTTTTAAGGACAATGGATGCCTGTGTTTGATGGTTGAGTAGATGAACGATTGAATGGTAGGATATACATTCTTTTTGACTTGAAGATTTCGGGGACGAAATCCTTTAAGGAGGGGAGAATGTAAAACCCTGTATTTTCTGTGAACATCAAAGTAACAAATCAAAGTTTACCTAATTTTTAAAGGAAGAATTAACGGAAACGGGTTACGCCATTGCGTTCTACTCGGAATTCTGCTTGAGATAGAGTCCGAGTTTGCATAAATCGGACTTCGTATGAAGAAGTTATGGCAATTAGAAGCTTCAGGAATTTAAAATAAAAAATAGCCCGAATTCAAATTTAAAGTTTCGAAATTCAAATCACACACCTGGGCTGGGTGGAAAATTTCCCGCCTAGGACCCAGGTCGACCAAGGGGTCAACCTGGGTAGAACAGGTCGACCATGGGGTTGACCTGGGGGTCGACCTCCCCCCCTTTTCCAGATCCGTGGACAGATTCGTTTTTCTGCATTTAGACGGCCGTTCTGACAAGATTCGTTGCTCCTAAGCTATTTAAACACCCAAAACATCACTTTCTCTCCACATAACTTCATTACACTTATACTCTACCCTAATTCATATCAAAATAAATCTAAGATGGGGTTATGATGCTCAATTCCTTCGTAGAAATCATGTTTAGAATTCTAGTAGAGATTCAAAAGCTAATTCAACGACTTCAACAACTATTTATAAGAATCAAATCAAATCTAAATTAGAAGAACAAATAATCTACTTCAAGGGAGAGCTATTCAGTTTCAGAATACAGATCCCAGAATTCAAGACCCTTTTGTAATTTGTAAGTTCACGTTACTTTCAGAAATAAAATTTAATTGTGATTCTGACATTGTAATAAATCTGAATATGAGATTATTCCTGTCTTTCTATATCCTTTGGATCTATCTCATTGATAATATTATGTCTGTTCTTTGTCTCTTCTTTCCTTCTTCCATTTTTTTATAGCCAGGCTACTGCGAGCCTAAGCCAGATCTCATAAGAGATGAATGTACGTTAGAAATAAAATTGGGCATAATTGAGTTGTAACTGATTTGAGGTCATAACACATGTTGTATTCAAAACGTAAAGTGTATCGAACATATGACTTGGGATTTGAGGCATAAAGTATTGGACATATGACTTGGGATTTGAGGCATAAAGTATTGGACATATGACTTGGGATTTGGGGCGTAAATTGAACTGTAAATATAAGGCATAGTATATGTTGTGGTCTAAGATCTAAAATTGGGACATATATATATATATACATGATAGTTTATGATTTGGAAAAAGAATATTAGGGTGTATAGTGATGTATGGCTTAAGCATGAAATCAAGATTTGCCTTTGTTTTGTAAGTCAGTTACTTTTTAGATTTGAACACTTAAATCTAATTGTGACATGTAATAAAATGGATATGAGAATATGCCTGATGTAAGCTATCCTTTCATTGAAATTTGCGCTTGAGTATATATATCTTTGGGAATCAGTTTTGACTATGAAACTGGTCCAATCATATATATTCTTGTTGTATATCGGAATTGTAATCCTTTTTAAGTTCATGATATAATTCTTATCATATCTATATGCCTGCGATGTATTCCTTGCAAAACTTATCTTTTTAGTACATCAAGTTTATTGGAACAGTAGGTCTTATCATCATATGACTATGCCTATTCTTACGATGTTCCATCTTGCTTCTCCCCTTATATTATGAATCTTCAGTCAAATCTCGAAATATGTACATTATGAATGCAGGGCAAATTGGGTATAACATGAAATTGACATTATTTGGCATAATTTGGAACATGTAACATGGCATAACTATTAAGATGCAATTTGACATGAATTATGGAATATGTAATTTGACATATTGAACCTAGAATTGGCATGGACGACAAAGTAGGAAGTTGGCATATAAATCAAGTTTTGGGCAAAATTGTTATTGTTGCGAATTTGGGGTAACTTGAGCATTAAATCTAGATTGGGTGTAAAATGTAACATGACTAGTTTTGGTGAATTTGGCAATTAGCATGTAAAATCTAGATTTGGGTATATAGGGTAAATGTGTAGATTAAAATGAACATGCCTAACCCGAGCTTAGATTGAGTTGTGGTGTAAAACTGCCCGGAACCGCCCGACACATCTAGTAACCACAACAACACCTATCTAATGTGATAGGTTAGTGCATCATGCCCAAGAAAAACCCGAAGTTAGATTGAGTTGTGGTGTAGCTTTAAGTTAACACTTAACCAATATAACTTGGTTTGTGGTAGGGTTAAGTTAACACAAGAAGGCGACACTTAACCAAAGTAACATGACATGATGAGTAGATGGGTTAAGTTAACTTGAATTGACTGATGACACTTAACCAATACAACAAGACGAACATGTGGGGTTAAGTAACAAGAAACAATTGACCAATATAACTTGATGAACGAACGAGGTTAACCTAATAGGAAACACTTAACCAATCTAACATTATAAGTGAGAAGGGTTAAGTTAACAAGAAACACTTAACCAACATGACACGATGAATGGGTGTGTTAAGTTAACATGAATGGACAACACTTAACCAATATGACATAATGTGCGGGAGGGTTAAGTACATATCGGGTTGGTGGGTAATATTAGTACATATAGGCTCACAAAACTTAACCATTAAATAAATATGCTTGAATCGATGGGAGGGTTAAGTACATCTCGTGTAGGTGGGTAATATTTGTAACACCCCACCTCCGTTAAGGCCACTCACAAAGGGAATGCCTTAACTTTGGTGGAGCATTTTAGTAAACAGAACAGAAACTTACAAGACAGATAAAACAGTATTTGAAAAATTTATAACTTTATTACAACAGAAATCGAAATAAGCTTGGTTACATCCTTTCAAATCACAATATCAGAATTCAAGTACAAAATATCAGTCTTGTACAAAAGCCTTTAGAATGCATAGTTTAAAATCATAATCCCCATAGAAGAAGACAAGCCATACTTTAAGCACTTCAAGCGGAAGAAATCTGGATCAAGCTAGAGTACTCGCTTCTACAAAACCTGGGGGGGAAACGGAAGAAAGGAGGCGAAACAACAAGGGTCAGACAAAAAGTCTAGCAAGTCCAGTGATTTTCAGTTATGAACAGATAATAATAACATGACATGAAACTAAAACTGGATGAGAGATAACTGTAACAGATGTAACATATATAACAGAAGAACGGAATGATATAAGGTATTGCTTTACACTTCTCTGCACTAATACTAGTATAACAGAATTAGGTGTCACCCTAATGTCTAAACTGAAACAGAAACAGGTACAGAATAATTTCCACAGAAGAGAATGCTAGTAATGGGCCTTTACCACCCCAACAGAAACAGACAGAAACAGAATGCTAATAATGGGCCTTTACCACCCCAACAGAAGGTACAGAAATAGAAACAGATTAATCCCTACGGAAACAGAATGTAGAATTAGGTGTACACTAGTAAATGGGCCTTTACCACCCGAACAGACGGTACCACGCAGAAACAGACAGGTGTTACCACCCAACAGAAACAGACGGTACCAACAGAAACAGACAGAACTAAGTGTACCCTAAAACCCTACCCCAAGCGATCGGCTCCCTAATACATAAATACCCTGTGTCGGCCCCACAGTAGGGTGTATCACTCCCTAAAGTGACAACCAATTGGCACAGACCTATTTACAGATGTCACGGCGTCTTACATCCTCAGAGGCAGACCGGGATCCATGCACGCACATGACCCGGTTGGAACGCACCATCAACACCCCTCGCCATTATCAGAATGAACCGCTTATAATTAGTTCAGTAAGCGTGCCCGGACCCTACCTACTGTTGGGTCAAAGTTTTGATACCAGAAAGGGTTAATGACTAATATGGGTCCCAAACAACAGATGACACAAGTAATTCCCTTCCTATCCTTGTGTCCCCAGACTAACAGATTTCAGATTAACTTGTTTACAAGTTCAGACATACAGAATTCAGATCAACTAGTCCACAGACAAGTTTTTAGACTAACGGATCAGATATACAGATTTAACAGACTTACCGATTAACCAGTTATAGATTAACAGACTTACAGATTTGTCTAACTTTGTAATTGGGCCTACAGATTCATGGAACCGATTTATTAAATTCATCAGTTTAGTGGCTTTAACCCTATCTGCCCAACACGTTTTAGACATCATATTTATCTCAGATTTTCATTAATTAAATATTAATGCCCAGGCCTCTCACATTAGACTGACAGTTTGCGGCTACTGGTTAGGCCGGTTGGTTCCGGGCAGATTTCTGCCGCAAACTGAGTCTAACCTCTGGTTTCAAGCACGTTATGACTAACTTCTCACATTAGAACCTGTTGTTTGCGGCCACTGGAATGTGCCGGGCGGTTCCGGGCAGAATTATGCCGCAAACTCATTCTAACCTCGAGTTAGCCATGTTTATCTTTGCGGCCAATTAATTAATGATTTACCATTTATACCCATGCCTAATATACATGTCAATTATTCATAACTATAGCCAATTCAGATTATGTCAATAACAGACTGAATATATCAACTTAACAGATATAGCAGATAACATATTTTCGCATATTAGGCGACTTAAAGGATTCAGCGGATTAAGTAATTTAGCAGATTTAGCATATAACATATTTGGCATTTTCAGCAGACTTAGCAGATGACAGATTTGGCAGATGAACAGATCTAGCAGACTAGGCAGTAGAGCAGAACTAGCATATTAGGCAATATAACAGAACTAGCAGATTAGGCAATATAGCAGAACTAGCAGATTAGGCAAATATAGCAGAACTAGCAAATTAGGCAAATATAACAGATTTAATCATTCCTTAAAGTTTCACAAACATATCTTGCCTAATTATAATTTTGGCCTAAGTTTGCATGCCTAAATAGTTGTCATGATTCACGCTATGATCATATACCCCAAGTTTGCATTGAATTTACATGTCACAGATTATGGTCATAATTAACATGTCCCAATTTAGTTCAACTTGCCTAGTACAAAAGATTCACATATAAATTATACCAAATATAGCCATCGATTTCAATGCATGTCATATATTCAAAAATCTCCTACTTAGGTGTTATTCACATTTGATAGTTATCAAATCTTAATATAGATTTTCACACCTAAGTCATATTCTCTTTCAAATCATGAATTGTTATATAAACAATATGCCCAACAATCTAGTTATAACAGATCTTAATTCAAAATATGCGTTATGTCCAATGTCCCAAGTCACATGTTAACATACCATGGTTCCTCTTCTTCCAATTCACAGAATATGCATAGGTCTAAATCTAGTTTACAACCTATGTCCTTTTTCTTAAATCAGTCACAGATTAGCTGTGACGGCCCGCCTCGTACCGGCCTGCATTTCCTCCAAAAGTGCGCTGTACACATGCCTGACTAGCACAAGACGGTCGTCGGAAGAAAGGAAAGAAGGGAACGAACTAATCAAAGGACCTGTAGAATGTCTCACAGCGCATGGAATAAAATATAATAATAACATACTTGACATAAAACAGGCGAGACAGTGCATAAGCTGATAACTAAACCAACATCAATCTCAAAGCAGCGGAAATCCAAATACAGCTTATTACAACTTTCCAAATTTACTGTCTCTAAACAAAAGAAAGCTAAAATAGAAGATACACCAACAATGCCCAAGCAGTGATCTTCAACAACACAGAGAGAATAATATGTATATAGTACGTGGAAGCCTCCTGCTCGTCTCCGGATCATCTACCCGTGCATCACCAGCTAACCTGTCTCTAGTCTGCTCGTGTGAGCACCCAGAGTAATAAGAAGAGACATAAAACTCTGGGTCAGACATAAAGCCTGGTATGAGCGATAAGCATCTAAACAGAATAATAACAGGTATACTAAGCCATACCTGAACCTGGACCTGCAACCAAAGAGTTAGTACCACATACCGTACAATACTCCAAGGTGCCATAATAAATAGTGTAAGAATACGGGGGTGGGGTGTGCATGTCACAATGATAGCAACAAATCATCCATAGCAACCATCCTCACACCTCTCACTCAGTGCCTAAAGCGTACGACATCTACCACTTTGGAACACTAGACAAACTGAGGCAACGACGAATCCCGTCTTGTAGAAACCCTGCTGTGACCAAGCCAAACACTTGGAGTCATGACCAAACATTTCAATGACCCACTTCATTGGTCATAGCCCTTGGTTCTACCAATACCATAATGGTCCTGAATCCGCCTTCGTACCTCCTACCATAGTGGTCCAAAGCTTTAGGTGTCGATAACTCCTTGGCACGCGTCCCGCAGCAAAGCCCAATCATGAAGCGAACTTGTTGATTCCTATCTGAATCTTAAGCTCTAACTTCTCATTTGAGCTTCCTTTGCATCTCGGGTTTGGTCGAATTGGAGTGGGCCTTCAGAAAAGTTGTCGTGCAGTAGCAGCTCTATAATTCGGTTCGGTTCGGTCACCCATGCTCGGTTCGGTTCGGTCACCCATGTTCGGTTCGGTTCGGTCACCCATGCTCGGTTCGGGTCCTTCTCCTTCAGGTCAGGTCGGGTGTCCTTCCTTCCAGCGCTCCGATCCGCCTCCTTATTTCTTCACGTATTCCGATCCGATCCCTGCGTCTCCAAGTCGATCCGATCTGGCCTTCAATCACTCTTCCGATCCGATCCGCTCCGCTCCCTAGCTTACTCCGATCCGATCCGCTCCATCGCTCCGATCCGATCTTCTGTCCGACTCCAACTCTAAGCAATGGCCTTCCTTTCTGCCAAACTTCTTCCAGTGGCAAGCCCTCATCCAGTTCGGATTCCCTTGGTCAGTTCCCTAGTCCGATCCGACCCCTTTTTCCGATCCGAACCGGTTCGGAGCCTGCACACTTCTGCAACTTTCCAGCGAGCTTTCTACGCCATTCGACGACGTTTTCGAGCAATTTAACTATTCTAATCAATCATGAAACATACCATAGAGTCATAGTAACATGTAATAGCAACCACAAACAGCAACCAACAATTCAAATGAATCAAAATGGATCAAAAGTAGCTAAAACTTCATATTTTCCCTTAAGCACTCTTAATCATGCTTAAGCATACAATTAGCAAAACACATCGAAATTATCTCAAATTTCTAACAGAGCCTTAAAGCATTATTTTAGAATTTTAAGAATTTTTCCAGAATTTATTGGTGTATAAATTCGCTAATCCTTACTAATTACCCTTAATCAACCGTAATTAGTGTCAAAATGATGTTATCACTCACCTTGGCCACAAATGAAATTCTCAGAACTGAAACTCCTCTGATTTGGGGCGAATACTGATGTCTAACAGCAGTTCCAACCTTGCTTTGGTGCTTTTTCTCCTTAATTTGGTGTTGCTAAGCCTAATCTTCAATTAGAGAGTGATTTGGGGTGTTTTAGATGTAGGAAGCCATTACTAAGGTCTCAAGGAGGTTTGTGGCTGCTCAAAACTGAAATGAAAGTGATAACCTAACCCTAATCAGACCTCCTATACCTCTAAACCCGAAATTCCCCTTGGGCCTAGCTGCTAATCACCCGGTTAAGCCCAACTAAGCTGTTTTTCACCATCTGAAACTTGTTTCAGCCATATCTCCCAAACGGTAAGTCCGTTTGGCTAATGTGACCACTCTACGGAAAGAGAAACCATCGTTCGGAGCCAATGGAAGTGGTTTCAGGTCAAAATTCCTTTCCAGTCAAAAGTTATGGCCAAAACAGTGATAACTAGGGGTAAAATGGTCATTTAAAAATCGGGAAAAATAATGAACATGGGAAATGACCCCAATAGTCGTCTCCCAAAGTTACATGACCATACGACTTCGTATGTAAAAGAAATAAATACTCTACGATCCTATGATGCGTAGAATGCGGGTCGTTACACTCTCCCCCCCTTAAGAAATTTCGTCCCCGAAATCACTTAACCCAAAACATACGAAGGATCCCGCATGCCTAACAACCACATATAACAATCAAACATGCAAAACAAGCAAACAAGCCTATCCTAGCATGCGGAAAAACTAAATCGAAGTCAAAATCTTACCAGACAAAGAGTTCTGGATACTTCTTCCTTATGTCCTCCTCTGTTTCCCAAGTACAATCATTCTCGTCCTCGCTCCACTGTACCTTGACTAGCTTCACCGCCTTCCTCCGAAGTTGCTTCATGTCGTGTTCGACAATACGGGCCGGCTTGCGGTTCCCAACCGCCTCGGGTTCTACTTCGAAGTCCTCTAACTGATCAGGTGAAATAGTCATATCTGAGTCGTGAACGAACTTCCTTAGTTGGGAAACATGAAATACGTTATGAACTCCCGCCATCTTCTCTGGTAAGTCAATTCTATATGCCAAATTCCCGACTAGTTCAAGAACAGGGAATGGGCCAACAAACCTTGGTGCCAACTTGCCTCTCCTGCCAAATCGTATTACGCTCTTCAACGGGGAAATCTTGACAAATACCAAGTCACCAACTGAGAACTTTAAGTCTCTTCGCCTCTTATCAGCATAACTCTTCTGCCTATCTTGGGCTGCCTTCATTCGTTGCTGAATGATCTTGATCTTATCTGAAGTTTCCCTCACCACATCTGGTCCAAGCATAAACTTCTCGCCAGTCTCTATCCAACATGATGGTGAGTTACACGGCCTTCCGTACAAAGCTTCAAACGGAGCCATACCGATACTGGATTGGTAGCTATTATTATATGCAAACTCTACTAGATGCAAATGGTCATCCCATGATCCTCCAAAATCCAATATACATGCTCTCAAGAGATCTTCCAAAATACGGTTCACCCTCTCCGTCTGACCGTCGGTCTGAGGATGATATGCGGTACTGAGATGTAACTCTGACCCTAGAGCCTCTTGTAAGCTCTTCCAAAACCCACTAGTAAACAACGGGTCTCGGTCGCTCACAATGCTTTTAGGTACTCCATGAAATCTCACTATCCACTTCATATACAATTCTGCTAACTTAGTTGCCGTTCTGGTCGATTTGACTGGTATAAACCTTGCACTTTTAGTTAGTCGATCTACAATTACCCAAATGCCGTCATATCCCGATCTAGTCCTTGGTAAACCATCGATGAAATCCATCGAGACCTGCTCCCATTTCCATTCGGGAATTTCTAATGGTTGCAACAACCCACTAGGCTTCTTTTGCTCGGCTTTAACTAGCTGGCAATTCATGCATTTGGATATAAACTTCCCAACGTCTCTTTTCATCCCTTCCCAGTAGTAGGCCTGCTTCATATCTCGATACATCTTATTACCACCGGGGTGTATAGTCAGCTTTGAGTGATGACATTCTCTAAGCACTTCATCTCTCAATCCATTGACATTGGGTACAACAAGCTTTCCATCCTTTCTAAGCCATCTATCTCGATCAAGCCCATACTTGTTCATCTCCTCATCGATACCCATCTCTAACTTGGAGATGATTTCCAATAGGTTAGGATCGTCCCTCTGACTAGAGCCGATTCGTTCAATCAAAGTGGGTCTGATCGTCAAACTTGCTAACATTTCTGGATCCAATTCGCACTTTGGTCTGAAATCAAACCCCGCGATAAACTCCAGTTGCTTCCATTCAAGGAACATAGCCCCTAAGCTGGCATGTCTTCTACTCAATGCATCAGCCACCGCATTGCCCTTTCCTGGTGTGTATGCGATGTCAAAATCATAGGAAGCTAAGAACTCTAACCATCTCTGCTGGCGGAGATTTAAATCCTTCTGGGAGAACAGATACTTTAACGACTTATGATCTGTAAATAGCTCAAACCTTTCCCCCAAGAGATAGTGTCTCCACATCTTTAACGCGAACACGATCGCTGCCAATTCTAAATCATGGGTAGGGTATCTTCTCTCGTGCGGTTTCAATTGCCGACTTGCATAAGCTACAACCCTACCGCCTTGCATCAATACAGCACCCAGTCCGGTACCACAGGCATCCGTGTATACCGTCATCTCTTCATCCCCCTTAGGAATGACTAACACTAGTGCGCTTGTCAACTTGTCCTTTAGACTTCTGAATGCATTCTCGCACCTTTCATCCCAGACAAAAGCTTGATTTTTCTTGGTCAACTGGGTCAATGATGCTGCTATCTTGGAGAAACCTTGGATAAACTTACGATAATATCCCGCTAATCCCAAGAAACTTCTTACATCTGTTGCGTTCTTGGGCGTAGGCCAATCTTGTACCGTAGCCACCTTCGCTGGGTCCACGGCAATACCATTCTCTGATACAACATGGCCCAAGAACCTCACTTCCCTCTTCCAGAAGTGACACTTAGAAAACTTTGCTTTCAATTGGTGTTTTCTCAACACCTCCATGGCTACTCTTAAATGTTCCTTGTGTTCCTCCTCTGTCCTCGAATAGACCAAAATATCATCAACGAACACAAGGACAGACTTATTCAGCTGATCTCTGAATACCCTATTCACAAGGTCCACAAAATATGCCGGGGCATTAGTCAGCCCAAATGGCATAACCAACCATTCATAAAATCCAGACGGCGTTCGAAATGCCGTTTTAGCTATACTCTCAGCTTCCACTCTAAGCTGATGAAAACCTGTCGCGAGATCCAACTGAGAAAATATTCTCGCGCCACTCAACTGATCAAACAAATCATCTATCCGCGGTAGAGGATACTTGTTCTTCCTCGTCACTTTATTCAACTCGCGGTAGTCTACACACAAACGAAGGGAACCATCCGCCTTGGTAGCAAACACAACTGGTGCTCCCCATTCAGAAACACTCCTTCTGATAAATCCCTTCTTCAAAAGATCGCTGACTTGCACCTCGAGCTCTCGCTGCTCTCTTGGTGCCATTCGACGAAGTGGCATCACTATAGGCCTGGCATCTTTTACCAAATCAATACGAAATTCAATCTCTCGGTGTGGTGGAAGTCCGGTCACTTCTTCGAAAACATCCGGATACTGGCCAACCACGGGCAAACCTGACAACTCACTATGCGGAACGTCGAGGGAGTTTAGAAAACTAGCCAATACCCCCTTACTGGGTAGACCACCAAACACTATCCTCCGCCCATCATCCGCTCTAGCTGTCACCAACAAGCCCTCACAGTCTACCACCACCCCGTATCTTTGGAGCCAATCTACTCCCAAAATAATGCCAAACCTAGTAAAGCCCAAAACAAAGCAATCACAAACAAACATGCATCCATGACTCGATAGAACCACATTACGACAAATCATGCTAAGACTAGTCGAACCACCAATCGGGTTCGTCACTACTAAAGGTCTATCGACAATCTCGGGCTCCAATCCCAACCTATCTACCAGGTCACTAGATATGAAAGAACTGGAAGCTCCGGTATCAAACAAAACTCTAACAGGAACATCATAAACAGAAAGCATACCTTGAATGACGACATTCTTTCCCTTCTCCGCCGCAGTTGGGGCATTCGACGAAGAAGGAATAGCATTAAGGGCATATGCTTTCACCATTTGCTTTTCCTTAGGGGGCTGCGGACACTTGTCCTTGTGATGTCCCAATTGGCCACAATTGAAGCACTTCCTATCCGCTGGCTTGGCCCGACAATTACTAGCATAATGGCCCTTCTTACCACAGCTGAAGCACTCCACATCTTGCTTATTCTTTTTCTTCTGGCCATCCTTAGCCTGATTCTGCTTTCTCTTATTCTGGGAACCACCTTTGCCTCCACCACTAGCTTGTGGCTTTGGCTCATCTGCGGATGCAACTTCGGTCTTCGGCTTAGGGTAGAGACTTTCCGACCTTAACGCTTTCCCCACAATCGATTCAAACGTCTCATCGATGTGGTTACTAAGTTTTTCCCCCAAGTATTGATCCAACCCAGTTATGAATTTCTCATTCTTTTTCTCGGCAGTATCTATAAGAGATAACCCATATTTTGACAAGGTGTCAAATTCAGCAATATACTCCGAGACAGCCCTGCCATTCTGCTTGAGCTCCAAGAATTTCTTAAACAACATTGACTTCTGAGCAGCTGGAATGAACTTCTCACTAAAGCGAGCCTTGAACTGCTCCCAAGTAATCTGATCTTCGGGAGTAGCTGCCTTTATAGCATTCCACCAATTCATTGCCCGCCCTTGCAGCTGACGGGACGCTAGCTTCCTCTTCATCGCATCCTCGATACCCAAATCCTCGAAGATACGTTCGCAACTATCCACCCAATCTTGAACATCTGTAGCCGACTCCGTTCCGTGGAACGGCTTCCCACCAAGACTAGTATAATCCTTATTCAGCTTGGCGAAGTCGACTCTTGGCGCCTGCACTATTGGACCACCACCATTCCCACCATTGGGAGCTGCCCTCTGCACATCTCTAAGCATCTCTCTCATGAGGTCAGTAAACATCGTCCTCATGTCAGCAGCAATCCCATTATTGGCTCCCCTACCAGCACCTCTAGTATCTCGGCTCATCGTCAATCTGAAAAAGGAAATGATTAACGATTCCATAGTGGTGCTAGTGCAGTACGACTTCATCCTTATACTACTAATAGTATATATATATATAACTTTTAAAAACCAAAGTAATCACAAGTACGCTCTCTCGTATACGTATATTATCTCTCCCTGACAACTTCCCTAGGTTAACTACGCAACCTGGCTCTGATACCAAGTGTGACGGCCCGCCTCGTACCGGCCTGCATTTCCTCCAAAAGTGCGCTGTACACATGCCTGACTAGCACAAGACGGTCGTCGGAAGAAAGGAAAGAAGGGAACGAACTAATCAAAGGACCTGTAGAATGTCTCACAGCGCATGGAATAAAATATAATAATAACATACTTGACATAAAACAGGCGAGACAGTGCATAAGCTGATAACTAAACCAACATCAATCTCAAAGCAGCGGAAATCCAAATACAGCTTATTACAACTTTCCAAATTTACTGTCTCTAAACAAAAGAAAGCTAAAATAGAAGATACACCAACAATGCCCAAGCAGTGATCTTCAACAACACAGAGAGAATAATATGTATATAGTACGTGGAAGCCTCCTGCTCGTCTCCGGATCATCTACCCGTGCATCACCAGCTAACCTGTCTCTAGTCTGCTCGTGTGAGCACCCAGAGTAATAAGAAGAGACATAAAACTCTGGGTCAGACATAAAGCCTGGTATGAGCGATAAGCATCTAAACAGAATAATAACAGGTATACTAAGCCATACCTGAACCTGGACCTGCAACCAAAGAGTTAGTACCACATACCGTACAATACTCCAAGGTGCCATAATAAATAGTGTAAGAATACGGGGGTGGGGTGTGCATGTCACAATGATAGCAACAAATCATCCATAGCAACCATCCTCACACCTCTCACTCAGTGCCTAAAGCGTACGACATCTACCACTTTGGAACACTAGACAAACTGAGGCAACGACGAATCCCGTCTTGTAGAAACCCTGCTGTGACCAAGCCAAACACTTGGAGTCATGACCAAACATTTCAATGACCCACTTCATTGGTCATAGCCCTTGGTTCTACCAATACCATAATGGTCCTGAATCCGCCTTCGTACCTCCTACCATAGTGGTCCAAAGCTTTAGGTGTCGATAACTCCTTGGCACGCGTCCCGCAGCAAAGCCCAATCATGAAGCGAACTTGTTGATTCCTATCTGAATCTTAAGCTCTAACTTCTCATTTGAGCTTCCTTTGCATCTCGGGTTTGGTCGAATTGGAGTGGGCCTTCAGAAAAGTTGTCGTGCAGTAGCAGCTCTATAATTCGGTTCGGTTCGGTCACCCATGCTCGGTTCGGTTCGGTCACCCATGCTCGGTTCGGTTCGGTCACCCATGCTCGGTTCGGGTCCTTCTCCTTCAGGTCAGGTCGGGTGTCCTTCCTTCCAGCGCTCCGATCCGCCTCCTTATTTCTTCACGTATTCCGATCCGATCCCTGCGTCTCCAAGTCGATCCGATCTGGCCTTCAATCACTCTTCCGATCCGATCCGCTCCGCTCCCTAGCTTACTCCGATCCGATCCGCTCCATCGCTCCGATCCGATCTTCTGTCCGACTCCAACTCTAAGCAATGGCCTTCCTTTCTGCCAAACTTCTTCCAGTGGCAAGCCCTCATCCAGTTCGGATTCCCTTGGTCAGTTCCCTAGTCCGATCCGACCCCTTTTTCCGATCCGAACCGGTTCGGAGCCTGCACACTTCTGCAACTTTCCAGCGAGCTTTCTACGCCATTCGACGACGTTTTCAAGCAATTTAACTATTCTAATCAATCATGAAACATACCATAGAGTCATAGTAACATGTAATAGCAACCACAAACAGCAACCAACAATTCAAATGAATCAAAATGGATCAAAAGTAGCTAAAACTTCATATTTTCCCTTAAGCACTCTTAATCATGCTTAAGCATACAATTAGCAAAACACATCGAAATTATCTCAAATTTCTAACAGAGCCTTAAAACATTATTTTAGAATTTTAAGAATTTTTCCAGAATTTATTGGTGTATAAATTCGCTAATCCTTACTAATTACCCTTAATCAACCGTAATTAGTGTCAAAATGATGTTATCACTCACCTTGGCCACAAATGAAATTCTCAGAACTGAAACTCCTCTGATTTGGGGCGAATACTGATGTCTAACAGCAGTTCCAACCTTGCTTTGGTGCTTTTTCTCCTTAATTTGGTGTTGCTAAGCCTAATCTTCAATTAGAGAGTGATTTGGGGTGTTTTAGATGTAGGAAGCCATTACTGTGACGACCCGCAACTTCCCCGTAAAGGAAAGCGTCGGATAGTTCGAGAACAAACCACAACAGAACGCATACAGAAGAACATTTCACTGTATATTACAACAATGCATCAGATTACAAGAATATACAGAGTATAAAAGAATATTACACAGAAATATCAGAGGTTTAAATTACATTTGAAATACATAGCAGCGGAAAATAATACGATACACAACTAGAAGAGATATACGGATACAAAGCTTTCCGGATATCGTTCCAGCTGTAAACCAGGATCCTGTGAATATAAATCTGCAAAACCAAAACTACTAGCTGCCCGTGTCGAAAATAGGGGCACCCAGAGTTTAGGTTAAAACAATAAACTCCAGGTCAGTCATGTGACTGGTGTGAGAACTAAAACAGTTATTAATCTTTATTTTTAAAGCTAGGTAAATCAAGGGACCACGCCGTATAACACGGAACGGGTTTCCTCCCAAGAATACCAGTGCATAAAACAGCAGCGCAATGCTAAATAAAGAAAAATGAAGCTGTTATAAGACCCAGGTCCCATCACACAATGCAACGCAGTCGAGGATAGGGTTTTCCCTTATAACAGCCAAAGAATGCTTGATACGTTTTAAAACAAATCATTTGATACTATTATAAGTGTATAAAACAACTTCAAATCATAAGTATCAATCATAGGCGGCATAAGCGCCCCATCCCACTATGTCGCCATATATAGGGTTACAATTAAAACCGCAAATGTCACGTATTTGGAAATTGGATTTCCGTCTATGAACCGAGGCAAAAGATAGTCCTCAACCGATTCGAGACGCTCTAGTC
The DNA here is from genome assembly GCA_030737875.1 of Allium sativum. Taxonomy (NCBI): domain Eukaryota; kingdom Viridiplantae; phylum Streptophyta; class Magnoliopsida; order Asparagales; family Amaryllidaceae; genus Allium; species Allium sativum. Next base: position 456,510,277 of record CM060920.1, read on the forward strand.
CGTGTCTCAGGCAAGTACTCTGTCAAGCCTTTGGATCGTCAGGGCCGGTCCACCGATGTGGATTAAAATGCCTGAACACTACGTTTCCCCACCCTATGGGGTGTAAGTCTGGTCCGTCAGCCGACCAGAATGCATCGGCCGAAACCGATATAACCGAGGCGCCTCGCAACAGCAACAACCACATAAGTCAAACTCGTCAGGGCGTGTAAAACCACTGACGCCACTTCTAACTAGAAAGAAACGCAAGTCCTCCCTGATGTCCTCTCCCGTTTTTGGTTCATACCGGGTGTGAAACTCGCGAAGTAAACGTTACACAAAGCTACGCCACAAAGGCCGTGCTTTGATCATCACCACAAGACTTTGCTTTTCAACAGAAGCCTTGATCATTTGCATCTTAGCATGCCACACAGGCAAACCATCCTATGCAACCGATATCAGTCACACAGAATGAAATCCGATGTCAGACACACAGTCCATTTACAAGTCCGTTCTGGGTCTGAACGAAACCGGAGGCACCTAGTACCTCGCATATCCATCGATCTCCAAGTACGTCTGGACGATCACCAACTGTTTCCATCTTCTTGGGTGTACAGCCCAATCAAGATCATCAGTTATCACCCAAACGACGTGAAGACCTCCGGTCTTCGACCATCGTCTTCATCTTCGACTTATCGTCGTATCGATTATTCAGAATGGGATAAACCCGGACTTCCCGAATAACTCGCGTATATTTTATAAAAGTGTTACACAAACACAACATACGCCTCATTCCAATTCATTAGTCACTAACCATAAATTAATCAAGAGAATAATTCCCCAAATATTAACCCCGAAGGCCGAAACCAACATCAGATCAATATCCAGGAAACCATTCTGCTTGGCTAACCGACAGTTAATTTCTAAATTTCACGTTCAAATCTAATTAAAGATTTAACTATCGCCTGGAGCAAAACTGGTGATACTCCATTCTCGATCTTTTCAATCTAATTAAAGATTCATTAAAACTCCACTTAGTTTTAATCATTATCTGGGTTAAAGAATCAGTGTCATTTAAAACACGGTTCACGATAAACCCAAAATCACATTCATTAATTATCGGGTTAAAGAACGAGTGTTATTTAAAACACTGTTCACGATAAACCCAAAAATCAATATCAATTCAATTCCAATTAAATATTATTTAATTGGTACACTTCATTAAATCTAAATAAAAAGATTTAATCTTTTCTCAACTGGGTTCAAGAACAGTGTTAGTGAAGACACCATTCACGACAAACCCAAATCACATTCGATATTCAATACAAGGCTCTGAATAGAAAATATATCGGCTTATATTCAATATCGAATTCTACGACTAACAAATGTCGTATTGGAAATAACGATACAAATATATATCTTTCAAATTTCCATAACAACACCTGTAATATCACGAATTCCAACATCGAAATATTCCGAAGACAATTTCGATTCAAATCCACTCCAATGCAATCATTGGAATTTTGGTTACTTTTAAAACCCTTTTCGAATTCAATTTATTTATTTAAAAATAAATAGAATTATAATTCTAGTTCAAAACTAGTTCATTTCGATAAAAATCTATTTTTATCTTTTCAAATATGGAGTTTTTCATCCCAAACTTTCACAAATCATTTCTTATGATTTTACACAAATTATTACTATTTTTAATAATTTTATCAAGGCCCGTACAGTCGATTTCCAACAATGGCCATCGAACTGCACTTACAGCGACCTTTTTCCAATTTGATTTGGACGTATCTCCAAATCCAACCGTTAGATTTCAAATTTCTAACATTCGTTAGAAAGCTCTTTTCGATACGAACCCAACGGTTCCGGTTTTAGGAGAATCCGACGGTCGGATCTCCCGTAATGTCCGTTTGAAATAAATGGTCGAAATTTACGAACTGCCGCGGCGCGGCGCGTTCTATTCAGGCCATTATATTATATATATAATATATATAATATATATTTCGTCGATTCTATTTAAAACGAATTATATAAATAGTTTTAAATTCGTTTCAAAAGCAATTTCCACTTCCTTTTCAATTCAAATCAAAATTGAATTCTTCTTTATAAATTCGTTTTAAAATCCATTTCTATTCAATTCAAATTTCAATTCAATTTGAATTTATTTCACTTCGCTTTCAATTCGATTCGAATTCGTTTTCAATTCAATTCGTTTCGAAATCGTTTTCAATTCAATTCATTTCGAAATCGTTTTCAATTCAATTCATTTCGAAATCGTTTTCAATTCAATTCATTTCGAAATCGTTTTCAATTCAATTCATTTCGAAATCGTTTTCAATTCAATTCATTTCGAAATCGTTTTCAATTCAATTCATTTCGAAATCGTTTTCAATTCAATTCATTTCGAAATCGTTTTCAATTCAATTCATTTCGAAATCGTTTTCAATTCAATTCATTTCGAAATCGTTTTCAATTCAATTCATTTCGAAATCGTTTTCAATTCAATTCATTTCGAAATCGTTTTCAATTCAATTCATTTCGAAATCGTTTTCAATTCAATTCATTTCGAAATCGTTTTCAATTCAATTCATTTCGAAATCGTTTTCAATTCAATTCATTTCGAAATCGTTTTCAATTCAATTCATTTCGAAATCGTTTTCAATTCAATTCATTTCGAAATCGTTTTCAATTCAATTCATTTCGAAATCGTTTTCAGTTCAATTCGTTTCAAAATATTCGATTTCGAAATCACTTTTCAATATTCATTTTAAAATGAATAAAATCGATATAAATATCGTTCACGTCAAAATGGCGTCAATCTAATCCTCACGGCTTCACATATTTCTATTTTCAAATATTCTATTTCAAATATTTCTATTTCAAATATTTCTATTTCAAATATTTCTTTTTTCGAAACTGGAATGAGGCCCAATCAATTACCATATAATGTTAATTATATGGATTTTCTACAACACATGTATATATCAACAACGATGAATAATCAATCATCAACCAAAGTGCACTACACTGTATAAGCATCAAATATAGACATTTAACGCTTACAGCAGCTTGTCAATCGATCGATCGACATATTTAATCAATCAGGATGAGTGAACTTCAAATTTCATCCTAACACCCGTGTGGGGTTTCAAACAATCAAACACATATTTTATTTGTGCAGTTAGGCGATGTGTAAAATTTATCGACCCAATCAACGTCATTCAAATAGGTGTACATAAACAAACCGTCTGGTTTGTAAATGAATATTTATTTATTCACATTCACGTTAAAAATTATATTTTTAACGATAACACATTTTATTTTAACATATGAATTTCTATTCAGTTCATTCGTTAAATAAAATGCTATTTTTATTTTTCTAACTTATTTTAGAAAATTTCGGCGGCATAACGGCACGATACTAGAAACGGGACAAGGCCTAGCCTTATCCCCGGTCTAGTGAAGGCCCACGCCATTCACACATCAATCAAATCACTCTCGTTATGCAAACCACAAAATTTGGAGTAAGAGTCTAACCTAGTCTTACTCCTTCGCCTTATAACGGCGCACGTCTAATCCTAACCAATTTATCGATTCGATTTTTCACACCACAAACCACATTCAAACCAATATCTCAATCAATCACCAAACATCCAAACAAACAAGTCCATGGTATGTGGACGGGTGTCGGGTGCTTCTAAGCACCGTCTGCATCCTAGTATATATATATATAACTAGAAAAATAAATTGAAAGGTGAGAAATTCTCACCTATAGCTATCCTAGCTCCACGGCACTTCCTTTGCAGAAGTCTTCGTCGTTTCGCCTTTTTGTCACCTTCGTTGCCCAAGGCCACTATATATATAAAAATTGAATTTTTATTTCAAAGTTCAATATATAAAAATCGAATTTTTATTTCAAAGTTCAATATATAAAAATCGAATTTTTATTTCAAAGTTCAATATATAAAAATCGAATTTTTATTTCAAAGTTCAATATATAAAAATCGAATTTTTATTTCAAAGTTCTATATATAATAATCATATTTTTATCTCGAAGTTCTATATATAAAATTCTATTTTTCTACTATGTTATATAGATAAAAATTATATTTTTATCACGCTATTTTCCACCTAAAGATTTTGCCTTTTCTAAAATAAAGATTTCGCCTTATACTTTCAAAGAACTCGCCTTTTTATTTTTAAAGTACTCGCCTTATTAAAAAAAAACAAAGTTGATATCTTTATAAAAACAAAGTTGTTATTATTATAAAAACAAAGTTGTTATTATTTTAAAAACAACATATATTTTCAAAACAATTTCATATATGTTTTCAAAACCAATTCATATATGTTTTCTAAACAATCTTTTTCCATTTAAAATCTAAATCTTTCCACTTTTAAAATCTAAATCTTTTCCTTTTTCTAAAACAAAGATATTTTTATTTTATTTTTAACATTTCTGAAAATAACTAGGTTATTTAAATTAAAAAAAATAAAAAAATAAAAAAAAATTACCTTAATTTCTTTAATCCTTTGTTAATCTAATTCTGCATCTCTCTGTTCTACATTTGAACCTACAGGCCGCTCTCAACCTCGACGTTCGAACCTAGGGTTGAACTTTGCCCTCACCTCGAGCCACATGCTGACGATCAGAGGGCTTCACGCTGGAGGGCTTCAAGAGCCGTGCCTGACGCCACCGGACACGGTGAACTCGACGGTGTCTAGACGCCTGATTTCTGGTGCGAACGGCGGCGCTTGGTGCTGTGCATCCGGCGGTTCTAGGGTTAGGGCTAGGGTTCGATTTGGGTGCGGATTCGAGGAGAGGGGCGAGGCTGGAGGGAAGGAGGGGAGAGGAAGAAGGAGCAGATCGGAGGGGGAGGCGCGTCGGTCACGGCGGAGGTCAGGAGGGAGGGTGCGATTTTGAACGATCGGGTTTTTTTTCTCCTTTTTTTTTTTTTTTTTTTTTTTTTTTTCCTGGCTCTGAACTAATGAAAAGGAGGGGGGGAAGAGAAGGTATATATAATAATATATATTTTATTTTAATTTATTTTAAAAGTAAAAATCATCACGAACAGCAAATCAAACTCAACGAATGTCGCTTCTAGCTAATTACCCCCGTCCCGGACACAATGGAATATGTTTCGTAGGCCATTTTGACTGTTACAGTCAGTTATTCCTCAAATTAAAGTATAAAACATTTAATTTTCAAATTTGAACGTACATTTCAAATTACCGGGGTCACATACTAACTCTAAAAATTCTCGAAAAATATTTTCTAACTTCGTATTGACGATACGGTCCTAACAAAACTAGTTTCGTCGAATTCCGAGACCGTTTGAAAAATGGCCAATTTCCAGTCGATTAAAATCAACTGAAACTGGTCAAACGCGTTTTCCTTTGCCACGCTCACATATTGATTCGAAAAATTATGAAATTTGAAACCTAGCAATAACTTGACATCACGGACCCAACAAAACTGGTTTCGTCGAAATCCGAGGTCGTTTGCAAAATTGCTATTTTTAAGGGCCTTATATATATAAAAATATATATAAATTCCACAGCGACTATTTCTAATTTTAAACTGGACATATCTTATTATTTCTAAGATGAAATCTCAGTTTGTTAACTTCGCTACAAAGATATAGTTATACAGATTCAAATATTTCTTGTTTCGTTCAATTCTGACTTATATTGAATTCTGTATATTCATTTGAAATTAGAAATCGAATTTTCGAACTACCGCGCCATTTTCAATTCCTTTTATAATTATATATAATTATTTATATTCTAACGACGACGTATATAATATAAACGTTCGAATTATATTCAAAACAGATTTCTCGTCGATATTATTTAAAATAATTCATTTTAAATAATAAAAATTCGCTAAAATTGCCAAAATAAAAATTTCAAACTGGCTCGCATTTTACGGGTTGTTACAATCTCCCCCACTTAAAACTTTTCGTCCCCGAAAAGGAACAAAGTCGAAAGTGGTTTGATTATTCAGCTCTACATTCGATTTGGCTTCCATTCTCCAACTTTTAAGTTTCTGAGAATTTTCAAAATTTCAAAAATTTGGCTAACACCCTAAATTTTCGAAAAATTTCGCCATAACCTCCCCTGCAATGGGAGCATCGGGAAATTGCAAATAGCGTTCCCGGTCCTTCAGATCTCAAAAAGAAAAAGAAAAAGGCAAGCGGCTAGCCAATAGGCTCACAAAATCATCATCACCCAAACAAAACAGGAAATTATGTAGTAAACATGTACCTATTTGTCGGGCAAACAAATTTTATTCTCGGCTCTAGCCTCCTTGCTATGACCTGTTCAATGATATACATGTATATGCAAGCAAATGCGACCAAATTTCAATACAAGTCAATATTTGATTCAGTTAGGCATAATGGTTCAAAATTATCAAACAACCTAAACAAACAACACAAACATCAATCAATTAGTGAATAAGAGTTTCAAATTCATAATTTGATACATATACAAAAATCATGTTTTTAATGCCAATTCACAACAATGTGTTCTAACTATATTAGTTTTGGTTCTCACACCAGTCTAATGGAAATATATAGAAAATCACACCTTCGAAACTCGAACATAAATGTTGATGATGCGATCGCTATCATCAATATCACCTTCGGGCGACTAGAGTGTAATGCTATATCTATCCAATATATTAAAATTTCAAATACACGTGGATCAGACGTATACTTAAAATCTATATATACTGGATTGTCCACATCAATATAAATAATCAAATACGAATAATTGATTTAAATTTTCAAAACCAAAATTGTTTTCATTTTAAAAATTTACTCTTCACACTCGTTCTAGGATACTACTGACCCCATCTCTAACGAGTCATTCTCGTTGGATATTACTAATCCAATATCTGATGAATTCTTTCGTATGGTTCTAATGTGTCTTGTTCTCTAGCTTTGTAAACCAAAGCTCTGATACCAACTGTGACGACCCGCAACTTCCCCGTAAAGGAAAGCGTCGGATAGTTCGAGAACAAACCACAACAGAACGCATACAGAAGAACATTTCACTGTATATTACAACAATGCATCAGATTACAAGAATATACAGAGTATAAAAGAATATTACACAGAAATATCAGAGGTTTAAATTACATTTGAAATACATAGCAGCGGAAAATAATACGATACACAACTAGAAGAGATATACGGATACAAAGCTTTCCGGATATCGTTCCAGCTGTAAACCAGGATCCTGTGAATATAAATCTGCAAAACCAAAACTACTAGCTGCCCGTGTCGAAAATAGGGGCACCCAGAGTTTAGGTTAAAACAATAAACTCCAGGTCAGTCATGTGACTGGTGTGAGAACTAAAACAGTTATTAATCTTTATTTTTAAAGCTAGGTAAATCAAGGGACCACGCCGTATAACACGGAACGGGTTTCCTCCCAAGAATACCAGTGCATAAAACAGCAGCGCAATGCTAAATAAAGAAAAATGAAGCTGTTATAAGACCCAGGTCCCATCACACAATGCAACGCAGTCGAGGATAGGGTTTTCCCTTATAACAGCCAAAGAATGCTTGATACGTTTTAAAACAAATCATTTGATACTATTATAAGTGTATAAAACAACTTCAAATCATAAGTATCAATCATAGGCGGCATAAGCGCCCCATCCCACTATGTCGCCATATATAGGGTTACAATTAAAACCGCAAATGTCACGTATTTGGAAATTGGATTTCCGTCTATGAACCGAGGCAAAAGATAGTCCTCAACCGATTCGAGACGCTCTAGTCCGTGTCTCAGGCAAGTACTCTGTCAAGCCTTTGGATCGTCAGGGCCGGTCCACCGATGTGGATTAAAATGCCTGAACACTACGTTTCCCCACCCTATGGGGTGTAAGTCTGGTCCGTCAGCCGACCAGAATGCATCGGCCGAAACCGATATAACCGAGGCGCCTCGCAACAGCAACAACCACATAAGTCAAACTCGTCAGGGCGTGTAAAACCACTGACGCCACTTCTAACTAGAAAGAAACGCAAGTCCTCCCTGATGTCCTCTCCCGTTTTTGGTTCATACCGGGTGTGAAACTCGCGAAGTAAACGTTACACAAAGCTACGCCACAAAGGCCGTGCTTTGATCATCACCACAAGACTTTGCTTTTCAACAGAAGCCTTGATCATTTGCATCTTAGCATGCCACACAGGCAAACCATCCTATGCAACCGATATCAGTCACACAGAATGAAATCCGATGTCAGACACACAGTCCATTTACAAGTCCGTTCTGGGTCTGAACGAAACCGGAGGCACCTAGTATCTCGCATATCCATCGATCTCCAAGTACGTCTGGACGATCACCAACTGTTTCCATCTTCTTGGGTGTACAGCCCAATCAAGATCATCAGTTATCACCCAAACGACGTGAAGACCTCCGGTCTTCGACCATCGTCTTCATCTTCGACTTATCGTCGTATCGATTATTCAGAATGGGATAAACCCGGACTTCCCGAATAACTCGCGTATATTTTATAAAAGTGTTACACAAACACAACATACGCCTCATTCCAATTCATTAGTCACTAACCATAAATTAATCAAGAGAATAATTCCCCAAATATTAACCCCGAAGGCCGAAACCAACATCAGATCAATATCCAGGAAACCATTCTGCTTGGCTAACCGACAGTTAATTTCTAAATTTCACGTTCAAATCTAATTAAAGATTTAACTATCGCCTGGAGCAAAACTGGTGATACTCCATTCTCGATCTTTTCAATCTAATTAAAGATTCATTAAAACTCCACTTAGTTTTAATCATTATCTGGGTTAAAGAATCAGTGTCATTTAAAACACGGTTCACGATAAACCCAAAATCACATTCATTAATTATCGGGTTAAAGAACGAGTGTTATTTAAAACACTGTTCACGATAAACCCAAAAATCAATATCAATTCAATTCCAATTAAATATTATTTAATTGGTACACTTCATTAAATCTAAATAAAAAGATTTAATCTTTTCTCAACTGGGTTCAAGAACAGTGTTAGTGAAGACACCATTCACGACAAACCCAAATCACATTCGATATTCAATACAAGGCTCTGAATAGAAAATATATCGGCTTATATTCAATATCGAATTCTACGACTAACAAATGTCGTATTGGAAATAACGATACAAATATATATCTTTCAAATTTCCATAACAACACCTGTAATATCACGAATTCCAACATCGAAATATTCCGAAGACAATTTCGATTCAAATCCACTCCAATGCAATCATTGGAATTTTGGTTACTTTTAAAACCCTTTTCGAATTCAATTTATTTATTTAAAAATAAATAGAATTATAATTCTAGTTCAAAACTAGTTCATTTCGATAAAAATCTATTTTTATCTTTTCAAATATGGAGTTTTTCATCCCAAACTTTCACAAATCATTTCTTATGATTTTACACAAATTATTACTATTTTTAATAATTTTATCAAGGCCCGTACAGTCGATTTCCAACAATGGCCATCGAACTGCACTTACAGCGACCTTTTTCCAATTTGATTTGGACGTATCTCCAAATCCAACCGTTAGATTTCAAATTTCTAACATTCGTTAGAAAGCTCTTTTCGATACGAACCCAACGGTTCCGGTTTTAGGAGAATCCGACGGTCGGATCTCCCGTAATGTCCGTTTGAAATAAATGGTCGAAATTTACGAACTGCCGCGGCGCGGCGCGTTCTATTCAGGCCATTATATTATATATATAATATATATAATATATATTTCGTCGATTCTATTTAAAACGAATTATATAAATAGTTTTAAATTCGTTTCAAAAGCAATTTCCACTTCCTTTTCAATTCAAATCAAAATTGAATTCTTCTTTATAAATTCGTTTTAAAATCCATTTCTATTCAATTCAAATTTCAATTCAATTTGAATTTATTTCACTTCGCTTTCAATTCGATTCGAATTCGTTTTCAATTCAATTCGTTTCGAAATCGTTTTCAATTCAATTCATTTCGAAATCGTTTTCAATTCAATTCATTTCGAAATCGTTTTCAATTCAATTCATTTCGAAATCGTTTTCAATTCAATTCATTTCGAAATCGTTTTCAATTCAATTCATTTCGAAATCGTTTTCAATTCAATTCATTTCGAAATCGTTTTCAATTCAATTCATTTCGAAATCGTTTTCAATTCAATTCATTTCGAAATCGTTTTCAATTCAATTCATTTCGAAATCGTTTTCAATTCAATTCATTTCGAAATCGTTTTCAATTCAATTCATTTCGAAATCGTTTTCAATTCAATTCATTTCGAAATCGTTTTCAATTCAATTCATTTCGAAATCGTTTTCAATTCAATTCATTTCGAAATCGTTTTCAATTCAATTCATTTCGAAATCGTTTTCAATTCAATTCATTTCGAAATCGTTTTCAATTCAATTCATTTCGAAATCGTTTTCAATTCAATTCATTTCGAAATCGTTTTCAGTTCAATTCGTTTCAAAATATTCGATTTCGAAATCACTTTTCAATATTCATTTTAAAATGAATAAAATCGATATAAATATCGTTCACGTCAAAATGGCGTCAATCTAATCCTCACGGCTTCACATATTTCTATTTTCAAATATTCTATTTCAAATATTTCTATTTCAAATATTTCTATTTCAAATATTTCTTTTTTCGAAACTGGAATGAGGCCCAATCAATTACCATATAATGTTAATTATATGGATTTTCTACAACACATGTATATATCAACAACGATGAATAATCAATCATCAACCAAAGTGCACTACACTGTATAAGCATCAAATATAGACATTTAACGCTTACAGCAGCTTGTCAATCAATCGATCGACATATTTAATCAATCAGGATGAGTGAACTTCAAATTTCATCCTAACACCCGTGTGGGGTTTCAAACAATCAAACACATATTTTATTTGTGCAGTTAGGCGATGTGTAAAATTTATCGACCCAATCAACGTCATTCAAATAGGTGTACATAAACAAACCGTCTGGTTTGTAAATGAATATTTATTTATTCACATTCACGTTAAAAATTATATTTTTAACGATAACACATTTTATTTTAACATATGAATTTCTATTCAGTTCATTCGTTAAATAAAATGCTATTTTTATTTTTCTAACTTATTTTAGAAAATTTCGGCGGCATAACGGCACGATACTAGAAACGGGACAAGGCCTAGCCTTATCCCCGGTCTAGTGAAGGCCCACGCCATTCACACATCAATCAAATCACTCTCGTTATGCAAACCACAAAATTTGGAGTAAGAGTCTAACCTAGTCTTACTCCTTCGCCTTATAACGGCGCACGTCTAATCCTAACCAATTTATCGATTCGATTTTTCACACCACAAACCACATTCAAACCAATATCTCAATCAATCACCAAACATCCAAACAAACAAGTCCATGGTATGTGGACGGGTGTCGGGTGCTTCTAAGCACCGTCTGCATCCTAGTATATATATATATAACTAGAAAAATAAATTGAAAGGTGAGAAATTCTCACCTATAGCTATCCTAGCTCCACGGCACTTCCTTTGCAGAAGTCTTCGTCGTTTCGCCTTTTTGTCACCTTCGTTGCCCAAGGCCACTATATATATAAAAATTGAATTTTTATTTCAAAGTTCAATATATAAAAATCGAATTTTTATTTCAAAGTTCAATATATAAAAATCGAATTTTTATTTCAAAGTTCAATATATAAAAATCGAATTTTTATTTCAAAGTTCAATATATAAAAATCGAATTTTTATTTCAAAGTTCTATATATAATAATCATATTTTTATCTCGAAGTTCTATATATAAAATTCTATTTTTCTACTATGTTATATAGATAAAAATTATATTTTTATCACGCTATTTTCCACCTAAAGATTTTGCCTTTTCTAAAATAAAGATTTCGCCTTATACTTTCAAAGAACTCGCCTTTTTATTTTTAAAGTACTCGCCTTATTAAAAAAAAACAAAGTTGATATCTTTATAAAAACAAAGTTGTTATTATTATAAAAACAAAGTTGTTATTATTTTAAAAACAACATATATTTTCAAAACAATTTCATATATGTTTTCAAAACCAATTCATATATGTTTTCTAAACAATCTTTTTCCATTTAAAATCTAAATCTTTCCACTTTTAAAATCTAAATCTTTTCCTTTTTCTAAAACAAAGATATTTTTATTTTATTTTTAACATTTCTGAAAATAACTAGGTTATTTAAATTAAAAAAAATAAAAAAATAAAAAAAATTACCTTAATTTCTTTAATCCTTTGTTAATCTAATTCTGCATCTCTCTGTTCTACATTTGAACCTACAGGCCGCTCTCAACCTCGACGTTCGAACCTAGGGTTGAACTTTGCCCTCACCTCGAGCCACATGCTGACGATCAGAGGGCTTCACGCTGGAGGGCTTCAAGAGCCGTGCCTGACGCCACCGGACACGGTGAACTCGACGGTGTCTAGACGCCTGATTTCTGGTGCGAACGGCGGCGCTTGGTGCTGTGCATCCGGCGGTTCTAGGGTTAGGGCTAGGGTTCGATTTGGGTGCGGATTCGAGGAGAGGGGCGAGGCTGGAGGGAAGGAGGGGAGAGGAAGAAGGAGCAGATCGGAGGGGGAGGCGCGTCGGTCACGGCGGAGGTCAGGAGGGAGGGTGCGATTTTGAACGATCGGGTTTTTTTTCTCTTTTTTTTTTTTTTTTTTTTTTTTTTTTTTTTCCTGGCTCTGAACTAATGAAAAGGAGGGGGGGAAGAGAAGGTATATATAATAATATATATTTTATTTTAATTTATTTTAAAAGTAAAAATCATCACGAACAGCAAATCAAACTCAACGAATGTCGCTTCTAGCTAATTACCCCCGTCCCGGACACAATGGAATATGTTTCGTAGGCCATTTTGACTGTTACAGTCAGTTATTCCTCAAATTAAAGTATAAAACATTTAATTTTCAAATTTGAACGTACATTTCAAATTACCGGGGTCACATACTAACTCTAAAAATTCTCGAAAAATATTTTCTAACTTCGTATTGACGATACGGTCCTAACAAAACTAGTTTCGTCGAATTCCGAGACCGTTTGAAAAATGGCCAATTTCCAGTCGATTAAAATCAACTGAAACTGGTCAAACGCGTTTTCCTTTGCCACGCTCACATATTGATTCGAAAAATTATGAAATTTGAAACCTAGCAATAACTTGACATCACGGACCCAACAAAACTGGTTTCGTCGAAATCCGAGGTCGTTTGCAAAATTGCTATTTTTAAGGGCCTTATATATATAAAAATATATATAAATTCCACAGCGACTATTTCTAATTTTAAACTGGACATATCTTATTATTTCTAAGATGAAATCTCAGTTTGTTAACTTCGCTACAAAGATATAGTTATACAGATTCAAATATTTCTTGTTTCGTTCAATTCTGACTTATATTGAATTCTGTATATTCATTTGAAATTAGAAATCGAATTTTCGAACTACCGCGCCATTTTCAATTCCTTTTATAATTATATATAATTATTTATATTCTAACGACGACGTATATAATATAAACGTTCGAATTATATTCAAAACAGATTTCTCGTCGATATTATTTAAAATAATTCATTTTAAATAATAAAAATTCGCTAAAATTGCCAAAATAAAAATTTCAAACTGGCTCGCATTTTACGGGTTGTTACAATTACTAAGGTCTCAAGGAGGTTTGTGGCTGCTCAAAACTGAAATGAAAGTGATAACCTAACCCTAATCAGACCTCCTATACCTCTAAACCCGAAATTCCCCTTGGGCCTAGCTGCTAATCACCCGGTTAAGCCCAACTAAGCTGTTTTTCACCATCTGAAACTTGTTTCAGCCATATCTCCCAAACGGTAAGTCCGTTTGGCTAATGTGACCACTCTACGGAAAGAGAAACCATCGTTCGGAGCCAATGGAAGTGGTTTTAGGTCAAAATTCCTTTCCAGTCAAAAGTTATGGCCAAAACAGTGATAACTAGGGGTAAAATGGTCATTTAAAAATCGGGAAAAATCATGAACATGGGAAATGACCCCAATAGTCGTCTCCCAAAGTTACATGACCATACGACTTCGTATGTAAAAGAAATAAATACTCTACGATCCTATGATGCGTAGAATGCGGGTCGTTACACTAGCCATGTCCAATTATGTCACATTCATTATTTGTCCCAAACATTTTAGCGTTCGTGCGTTAATCTCTTAGGAGATTGGCGCAGGCTCGTAGTAGCCTGGCTATAGAACAGAAAGAAGAAGAGATACAGAATAAAATAGATCAGAACAGAACATACACAATCTTAAATTCAGATTTACAATCATGTCACAATTATGATTAAAGTTTATATCGGAAAATAACTGCACTTGCCTTGGTTGGATTAAAGAAAGAACTTTAATTGTTGTAGAATCGTTGCAGAAGCTTTAATCTCTAGTTTGAATTGAGTTGCTTAGGTTGATGTTGATTAGCTTCTAGTTTTGATTCCAGCAGAGTAGCGACGCCATTTTTATTTTTATATAGAACAGAGGCAGAGCAGAAGCAGAACAGAATTGTGAGTAGAGAAGGCTAGGTTTGGGGCTGTTTAAATAGGTTTAGGCAGATGAATCTGGACAGAAACCAGACTGGAAACATCAGAACGAACACTGGCCCAAAAATGGGCTCGGGGACCAGGTCGACACCCAGGTCGACTGCCCAGTCGACCTGGTCTGGGGGGTCGACTGCCCAGTCGACTCCCCAGTCGACCTGGGTCTTGGCGGGAAATTTCCCGCCCAGTCTGTTCTGCGTTTGAAATTCAAATTTTGAATTCGAATCCGAGCTGTTTTGAACTCTGAATATTTCTGAAACTTTGGAGGGCCATAAATTGGTCATACGGACTCCGATTCCCACAAACTCGGACTCGTTTTCAAGCAGAATTTCGAGACGAACGCAATGGCGCAACCCTTTTTCCCTGATTCTTATTTTATATTTTAATTACACTTAGATTTGTAATTATCAAGTTCACAGAAAATACGGGGTGTTACATTCTCCCCTCCTTAAAGGATTTCGTCCCCGAAATCTTCAAGTTAAGAAGAATGTGTCCTACCATCCAACATCCATCAACTCAATCATCAATCACTAGCGTCCATTGTCCTTAGAAACTTCTAATGTTGTATGAACATATGCAAAAGTGTGTGTATATGTTCCTTATCTAATGCAAAGATCAGGCGGTCCACTGATTCAGTTGACCTCCTTAATGCGAATTATGCCAGTGCCATGAGTCCAACATGTATGCAATTTTCCTACTCGATACATATCATTTCTATATGAGTGCACAACCATTCAGCCATATGCAACATCCATGTGCTGATTCAATCATTTTGCATCCACAAAAGTTGAAAATGCTCACACATCCATATGCAGTATGAGAGTGTTTTCGAGCCGATCTAGTGCCTAGTGTGTATATATGCATCCACGAGCAACCACTAGCAACCACTTGCATCCACTTGCAACCATCAAACATAACATGTATCAAACACATGTTTACGCCCATTAGTTTCTACCTAAAGTTCGAAGATTCGATCGATAGGATACAGTCGAATGATGGAAGCGAGTACAGATAAAACAAAAACTTGGTTCCCATTAGACATGGGTCTTAAGTATCGGCCCCGAAGACCGAAGCCAACATCAGATTGACACTCAGAGGATTACCCTCTTTAGATAATGTCAAAACTGGAAATCTTAACCTTATCAGAAATATTCAGATATTTACAGATTACTGGTATAGATCAGATTACCGAATGATTCTTAGGAAACTAAGCATGATAAATCCCAGAATGTATGCGTCCTACATGACGCCTAACACGAATATCTCTCAAACCCCAATCACAAACAGATGAGTCATAACCCTTATGGATTTGGGTCTACAGCGGAATCGGAAACAATACTAGTATTAAAGTGCAGAGTATCGATTACAGAATCAAAATGCCAGAATCAGAAAGAGTTTTAACTCAACAATCAGATAAGAAAATTAAACCTTCTACTTAAATTTTCTTATTTCTACTCTATCTACCAGTCCCTTGAGCATTCGCCTGTCCTCCAGAAGTGGGTTCTGCCCTCTGCCCTTGCCCTCGTTTCTTCGGGCAGTTCCTAGTGAAGTGTCCCATCTCAGCACAGTTGAAGCAAGTGCCCTTCCTTTTTCTGCAATCCTTGTTCAGATGAGTCGAGCTTCCACAAGCAAAGCACTTTTTCCCCTTCTTATCTTCAGACTTCTCATCCTTCTTTTGTGTTTCCTTTTTGGGCCATGCTTTCTTATTCCGTGGTTCTTCCTTCTTTGTCTCTTTCGGGCCCTTGTCTTCCTCGTGCAGTAGTGCTATGTCCACCAATTTCTCGTAAGTCGCTCCCATGGGTACATGGGTCATGGCTAGGCTGTGCAGTGGCTCATTCAATCCTTTAACAAAGCGGAGAGCCTTTTTATGCTGAGTGTTGACTAAATCCAATCTGAACCTAGCCAGTTGGTTGAACTGGTTGACGTATTCCTTGACCGTCATACTTCCTTGCTTAAGAGATAAGAACTTTTCCAGTTGTAGACTTCGTTCAGCTTGCGAGAGGAATTTTGTCTCAAACCTTGTTCTGAAATCCATCCATGTTTCAACTGGCCTCTCGGCGTTAGTGACTTCCCACCAATAGGAAGCTTCGTCTTTGAGCAGCCATACCGCCAACTGTACCTTCTGCCTATCGTCCACCTCGAAGATAACAAATAGATCCTCAGTTTCTTTGAGCCAGTTCCTCGCTTCTACGAATGATTCAGTTCCCTTGAAATTCTTCCCACCCATGGCCCTAAAATATCTACAGATCTTTGAGAAAGAAATTGCACGAGGAGGGGGTGGAGGAGGGGGATCATTTGCTGGACCTGCGGCGGCGGTCCTAGCCTCAAGATATTGACGAAACCAACCGGGTACATGAACACCCTCTGGTATCTCAGATGCTTCAGACATGCTGAAACGAAAAAGGAAAGATTCAATACAAAAAGGACTGAAGGAAAGATATATAGCTCTTGGGGATCATGTTTTTTTCAAATAAGCTTTATTTTTTGAAAATACTTCCTTTCAAAACCTTTTTGAAAATAGTTTTCATAAACTTTACCGAATCTGGTAACCTTCAGCTCTGATACCAAGTGTAACACCCCACCTCCGTTAAGGCCACTCACAAAGGGAATGCCTTAACTTTGGTGGAGCATTTTAGTAAATAGAACAGAAACTTACAAGACAGATAAAACAGTACTTGAAAAATTTATAACTTTATTACAATAGAAACCGAAATAAGCTTGGTTACATCCTTTCAAATCACAATATCAGAATTCAAGTACAAAATATTAGTCTTGTACAAAAGCCTTCAAAATGCATAGTTTAAAATCATAATCCCCACAGAAGAAGACAAGCCATACTTTAAGTACTTCAAGCGGAAGAAATCGGGATCAAGCTAGAGTACTCCCTTCTACAAAACCTGGGGGGAAACAGAAGAAAGGAGGCGAAACAACAAGGGTCAGACAAAAAGTCTGGCAAGTCCAGTGATTTTCAGTTATGAACAGATAATAATAACATGACATGAAACTAAAACTGGAGGAGAGATAACTGTAACAGATGTAATAGATATAACAGAAGAACATAATGATATAAGGTATTGCTTTACACTTCTCTGCACTAATACTAGTATAACAGAATTAGGTGTCACCCTAATGTCTAAACTGAAACAGAAACAGGTACAGAATAATTTCCACAGAAGAGAATGCTAGTAATGGGCCTTTGTGTAAAATCCCGTAACTTCCCCGTGAAGGAAAGCGCGGATAGTTCGAGAACAAGCCACAAATAGAACGCAGACGGGAGAACATTTCATTGTATATTACAACAATGCATCAGATTACAGGAATATACAGAGTATAAATTAATATACATTACACAGAAATATCAGAGATTACAATACATTACATAGCAGCTGAAAACAATACAATACACAACTAGAAGAGATATACGGATACAAAGCTTTACGGAAATCATTCCAGCTGTAAACCAGGATCCTGTGAATATAAATCTGCAAAACCAAAACTACTAGCTGCCCGTGTCGAAAATAAGGGCACCCAGAGTTTAGGTTAAAACAATAAACTCCAGGTCAGTCATGGGACTGGTGTGAGAACTAAAACAGTTATTGATCTTTATTTTTAAAGTTAGGTAAATCAAGGGACCACGCCGTATAACACGGAACGAGTTTCCTCCCAAGAATACCAGTGCATAAAACAAACAGCGCAATGCTAAATAAAGAAAAATGAAGCTATTATAAGACCCAGGTCCTATCACACAATGCAACGCAAGCCGGGGGATAGGGTTTTCCCTTATAATAGCCAAACATGCTTAGTACGTTTTAAACAAATCATTTGGTACTATTATAAGTGCATAGTGTATAAAACAACTTCAAATCATAAGTATCAATCATAGGCGGCATGGGTACCATATATCATGTCGCCATACTAGTTCTACAATTAAAACCGCAAATGTCACGTATTTGAAATTGGATTTCCGTCTATGAACCGAGGCAAAAGATAGTCCTCAACCGATTCGAGACTCTCTAGCCCGAGCCTCAGGAACAGCCGCAACTGCCCCTTGGATCGTCAGGGCCCGTCCACCGATGTGGATTATTATGCCTTAACACTACGTTTCCCCGCCCTTTGGGGCGTAAATGAGCCAATGAATGACTCCATCGGACCCGGATCGTCCGATCTAACCGAGGCGCCTCGCAACAGCAACAATCACACAGGTGAAAAGTATATAAATGTCAGGGCTGGTAGGTCACTGACATCACCCTAGCTAGAAAGAAATGCATGCCCTCCCTGAGGTCCGTCTCCCATTTTTGGTTCATACCCGGGGTGTGAGGCTCGCGAATTCACATTACACAAAGCTATGCCACACAGGCGGTGCTTTGATCCTCAACCACAAGACTTTGCTTTTCAACAGAAGCCTTGATCATTTGCATCATAGGCATGCCATGCAGGCATTTCACTCTATGCTTTTGTTATCCATCAGTATATAACCCCTGAGCTCGTACGTCTCAGAGAAGGGCGTTAAGCAAGAGAATAAATTATCCGTCGCCAAACAGATATATATTTAATAGAAATCAAACACACAGACTAAAATCCAATGTCAGACACACAGTCCATTTACAAGTCCGTTCTGGGTCTGAACGAAACCAGAGGCACCTAGTACCCCGCATATCCATCGATCTCCAAATACATCTGAACGATCACCAACTGTTTCCATCTTCTTGGGTGTACAGCCCAATCAAGATCATCAGTAATTACCCAAACGACGTGAAGATCTCCGGTCTTCAACCACCGTCTTCATCTTCGACACCACGTCGAATCAGTTATTCAGAATGGGATAAACCCGGTCTTTCCGAATAACTCGCGTATATAATAAACAAGTGTTACACAAACACAACATACACCTCATTCCAATTTATCAGTCACTAACCGTAAATTAACAAGAGAATAATTCCCCAAATATTAACCCCGAAGGCCGAAACCAACATCAGATCAATACCCAGAAAACCATTCTGCTTAGCTAACCGACAGTTAGTTTCTAAATTTCACATTCATAGGAAAAGGTTCCCATTAATTTTATCAATGATAAATCATTAAAATTTATTCTTTAATCTACTTTTGAATATCAATTCAAACTAGTCGGGATTAGCGAACCTTACCGAAGTAATCATTGGTTTTAATTTCCCAGTCCCAACCTATTCATCCCATGAAGTAAAACGGGTCTTACTTCATATCTAACACCACGTTGTTATCGGTAAATTTAATTACCATTTCACGTTTAAATCTAATTAAAGATTTAACTATCACCTGGAGCAAAACTGGTGATACTCCATTCTCGATCATTTCAATCTAATTAAAGATTCATTAAAACTCCACTTAGTTTTAATCTGTGACTGGGTTAAAGAATCAGTGTCATTTAAAACACGGTTCACGATAAATCCAAAATCACATCACATTTCAATCAGTCCCTAATTGTAAATTAGCAAGTGAGCAATTCCCTAAGTATTAACCCCGAAGGCCGAAACCAACATCAGATCAATACCTCTGCAACCCTTCAACTTAACTAACCTCCAGTTAGTTTTTGATTTTCTTAACTCCTTGGGGTCTAAGAACAGTATTATTGAAGATACCGTTCACGACAACCCAAAATCACATTCCATTAATTATCGGGTTAAAGAACAAGTGTTATTTAAAACACTGTTCACTATAAACCCAAAAATCAATACCGATTCAGTTTCAATTAAATATTATTTAATTGGTACACTAAATTAAATCTAAATAAAAAGATTTAATCTTTTCTCAACTGGGTTCAAGAACAGTGTTAATAAAGACACGATTCACGACAAACCCAAATCACATTTGATATTAAATACAAGGCTCTGAATAGAAAATATATCGGCTTATATTCAATATCAAATTCCACGACCCACAAATATCGTATTGGAAATAACGATGTATATATCTATATCTTTCAAATTTCCATCACAACATCCGTATAATCACGAAATCCAACATCGAAATATTCCGAAGACAATTTCGATTCAAATCCATTCCAATGCAATTATTGGAAGTTCTGGTTATTTTCAAAACCATTTCAAATCCAATTTATTTATTTTAAAAATAAATAAATTACTATACTAGTTCAAAACTAGTTCATTTCGATAAAAATCTATTTTTATCTTTTCAAATATGGAGTTTTTCATCCCAATTCTTCACAAATCATTTCTTATGATTTTACACAAATTATTACTATTTTTAATAATTTTATCAAGGCCCGTACAGTCGATTTCCATCAATGGCCATCGAACTGCACTTACAGCGACCTTTTTCAAATTTGATTTGGACATAATTCCAAATCCAACCATTAGATTTCAAATTTCTAATATTCGTTAGAAAGCTCTTTTCAATACGAACCCAACGGTTCCGGTTTTAGGAGAATCCGACGGTCGGATCTCCCGCAATATCCATTCGAAGTCAATGGTCGAAATTCGCGAAGTGCCGCGGCGCGGCGCGTTCTATTCAGGCCATTATATTATATATATAATATATAATATATACTTCGTCGATTTCCTTTTAAAACGTGCTTTATAAATCGTTTTAAATTCCTTTTCAAAACGGTTTCAACTTCATATTCAATTTAATTCAAATTTCAATTCTATTCGAATTTCGAATCATTTCAGTGTATTCGAATTTCAATTCACTCTAACTATAATTCGAATTTCAATTCACTTTAACTTTAATTCGAATTTCAATTCACTTTAAATATAATTCGAATTTCAATTCAATTTCAATATTCGTTGAAAAATGAATAAAATCGATATAAATATCGTTTACGTCAAAATGGCGTCAATCTAATCAACCCGGCTTCATATATTCCTATATTCAAATATTCTATTTCGAATATTTCTATTTCAAAAATTTCTAATCAAATATTTCTTTTTCAAATATTTCTTTTTCAAATATTTCTTTTGCAAAACTGGAACGAGGCCCAATCAATTACCATATAATGTTTATTATATGGATTTTCTACAACACATGCATACAATAACAACGATGAATAATCAACCATCATCGAAAGTGTATTCTACACTGTATAAGCATCAAATATAAATATTTAACGCTCATAACAGTCTGTCAATCTATCGATCGACATACAACTAACTATTGGGATTAGTGTATGTCATATATCATCCCAATACCCGTGTGGGGTTTCAAACAATCAAACTCAGATTTTATTTGTGCAGTTGGGCGATGTGTAAAATTTATCGTCCTAATCAATATCAGTCAAATGTGTGTATATAAACAAATCGTTCGATTTGTTTATTTTTATTTCATTTCTTATACACGTTAAAAATTCTATTTTTAACTATAAAATATTTTCCACTATAAAATATTTTATTTCGTTTCACATCACACAATCAACTACACATCAAAATCAAACAAACAAGCATACAAGCCGTCCATGGTCTGTGGACGACGGGTGTCGGGTGCTACTAAACACCGTCTGCATCCTAGTATATATATTAGAAAATTAAATTAAAGAGTGAGAAATTCTCACAGAATAGCTAATCCAGAGCCATGACTCTTCTTGGGTGGAAATCTTCGCCGTTCTTGCCTCTTGTCACTTTCGTTGCCCGTAGCCACTACATATATAAAAATCACATTTTTACTTCGCTATTCAGTATATAAAAATCGAATTTTTTCTTTGCTATTCAATATATATAAAAGTCGAATTTTTACTTTGCTATTCACTATATAAAAATCGAATTTTTACTTTGCTATTCAATATATAAAAATCGAATTTTTACTTTGCTATTCAATATGTAAAAATCGAATTTTTACTTTGCTATTCAATATATAAAAATCGAATTTTTACTTTGCTATTCAATATATAAAAATCGAATTTTTACTTTGCTATTCAATATATAAAAATCGAATTTTTACTTCTCCTATTCAATATATAAAAATCATATTTTTAAACTTCACATATGATAAAAAATATATTTATATTCTCTCTCTAATATAAAAATTATATTTTTATCCTTTCCTTAATGTAAAAATTACATTTTTATTGCCACTTCATGTATGAAAAATAAAACGAACTTTTCTACAACGAAAAATCTAATTTTCCTTCTATGAAAAATCAAACCTTTTTAATGAACAAAAATCAAATTTTTACTTGATAAAAATCTAAACTTCATGCTAAATTTAAAAATCAGTTTTAATGTTAAACAAAAAATCCATTTTAAATGTAAATAAAAATCAGTTTTAAATGTAAATAAAAATCATAGAAACTCACCGTTGTTGAACGAAGGGGGAGGAGGAAGGAGGGAAGGAGAAGTAGCGGCCGCACCAGCAGGAGGAGGGGGAGGCGGGAGGTCGCGCAGCAGCAGGAAAAGGAGGGGGGGTATCGCAGCGTCGTTCGAGGTTAGGGGGGTATCGCAGCGTCGCCGAGGTTGGGGGGTATCGTGGCGTCGCCGAGGTTAGGGGGTATCGTGGCGTCGCCGGCGCCTAGAGGGGGGGGGGGGCGAACTGGTCGAGAGAGGGGGTCGCGGTTCTTGCTGTAAGGTTTTTTTTCTTCTGAAATGATTTGGTGGAGAACAAAAGGGGGGGCCTATATATATTTTATATTTAATTCATTTTATTTTTCAAAAAGCAACTTTTTATTTTCACCTCGAAACGAGACCCATCGCTTGTCGTCCATAGCTAATTACCCCCATTCCGAACACAATGGGATATGTATCGTAAGCTGATTTGATCATTTCGATCAGTTTTCGTCAAAATCAAAATATAGTCTATATATTGAATTTGAACGCGCATTTCAATTTACCGGGGCCACATACTAACTCGAAAAATTCCATAAAAATATTTTCTAGCTTCGTGTTGACGATACGGTCCTAACAAAACTAGTTTCGTCGAATTCTGAGACCGTTGGAAAAATGGTCATTTTCCAGTCGATTAAATTCAACTGAAATGGTCAAAACACGTTTTACTTCGCCACGCTCACATATTGATTCGAAAAATTATGAAATTCGGAATCTAGCAATAATTTGACATCACGGATCCAACAAAAGTGGTTTCGTCGAAATCCGAGATCGTTTGCAAAATGGCTATTTTTAAGGGCCTGAATTCCATATCGACTATTCAGAATTTTCAACAGGACATATCTTTTTATCCCCGCTATGAAATTTTGATTTTTCGGATTCGTTGGAAAGATATTCTCTATTAGATTCCATTATTTTTGGTTTCACTAAAATCCGGTTTATTTTGCACCCGGTACCTTCAATTGAAGTTTGAAATCGAATTGTCGAACTACCGCGCCATTTTCAATTCCTTTTATATTTATAAATAATTGTTTATACTCTATCGTCGATCTATATAACTATATACGATTGAATTTTATTCAAAAGAAATTTTCTCGTCGATATTATTTAAAATAATTCATTTTAAATAATCAAAATTCGCTAAAATTGCCAAAATAAAATTTTTAAATTGGCCCAGATTTCCGGGTTATTACAATCTCCCCCACTTAAAACTTTTCGTCCCCGAAAAGGAACGAAGCCGAAAGTTGTTTAACAAATCAACTCAACTTCCATTACTTTCATTACGGCTTAAGTTCTTCAACTTTTCAGTTTCTAAGAACTTTTCAAATTTTTCAAAAATTTGGCTAACACCCTAAATTTTCGAAAAATTTCGCCATAACCTCCCCTGCACCGGGAGCCACGGGAAAATCCTGAAATTGCCATACAGGCCTTCTGATCTAAAAAAAGAAAAAGAAAAAGCCAAGCGGCTAGCCAATCGGCTCATAAAATCATCATCACCCAAACAAAACTGTAAATTATGATAAACATGTACCTATTTGTCGGGCAAACAATTTTATTCTTCTGCTCTAGCCTCTTTGCTATGACCTGTTCAATGTAAGTACAAGTATATGCAAGCAAATGCGACCAAATTTCAATACAATTCACTATTTGATTCAATTTGGCTAAATGGTACAAATTTTATTAATCATACAATAATCAAACAACACAACCATCAATCCATTAGTTGATTAGCTTTTCAAATTCATAACTTTGATACGTATACATATACAGAAAATCATGTTTTTGTTGCCAATTCACAACGATAAGCCCTCTCTAATTTCGGTTCTCACACCAGTCTAATGGAAATATAGAAATCTCACTTTCGTTACTCGAAAATAAATACTGGCGACGGTGCCCCATCACCAGAATTATCCCCGGGCAAGTAGAGTGCGATTCTATAACTATCCAATACATTAAAACTTCGAATACACGTTTGCAAGACATATATGCAAAATCTTTATATATTGGATTGTCCCAATTCAATATATAATAAATAATCAAATACGAATAAGTGATTTAAATTTTCAAAACAAAACTTGTTTTCATTTTCAAAAATACACCCTTCACACTCGTTCTAGGATACTACTGATCCCATCTCTAACGAGTCATTCTAATTGGATATTACTAATCCAATATCTGATGAATTCTTTCGTATGGTTCTAATGTGCCTTGTTCTCTGAGCTTTGTAAACCAAAGCTTTGATACCAACTGTAAAAACCCGTAACTTCCCCGTGAAGGAAAGCCCGGATAGTTCGAGAACAAGCCACAAAATAGAACGCAGACGGGAGAACATTTCATTGTATATTACAACAATGCATCAGATTACAGGAATATACAGAGTATAAATGAATATACATTACAAAGAAATATCAGAGATTACAATACATTACATAGCAGCGGAAAATAATACAATACACAACTAGAAGAGATATACGGATACAAAGCTTTCCGGATATCATTCCAGCTGTAAACCAGGATCCTGTGAATATAAATCTGCAAAACCAAAACTACTAGCTGCCCGTGTCGAAAATAAGGGCACCCAGAGTTTAGGTTAAAACAATAAACTCCAGGTCAGTCATGGGACTGGTGTGAGAACTAAAATAGTTATTGATCTTTATTTTTAAAGTTAGGTAAATCAAGGGACCACGCCGTATAACACGGAACGGGTTTCCTCCCAAGAATACCAGTGCATAAAACAAATAGCGCAATGCTAAATAAAGAAAAATGAAGCTATTATAAGACCAAGGTCCTACCACACAATGCAACGCAAGCCGGGGGATAGGGTTTTCCCTTATAATAGCCAAACATGCTTAGTACGTTTTAAACAAATCATTTGGTACTATTATAAGTGCATAGTGTATAAAACCTTCAAATCATAAGTATCAATCATAGACGGCATGGGTACCATATATCATGTCGCCATACTAGTTCTCCAATTAAAACCGCAAATGTCACGTATTTGGAAATTGGATTTCCGTCTATGAATCGAGGCAAAAGATAGTCCTCAACCGATTCGATACTCTCTAGCCCGAGCCTCAGGAATAGCCGCAACTGCCCCTTGGATCGTCAGGGCTGGTCCACCGATGTGGATTATTATGCCTGAACACTACGTTTCCCCGCCCTTTGGGGCGTAAATGAGCCAACGAATGACTCCATCGGACCCGGATCGTCCGATCTAACCGAGGCGCCTCGCAACAGCAACAACCACACAGGTGAAAAGTATATAAATGTCAGGGCTGGTAGGTCACTGGCACCACCCTAGCTAGAAAGAAACGCATGCCCTCCCTAAGGTCCGTCTCCCGTTTTTGGTTCATACCCGGGGTGTGAGGCTCGCGAATTCACTTTACACAAAGCTATGCCACACAGGCGGTGCTTTGATCCTCAACCACAAGACTTTGCTTTTCAACAGAAGCCTTGATCATTTGCATCTTAGGCATGCCACACAGGCATTTCACTCTATGCGTTTGATATCCATCAGTATATAACCCCTGAGCTCGTACGTCTCAGAGAAGGGCGTTAAGCAAGAAAATAAATTCTCCGCCGCCAAACAGATATACATTTAATAGAAATCAAACACACAGACTAAAATCCAATGTCAGACACACAGTCCATTTACAAATCCGTTCTGGGTCTGAACGAAACCGGAGGCACCTAGTACCCCGCATATCCATCGATCTCCAAATACGTCTGGACGATCACCAACTGTTTCCATCTTCTTGGGTGTACAGCCCAATCAAGATCATCAGTAATTACCCAAACGACGTGAAGACCTCCGGTCTTCAACCACCGTCTTCATCTTCGACACCACGTCGAATAAGTTATTCAGAATGGGATAAACCCGGTCTTTCCGAATAACTCGCGTATATAATAAACAAGTGTTACACAAACACAACATACGCCTCATTCCAATTTATCAATCACTAACCGTAAATTAACAAGAGAATAATTCCCCAAATATTAACCCCGAAGGCCGAAACCAACATCAGATCAATACCCAGAAAACCATTCTGCTTAGCTAACCAACATCAGAATAGTTCGCGAATTTCGACCATTGACTTCGAACGGACATTACGGGAGATCCGACCGTCGGGTTCCCCTAAAAATGGAACAGTTAGGTTCGTATCGAAAAAAGCTTTCCAATGAATATAAGAGATTTGAAATCTAATGGATGGATTTGGAATTATGTCCAAATCAAAATTGGAAAAGGTCGCTGTAAATGTTGTTCGATGCCGTTTATGGAAATCAACTGTACGGGCCTTGATAAAATTATTAAAATATTTATAATTTGTATAAAATCATAATAAATTATTTGGAAAGAATCGGGATGAAAAATTCTATATTTGAAAAGATAAAAATATACTTTTATCTAAATGAACTAGTTGTGAACTAGAATTATAATCCAATATTTTTAAATAAATAAATTGGATTTGAAGTGGTTTTAATATAACTAGAAATTTCCAATATATGAATTGGAATGGATTTAAATCGAAAGCATCTTCGGAATATTTCGATATTGGATTTCGTGATTATACAGATATTGTGGAGGAATTTGGAAGATATATATTTCGTTATTCCAATATGATATTTGTTGGTTTCAGAATTTGATATTGAATATAAGACGATATATTTTCTATTCAGAGCCTTGTATTTAATATCAAATGGGATTTTGGGTTTGTCATGAACGGTGTCTTCACTAACACTGTTCTTAAACCCAGTTGAGAAAAGATTAAATCTTTTTATTAAGATATAATGAAGTTTACCAATTAATTAATATTTAATTGTAATTGAATTTAATTTAATTTCGGGTTTGTTGTGAATGGTATCTTTAAAAATGTTGTTCTTAAACCCAATGAAGTTAAGAAAATAAGAAACTAACTGGAGATTAGCTAAGTTGAATGGTTTCCTAGGTATTGATCTGATGTTGGTTTCGACCTTCGGGATTAATACTTAGGGAATTGTTCTCTTACTGATTTGCGGTTAGAGACTGATGGAATGTGATTTTGGGTTTATCGCGAACCGTGTTTTAAATGGCATTGGTTCTTTAACCCAGTTAAAGATAAGATTAATTTCTTAGCTTGGAATAATCATCAATATTGATTTTTGGGAAGATTAAAACTAAGTGGAGTTTTAATGAATCTTTAATCATATTGAAATGATCGAGAATGGAGTGTTATTAGTTTTGCTCCAAAGTGATAGTTAAATCTTTCGGTAGATTTGAACGTGAAATGGTAATTAATTTTACCGATAACACCGTGGTGTTAGATATGGAGTATTACCAGTTTTTCTCCATAGGGAGAATAGGTTGGGATTGGGAAATTAAACAAATGATTACTTCGGTAAGGTGCGCTAATCCCGACTAGTTTGAAAAACCCTAATACAGTTTGAAATGATATCCAAAGGAAGATTAAAGAATAAATTTAAAGAATTTATCTTTGGTAAAATTAATGGGAACCTTTCCCAAAGGATATGGATATTTAAATAAAAGAATATTCAAAATTGGAATGAGGCGTATGTTGTGTTTTATTGCACTTGTTTATTATATACACGAGTTATTCGGAAAGACCGGGTTTATACCCATTCTAAATAACTGATTCAACGATAAGTCGACGATGAAGACGGTGGTTGAAGACCGGAGGTATTCACATCGTATGGATGATTACTGATGTCTTGATTGGGCTGTACACCCAAGACGAGGTAATAAGTGGTAATCGTCCAGACGTACTTGGAGATCGACGGATATGTGAGGGCCTCTGTCCTGTATTGGACATATGGGATGAGGAATAAGGTGCCTCCGGTTTCGTTCAGACCCAGAACGAACTTGTAAATGGAGATATTGGATTTTATTCTGTGTTGATTGATCTCTATTAAATATATATCTGTTTGGCAGCGGAGAATTTATTCTCTTGCTTAACGCCCTTCTCTGAGATGTATGAGCTCAGAGGTTGTGTATCGATAGACATCAGTCGCATGGAGTGAATTGCTTGTGTGGCATGCCTAAGTGGCAAATGATCAAGGCTTCTGTTGAAAAGCAGAGTTGTAACAACCCGGAAAATCTGGGCTAGTTTAAATTTTTTATTTTGGCCATTTTAGCGAATTTTGAATATTTAAAATGAATTATTTTAAATAATATCGACGAGAAATTTATTTTGAATATAATTAGAACGTATATATTATATACGTCGTTGTTAGAATATATAATAATTATATATAATTATAAAAGGAATTGAAAATGGCGCGGTAGTTCGAAAATTCGATTTCTAATTTCAAATGAATATACAGAATTCAATATAAGTCAGAATTGAACGAAACAAGAAATATTTGAATCTGTATAACTATATCTTTGTAACGAAGTTAACAAACTGAGATTTCATCTTAGAAATAATAAGGTATGTCCAGTTTAAAATTAGAAATAGTCGCTGTGGAATTTATATATATTTTTATATATATAAGGCCCTTAGAAATAGCAATTTTGCAAATGACCTCGGATTTCGACGAAACCAGTTTTGTTAGGTCCGTGATGTCGAATTATTGCTAGATTCCAAATTTCATAATTTTTCGAATCAATATGTGAGCGTGGCAAAGGAAAACGTGTTTTGACCATTTTAGTTGATTTTAATCGACTGGGAATTGGCCATTTTTCTAACGGTCTCAGAATTCGACGAAACTAGTTTTGTTAGGACCGTATCATCAATATGAAGCTAGAAAATATTTTTTGGGAATTTTAAGAGTTAGTATGTGACCCCGGTAATTCGAAATGTACGTTTAAAATTCAATAAAGTGATTTAAATGTAAATTTAACGGAAACTGATTGTAACAGCCGAATCAGCCTACGATACATATCCCATTGTGTCTGGAATGAGGGTATTTGGCTAGCGGTGACATTGGTTGGGTTTAATTTGGAGTGCAGAAATGATATTTTAAAACTAAGAAAAGTTTAAAATAAAATATTAATAAAATATTAATATAAATGGGCTAAACCCTATTCTCTTTTTTTAAAAAAAAAAACAACAGACCTGCCGCATTCAGAAGCCATCGATGGCGGAAATCGCATATAATTTCAAACCCAAAGTTCTTTCAATCCACGCAACTGTTTCAGGAAGTAAAACATGGAAATCAAAGAGAGAATCGAAGGCTTCAAATCCATGTCTGCTTGATGGATTATCTTGGAGAATCGAGCCCGAACTTTGAGCTCGAATAGCGTACGTTCGAGTGTCGATCCACGACGCTGAAGGCCGCCGTGCCGCCGGGGGTGGCAGGTGAAGGAAGAGGCCGCGACACTCTTCGATGGTTTCACATCCGATCTGGATCCGGTGGTCGGAGCTGTCAATGGAGAGGAGATTTCCGGTTTGAGCAAAAAGGGGATGTGAACGACGACGGGTTTTATAACTTGAGGGGGGCCGAGTTTTCATGTTCATGCTGAAGGTATTAACAGTGATTTATATTCAGGTTTTTTATATAATTACATGGTAAAATCAGTTTTTAAAATAATTTAAATACATAGAAAAATCAGTTTTTGTTAAATAACATACATTGTAATAAAATCAGTTTTAAAATAAAAATAATGTTAGTTTAAAAATATACTTTGTATAAAAAAGAGAAAGAAAAATATACTTTGTAGAGAAAGAAAAATATACTTTGTTTAGAAAGAAAAATATACTTTGTTTAGAAAGAAAAATATACTTTGTTTAGAAAGAAAAATATACTTTGTTTAGAAAGAAAAATATACTTTGTTTAGAAAGAAAAATATATGGAAAACTGAATTATAAAAATATAAATTTTATAATACAAACATCAACATAAAAATCTGATTTTTATGTATGAGGTAACATTATAAAAATATGATTTTTAATAATCAACTGCATGATACAGATTGCGATGGTACTGTCGGAAAACAAATCTGAATTCAAACCGTTCAGAGATAAGGACTGGAGCAGTGGATCCCTAATGTGAGAACTCCTCACTCTAATTTTCTTATTCTAGTTATACATACATATATATAGATATATATATACTAGGATGCAGACGGTGCTTAGTAGCACCCGACACCCGTCATCCACAGACCATGGATGACTTGTTTGTTAAATTGTTTGGTTGTGTAGTTGGTTAGTCTATTTGGTTTAAATTGAATTGTTTGGTGAATTGAAATTGATTTGATTGATGTGTGAATGGCGTGGGCCTTCACTAGACCGGGGATAAGGCTAGGCCTCGTCCCGTTTCTAGTATCGTGCCGTTATGCCGCCGAAATTTTCTAAAATATGTTAGAAAAATAAAAATATCATTTTATTGTGTAAATGAATAATAGAAATTCATATGTTGGAATAAAATGTTTTATCGTTAAAAATATAATTTTTAACGTGAATATGAATATAGTGAAAGTGAATAAAATAAAATATTCATTTACAAACCGGACGGTTTGTTTATGTACACCTATTTGAAGGACATTGATTGGGACAATAAATTTTACACATCGCCCAACAGCACAAATAAAATATGTGTTTGATTGTTTGAAACCCCACACGGGTGTTGGGATGAAATTTGAAGTTCACTCATCCTGATTTATTAAATATGTTGATCGGTTGATTGACAGGCTGTTTTAAGCGTTAGATATCTATATTTGATGCTTATACAGTGTAGTGCACTTTGGGTGATGGTTGATTATTTTTCCATGCTATTATATACATGTGTTGTATGAAAAACCATATAATTAACTTTATATGGTAATTGATTGGGCCTCATTCCAATTTAGAAAATAAAGAACGATATAAAATAAAAGTTCATGTGTTGACAGTACTCATTCATTGAGATTGGTCATGTGTTGAACGAAATATTTTAATAATAAAGTTTACATCTTTATCAATATAAAATAAAAGTTCATGTGTTGACAGTTTCATCCATTGAGATTGGTCATGTGTTGAACGAAATATTTTAATAATAAAGTTTACACCTTTATCAATATAAAATAAAAGTTCATGTGTTGACAGTTTCATCCATTGAGATTGGTCATGTGTTGAATGAAATATTTTAATAATAAAGTTTACATCTTTATCAATATAAAATAAAAGTTCATGTGTTGACAGTTTCATCCATTGAGATTGGTCATGTGTTGAACGAAATATTTTGATAATAACAACTATTTTGAAAAAGAAATATTTGAAATAAGATATTTGGAAATAGAAACTTATGAAGCCGTATTGATTAGATTGACGCCATTTTGACGTGAACGATATTTATATCGATTTTATTCATTTCGAAATGAATTGAATTGAAACTGATTTCGAAATGAATTGAATTGAAAACGATTTCGAAATGAATTGAATTGAAAACGATTTCGAAATGAATTGAATTGAAACCGATTTCGAAATGAATTGAATTGAAAACGATTTCGAAATGAATTGAATTGAAAACGATTTCGAAATGAATTGAATTGAAAGCGAATTGAAATGAATTCAAATTGAATTGAAATTTGAATTGAATAGAAATGAATTTTAAAACGAATTTATAAAGAAGAATTCAATTTTGCTTTGGATTGTAAAAGGAGGTTGAAATTGTTTTTGAAACGAATTTAAAACTATTTATATAATTCGTTTTAAATAGAAATCGACGAAGTATATATTATATATAATATATATATAATATAATGGCCTGAATAGAACGCGCCGCGCCGCGGCAGTTCGCGAATTTCGACCATTGACTTCGAACGGACATTTCGGGAGATCCGACCGTCGGATTCTCCTAAAACCGGAACCGTTGGGTTCGTATCGAAAAGAGCTTTCTAACGAATGTTAGAAATTAGAAATCTAACGGTTGTATTTCGAATTATGTCCAAATCAAATTTGAAAAAGGTCGCTGTAAGTGCAGTTCGATGGCCATTGATGGAAATCGACTGTACGGGCCTTGATAAAATTATTAAAAATAGTAATAATTTGTGTAAAATCATAAGAAATGATTTGAGAAGAATTGGGATGAAAAACTACATATTTGAAAAGATAAAAATAGATTTTTATCGAATTGAACTAGTTTTGAACTAGAATTATAATTCTATTTATTTTTAAATAAATAAATTGAATTCGAAAAGGGTTTTAAAAATAACCAAAATTTCCAATGATTGCATTGGAATGGATTTGAATCGAAATTGTCTTCGGAATATTTCGATGTTGAAATTCGTGATTATACAGGTGTTGTTATGGAAATTTGAAAGATATATATATTTATATCGTTATTTCCAATACGACATTTGTTAATCGTAGAATTTGATATTGAATATAAGCCGGGATATTTTCTATTCAGAGCCTTGTATTTAATATCAAATGTGATTTGGGTTTGTCGTGAATGGTGTCTTCATTAACACTGTTCTTGAACCCAGTGGAAAAAGATTAAATCTTTTTATTTAGATTTAATGAAGTGTACCAATTAAATAATGTTTAATTGGAATTGAATTGATATTGATTTTTGGGTTTATCGTGGACAGTGTTTTAAATAACACTCGTTCTTTAACCCGATCATTAATGAAATGTGATTTTGGGTTGTCGTGAACGGTATCTTCAATAATACAGTTCTTAGACCTAAAGGAGTTAAGAAAATCAGAAACTAACTGGAGATTAGTTAAGTTGAATAGTTTCCAAGGTATTGATCTGATGTTGGTTTCGGCCTTCGGGATTAATACTTAGGGAATTGCTCACTTGCTAATTTACAATTAGGGACTGATTGAAATGTGATGTGATTTTGGGTTTATCGTGAACCGTGTTTTAAATGACACTGATTCTTTAACCCAATCACAGATTAAAACTAAGTGGAGTTTTAATGAATTTT
Organism: Allium sativum; assembly: GCA_030737875.1. Taxonomy (NCBI): domain Eukaryota; kingdom Viridiplantae; phylum Streptophyta; class Magnoliopsida; order Asparagales; family Amaryllidaceae; genus Allium; species Allium sativum. The sequence goes on from CM060920.1 coordinate 456,544,050, forward strand.
TAATTAGATTGAAATGATCGAAAATGGAGTATCACCAGTTTTGCTCCAGGCGATAGTTAAATCTTCAATTAGATTTGAACGTGAAATGGTAATTGAATTTACCGATAACACTGTGGTGTTAGATATGAAGTATAACCAGTTTTACTTCATGGGATGAATAGGTTGGGATTGGGAAATTAAAACAAATGATTACTTCAGTAAGGTTCGCTAATCCCGACTAGTTTGAATTGAAATTCAAAAAGAAGATTGAAGAATAAATTCAAGGAATTTATCTTGGATAAAATTAATGGGAGCCTTTCCCTATGAATGTGAATATTAGAAACTAACTGTCGGTTAGCTAAGCAGAATGGTTTTCTGGATATTGATCTAATGTTGGTTTCGGCCTTCGGGGTTAATATTTGGGGAATTATTCTCTTGATTAATTTACGGTTAGTGACTAATGAATTGGAATGAGGCGTATGTTGTGTTTGTGTAACACTTATTTAAAATATACGCGAGTTATTCGGAAAGACCGGGTTTATCCCATTCTGAATAACTGATATGACGATAAGTCGAAGATGAAGACGATGGTCGAAGACCGGAGGTCTTCACGTCGTTTGGGTAATTACTGATGATCTTGATTGGGCTGTACACCCAAGAAGATGGAAACAGTTAGTGATCGTCCAGACGTACTTGGAGATCGATGGATATGCGGGGTACTAGGTGCCTCCGGTTTCGTTCAGACCCAGAACGGACTTGTAAATGGACTGTGTGTCTGACATTGGATTTTAGTCCGTGTGATTGATCTCTATTAAATATATATCTGTTTGGCGGCGGAGAATTTATTCTTTTGCTTAACGCCCTTCTCTGAGACGTACGAGCTCAGGGGTTATATATTGATGGATATCAAACGCATGGAGTGAATTGCCTGTGTGGCATGCCTAAGTGGCAATTGATCGAGGCTTCTGTTGAAAAGCAAAGTCTTGTGGTGATGATCAAAGCAAGGCCTTTGTGGCGTAGCTTTGTGTAACGTTTGCTTCGCGAGTTTCACACCCGGTATGAACCAAAAACGGGAGAGGACATCAGGGAGGACTTGCGTTTCTTTCTAGCTAGAAGTGGCGTCAGTGGTTTTACACGCCCTGACGAGTTTGACTTATGTGGTTGTTGCTGTTGCGAGGCGCCTCGGATTGATCGGTCGTTCTCGAACCGATGGAGTCATTTAGTTGGCTCATTTACGCCCCAAAGGGCGGAGAGACGTATTGTTCAGGCATAATAATCCACATCGGTGGACCGGCCCTGACGATCTAAAGGGTTGATGCGTTCTGATCCTGAGACATGGGCTAGATTGTCTCGAATCGGTTGAGGACTATCTTTTGCCTCGGTTCATAGATGGAAACCCAATTTCCAAATACGTGATTCTGCGGTTTTATTTGTAGAGCCTAGTATGGCGACATAGTGGGATGGGGCGCTCATGCCGCCTATGATTGATACTTATGATTTGAAGTTGTTTTATACACTATGCACTTATAATAGTATCAAATGATTTGTTTTAAACGTATCAAGCATTCTTTGGCTGTTATAAGGGAAAACCCTATCCTCGGCTGCGTTGCATTGTGTGATGGGACCTGGGTCTTATAACAGCTTCATTTTTCTTTATTTAGCATTGCGCTGTTTGTTTTATGCACTGGTATTCTTGGGAGGAAACCCGTTCCGTGTTATACGGCGTGGTCCCTTGATTTACCTAACTTTGAAAATAAAGATTTATAACTGTTTTAGTTCTCACACCAGTCACATGACTGACCTGGGGTTTATTGTTTTAACCTAAACTCTGGGTGCCCTTATTTTGACGCGGGCAGCTAGTAGTTTTGGTTTTGCAGATTTATATTCACAGGATCCTGGTTTACAGCTGGAACGATATCCGGAAAGCTTTGTATCCGTATATCTCTTTCTAGTTGTGTATTGTATTATTTTCCGCTGCTATGTATTTAAATGTAATTTAAATCTCTGATATTTCTGTGTAATATTTATTTGTTTATACTCTGTATATTCTTGTAATCTGATGCATTGTTGTAATATACAATGAAATGTTTTTCTGTATGCGTTCTGTTGTGGCTTGTTCTCGAACTATCCGTCGCTTTCCTTTACGGGGAAGTTACGGGTTTTTACAGTTGGTATCAGAGCTTTGGTTTACAAAGCTCAGAGAACAAGACACATTAGAACCATACGAAAGAATTCATCAGATATTGGATTAGTAATATCCAACGAGGATGACTCGTTAGAGATGGGGTCAGTAGTATCCTAGAACGAGTGTGAAGAGTATATTTTTAAAGTGAAAACAAATTTTTGTTTTGAAAATTTAAATCAATTATTCGTATTTGATTATTTATTTATATTGATGTGGACAGTCCAGTATATAAAGAATTTGCATATACGCCTTGCAAACGTATATTCAAAGTTTTAATATATTGGATGGATATAGCATCGCACTCTAGTCGCCCGGAGATGATATTGATGATAGCGATCGCATCATCAACATTTATGTTCGAGTTTCGAAGGTGTGATTTTCTATATATTTCCATTAGACTGGTGTGAGAACCAAAACTAATATAGCTAGAATACATTGTTGTGATTTGGCATCAAAACATGATTTTCTTTATATATTTCAAAATTATCAATTTGAAACGTTAAATCCACTAATTGATTGATGTTTGTGTTGTTTGTTTATTTGTTTGATAATTTTGAACCATTTAGCCTAATTGAACCAAATATTGAATTATATTGAGAATTGGTCGCATCTGCTTGCATATGCATATATATCATTGAACAGGTCATAGCAAGGAGGCTAGAGCCGAAGAATAAAATTTGTTTGCCCGACAAATAGGTACATGTTTACTACATAATTTCCTGTTTTGTTTGGGTGATGATGATTTTGTGAGCCTATTGGCTAGCCGCTTGGCTTTTTCTTTTTCTTTTTGAGATCTGAAGGACCGGGGAAGCTATTTGAAATTCCCCGATGCTCCCGGTGCAGGGGAGGTTATGGCGAAATTTTTCAAAAATTCAGGGTGTTAGCCAAATTTTTGAAATTTTGAAAATTCTCAGAAACTAAAGAGTTGGAGAATGGAAGTCAGATCGAGCGTACAGTTGATTAATCAAACCATTTTTGACTTTGTTCCTTTTCGGGGACGAAAAGTTTTAAGTGGGGGAGATTGTAACAACCCGGAAAATCTGGGCCAGTTTAAAATTTTTATTTTGGCCATTTTAGCGAATTTTGAATATTTAAAATGAATTATTTTAAATAATATCGACGAGAAATTTATTTTGAATATAATTAGAACGTATATATTATATACGTCGTCGTTAGAATATATAATAATTATATATAATTATAAAAGGAATTGAAAATGGCGCGGTAGTTCGAAAATTCGATTTCTAATTTCAAATGAATATACAGAATTCAATATAAGTCAGAATTGAACGAAACAAGAAATATTTGAATCTGTATAACTATATCTTTGTAACGAAGTTAACAAACTGAGATTTCATCTTAGAAATAATAAGGTATGTCCAGTTTAAAATTAGAAATAGTCGCTGTGGAATTTATATATATTTATATATATATAAGGCCCTTAGAAATAGCAATTTTGCAAATGACCTCGGATTTCGACGAAACCAGTTTTGTTAGGTCCGTGATGTCGAATTATTGCTAGATTCCAAATTTCATAATTTTTTGAATCAATATGTGAGCGTGGCAAAGGAAAACGTGTTTTGACCATTTCAGTTGATTTTAATCGACTGGGAATTGGCCATTTTTCTAACGGTCTCAGAATTCGACGAAACTAGTTTTGTTAGGACCGTATCATCAATATGAAGCTAGAAAATATTTTTCGGGAATTTTTAGAGTTAGTATGTTACCCCGGTAATTCGAAATGTACGTTTAAAATTCAATAAAGTGATTTAAATGTAAATTTAACGGAAACTGATTGTAACAGCCGAATCAGCCTACGATACATATCCCATTGTGTCTGGAATGAGGGTATTTGGCTAGCGGTGACATTGGTTGGGTTTAATTTGGAGTGCAGAAATGATATTTTAAAACTAAGAAAAGTTTAAAATAAAATATTAATAAAATATTAATATAAATGGGCTAAACCCTATTCTCTTTTAAAAAAAAAAAAAACAACAGACCTGCCGCATTCAGAAGCCATCGATGGCGGAAATCGCATATAATTTCAAACCCAAAGTTCTTTCAATCCACGCAACTGTTTCAGGAAGTAAAACATGGAAATCAAAGAGGGAATCGAAGGCTTCAAATCCATGTCTGCTTGATGGATTATCTTGGAGAATCGAGCCCGAACTTCGAGCTCGAATAGCGTACGTTCGAGTGTCGATCCACGACGCTGAAGGCCGCCGTGCCGCCGGGGGTGGCAGGTGAAGGAAGAGGCCGCGACGCTCTTCGATGGTTTCACATCCGATCTGGATCCGGTGGTCGGAGCTGTCAATGGAGAGGAGATTTCCGGTTTGAGCAAAAAGGGGATGTGAACGACTACGGGTTTTATAACTTGAGGGGGGCCGAGTTTTCCTGTTCATGCTGAAGGTATTAACAGTGATTTATATTCAGGTTTTTTATATAATTACATGGTAAAATCAGTTTTTAAAATAATTTAAATACATAGAAAAATCAGTTTTTGTTAAATAACATACATTGTAATAAAATCAGTTTTAAAATAAAAATAATGTTAGTTTAAAAATATACTTTGTATAAAAAAGAGAAAGAAAAATATACTTTGTAGAGAAAGAAAAATATACTTTGTTTAGAAAGAAAAATATACTTTGTTTAGAAAGAAAAATATACTTTGTTTAGAAAGAAAAATATATGGAAAACTGAATTATAAAAATATAAATTTTATAATACAAACATCAACATAAAAATCTGATTTTTATGTATGAGGTAACATTATAAAAATATGATTTTTAATAATCAACAGCATGATACAGATTGCGATGGTACTGTCGGAAAACAAATCTGAATTCAAACCGTTCAGAGATAAGGACTGGAGCAGTGGATCCCTAATGTGAGAACTCCTCACTCTAATTTTCTTATTCTAGTTATACATACATATATATAGATATATATATATACTAGGATGCAGACGGTGCTTAGTAGCACCCGACACCCGTCATCCACAGACCATGGATGACTTGTTTGTTAAATTGTTTGGTTGTGTAGTTGGTTAGTCTATTTGGTTTAAATTGAATTGTTTGGTGAATTGAAATTGATTTGATTGATGTGTGAATGGCGTGGGCCTTCACTAGACCGGGGATAAGGCTAGGCCTCGTCCCGTTTCTAGTATCGTGCCGTTATGCCGCTGAAATTTTCTAAAATATGTTAGAAAAATAAAAATATCATTTTATTGTGTAAATGAATAATAGAAATTCATATGTTGGAATAAAATGTTTTATCGTTAAAAATATAATTTTTAATGTGAATATGAATATAGTGAAAGTGAATAAAATAAAATATTCATTTACAAACCGGACGGTTTGTTTATGTACACCTATTTGAAGGACATTGATTGGGACGATAAATTTTACACATCGCCCAACAGCACAAATAAAATATGTGTTTGATTGTTTGAAACCCCACACGGGTGTTGGGATGAAATTTGAAGTTCACTCATCCTGATTTATTAAATATGTTGATCGGTTGATTGACAGGCTGTTTTAAGCGTTAGATATCTATATTTGATGCTTATACAGTGTAGTGCACTTTGGGTGATGGTTGATTATTTTTCCATGCTATTATATACATGTGTTGTATGAAAAACCATATAATTAACTTTATATGGTAATTGATTGGGCCTCATTCCAATTTAGAAAATAAAGAACGATATAAAATAAAAGTTCATGTGTTGACAGTACTCATTCATTGAGATTGGTCATATGTTGAACGAAATATTTTAATAATAAAGTTTACATCTTTATCAATATAAAATAAAAGTTCATGTGTTGACAGTTTCATCCATTTAGATTGGTTATGTGTTGAACGAAATATTTTAATAATAAAGTTTACACCTTTATCAATATAAAATAAAAGTTCATGTGTTGACAGTTTCATCCATTGAGATTGGTCATGTGTTGAACGAAATATTTTAATAATAAAGTTTACATCTTTATCAATATAAAATAAAAGTTCATGTGTTGACAGTTTCATCCATTGAGATTGGTCATGTGTTGAACGAAATATTTTGATAATAACAACTATTTTGAAAAAGAAATATTTGAAATAAGATATTTGGAAATAGAAACTTATGAAGCCGTATTGATTAGATTGACGCCATTTTGACGTGAACGATATTTATATCGATTTTATTCATTTCGAAATGAATTGAATTGAAAACGATTTCGAAATGAATTGAATTGAAAACGATTTCGAAATGAATTGAATTGAAAACGATTTCGAAATGAATTGAATTGAAAATGATTTCGAAATGAATTGAATTGAAAACGATTTCGAAATGAATTGAATTGAAAGCGAATTGAAATGAATTCAAATTGAATTGAAATTTGAATTGAATAGAAATGAATTTTAAAACGAATTTATAAAGAAGAATTCAATTTTGCTTTGGATTGTAAAAGGAGGTTGAAATTGTTTTTGAAACGAATTTAAAATTATTTATATAATTCATTTTAAATAGAAATCGACGAAGTATATATTATATATAATATATATATATAATATAATGGCCTGAATAGAACGCGCCGCGCCGCGGCAGTTCGCGAATTTCGACCATTGACTTCGAACGGACATTTCGGGAGATCCGACCGTCGGATTCTCCTAAAACCGGAACCGTTGGGTTCGTATCGAAAAGAGCTTTCTAACGAATGTTAGAAATTAGAAATCTAACGGTTGGATTTGGAATTATGTCCAAATCAAATTTGAAAAAGGTCGCTGTAAGTGCAGTTCGATGGCCATTGATGGAAATCGACTGTACGGGCCTTGATAAAATTATTAAAAATAGTAATAATTTGTGTAAAATCATAAGAAATGATTTGAGAAGAATTGGGATGAAAAACTCCATATTTGAAAAGATAAAAATAGACTTTTATCGAATTGAACTAGTTTTGAACTAGAATTATAATTCTATTTATTTTTAAATAAATAAATTGAATTCGAAAAGGGTTTTAAAAATAACCAAAATTTCCAATGATTGCATTGGAATGGATTTGAATCGAAATTGTCTTCGGAATATTTCGATGTTGAAATTCGTGATTATACAGGTGTTGTTATGGAAATTTGAAAGATATATATATTTATATCGTTATTTCCAATACGACATTTGTTAATCGTAGAATTTGATATTGAATATAAGCCGGGATATTTTCTATTCAGAGCCTTGTATTTAATATCAAATGTGATTTGGGTTTGTCGTGAATGGTGTCTTCATTAACACTGTTCTTGAACCCAGTGGAAAAAGATTAAATCTTTTTATTTAGATTTAATGAAGTGTACCAATTAAATAATGTTTAATTGGAATTGAATTGATATTGATTTTTGGGTTTATCGTGGACAGTGTTTTAAATAACACTCGTTCTTTAACCCGATCATTAATGAAATGTGATTTTGGGTTGTCGTGAACGGTATCTTCAATAATACAGTTCTTAGACCTAAAGGAGTTAAGAAAATCAGAAACTAACTGGAGATTAGTTAAGTTGAATAGTTTCCAAGGTATTGATCTGATGTTGGTTTCGGCCTTCGGGATTAATACTTAGGGAATTGCTCACTTGCTAATTTACAATTAGGGACTGATTGAAATGTGATGTGATTTTGGGTTTATCGTGAACCGTGTTTTAAATGACACTGATTCTTTAACCCAATCACAGATTAAAACTAAGTGGAGTTTTAATGAATCTTTAATTAGATTGAAATGGTCGAAAATGGAGTATCACCAGTTTTGCTCCAGGCGATAGTTAAATCTTTAATTAGATTTGAACGTGAAATGGTAATTGAATTTACCGATAACACTGTGGTGTTAGATATGAAGTATAACCAGTTTTACTTCATGGGATGAATAGGTTGGGATTGGGAAATTAAAACAAATGATTACTTCAGTAAGGTTCGCTAATCCCGACTAGTTTGAATTGAAATTCAAAAAGAAGATTGAAGAATAAATTCAAGGAATTTATCTTGGATAAAATTAATGGGAGCCTTTCCCTATGAATGTGAATATTAGAAACTAACTGTCGGTTAGCTAAGCAGATGGTTTTCTGGATATTGATCTGATGTTGGTTTCGGCCTTCGGGGTTAATATTTGGGGAATTATTCTCTTGATTAATTTACGGTTAGTGACTAATGAATTGGAATGAGGCGTATGTTGTGTTTGTGTAACACTTATTTAAAATATACGCGAGTTATTCGGAAAGACCGGGTTTATCCCATTCTGAATAACTGATACGACGATAAGTCGAAGATGAAGACGATGGTCGAAGACCGGAGGTCTTCACGTCGTTTGGGTAATTACTGATGATCTTGATTGGGCTGTACACCCAAGAAGATGGAAACAGTTAGTGATCGTCCAGACGTACTTGGAGATCGATGGATATGCGGGGTACTAGGTGCCTCCGGTTTCGTTCAGACCCAGAACGGACTTGTAAATGGACTGTGTGTCTGACATTGGATTTTAGTCCGTGTGATTGATCTCTATTAAATATATATCTGTTTGGCGGCGGAGAATTTATTCTTTTGCTTAACGCCCTTCTCTGAGACGTACGAGCTCAGGGGTTATATATTGATGGATATCAAACGCATGGAGTGAATTGCCTGTGTGGCATGCCTAAGTGGCAATTGATCGAGGCTTCTGTTGAAAAGCAAAGTCTTGTGGTGATGATCAAAGCAAGGCCTTTGTGGCGTAGCTTTGTGTAACGTTTGCTTCGCGAGTTTCACACCCGGTATGAACCAAAAACGGGAGAGGACATCAGGGAGGACTTGCGTTTCTTTCTAGCTAGAAGTGGCGTCAGTGGTTTTACACGCCCTGACGAGTTTGACTTATGTGGTTGTTGCTGTTGCGAGGCGCCTCGGATTGATCGGTCGTTCTCGAACCGATGGAGTCATTTAGTTGGCTCATTTACGCCCCAAAGGGCGGAGAGACGTATTGTTCAGGCATAATAATCCACATCGGTGGACCGGCCCTGACGATCTAAAGGGTTGATGCGTTCTGATCCTGAGACATGGGCTAGATTGTCTCGAATCGGTTGAGGACTATCTTTTGCCTCGGTTCATAGATGGAAACCCAATTTCCAAATACATGATTCTGCGGTTTTATTTGTAGAGCCTAGTATGGCGACATAGTGGGATGGGGCGCTCATGCCGCCTATGATTGATACTTATGATTTGAAGTTGTTTTATACACTATGCACTTATAATAGTATCAAATGATTTGTTTTAAACGTATCAAGCATTCTTTGGCTGTTATAAGGGAAAACCCTATCCTCGGCTGCGTTGCATTGTGTGATGGGACCTGGGTCTTATAACAGCTTCATTTTTCTTTATTTAGCATTGCGCTGTTTGTTTTATGCACTGGTATTCTTGGGAGGAAACTCGTTCCGTGTTATACGGCGTGGTCCCTTGATTTACCTAACTTTGAAAATAAAGATTTATAACTGTTTTAGTTCTCACACCAGTCACATGACTGACCTGGGGTTTATTGTTTTAACCTAAACTCTGGGTGCCCTTATTTTGACGCGGGCAGCTAGTAGTTTTGGTTTTGCAGATTTATATTCACAGGATCCTGGTTTACAGCTGGAACGATATCCGGAAAGCTTTGTATCCGTATATCTCTTTCTAGTTGTGTATTGTATTATTTTCCGCTGCTATGTATTTAAATGTAATTTAAATCTCTGATATTTCTGTGTAATATTTATTTGTTTATACTCTGTATATTCTTGTAATCTGATGCATTGTTGTAATATACAATGAAATGTTTTTCTGTATGCGTTCTGTTGTGGCTTGTTCTCGAACTATCCGTCGCTTTCCTTTACGGGGAAGTTACGGGTTTTTACAAGAGTCTTGTGGTTGATGATCAAAGCACAGCTTTAATATAGCGTAGCTTTGTGTATAGCATTAATTCGCGACCCTCACACCTCGGTATGAGTTAAAAATGGGATAAGGAACCCAAGGAGAACATGACGTTTCTTTCTAGCTATGTGTGGTGTCAGCGTTTTACAACCCCTGACATTTATATTATTTTTACCTGTGTGGTTGTTGGAATGCGAGGCGCCTCGGATATATCGGTCTCTACGGAGCCGATGGATAGGTCCTATAGGACCGAGGAACATGTGTTCAGGTATAATTAATCCGCTATGTGTGGACCGGCCTTGGAGGATCCAAGGGATCGCTGTGTGTGACTCTGAGGCACTTGCTAGAGTGTCTCGAAGCCGGCGAGGAGTACATCCCTTGCTTCGACTCATGACGGAAATCCAATTTCCAATACGACATTGTGCGGTTTTAATTGTAGAACTAGTAGGGCGACATGATATATGGTACCCATGCCGTCTATGATTGATACACTTATATTTGAAGTTGATTTCTTCGCTTATAGTAATAATAAAAGATTAAATTTCTCGTGTCAAGCATTATTTGGCTATTACAAGGTAAAACCCTATCCTCCAGCTTGCGATGCATTGTGTGATGGGACATGGGTCTTATAATAGCTTCATTGTTCTTTATTTAGCATTGCGCTATTTGTTTTATGCACTGGTATTCTTGGGAGGAAACCCGTTTCGTGTTATACGGCGTGGTCCCCCGATTTACCTAATTTTGAAATAAAGATTAATAACTGTTTTAGTTCTCACACCAGTCACATGACTGACCTGGAGTTTATTGTTTCAACCTAAACTCTGGGTGCCCTTATTTTCCACACGGGCAGCTAATAGTTTGGTTTTGCAGATATTATATTCACAGGATCCTGGTTTACAGCTCGAATGATATTCGGAAAGCTCTGTATCCATGTATCTCTTTCAATTGTGTTTTGTGTTAATTTTCCGCTGCATTATAAATTGTAAATCTCTGATGTTTATCAAGTGTATAATATTTGTTCATACTCTGTATATTCTTGTACTCTGATGTAAATTGTTGTAATAAGCAATGAAATGTTCTTCTGTCTATGTTTTGATTTTTCATGTTCTCAACGCAATCCGGGCTTTCCTTCACGGGGAAGTTCGGGTCGTTTCAGTTTGGTATCAGAGCTTTGGTTTACAGAGCTCGAGAACAAGGCATATTAGAACCAAACGAAAGAATTCATCAGAGATTGGATTAGGAAAATTGTAACGACCCGCATTCTACGCATCAGGATCATAGAATATTTGTTTCATTTTCATACGAAGTCATATGGTCGTGTAACTTTGGGGAACGACTATTGGGGTCATTTCCCGTATTCACGATTTTTGTTGATTTTTTAACGATCGTTTTGCCCCAAGAGAATCTTTTTCTCCTATAACTTTTGATTGACAAGGAGTTTGTACCTAAAACCACTTCCATTAGATCCGGATGATGGTTTACCTTTCCGTAGAGTGGTCACATTAATCAAACGGACTTATTGTTTGGGAGATATGGCTGAATTAAGGTTTAGAAGGTGAAAAACAGCTTAACCGGGCCAAATAGGCTGATTAGCTGCTAGGCCCATTGGGGGATTTCGGGATTAGGGGTATTTAAGGACTGAAAGGGACAAGAGACCCTTCTTTGTCATTTTTACAGCGCCCACTTTCATTCCTTCAACCCTAGTAATGGCTTCTACCTTCTGAAAACACCTCTAATCACCTTCTAATCAAGGATTGGGCTAATCAACATCAAATCAAGTTAAAATAGCATCAAATCAGAGTTGGAATTGCTGTTTGCATAGAGATTCGACCCAAATCAGAGATATTTTCAGATCTAAGATTAATTTGTGTCTAAGATGAGTGATTTGCATTGTTTTTCACCAATTACGGCTAATTAGGGGGGATTAGTGTTAATTAACGAAATTATGCATGTTAAAATTCTAGAAAAATGTTTAGAAATTCTTAAATATTATTTTATGCCTCTGTTAGAAATTAGGGTTAATTTGGACATGTTTTGCTAATTATTAGGTTAAATCTTGATTAAGGGGATTAAGGGGGGAAAATCATAGTTTTGGGTATGTTTGATCCATATTTACATGTTAAATTATTGTTTTCGTGTTTATGGTTGATTATATATGTTGCTATTACTGTTTGGAATGATTTTTGATTGCGTAGAAAAGTTAGATTGGTCAAAAACGACGTCGAAAGGCATAAATTGCTTGTTGGAAAAAGTTACAGGAAATTGGTCGTTCCCGTTCGTGAAGCACCTGTCCCTCATGACCCGACCCCTAGGATCGCTAGCACCCTCCACCATGACCCATAGGCTTTTGCAGCACCCTCACACCCCGACTCCTAGGATGGTGAAGTATCCTCACGATCCGACTCTTAGGATGGTGAAGTATCCTCACGACCCAACCCCTAGGAACGTGAAGCACCCTCACGACTCAACCCCTAGGAGTGTGAAGCACCCTCACACCGCAACCGTGAGGAAGATGGAAAACCCTCACACCCCGACCGTGAGGAAGATGGCGAACCCTCACACCCTGACTATGAGGAATAGGGCGAACCCTAGGAAGGCGACCCTTAGGATGGCGAGCCAGAAGACCACGACCAAGATAGGGATCACGAGTGGGTCCCACGACCCAAAGGTGGTCCACAATCCGACTACGTGTCACGAACTCGAGCAAACCACGAACCACGAGCCGAGGAAGCTGATCACGAACTGGAGCTTCGAAGCACCACGAGTCGATATGGAGGATCATGAACTGAACTTAAGGATGAACGGGGATGATGACCAAAACCCGAGATGCGAAGGTAGTTCAAATGAGAGGTTATTACTCAGGATCCCTAAGGGGACCAACGAGTTAACTTCATGAGTTGGACTTTGCTGCAGGACGTGTGCAAAAGGGTTATCGATATCAATAACTTTAGTTCACCACTGAGAGATGGATTAGTGGCTATGGATCTGTGCAATGGAGTCATTGTGACTTCATAGAGCAAAGTGATCATAGCAAAGGATTGGGTGATCGGTGGTGGATATCGTATGCTTTACGCATTGAGTGAGAGATGTGAGGATGATCGCTATGTTTGATGTTTGTTATCACCATGACATTCACACCCCCATGCTACTTTTGCACTTTATGTTAGTATTACCTTAGAGTACTGTACATCTTCTTGTGCTAACTCTTTGATTGCAGGTCCAGGTTCAGGTATGATTGGATTATACCTGTTATTGTTCTGTTTTGTTGCTTATCGCTCATACCAGACTTTTGTCTGGCCCAGAGTTTTATGTCTCTTCTTATTACTCTGGGTTCTCGTAAACAAGCAGACTAGAGATAGGCTAGGTGGTAATGCGGGAGTAGCTGTCTGGAGACGAGAAGGAGGCTTCCACGTATGATATACATATATACTCCCTGTGTTGTAGCTGGTCACTTCTTGGGCATTAGTAGTGTAACTTTTCTTTCTTTTGCTTTAGAGACATAAATTTGAAGTTGTAGTAATGATGTTGGATCATAAGCTGTGTTATGGATTCCGCTACTATGATGATTTAGTTTTCAGCTTATGCACTGTCTCGCCTGTTCTATGTCAAAGTTATGCGCTGTGAGAGATACTACAGGTTCCTTGTTAGTTCATAGTTTCAAATTCCTTTCTTCTCTTTTCTTTACTTTCAACGACCGTCCCATGCTAGTTGGACATCGGTACAACGCATTTCGAAGGAAATGCCGGCTGGTTCGGGGCGGGCCGTCACATTTGGTATCAGAGCTCTAAGTTGCGTAGTTAACCTAGGGGAAGACATCAGGGAGAGATAGTATACGTATATGAGAGCACGTATTTGTGATATTTTTGTTTTCAAAAGCTATATATATATACTATTAGTATATGTAAGGATGAAGTCGCACTGCACTGGCACCACTATGGAGATGGTTAATCGTTTTCTCTTTATAGATTTGACGATGAGCCGATATACAAGGAGTACGGGTTCAAGGGCTAATAATAGGAATGTCCCTGATATGAGGATGATGTTCACTACTTTCATGCGAGAGATGCTTAGGGATACTGGGGAGCAGTTCCTAATGCTGCTAACGATGGTGGTGCAGTAGTGCAGGCGCCTAGGGCCGATTTCGCCAAGCTTAACAAGGATTATACTAGTCTTGGCGGAAAGCCGTTCCATGGAACGGAGTCGGCTATGGATGTTCAAGATTGATTGGATAGTTGTGAGAGCATCTTCGAGGACTTGGGAATCAATGATGCCATGAAGAGAAAGTTAGCATCGCGTTAGCTTCTAGGACGAGTTATGAATTGGTGGAATGTTAATAAAGAAGCTACTACTGAAGATCAAGTTACTTGGAATCGGTTTATGACTCGTTTCAGCGAAAAGTTCATTCCAGCTGCTTACAAAACTGAATTGTTTAGGAAATTTTTGGAGCTTAAGTCTAATGGTAGGGCAGTCTCAGAATATATTGCTGAGTTTGATACTTTATCAAAGTATGGATTATCTCTTATCGACACTGCCGAGAAGAAGAACGAGAAGTTCATAACCGGCTTAGATGAGTAATTAGCGGAAAGGTTGATAAACCACATCGATGAGACGTTCGAGTCTATAGTGGGGAAAGCATTGAGATCGGAGAGTCTTTACCCTAAGTCAAGGGTCGATGATGCTATTGCATCTGTAGAGGAGCCAAAGCCGCAAGCAAGCGGTGAAGGCAAGAAGAATTCTCAGAATAAGAGGAAACAGAACCAAACCAAGGATGGTCAGAATAAGAAAAATAAGAATGATAGCGAGTGCTTTAGCTATGGCAAGAACGGCCACTATGTCAGAGATTGTCTGGAAAAGCCTGGGGAAAGGAAGTGCTTCAATTGTGGCCAAGTGGGACATCACAAGGATAATTTCCTACAACCCCTTAAAGAGAAGCAGATTGTGAAAGCATATGCTATCAACGCAGTTCCTTCTTCGTTGAGTGTCCCAACTACGGCTGAGAAGGGAAAGGGCTTCATTATTCGAGGTATGCTTTCTGTTTATGATGTTTCTATTCTAGTTTTGTTGATAGCGAGGCATCCCATTCCTTCATATCTAGTGACCTGGTAGATAAGTTGGGATTAGAACCTGAGATAGTCGATAGACCTTTAGTTGTGATGAAACTGATAGGTGGTTCGACTAGTCTTTGCATGATTTGTTATAATGGGGTCTTATCGAGTTATGGATGTATGTTTGCTTGTGATTGCTTAGTTGTTTTACTAGTATCATCTCATGTAGATTGTCTGAATTCGGAGGAGATGTTCCTTGCGTACTGGTCTAATATTGGTTTAGGCCTTTGGGGCTTGTGCTTAGGGAATGTCCAGTTCGACTAGGATGGCTTGCGTGAGATATAAGTAGTAGTTGTGATTTCCATTGGATGATATCTCGGCTTACCCAAGGAGTGATGTGCAGCCGTGGCATGATAAGACTGTTCAATGGTATGGACTGCCCCAAGTTGGATTTGATAGGGCTAGGAGATGACTCGAGTGGGACTTGAGGAAGCTGCAAGGTAATGGATTGTTTAGGACCCTATGTTGATGTTCTCTTTGGTTCAAGAATGGTAGAACTTTGAAGGGATAAAATGTGCTCGTTGATCGTGAAGATGCAACGAGGGCTAGGACGATTCAACTTGGACTTGAACTCGTAAAAGAAAAATGGTTGTTCGTTGATCTTGGAGATGAAACGAATAAAGAGATGACTCATGTTGGACTTGAGATTTGTCAGTAATGGATACTCGAGACTGGGTCAGAGTATGTGGGTAGCTCTTCTGATGAGAGTACCAAGAAATCGTTGATACTTAGAGTGCTCTAGGAGGACTCGAAGCCGGGGTATCTAGGGATGCCCGTTACCTTGGATCCGTTGGACGTGATCTAGTTATCCTTGGAGGATAAACGTACGTTGAACGTACGGTAGTCCGTATGGAGGCGGGGCTTCCATTAGCCTTGGGACTGGTTGGACCAAGTCAAGTAGGCATCGACGTATGTATGGAGGTGGGGATTCCATTAGCCTTGGGATTGGTTGGAACCGTCAGGTAGGTATCGACGTATTTATGGCTTTAGCAGTTGATAGATAGGACATCTTTGGTGGATGCTATGGTTGCTATGTTTGTTCCTATTTTTGTTCCCTTGAGTAGACTATCACCTGTAGGATTCTGGTAATATAGAATGAAGAGATGACGACATACACGGATGCCTGTGCTACCGGACTAGGTGCGATAGTTGATGCATTGAATTGGAGACACGATAGTTTAGATGCTATGTTTCTTGAATGGAAGAAACTGGAGTATATCGTGGGATATGATCTCAGACGTAAGTATGGATTGGATCCAGAAATGTTAGCAAGTTAGACGATCAGACTGACTTTGATTGAGCGGATTGGTTCCAGTCAGAGGGACGATCCTAATCTATTGGAAATTGTAACGACCTGTATTCTACACATCATAGGATTGTAGAATATTTATTTCTTTCTCGTATGAAGTCGTATAGTCATGTAACTTTGGGAAACATCCATTAGAGTCATTTCCCATGTTCATGATTTTTTTCGATTTTTAAATGACCATTTTGCCCTTAGTTGGTACTGTTTTGGCCATAACTTTTGATTGAAAAGGAATTTTGACCTGAAACCACTTCCATTGGATTCGTTTGATGGTTTACCTTTCCGTAGAGTGGTCATAATAGCCAAACGGACTTACCGTTTGGGAGATACGGATGAAATAAGGTTTGGAGGGTGAAAAACTGCTTAACCGGGCCAAATCGGGTGATTAGTGAGTAGGCCCATAACCCATTTCGGGATTAGGGTTATGGGGAGACTGAAATGAGATAGAGGATCATTCCATTTCAGTTTTCTAGCCTCCACTTATCACCAAGAAACCTTAAAAATGGCCTCCAACCTCTAAATCACCTCCAAATCATCTTTTGGTCAAGGATTTGGCTTAGCAACCCCTAATCAAGGAAGATCTACACCAAATCAACATTGGAGCTGCTGTTTAGCATAAAGATTCACATCAAATCAGAGATTTATTTCAGATCTTAGTTTATTTGTGGCTAAGGTGAGTGATTTGCATAGTTTTGCACTAATTATGGCTAATTAGGGTTAATTAGTGTTAATTAGCGAATTTAAACATGATAAAATTCGGGAAAAATGTTCATAAATTCTTAAATGATGTTTTAGACCTATGATATGAACTTGGGTTAATTTGGTTAAGTTTTGTTAATCCTATCATTAGTTTCACCTAAACATGCTTAAGGGGAAATATGGGGTTTTGGGTATGTTTGATCCATTTTAACCTATCATATTGATGTTTTGATGTTTGTGGTTGATTATGCATGTTGCTATGACTGTATGAAATGCTTTGTGATTGATTTCAATAGTTAGAATGGTCGAAAACGTCGTCGAATGGCGTAAACACTTGCTGGAACAGTTTCAGAAAACAGTGCAGGGTTCGGATCGGATCGGATATGGGGCTCGGATCGGATATGTTGAACTGAGCAAGGAATTCGATCGGATCGGAACCCAACACTTGGGAAAAATGGCAAAAAGGAAGGCCACGCTAGCTGAATTGGGATCGAAGCGGATAGAGGAGGTTGGATCGGATCGAAGCATGTAAAGGATGAGGAGGCGGATCGGAGCGGAAGCATGAACTGGAGGGGGAGTGACACCCGACCCGAACCGAGGAGAAACGCCCAACCCGAACCGATGGAGTGGCACCCGACCCGAACCGCACCATAAGAAGACCCGACCCGAACAGATGGAGGATACCCGACCCGAACCGATGGCTTGAATAGGAACCCGACCCGACCCAGTATTGACCAATAACCCGAGATGCAAAGGTAGTCCAATATGGGAAGTTAGAGCTCAGGATCCAGTTGGGAACCGATGAGTTCACTTCATGGTTGGACTTTGCTGCGGGACGTGTGCTAAGGAGTTGTCGACGTTCATAACTTCGATTCATCACTAAAAATGAATGATGGGCTACTTATCAGTGCAGTAGAGTCATTACGACTCGAGGGGCAAGGTGATGGTAGCAAGACTACGTTATCAGTGCAGTAGAGTCATTACGACTCGAGGGGCAAGGTGATGCGTAGTAAGACTATGAGCCAGCGCAGATGGGGTGAATAACTCCATGGGGCAAGTGGACATAGTAAAGGATCAGTAAGGCTATGAGCCAGCGCAGATGGGGTGAATAACTCCATGGGGCAAGTGGACATAGCGAAGGATTAGTGGCTACGTTATCAGTGCAGTGAAGCCATTTATGACTTCATGGGGCAAAGTGATCGTAGCAAGGATGGGTGATCGAGGTGGTGAATATCGTATGCTTTACGCACTGAGTGAGAGATGTGAGGATGGTTGCTATGTTTGATTGTTTGCCATCACTATGACATGCACACCCCCACCTCTGTATCTTTACACTGTTTGATATGGCACCTTAGAGTGTTGTACAGTATGTAGTGCTAACTCTTTGGTTGCAGGTCCAGGTTCAGGTATGTTTCTAGTCTACCTGTTATTGTTCACTTTAGATGCTTATCGCTCATACCAGGCTTTATGTCTGACCCAGAGTTTTATGTCTCCTCTTATTACTTTGGGTGCTCACACGAGCAGACTAGAGACAGGTTAGCTGGTGATGCGCGAGTAGCTGATTCGGAGGCGGGCAGGAGGCTTCCACGTATGATATATATATATATATATGCACATTCTCCCTGTGTCGTTGGTGGTCGCTACTTGGGCATTAGTAGTGTACCTCATTTATTTTACTTTTGCTTTGAGACAGTTTGAAAGTTGTAATAAGCTGTATTTTGGATTTTCGCTGCTATGATGTTTAGTTCTAGTTTTCAGCTTATGCACTGTCTCTCCTGTTTTATGTCAAGTATGTTATTATTATATTTTATTCTATGTGTTGTGAGACATTCTACAGGTTCCTTGATTAGCCCATTCTCTTCTTCCTTTTTCCTTCTGACGACCCGTTCCGTGCTAACTGGACATGTGTACAGCGCACTTTTGGAGTAAATGTCGGTTGGCGCGGGGCGGGCCGTCACAGAAATCATCTCCAAGGTAGAGATGGGCATCAACAGTGAGAAGATAAACAAGTATGGATTTGATTGAGGAAGATGGCTTCGAAAGAATGGGAGACTAGTTATACCCAACATTAATGGATTGAGAGATGAAGTTATTGGAGAACGTCATCACTCAAAACTGACTATGCACCCCGATGGTAACAAAATGTATCGAGACATGAAGCAGACCTACTACTGGGAAGGGATGAAGAGAGATATTGGGAAGTTTATATCCAAGTGCATGAATTGCCAACTAGTTATTGTTGAGCAAAAGGAGCCTAGTGGTTTGTTACAGCCGTTGGAAATTCTCAAATGGAAATGGGAACAAGTCTCAATGGATTTCATTGACGGTTTACCAAGGACTAGACTGGATCATGATAGTATTTGGGTGAATCATGTATTAGAGGATCTCTTGAGGGCTTGTATATTAGATTTTGGTGGGACATGGGATGACCATTTGCATCTAGTTAAGCTTGCATACGATAATAGTTATTAGTCCAGTATTAGTATGACTCCATTTGAGGTTTTGTATGGAAAACTGTGCAACTCACCATCATGTTAATTGGAAACCAGTGAGAAATTTGTGCTTGGACCAGAAGTAATAAGAGAAACTTCAGATAAGATGGCGGGAGTTCACAACGTATTTCATGTTTCCCAGTTAATGAAGTTTGTGCATGACCCTAATGTGAATATTTCACCAAATCAGTTGGACGACATCGAGGTAGAACCCGAGGTGGTCGGGAACCACAAGACGATTCATATTGTCGGACACGATACGAAATAACTTCGAAGGAAGACGGTGAAACTAGTCAAAGTCTAGTGGGGTGGGAATGAGAAAGACTATACTTGGGAAACAGAGGAGAGCATAAGAAAGTCGTATTTAGAACTCTTTGCCTGGTAAGATTTTAACAGCGATAGTTTCTTCTCTTATTAGTAAACTGTATGCTACGATAGGAATCTTGTATTGTTATGTATGTTTTATTGTTGCAAATGATTGATAGGCAAGCAGGATCCTTTGTACGTTTTGGTTAAGGAATTTCGGGGGCGAAATTTCTTAAGGGGGGGGGGGGGGGGAGGGAGAGAATGTAACGACCCGCATTATACGCATCGGTGGATCGTAGAATATTTATTTCATTTCCATACGAGGTCGTATGGTCATGTAACTTTGGTGAACGACTATTGGGGTCATTTCCCATATTCATGATTTTTGCCGATTTTTAAGTGACCGTTTTACTGTTGGCGAATCTTGTTTCATTTATAACTTTTGATTGATAAGGAGATTTGACCTGAAATCACTTCCATTAGATCCAAATGATGGTTTAACTTTCCGTAGAGTGGTCACATTAATCAAACGGACTTAACGTTTGGGAGATATGGCTGAATTAAGGTTTAGAAGGTGAAAAACAGCTTAGTCGGGCCAAATAGTGTGATTACAGCTAGGCCCATTGGGAGATTTTGGGATTAGGGGTATTTTAGGACTGAAAGAGACTAGAAAAACCCTTCTTTGTCATTATTACAGCCGCCACTTTCATTCCTTCAACCCTAGTAATGGCTTCTACCTTCTAAAAACACCTCTAATCACCTTCTAATCAAGGATTAAGCTAATCAACATCAAATCATGTTAAAATAGCATCAAATCAGAGTTGGAGCTGCTGTGTCGCATAGAGATTCGACCCAAATCAGAGATGTTTTCAGATCTATAATTAATTTGTGGCTAAGGTGAGTGATTTGCATTGTTTTTCACTAATTACGTCTAATTAGGGGTGATTAGTGTTAATTGACGAAATTATGCATGTTAAAATTCTGGAAAAATGTTTAGAAATTCTTAAATATTATTTTATGCCTCTGTTAGAATTTTGGGTTAATTTGGACATGTTTTGCTAATCGTAAGGTTAAATCTTGATTAAGGGGATTAAGGGGAAAATCATAGTTTTGGGTATGTTTGATCCATATTTGCATGTTAAAATGTTGTTTTGGTGTTTATGGTTGATTATATATGTTGCTATTACTATTTGGAATGATTTTTGGTTGCATAGAAAAGTTAGATTGGTCAAAAACGCCCATCGTAAGGCGTAAATTGCTTACTGGAAAAAGTTACATGAAATTGGTCATTCCCATTCGTGAAGCACCTGTCCCCCACGACCGGACTCCTAGGATCGTGCAACACCCTTACACCACGACCCCTAGGATTGTGCAACACCCTCACACCCCGACTCCTAGGATGACGAAGTATCCTCATGACCCGACCCCTAGGATGGTGAAGTATCCTCATGACCCGACTCCTAGGATGGTGAAGTATCCTCACGACCCGACCCCTTGGAACGTGAAGCGCCCTCACGACCCAACCCATAGGATCGTTAAGCACCCTCACACCATGACCGTGAGGAAGATGGCGAACCCTCACACCCCGACCATCAGGAAGATGGCGAACCCTCACACCCCAATCATGAGGAATAGGGTGACCCCTAGGAGGGAGACCCTAGGATGGCGAGCCAGAAGGCCACGATCAAGATAGAGACTACGAGTGGGTCCCACGACCCAAAAGTGGTCCACGATCCGACCATGTGTCACGAACTGGAGCAGACCACGAACCACGAGCCGAGGAAGCTGATCACGGACTGGAGCTTCGAAGCACCACGAGTCGATATGGAGGATCACGAACTGAACTTAAGGACGAATGGGGATGATGACCAAAACCCGAGATGCGAAGGTAGTTCAAATGAGAGGTTATTACCAAGGATCCCAAAGGGGACCAACGAGTTAACTTCATGAGTTGGACTTTGCTGCGGGACGTGTGCAAAGGGGTTATCGATATCCATAACTTTAGTTCACCACTGAGAGATGGATTAGATGTTATGGATCAGTGCAATGGAGTCATTGTGACTACATGGAGCAAAGTGATCGTAGCAAAGGATTGGGTGATCAGGTGGTGGATATCTATGCTTTACGCACTGAGTGAGAGATGTGAGGATGATTGCTATGTTTGATGTTTGCTATCACCATGACATGCACGCCCCCATGCTACTTTTACACTTTATGTTAGTATTACCTTAGAGTATTGTACATCTTGTTGTGCTAACTCTTTGGTTGCAGGTCCAGGTTCAGGTATGATTGGATTATACCTGTTATTGTTCTGTTTTGTTGCTTATTGCTCATACCAGACTTTTGTCTGACCTATAGTTTAATGTCTCTTCTTATTACTCTAGGTGCTCCTAAATGAGCAGACTAGAGATAGGTTTGGTGGTAATGCGCGAGTAGCAGTCTGGAGAGGAGTAGGAGGCTTCTACGTATGATATACATATATACTACCTGTGTTGTAACTGGTCACTGCTTGGGCATTAGTAGTGTAACTTTTCTTTCTTTTGCTTTAGAGACAGAAATTTGAAGTTGTAGTAATGATGTTGGATCATAAGCTATGTTATCGATTAAGCTGCTATGATGATTTAGTTTTCAACTTATGCACTGTCTCGCCTGTTTTATGTCAAAGTTATGTTATTATTATATTTTATTCCATGCACTATGAGAGATACTATAGGTTCCTTGTTAGTTCATAGTTTCAAATTCCTTTTTTCTCTTTTCTTTTCTTTCGACGACCATCTCGTTCTAGTTGGACATCCGTACAACGCATTTCGTAGGAAATGTCGGCTGGTTCGGGGCGGGCTGTCTTAAAAATCCAATGAGAATGACTCGTTAGAGATGGGATCAGTAGTATCCTAGAATGAGTCGAAAGAGTGTTATTTTCAAAATAAAAGTAAAAACAAATATTGTTTTGAAAATTTAAATCTTATAATACGTATTTGATTATTTATTTTATATTGAATTTGGACAATCGAGTATATAAAGATTTTGCATATACGCCTTGCAAACGTATATTCGAAGTTTTAATATACTAGATAGATATTGAATCACACTCTAGTCGCCCGAGAATGATCCTGATGATGGGTACCCATCATCAGTGTTGTGTTCGGCTTTCGAAAGTGGGATGTCTATATATTTCCAATTGACGGGTGTGAGAACCAAAACTAAATAGGACTTATTGTTGTGATTTGGCATCAAAAATGGTTTTTTAGTATATATATTAAAGGTATGGGTTTGAAACGATAATCAACTAATTGATTGATGATTGTGTTGTTTGGTTATTGGTTTGATTAACTAAAATTTTGAACCATTAAGCCAAATTGAATCAAATTTTGAGCTGAATTGAAAATTGTTTAGAATTGCATGCATATACATGTATATACATTGAACAGGTTATAGCAGGGAAGCTAAGCAGAGGAATAAAATTGTATGCCCGACAAATAGGTGCATGTTTACTAATTTATTGGGTTTGGATGATTTTATGAGCCGAATGACTAGCCGCTTGGCTTTTTCTTTTTCTTTTTGAGATGAGAGAGCCTGTGTGGCGGATTGGGGATTTTCTCGATGCTCCCCGTACAAAGGAGGTTATGGTGAAATTTTTCAAAAATTTATGGTGTTAGCCAAATTTTTGAAAAATTTGAAAATTCGTAGAAACTGAAAAGTTGAAGAATGATAGCCAGAATGAAAGTTGAGTTGATTAGTAAAACAAGTTTCAGCTCCGTTCCTTTTTTAGGACGAAAAGATTTTAAGTGCGGGAGATTGTAACAACCCGGAAAATCAGAACCAATTTAAAAATTTTATTTTGGCAATTTTAATGAATTTTGAATATTTAAAATGATTTATTTTAAATAATAACAACTAGAAATTTATTTTGTGTAGAATTAGAACGTATATATTTATTTAAAATCGAAATTAGAATATAAATGTTTATTTTAATTATAAAATAAATTGGAAATGGCGCGGTAGTTTGAAAATTCAATTTCAAATGAATGTACACGATTCAAAATAAACTGAATTTTAGTGAAACCAAAAATATTTGAATCTGTTTGAAAATATCTTTCCAACGAATGTAAAAATTCCAGATTTCATAGCGGGAATAAAAAATTATGTCCAGTTCAAAATTCATAATAGTCGCTATGGAAATATATAGCCCTTAAAAATAGGAAATTTGCAAATGACCTCTGTTTTCAATGAGACCACATTTGTTGGATCCGGAATGTCAAATTATTGCCAGATTCCAATTTCATAATTTTTGGAATCAATATGTGAGCGTGATGAATTTAAACGTGTTTGGTCATTTCAGTTTGAATTTAATCGACTGGAAAATGACTCTTTTTCAAATGGTCTCCAAATTCGACGAAATTAGTTCTGTTGAAACCGTATTTGAAAAACACAGAAAGAAATCCAAATTTCATAATTTTTGGAGCTAGTATGTGACCATATATAATAAATTGTGAATCGATCAGTCATTTAAGATAGAAACAGAGCTTTTTGAGCAAACGGACTCGAAATTCAACGAAACCAGTTTTGTTGGGACCGTATCGTCAAGACAAAGCAACATGTCAATTTTCATCGCAAACGGAGTTCGTGTGTAACCGTGGCATCAATAAACGTCGAACGAAGAGAGCTCTAACAAGAGAAATAATAAAAAAAATCATAAACCACCACTATATAACATCTTTTCTCTCCATAGACCCTCACTTCTCTTCTCCCTCCAAAATTGGCAACAGCCCCTCCCACTTCCTCTTTTCTGAAATTTTGCGAAAAAGCCCCTGAAACTAAATAATTTATATCTCCCAAACCATAAATAGTTAGGCCATGAAATTTTGTGAGATTGTAAAGCATGATGACTACTAGCTACTGTAAAAATTTGGTGGTGATTGGAATGGTGGTTTGGACGGAATTGAGCTCGAAGTGCAGCAGGTCGGTTTTCGTATTCTGGTTGCTACAGGCCCCACATAGAGAATTAGGTAGAGCGGTTTGGAGGGATGGTAGGGTGGAAGCATATGAAGGTTTTGGCGTCGGTGGCATGGTCCCAGGTGGCCGGAGTTGGCCGGAATGTCAATTTTATTGGAGGGGTGCTAAAAACGGGACAGTCGCAAAGATGAGCAATTTCCCGTCGATCCGTGCATTTTCAGGCAAAGGGACCAAAGGTAAAATTGTCCGAGAGGTCGAGGCCAAGCTACTGTAAAAATTTGGGGACATTTGGAGCACCGAGGTGGCTGCAACACTAAGATGAATGGAAACAGCAGTTTTCCGTTCAACTGCAGATCGTGGGGCCCACGTGACGAACTGGAGGGGAGACCACCAGATGTGGAAAGAGGGAGAGAAGCCGGAGAGAATGGCGCTTATTTCGTGCAATTCCGACTTATGGTTTGGCTGTGGAGAGCATTTTAAATTGAGGGTGTCATTTGAAGAAGAAGGTGGATAGTGATCTTATTATTTAAATAATATTCCATGTTCGTATATTAATATCTTTTTGCCACGAACTCCAAATTGCATGAAACAGGATCTGTTACGATTGTGAAGTAGAGAGCTTCCCAACAAAACTGACTAGGTCCAAATTGGAGCTTGTTTGAATTTGGAGCAAATTTAAATCCAAATAGTACCAAAACCATCAATTAAAGACTGACGGAGTGGAAACCAAAGGTGACAATTCTCTCACTATAATTTTTCTTGTACAGTTATTTATTTTATAATTGCATATATGAACTGCTCCCCGTCGTCCACAGACCATGGACGACTTGTTTGTATTGTGTTGTGATTGTGAATAATATATATGTGAAGTGTGAATTATATATACGATGTGAATGAATTATATATATACGATGTGAATGAATTATATATATATGATGTGAATGAATTATATATATATATATGATGTGAATGAATTATATATATGAAGTGTGAATTATATATATACGATGTGAATGAATTATATATACGATGTGAATGGATTATATATATACGATGTGACTGGATTATATATATATGATGTGAATGGATTATATATATACGATGTGAATGTATTATATATATATATGCGATGTGTAATATATATATATGCGGTGTGCAAAATATTTGTTTGTTAAAAATATAATTTTTAACATATACATGCGTTGTATGAATTATATATATGAGATATATAAAATGGTCGTGAAACGAAATAAATATTAGTTCGCTAAAAATATTATTTTGTAGCTTATATATATGGGATACATGAAATGGTCTTAAAATGAAGTAAATATTGGATCGTTAAAAATATAATTTTTAACATATATATATGTACACTATATGAAATTATCATGTATATGGAATATTCAATTTTAATATAAAATTGAAAATGAAGTTGAAATCATTTTAAAACGAATTCAAAACGATTTATAAAATATGTTTTAAATGGAAATCGATGAAATATATATATATTATATATATTTAATGGCCTGAATAGAATGCGCCGCGCCACAGCAGTTCGCGAATTTCGACCATTAACTTCGAATTGACATTACGGGAGATCTAACCGTCGGATTCTCCTAAAACCGAAACCGTTGGGTTCGTATCGAAAAGAGCTTTCCAATGAATACAAGAGATTTGAAATCTAACGGTTAGATTAGGAATTATATCCAAATCAAATTTGGAAAAGGTCGTTGTAAGTGCAGTTTGGTGGCTGTTATTGGAAACCGACTGTACGGGCCTTGATAAAATTATTAAAAATATTAATAATTTGTGTAAAATTATAATAAATCATTTGAAAAGAATTGGGATGAAAAAATCCATGTTTCTAAAGATAAAAATATATTTTTATCGAAATGAACTAGTTATGAACTAGAATTATAAACCCAATATTTTTAAATAGATAAATTAGAATTGAAACGGTTTTAAAAATAACCAGAATTTCCAATGTATTAATTTGAATGAATTTGAATTGAAATTATCTTTGGAATATTTCAATATTGGATTCCATGATTATATGGATATTGTGGAGGAATTCGGAAAATATATATATCGTTATTCCCAATACCATATTTGTTGATTTCAGAATTTGATATTGAATATAAGCTGATATAATTTCTACTCAGAGCCTTGTATTTAATATCAAATTGGAGTTTGGGTTTGTCGTGAATGGTGTCTTCATTAACACTGTTCTTAAACCCAGTTGAGGAAAGAATAAATCTTTTAATTAAGATTTAATAAAGTTTACCAATTAATTAATATTTAATTAGAATTGAATTGTGATTGGATTTTGGGTTTGTCGTGAACCGTGTTTAAATGACATTGGTTCTTTAACCCGAGTAAAAGCAAGATTAATTTCCAGAAAGTTGATGTAATGACCCGCATTTGCAGAGGTATTATAATTAATTTATTTAATTATATAGATGGTGATATAGTGAATTAAATGGTGGTTTAATTAAAGAATGGTGAATTTTTAATTTAAAATAATAAATTAAATAATATATTTAATTCTGAAATAATCAGAATTGGCTGAAAGGGCGATATGGTGTGAACTGGATCATCTGTGATATTAAATTCAGTTTAGAATTGAATTTGAATAACGAATATATTTTATAAACGAAAGTTTGAACGTATAATTATATTATAATTAAAATCGAGCTTGAAATGGCGCTGCAGTTCGCGATTTAGCGATTTGAATTTCAACTGAGTGTACAGGATTCGTTTTAAGCCGGATTTATATGAAACAAGAAACGTGTGGAGCTGGTGGAGTATATCTTTCTAGTGGAAGAGAAAAATCGGGATTTCGTCGTGTAGATGTTGATTTACGTCCAAATCAAATTTCAGAAAAGTCGCTGTGGAATTCCTTTATATATTCGTAACGCTTTATATACGTTATAAAAGGGTTTTTCAATGTAAAACTGAATATCGTTAAATCAAAAATCGGAAATATCAAACTATAAATTCTGATATGATATTCTGGAGCTGTATGATATTCCTCGGTGAGTATATACGATAATATTAATTTATTAATATTTTAATTAATTTTATTTAAATATATTTATATATTTAAATGGGTCATTCAAAGCTTTAAAAATAGCCAGTTTTGCAAACGAAGTCGGAATTCGACGAAACTAATTTTGTTGGATCCGCAATGTCAAATAGTTGTTAGATTTCCAGTTTCGTGATTTTTAGAGTCACTATGTGGCCGTACGGATTTTTAGAGTGAAAAACAGTCAGTATTTTGACAGTAAAAAATACGCTGTGTGAGCATACGGAGTCGGAATTCGACGAGACCAGTTTCGTTGGGACCGTAATGTCAAACTCTAGCTACATGTCCAGTTTCGTGATTTTTAGGTATCATGTGTGATCACACGAATTTTTAGAAGGCAGAAAACGTATATAAAAGGTTAAATAAAATATTAAAATATTAATATAAAAATATCTAGATATTTTAGTGGCCTATAAATACCCCCCCTTACAAATTTCTTAAGACCTAATTCATTTTTCTCTGATCAAATGAGTCGCCGTTCTTTTTGTTTCTACAAAGCAAATACATTGAGATTCAAAGAAAATGAAAATCAAACTCCATAAATCCCAAGATATATATTTTTGAATTCAGATCGAGGTCCTCTATCCTCTGGTGTAACTCGAGTGAAGTTCGACGATGGTGTTCTTCGCGGTGAAGGATTCCAGCGAGTACCACGAGACCTAGGGTTCAGGAAAATCAGCCACTTTAAACACTTGCGTCGGATTCTGGTGTTTGCGTTGAAATCAGGGTGTGGATTAGCATCCGAGGTGAATTTTGGGTGGGTTTTGTGTTGAAAAGGTGTCGCTCCCTGTACAGTGAGGTTGTACTGACCCATCACCGTGGTGGCGATCGAGTGTCGCAAAGATAGGAGGGATAGTCGGAGAATCGAACGAGGAGAAAGAAGGTGGTGGTAGCGCTCAGAACGGGTGGGCGGAGAATGATTGGTGGTGGGTCAAACGATTGGTCAACTTCAGGTTTGGAGGAGTAGGCTACGGGAGGATTTAATTTGGGGGAAGAAGGGTTATAAGTGAAGTGGGTGGGCTTTAAAATGTAAGTGGGCTGGAGTTTGATGTGAGTAAAGCCCATTCATTAATTTAATTTAGTAAGTTCAAAAGAATATAGTGTATTAACTTTAACTAGTCGTATTTCTACATACGATATCAGACTGACGAACCGTAAGTTGCGTTGGGACCGTATGGACGAGGGCTTCACAATGAAGCTGACTGGAAGTGGATTGAGGCTCGTTTGGATTTATGGCGAAATAAACTGTTTGATTCAAACCAAATAACAGTTTATCGTTCTTTAACGATGAACTGCAAATGTGAGTAAATCTCACTAGCTCTGAAAAGTTTATAATTTCATGTTGTATTTTTAGAACTGTTAGAAATTGTCTGACTGACTGTGTGTTGGCTGTTGATTGAACTGCTAGTCAGTTAATGAAATATTATATATATATATATATGATATATAAACAGTTAGATAGTTATATATTGATTCTGTTTATCAGAATAATTCATATTGAACTGAAAGTGATGACAATCATGTTGTGTAACATCTGTGGATGCAGGGAAACAGGTTGGAGGAATCCGACATGATTCCTCAACTGTTATTTTATTGTTTTTCATATATTTTGATATATGATGTGAATTATAAGCTGTTGTTGATTGTTTGTGTGTATGGACGATATTGGACATCGTAATTTGATATGTTAAACACCATAACATACCGGAATATTAATAAGGAGATTTTCAAAGTGATATTGAAAATAAAATATTTATAATGGAATATTTATAAATAAGAAATATTTATAAATTTAAATATTTATAAATAAGGGATTTTTCAAAAAGGAAATAATTTCAAACTATTTTCTTTTTGAATGGAAAGGCCTGTGTGGCGGGTTTGGGGATTTTCCCGATGCTCCCGGTATAAAGGAGGTTATGGCGAATTTTTTCGGGAATTTAAGGAGTTATAATATTTTCAAGATTTAAATTGAAAAGGGGAATAATTATAAAATCAAAAGAGTTAAAAGAATATATTTGTGAAATCAAATATAAAGGGAAAAGATTTGTAAAACAAATATAAAAGAATATATTTGTAAAACAAATATAAAGGAAAATATTTGCAAAACAAATAGATTAGAAAAAGGGAGTATTTGTAAAACATTTACAAATAGAAATAAAATAGTAAATAATTGTAGAACATGTACAAATAGATTTAATAAGGATCATTTATTTATATAAAATAAATAGAAATCAAAGTAGATATTTATTTGTCAAGATAAATAGAAATAAAAAGAGATACTTATTTGTTGAGTAAATAAGAGATGGTAAATGAGATATTTATTTATAATTAGGACATGTTAAGTGAATTATTTATTTGGTAAATAAATAAGATATTATAAAAGGGATTATTTACTTAGGGAATAAATAGAAACGAAAAGGAAAACGTTATATAAAGAAAACCGTTATAAAAAGGGAGAACGTTATAAAAAGGAAATCATTTTTAAAGTGAAGAACCGTTACTAAGAGTAAATCTTTAAAAATGAATAAACGTTGTTAAAAAGGAAATCTTTATAAAGCGAATAAAGTTAGTAAATCGAATATGGTATTCGAAAGGAGTTAAATCGAATATGGTATTCGAAAGGAGTTAAATCGAATATGGTATTCGAAAGGAGTTAAATCGAATATGGTATTCGAAAGGAGTTAAATCGAATATAAGTTATTCGAAGAGAGTAAATCGAATATGGTATTCGAAAGTTAGTAAATCGAATATGTTATTCGAAAGGGGTTAGTCGAGTCAAGTTGGTTGAATAGAGTTAATCAGTTAGAGTTAAACCAGTTAGAGTTAATCGATTGAGTTAAATCGAACTAGGGTTAATCAAATAAGGTTAGTTGAAAAAGAGTTAGTCAAACATAGTTATTCGAGATGAGCTACCATCTCGTACGACTGCTAGTGAAATTCGCAGGGCTGTAAATAGCCTACGGTGGTCGGATGTTTCCTGAGGGAATCAGGTGTAACCATTTGTGATCGCTGCGGCCTGGAGTCAAGCGAATGGAGTTAAATCGAATATTAGCTATTCGAAATAAAGTTAAAACAGGCATAGTGATTCGAATATAAGTAAATCTAATATTAGTTATTCGATAGGAGTAAATCAAGTGGAGTTAAATAAATAAGAGTTATTCGAATTAGTTATTCGAATAGAGTTAAACAAATAAGAGTTATTCGAATTAGTTATTCGAATAGAGTTAAACACATAAGTGTTATTGACTGAGTTATTCGAAGGGAGTTATCGAATTAGTTATTCGAAAGGAGTTATCGATTATAGTTTAATCGAAAGGAGTTATCGAATTAGTTATTCGAAAGGAGTTATCGATTATAGTTTAATCGAAAGGAGTTATCGAATTAGTTATTCGAAAGGAGTTATCGATTATAGTTTAATCGAAAGGAGTTATCGAATTAGGTATTCGAAAGGAGTTAAGTAAGGAGTTAAGTAAAAAGAGTTAATCGATTAGGGTTAAATAAACAGAGTTAATCGAATTTAGTTTATTCGAAGAAAGGTTAGTCGAATCTAGTTATTCGTAAGAGAGATTATCAAATATAGATATTCGAAGGGAGGAGTTATCGAATAGAGATTTATTCGAACGAGAGTTACGTAAGGAAGTGTTAAAGAGTAAAAAGATGAACTTATCCTATTTCGAGATTTGAAATGTTGTTCAGTTAAGGTCTGAGAGGTAGTTATACCCCAACTTGATTGACTTCGTTTTTAATGTAGAAATGGTTAAGGTTCGAGAGTGAAAGTGGTTAAGTGAATTTAGTAAATAAGTATAGTAGTTCGAGTTGTCATTGCGGTGTTGATTTAAACATCTGTTTAAATCCAAGTAAGAAGATTTGGAAATGTTTTCCAAATAGAATCAGAAACGTAATCTAATATTGAAATTGGAAATATGGATTAGAAATGGAAATATTTTCCAGTGTTAACGTATATTTTCTAAACATAGAAAATAAGGAAATATGAATATATAGATATATATATATATATGACTGATGATTGATTGATAGAATTTCCATTTGGGAATAATATCGTTGTTTGCACACGTGCTTTTCTTTGATAGTTAAATCACAGACTATCAAAGTTTTGACCATTTTAACGTTGTTAATATGGAGAGACCGGTTGGATTATTATCCAAAGAACCACTCTATATTGACATAAGCATTGCGAAACATATATGCCAAGAAAATTGAAGACGGAGTAAAGTGCAAGGGCTATTGTATAAGTCTTAGATAACAGTGCCTAAGATGGATGTACTAAATAGTGCCTTCGGCTCATCCTGTTCCTGGATGACTTGTATGGACGGATGTCTGACAGAGTATTTCCAGACGATCACGTATATTGATTTCTCCAACCGTACCAAGAGTGGAAGCGGAGAAGAAAACTTCTTTTAGCTAACACATAATGTATTGTTAAGGACGTCAATCGGTGATTTGATGGATTTGATGATGTGGCATTCAAAGTGAATCTGGTGTGATGATAAAGCGTAACTTCTAGCCTCATCATCCGGTAAATGACAGAAATCGGGCAGGCAGCATGGCTAAGTCGGTCGCACCGAAGTAGGGTGTATAATCACCTATCTAGAGAATATTCATTTGCTTCTTTAATCTATCAATGCTGTCTCATATATATACGGGAAACGGTTGCTGATCCCAACCGTTGGTGATATACATTCGATACACTCAAGCAAAATGAGTGGTCGGTCATGTGTGGCTGAGTTACAACATGTTCTTGTTGAACTCCAGTGTATCGTTCCTAGAGTACACTGATCGGAAGGTGGTTCCATACCTTGTCATAGTTGGAAACCCATTACCCAATACGTGCTTGCGGTTTTGATTGTATACTATATGTAGAACGTGAGATGAAAGCGTTTCTGCTAGATGGTTATTATATTGTGGTTGATAGACATTATTATAATATCAAAAGGTTTTTGATATAAAGATATTTTGGATTCTCATAAGGGAAAAACCCGTTCCGTTATACGGTGTGGTCTTATGAGATATTGTTTACTTGTTCAAACTGTTTAAACTGTTTTACTCATACCAGTCCCATGACTGACCCGGAGTTTATTTTGTTTTGTTCTACCTAAACTCTTGGGTGCCTAAATTTGTACGGACAGTCAAGTAGTTCAGGATTTTTCAGATCTATCTAAAGGAGCTTGGAGCAGGAGGCTTCAGCGTTAGTTATATAGAGTTTTGTTCCGCTGTGTTGTAAGTGTTTTACTCTGATAAGTGCTATTGTATACATAACTGTTATATTTCAAAGTTATGTTATCTATTATATGTTATTCGTTCCGCTGTGAGGTTCGTGTTACTCTGATGTTGTGTTCTTCTTCTTCTTCTTCTATTCTAAGTTTCTATCTTATCTATTCTCACCCTCTAATTTCTTTTATTAATTACTGGGATTTTTCGATGTTTTGGTTATCGACATCGAGCTTATGTCGATAACCAAAGTCGCCGAAAATCCGGGTCGTTACAGTTGGTATCAGAGCTTAAGTTAAGAATTACTTGGCTCTGTGGCATGACTCGGTAGAGATAGGGTTAGTAATACCCTAAATTGAGTTTGAGTGTATATATACGAGTGAACGTATTTGTTATTGATATAAAAATATCTTTTATATTGTGGAGATTTGTTGGTTGAGTTGTTTATGAGTTCTGGTCGATCAGTTTAATCCACTGTATCGGTAGGAGTTACTAAACACTTGAATACGATGGGTCGTCACGATATGTTTTGAAAAGTGGGTAAAATAAAATAAGTTTACCCAAGGTATATCTTGATATAGAGAAGATATATATATATATCAAAATTATAATATATTGGATATATTGGTGTAATAACCCGAAAATCTTGGCCAATTTAAAATTTTTATTTTGGCAATTTTAGCGAATTTTGATTATTTAAAATGAATTATTTTAAATAATATCGACGAGAAATCTCTTTTGAATAAAATTCAATCGTATATAGTTATATAGATCGACGTTAGAATATAAATAATTATAAAAGGAATTGAAAATGGCGCGGTAGTTCGATAATTCGATTTCAAACTTCAATTGAATGTACCGGGTGCAGAACAATCCGGATTTTAGCGAAGCCAAAAATAATAGGATCTAATTGAGAATATCTTTCCAACGAATCTGAAAAATCAGGATTTCATAGCGGGAATCAAAAGATATGTCCAGTTGAAAATTCTGAATAGTCGCTATGGAATTCAGGCCCTTAAAAATGGGAATTTTGCAAATGGCCTCAGAATTCGACGAATCTAGTTTTGTTAGGACCGTATCGTCATTACGAAGCTAGAAAATATTTTTCGAGAATTTTTAGAGTTAGTATGTGACCCCAGTAAATTGAAATGCGCGTTCAAATTCAATATATAGAGTTATATGTCGATTTTGACGGAAACTGATCGAGACGAACAAATCAGCTTGCGATACATATCCCATTGTGTTCGGAATGGGGGTAATTAGTTAGGGACGATAGTCGGTGGGTTGGATTTCGAGATCGAATGAAAAAGTTACTTTTATGGAATAAAATAAAATAAATATATATATTTTACATTTAAGCCCTTAACCCCCCCATTCTCTTCCCCGACCAGATTGAAAATAAAAAAAAAAGAGAAAGGGGCGCTCGAAGCCGACGACGGAGCCTCCCATCACCGCTGCCACGCCCTCCGACCGTCGCCCCTCATCTCCTTCCCTCCCTCCTCTAGCGCTCGATTCCCTCGCTCCAAGCCCTGCCGCCCTAACCCAGGACCTCCCATCGCCATCGGAAATCGCTCCCCCACTCTCCTCCATCGCCGGCCTCACCACCAGATCGCGAACCACCCCGCTTCCACCTCCTCCTCTCGCACCTCGTCCTCTCCCTCTCCAATTCGAAAAGCGCCCCCAAACTCTGATGTAACCGCCTCTCTCCATCGCGAATCCCGCTGCTGTGAAGACCATCGCACCCCTATTCGATGCGCCACCAGCCAATTGAGCCGCCGCCCACGCCCTGGGCCCCGCCACCAGACTAGCGCCGCCTCTTCCCCCCTCCGGCGTGATTAACAATGAAGGAAAAAGGTAATTTTTATTTATTTTATTTTTCTTTTATGCTAATTACTTAATATGATAAATCTGAAATTTAATTTGAATTAAAATTGTTTTTAAATCTGAAATTTAGACTATATATAAATAAATAAATAAAAAGGGAGAGAGAAAGGATTTTTGATTATAAAAGAGATTTGATTTTTAGGAGATAAAGAAACGATTTTTATTTATAGTTATAGATAATAAAAATATTATTTTTATATAAGGCGTGTAATAAAAATATGATTTTTATATAAGGCGTGTAATAAAAATATGATTTTTATATAAGGCGTGTAATAAAAATATGATTTTTATATAAGGCGTGTAATAAAAATATGATTTTTATATAAGGCGTGTAATAAAAATATGATCTTTTTATTTGAAAAGGCGAAATCTTTATATAGAGAATGACGATAGAAAAAAATATGATTTTTACTTAGGTAGAGTATTAAAAATATAGTTTTTATTTAAAGTAGAAATATAAAAATATAATTTTTATATAGAATGAAGCGTCGAAAATATATATGAAGAAGAAATAAAAATATGATTTTTATTTATTAGAATGAAGTGATAAAAATAGAATTTTTATTTTAAACAGCGGGAAAGGGACTACATTGGAATTTCAAACAGATCCAGACGATTCAGCAGTTCAAAAGCAAAGCACGGCGGAGTGGAAACTTCGGTGAGAATTTCTCACTCTTCAATTTCTTTTCTAGTTATATGTATATACTAGGATGCAGACGGTGTTTAGTAGCACCCGACACCCGTCATCCACAGACCATGGATGGCTTGTTTGTTTAGTTGTTTGGTTGCATAAATTAGTTAGATGATTTGATTGAAATTTGAATTGGTTGGTGAAATGAAATTGATTTGATTGATGTGTGAATGGCGTGGGCCTTCACTAGACCGGGAATAAGGCTAGGCCTCGTCCCGTTTCTAGTATCGTGCCGTTATGCCGCCGAAATTTTCTAAAATGAGTTAGAAAAATAAAAATATCATTTTATTGTGTAAATGAATAATAGAAATTCATGTGTTGGAATAAAATGTTTTATCGTTAAAAATATAAATTTTAACGTGAATATGAATAAATGAATATTTATAAACAAATCGGCCGATTTGTCTATATACACTAATTTGAATGACATTGATTGGGTCGATAAATTTTACACGTCGCCCAACTGCACAACTAAAATCTGTGTTTGATTGTTTGAAACCCCACACGGGTGTTGGGATGAAATTTGAAGTTCACTCATCCTGTTGATTAAATATGTCGATCGATTGATTGACAGGCTGTTATAAGCGTTAGATATCTATATTTGATGCTTATACAGTGTAGTGCACTTTGGTTGATGGTTGATTATTTTTCAATGCTATTATATACATGTGTTGTATGGAATCCATATAATTAACTTTATATGGTAATTGATTGGGCCTCATTCCAATTTGAAAAATAAAGATCAATATAAAATAAAGGTTCATGTGTTGACAGTACTCATCCGTTGAGATTAGTCATGTGTTGAACGAATTATATTTGAAATAGAAATATTTGAAATAGAATATTTGAAAATAGGAATATATGAAGCCGTGTTGATTAGAGTGACGCCATTTTGACGTGAACGATATTTATATCGATTTTATTCATTTAGAAATGAATAGAATATAAAACGATTTCGAAATGAATAGAATATAAAAACGCTTTCGAAATGAATAGAATATAAAACGATTTAGAAATGAATTGAATATAAAACCAATTCGAATTGAATTGAAAACGAATTCGAATTGAAAACGAATTGAAGTGAAATCAAATTGAATTGAAATTTGATTTGAATAGAAAACGAATTTGATTTCAATTGCATATATAACGAATTTGAATCAAATAGAAAACCACTTTGAATTGAATCGAATTGAAAACGAATTCGAATTGAATTTAAAACGAAGTGAAATGAATTCAAATTGAATTGAAACTTGAGTTGAATAGAAATGAATTTTAAACCGAATTTATAAGGAAAGATTCAACTTTGATTTGAATTTGAAATGGAAGTTGAAAATGTTTTTGAAACGAATTCAAAACTATGTCTAAAATTCATTTTAAATAGAAATCGATGATATATATATTATATATACTATATATATAATATAATGGCCTGAATAGAACGCGCTGCGCCGCGGCAGTTCGCGAATTTCGACCATTTATTTCAAACGGACATTACGGGAGATCCGACCGTCGGATTCTCCTAAAACCGGAACCATTGGGTTCGTATCGAAAAGGGCTTTCTAACGAATATTAGAAATTTGAAATCTAACGGTGGGATTTGGAGATACGTCCAAATCAAATTCGAAAAAGGTCGCTGTAAGTGCAGTTCGATGGCCGTTGATGGAAATCGACAGTACGGGCCTTGATAAAATTATTAAAAATAGTAATAATTTGTGTAAAATCATAAGAAATGATTTGGGAAAAGATTGGGATGAAAAACCCCATATTTGAAAAGATAAAAATAGATTTTTATCGAAATGAACTAGTTTTGAACTAGAATTATAATTCTATTTATTTTTAAATAAATAAATTGAATTTGAAAAGGGTTTTAAAAATAACCAGAATTTCCAATGATTGCATTAGAGTGGATTTGAATCGAAATTGTCTTCGGAATATTTCGATGTTGGAATTCGTGATTATACAGATGTTGTTATGAAAATTTGAAAGATATATATTTATATCGTTATTTCCAATACGACATTTGTTAGTCGTAGAATTTGATATTGAATATAAGCCGATATATTTTCTATTCAGAGCCTTGTATTGAATATCAAATGTGATTTGGGTTTGTCGTGAATGGTGTCTTCACTAACACTGTTCTTGAACCCAGTTGAGAAAAGATTAAATCTTTTTATTTAGATTTAATGAAGGGTACCAATTAAATAATATTTAATTGGAATTGAATTGATATTGATTTTTGGGTTTATCGTGGACAGTGTTTTAAATAACACTCGTTCTTTAACCCGATAATTAATGAATGTGATTTTGGGTTTATCGTGAACTGTGTTTTAAATGACACTGATTCTTTAACCCAGTTAAAGATTAAAACTAAGTGGAGTTTTAATGAATCTTTAATTAGATTGAAAAGATCGAGAATGGAGTATCACCAGTTCTTCTCCAGGCGATAGTTAAATCTTTAATTAGATTTGAACGTGAAATGGTAATTGAATTTACCGATAACACCGTGGTGTTAGATATGAAGTATAACCAGTTTTACTTCATGGGATTAATAGGATGGGATTGGGGAATTAAAACAAATGATTACTTCAGTAAGGTTCGTTAATCCCGACTAGTTGAATCGGAATTCAAAAGTAGATTAAAGAATAAATTAAAGAATTTATCTTGGATAAAATTAATGGGAACCTTTCCCTATGAATGTGAAATTTAGAAACTAACTGTCGGTTAGCCAAGTAGAATGGTTTTCTGAATATTGATCTGATGTTGGTTTCGGCCTTCGGGGTTAATATTTTGGGAATTATACTCTTGATTAATTTACGGTTAGTAACTGATGAATTGGAATGAGGCGTATGTTGTGTTTGTGTAACACTTATTTAAAATATACGCGAGTTATTCGGAAAGACCGGGTTTATCCCATTCTGAATAACTGATACGACGA
Organism: Allium sativum; assembly: GCA_030737875.1. Classification (NCBI taxonomy): domain Eukaryota; kingdom Viridiplantae; phylum Streptophyta; class Magnoliopsida; order Asparagales; family Amaryllidaceae; genus Allium; species Allium sativum. Next base: position 456,582,786 of record CM060920.1, read on the forward strand.
TAAGTCGAAGATGAAGACGATGGTCGAAGACCGGAAGTCTTCACGTCGTTTGGATGATTACTGATGATCTTGATTGGGATGTACACCCAAGAAGATGGAAACAGTTGGTGATCGTCCAGACGTACTTGGAGATCGATGGATATGCGGGGTACTAGGTGCCTCCGGTTTCGTTCAGACCCAGAACGGACTTGTAAATGGACTGTGTGTCTGACATTGGATTTTAGTCCGTGTGATTGAACTCTATTAAATATATATCTGTTTGGCGGCGGAGAATTTATTCTCTTGCTTAACGCCCTTCTCTGAGACGTACGAGCTCAGGGGTTATATATTAATAGATATCAAACGCATGGAGTGAATTGCCTGTGTGGCATGCCTAAGTGGCAAATGATCAAGGCTTCTGTTGAAAAGCAAAGTCTTGTGGTTGATGATCGAAGCACGGCCTTTGTGGCGTAGCTTTGTGTAACGTTTACTTCGCGAGTTTCACACCCGGTATGGACCAAAAACGGGAGACGGACCTCAGGGAGGGCATGCGTTTCTTTCTAGTTAGAAGTGGCGTCAGTGGTTTTACACGCCCTGATGAGTTTGACATATGTGGTTGTTGCTGTTGCGAGGCGCCTCGGTTTGATCGGACGATCCGGGTCCGATGGAGACATTTAGTTGGCTCATTTACGCCCCAAAGGGCGGAGAGACGTATTGTTCAGGCATAATAATCCACATCGGTGGACCGACCCTGACGATCCAAGGCCCACCTGAGTCTTGGTCCTGAGACATGGGTTAGATTGTCTCGAATCGGTCGAGGACTATCTTTTGCCTCGGTTCATAGATGGAAATCCAATTTCCAAATACATGACATTTGCGGTTTTAATTGTAGAACTAGTATGGCGACATGATATATGGTACCCATGCCGCCTATGATTGATACTTATGATTTGAAGTTGTTTTATACACTATGCACTTATAATAGTATCAAATGATTTGTTTTAAACGTATCAAGCATTCTTTGGCTGTTATAAGGGAAAACCCTATCCCCCGGCTTGCGTTGCATTGTGTGATAGGACCTGGGTCTTATAACAGCTTCATTTTTTTCTTTATTTAGCATTGCGCTGTTTGTTTTATGCACTGGTATTCTTGGGAGGAAACCCGTTCCGTGTTATACGGCGTGGTCCCTTGATTTACCTAACTTTTAAAACAAAGATTAATAACTGTTTTAGTTCTCACACCAGTCACATGACTGACCTGGAGTTTATTGTTTTGACCTAAACTCTGGGTGCCCTTATTTTTGACATGGGCAGCTAGTAGTTTTGGTTTTGCAGATTTATATTCACAGGATCCTGGTTTACAGTTGGAACGATATCCGGAAAGCTTTGTATCCGTATATCTCTTCTAGTTGTGTATTGTATTATTTTCCGCTGCTATGAAATGTATTGTAATCCCTGATATTTTTCTGTGTAATATTTATTCATTTATACTCTGTATATTCTTGTATTCTGATGCATTGTTGTAATATACAATGAAATGTTCTTCCGTCTGCGTTTCTATTTTGTCGTGTTCTCAAACGATAAGGCGTTTCGAACGGTCTGGGTCGGTTTAGCGACTGGTTCGGACCGAGCGAAATTCCTTCTCGTCACAATTGGTTGTTATTATAATCGAGTAAGACTTTAAATTAAATGGTTATGTAAATAACCAATCAGAATTCAAATAAGTAAAATGAATTGAATTAAATCTGAAATTTAAATCAGAATTGAAATTGAAACCCTGGAAATTTGGAACAGAGTTTGTAAATAGACTTGGATTAAATATATGTAAATTTTTAAGATCCTGGGAGATTTTAAATTGTATTCCAAGAAATTATGAATGATATTTTGAACTGATTTCAAAATAAAAGGGTTAAAGAATGATTTTGAAAACGGTTTTCAAACTGAAAGTGATATAGTATTGAACTCACCTTAATAGCTGGAAAATAGATTCTGATGATGAATCTAGACATCATCAGTGTTCATTTTCGAGTTCTAAGTGACGGATTACTACCAAAGATTTTGTTTTTGAATTGTTTAGAAAAACAAGTTGTTTTGAACTTCGAAGGGGGAGTTTGATTTTTGAGAAAAACAAAGATGTTTAAAAACTCCCAGAAATAGATGGTTTAATTTAAAACAAATTAAATGTGAACGTGTGAAAGCAAATTGGGATTTAAAATAAGGTCAGTTAAGTGGTAACTGAAGTTGAATTGAAATCGAATAAGATTGGGTTTGTGAAATTAGAATCCGAAATGGTATTGGATTGAGGAGTTAAGGAATTGAAAATCAAGAATTGAACTTGAGTTGGAATGAAAATTTGGCTTGGTAAAAAGCGAATGGTTGTGTTGGAGATAAAAGTGATATCAGTTTGATCGGGATGACCTTGGTAAATGCTAAAGTAGCAGCAGATGTAAATGGTATAATGATATGCCGACAAAAGGTACAAGTTTATATTTCTATTGGATATAAGATTTATGAGCCGAATTGGCAAGCCGCTTGGCTGTTTGATTTCCTTTTGGGTTGGAGATGGCCCAGAGAGGCAAGTTGGAGTTTGACCTATCGACCAGTACAAATGAGGTGCTGGCGAAATTTTTCGAAAAGTTAAGGAGTTAGAAAATTTTCAGGATTTTTGAAAATTTTCGTTGATAAGAATTAATATTTTAATTGAAATTAAATTGGTTCAGTTGAAAGTGAAGTTGAGAAGTGAACAAATATGTTCTAACCAGTCGATAGGGTCGTCCTCTACCTTAGCAATTTCGAGGACGAAATTATTTTAAGTGGGGAAGAATGTAATGACCCGCATTTGCAGAGGTATTATAATTAATTAATTTAATTATATAGATGGTGATTTAGTGAATTAAATGGTGGCTTAATTAAAGAATGGCGAATATTTAATTTAAAATAATAGATTAAATAATATATTTAATTCTGAAATAATCACAATTGGCTGAAAGGGCGATATGGTGTGAACTGGATCATCTGTGACATTAAATTCAGTTTAGAATTAAATTTGAATAACGAATATATTTTATAAACGACAGTTTGAACGTATAATTATATTATAATTAAAATCGAGCTTGAAATGGCGCTGCAGTTCGCGATTTGGCGATTTGAACTTCAACTGAGTGTACAGGATTCGTTTTAAGCCGAATTTCTGTGAAACAAGAAACGTGTGGAGCTGGTGGAGTATATCTTTCTAGTGGAAGAGAAAAATCGGGATTTCGTCGTGTAGATTTTGATTTACGTCCAAATCAAATTTCAGAAAAGTCGCTGTGGAATTCCTTTATATATTCGTAACGCTTTATATACGTTATAAAAGGGTTTTTCAATGTAAAACTGAATATCGTTAAATCAAAAATCGGAAATATCAAACTATAAATTCTGATATGATATTCTGGAGCTGTATGATATTCCTCGGTGAATATATACGATAATATTAATTTATTAATATTTTATTTAATTTTATTTAAATATATTTATATATTTAAATGGGTTATTCAAAGCTTTAAAAATAGCCAGTTTTGCAAACGAAGTCGGAATTCGACGAAACTAATTTTGTTGGATCCGCAATGTCAAATAGTTGTTAGATTTCCAGTTTCGTGATTTTTAGAGTCACTATGTGGCCATACGGATTTTTAGAGTGAAAAACAGTCAGTATTTTTACAGTAAAAAATACGCTGTGTGAGCATACGGAGTCAGAATTTGACGAGACCAGTTTTGTTGGGACCGTATTGTCAAACTCTAGCTACATGTCCAGTTTCATGATTTGTGGGTATCATGTGTGATCACACGGATTTTTAGAAGTCAGAAAACGAATATAAAAGGTTAAATAAAATATTAAAATATTAATATAAAAATATCTAGATATTTTAGTGGCCTATATATACCCCCCATACAAATTTCTTAAGACCTAATTCATTTTTCTCTGATCAAATGAGCCGCCGTTCTTTTTGTTTCTACAAAGCAAATACAGTGAGATTCAAAGAAAATGAAAATCAAACTCCATAAATCCCAAGATATATATTTTTGAATTCAGATCGAGGTCCTCTATCCTCTGGTGTAACTCGAGTGAAGTTCGACGATGGTGTTCTTCGCGGTGAAGGATTCCAGCGAGTACCACGAGACCTAGGGTTCAGGAAAATCAGCCACTTTAAACACTTGCGTCGGATTCTGGTGTTTGCGTTGAAATCAGGGTGTGGATTAGCATCCGAGGTGAATTTTGAGTGGGTTTTGTGTTGAAAAGGTGTCGCTCCCTGTACAGTGAGGTCGTACTGACCCATCACCGTGGTGGCGATCGAGTGTCGCAAAGATAGGAGGGATAGTAGGAGAATCGAACGAGGAGAAAGATGGTGGTGGTAGCGCTCAGAACGGGTGGCCGGAGAATGGTTGGTGGTGGGTCAAACGATTGGTCAACTTCGGGTTTGGAGGAGTAGGCTACGGGAGGATTTAATTTGGGGGAAGAAGGGTTATAAGTGAAGCCGGTGGGCTTTAAAATGTAAGTGGGCCGGAGTTTGATGTGAGTAAAGCCCATTCATTAATTTAATTTAGTAAGTTCAAAAGAATATAGTGTATTAACTTTAACTAGTCGTATCTTCTACATACGATATCAGATTGACGAACCGTAAGTTGCGTTGGGACCGTATGGACGAGGGTTTCACAATGAAGTGTGAAAACCCTTAACTTCCCCGTAAAGGAAAGTGTCGGAGAGTTCGAGAACAAGCCACAACAGAACGCATACAGAAGAACATTTCATTTGTATATTACAACAATGCATCAGATTACAAGAATATACAGGGTATAAATGAATATTACACAGAAATATCAGAGATTTAAATTACATTTAAATACATAGCAGCGGAAAAATAATACAATACACAACTAGAAGAGATATACGGATACAAAGCTTTCCGGATATCGTTCCAGCTGTAAACCAGGATCCTGTGAATATAAATCTGCAAAACCAAAACTACTAGCTGCCCGTGTCGAAAATAGGGGCACCCAGAGTTTAGGTTAAAACAATAAACTCCAGGTCAGTCATGTGACTGGTGTGAGAACTAAAACAGTTATTAATCTTTATTTTTAAAGTTAGGTAAATCAAGGGACCACGCCGTATAACACGGAATGGGTTTCCTCCCAAGAACACCAGTGCATATAAGTAAACAGCGCAATGCTTTTCTAAAAATGAAGCTATTATAAGACCCAGGTCCCATCACACAATGCAACGCAGCCGAGGATAGGGTTTTCCTTTATAATAGCCAAACATGCTTAGTACGTTTAAAAAAAATCATTTGATACTACTATAAGTGCATAGTGTATAAAACAACTTCAAATCACAAGTATCAATCATAGGCGGCATGGGTACCATATATCATGTCGCCATACTAGTTCTACAATTAAAACCGCAAATGTCACGTATTTGGAAATTGGGTTTCCGTCTATGAACCGAGGCCAGTGATCGTCCTCTACCGATTCGTGACTCTCTAGCCCGAGCCACAAGCAAGCGCGCAGGCAAGCCTTGGAGCGACAGGGCCGGTCCACCGATGTGGATTATTATGCCTGAACACTACGTTTCCCCACCCTATGGGGTGTAAGTCTGGTCCGTCTGCCGACCAGAATGCATCGGCCTAAACCGATATAACCGAGGCGCCTCGCAACAGCAACAACCACATAAGTCAAACTCGTCAGGGCGTGTAAAACCACTGACGCCACTTCTAACTAGAAAGAAACGCAAGTCCTCCCTGAGGTCCGTCTCCCTTTTTGGTTCATACCGGGTGTGAAACTCGCGAAGTAAGCGTTACACAAAGCTACGTCACAAAGGCCGTGCTTCGATCATCACCACAAGACTTTGCTTTTCAACAGAAGCCTTGATCATTTGCCACTTAGGCATGCCACACAGGCAATTCACTCCATGCGTTTGATATCCATCAGTATATAACCTCTGAGCTCGTACGTCTCAGAGAAGGGCGTTAAGCAAGAGAATAAATTCTCCGCCGCCAAACAGATATATATTTAATAGAGATCAATCACACGGACTAAAATCCAATGTCAGACACACAGTCCATTTACAAGTTCGTTCTGGGTCTGAACGAAACCGGAGGCACCAAGTACCCCGCATATCCATCGATCTCCAAGTACGTCTGGACGATCACCAACTGTTTCCATCTTCTTGGGTGTACAGCCCAATCAAGATCATCAGTAATTACCCAAACGACGTGAAGACTTCCGGTCTTCGACCACCGTCTTCATCTTCGACTTATCGTCGTATCAGTTATTCAGAATGGGATAAACCCGGTCTTCCCGAATAACTCGCGTATATTTTAAATAAGTGTTACACAAACACAACTTACGCCTCATTCCAATTCATCAGTCACTAACCGTAAATTAATCAAGAGAATAGTTCCCCAAATATTAACCCCGAAGGCCGAAACCAACATCAGATCAATATCCAGAAAACCATTCTGCTTGGCTAACCGACAGTTAGTTTCTAATTTTCACATTCATAGGGAGAGGTTCCCATTAATTTTATCCAAGGTAAATTCCTTGAATTTATTCTCTAATCTTCTTTTGAATTTTGATTCAACTAGTCGGGATTAACGAAACGTACCGAAGTAATCATTTGTTTTAATTTCCCAATCCCAACCTATTTATCCCATGAAGTAAAACTGGTAATACTTCATATCTAACACCACAGTGTTATCGGTAAATTCAATTACCATTTCACGTTCAAATCTAATTAAAGATTTAACTATCGCCTGGAGCAAAACTGGTGATACTCCATTTCGATTATTTCAATCTAATTAAAGATTCATTAAAACTCCACTTAGTTTTAATATTTGACTGGGTTAAAGAATCAGTGTCATTTAAAACACGGTTCACGGTAAACCCAAAATCACATTCCATTAATTATCGGGTTAAAGAACGAGTGTTATTTAAAACACTGTCCACGATAAACCCAAAAATCAATATCAATTCAATTAAATATTATTTAATTGGTACACTTCATTAAATCCAAATAAAAAGATTTAATCTTTTCTCAACTGGGTTCAAGAACAGTGTTAGTGAAGACACCACTCACGACAAACCCAAATCACATTTGATATTCAATATAAGGCTCTGAATAGAAAATATATCGGCTTATATTCAATATCAAATTCTACGATTAACAAATGTCATATTGGAAATAACGATATACATATATATCTTTCAAATTTCCATAACAACATCTGTATAATCACGAATTCCAACATCGAAATATTCCGAAGACAATTTCGATTCAGATCCACTCCAATGCAATCATTGGAAATTCTGGTTATTTTTAAAACCCTTTTTCAAATTCAATTTATTTATTTAAAAATAAATAGAATTATATTTCTAGTTCAAAACTAGTTCATTTCGATAAAAATCTATTTTTATCTTTTCAAATATGGAGTTTTTCATCCCAAATCTTCACGAATCATTTCTTATGATTTTACACAAATTATTACTATTTTTAATAATTTTATCAAGGCCCGTACAGTCGATTTCCATCAATGGCCATCGAACTGCACTTACAGCGACCTTTTTCAAATTTGATTTGGACGTTACTCCAAATCCAACCGTTAGATTTTGAATTTCTAATATTCGTTAGAAAGCTCTTTTCGATACGAACCCAACAGTTCCGGTTTTAGGAGAATCCGACGGTCGGATCTCCCGTAATGTCCGTTTGAAATAAATGGTCGAAATTCACGAACTGCCGCGGCGCGGCGCGTTATATTCAGGCCATTATATTATATATATAATATATATAATATATATTTCGTCGATTTCAATTTAAAACGAATTATATAAATAGTTTTAAATTCGTTTCAAAAGCAATTTCAACTTCCATTTCAATTCAAATCAAAATTGAATTCTTCTTTATAAATTCGTTTTAAAATTCATTTCTATTCAATTCAAATTTCAATTCAATTTGAATTCATTTCAATTTTCTTTCAATTCAATTTGAATTCGTTTTATATTCAATTCATTTCGAAATCGTTTTCAATTCATTTCATTTCGAAATCGTTTTCAATTCATTTCATTTCGAAATCGTTTTCAATTCATTTCTATTTCGAAATCATTTTCAATTCATTTCTATTTCGAAATCGTTTTCAATTCATTTCATTTCGAAATCGTTTTCAATTCATTTCTATTTCGAAATCGTTTTCAATTCATTTCTATTTCGAAATCGTTTTCAATTCATTTCATTTCGAAATCGTTTTCAATTCATTTCTATTTCGAAATCGTTTTCAATTCATTTTATTTCGAAGTCGTTTTCAATTCATTTCTATTCGAAATCGTTTTCAATTCATTTCATTTCGAAATCGTTTTCAATTCATTTCTATTTCGAAATCGTTTTCAATTCATTTCTATTTCGAAATCGTTTTCAATTCATTTCTATTTCGAAATCGTTTTCAATTCATTTCTATTTCGAAATCGTTTTCAATTCATTTCTATTTCGAAATCGTTTTCAATTCATTTCATTTCGAAATCGTTTTCAATTCATTTTATTTCGAAATCGTTTTCAATTCATTTCTATTTCGAAATCGTTAAAATCGATATAAATATCGTTCACGTCAAAATGGCGTCAATCTAACCAACACGGCTTCGTAAATTTCTATTTTCAAATATTCTATTTCAAATATTTCTTTTTCAAAATAGTTGTTATTATCAAAATATTTCGTTCAACACATGACCAATCTCAATGGATGAGTACTGTCAACACATGAACCTTTATTTTATATTGATAAAGATGTAAATTTTATTACTAAAATATTTCGTTCAACACATGACCAATCTCAATGGATGAGTACTGTCAACACATGAACCTTTATTTTATATTGATAAAGATGTAAATTTTATTACTAAAATATTTCGTTCAACACATGACCAATCTCAATGGATGAGTACTGTCAACACATGAACCTTTATTTTATATTATTCTTTATTTTTTAAATTGGAATGAGGCCCAATCAATTACCATATAAAGTTAATTATATGGATTTCATACAACACATGTATATAATAGCATTGAAAAATAATCAACCATCAACCAAAGTGCACTACACTGTATAAGCATCAAATATAGATATCTAACGCTTATAACAGCCTGTCAATCGATCGATCGACATATTTAATCAATCAGGATGAGTGAACTTCAAATTTCATCCTAACACCCGTGTGGGGTTTCAAACAATCAAACACATATTTTATTTGTGCAGTTGGGCGATGTGTAAAATTTATCGTCCCAATCAATGTCCTTCAAATAGGTGTACATAAACAAACCGTCCGGTTTGTAAATGAATAATTTATTTTATTCACTTCACGTTAAAAATTATATTCTTAACGATAAAACATTTTATTCAACCTATGAAAATATTCTATTCAGTTCATTTATTCAATAAAATGATATTTTTATTTTTCTAACATATTTTAGAAAATTTCGGCGGCATAACGGCACGATACTAGAAACGGGACGAGGCCTAGCCTTATCCCCTGTCTAGTGAAGGCCCACGCCATTCACACATCAATCAAATTCACCAAACAATTCAATTCAATCAAATAATCTAGCTAATTTATGCAATCAAACAAACAAGTCCATGGTCTGTGGACGATTGTGTCGGGTGCTACTAAGCACCGTCTGCATCCTAGTATATATATATAACTAGAAAAAGAAATTGAAAGGTGAGAAATTCTCACCGAAAGCTATCCCCACTTCACGACACTCCTATTTAGAGATCTTTGTCGTTCTCGCCTTTTCGTCTTCTTCGTTGCCCGTAGCCACTACATATTTAAAAAATCACATTTTTACTTCGTTATTCAATATATAAAAATCGAATTTTTACTTTGCTATTCTATATATAAAAATCGAATTTTTACTTTGCTATTCTATATATAAAAATTGAATTTTTACTTTGCTATTCTATATATAAAAATCGAATTTTTACTTTGCTATTCTATAAATAAAAATCGAATTTTTACTTTGCTATTCTATATATAAAAATCAAATTTTTACTTTCATGTCATATAGATAAAAATTCCATTTCAAAAATATAGATTTCGCCTTTTTCATTTTAAAGATTTCAACTTTTCTATTTCACAAAATTAATGCTATTCTATTTTCAAAAACTAAAATTAAAATCCTTGTTATTAAATTTGTTTAAAACAGATTATATAATCATTTAAATTAAATAAAATCTTATCTTTCTTCTATCCGCAACCGTTTCAGGGATTAACGGCACCAATTCATCGCTGCTTCCTCTGCTGATCGGAGTCGCACCCAAGACCGCTGAACGATGCCCCCATCTCACCGTTGACCAACCCTTGAGCCTCGAACCCCTAGCTGCGATCGTCACTGGAAGAAGAAAGGGGGCCTTGGGGTTCACGTGCGTCGGATTTGGGGCTGAGGGGATTGGCGCTATCGGGGTTTGGGAGAAGAGGGGAGCAGGTGGTGGAGGCTAGGGGGTAGAGCTTCTCGAGGCGGCGGTGGTCCTCCGAGGGTGGCGGCGGGTTTTCGCAGTCGCCTTCTTTTTTTTTTTTTATTTCTTTTTCGATTAAAAGGAGAGAGGGGGGCAGAGCGGGTTAACGGGGGAGAAAAGGTTTTTTTTATATATATATATTTTTATATTTTATTATTTAATTTTCCACAAAAAGCAACTTTTATTTTCGACTTCAAAACGAGTCTCACCGCCTGTCGTCCCTAACGTTTTACCCCCATTCCGAACACAATGGGATATGTATCGCAAGCTGATTCGATAGTTACAATCAGTTTCCGTTGAATTTACATTTAAATCACTATATTGAATTTTAAACGTACATTTCAAATTACCGGGGTCACATACTAACTCTAAAAATTCTCGAAAAATATTTTCTAGCTTCGTATTGACGATACGGTCCTAACAAAACTAGTTTCGTCGAATTCTGAGACCGTTTGAAAAATGGCCAATTTCCAGTCGATTAAAATCAACTGAAACCGGTCGAACGCGTTTTCCTTCGCCACACTCACATATTGATTCGAAAAATTATGAAATTTGAAACCTAGCAATAATTTGAAATCACGGACCCAACAAAACTGGTTTCGTCGAAATCCGAGGTCGTTTGCAAAATGTCCATTTTTAAGGGCCTGAATTCCATAGCGACTATTCAGAAATTTCAACTGGACATATCTTTTGATTCCCGCTATGAAACTTTGATTTTTCAGATTCGTTGGAAAGATATTATCAATTAGATCCTAATGTTTTTGGTTTCACTAAAATCCGGATTGTTTTGCACCCGGTACATTCAATTGAAGTTTGAAATTGAATTATCGAACTACCGCGCCATTTTCAATTCTATTTATAATTATAAATAATTATTTATATTCTAACGACGGCGTATATAATATATACGTTATATTTATATTCAAAATAAATTTTTTGTTGATTTTATTTAAAATAATTCATTTTAAATATTCAAAATTCATTAAAATCGCCAAAACAAAATTTTTAAACTGGCCCAGATTTTCCGGGTTATTACATGAAGCTGACCGGAAGTGGATTGAGGCTCGTTTGGATTTATGGCGAAATAAACTGTTTGATTCAAATCAAATAACAGTTTATCGTTCTTTAACGATGAACTGCAAATGTGAGTAAATCTCACTAACTCTGAACAGTTTATAATTTCATGTTGTATTTTTAGAACTGTTAGAAATTGTCTGATTGACTGTGTGTTGGCTGTTGATTGAGCTGCTAGTCAGTTAATGAAATATTATATATATATATATGATATATAAACAGTTAGATAGTTATATATTGATTCTGTTTATCAGAATAATTCATATTGAACTGAAAGTTATGACAATCATGTTGTGTAACATCTGTGGATGCAGGGAAACAGGTTGGAGGAATCCGACAGGATTCCTCAACAGTTATTTTATTGTTTTTCATATATTTTGATATATGATGTGAATTATAACCTGTTGTTGATTGTGTGTGTGTATGGACGATATTGGACATCGTAATTTGATATGTTAAACACCATAACATACCGGAATATTGATAAGGAGATTTTCAAAGTGATATTGAAAATAAAATATTTACAATGGAATTTTTATAAATAAGAAATATTTATAAATTTAAATATTTATAAATAAGGGATTTTTCAAAAAGGAAATAATTTCAAACTATTTTCTTTTTGAATGGAAAGGCCTGTGTGGCGGGTTTGGGGATTTTCCCGATGCTCCCGGTACAAAGGAGGTTATGGCGAATTTTTCCGGGAATTTAAGGAGTTATAATATTTTCAAGATTTAAATTGAAAACGGGAATAATTATAAAATCAAAAGAGTTAAAAGAATATATTTGTGAAATCAAATATAAAGGGAAAAGATTTGTAAAACAAATATAAAAGAATATATTTGTAAAACAAATATAAAGGAAAATATGTGAAAACAAATAGATTAGAAAAAGGGAGCATTTGTAAAACATTTACAAATAGAAATAAAAAAGGAAATAATTGTAGAACATGTACAAATAGATTAAATAAGGATCATTTATTTATATAAAATAAATAGAAATCAAAGTAGATATTTATTTGTCAAGATAAATAGAAATAAAAAGAGATACTTATTTGTTGAGTAAATAAGAGATGTTAAATGAGATATTTATTTATAATTAGGACATGTTAAGTGAATTATTTATTTGGTAAATAAATAAGATATTATAAAAGGGATTATTTACTTAGGGAATAAATAGAAATGAAAAGGAAAACGTTATATAAAGAAAACCGTTATAAAAAGGGAGAACGTTATAAAAAGGAAATCATTTTTAAAGTGAAGAACCGTTACTAAGAGTAAATCTTTAAAAATGAATAAACGTTGTTAAAAAGGAAACCTTTATAAAGCGAATAAAGTTAGTAAATCGAATATGGTATTCGAAAGGAGTTAAATCGAATATGGTATTCGAAAGGAGTTAAATCGAATATAAGTTATTCGAAGAGAGTAAATCGAATATGGTATTCGAAATTTAGTAAATCGAATATGTTATTCGAAAGGGGTTAGTCAAGTCAAGTTGGTTGAATAGAGTTAATTAGTTAGAGTTAAACCAGTTAGAGTTAATCAATAGAGTTAAATCGAACTAGGGTTAATCAAATAAGGTTAGTTGAAAAAGAGTTAGTCAAACATAGTTATTCGAGATGAGCTGCCATCTCGTACGACTGCTAGTGAAATTGGCAGGGCTGTAAATAGCCTACAGCGGTCGGATGTTTCCTGAGGGAATCAGGTGTAACCATTTGTGATCGCTGCGGCCTAGAGTCAAGCGAATGGAGTTAAATTGAATATTAGCTATTCGAAATAAAGTTAAAACAGGCATAGTGATTCGAATATAAGTAAATCTAATATTAGTTATTCGATAGGAGTAAATCAAGTGGAGTTAAATAAATAAGAGTTATTCGAATTAGTTATTCGAATAGAGTTAAACAAATAAGAGTTATTCGAATTAGTTATTCGAATAGAGTTAAACACATAAGAGTTATTGACTGAGTTATTCGAAGGGAGTTATCGAATTAGTTATTCGAAAGGAGTTATCGATTATAGTTTAATCGAAAGGAGTTATCGAATTAGTTATTCGAAAGGAGTTATCGATTATAGTTTAATCGAAAGGAGTTATCTAATTAGTTATTCGAAAGGAGTTATCGATTATAGTTTAATCGAAAGGAGTTATCGAATTAGTTATTCGAAAGGAGTTATCGATTTTAGTTTAATTGAAAGGTGTTATCGAATTAGTTATTCGAAAGGAGTTAAGTAAGGAGTTAAGTAAAAAGAGTTAATCGATTAGGGTTAAATAAACAGAGTTAATCGAATTTAGTTTATTCGAAGAAAGGTTAATCGAATCTAGTTATTCGTAAGAGAGATTATCAAATATAGATATTCGAAGGGAGGAGTTATCGAATAGAGATTTATCCGAACGAGAGTTACGTAAGGAAGTGTTAAAGAGTAAAAAGATGAACTTAACCTATTTCGAGATTTGAAATGTTGTTCAGTTAAGGTCTGAGAGGTAGTTATACCCCAACTTGATTGACTTCGTTTTTAATGTAGAAATGGTTAAGGTTCGATAGTGAAAGTGGTTAAGTGAATTTAGTAAATAAGTATAGTAGTTCGAGTTGTCGTCGCGGTGTTGATTTAAACATCTGTTTAAATCCAAGTAAGAAGATTTGGAAATGTTTTCCAAATAGAATCCGAAATGTAATCTAATATTGAAATTGGAAATATGGATTAGAAATGGAAATATTTTCCAGTGTTAACGTATATTTTCTAAACATAGAAAATAAGGAAATATGAATATATATATATATATATGACTGATGATTGATTGATAGAATTTCCATTTGGGAATAATATCATTGTTTGCACACGTGCTTTTCTTTGATAGTTAAATCACAGACTATCAAAGTTTTGACCATTTTAACGTTGTTAATATGGAGAGACCGGTTGGATTATTATCCAAAGAACCACTCTGTATTGACATAAACGTTGCGAACCATATATGCCAAAGAAAATTGAAGACGGAGTAAAGTGCGAGGGCTATTGTATAAGTCTTAGATAACAGTGCCTAAGATGGATGTACTGAATAGTGCCTTCGGCTCATCCTGTTCCTGGATGACTTGTATGGACGGATGTCTGACAGAGTATTTCCAGACGATCACGTATATTGATTTCTCCAACCGTACCAAGAGTGGAAGCGGAGAAGAAAACTTCTTTTAGCTAACACATAATGTATTGTTGAGGACATCAATCGGTGATTTGATGGATTTGATGATGTGGCATTCAAAGTGAATCTGGTGTGATGATAAAGCGTAACTTCTAGCCTCATCATCCGGTAAATGACAGAAATTGGGCAGGCAGCATGGCTAAGTCGGTCGCACCGAAGTAGGGTGTATAATCACCTATCTAGAGAATATTCATTTGCTTCTTTAATCTATCAATGCTGTCTCATATATATACGGGAAACGGTTGCTGATCCCAACCGTTGGTGATATACATTCGATACACTCAAGCAAAATGAGTGGTCGGTCATGTGTGGCTGAGTTACAACATGTTCTTGTTGAACTCCAGTGTATCATTCCTAGAGTACACTGATCGGAAGGTGGTTCCATACCTTGTCATAGTTGGAAACCCATTACCCAATACGTGCTTGCGGTTTTGATTGTATACTATATGTAGAACATGAGATTAAAGCGTTTCTGCTAGATGGTTATTATATTGTGGTTGATAGACATTATTATAATTTCAAAAGGTTTTTGATATAAAGATATTTTGGATTCTCATAAGGGAAAAACCCGTTCCGTTATACGGCGTGGTCTTATGAGATATTGTTTACTTGTTCAAACTGTTTAAACTGTTTTACTCATATCAGTCCCATGACTGACCCAGAGTTTATTTTGTTTTGTTCTACCTAAACTCTTGGGTGCCTAAATTTGTATGGGCAGTCAAGTAGTTCAGGATTTTCAGATCTATCTAAAGGAGCTTGGAGCAGGAGGCTTCAGCGTTAGTTATATAGAGTTTTGTTCCGCTGTGTTGTAAGTGCTGTACTCTGATAAGTGCTATTGTATACATAACTGTTATATTTCAAAGTTATGTTATCTATTATATGTTATTCGTTCCGCTGTGAGGTTCGTGTTACTCTGATGTTGTGTTCTTCTTCTTCTTCTATTCTAAGTTTCTATCTTATCTATTCTCACCCTCTAATTTCTTTCATTAATTACCGGGATTTTTCGATGTTTTGGTTATCGACATAGAGCTTATGTCGATAACCAAAGTCGCCGAAAATCCGGGTTGTTACAGTGGAACAATCAATAAGAAATGATTTTAGAGATCGAAACCAATTAGAGTTTGAATAAATCTTTAATTAGATTGTGAATGTATAGATGGTAATTAAATTACCTAATTATGAAATGTGATTGAACCAAATACACTTGGTTGCTGATATTGATTGTGTTTGTTTGATTGTTTGGATTGTGCTCGACCAGCTTATGAGCAAGATATGCTTTTACATTTAGTATTGGGTTGGGTAGAAATACTGGTATGCTAACCTCTTGTGAAACACTTCATGATTTGACTATGAGATGTGTAGCGATGTTGTGTTCATTTCAAATTTAATGAATGATTTTGAAATGATATTTTTCTTAAGTGAAAAGAAATGTATTCCCGATTTTGGACAGGGAATGTTTTATAAAAATAATTTATAAAACAGAAAGGATTTTGAGGGCTAAAACCCGATGATTTCGAAATGTTTTGAAAATGTATTATGGTTTTACATTATAGTTCATCACATATTCAATTAGTTGCTATTAATGATGTATCTGTTTGGTGGCGGAGAATTTATTCTTTTGCTTAACACCCTTCTTTAAAACGTACGAGCTCAAAGGTTATGTGATTAATAACGACTGATTATATGTGTGAATTGCTGATGTGCAGTACTATAGTTTGAAAGTACTTTTGATTATTGTGTTGTGAAATGATTTTTCCCTACTTCGGCATATAAAAACGTTTAGAATGTTGCTAGAGATCTGGTGACTCGATAGCGACTAAAAGTATGGGCTGGATCCAGTGCCTTAGGGTGAGTGGTCAGCAGTGTAGCCTGCCCCAGCGTGGGAGGTGCACACACACACACACACACACACACATATATATATATATATATATATATATATATATATATATATATCAAGTTGGAGGGGCGCTTACTGCCCGGTTTGAGGGAAGATTCCCGATATTTGGTTGCATACTTGTTTGTATGCATTGTTATGTTTTGGAATTCATATTTCCAAACGATTTGATTTGAGATCCCGAAGTGAAATCTACTTTGATATAAAAGTTAGAATGATTTGAAATTGAAATCGGGAAATAAAGTCCAATGCAATCATTTCTGTAAATTGAATTGGATTTGGAAAATCTAAGTGTGGTGACTAATCAGAATGAGTAGATTGGGATACTGCATGTTGATTGATGCATAGTAGATCCATAACTCTATTACTAATTTTTGTTTATACACTGGCATTCATGGGGGTAAACCTGTTCCGCATTAGCGGCGTGGTCCTATGTTTTGCCTTATCATTAATATAAGTTTATAACTGTTTAGAGTTTCTCACACCAGTCCCATGA
This sequence comes from Allium sativum, assembly GCA_030737875.1. Classification (NCBI taxonomy): domain Eukaryota; kingdom Viridiplantae; phylum Streptophyta; class Magnoliopsida; order Asparagales; family Amaryllidaceae; genus Allium; species Allium sativum. The sequence continues at coordinate 456,599,952 of CM060920.1, forward strand.
CTGACCTATAGTTTGCTTTTCCTTTGAAAACTCGGGTGCCCCTATTTTCCACACGGGCAGTCGAGTGGTTTGTTTTGCAGATATTTCATTTAGCAGGATTCTGGATCGAAGCGGAAAGCTATGTCCAGAGTATTGATAGCCTTCCGCTGTGTCATTTAATTTATTTCTACTGCATTGTATTACATTTATTATAAATTAATCTTCCACTGTATTATATTTCAATATACTCTGATATATTTTGTACTCTAATGTAACATTATTATGATATTTATAAAAGTCTTCTGTTGTTGCTCTGATATGTTGTATTCCCAGAGTTATCGAACCGATGATTTTTGACTTTCGGATCGGGACTTGCAGTCGACTCGGAGGGCGGGGATTTTTGGGTCACTACATATGGTATCGAAGCGAAAAGCTGTGTCCAGAGTATTGATCGCCTTCCGCTGTGTCATTTTATTTGTTTCCACTGCATTGTATTACATTTATTGTAAATTATTCTTCCGCTGTATTATATTTCGATATACTCTGATATATTCTCTACTCTGATGTAACATTATTATGATGTTTATAAAAGTCTTCTGTTGTTTTTTGATGTGTTATATGCCCAGAGTTAGCGAACCTACGATTTCTGACTTTCGGATCGGGCCTTGCGGTCGATTCGATGGGCGGGGATTTTCGGGTCACTACATATATATAAAAAGAAAGAAAGTCTATTTTGACACAAATAATAGACGCAATTGGGAGACATCACCATAATCAGATTGTCCCCTGATTTCCACCTCTCGTATAAAGACAAACTAATCCAATGACTAATTTTGTATCTCATATTTTATGTTTAATTTTATGTTTAAATAGACGCCCCTTATATATACATATACATATATATATATATGGAGGTTATATGACACCCCCTTTCATAGCACCCATTTAGCACCCTAAAATAGTAACACATTTATAATTAAATAAGTTAATGGGAGAGAGAAAATTAGTGGAAAAATAGAGAAATTTGAATGTGTGATGAAAATCTGCGGGCTATAGGAGTATTGCACTATTTCGGGTGCTCTTGATCCTATCTCATATATATGTGTGTATATATATATATATTTATATATATAAATCTGTGTGTGTGTGTGTATACACACACACGAGAGTTAAGGCACGCGCTTCGTACACGAATTTTTTATTCATAAATTATATATGATTACTACATCCAAGAGTAAATAATTTTACATAAATATTTAGTCATGTTTTTATGTTGAAAATATGTGTAATTAATTTAAATTTTTATTTATAAGTTGCAGCATTTTTTTAGTTTGAATTTTATTTATACTTATGATTAATAAATGAAGTTTATTGACTTGCAAAAAAAAAAGATGCTTACTTGTTTAGGCGATGTTGATTGGTTAGATCCCAATTTAAGCATGACAGATATATTTTGAATTGTAAAGATGTTTGAATATTAGATTTAGATCATATTGTTAAGGGATATAGCGACTTATTAACTCATATAGAGAGGTTTTTTTTATAAAATTGTATTTAAATAAAAACTTAGACTAACAAATAAAATGTTTCCAATTGGTTCCATTATAATTGGACCAAAGGAAGTAGAGTATAATCAAATAAGAACAAGTACATAAGATCCGAAGAAACTAACATATAGTTCAAAATTGCTCACATACAACATACTTCTCTCAATCAAACAAGCTAAAGCCCATATCATCATCCTCTTCCTCCTCGGGCGTAAAGTCCCGGATTTTTAGTCATTTATTTTGAACATTTAAATTAGTTTTAAATGTAGAATTAGAAGTATAAATGGTTTTTATATGGAATTTATCAAATTAATAATTGAATACGATTTAATTTCAAGTATATTAAATCATTGTAACACGAAAATGATAACAATTGAATTTGGAGTTAAAAACTAAATCTAAAATGATTCAGTTGATCAATATTAAATTCTATTTTAATATAAACTGATAGTAATAAATTATTATCAATGGATTTAATTATTTTGGAATCATTATATTTTAGTCGATTTTAATTTAACCATCAGTCTAAATCGATATCTCCTCCATACGATCAAATGGAACTCCAAATCCTATTCCTGTGTGTTCAGAATAGTGGTACGACCCTAGGAACGTCGGTTGTTGCGCCTCAACTGGAGTTCGGTACCACAAAATATATTATTATAAAATTTAAATGGATAAGAACAAAATCAAATGGCATTAAATAAAAATCAAATCAAAATTTTGTATAGATCAAATCAAATTAAAACGTGCTTGTACTTTGGTCAACCAACCACCAAATTAAAGTGCACGTATGTCCTCTCTTCGTTTATAAAATCAAACATACCCTCATTTTTTTCTGCAAGAACAAAGCTTCATTCAGAAAGAAAAATGATGTTGCCTTATAAAATCAACCGCTCTATCCTCACTTTATAAAACCTCACGCGCTCTTTCCCTCTTTTCTATTTTGTTCGTTCTCAAGCAAATAAATTTCGAAGGCTTCAAAAATAAATGGCCGAATGAAATCTGCCCCTCTCAAATGCTTCAAACGATTAAATCAAAATCGAAATCTCTGCAAGATCAATTCGAATTAAATCATTTCTGATACCGATACCTTCGAGCTCGAAATTTGGGTTTTTAAGAGTTCGACATTTTATATTGGCGTGCATGATTTAACGAGACCATGTTCGAATTTGGGAGGGCCAGAGTTCTTTTTATGGCATCGATGGGGCTTATGTCCCATATAGTAGGAAGTTGCGACCTCCTATGGAGGTGTGAAGTGGATGAGGCGATGAACTGTGTGTGATTTGGGGAAGCAGGAAGGTGCCACGTTTTCAGGTGGAAGAGACGATAGTTTGGATGAACCGATGGAATGGTGCAATATTTTTTTATGTAAATATGTTTGGAGTTTGAATATATGATGTTGATCAGAGTAGTGGGAAGAGGGAGTGATGCTAAGTATATAGATGGAAGACTGTGGAAGTTTGAGGCGGTGTTGGATTGGTAATGGGGAAAGCAGGTGATAGAGTATGGCCATGTAGTGGAGAAGGTTGTCGGACAATATGCTGAGCAAATTTTGTGGCTTTGCAGTAATGGAAAAATCGCTATTTTGGTGGATGATTCAGTTTTGGAGATGATCGGGGGGTTTGCTTCATGGATTAGTCGAGTGGTTGGCAGTAACAATAAGGTATACATCTTTATCGAATTTAATATACGTAGAAAATTTATCATTTTATATTAGTTAATTTAAAATGAATAGAATTTAATCGATAAATTAAATTAAATAATCATAGGAATAAATTCATTCAAGATGATTCGAGACAATTCATAACTAAGGCAATATGGAATTTAACTGGATATTCGGCAAATGAAAGTACAAGGTGAGTAAACTCACTCTCTGGTTTGATTATAATTTTTAAAAGTATTTATATGTTGTTTGTTGGTTGGTTGATTGCACTGATTTTTATTGATACTTTGTGGTTATTATATATTAGTTATATTTAGACTTGGTGGTTGTGGCTATTATACATATATATTAAAATGATCGGGGGGTTTGCTTCATGGATTAGTCGAGTGGTTGGCAGTAACAATAAGGTATACATCTTTACCGAATTTAATATACGTAGAAAATTTATCATTTTATATTAGTTAATTTAAAATGAATAGAATTTAATCGATAAATTAAATTAAATAATCATAGGAATAAATTCATTCAAGATTATTCGAGATAATTCATAACTAAGGCAATATGGAATTTAACTGGATATTCGGCAAATGAAAGTACAAGGTGAGTAAACTCACTCTCTGGTTTGAGTATAATTTTTAAAAGTATTTATATGTTGTTTGTTGGTTGGTTGATTCAACTGATTTTTATTGATACTTTGTGGTTATTACATATTAGTTATATTTAGACTTGGAATTGTGGCTATTATACATATATATTTGATATTTCCCACAGTACCATTAGCGGATGCCTGCAGTATCATTAGCGGATGCCTGCAGTATCATTAGCGGATGACCATATCTCCTATGATATATTGAGTGGACGACCTTCTATACTGAAACGACCCAAACTTCTCCTTACGGGAAAGCCCAGATTGCTTTGAAAACACGATACATCGGAACACAAACAATAGAACATTTCTATTACAACAATTTACATCAGAGTACAAGAATATTCCAGAGTATGAATAAATATTACACATTGGAAATACAATATCAGAGATTTAGTAAATTACAAAACAGCGGAAAATATATAACTAGCACAACTGAAAGAAATACACAGATACAAAGCTTCCCAAATATAGCTCCAGCTGTGATCTAGGATCCTGTGAAAATAAATATCTGAGCAAAACAAAACTACTAGCTGCCCAAGTGGAAAATATGGGCACCCAGATTTTAGGTTAAAACAATAAACTTTGAGTCAGTCATGGGACTGGTGTGAGAACTAAAACAGTTATTAAATCATTACTGTAAAATTTGGGAAATCATGGGACCACACCGTGTAACATGGAACGGGTTTACTCCACATGAATAAGAGTTTAAAATAAAACAACGCAATGCTTTTTAAAAAATGAATCTATTATAAGACTCAGGTACCACGACACAATGCAATGCAAGCCGGAGGATAGATTTTTCCCTTATAATAGCCAAACATGCTTGGTACGTTTAAAACAAGTCCTTTTGATATTACTATAAGTTTATAGCATCAAAAACAATTTCAATATAAATGTATCAGTCATAGATGCCATGGGTACCATATATCTTGTAACGAATCTGAAACGACCCGAACTTCCCCGGTGAGGAAAGCCCGGATTGAGTCGAGGACAAGCCACAAAAGAACGCAGACAGAAGAACATTTCATTGTATATTACAACAATTCCATCAGAATACAAGAATATACAGAGTATAAATGAATAAATATTACAAAGAAAATATCAGAGATTTAAATTACATTTAAATACATCGCAGCAGAAAATAATACAACACACAACTAGAAGTAATACACGGATACAGAGCTTTCCGAGTATCGTTCCAGCTGTAAATCAGGATCCTGTGAATATAAACCTGCAAAACCAAAACTACTAGCTGCCCGTATCAAAATAAGGGTACCCAGAGTTTAGGTTAAAACAATAAACTCCAGGTCAGTCATGTGACTGGTATGAGAACTAAAACAGTTATTAATCTTTATTTTAAAGTTAGGTAAATCAAGGGAGCACGCCGTATAACACGGAACGGGTTTCCTCCCAAGGATACCAATGCATAAAACAACAACGCCATGCTAAATAAAGAACAATGAAGCTATTATAAGACCCAGGTTCCATCACACTATGCAACGCAAGCCGAAGGATAGGGTTTTACCTTATAATAGCCAAAGAATGCTTGATACGCTAAATTTCATCTTTTATTATTTATCAAACTCCAACCGTAAATTAGTAAGAGAACGATTCCTAAGTATTAACCCCGAAGGCCGAAACCAACATCAGACCAATACCCAGGAAACCACCCATCTTAGCTCGTTTCCAGTTAGTTTCTGATTTTATATACAATCATAAATATCAATCATAGACGGCATGGGTACCATATATCATGTCGCCATATATAGGTATACAATCAAAAACCGCAAAATGTCGTATTGGAAGTTGGGTTATCATTTATGGTATGAACCGAGGCTAGGGATCGTCCTCACCGATTCGAGACTGTCTAGCCCGAGTCTCAGGCAAGCGGGCAGACACGCCTTGGATCGTCAGGGCCGGTCCACACGGAGTGGATTATTATGCCTGAACAATACGTCTCCCCGCCCTATGGGGCGTAAATGAGCAACCGAATGACTCCATCGGCTTCACATAGTCACCGATATATATCCGAGGCGCCTCGCAAACCAACAACCACATAAGTCAAACTCGTCAGGGCGTGTAAAACCACTGACGCCACTTCTAACTAGAAGGAAACGCATGCCCTCCCTGATGTCCGTCTCCCGTTTTTGGTTCATACCGGGTGTGAAACTCGCGAATTAAACGTTACACAAAGCTATGCCACAAAGGCCGTGCTTTGATCATCAACCACAAGACTTTGCTTTTCAACAGAAGCCTTGATCATTTGCATCTTAGCATGCCGCACAGGCAATTCACTCCATGCGTTTGATATCCATCAATATATGACCCCTGAGCTCGTACGTCTCAGAGAAGGTCGTTAAGCAAGAGAATAAATTCTCCGCCGCCAAACAGATATATATTTAATAGAAATCAATCACACAGACTAAATCCCAATGTCAGACACACAGTCCATTTACAAGTTCGTTCTGGGTCTGAACGAAACCGGAGGCACCTAGTACCCTGCATATCCATCGATTTCCAAGTACGTCTGGACGATCACCAACTGATTCCCTCCTCTTGGGTGTACGGCCGAATCAAGATCATCGGTAATTATTCAGACGACGTGAAGACCTCCGGTCTTCGACCACCGTCTTCATCTTCGACTTATCGTCGTATCAGTTATTCAGAATGGGATAAACCCGGTCTTTCCTAATAACTCGCGTATATTATAAACAAGTGTTACACAAACACAACATACGCCTCATTCCAATTCATCAGTCACTAACCGTAAATTAATTAGAGAATAATTCCCCAAATATTAACCCCGAAGGCCGAAACCAACATCAGATAAATATCCAGCAAACCATTCTGCTTAGCTAACCGACAGTTAGTTTCTAAACTTCACATTCTTAGGGAAAGGTTCCCATTAATTTTATCAAAGATAAATCTTTTAAATTTATTCTTTAATCTTCTTTTGAATATCAATTCAAACCAAATTATGGTTTATCCAAACTAGCCGGGATTAACGAACCTTACCGAAGTAATCATTTGTTTTAATTTCCCAATCCCAACCTATTCATCCCTTGAAGTAAAACTGGTAATACTTCATATCTAACACCACGGTGTTATCGGTAAATTCAATTACCATTTCACGTTCAAATCTAATTAAAGATTTAACTATCGCCTGGGGCAAAACTGGTGATACTCCATCCCCGATTTTTTCAATCTAATTAAAGATTCATTAAAACTCCATTTAGTTTTAATCTTTAACTGGGTTAAAGAATCAGTGTCATTTAAAACACGGTTCACGATAAACCCCAAAATCACATCACATTTCAATCAGTCCCTAACCGTAAATTAACAAGTGAGCAATTCCCTAAGTATTAACCCCGAAGGCCGAAACCAACATCAGATCAATACCCCAGAAACCATTCAACTTAACTAATCTCCAGTTAGTGAGACGACCCGAAATCCCGTTCTCACGGAAACAGGGTTATCTTTGGAATATAACACAGAAACATATAATAGCAGAACAAAATTAGATAAATACACCAGATAATGAACAATAAAATATACTGGATAAAAGTATCATTAGAGTTACACAGTATACAGGATCTTACTTAGTACAAATACAGTTCAGCTATACATAAATGTCTACAGCGGAAATAAACAAAATATGTACAATAGGAGCTGAACAGCATAAAAAGAGATAAATGATAGAATCCATCTTCAGCTCCAGCTATCCAGAAAGAACCAGCTAAACCTGAATACAAGGCTGCCCGTGCAGAAAAAAGGGGCACCCGAGTTTGAAAGTGAAACAAACTACGAGTCAGTCATGGGACTGGTATGAGAAATCCACTCAACACATATATAATTGGCTAATCACAGGACCACGCCACTTTCGTGGAACGGGTTTACTCCATTGGATTGCCAGTGCTTTAAAAACAAATCTTTCTTTTAAACATCGCTATGCTTTTTGTAAAAATGAGGCCGTTATAAGACTCAGTTCCCATCACACAATGCAACGCAAACCGGAGGATAGAGTTTTTACCTTATAATGGCCAAAATATGCTTGATACGAATAAAACAAAGGCATTTGGTATTATTGCTAGTGTTTATATGTTTGAAAACAATTTCATATCATAACTATCAATCATAGACGACATGAGCGTCCCATGCCACTATGTCGCCAAATGTATATATACAATCGAAATCGCATCATCACGTATTTGGAAATTGGATTTCCGTCATGAACCAAGGCAAAAGATAGTCCTTACCGAATTCGAGACAATCTAGCCCATGTCTCCGGAATAGCCGCAACTGCCCCTTGGATCGTCAGGGCCGGTCCACACGGAGTGGATTATAGTGCCTGAACAATACGTTCCTCCGCCCTTTGGGGCGTAAATGAGCCAACGAATGACTCCATCGGACCCGGATCGTCCGACCAAACCGAGGCGCCTCGCAACAGCAACAACCACATAGGTGAAAAGTATATAAATGTCAGGGCTGGTAGGTCACTGACACCACCCTAGCTAGAAAGAAACGCATGTCCTCCCTGATGTCCTCTCCCGTTTTAGGTTCATACCGAGGTGTGAGGCTCGCGAATTCACGTTATACACAAAGCTACGCCACACAGGCGGTGCTTTGATCATCACCACAAGACTTTGCTTTTCAACAGAAGTCCTGATCACTGCATCTTAGCATGCCACACAGGCAATTCATGCTATGCGACTGATGTCCATCGATATACAACCTCTGAGCTCGTGCGTCTCAGGGAAGGGCGTTAAGCAAAAGAATAAATTCTCCGCCGCCAAACAGATGTATATTTAACAGAAATCAATCAACACAGAATAAACTCCAATGTTAGACACACAGTCCATTTACAAGTCCGTTCTGGGTCTGAACGAAACCGAAGGCACTAAATACCTCGCAAACCCTTCGATCACCACGTGCGTCTGGACGATAACCACTCATTATCCATATTTCGGGATGCCTCCCAATCAGGACCTCGGTTACCATCCAAACGAGGTGAAGATCTCCGGTCTTCGACCATCGTCTTCATCTTCGACTTTTAATCGTCGGTCAATTATTCGAAATGAGAATTATCTCGGCCTTTTCAAATAATTCACGTATATTTAGAATTTCAAATCAATTTATTTCAATGGTTAAATTATTCGACAACACCAATTTAGTTCTTTAATGTAATTTTCACAACAAACACATTCAACCACCAAATATCACATAAATCGAGCAAATTCAGTTTATTTCCATTCCATATCGCTTATGATATTTTATAACTATTTATCGCTATTTTTATTTAATTTAAAATAGCTAATTTATTCAAAACGACGCTTCGGGCCATAAAGCGGCCGTGGCGCTGTTTTTCTTCAGATTTGATTTACACATATTTGAAAATCTAACCGTTGGATCTTCACAAAATTTACATCATTAGAAAGGTCTTTTCAAAACGAATCCAACGGTTCCAGTTTCGGGAAAATCCGACGGTCGGATCTCCCGGTACAATCGTTTGAATTTTCGATTTCAAAATACGAACTGCAGCGTCGTTATTCGATTTATTAAAATTATATTTATATTTATATATAAATATAATCGTTTTTGGCGCTGTTTTTCTTCAGATTTGAATTAAACATTCCAGACAATCCAACCGTTGGATTTTTACAAGGTTGGTGCCGTTGGAAAGATAATTCCAAGGCGAACCCGACGGTTGAGGTTTCGGGAAAATCCAATGGTCGGATTTCCCGTACTAGTTGTTTGAAATCATGGTTTCAAAATACGAACTGCACGACTTCGTTTCGTTTTATTTTTATTTTTATTTATATATTTATATAAATATAGTTCATTCAATGATTTCCATATCGTTTTCACTTCAAATATTTTTCTAACACCTTAAAATTTTGGAAAATTTCGCCATAACCTTCCCTGCACCGGGAGCATCGGGAAATCGCAAATAGCTTTCCCGGTCCTTCTAATCTCAAAAAGAAAAAGAAAAAGCCAAGCGGCTAGCCAACAGGCTCATAAAATCATCACCCAAACAAAACAGTAAATGTGTACCTATTTGTCGGGCACAAAATTTTATTCCTCTTCTGTAGCCCCTTTGCTATAACCTGTTCAATGAATATGCATGTACATATATATACAGTTCTTATCATTTATCATTTTCTATTCAACTTCATATTTGATTTCTATTTGGTTTAAAAACACCATTCATTCTAATGTTACATAAATAGGTGCAAATCATTTCATTAGCTAATTAATGAATATTTCAACTCATATATGTTTATTTTGAACAAGTGGCTATTTTTAACACTTCACATTTTAACGATTTATGCATACAATAAAAATGTGATTTTTATTGTAAAACAATTCATTTCAAAACACTATTCTTCTATATAGTTCAAGTTGGTGATAAAAATGGGATTTTTATCATAAAACAATTTCTTTCAAAATATGAATACCATTCAACACATGAATTTCTAATCAACGAATGAATATCAATTCAACACATGAATGTTTTCTATAGTTTCTATATATAGATAAAAATGTGATTTTTATTATCAAACAATTTATTTCAAAATATGAATACCATTCAACACATGAATTTCTAATCAACGAATGAATATCAATTCAACACATGAATGTTTTCTATAGTTTCTGTATATAGATAAAAATGTGATTTTTATTATCAAACAATTTATTTCAAAATATGAATACCATTCAACACATGAATTTCTAATCAACGAATGAATATCAATTCAACACATGAATGTTTTCTATAGTTTCTATATATAGATAAAAATGTGATTTTTATATTTTAAAACGCGAATACCATTCAACACATGAATTTCTAATCAACGAATGAATATCAATTCAACACATGAATGTTTTCTATTCAATGAATAAATATAGTTTAAGCATATGAAAATAATTCAAACACACGAATATTATTCAAAATTTCGGCAGCATAACGGCAGGGTAGTTAAACCGGGACCGTCCCTAGTACGGCTCCTCGCTCTACCTTAAAACCTCGCGGTTTTTGACAATGGGGATCATGCATCTAGTTCGCACGCAGGCGGCATGTATATATTTATTTCATTTCCACAAACTAATCCTATGTGGTTTCAACCAAATATTTCACAATCACAAACGGGTATTTTTCAACCACAATCAACCAATATCAATCACAAACAATCCCAAACAACCATTCGCTATCAATCAATTTTCACAACAATTTCAACCAATAAATATCGTCCATGGTTTGTGGACGAGGGGCGTATATATATATATATATATACATTTATATATAGCAATTTACTTTTATTTCAACACACACATATATATATATAGTAAAAGGAATTGAAGAGTGAGAAATTCTCACCAATAGCTATCCAATACCACTACTCTTCCTTTATTGAAATTTTCGCCAATCTCGCCCTTTGTCGCTTCGTCGCCCGTATTCTCTACATATGTAAAAATCGAATTTTTACTATGTTATTCAATATATAAAAATTGCATTTTGACTTCGCTATTCAATATATAAAGATCATATTTTTATTATTCCTATGATGTAAAAATTATATTTTTATTGCTTTAAAAATATAAAAATCATATCTTACTTCTTCTTCTACTCAATAAAAATTCCGTCTTTTCTATTTTAAAAATATGATCTTTTCTATTCTAAAAATCTGATCTTTCTATCCCAGTTCAAATCTTTTCTTTTTAAAGTTTGAATCTTTTTCTTTTTAAAGTTCTAATCTTTTTTCTTTTTAAAGTTAAAATTAAAAATCAAATTTATAACCTGTTTAAAATCAGTTTTTAAACTTTTTTAAAAATCAGTTTTATACCTTTATAAAATCAGTTTTTAAACTTCTTAAAAATCAGTTTTATAACTTTATAAAATCAGTTTTTAAACTCTTTTTTAAAATCAGTTTTTAAATTATTTTTAAAATCAGTTTTTAATGCTTTAAAAAATCAGTTTTAAATCATTTTTAAAATCAGTTTTTAATGCTTTAAAAAAATCAGTTTTTCATGCTTACCCTTTTAAAATTCAGTTTTTACAGAAATAAAAAAAAACGAAATTTACAGTATTAAAATAAAAATAAAAATAAGATAAAATACTTACTGTATCTCGAAGAAAGGGGGTGACAGCTAAGCTCGGAGCTGGCTTCGAGAGGGGCGGCGCTAGGGTTTCGAACGGGGGAGGCGGCTTCGAGGTCTCGAACGGCTTCGGGGGGGGGGGCGGATTGAAGGAGGAGGAGGGAGCGAGTGCAAGGAAGAGGGGGGGGAAGAAGATCGGAGGCGCGGTGAAGGTCTGGTCGAGGGCTGAAGGCGGGCGGCTGCTGCTGTTGCTTTCTTCTTCTTCTTCTTTTTTTCCGTCTGTTTAATGAATCGGGGGGGGGGGGGCAGAAAGGGAGATAAAGGGAGGGGATTTAAAATTTATTTTTATTATTTTATTATTTAATTTTTCAAAAAAAAGTTGACTTTCACATACGACCTCGAAACGAGGCCCACCGCCTGTCGTCCATAGCGTTTTACCCCCATTCCGAACACAATGGGATATGTATCGTAAGCTGATTCGATTGTTTCGAATAGTTTCCGTTGAATTTACATTTAAATCCTTATGTTGAATTTTAAACGTACATTTCAAATTACCGGGGCCACATACTAACTAGAAAAATTCCAGAAAAATATTTTCTAGCTTCGTATTGACGATACGGTCCTAACAAAACTAGTTTCGTCGAATTCTGAGACCGTTTGTAAAATGGCCAATTTCCAGTCGATTAAAATCAACAGAAACTGGTCAAACGCGTTTTCCTTTGCCACGCTCACATATTGATTCGAAAATTTATGAAATTTAAAACCTAACAATAACTTGACACTGCGGATCCAACAAAAGTGATTTCGTCGAAATCCGAGGTCATTTGCAAAATGTCCATTTTTAAGGGCCTGAATTCCATAGCGACTATTCAGAATTTTCAACTGGACATATTTTTGATTCCCGCTATCAAATTTCGATTGGTCGGATTCGTTAGAAAGATATCATCAAACAGATCCTAATGTTTTTGGTTTCACTAAAATCCGGATTGTTTTGCACCCGGTACAGTCCGACAAAGTTTGAATTCAATTTTTGAAACTGCCACGCCCTTTCAGGCCTTGTTTATAATTATAATTAATTATATTCGTTTTCAATTGTCGATTCGAACTCAGTTTTCATCGCCATTATTTAAAATATTTATTTTAAATATTTAAAATCCATTATTTTAGCCAATTAAATTTTTTTAAATTGGTTCAGATTTTCTGGGTCGTTACAATCTCCCCCACTTAAAACTTTTCATCCCCGAAACGGAACAAAGTCGAAAGTGGTTTGATAAATCTACAATCCCACAATACCACAACCAATTTGTTTCTAACCTTTCAAAAATATTCTGATCAACTTCTATATTCTTTTATAAATCATTCAGAGTATAGAATAAATAGTGCACATCCATGGGAAGAAAATAGCAACAGAATAGAGAATTATATGGTAATGCAAAGTATGGTAAATGTACCTTGCACCGGAGTCAATCAGAGATATCTACTCGGCATCTAGGATAAGCTTTCTGAATGCTCTCCTCAGTTTCCCAAGTACAATCTCGCGGATCTCCACTCCATTGCACTTTGACTAAGTGAACCTTTTTGTTTCTCGGCTCTTTGGTTTCTTTGCCGATAATCTTTAGCGGCTCTCGCCTCACAGCTAATTCTGGAGTAATTTCAATATCCTGCTGAGCTGCTTCTTCCACGATCAAGTCTGGATCATGAACGTGCTTTCGAAGTTAGGATATGTGAAATATATCATGAATTTCAGGCAACCAATTAGGCAGCTTGACCCTATAAGCGAGGGTTCCGATCCGTTCCAGAATAGGAAACGGACCAATGAATTTGGGTGCTAACTTTCCAGTTTTACCGAAACGGATTACTCCTCTCATCGGCGATACTTTCAAATATACATAGTCGCCAATTTCAAAGGATACATCCCTTCTTCTTCTATCGGCATAGCTCTTTTGTCGGCTTTGAGCGGCGAGTAATCGCTTCTTAATAAAATCGACTTTGTCGGCAGCTTCTCGAATCATATCAGGACCCAACACAAGTCTATTTCCAGGCTCGACCCAACAAGCAGGAGATCGGCACGGTCTACCATACAATGCTTCGAATGGCGACATTGTCAGACTCGCCTGGTAGCTGTTGTTATAAGAGAATTCAGCCAAATGCAGATGGTCTTCCCATGATCCACCGAAATCTATAACACAAGCCCGCAATAGATCTTCTAAAATGCGATTCACCCTCTCAGTCTGACCGTCTGTCTGAGGATGATAAGCTGTGCTTAGGTTTAACTTCGTTCCCAGCTCGACTTGAAATGCTTCCCAGAATTTGCTAGTGAATATTGTATCTCTATCACTTACTATACTGAGCGGCACTCCATGCAGTTTAACTATTTCCCTGAAGTATATCTGCGCCAGGCTCTGAGCGGTTCTGTTTGATCTGACAGGTATGAAATGGGCGGTCTTCGTGAAACGATCTTATCACCCAAATACTGTCATTCCCTTTTCTGGTTCTAGGCAGACCATCAATGAAATCCATAGAAATATGTTCCCACTTCCAACCAGGAACTTCCAGTGGTTGTAATAATCCAGCCAATTTCTGCTGGTCACTTTTGACTAGCTGGCAAGTAGGGCATCGACTAACATATATCGAGATGTCTCTTTTTAACGACTTCCACCAGAATGTGCGTTTGATATCGTTATACATTTTATTCACACCTGGATGGATACTGAGCTTAGATTTGTGGCATTCATCAAGCACATCTCTTCTGAGTTCAGGAATTTCTGGAACGCAAATTCGCCCTTCTAACCTCAGAATCCCTTCGCTATCTAACTGGAAATCCGAAGCATTGCCTTCACGAATTCGCTGACTTATTCCTTTGATAAATTGGTCATCTTCTTGGAGAGCCGATATCTTATCAATCAATGAAGTCGCAATGATGAAGCTGGCGATCATTTCATTCTTCCGACTTAACGCATCGGCCACGACATTGGCTTTCCCTGGAGTATATATAATTTCAAAGTCATATGCTGCAAGAAACTCCAGCCAACGCTGCTGCCTCAAATTCAAGTCCTTCTGAGTGAACAGATACTTTAACGACTGGTGATCTGTAAATAGTTCGAATCTCTCACCCAGAAGATAGTGTCTCCAGATTTTCAAAGAGAATATGATAGCCAATAACTCAAGATCATGAGTTACATAGTTTTTCTCGTGCGGCTTCAGTTGACGGCTAGCATAAGCAATCACTTGGCCTCTTTGCATTAACACTGCCCCAAGGCCTTCTCTAGAAACATCAGTCCAGACTTTTAGATCTTGGTTGCCATCGATGATGGTTAACACGGGAGCTGTCGTTAATCTTAACTTTAGCTCTTCGAAAGCCTCCTCACTTTCTTGAGTCCATTTGAACTTAGAATGCTTCTTTGTGAGCTTCGTTAAGTGGCCAGATATCTTCGAAAAGTCTTTAACGAACTTCCGATAATAGCTAGCCAATCCGAGAAAACTGCGGACTTCGGTGGGAGTACTAGGCTGTTTCCAGTTCTGAATAGCTGTGATTTTACTTGGATCCACAGCGATTCCTTCTTTCGATACGACGTGGCCCAGAAATTTTACTTCATCTTGCCAGAATATACATTTGGAAAACTTGGCCTTTAATACATTCCGTCTGAGAATTTCCAGAACCTGTTCCAAATGCTTTTCATGTTCGGCCTTTGATTTAGAGAAGATTAGAATATCGTCAATAAAAACCAGAACAAATTTATTCAATACTCCTCTGAATACTCTATTCATCAGATCGACGAAGTAAGCGGGAGCGTTACATAAGCCGAATGGCATTACTAACCACTCGTAGAATAAGTCGGGGCCTCTGAACGCTGTCATTGGAACACATTCTTCGGCAATTCGAAGTTGATGGAATCCTGTAGCTAGGTTCATTCGTGAGAATACTTGTGCTCCATTTAATCGATCCAACAAATCATCAATCCGCGGCAATGGATATTTGTTCTTTATCGTCTGCTTGTTCAGATCATGATAGTCCACGCATAGCCGTAGAGTACCGTCAGATTTTGGGACAAATACCACTGCTGCACCCCAATCAGAGAAACTAGGCCTGATCAGGCCCTTCCATACCAGCTGTCGTGTTTGATTGTCTAATTCCTCCTTCTCTTTCAAGGACATTCTTCGAATAGCGTGAACTACCGGCCTTGCATTGGGAATTAAAGCAATTTTGAAATCTATTTCTCTCTGCGGAGGTAAGCGAACGACTTCCTCGAACACATCCGCATAGTTCTTGACGACAGGAATGTCTTTGATGAGGTCCGGAATATTCTCTGTGACTTCAGGAACATTTTCAATTTGGGCTGGAGAAACATTCAAAGCTGCCCAGAAGTCTTTTCTATTAGCATTCTGACCTTCACACGGTATGGTTATATAACCCCCTGATTTAATCTTAGCTCTAACGACTCTCTCGGCGCATCTAACCTCTGCTT
Source organism: Allium sativum (assembly GCA_030737875.1). NCBI lineage: Eukaryota > Viridiplantae > Streptophyta > Magnoliopsida > Asparagales > Amaryllidaceae > Allium > Allium sativum. The sequence goes on from CM060920.1 coordinate 456,616,350, forward strand.
CATATTTGGTTAACCAATCCAATCCCAAAATAAGATCGAATTCATCAAAATTCATGACTACAGAGATAATAGGGAATTTATAGCAAGAAAAAGAGACGGGTACTGCACAAACCCAACTAAGATTGATGGAACCTCCAACTGGATTTCGGACAGTCTTTGGCTCTTTGAGCTTCTTCAAATTCAAATCCAACTTCTTGACTGCACTCTTTGCAATAAAGCTTCGCGACGCGCCTGTGTCAAACAGTACTTTAACTGGAATGTTTTTGACATTGAGCGTGCCTTCTAAAACGTCGGCCCTTTCTTGACTAGCTGAGGGCTCAGAAGTTTCTGCTACTTCATTTATTTGAGCCTCCTTGGTTGCCTTTAACAGCCGGCAATCCTGTCTTACATGGCCAAACCGATGGCAAATGCTGCATTCTCTGGTCTCTTGAAACTTCTTCTTTGACTTCGGTTCACTCTTCTTTAGTTTCTTCAAATATCTGCATTTTCCTTGCAAATGCCCCCGCTTATGGCAGTTATTGCATGTGGCGGTCGTTACTAGTTCTTTTTCGGATCTGGCCCTTTTTCGGTTTGCCTTGGGCTTCTTACCGACCTCAGACCTCTTACTGGCTTCAGGAATATCAGTTTCTGACTCTGTTTTGTCACTAGAATAGACTTCTTCTTCGTCGCATAACATTCCTTTCTTATGGAGATCTTCATACTGATAGGCCATATATATCATTTCAGAAAAAGGAAGCTTCACATGCCCCAATACCTTATTCTGGTATTTCCTTTGAAGTCCGTGAATAAATCTCATATTTTTCCTCTTCGGATTTTGAATTAGATGAGGAGCAAAGTGAGAAAGTTCATTGAATTTCTTATGATATTCGGGAATTGTCATGTCCCCTTGTATCAGATAAGAAAATTCATCGCATAATCTCTCGGTTGCTTCGGGAGGAGTAAACCTTTCCAAGAAAATAACTTTGAATCTATCCCAGGTGATATCACCTTCTGGATTATTCTCAATAACTGAATCCCACTAGAACAAAGCTTCATCTTTGAGAGCCCAGGAGGCCAGTAATCTTTTCTGGTCATCACTAAGCTTTAATGCTTCGAAGATTTTCTCAGCCGAACGAATCCAAGCTTGCGTCTTCATAATAGATTCTTCACCAGAGAACGGTATTCCACCCATATTTCGATATTTGATTAATAGGGCCTCAATATCCGGTTCTGCATTCCTTCTGCTTCTGACAGTCATTTTCTAGTACTTCTGCAAATGGCAGATCAAGTGTCAGGTCACAGAAAAGGTATTTTAAAATATAGAAACACATACTTCATATGTAAATATGTCTATCAAGGTGTAATTTCATTTTGCTTTACTCATACTAGGATATTACTGATCCTATCTGTATTGAGTTACCCGTCCGAGAACACTACTGGTTCTATTTCTGATGAGTTTGTTCGAATGTTATATTCCAGAACTAAGCTTAACCAAAGCTCTAATACCACGTTGAGACGACCCGAAATCCCGTTCTCACGGAAACAGGGTTATCTTTGGAATATAACACAGAAACATATAATAGCAGAACAGAATTAGATAAATACACCAGATAATGAACAATAAAATATACTGGATAAAAGTATCATTAGAGTTACACAGTATACAGGATCTTACTTAGTACAAATACAGTTCAGCTATACATAAATGTCTACAGCGGAAATAAACAAAATATGTACAATAGGAGCTGAACAGCATAAAAAGAGATAAATGATAGAATCCATCTTCAGCTCCAGCTATCCAGAAAGAACCAGCTAAACCTGAATACAAGGCTGCCCGTGCAGAAAAAAGGGGCACCCGAGTTTGAAAGTGAAACAAACTACGAGTCAGTCATGGGACTGGTATGAGAAATCCACTCAACACATATATAATTGGCTAATCATAGGACCACGCCACTTTCGTGGAACGGGTTTACTCCATTGGATTGCCAGTGCTTTAAAAACAAATCTTTCTTTTAAACATCGCTATGCTTTTTGTAAAAATGAGGCCGTTATAAGACTCAGTTCCCATCACACAATGCAACACAAACCGGAGGATAGAGTTTTTACCTTATAATGGCCAAAATATGCTTGATACGAATAAAATAAAGGCATTTGGTATTATTGCTAGTGTTTATATGTTTGAAAACAATTTCATATCATAACTATCAATCATAGACGACATGAGCATCCCATGCCACTATGTCGCCAAATGTATATATACAATCGAAATCGCATCGTCACGTATTTGGAAATTGGATTTCCGTCATGAACCAAGGCAAAAGATAGTCCTTACCGAATTCGAGACAATCTAGCCCATGTCTCCGGAATAGCCGCAACTGCCCCTTGGATCGTCAGGGCCGGTCCATACGGAGTGGATTATAGTGCCTGAACAATACGTTCCTCCGCCCTTTGGGGCGTAAATGAGCCAACGAATGACTCCATCGGACCCGGATCGTTCGACCAAACCGAGGCGCCTCGCAACAGCAACAACCACATAGGTGAAAAGTATATAAACGTCAAGGCTGGTAGGTCACCGACACCACCCTAGCTAGAAAGAAACGCATGTCCTCCCTGATGTCCTCTCCCGTTTTAGGTTCATACAGAGGTGTGAGGCTCGCGAATTCACGTTATACACAAAGCTACGCTACACAGGCGGTGCTTTGATCATCACCACAAGACTTTGCTTTTCAACAGAAGTCCTGATCACTGCATCTTAGCATGCCACACAGGCAATTCATGCTATGCGACTGATGTCCATCGATATACAACCTCTGAGCTCGTGCGTCTCAGGGAAGGGCGTTAAGCAAAAGAATAAATTCTCCGCCGCCAAACAGATGTATATTTAACAGAAATCAATCAACACAGAATAAACTCCAATGTCAGACACACAGTCCATTTACAAGTCCGTTCTGGGTCTGAACGAAACCGGAGGCACTAAATACCTCGCAAACCCTTCGATCACCACGTGCGTCTGGACGATAACCACTCATTATCCATATTTCGGGATGCCTCCCAATCAGGACCTCGGTTACCATCCAAACGAGGTGAAGATCTCCGGTCTTCGACCATCGTCTTCATCTTCGACTTTTAATCGTCGGTCAATTATTCGAAATGAGAATTATCTCGGCCTTTTCAAATAATTCACGTATATTTAGAATTTCAAATCAATTTATTTCAATGGTTAAATTATTCGACAACACCAATTTAGTTCTTTAATGTAATTTTCACAACAAACACATTCAACCACCAAATATCACATAAATCGAGCAAATTCAGTTTCTTTCCATTCCATATCGCTTATGATATTTTATAACTATTTATCGCTATTTTTATTTAATTTAAAATAGCTAATTTATTCAAAACGACGCTTCGGGCCATAAAGCGGCCGTGGCGCTGTTTTTCTTCGGATTTGATTTACACATATCTGAAAATCTAACCGTTGGATCTTCACAAAATTTACATCATTAGAAAGGTCTTTTCAAAACGAATCCAACGGTTCCAGTTTCGGGAAAATCCGACGGTCGGATCTCCCGGTACAATCGTTTGAATTTTCGATTTCAAAATACGAACTGCAGCGTCGTTATTCGATTTATTAAAATTATATTTATATTTATATAAAAATATAATCGTTTTTGGCGCTGTTTTTCTTCAGATTTGAATTAAACATTCCAGACAATCCAACCGTTGGATTTTTACAAGGTTGGTGCCGTTGGAAAGATAATTCCAAGGCGAACCCGACGGTTGAGGTTTCGGGAAAATCCAATGGTCGGATTTCCCGTACTAGTTGTTTGAAATCATGGTTTCAAAATACGAACTGCACGGCTTCGTTTCGTTTTAATTTTATTTATATTTATATATTTATATAAATATAGTTCATTCAATGATTTCCATATCGTTTTCACTTCAAATATTTTTCTAACACCTTAAAATTTTGGAAAATTTCGCCATAACCTCCCCTGCACCGGGAGCATCGGGAAATCGCAAATAGCTTTCCCGGTCCTTCTAATCTCAAAAAGAAAAAGAAAAAGCCAAGCGGCTAGCCAACAGGCTCATAAAATCATCACCCAAACAAAACAGTAAATGTGTACCTATTTGTCGGGCACAAAATTTTATTCCTCTTCTGTAGCCCCTTTGCTATAACCTGTTCAATGAATATGCATGTACATATATATACAGTTCTTATCATTTATCATTTTCTATTCAACTTCATATTTGATTTCTATTTGGTTTAAAAACACCATTCATTCTAATGTTACATAAATAGGTGCAAATCATTTCATTAGCTAATTAATGAATATTTCAACTCATATATGTTTATTTTGAACAAGTGGCTATTTTTAACACTTCACATTTTAACGATTTATGCATACAATAAAAATGTGATTTTTATTGTAAAACAATTCATTTCAAAACACTATTCTTCTATATAGTTCAAGTTGGTGATAAAAATGGGATTTTTATCATAAAACAATTTCTTTCAAAATATGAATACCATTCAACACATGAATTTCTAATCAACGAATGAATATCAATTCAACACATGAATGTTTTCTATAGTTTCTATATATAGATAAAAATGTGATTTTTATTATCAAACAATTTATTTCAAAATATGAATACCATTCAACACATGAATTTCTAATCAACGAATGAATATCAATTCAACACATGAATGTTTTCTATAGTTTCTGTATATAGATAAAAATGTGATTTTTATTATCAAACAATTTATTTCAAAATATGAATACCATTCAACACATGAATTTCTAATCAACGAATGAATATCAATTCAACACATGAATGTTTTCTATAGTTTCTATATATAGATAAAAATGTGATTTTTATATTTTAAAACGCGAATACCATTCAACACATGAATTTCTAATCAACGAATGAATATCAATTCAACACATGAATGTTTTCTATTCAATGAATAAATATAGTTTAAGCATATGAAAATAATTCAAACACACGAATATTATTCAAAATTTCGGCAGCATAACGGCAGTGTAGTTAAACTGGGACCGTCCCTAGTACGGCTCCTCGCTCTACCTTAAAACCTCGCGGTTTTTGACAATGGGGATCATGCATCTAGTTCGCACGCAGGCGGCATGTATATATTTATTTCATTTCCACAAACTAATCCTATGTGGTTTCAACCAAATATTTCACAATCACAAACGGGTATTTTTCAACCACAATCAACCAATATCAATCACAAACAATCCCAAACAACCATTCGCTATCATTCAATTTTCACAACAATTTCAACCAATAAATATCGTCCATGGTTTGTGGACGAGGGGCGTATATATATATATATATATATATATATATATATATATATATACATTTATATATAGCAATTTACTTTTATTTCAACACACATATATATATAGTAAAAGGAATTGAAGAGTGAGAAATTCTCACCAATAGCTATCCAATACCAATACTCTTCCTTTATTGAAATTTTCGCCAATCTCGCCCTTTGTCGCTTCGTCGCCCGTATTCTCTACATATGTAAAAATCGAATTTTTACTATGTTATTCAATATATAAAAATTGCATTTTGACTTCGCTATTCAATATATAAAGATCATATTTTTATTATTCCTATGATGTAAAAATTATATTTTTATTGCTTTAAAAATATAAAAATCATGTCTTACTTCTTCTTCTACTCAATAAAAATTCCGTCTTTTCTATTTTAAAAATATGATCTTTTCTATTCTAAAAATCTGATCTTTCTATCCCAGTTCAAATCTTTTCTTTTTAAAGTTTGAATCTTTTTCTTTTTAAAGTTCTAATCTTTTTTCTTTTTAAAGTTAAAATTAAAAATCAAATTTATAACCTGTTTAAAATCAGTTTTTAAACTTTTTTAAAAATCAGTTTTATACCTTTATAAAATCAGTTTTTAAACTTCTTAAAAATCAGTTTTATAACTTTATAAAATCAGTTTTTAAACTTTTTTTAAAATCAGTTTTTAAATTATTTTTAAAATCAGTTTTTAATGCTTTAAAAAATCAGTTTTAAATCATTTTTAAAATCAGTTTTTAATGCTTTAAAAAAAAATCAGTTTTTCATGCTTACCCTTTTAAAATTCAGTTTTTACAGAAATAAAAAAAAACGAAATTTACAGTATTAAAATAAAAATAAAAATAAGATAAAATACTTACTGTATCTCGAAGAAAGGGGGGGTGACAGCTAAGCTCGGAGCTGGCTTCGAGAGGGGCGGCGCTAGGATTTCGAACGGGGGAGGCGGCTTCGAGGTCTCGAACGGCTTCGGGGGGGGGGCGGATTGAAGGAGGAGGAGGGAGCGAGTGCAAGGAAGAGGGGGGGAAGAAGATCGGAGGCGCGGTGAAGGTCTGGTCGACGGCTGAAGGCGGGCGGCTGCTGGTGTTGCTTTCTTCTTTTTTTTTCCGTCTGTTTAATGAATCGGGGGGGGGGGGGGGGGCAGAAAAGGAGATAAAGGGAGGGGATTTAAAATTTATTTTTATTATTTTATTATTTAATTTTTCAAAAAAAAGTTGACTTTCACATACGACCTCGAAACGAGGCCCACCGCCTGTCGTCCATAGCGTTTTACCCCCATTCCGAACACAATGGGATATGTATCGTAAGCTGATTCGATTGTTTCGAATAGTTTCCGTTGAATTTACATTTAAATCCTTATGTTGAATTTTAAACGTACATTTCAAATTACCGGGGCCACATACTAACTAGAAAAATTCCAGAAAAATATTTTCTAGCTTCGTATTGACGATACGGTCCTAACAAAACTAGTTTCGTCGAATTCTGAGACCGTTTGAAAAATGGCAAATTTCCAGTCGATTAAAATCAACGGAAACTGGTCAAACGCGTTTTCCTTTGCCACGCTCACATATTGATTCGAAAAATTATGAAAATTGAAACCTAACAATAACTTGACACTGCGGATCCAACAAAAGTGGTTTCGTCGAAATCCGAGGTCATTTGCAAAATGTCCATTTTTAAGGGCCTGAATTCCATAGCGACTATTCAGAATTTTCAACTGGACATATCTTTTGATTCCCGCTATCAAATTTCGATTGGTCGGATTCGTTAGAAAGATATCATCAAACAGATCCTAATGTTTTTGGTTTCACTAAAATCCGGATTGTTTTGCACCCGGTACAGTCCGACAAAGTTTGAATTCAATTTTTGAAACTGCCACGCCCTTTCAGGCCTTGTTTATAATTATAATTAATTATATTCGTTTTCAATTGTCGATTCAAACTCAGTTTTCATCGCCATTATTTAAAATATTTATTTTAAATATTTAAAATCCATTATTTTAGCCAATTTAAAATTTTTAAATTGGTTCAGATTTTCTGGGTCGTTTCAGTTAGTTTCTGATTTTCTTAACTCCTTTGGGTCTAAGAACAGTATTTTTGAAGATACCGTTCACGACAACCCAAAATCACATTCCATTAATTATCGGGTTAAAGAACAAGTGTTATTTAAAACACTGTTCACGATAAACCCAAAAATCAATTTCAATTCAATTCCAATTAAATCTCATTTAATTGGTATTCTTCATTAAATCCAAATAAAAAGATTTAATCTTTTTCTCAACTGGGTTTAAGTACAGTGTTAACGAAGACACCATTCGCGACAAACCCAAATCCCATTTGATGTTAAATACAAGGCTCTGAATAGAAAATATACCGGCTTATATTCAATATCAAATTCTACGACCAACAAATATCGTATTGGAAATAACGATATTAATATATCTTTCAAATTCCCATAACAATATCTGTATTATCACGAAATCCAACATCGAAATATTCCGAAGACAATTTCGATTCAAATCCCTTCCAATTCAATTATTGGAAATTCTGGCTATATTTCAAAACCATATCAAATTCACTTTATTTATTTCAAAAATAAATGAATTATAATTCTAGTTCAAAACTAGTTCATTTCGATAAAAATCTATTTTTATCTTTTCAAATATGGAGTTTTTCATTCCAATTCTTTCCAAATCATTTCTTATGATTTAACACAAATTATTACTATTTTTCATAATTTTATCAAGGCCCGTACAGTCGATTTCCATCAACGGCCATCGAACTGCACTTACAGCGACCTTTTACAAATTTGATTTGGACATAATTCCAAATCAAACTGTTAGATTTCTAATTTCTAATATCCGTTAGAAATTTCTTTTCGATACGAACCCAACGGTTCCGGGTTTCAGGAGAATCCGACGGTCGGATCTCCCGCAATATCCATTCGAAGTCAATGGTCGAAATTCACGAACTACCGCGGCGCGGCGTGTTCTATTCAGGCCATTATATATATAATATATATTATATATATTTCGTCGATTTCCTTTTAAAACGTATTTTAAAAACTGTTTTAAATTCGTTTTCAAAACGATTTCAACTTCCATCTCAAATTCAAATAAAAATTGAATTTTCCAATATAAATTCGTTTTAAATTCATTTAAAATGGATTTCAATTCAAATCGATTTTAATTTGATTTGAATTCATTTTCTTTTCAATTCAACTCGATTTGAATTCATTTTATATCCAATTCGATTCGAATTCGTTTTATATTCAATTCCATTCGAATTCGTTTTATATTCAATTCAATTCGAATTCATTTTATATTCAATTCAATTCGAATTCGTTTTATATTCAATTCAATTCGAATTCGTTTTATATTCAATTCAATCTAATTCGAATTTCAATTCTTTTCAATATAATTCGAATTTCAATTCTTTTCAATATACATTGAAAAATGAATAAAATCGATATAAATCTCGTTCGCGTCAAAATGGCGTCAATCTAATCAACACGGCTTCATATATTTCTATTTTCAAATATTCTATTCCAAATATTTCTATTTCAAATATTTCTTTTTCGAATATTTCTATTTCAAAACTGGAATGAGGCCCAATCAATTTCCCTAGATTTTATTTCTATGGATTTCCATACAACGCATGTGTATATCAACAACGACAAATAATCAACCATCATCCAAAGTGTATTCTACACTGTATAAGCATCAAATATAAATATTTAACGCTTATAACAGTCTGTCAATCATTCGATCGACATACAACTAATTATTGGGATTAGTGTATGTCATATATCATCCCAATACACGTGTGGGGTTTCAAACAATCAAACACAGATTTTATTTGTGCAGTTGGGTGATGTGTAAAATTTATCGTCCCAATCAATATCAGTCAAATGTGTGTATATAAACAAATCGTCCGATTTGTTTATATTTATTTATTCACATTCACGTTAAAAATTATATTTTCAACTATAGAATATTTTCCACTATAAAATATTTTATTTCGTTTCACATGACATCACACAATCAACTACACATCAAGATCAAACAAACAAGCATACAAGCCGTCCATGGTTTGTGGACGACGGGTGTTGGGTGCTACTAAACACCGTCTACATCCTAGTATATATTTTAACTAGAAAAAGAAAATTAAAGGTGAGAAGTTCTCATAGAGGGTTCTACTCCGCCGTGCTTTGCTGTTGAACTGCTGAACCGTCTGGATCTGTTTGAAATTCCAATGCAATCCTTTTCACGCTGTTCAAATAAAAATTATATTTTTATCACTTTATTTCAATAAATAAAAATCATATTTTTATTTCAACTTCATATATATTTTTACAATGCTTCTTTCTATATAAAAATTATATTTTTATATTTCTACTTCTAATATAAAGATCGAATTTTTATTATCTATATTATATAAAAATCATATTTTTATCGCTATTCTATATATATAAAAGTCAAAATTTTATCTTCACTTCATATATATAAAATTATATTTTCAACTTCCTACTTATATAAAAATTATATTTTTATTACCCTACATGAATAAAAATCATATTTTTATTTTGCTCCTTACATAAAATTATATTTTTATTTTCTTCATGGGTTAAAAATTATATTTTTAACAACATAAAAATCCTAACTTTATTTCATTAAAAATCTCAACTTTATCTCGTTAAAAATCTCAACTTTATAGTTAAACTTCTACAAACTAAAAAATCACCTTGACCGGATTTGAAAATCGTTCAAAGACGATTGTTTTCCCTTCCACCTTCTGAGTTCTGGATGTGGATCTCAACCAGCATGCCCCCAACCACCATAGCAGCCTTCCAAGCATTTTCTCTAGCACACGGAGCACGCTGGAGTTCATGGCGACAGCTGCGACGATTGAGCGAGGCCGGTGGAGGGAGGAGCTCGCGCTCTAGCCGACAAAAAGAGGGGGACCTGACGGCGCGCTGGCGGAGCAGGGTCTTGGCAGCGGTTTAGGGTTGCGAGGAGGGGAGGTTTTCGCGAATCAGGGAGAGGGGGTGCACTCGTGGTGGAGAGAGGAGGAGCAAGGAAGGGGGAGGAATTCCGATCATCGACGGTTGAGGGGGGTTCCGACGCGCAGGCGGAGCAGGCGGGCGATTTGGGGGAGGGCTTCAGGGATCGACGGGTTTTCTTTTGAAAAGGGGCTCCGTGATTTCTGAGTTAGGTTAGAGAATAAAGGGAGGTGTGTGTATATATATTATTTAATTAATATAATTATCCATAAAGTCACTTTTTCGTTTGTACCCCCAAATCGAACCCATCGACTGTCGCCTCTAGCTAATTGCGCACATTCCGAACACAATGGGATATGTATCGTAAGCGGATTCGATCGTTTCGATCAGTTTTCATCAAAATTAAAATATAAATCTATATATTAAATTTGAACGCGCATTTCAATTTACCGAGGCCACATACTTACTCTAAAAATTCCCGAAAAATATTTTCTAGCTTCGTATTGTCGATACGGTCCTAACAAAACTAATTTCATCGAATTCTGAAACCGTTTGAAAAATGGTCATTTTCCGGTCGATTAAAATCAACTAAAACTGGTCAAACGCGTTTTACTTCGCTATGCTCACATATTGATTCGAAAAATTATGAAAATTGGAATCTAGTAATAACTTGACATCCCGGATCCAACAAAAGTGGTTTCGTTGAAAACCGGGGTCGTTTGCAAAATTTCCATTTTTAAGGGCTAGAATTCCATAGTGACTATTCTGAATTTTCAATTGGACATATCTTTTGATTCCTGCTATGAAATATTGATTTTTCGGATTCATTGGAAAGATATCCTCAATTAGATTCTAATATTTTTGGTTTCGCTAAAATCCGGTTTATTTTGAATCCTGTACATTCATTTGAAGTTTGAAATCGAATTATCGAACTACCGTGCCATTTTCAATTCCTTTTATAATTTAAAATAAAAATTTTTATATTCTAACGACGATCTATATAAATATATACGTTCAGATTCTATTCAAAATAAATTTTTCGTCATTATTATTTAAAATAATTCATTTTAAATATTCAAAATTCATCAAAATTGCCAAAATAAATTTTTTAAATTGGCACGGATTTCCGGGTTGTTACAGAATCGGTTTTTCACCATTTAAATATATGAGATTGATTTGAATTTAGTATTTAAGAATTTATATTTGTTTATAATTTTGGAATTTAGTATATTTAAATTGATTTTTGAGTTGACATTTATAAGCAGTATTTTAAAATTTTAAAATTTGAGTTTGAATTGTTTTGTTAAACTTAATGGTAGTAATATTTTAAAATTTATTGAAATATACTATTTGAGAATTTATTTAAGAAGTTGTGAATTTTTTTTAGATTTAATTGGAGATTTATAATTGAATTTAAATAAATTTGTTTAGTGAATTTGGTTTTAAATTAAAATTTTGGATACATATAAATTCACTGTGTTGTAGATAAATGGTATACACTTAAAATAAAAAAATTTATTTGACCTTGACACTTGTTTTAATTTGCTGAACTAGGATGCCATATGTTCATTGTATTCTAAAGTGGTTAATGTGTGTCCCTATTTTACATCGCGTGTCACCGTTCTCCTTTTACCTTTGTTTGCCATGTTCCCTTTGTTTCTCCACAGCTCTCATTTTATTCTTCAACAACAAACAAATATCCCCAAAATCAAATCGACTTTCCCCAATTATAATCCACCATCGAAAATCAACGTCGCCCTCCTCGAAATCAATTTGCGGTGCCACTATATCATCCTAGCCACGATCTTCTTGATGGCGTCCTTTCCTTTCCCCAAACCTGTCTTTTTCTCAATCGCCTAAACCATCGCTTCGCCGCTCCTCTCTGTTGACACCCACCCTCGTCAACGCGGAAGTCGCCATCGTCCGGTGCTCCGCAGTCCCCATCTCGCCACCGATGGAGCCTAGATGTCGACCGCACCAACAAGCGTAACCACCTGAGCAATCGAAGCCACCGGAGCCTAAGACGCAGCAGCCCTTCGTTCTCCATCGCCTCTCCCTATTCCAGTGACGCCATCATCAACTCAAAGTCAACCCGACTTCCTCAATTTTGATCTCCTCCGCATTTTTTCTTTTGACCTGAGCCGCTATTAGTACCCATCATTCGCAACATGTTCGGTGAGCTTTCCCCAAAGACCTTCCGAGTTCACCAGCTGCCAAGCCCGCCCCGTCGGTCACCACCTATAGCCAACTTGCTGCTGTCTGCTTCTGATTCGACAACGAAAGGTAAGTTTAACTTATAGTTTTACTTATTTCAAGTTGCTTACTTCGGGTTACATGGAATATAATTTGTTAAGGCTATCTGCTGCTACTATATTTCGCCATTTGTTAGGCATTGTTAAGATGAAATAGAGAACTGGGTTCGTATGTGGTATTGTATTTAGTTCGTAACATGGCATTCTCTAACCGCTTCCATTTTAGTTGTCGCATGCCCCGAGTTAGCCACTCATGTCGACAAATTATTAACTGTGTTTCGTTGGTTTCCTTTGGTTATGTTATATGCATAGCAGTCTACGTATATTTTTATGCACTTTGATTTGCATCCCTAATTAGGTTGTTGGATAACATTTCATTTCACATATTATTTTCGGATTTATTTACTGACTTTATGGACCCTTAATGGAACACCTTGTTGTTATGTGCATATAAAATTGATGTTCATTTCTATTACCTGCTCACCTGTGTATGATTAACATGTTGTAAATTTTTCCCAAATTCATTAACGCTGTAGTCTTTTGAGGATACCCCAGTGTGAATCCTGGAAACCCGCGCTTAACCTTGCTGCAAATTATTACAATTTCATGCCTTAACATTCGAATGATTCATACCGTGACATAAATGCATGTCTGCATGGCCTCAGGTTTAGTTGAAATAGAATTTTTCTTGTCTCCATTTTGGTGAGATTTTCTACCTATGTATGCTACTGAGCTATCAAAACTAAATTTTGAGGTGTGCAAACTATATATACTTGCATTTTTAGAATAAAACATATGTGAGTGTCAAGTATTTTTGTTAGGAGTTATTCTGAAGAATGTATATAGCTGTAGATAGCGTATAATTATAGGTTTAGAAATAATTCGGAACAAACACCACATGTTAGTGTATATTCAAATAACAAATGAATCAAAATAAAGAGTAGCTCATTTATAATTTTAACTAAACTATCATTTTAGTTAGCACAAGTTTTGCTGTAGTGTTGGCTCATATGTTTATTCCATTTTTTTGTCCTGTTGATACATACACCCTGCATGCTATCCAGTTCAATTTATACATGCATAAAATGGTGGACCCTTCATTACTAGCCACCTTTTCGCTACCACCCATTTTCGTGTGAATGCATGCACATATTTGGTCTTTTTTGGGTACATTGTAGGCAGTCCACTGGTTACTATGTTTGCATAATTTAATATAGTATGGATTAACGATTATATTCATGTGGTATATCGAAATAACTAACTTGAAATAAGTTTAATCCTGACTCGGGTGTTTTGTGTATTTTGCATAGAACGCTCGGGTCAGGTCCTAAGTGTTCCAGATAAGCAGCTCGCAAATTGAAGAGGAACGTGAAGACGCAAGACGCACATATGTGCGCGCAAACTTGAAAAAAACTGTAACTTTTATTCTTCCAAAAATTATGCACACTAAATTATATATTTTTCCGCTGTATCGAAATTGTATAAACTCCGATTATGTATATAAAAATTTTATTCCACTGTTATTTATATCGTACTCTGTGATTCTGTGTGCAATTCTATTTAAACCTTTTAAGCTAATAACGAGCTGTCATTATGAGCGTTCTGAGTTGGTTTAATTACCGACTTGAAGCGGTCAAAAAGGAAGGTCATTACAATGTGGTATCAGAGCTTTGGTTTGACAAAGCTTAGCTTATCGGGTTTAAAAACTCACTAGAGATAGAGTAGCAATACTCTAGAATGAGTGGAATTGACACAAGAATTGCTGTAGAGAGAGTGTATTTTGAAAGTATAAATTAATTTGAAAAGCGGAATTATTTTGGAAATATAATTTATGATAAGAGTTTGAGTATTTTATCGACTTCGAAGTTGGACTATCAAGTAGGTACAGATTTTGAATATACGCCTGGCCAGCGTATGTACAAGGTCTTATGCGTGCTAGACAGATATAGAATCATATTCTAGTCACTTGGAGAAAATTCTAGTGAGTGTTCGAACATCATCAGTAGTTTATTTTCGAGTTTCGAAAATGGGATGACTGTATGATTCCGATTTAAACGTCGAGAATTACTTGAAGCCGTTTAGAAAAATGTTTGCAATGTATTGATAAATTTTAAATCAAATGTTTACTAGAATGGATAAGCGAAATAAATCAGAAAAGTATAAATTGATTCGAAAGTGAATTGAGATAAAATTTGAGATCATTGAAATAAGATTGAATAATTCTAATAAAATGTTCCGATAATGTAATGTGAACTTGAGTAGATAAGCGGAATTTTAATAAAGTGATTATTGTAGAATATATAAACAGAAATTGCAAAATGAATCGAGATAAATTTGAATAAAATTGGACTTGAATGTGTGTTTGAAAATATAATCTTGTCAATTTGCTCGTTGTGTTCGTTTTGCCTCGACCTGTCATTGCCTATCGCTTATCGATTCGAACCATTCGTGCTTGAATTTTTGAAATTGTCCAATCTTGATCCCATTCGAAATCCATCTACGAGTTGTCATCACTTGCCGAAATATATGAATGTAATTCGAGTAAGTTAATAAAATCAGTTATTCAAAATACACATTTCAATAAAATGATTGTGTGAGATGTTTGGCAGGTGTTAACAAATAAAGGAGGTATGATGAATGAATATATATATATATATATATTTGAATAAAAAACCCAGAACTGAATCTCGAGTATGAGTTGAACGATAATCATCCTATTGTATTAGGATAATTTAATATGTATACCTAGAATAAATATCTCGAAGAAAACTACCGACAATGAATTGAGTATAAGCTCAATTTTTCAAGCGAGATCTGAATTTTGAGTTATATTTTATAATCTCAAAAGAATTTGAATGAAATTTTGAACAATTGATTCAATTTGAAGTATAATTGAAATTAGGATTTGAGTTTTGAACTTGACTGAAATTGAAAATGCGAATGGAAACTCCAGTATTGAGCTACTTTGAACCTTGGGTCGGACTTGAATGTAAGTGAACTGAATTTGAGGATAAATTGAGTTTAATCTCAAAATTGGAATCGACAATTGTTAAGAAATTTGAATTTTGGATAATTGATTCGATTGGATTATCTTTGAAAGTAGTATTCATTATAAAACTATTTTATTTGAAATGATTCATGTATATTATTTAAATTATGTTATAAGCCTAAGTATTTTTATTTATTTCAAACCATTTGGAAAACCTAATCATTAACTTATTTTCCAAAACTATCTATTTATTTAAATCTATGGTACATCAAGAGTTATTTTACAAAACTTACCTATTTATTTCCAACCTATTTTAAAAAATCTATTTATTTATTTAAGTTAGTTTTTCATCAAGCTATTATTTTTTAAAGATTATTTTGTGAAACTTAGTTATTTTGATAAAAGTATATATCCAATCTGAACAAATTAAGATCCAAAATGATGAATGTAAAGACTCAATTGGATATCGATAATTGTAATGTGAACTCCAAATTGAATGTGAATGTTGATAATGAATCAAATTTGTAAATGTGAATTTAAATTTTGAAATGATATTGGATACTCGAATCATTTTGAAATTAATTCAATTTGAACCTAGAAGGAAATTTTGAAGATTGTCGATATATGAATACTTTGATGTGAAATTTGAAACTTATATATGAATTATATGACTATAAGATTTGAAAACTATTATGGAAACGAATCTTATATAGTGGAATATATAAGAATGATGTTTGAAAATATGATTTGGAAAGAAAATCTTATGTAAATTGACATAAGTGCGATATAGGCGAAACATGAAATGAAGTATTATGTGTATATAGTATCTTATGTGTTCAAAACCAAAGATATAGGAAAAGACCTTCCATCGAAAGTCGCGAAGGTGTTGGAACTCCTTGGGAGTGTCCATTCGAAAACCGCAGCTGCGTTGGAGATCCAATGTTTGGAACCTCCATCGAAATCGGTGCCCGTAAGATGGGGACATGTATTATATTATGATTTATAACCATGGCGAAATTCGTGGGGTGTGATACCAGCGGACACAAGCGATTCTACTGGGATAGTAGCGTAACCGGCGCGTGTCTGCGATCCATGGGGAAGAGGAGTATTTTCCATATCTATTTTTCTAAATGTTTTAAGTATTTTCACTAGGAGTTGAAACAATTATATAATTTAGTACTTGGAGATTTTTAGTCACGTGTCGGTAGCACGTATGCCTAAATTTCTGTAAGAACAAAAATGAACTTTTAAACTTCGAGTTATCAAGTATTTTCGAACTTTAAATAACAAATCGATATTATGAAATTAAGACTTGTATAACCTAAACAAATGAATTAAGAAAGAGGGTTTTAAAGGGTTTTGCCAGTTCACAACTTTGAAATGAAATAAAACACTTTTTCTAAATTGTGAACACGAGAATTTATGTTTAAATCTAAGTTTTGTAAATCAAAATTTTGTAGAAGATTATGCATATTTATAAAATGATGAATCGAATAAATATTTTTTTTTCGAGCTTCGAAATTACTATTGGTTTAACCTATATATATTTTAGTATGATTTTATATGTGATAAACACGTAGTATTTTGATGATTTGACATGAAATGGTATTCCAAGATTTGATAATTACTCTTAAGATGTTAATTGTTTCTAATAGAAACATGAATTTTAGATTGAAACCAATATAAATGAAACTGAATGAGATCAATCGAAATGAGAGCAAATTAAATTTATGTGGTAAATGAAGGCAATAGTCTAATTGGAATTCAGTGAATGTAAATCCATTAAGTGGTTGGTAAAATAAAGAAAGATAACTCTGCAAGGGAAATGGAAATGGAACGAAATGTAATGAACAAAATTTAACTTATCGATAAAATTATGAATTTTGTAAAACAATGAGAAATTGGAGTGGAAAAAATTTGAAAGTAATTGTGTAATGTCCCGTATTTTTAGCGATATAATAATTAATTTATTTAATTGTATAAATAGTGATTTAGAGATTTGAATGGTCGTAGAATTAAATAATAGTGAATTTTTAATTAAATTAAATAATAGAATAATATATTTAATTCTGAAATAGTCGGAAATAGGGAATTGACAATATTGTGTGCATTGGACAACTCAATATATATATCAGTTTAGAGTTGAATTATATTCATGAATATATTATATAAACGAAGTTTGAACGTATAATTATATTATAATTATAATCGAACTCGAAATGGTGCGGCAGTTCGTTATTTGGCGATTTGAACTTCGATTGAATATACACAATCCGTTTTAAGTTGGATTTCTGTGAAACAAGAAACGTTAGGAGCTGGTGAAGTATATTTTTCTAATGGAAGAGAAAAATCGGGATTTTCGTCATGTAGATTTTGATTTATGTCCAAATCAAATTTTCGAAAAGTTGCTATGGAATTCCTTTATAAATTATAGCGATTTATTTATATTATAAAAGGATTTTTCAATATAAATTGAATATCGATTCAACCGGGATTTGAATATCGAGTTATAAATCCAATTGGAGCTGTATGATATTCTATTGTGAATATATATGATAATATATATTTATTTATATTTAATTTAATTGTTTTTAAATATATTTATATATTTAAATGGGTTATTTAGAGCTTTAAAAATAGCCAATTTTGCAAACGACCTCCTTTTTCGACAAAACTAATTTTGTTGGATCCGCAATATTAAATTTTTGCCAGATTTCAATTTTCGTGATTTTTGAAGTCAGTATGTGGCCATATGGGATTTTAATGTGAAATATAGTCGATAATTTGACTTTAAAAATTTGTTGTGTGAGTAAACGGAGTCAGAATTCGACGAAACAAGTTTCGTTGGGTCCATAATGTCAAACTGTAGCTGCATGTCCATTTTTATCGAATTTCGATATTATACGTGATCATAGGGATTTTTAGTGACAAATATAGGCAGCGTAGGGATAAAAATAAATATAATAATTGAATATAAAATTATTTAAATTTCCCTATAAGTACCATACATTATTTCTAAACCCTAAACATTTCCTCTTCACAGTCAAATGAAATTCCGCCGCCATCAGTCTTCTTTCCAACGTGATATTTCCCTCTTTGAAAAATCATATTAATCCAAATAAAATTCTATAAATCTTTAAATATATATATTTATGGAATCCTAACGAGAATCTCTACGCTCTCGTACCATTTTTATGTTGCTCGACATCTTCTTTTCCGTCGCTGGAAAGTGAACAGCGAACTAGGGTTAAGGGTTTAAGGGATGTGAAGCAATGATTCATGTTGTTGAGGTCATTTTCGGATTCGTAGTGGAGAATGGAAGGTGTTGGTAGATTTTTGAAGGATTCCGCGTTGAATGATGTCGATACTGGTACTGCTGTCGAGGCTTTGGAGGTCGACATCGCTTCCTTGTTCCTGAGCTAGGGTTCGATAAAATATACATAGGGATGTAGAGGTCGGTGAGAGATAAACGTTGGTGGTTGCGGGTTGAAGAACGGTGTGGAAATGAAAGGGGCGATGGAGGTCAAAGACGGTGGAATGGTGATGGAGCTATCGGGTTCGATCTGTTGTCGAGGAAGGAGGGATAAATATTTTTGCGAGTCCGGGCTTGAAATTTGAGCGGGCCGGGTTTTAAAATCTGATGTTGGGCCAGATGAGAGGTTAAGGCCCATTTTTAATTTTAAATACATGTTTTTATTTTAAATTAAATGTATTAACTTGTGTAAGTCATAACTTGGTCATACATGAACGAAATTCAGCGAAACAAGATCCAACAGGATCGTATAGACGAGAGCAACACGATGGAACTAACTGGGAGTGAATCGGAGCTCGTTACAATTTATAGCGAAATAAGTTGTTGGAATCAAATCAATGACAGTTATTCGTTATTTAACGATGAACTGCCAAGGTGAGTAAAACTCACCAACTCTATCAGTTCATATTTTTATAACGTATATTTAGAACTGATAAATGATGATTGATTGCTATGTATTGACTGCTTGGTTGAACTGCTAAGTAATTGGTTGAAATTATAGATCTGGTTATATATATATATATATAAATATATACATATATATATAAATATATATATATATATATTGATTCTGTTTAGCAGAATATTTCATAGTGAAATGAAATTGATGTTAATTGTATTGTTTAACATCTGTGGATGAAGGGAAACAGGTCGGAGGAATCCAACTGGATTCCTCAACATTTATTTTACTGTTTTTTTATATATTGTAATATATGATGTGATATATAATCTGTGTTGATTACGTGTAACAACCCGTAAAATCTGGGCCAGTTTAAAAATTTTATTTTGGCAATTTTAGCGAATTTTGATTATTTAAAATGAATTATTTTAAATAAAATCGACGAGAAATTTATTTTGAATATAATTCGATCGTATATATTATATACGTCGTCGTTAGAATATAAATAATTATATATAATTATTAATAGAATTGAAAATAGCGCGGTAGTTCGATAATTCGATTTCAAACTTCGATTGAATGTACCGGGTGCAAAACAATCCGGATTTTAGTGAAACCAAAAATGATAGGATCTAACTGATAATATCTTTCTATCGAATCCGAAAAATCAAGATTTCATAGCGGGAATCAAAAGATATGTCCAGTTGAAAATTCTGAATAGTCGCTATGGAATTCAGGCCCTTAAAAAATGGAAATATTGCAAACGACCTCGGATTTCGACGAAACCAGTTTTGTTGGGTCCGTGATGTAAAATTATTGCTAGGTTTCAAATTTCATAATTTTTCGAATCAATATGTGAGCGTGGCAAAGGAAAACGCGTTTGACCAGTTTCAGTTGATTTTAATCGACTGGAAAATGGCCATTTTTCCAACGGTCTCAGAATTCGACGAAACTAGTTTTGTTAGGACTGTATCATCAATACGAAGCTAGAAAATATTTTTCTAGAATTTTTCTAGTTAATATGTGACCCCGGTAATTTGAAATGTACGTTTAAAAATTCAATATATAGAGTTAAATGAAAATTTAACGGAAACTGATTCAAACGATCGAATCAGCCAACGATACATATCCCATTGTTTTCGGAATGGGGGTGATACGCTATGGACGACAGGCGGTAGGCCTCGTTTCGAGTTCGTTTGCAAAAGTCAACTTTTTGCAATTAAAAATTAAAAACTGTAAGAACCCTTAACTTCCCCGTGAAGGAAAGCACGAATACTTTGAGAACAACACACAAAAGGACGCAGACGGAAGAACATTTCATTGTTAATTAAAACAATGCATCAGATTACAAGAATATACAGAGTATGAATAAATATTACACAGAAATATCAGAGATTTAAATTACATTTAAATACATCGCAGCGGAAAATAATACAACATACAACTAGAAGAGATATACGGATACAAAGCTTTCCGGATATCGTTCCAGCTGAAAACCAGGATCCTGGGAATATAAATCTGCAAAACCGAAACTACTAGCTGCCCGTGTCAAAATAGGGGCACCCAGAGTTTAGGTTAAAACAATAAACTCCAGGTCAGTCATGTGACTGGTGTGAGAACTAAAACAGTTATTATTCTTTATTTTCAAAGTTAGGTAAATCAAGGGACCACGCCGTATAACACGGAACGGGTTTCCTCCCAAGAATATCAGTGCATAAAACAACAGCGCAATGCTAAATAAAGAAAAATGAAGCTGTTATAAGACCCAGGTCCCATCACACAATGCAACGCAGCCGAGGATAGGGTTTTCCCTTATAACAGCCAAAGAATGCTTGATACGTTTTAAAACAAATCATTTGATACTACTATAAGTGCATAGTGTATAAAACAACTTCAAATCATAAGTATCAATCATAGGCGACATGAGCGTCCCATGCCACTATGTCGCCATATATAGGTTTACAAATAAAACCGCAAAGTCACGTATTTGGAAATTGGATTTCCGTCTATGAACCGAGGCCAGGGATCGTCCTCTACCGATTCGAGACAATCTAGCCTACCATGTCTCAGGAACAGCCGCAACTGCCCCCTGGATCGTCAGGGCCGGTCCACCGATGTGGATTATTATGCCTGAACAATACGTCTCCCCGCCCTTTGGGGCGCAAACGAGCCAACGAATGACTCCATCGGACCCGGATCGTCCGATCAAACCGAGGCGCCTCGCAACAGCAACAACCACACAGGTGAAAAGTATATAAATGTCAGGGCTGGTAGGTCACTGACACCACCCTAGCTAGAAAGAAACGCATGCCCTCCCTGAGGTCCTCTCCCGTTTTGGGTTCATAACCGGGGTGCGAGGCTTGCGAATTCACGTTACACAAAGCTGTGCCACACAGGCTGTGCTTTGATCATCACCACAAGACTTTTCTTTTCAACAGAAGCCTTGATCATTTGCATCTTAGCATGCCACACAGGCAAACCACTCTATGCAACCGATATCAGTCACACAGAATGAAATCCAATGTCAGACACACAGTCCATTTACAAGTCCGTTCTGGGCCTGAACGAAACCGGAGGCACCTAGTACCCCGCATATCCATCGATCTCCAAGTACGTCTGGACGATCACCTACTGTTTCCATCTTCTTGGGTGTACAGCCCAATCAAGATCATCAGTAATCACCCAAACGACGTGAAGACTTCTGGTCTTCGACCATCGTCTTCATCTTCGACACCACGTCGAATCAGTTATTCAAAATGGGATAAACCCGGTCTTTCTGAATAACTCGCGTATATATTATAAAAGTGTTACACAAACACAACATACGCCTCATTCCAATTCAGAATATTCTTTTATTCAAATATTCCTATACTTTGGGAAAAGTTCCCATTAATTTTATCCAAGATAAATTCTTTAAATTTATTCTTTAATCTCCTTTGAATATCAATTCAAACTAGTCGGGATTAGCGAACCACACCGAAGTAATCATTTATTTTATTTCCCAATCCCAACCTATTTATCACATGAAGTAAAACTGGTTATACTTCATATCTAACACCACGGTGTTATCGGTAAATTCAATTACCATTTCACGTTCAAATCTAATTAAAGATTTAACTATCGCCTGGAGCAAAACTGGTGATACTCCATTCTCGATCTTTTCAATCTAATTAAAGATTCATTAAAACTCCACTTAGTTTTAATAGTTAATTGGGTTAAAGAATCAGTGTCATTTAAAACACGGTTCACGATAAACCCAAAATCACATTCCATTAATTATCGGGTTAAAGAACAAGTGTTATTTAAAACACTGTTCACGATAAACCCAAAAATCAATACCAATTCAATTCCAATTAAATATCATTTAATTGGTACACTTCATTAAATCTAAATAAAGAGATTTAATCTTTTCTCAACTGGGTTCAAGAACGGTGTTAGTGAAGACACCATTCACGACAAACCCAAATCACATTTGATATTCAATACAAGGCACTGAATAGAAAATATATCGGCTTATATTCAATATCAAATTCTACGATTAACAAATGTCGTATTGGAAATAACGATATCAATATATATCTTTCAAATCTCCATAACAACATCTGTATAATCACGAATTCCAACATCGAAATATTCCGAAGACAATTTCGATTCAAATCCACTCCAATGCAATCATTGGAAATTCTGGTTATTTTTAAACCCTTTTCAAATTCAATTTATTTACAAATAAATAAATAGAATTTTAATTCTAGTTCAAAACTAGTTCATTTCGATAAAAATCTATTTTTATCTTTTCAAATATGGAGTTTTTCATCCCAATTCTTCACAAATCATTTCTTATGATTTTACACAAATTATTACTATTTTTAATAATTTTATCAAGACCCGTACAGTCGATTTCCACCAATGGCCATCGAACTGCACTTACAGCGACCTTTTTCGAATTTGATTTGGACTTATCTCCAAATCCAACCGTTAGATTTCAAATTTCTAACATTCATTAGAAAGCTCTTTTCGATACGAACCCAACGGTTCCGGTTTTAGGAGAATCCGACGGTCGGATCTCCCGTAATGTCCGTTTGAAATAAATGGTCGAAATTCACGAACTGCCGCGGCGCGGCGCGTTCTATTCAGGCCATTATATTATATATATAATATATACTTCGTCGATTTCTATTTAAAACGAATTATATAAATAGTTTTAAAATCGTTTCAAAAGCAATTTCAACTTCCTTTTCAATTCAAATCAAATTTGAATTCTTCTTTATAAATTCGTTTTAAAATTCATTTCTATTCAATTCAAATTTCAATCCAATTTGAATTCATTTCAATTCGCTTTCAATTCAACTCGAATTCGTTTTCAATTCAATTCATTTCGAAATCGTTTTCAATTCAATTCATTTCGAAATCGTTTTCAATTCAATTCATTTCGAAATCGTTTTCAATTCAACTCATTTCGTAATCGTTTTCAATTCAATTCATTTCGAAATCGTTTTAAAATCGATATAAATATCGTTCACGTCAAAATGGCGTCAATCTAATCAACACGGCCTCATATATTCCTATTTTCAAATATTCTATTTCAAATATTTCTTTTTCAAATATTTCTATTTTAAAACTGGAATGAGGCCCAATCAATTACCATATAATGTTAATTATATGGATTTTCTACAACACATGTACATATCAACAACGATGAATAATCAACCATCACCCAAAGTGCATTCTACACTGTATAAGCATCAAATATAGTTATCTAACGCTTATAACAGCCTGTCAATCGATCGATCGACATATTTAATCAATCAGGATGAGTGAACTTCAAATTTCATCCTAACACCCGTGTGGGGTTTCAAACAATCAAACACATATTTTATTTGTGCTGTTGGGCGATGTGTAAAATTTATCGTCCCAATCAATGTCCTTCAAATAGGTGTACATAAACAAACCGTCTGGTTTGTAAATGAATATTTTATTTTATTCACTTTCACTATATTCATATTCACGTTAAAAATTATATTTTTAACAATAAAACATTTTATTCCAACATATGAATTTCTATTATTCATTTACACAATAAAATGATATTTTTATTTTCTAACATATTTTAGAAAATTTCGGCGGCATAACGGCACGATACTAGAAACGGGACGAGGCCTAGCCTTATCCCCGGTCTAGTGAAGGCCCACGCCATTCACACATCAATCAAAATCACCAAACAACCAAATTCAAATCAAATCATATAACTAATCTATGCAACCAAACAAATAAGTCCATGGTCTGTGGACGATTGTGTCAGGTGCTACTAAGCACCGTCTGCATCCTAGTATATATATATAATTAGAAAAGAAATTGAAAGGTGAGAAATTCTCACAAATAGCTATCCTAGCTCCACGGCACTTCATTTAGAGAAATCTTCGTCGTTCTCGCCTCTTATCACTTTCTTTCGCCCGTAGCCACTACATATATAAAAATCGAATTTTTACTATGCTATTCAATATATAAAAATCACATTTTTACTTCGATGTTCAATATATAAAAATCACATTTTTACTTCGATGTTCAATATATAAAAATCATATTTTTATTTCGATGTTCACTATATAAAAATCATATTTTTATTTCGATGTTCACTATATAAAAATCATATTCTTATTTTGCTATATTTCCTATATAGTAAAGATTATATTTTTGTTACTTTAAAAATATAAAAATCATATTTTTATTACTCTACATGAATAAAAACTATATTTTTATTCATATCAACAACGTATCTTTATCTCGTTATTTCATAATTATAAAAACTCAATTTTCATATATATGAAATAACGAGATAAAGATACGTTGTTGATATGAATAAAAATACAGTTTTTATTCATGTAGAGTAATAAAAATATGATTTTTATATTTTTAAAGTAACAAAAATATAATCTTTACTATATAGGAAATATAGCAAAATAAGAATATGATTTTTATATAGTGAACATCGAAATAAAAATATGATTTTTATATAGTGAACATCGAAATAAAAATATGATTTTTATATATTGAACATCGAAGTAAAAATGTGATTTTTATATATTGAACATCGAAGTAAAAATGTGATTTTTATATATTGAATAGCATAGTAAAAATTCGATTTTTATATATGTAGTGGCTACGGGCGAAAGAAAGTGATAAGAGGCGAGAACGACGAAGATTTCTCTAAATGAAGTGCCGTGGAGCTAGGATAGCTATTTATGAGAATTTCTCACCTTTCAATTTCTTTTCTAATTATATATATATACTAGGATGCAGACGGTGCTTAGTAGCACCCGACACAATCGTCCACAGACCATGGACTTGTTTGTTTGGTTGCATAGATTAGTTATATGATTTGATTTGAATTTGGTTGTTTGGTGATTTTGATTGATGTGTGGATGGCGTGGGCCTTCACTAGACCGGGGATAAGGCTAGGCCTCGTCCCGTTTCTAGTATCGTGCCGTTATGCCGCCGAAATTTTCTAAAATATGTTAGAAAATAAAAATATCATTTTATTGTGTAAATGAATAATAGAAATTCATATGTTGGAATAAAATGTTTTATTGTTAAAAATATAATTTTTAACGTGAATATGAATATAGTGAAAGTGAATAAAATAAAATATTCATTTACAAACCAGACGGTTTGTTTATGTACACCTATTTGAAGGACATTGATTGGGACGATAAATTTTACACATCGCCCAACAGCACAAATAAAATATGTGTTTGATTGTTTGAAACCCCACACGGGTGTTAGGATGAAATTTGAAGTTCACTCATCCTGATTGATTAAATATGTCGATCGATTGATTGACAGGCTGTTATAAGCGTTAGATAACTATATTTGATGCTTATACAGTGTAGAATGCACTTTGGGTGATGGTTGATTATTCATCGTTGTTGATATGTACATGTGTTGTAGAAAATCCATATAATTAACATTATATGGTAATTGATTGGGCCTCATTCCAGTTTTAAAATAGAAATATTTGAAAAAGAAATATTTGAAATAGAATATTTGAAAATAGGAATATATGAGGCCGTGTTGATTAGATTGACGCCATTTTGACGTGAACGATATTTATATCGATTTTAAAACGATTTCGAAATGAATTGAATTGAAAACGATTTCGAAAAGAGTTGAATTGAAAACGATTTCGAAATGAATTAAATTGAAAACGATTTCGAAATGAATTGAATTGAAAACGAATTCGAGTTGAATTGAAAGCGAATTGAAATGAATTCAAATTGGATTGAAATTTGAATTGAATAGAAATGAATTTTAAAACGAATTTATAAAGAAGAATTCAAATTTGATTTGAATTGAAAAGGAAGTTGAAATTGCTTTTGAAACGATTTTAAAACTATTTATATAATTCGTTTTAAATAGAAATCGACGAAGTATATATTATATATATAATATAATGGCCTGAATAGAACGCGCCGCGCCGCGGCAGTTCGTGAATTTCGACCATTTATTTCAAACGGACATTACGGGAGATCCGACCGTCGGATTCTCCTAAAACCGGAACCGTTGGGTTCGTATCGAAAAGAGCTTTCTAACGAATGTTAGAAATTTGAAATCTAACAGTTGGATTTGGAGATACGTCCAAATCAAATTCGAAAAAGGTCGCTGTAAGTGCAGTTCGATGGCCATTGGTGGAAATCGACTGTACGGGCCTTGATAAAATTATTAAAAATAGTAATAATTTGTGTAAAATCATAAGAAATGATTTGTGAAGAATTGGGATGAAAAACTCCATATTTGAAAAGATAAAAATAGATTTTTATCGAAATGAACTAGTTTTGAACTAGAATTAAAATTCTATTTATTTATTTGTAAATAAATTGAATTTGAAAAGGGTTTAAAAATAACCAGAATTTCCAATGATTGCATTGGAGTGGATTTGAATCGAAATTGTCTTCGGAATATTTCGATGTTGGAATTCGTGATTATACAGATGTTGTTATGGAGATTTGAAAGATATATATTGATATCGTTATTTCCAATACGACATTTGTTAATCGTAGAATTTGATATTGAATATAAGCCGATATATTTTCTATTCAGTGCCTTGTATTGAATATCAAATGTGATTTGGGTTTGTCGTGAATGGTGTCTTCACTAACACTGTTCTTGAACCCAGTTGAGAAAAGATTAAATCTCTTTATTTAGATTTAATGAAGTGTACCAATTAAATGATATTTAATTGGAATTGAATTGGTATTGATTTTTGGGTTTATCGTGAACAGTGTTTTAAATAACACTTGTTCTTTAACCCGATAATTAATGGAATGTGATTTTGGGTTTATCGTGAACCGTGTTTTAAATGACACTGATTCTTTAACCCAATTAACGATTAAAACTAAGTGGAGTTTTAATGAATCTTTAATTAGATTGAAAAGATCGAGAATGGAGTATCACCAGTTTTGCTCCAGGCGATAGTTAAATCTTTAATTAGATTTGAACGTGAAATGGTAATTGAATTTACCGATAACACCGTGGTGTTAGATATGAAGTATAACCAGTTTTACTTCATGTGATAAATAGGTTGGGATTGGGAAATAAAATAAATGATTACTTCGGTGTGGTTCGCTAATCCCGACTAGTTTGAATTGATATTCAAAGGAGATTAAAGAATAAATTTAAAGAATTTATCTTGGATAAAATTAATGGGAACTTTTCCCAAAGTATAGGAATATTTGAATAAAAGAATATTCTGAATTGGAATGAGGCGTATGTTGTGTTTGTGTAACACTTTTATAATATATACGCGAGTTATTCAGAAAGACCGGGTTTATCCCATTTTGAATAACTGATTCGACGTGGTGTCGAAGATGAAGACGATGGTCGAAGACCGGAAGTCTTCACGTCGTTTGGGTGATTACTGATGATCTTGATTGGGCTGTACACCCAAGAAGATGGAAACAGTGGGTGATCGTCCAGACGTACTTGCAGATCGATGGATATGCGGGGTACTAGGTGCCTCCGGTTTCGTTCAGGCCCAGAACGGACTTGTAAATGGACTGTGTGTCTGACATTGGATTTCATTCTGTGTGACTGATATCGGTTGCATAGAGTGGTTTGCCTATGTGGCATGCTAAGATGCAAATGATCAAGGCTTCTGTTGAAAAGCAAAGTCTTGTGGTGATGATCAAAGCACAGCCTGTGTGGCACAGCTTTGTGTAACGTGAATTCGCAAGCCTCGCACCCCGGTTATGAACCCAAAACGGGAGAGGACCTCAGGGAGGGCATGCGTTTCTTTCTAGCTAGGGTGGTGTCAGTGACCTACCAGCCCTGACATTTATATACTTTTCACCTGTGTGGTTGTTGCTGTTGCGAGGCGCCTTGGTTTGATCGGACGATCCGGGTCCGATGGAGTCATTCGTTGGCTCGTTTGCGCCCCAAAGGGCGGGGAGACGTATTGTTCAGGCATAATAATCCACATCGGTGGACCGGCCCTGACGATCCAGGGGGCAGTTGCGGCTGTTCCTGAGACATGGTAGGCTAGATTGTCTCGAATCGGTAGAGGACGATCCCTGGCCTCGGTTCATAGACGGAAATCCAATTTCCAAATACGTGACTTTGCGGTTTTATTTGTAAACCTATATATGGCGACATAGTGGCATGGGACGCTCATGTCGCCTATGATTGATACTTATGATTTGAAGTTGTTTTATACACTATGCACTTATAGTAGTATCAAATGATTTGTTTTAAAACGTATCAAGCATTCTTTGGCTGTTATAAGGGAAATCCCTATCCTCGGCTGCGTTGCATTATGTGATGGGACCTGGGTCTTATAAAAGCTTCATTTTTCTTTATTTAGCATTGCGCTGTTGTTTTATGCACTGATATTCTTGGGAGGAAACCCGTTCCGTGTTATACGGCGTGGTCCCTTGATTTACCTAACTTTGAAAATAAAGAATAATAACTGTTTTAGTTCTCACACCAGTCACATGACTGACCTGGAGTTTATTGTTTTAACCTAAACTCTGGGTGCCCCTATTTTGACACGGGCAGCTAGTAGTTTCGGTTTTGCAGATTTATATTCCCAGGATCCTGGTTTTCAGCTGGAACGATATCCGGAAAGCTTTGTATCCGTATATCTCTTCTAGTTGTATGTTGTATTATTTTCCGCTGCGATGTATTTAAATGTAATTTAAATCTCTGATATTTCTGTGTAATATTTATTCATACTCTGTATATTCTTGTAATCTGATGCATTGTTTTAATTAACAATGAAATGTTCTTCCGTCTGCGTCCTTTTGTGTGTTGTTCTCAAAGTATTCGTGCTTTCCTTCACGGGGAAGTTAAGGGTTCTTACATTACGTGTGTTGAATGATATCAATCATTGTTATTTGGGTATTTTAAATACCGTAAGAAATACTAGAATGTAGAAAAAGGGGATTTTCAAAGTGTATTTTGGAAAATGAATTATTTATATAAAATCATTGCATTTTATATATAAAAGGAAAATATTTGTTAAACAAATAGAAAAGGAAAATATTTGTGAAATAAATAGAAAAGGAAATATTTGTGAAATAAATTGAAAAGGAAATATTTATTTGTTAAATAAATAGAGTTATAAAAGGAAATATTTATTTATGAAATAAAGAGTTATAAAAGGAAATATTTATTTATGCAATAAATAGAGTTATAAAAGGAAATTTTAAATGTGATTTACAGTAAAATTCTAAAAATTATTTTATCGTTATGTCCCAAAAGAACCTTGTCTAAATTCAAAACCGATATTCAAATATATTGAAAACCCTTTTGTAACGTAAATAAAACGTTGCAAACTATAAAGGAATTCCACAGCTACTTTTCTGAAATTTGATTTGGACATATCTCAAAATCTACACGACGAAATCCCGATTTTTCTCATCCACTAGAAAGATATGCTCCACCAGCTCCACACGTTTCTTGTTTCACAGAAATCCGATTAAAAACGAACCCTGTACATTCGGTTGAAGTTCAAATCGCCAAATTACGAACTGCAGCGCCATTTCGAGCTCGATTTTAATTATAATAAAATTATACGTTCAAACTGTCGTTCAAATAATATATTCGTTATTCTAATCCAATTCTAAACTGAATTAAATATCACAGATGATCCAGTTCACACCATATCTCCATTTCAGCCAATTCTGATTATTTCAGAATTAAATATATTATTTAATTTATTATTATAAATTAAATATTCACCATTATTTAATTCCACGACCATTAAATCCACTATATCACTATTTATATAATTAAATAAATTAATTATAATACCTCTGCCAATGCGGGTCATTACAATCTTCCCCACTTAAAATAATTTCGTCCTCGAAATTGCTAAGTTAGAGAACGACCCTATCGACTGGTTAATACTCATTTGTTCACTTCTTAACTTCAGTTTCAACTGAACCAATTTAATTTCAATTAAATTATTAATTAATTCTTATCAACGAAAATTTTCAAAAATCCTGGAAATTTTCTAACACCTTAACTTTTCGAAAAATTTCGCTAGCACCTCCTTTGTACTGGTCAATAGGTCAAACTTCAACTCGCCTCTCTGGGCCATCTCCATCCCAAAAGAAAATCAAACAGCCAAGCGGCATGCCAATTCGGCTCATAAATCTTATATCCAATAGAAATATAAACTTGTACCTTTTGTCGGCATATCATTATATCCTTTCCACCTGTTATCAATTCAGCGGATACAAGGGTCATCCCAATCAAATTCCAAATCACTTTTATCTCCAACAAAACCATTCGCTTATATCCGAGCCAAATATCATTTCAACTCGAGTTTCTTCTCGATTCCCAACTCTTAACTTGATTATCACATTACTCTTCAAATTTGAATCTCACAATCCAGTTTGTCTTGATATCATTCTAATTCAATCTCAGTTACCACTTTACTGGCTTTACTTTTAATTCAAATTTGCTTTCACGAATTTTTGTTAAATTTGTTTTTAATTCAAACAGTCTTTCCCTGGGAGTTTTCAAACAGTTTACTCTTTTCAAAAATCAATTTTCCTTTTTGAACATGTCACTGAGCCCTTAATTAATATTTCATTAGTTAAATCACTTCTCTATTTCTTTATCAATATTTATTAACCACATTTTTCAATAACCATATTGGCCTTTTATGTTATTTGGAAAACATTTCCGAATATCGCCTTCCTTTATTTTATAAACTTTAGAAAATATATGCTATTTATAATTTGGAAAATATTCCAATTACTTTTCTCTTTTCCGATCTCGTTTATTTCTATACTTAGGAAATATTCTTTATTATATTTCCAAGCTTACATTTATTTGGGTTAAAACGGATGTTGTGTAAAACATCGTTATGACAACCCAAATACTATATTCAACTAACTCTTATTCAATATTGATCTTCGAGCCCGATATCTTACTATTTATTTGTTAATAACGA
Source organism: Allium sativum (assembly GCA_030737875.1). Classification (NCBI taxonomy): domain Eukaryota; kingdom Viridiplantae; phylum Streptophyta; class Magnoliopsida; order Asparagales; family Amaryllidaceae; genus Allium; species Allium sativum. The sequence goes on from CM060920.1 coordinate 456,648,308, forward strand.
AATCAATCAAGTTGGGGGTATAACTACCTCTCAGACCTTGATTGAATAACATTTATAACGTCAAAACAGATATGACCACTTACTCGAATAATCAATACCATACAACTACTTATTCACTTTTAAACACGTATACACTTCCTCTTTCTATTCTTACTAGATTTTATTCTTAGTCTTCCTTTTTTATTTTACTATTCTATTTCTAAGTTCGTTCCCTTATCGACTTTTATATATATATCGATACGTTGATTCCTAACTATCAAATTATCTTAAAAATATTCTAACTCCTTAAATTCCCGGAAAAAATTCGCCATAACCTCCTTTGTACTAGGAGCATCGGGATATTTCAAATAGCCTCCCATGGCGCTCACCAATCCAAAAGAAAAAGAAAAAAACCAAGTGGCTAGCCGATACGGCGCATAAAATCTCATATATGAATTAAATACATACCTTTTCGTCGAGCATTCTATTTATATACCTTCATACCTTATCCATACCTACCTCATGTATATTTATACCTGCCCAATCTATTTTAACTATACCTGATCGTTTTAACTCAATTCGTTAATTTATTTGTTAATTAACTCTTTAGTCTATTTCACTTTTATATTTGAACATGACATGTTCAAATATATTTTAACTTGCTTATTAACTAATCAAATTCTACTTTTTCAAACTCAGGTTTCATATTCGATTTCAAATATAAATTTACCAGTCCTCTTTACTTATCTAAAGTTCAACTTCAATTCAAGATCCATTTACTAATGGCTAATTAATTGGTTTACCTATTTCACCCTTTTTATTTGAATATACCTGTTCAAATATACGTTTAACTTGTTTATCAACTAATTGAATTCCATTTCAATTCTTTTTGAATTTCCTATATTCAAATTCCATTTCAGTTCTCTTATTCAAAGTCTATATTTGAATTTCATTTCAATTTCCTTATTCAAATTCTATATTTGAATTTCGTTTCAATTTCCTTATTCAAATTCTATATTTGAATTTCATTTCAATTTCCTTATTCAAATTCTATATTTGAATTTCATTTCAATTTCCTTATTCAAATTCTATATTTTAATTTCATTTCAATTCTATTTGAATCTTATATATTCAAATTTCATTTCAATTCTCTTATTCAAATTCTATTCAAATTCTATATATCAAATTCTATTCAAATAATATAGTTTAAATTCAATTTGAATTCTATATCCAAATTCAATATATTCAAATTCTATAATTTAAATTCCATTTGTATTCTATATTCAAATTCTATGTATTCAATTCTTATATTTGAATTCCTTTATTTTCTATATATTCAAACTCCCTTTGAATTCTATATTCAATTTCTATTTCAATTCCATTGAATTTCATATATTCAATTTTCCATTATTTAAATCTTCTTTATTCAAATCTCATTTGAATTTCTATATTCAAATCCCCTTTGAATTTTCTATATTCAAATCCCCTTTGAATTTTCTATATTCAAATCCCCTTTTCAAACTTTCTTTATTTATTCTTTAAATAAGTCTCGATTTCAATTCCTTTTGAAATCGATATTTCTACCTTTGGAAAATAGATTTCCCTTTCAATTTCACACTTGTATTTTTATTTCTGAGTTATCCAATGATAATTCTCTTCACTTCATTTATAAACTTCGTTTATAAAAGAACTATTTATAAACTTCGTTTTTATAAAGGAACTTCTCGTTTTATTTCTTTTAAAACAAGTTAATGTTTCAAATCTATTTAAAAATTCAAATTCTATATTATATGAATCCCATTTTGAAATTCAACACAACTTGTCTTTCCCAAAACAAATTCAAAACAGTATCTCTGGTAGTAATTCGTCACTTACAACTCGAAAATGAATACTGATGATGCAGCTGTCATCATCAGAATCTATTTTCCAGCGATCGAAGTGAGTTCAATACTATAAAACCATTTCTAAACATTTCCACTTTGAAATTCCTTTCAAAATATAATTCACAATGCTTGTAAAACAATTTAAAATCTCCCAGGATCTTAAATTTTCCTTATTTTTTTAATCCAAATCCATTTACAACACTTATCCAATTCTCTAGAGTTTTAATTCAATTTCTGGTTTAAATTTCAGATTTAATTCATTTCAATTTCATATATTTCACTTATATGAATTCTGATTGGTTATTTACATAACCATTTAATTTATAATCTTACTCGATTATAATAACAACCAATAAATCAAATATGTATCAAAATATACTTTGGGAAAAATTATTTTCATTTACCCTCTTTCAAAACATATTGTGCCGACCCATCGTATTTGAGTGTTTATAAACTCCTACCGATACTGTGGATCAAACTGATCGACCAGAACTCATGAACAACTCAACCAATAAATCTTCACAATATAAAACAAATTTTTATATCTAATAACAAATACGTTCACTCGTATTTATACACTCAAACTCAATCTAGCGTATTACTAACCCTATCTCTACCGAGTCACGCCACAGAGCTAAGGTAATTCACTTAACCTAAGCTCTGATACCAACTGTAATGACCCGGATTTTGAGCGACTTTGGTTATCGACATAAACTCGTTGTCGATAACCAAAACACCAAAAAATCCTGGTAATTAGTGAAAGAAATTAGAGGGCGAGGATAGATAAGATAGAAATTTAGAATAGAAGAAGAAGAACATAACATCAGAGTAACACGAATCTCACAGCGGAACGAATAACATATAATATATGTAACATAACTTTGAAATATACATCTGTATTTGAATATACATCATTATCGAAGTACATCACTTACAACACAGCGGAAATAACTATAGCTATATGATCCTGAAGCCTCCTGCTCCAGCTCTTCAACTATATCTGTAAATCCCGACTACTTGACTGCCCGTACAAATTTAGGCACCCAAGAGTTTAGGGAAAACAAACAAATAAACTCCGGGTCAGTCATGGGACTGGTATGAGTAAAACAGTTCAAAAACATTTCAATCAGGTAATCGATATCTCATAAGACCACGCCGTATAACGGAACGGGTTTTTCCCTTATGAGAATCCAAATATCTTTATATCAAAAACTTTTTGATATTATAATAATGTCTATCAACACAATATAATAATCATCTAGCAGAACGCTTCCATCTCACGTTCTACATATATAATATACAATCAAAACCGTAAGCACGTATTGGGTAATGGATTTCCAACTATGACAAGGTATGGAACCACCTTTCGCTAGTGTACCTCTAGAAAGGAATACACTGGGTTCAACAAGAACATCTTGCAACCCGGCCACACATGACCGACCACTCATTTCGCTTGAGTGTATCGAATGTATATCACCAACAGTTGGGATCAACAACTGTTTCCCGAATGGGACAGCATCAACAATAGATTTTTAGAAGTAAATGAAACTCTAGATCAGGTGATTATACACCCTACTTCGGTGCGACCGACTTAGCCATGCTGCCTGCCCGATTTCTGTCATTTACCGGATGATGAGGCTAGAAGCTACGCTTTATCATCACACCAGATTCACTTTGAATGCCACATTGTCAAATCCATCAAATCACTGATTGACGTCCTCAACCATACATTATGTGTTAGCTAAAAGAAGTTTCCTTCTCCGCTTCCACTCTTGGTACGGTTGGAGAAATCAATATATGTGATCGTCTGTAAATGTTCTGTCAGACATCCGTCCATACAAGTCATCCAGGAACAAGATGAACCGAAGGTACTATTCAGTATATCCATCTTAGATACTGTTATCTAAGACTTATACAATAGCCCTTGCACTTTACTTCGTCTTCAATTATCTTTGGCATATATGATTCGCAACGCTTATGCCAATACAGAGTGGTTCTTTGGATAATAATCCAACCGGTCTCTCCATATTAACAACGTTAAAATGGTCAAAACTTCGATAGTCTGTGATTTAACTATTGAATAAAAACAGGTGTGCAACCAACGATATTATTTCCAAATGGAAATTTATATCGATCAAACATCATTCAACATTTATCTCTTTATTTCATAAATTTAATTATCTCATGTTTCCCTATATTCAATATTTCCTGTTTTCTAAATTTGGAAAATATACGTTATTAACAAATGGAAAACATTTCTATTTCTTGTTTTCTTTATTAGAAAACATTCCTGGTTTCTTATTTGGAAAACATTTCCAAAGCTTCTTCCTTGGACTTAGACAGATGTTTAAACAAACCATCGCGATGCCAACTCAAACCATTTCCTTTACTGCCGAACCTTAACTATTCCTTAGTTAAAACAAAGCCAATCAAGTTGGGGTAGAACTACCTCTCAGACCTTAACTGAACAACATTTCTAACTTTGAAATAGGCAAAGTTCACTTATTATTCCTTTAACTAACTTCCTTACTTTACTCTCGTTCGAATAAATCTCTATTCGATTTATTTTATTTGATTTACTCTATTTGATTTACTCTATTCACTTAACCCATGTCGAATAAACTATATTCGATAACTACTTTCAAATAACAAGATTTGATAACTCCTTTCGAATAACTAGATTCGATAACTCCTTCTCTTTAACTCTATTCGAATAAACTCTATTCGATTACTCTATTTAAATAACTCTAATTCGATTTAACTCTATTCAATATATTCTAGTTCGATATAACTATATTCAATATATTCTAGTTCGATATAACTCTATCGATTTACTTTAACTGATTTACACTAACTGTTTAACTCTAACTGGTTTACCTTAATGGTTTAACCTAATTCGAATAACTAATATTCGATTAACTCTATTCAACTAACTCGACTCGACTAACCCCTTTCGAATAACTTATTCGATTTACTAGCTTTCGAATACCATATTCGTTTTAACTCCTTTAACTCTATTTGAATAAACTATATCTGATAAACTCCTTTATTCTATTCGAATAAATAATTCGATTAACTCCTTTTCGAATAAACTATTCATTTATAAAGATTTACTTTTAGTAACGGTTCTTCACTTTACAAATGATTTCCTTTTATTCTACTTATCCTTTGATTTTTATAAATATTTCTTTTATAAAAATCCTTTTCCATTTCTATATAAAATCCACCGATTTTATATAAATGATTCATTTTCAAAATACACTTTGAAAATCCTCTTTCCCATATCCAGTATTTCTTATGGTATGTAACATACCATATAACAATGGTAAATATCGTCCAAACACACACACAATCAACAACATATTATATATCACATCATATATCACAATATATGAATCACAGTAAAATAAATGTTGAGGAATCCAGTTGGATTCCTCCAACCTGTTTCCCTGCATCACTGATGTTAAACAATATAGATAACATCACTTTCAGTTCCATATGATATATTCTGTTAAACAGAATCAATATAGAAATTTAAATAACTGACTAGCAGTTCAATCAAACAATCAACACCCAGTCAATCAGCCAATATTTAACAGTTCTAAAAATACAACATGAAATTATAAACTGTTCAGAGTTAGTGAGATTTACTCACATTGTCCGTAATCGTTAAATAACGCGTTACGGTCGTTGATTCAGATTAGACATTTTATTCCGTCATAAATGGCGACTAGCTCCAAATCACTCCAAACACTTTCCATGATGTTGCCCCCGTCCCTACGATCCCACAAATCCTGATTTGTTGAATATTGACATCGTATGCACAAGTTCCACTTTCTTCAGCCTAGCCGCATACTCTAAGACCCACGAGATCCCTACAGGCTACAGCCTCTTCTTCCTTCCTTCGGGAAACTCACGAACCCGTAAATCACTAGCCATGCACTCACGTACAGGGCACGCTCCACCCTCCCCTTAAATCTCAACCCGTTAGTTCCATCTTCCATCTAATCCATCTTCCCATTCTAACAACACGTCCTCCCACTGATGCTTCAAGCATGCTGCTCATTCCTGTATCCTCTTCTATCCTATGCCAGTTAGTCAAACCCGACACCCTGCTTCACTTTGTCTCGTCCGATCCTCATTCCAGTGAAACCGAAACATCATAGCTTGGTTATCCCTCCTCAGTTCACTGCTTCATTATATTATATATATATTCATTAGTAAAAACACAAGCTCACCGCTCTACCCAAACGAAGTCCACTTCTCCCTTCACGTTTCAAGTACCTCAATGCTTTTGACACCTCACCTGCTCCACCGTTATCAAAGCCTCGACATCCACTTTCCCAGCAAACAAAAAACCCAACTCGGTCAATCAATAGTTCATCTTCACCAACCATAGAACAGCGCCTGAACCTCACCAGCAACGCAAGTCCTAGCTATCGAGTTCCAGAACAAATCTCGACTGAACCTCGAGAGGGATATCTCAACGCGAGGGAAAAGCTTTAGGGATTCAATGAATTAAAAGGCCCGATCTTCATTTAGTGTTTGACTTAATATTGATGAAAGAAATTAAGTGGCGGTCGTTGAAATGTTTGGAAGAGAATTAGGTCGTAAGGGTTAAGGGTGGGGTATTTATAAACATTTAAAATATCTAGATATTTTGAACGTTGTGTTTGTATGTGGGGTTAGTTTGTCCATGTATTCTATGTGGTGTAAAGAAAAGGAATGTGGACCTCTGTTGTTCACCGAAATGAAGGGGTTGGGGATAGAATATTTAAGTTATACATTTTGGTGACCCTTCTACATGAAATTCTGTTCTCATCCGAACGGCCAACGATAGAAATAAATATACTGTTGTGATGAGCTCGGTGTCACGATCCCAAAAATACAATAATACCGGTATATTGACTCATATTTTGAAACTTCAAAATGTTGATTTCAGGGTGCGAAATACTTCAAATAAAAAGTCGCTTATTTAATTAATTAAAAATTACAGTAAAATTCTAAAAATTATTTTATTGTTATGTCCCAAAAGAACCTTGTCTAAATTCAAAACCGATATTCAAATATATTGAAAACCCATTTGTAACGTAAATAAAACATTGCAAACTATAAAGGAATTCCACAGCGACTTTTCTGAAATTTGATTTGGACATATCTCAAAATCTACACGACAAAATCCCGATTTTTATCGTCCACTAGAAAGATATGCTCCACCAGCTCCACACGTTTCTTGTTTCACAGAAATCCGATTAAAAGCGAACCCTGTACATTCAGTTGAAGTTCAAATCGCCAAATTACGAACTGCAGTGCCATTTCGAGCTCGATTTTAATTATAATAAAATTATACGTTCAAACTGTCGTTCAAATAATATATTCATTATTCTAATCCAATTCTAAACTGAATTAAATATCACAGATGATCCAGTTCACACCATATCGCTAATTCAGCCAATTCTGATTATTTCAGAATTAAATATATTATTTAATTTATTATTTTAAATTAAATATTCACCATTATTTAATTCCACGACCATTAAATCCACTATATCACTATTTATATAATTAAATAAATTAATTATAATACCTCTGCCAATGCGGGTCATTACAAATCGAGTTAGAGTTAATTAAACGAGAGTTAGTCGAATATTAGTTATTCGAAAGGAGTTATCAAATATTAGCTATTCGAAAGGAGTTATCGAATATTAGTTATTCGAAAGGAGTTATCAAATATTAGCTATTTGAAAGGAGTTATCGACTATTATTTATTCGGAAGGAGTTCTCGAATATTAGTTGTAACAACTGCGAATTTCGCTCGATCTGAATCGAGCGCTAAACCGACCAAGACTGTAACAACCCGTATTTTTGAATAACATGTTATAACATAAAACAAGGCAGAATTAAATATTAAAATCTGAATCAAGGGAAACGGGCTGTGCCATTGCGTTCGTCTCGGAAAAATACGCGAAATAGAGTTCGAGTTTTCGAAAAACGGAGTCCGTATGACCATGTTAAGGCCCAATGAAGTTTTCAGAAAATTCCAAGCCCGAAAACAGTTTTTCAGCAAAAACAGGATAGGCGGGAATTTTTCTGCCCCAGGCAGGGTTGACACAGGGGTCGACACCCCTGTCGACCATGTCGATACCCATGTCGACCCAGGGGTCGACCCCCCGGTCGGACCAGTTTTTCTGGTGCACCATTTTGACAGGTTAGGTCTTGCTCTGGAAGTTTCCGACGGGAGTTGATGGCTCAGATTCGATTTAGGGTTAATCCTATGGTCTAAATTAACCTAATCACCTATAAAAAGACCCCTAGACCTAGCCTAAACCCTCATTAATCATTCCTACAACTAAATGTTGTCCAAATATTCACCAATCATGGCCTCCATCTTCTTCATGAGAGCATGAGTGTCTCAAATCAATCTATGTCATAAAAGAGCCATCTTTCTTAAGTAAAAGAGCCTTCTTTCTTTTTCATTGGAGTTATTACTTCTTGTTTCAAGGCGTTTAAGTGGAGCTTATTATTTTCTTTGCGGATTTTGCTTGTGGCTTCGTCTCAATCTTTATATATATTGATCTAGATCGCATAACCGCTCATTGTAAGCCCTATACTACTCTTAGATCCTAACTATGAAGTTAAATGTGATATGTTGCAAGTTGAGTTTGGGCCTAAGTATGATATATGCTTCGATCTTATCATGTTATGCATGAATATATTCTATGCATGTTTGTAAACCTATGATCTTATCATGTTATGCATGAATATATTCTATGCACGTTTGAAAACCTATCACCTTGACCTTGTGGGCTAAAAGCTATAAGCTTTATGTTAAAATGTTGCATTATATAACATGAGAACTCTTATAACCTTTATGATAACTTGCATATAATGTTATATGCGAACTTTTAGCCATCATCCTATGTCATTCATAATCATGTTTCACCTATTTGCTTAAGTTGGTACTATGCATGTTTTGAGGCCTATGATGTAATATGCAAGCTTATGAACCTATTTATGTTTCATATGCCACCATGTTTAACTTGTGGTCAACCTTATTACCTTATGACCCTTTTTGTCATGCTTTTGCCAAGTTCCCTCTTTTGATCTATGTTATGTTATGCGAAACGTACATGCAATGGGAATGCGTTGGGTTTGGGTAATATTAATGACATGAAAACATGATTTTAAAATATGACATGAACATTGACTTGTGATTATGTTTGTAAACATAATGATGGACATGACACTTAGAAAATATGAGTGTGGCCAACTCGAGGTTGGGTTGAGCTTGTAGCATAAATCTACCCGGAACCGACCGGCCTAACTAGTGGCTACAAGCAATAGGACCCAATGTGAGTAGTTGGTCATGTTGCACTAGAAACCCGAGGTTAGACCAAGTTGTGGTGTAAAGCTACCCGGACCCGCCCGACTTAACTAGTAACCACAACAAGGTCTAATGTGAGAGGTTGGGTGCATTAAACTAATTAATGCCACATGGTAGGGTTAAGTCATGGACCACTTGAATACTTAACCAATTAAACATGATGGGTTGACGCGGTTAAGTCATGAACCTTGGGTACACTTAACCAACTTGATACTTGATTGGATGGGTTAACCACACTTAACCCACTAGAAAACCCTAGTTACGTGGTCCTTCTCAACAGTAACCCACTAGGGAGTATCAGATACCCTAGGGACTAGGCTAGGGTGGGGCACGATTACTGGGCTAGAGTGTAAGCGACCAAAAAGACAGCAAAAGTAGGTGTGCCATAGTAGATTCCGACGGACCATGGTCGTGCACATTGTCCGGGGATGAAAGACAGACTTGGGCACCAGTAGGTTTTGACTGTGCGTGCTTGTTTCGTGCCAGTGGTTGACACCCTAGGGCCGGATACACCCTAGGGTGGACCTAGCACAGTCGACTACATTTCATGTTTGGACCATATGACACCGATACACGACGAGTTAGGCTGATAGGGAGCCGATCGACTAGACCGAGTAGTTGGACCTTGATTTAGGTCATCTCATGGGTTTGGGCCAACATTGGGCTAAGGGATCATTTCTTGTTTATACTTGACATGGTTTGGAATACTAGTACACACCTGGTGCAACTTAACCTTGTATATGCGATGCCACACCTGATCTATCTTGCTAACTTTTCACCATGCCAGTTATCACCCCATACCTCATCCCTGTCTACATGTTCAGTTAACTTTACTAGTTTTTATACTAATTGTAGATAGGACTTACCAGTCTTTTTGACTGACCCCTTTTCTTTCGCCTCTTTTCTTCCGTTCCCCCCCCCCCCCAGGTTTGCAGGGTGGGAACACTGTTACTTAGCTGGATCTTTTGCTGCTTTTATGGATAGCTCACGTATGGTTTGAGCATGCTATGGCCTTATGCTACTTTGGGGATAGTTACCTTATGTTTCTTTTTCAGTTTTCAGTTTATGTTCTAGACTTTGTTTTATGGGAAAATAATGAACAAGTATTTTGATGTCACTTGACTATGGTTTTGAAATGCTAGTTTTATCCGCTGCTTTATTTACTCTGTTTTTACTTATATGTTCTGTCTTGTGATATCTGCATGCATGTTTACCTTGTTTAACGCCCCTCCAAAGCTAGTGTCCTTGCAAGAGTGGCAATGGCGGAGGTGGGGTGTTACATTTGGTATCAGAGCCTAAGGTTTACAAGATTTGAGCAAAAGGTTTTTAAAACTTACCTTTTGAAAAACTATTTCAAAACCAATTAAGTATTTTCCAAGAAAAGTCTAGTTATTTTAAAAGGCTATTCCCCAAAAGCCATTAGCACTATCCTTCGTTTCCTTGTTCTAAATCTATCTTTTCCTTTTTCAGTATGGCCGATCTTAACCTTCCCGAGGGAGTGACCATTCCCGGATGGTTCCGGAGGTACTTGGAAGCTAGGGCTAACAATGTGGGCCCAGCAACCACCCCCACCGTAACTGAGGTTCCTCCTCCTCCTCAGAATCCACAAGCAGATTTCGCTAAGGTTTGCAAAGACTTTAAGGCGATGGGTGGCAAGAATTTCATTGGAACGGAGACTTTTGTGGAGGTACGAAATTGGTTGAAAGAAACTGAGGATCTTTTCGCTATCTTTGATGTGGAAGACCATAGGAGGGTTTTATTAGCAGCATGGCTATTAAAAGAAGAAGCTGCTTATTGGTGGGAGGTCACCAATGCTACTAGACCTATAGAGACTTGGGCCGATTTTAGGACGAGGTTTGGGCTTAAGTTCCTATCATCAGCTGAGGCGAATCTGCAATTGGAGAAGTTTATATCTTTGAAGCAAGGGGACATGACAGTGAGGGGGTATGTGAATAAGTTTAACCAGCTTGCTCGATTCGGTTTGGACATGGTGAATACTCCCCAGAAGAAGGCTTTGCTCTTTGCACGAGGGTTGAATGAGCCATTACAAGGTTTAGCCCTATCTCATATACTCATGGGGGCCACTTTTGAAGGCCTAGTGGACATGGCTTTGCTTCAAGGAGACGATAAGAATGGCAAGAAAGAAGTCAAGCCTAATGAGACTCAAGCCAAGAAGACGGACTCAAAGGGGGGAGGAAACCAGAGCAATCAGAACAACAAGAACAACAAGGGCAACAAGGCTAAGGCAAAGGACCCAAGAAAATGCAATTTCTGTGGGATTGTGGGGCACATAGCCAAGGATTGCAGAAAGAAGAAGAGGAAGCGGGGCGAATGCTTTCATTGTGGAGAGACTGGACACTTAAGCAAGGATTGCCCCAAGAAGCAAGGACAAGGGAAAGGGCAGAATCAGCGTGCAGGACCTTCTGGAGGGCAAGTGCATGCTCTCAACGCTGCTCCAGTTCAGGACCGAGGTAGTATTTCTGTAGAAAGTCTTGTTTATATTTCTGATTATCCTGTTCGCACCTTATTTGATTCTGGCGCATCGCATAGTTTTATTTCTTCTGACATTGTTGAAAGTTTGCACCTAAGTACTAGTCTAGTTGAGGATCCCGTTTGTGTTTCAAATCCAATTGGGGATTCCGCCCATTTATCTATGATTTGTGTGGAGTTGAAGATTTCTATCTTGACCGTAGAATTCACGTGTAATGCTTATGTTCTCGGGTTCACGGGATACGGGTTGATCTTGGGCATGGATTGGTTATCCAGTTATGGAGCCATTCTCGATTGTGAGCATAGGGTGGTGAGGCTCATGACTCGCCTCGGTAATACCCTAGAAATTTCTTGTAACCCTAGAAGTCCCGTCATGTTATGTTATCTTGAATCTCTTGACTCGTCCATCGATGATCTGCAATCTGTAAGGGTGGCCCGAGACTATCCTGATGTCTTTGATAAGGTTAAGGGGTTACCCCCTAAACGAGAGATAGATTTTCGCATTTATCTTGTTGATAATGCCAAGCCAGTATCATTGCCCGTTAGGCACATAGCCCCACGAGAAAGAAGAGAGCTCAGTAAGCAAATCAAGGAGCTGCTTGAGAAAAATTTTATTAGGCGAAGCATTTCTGAATGGGGTGCTCCTGTGGTATTCGCTACTAAGGCGGATGGTTCTCTTCGTCTATGTGTTGATTATCGAGAGTTGAACAAGCTGACAAAGAAGAATAGGCACCCGTTACCGAGGATTGACGATCTCTTTGACCAGCTTGTAGGTGCTTCTGTTTTCTCTCAGCTCGATCTAGCCATCGGATTCCATCAGCTTAGTGTGGCTGAGGATAGTATTGATAAAACTGCGTTTAGGACTCCAGATGGATTCTTTGAATGGCTTGTCATGCCATTCGGTTTGACTAATGCACCCGCCTACTTCGTAGATTTGATGGGTAGGGTGTTCAGGGAGTTCCCTAACAAGTTTGTTGTGGTCTTCGTGGATGATATTCTGATCTTCTCAAAGGATGAGGAAGAGCATGCTAGGCATCTCACGGGAGTGATGGATACGCTTAGAGCGCATCAGTTGAAAGCCAAGTTCTCCAAATTTCATTTTTGGAGAAGGGAAGTTCGGTTTCTTGGACATATAGTTTCTAAGCAAGGCATAGCGGTGGATCCCGCGAAAGTGGTTGTGGTTCAAGACTGGAAGACTCCTAGGAATGCAACCGAAGTAAGAAGCTTTCTCAGTCTAGCGGGCTACTATAGGAAGTTCATCAGGGACTTCGCTAAGATTTCGGCCCCTCTTACTAAGTTGACAAAGAAGAACTTAGTCTTTGCATGGGACTTGGAGTGCGAGCTTGCTTTTCAAAGACTCAAGGGAGCCCTTACCACAGCTCCAGTTTTGGCATTACCCGATGGTGGTAAGATGTTTACCGTGTACACCGATGCATGTGGCACGGGGTTAGGCACTGTTCTAATGCAAGAGGGTAGAGTGATATGTTATGGGGGTAGGCAACTTAAAGTTCATGAGAAGAACTATCCCACTCATGATTTGGAATTGGCGGCGATCATCTTTGCTCTCAAATCCTGGCGCCACTATCTTCTAGGCGAAAGGTTTGAGTTGTATACTGATCACAAGTCACTCAAGTATCTCTTCTCGCAGAAGGATCTGAATCTAAGGCAACAAAGGTGGATGGAATTCTTGGCATCATATGACTTCGAGATAGCTTATACCCCTGGCAAGGGTAATGTTGTGGCAGATGCACTAAGCAGAAGAAGGTTGACTTTGAGTCCCTTATTTATTGAGATGAAGAACTTAGAGTTCTTGGCAACCTTTGATTTCACGACGACTGTTGAGTCGATGACGGGTTCATTAGCATCCCTTGAGCTTAGACCCACACTTCTTGATCAAGTTAGGGCTTCGCAGAAGGAAGATCCACAGATAGTCGAGGTCATGGACAAGTTGATTCGTGGTGAGATGTCTAGTCACCTTGCTAGATATACTATTGATGATAAAGGTTGGCTAAGGCGTGATGGAAGGCTATGCGTTCCACAAGTAGGAGACTTGGTGCATAAAGTTCTCGAAGAAGCACATCACTCGAAGATGACTATACATCCTGGAGGAGATAAGATGTATAGAGATATGAAGTGCATTTTCTTTTGGGCCGGAATGAAGAAAGATGTGGCAGAGTATGTTTCAAAGTGCATGGTGTGCCAACAAGTGAAAGCCGAGTCAAAGAAACCAGGTGGGCTATTACATCCATTGGAGGTCCCGCAATGGAAGTGGGAGAGTATTTCTATGGATTTTGTGGATGGATTGCCTAGGTCAAGGAAAGGGAATACGAGCATATGGGTCATAGTTGATAGGCTTACGAAGAGTGCTCATTTCATCCCAGTGAAGAGCAAGAGGACCGCATCATGGCTAGCATCTATTTATCTTCGAGAGATAGTGTGGTTGCATGGAGTTCCTTCTAGCATAGTTAGCGATCGTGACCCAATTTTCACTAGCCAATTCTGGAATAGTTTGCAAGAAGCGATGGGTACGCGATTGAATCAGAGTACAGCCTATCACCCCCAGACGGATGGTTAAACCGAAAGGGTGAATAGAGTGTTAAAAGATCTTTTGAGGCTTTGCGTTCTTGACTTTGGTGGTACTTGGGAAGACCGCCTTCCGCTTGTAGAGTTTGCTTATAATAATAGCTATCAAGCCAGCATAGGGATGGCACCATTTGAAGCTTTGTATGGGAGGCCATGTAGGTCACCATCTTGTTGGTGGGAGACAACAAATAGGCTTATACTTGGGCCCGATATGATACGGGACACATCCGAGAAAGTTGAATTGGTGAGAAGACGGATGAAAGCGGCCCAAGATAGACAGAAATCCTATGCTGACAAGCGAAGGGCAGATTTGGAATTCGAAGTAGGAGACATGGTTTTCGTGAAGGTTTCTCCTTTGCGCAATGTGGTACGTTTTGGAGCAATTGGGAAGTTGGCACCAAGGTTCGTAGGACCCTTCCCTATCATAGAGAGAATTGGAAAGATGGCCTATAAGGTGGAATTGCCCGAGAAGCTAGCCGGAGTGCATAATGTCTTTCATGTCTCGCATCTCCGAAAGTGCCTTCATGAGTCCGCTGAGGTGGTTGAACCAAGCATTCTTGAAGACGTGGAGGTAGAGAAAGAGGCAACCTTGAGGAGAGCTACGATTCGTATCTTGGGAACAGAGATCAAGAAGCTAAGAAATCGAGAAGTCAAATTGGTGAAAGTTCAGTGGTGTGAAGCCGATGAAGATGCAACTTGGGAAACCGAGGAGAAGATGCGTGGGCTTTATCCATTCCTTTTTGAGGGTACATTCTCAATCTCCGTTCTTAATCAGCATATCTTTCTTTTTGCTATCCATGTTTATCCTATTTATCTTAACCTTGTCATGAGAACCTTAGGTAGAAACCCTTTGGATGAAACATGTATTTGAAACATGTTATGCTTGATGTTTGCAAGTGGTTGCAAGTGTTTGCAAGTGGATACTCGTGGATGCATGATACACATTAGGCACTAAGATCGGCTCACACACTTTCATACCGCATATGCATGAGTGTTTATGCTTATTTATGGATGAAACTTGTTATGCTATCACATGGATGTTGCATATGGATGGATGTTATGTGCACTCATGTAGAGATTATAAATTATGTTAGGATTTTGCATACATATGGACTCATTTCACTAACATACCTTGCATTAAGGAGGTTTACTGAATCAGTAACCGCCTGATTTTTGCACTAGATAAGTACATATACACACACCTTTTGCATAGGTTCATACAGCATTTAGAATCTTTTAAGGACAATGGTTACTTGCAGATGATTTTTTGAGTAGATGGATGATGGGTGGTAGGATACGTTCTTCCTAACTTGGAGATTTCGGGGACGAAATCCTTTAAGGTGGGGAGGATGTAACAACCCGTATTTTTGAATAACATGTTATAACATAAAACAAGGCATAATTAAATATTAAAATCTGAATGAAGGGAGACGGGCTGTGCCATTGCGTTCGTCTCGGAAAAATACGCGAAATAGAGTCCGAGTTTTCGAAAAACGGAGTCCGTATGACCAAGTTAAGGCCCAATGAAGTTTTCAGAAAATTCCAAGCCCGAAAACAGTTTTCAGCAAAAACAGGATAGGCGGGAATTTTCCCGCCCCAGGCAGGGTCGACACAGGGGTCGACACCCCTGTAGACCCCCCAATGGGTCGACACCCATGTCGACCCAGGGGTCGACCCCCCGGTCGGACCAGTTTTTCTGGTGCACCATTTTGACAGGTTGGGTCTTGCTCTGGAAGTTTCTGACGGGAGTTGATGGCTCAGATTCGATTTAGGGTTAATCCTATGGTCTAAATTGACCTAATCGCCTATAAAAAGACCCCTAGACCTAGCCTAAACCCTCATTAATCATCCCTACAACTAAATGTTGTCCAAATATTCACCAATCATGGCCTCCATCTTCTTCATGAGAGCATGAGTGTCTCAAATCAATCTATGTCATAAAAGAGCCATCTTTCTTAAGTAAAAGAGCCTTCTTTCTTTGTCGTTGGAGTTATTACTTCTTGTTTCAGGGTGTTTAAGTGGAGCTTATTATTTTCTTTGCGGATTTTTCTTGTGGCTTCGTCTCAATCTTTATATATATTGATCTAGATCGCATAACTGCTCATTGTAAGCCCTATGCTACTCTTAGATCCTAACTATGAAGTTAAATGTGATACGTTGCAAGTTTAGTTTGAGCCTAAGTATGATATATGCTTTGATCTTATCATGTTATGCATGAATATATTCTATGCATGTTTGTAAACCTATGACCTTATCATGTTATGCATGAATATATTCTATGCACGTTTGAAAACCTATCACCTTGACCTTGTGGGCTAAAAGCTATAAGATTTATGTTGAAATGTTACATTATATAACATGAGAACTCTTATAACCTTTATGATAACTTGCATATAATGCTATATGCGAACTTTTATCCATCATCTTATGTCATTCATAATCATGTTTCACCTATTTGCTTAAGGTTGTATTATGCATGTTTTGAGGCCTATGATGTAATATGCAAGCTTATGAACCTATTTATGTCTCATATGCCACCATGTTTAACTTGTGGTCAACCTTATTACCTTATGCCCCTTTTTGTCATGCTTTTGCCAAGTTCCCTCTTTTGATCTATGTTATGTTATGCGAAACGTACATGCGATGGGAATGCGTTGGGTTTGGGTTATATTAATGACATGAAAACATGATTTTAAAATATGACATGAACATTGACTTGTGATTATGTTTGTAAACATAATGATGGACATGACACTTAGAAAATATGAGTGTGGCCAACTCGAGGTTGGGTTGAGCTTGTAGCATAAATCTACCCGGAACTGACCGGCCTAACTAGTGGCTACAAGCAATAGGACCCAATGTGAGTAGTTGGTCATGTTGCACTAGAAACCCGAGGTTAGACCAAGTTGTGGTGTAAAGCTACCCGGACCCGCTCGGCTTAACTAGTAACCACAACAAGGTCTAATGTGAGAGGTTGGGTGCATTAAACTAATTAATGCCACATGGTAGGGTTAAGTCATGGACCACTTGAATACTTAACCAGTTAGACATGATGGGTTGACGCGGTTAAGTCATGAACCTTGGGTACACTTAACCAACTTGATACTTGATTGGATGGGTTAACCACACTTAACCCACTAGAAAACCCTGGTTACGTGGTCCTTCTCAGCAGTAACCCACTAGGGAGTATCGGATACCCTAGGGACTAGGCTAGGGTGGGGCACGATTACTGGGCTGGAGTGTAAGCGACCAAAAAGACGGCAAAAGTAGGTGCGCCATAGTAGATTCCGACGGACCATGGTCATGCACATTGTCCGGGGATGAAAGACAGACTTGGGCACCAGTAGGTTTTGACTGTGCGTGCTTGTTTCGTGTCAGTGGTTGACACCCTAGGGCCGGATACACCCTAGGGTGGACCTAGCACAGTCGACTACATTTCATGTTTGGACCGTATGACACCGATACATGACGAGTTAGGCTGATAGGGAGCCGATCGACTAGACCGAGTAGTTGGACCTTGATTTAGGTCATCTCATGGGTTTGGGCCAACATTGGGCTAAGGGATCATTTCTTGTTTATACTTGACATGGATTGGAATACTAGTACACACATGGTGCAACTTAACCTTGTATATGCGATGCCACACCTGATCTATCTTGCTAACTTTTCACCATGCCAGTTATCACCCCATACCTCATCCCTGTCTACATGTTCAGTTAACTTTACCATTTTTTATACGAATTGTAGATAGGACTTACCAGTCTTTTTGACTGACCCGTTTTCTTTCGCCTCTTTTCTTCCGTTTCCCCCCCCCCCCCAGGTTTGCAGGGTGGGAACACTGTTACTTAGCTGGATCTTTTGCTGCTTTTCTGGATAGCTCACGAATGGTTTGAGCATGCTATGGCCTTATGCTACTTTAGGGATAGTTACCTTATGTTTCTTTTTCAGTTTTCAGTTTATGTTCTAGACTTTGTTTTATGGGAAAATAATGAACAAGTACTTTGATGTAACTTGACTATGGTTTTGAAATGCTAGTTTTATCCGCTGCTTTATTTACTCTGTTTTTACTTATATGTTCTGTCTTGTGATATCTGCATGCATGTTTACCTTGTTTAACGCCCCTCCAAAGCTAGTGTCCTTGCAAGAGTGGCACTGGCAGAGGTGGGGTGTTACAAAGACCGTTCGAAACCCCGGTTTGCTTTGAGGACAAGACGAATCAGAACACAAACAGAAGAACATTTCATTGTTTATTACAACAATTCCATCAGAGTACAAGAATATCACAGAGTATGAATCAATATTACACATTTGATAAATATCAGAGATTTAAATTACATTTAAATACATAGCAGCGGAAAAATAATACAACACACAACTGAAAGAAATACACGGATACAGAGCTTTCCGAGTATCATTCCAGCTGTAAACCAGGATCCTGGGAATATAAATCTACAAAACCCAACCACTAGCTGCCCGTGCGGAAAATAAGGGCACCCAGAGTTTAGGTTAAAACAATAAACTCTAGGTCAGTCATGTGACTGGTGTGAGAACTAAAACAGTTATTTAAAACTTTACTTTAAACGAGAGTAATTCAAGGGACCACGCCATATAACACGAAACGGGTTTCCTCCCAAGAATACTAGTGCATAGAATAAACAATGCAATGCCTTTTGGAAAAATGAAGCTATTATAAGACCCAGGTCCCATCATACAATGCAACGCAAGACGAAGGATAGGGTTTTCCCTTATAATAGCCAAATAATGCTTGATACGTTTAAAACAAATCATTTGATACTATTATAAGTGTATAGTGTCAAAACAACTTCAAATATAAATGTATCAATCCTAGACGGCATAGCATCCCATGCTACTATGTCGCCAATACTAGGCTCTACAAATAAAACCGAAATGTCATGTATTGGAAATTGGATTTCCGTCATGAGTCGAGGCAAGGGGCAAGCTCCTCTCCGTTCGAGACAATCTAGCAAATGTCTCAGGACCACACATAGCGATCCTGGATCTTCAGGGACGGTCCTCTCTTACTTTTGAGGATTGGCAATTCCTAAACACACGTTTCCCGGTCCTATCAGACCTATATCCGAGGCGCCTCGCATCCAACAACCACACAGGTAAAAAGTATATAAATGTCATGGCTGGTAGGCCACTGACATCACCCATAGCTAGAAAGAAACGTCGTGCTCTCGCTGCAGTCACTATCCCGTTTTTGACTCATACCGAGGTGTGAGGCTCGCGAATTAATGCTATACACGAAGTTGTGCCATATAGGACGTGATTTGATCATCGACCACAAGACTTTGCTTTTCAACAAAAGCCTTGATCATTTGCCATTTAGGCATGCCATACAGGTAATTCACACCATGCGACTGATGTCCATCGATATACAACCTCTGAGCTCGTACGTCTTAGAGAAGGGTGTTAAGCAAGAGAATTAATTCTCCACCACCAAACAGATGTATATTTAATAGAGATCAATCAACATAGAATAAAATACAATGTCAGACACACAGTCCATTTACAAGTTCGTTCTGGGTTTGAACAAAACCGGAGGAACCTTATTCCTCGCATATGCATCGATCTGCAAATACGTCTGGACGATCACCAACTGATTCCCTCCTTTTGGGTGTACAGCCCAATCAAGATCATCGGTAATCATCCAAACAATGTGAAGACCTCCGGTCTTCAACCACTGTCTTCATCTTCGACTTATCGTCGAATCATTTATTCAGAATGGGTATAAACCCGGCCTTACCGAATAACTCGCGTATATAATAAACAAGTGCTACATAAACACAACATATGCCTCATTCCAATTCAGAATATTCTTTTATTCAAATATTCACATTCTTAGGGAAAAGTTCCCATTAATTTTATCAAAGATAAATTCATCTAAATATATTCTTTAATCTTCCTTTGGATATCATTTCAAACCATATTATGGTTTTCCAAACTAGTCGGGATTAGCGAACCACACCGAAGTAATCATTTATTTTATTTCCCAATCCCAACCAAATCATCCCACGGAGAAAAACTGGTAATACTCCATATCTAACACGACGATGTTATCGGAAAATATTAATTACCATTTCACGTTCAAATCTAATTAAAGATTTAGCTATCGCTTGGAGACACTTTGACAAAGATCATGTCCCCAACTTCAAACTCAAGATCCGTCCTTCTCTTATCCGCATATGATTTCTGCCTATCTTGCGCTGCTTTCATCCTCCTCCGAATCAAGTCGATCTTCTCCGAAGTCTCTCTAATCATATCGGGCCCAAGTAAGATCTTATCCGTAGATTCCCACCAACATGTAGGTGAACGACAAGGTCGTCCATAAAGAGCTTCGAAAGGTGCTATGCCAATTCTGGACTGAAAGCTGTTGTTATATGCGAACTCCACTAACGGAAGATGCTCTTCCCACATACCCCCAAAGTCTAGGATAC
The DNA here is from genome assembly GCA_030737875.1 of Allium sativum. NCBI lineage: Eukaryota > Viridiplantae > Streptophyta > Magnoliopsida > Asparagales > Amaryllidaceae > Allium > Allium sativum. The sequence continues at coordinate 456,669,088 of CM060920.1, forward strand.
ATGACCTTAATAGGTCCTCTAGAATACGATTCACCCTCTCGGTCTGGCCGTCCGTCTGAGGATGATATGCGGTGCTCAAACATAATTGAGTCCCTACCGCCTCTTGCAAGCTTTTCCAAAATTCGCTAGTGAAAATAGGATCGCGGTCGCTCATTATGCTAGAAGGAACACCGTGCAACCGAACTATCTCTCGAACGTATACAAAAGCTAACCATGGAGCAGTCCTCTTACTTTTCACGGGAATAAAATGGGTGCTCTTAGTAAGTCTGTCTACTATAACCCAAATACCTGTATTACCCTTCCTTGATCTTGGTAACCCATCCACAAAATCCATCGAGACACTTTCCCACTTCCATAGTGGAACCTCCAATGGGTGAAGTAACCCACCGGGTTTCTTTTGCTCCGCTTTTACCTGTTGGCACACCAAGCATCTAGCGACATACTCGGCCACGTCCCTCTTCATACCGGCCCAAAAGAAAACTCGCTTCATGTCTTTGTACATCTTGTCCCCGCCGGGATGAACGGTCATCTTCGAACGATGTGCATCGTCAAGAATAGTCTTCCTTAGGTTATTACCCTACCCTAGGTCATGGGCGCTCTTAGTAAGCGACTTAAGCGCGAAAACAATAGCGGCCAACTCTAGGTCATGCGTGGGGTAATTCTTCTCATGCGCTCTCAACTGCCTTCCACCATAGGCTATTACCCTACCCTCTTGCATTAGGACTGCGCCTAGTCCTGTCCCACAAGCATCAGTATATACGGTAAATGGCTTACTCCCGTCTGGCAGCACTAAGACTGGGGCTGAGGTCAAAGCTCTCTTCAAACGTTGGAACGCATCATCACAATCTACGTCCCATGTGAAAACTAGGTTCTTCTTCGTCAAGCGTGTCAATGGAGTTGATATCTTTGCGAAGTCTTTGATAAACTTCCTATAGTAGCCAGCCAACCCCAAGAAACTTCTCACTTCAGTAGCATTTTTAGGGACCTTTCAATCTTGGATGGCCACCACCTTCATGGGATCCACGGCTATCCCATCTTTGGAAACCACGTGCCCCAAGAACCGTACTTCCTTCCTCTAGAAGTGACACTTAGAAAATTTAGCCTTAAGGCTATGCGCTCGAAGAGTCTCCAACACTTCCCTAAGATGTAGGGCATGCTCTTCTTCATCCTTAGAAAAGATCAAGATGTCGTCCACAAAGACTACCACGAATTTGTTAAGGTACTCCCTAAACACCCTACTCATCAAATCAACAAAGTATGCGGGGGCGTTTGTCAAACCGAAGGGCATCACTAGCCATTCATAGAAACCGTCTGGAGTCCTAAAGGCAGTCTTGTCAATGCTATCCTCAGCCACTCTCAACTAATGGAAACCAGTGGCTAAGTCCAACTGCGAAAACTCTGAGGCGCCAACTAACTGATCGAAGAGATCGTCAATCCTTGGCAGTGGATGTCTGTTCTTCTTAGTAAGCTTATTAAGTTCTCTATAGTCCACACAAAGTCTAAGGGACCCATCCGCCTTCGTGGCAAATACTACTGGAGCACCCCACTCCGATATACTTCGTCTTATGAACCCCTTCTCAAGCAACTCCTTCACTTGCTTATCGAGTTCCCTCCTTTCACGAGGAGCCATGTGGCGTACTGGCAAAGATATTGGTTTCGCATTATCCACAAGATATATTCGAAAATCTATCTCCCGCTTCGGAGGTAAGTCCTTCACCTCCTCAAACACATCCGAATACTCTCGGACCACTCTAACAGATCGTAGATTTTCCTCAGACGCATCAAGCGATTCTAGATAACTTAGCATAACGGAATTGATGGGATTATAAAAGATTTCGAGAGTGTTGCCAAGGCGAGTCACGAGCCTAACTACTCTCCTTCCACAATCAAGAACGGCCCCATTTCTGGATAGCCAATCCATTCCTAAAATTAGCCCATAGCCCGTGAAGCCCAACACATAAGCATCACATCTAAACTCAACGCTAAGTATAGAAATTTTCAAATCCAAACACATCATGGCCAAATGAGCTGAGCCCCCAATTGGATAAGAAACAACTAAGGGATCCTCTACTAAACTGGTGTTTAAGTGCAGTGATTCAACTAATGATGTAGAGATAAACGAATGCGATGCGCCCGAATCGAATAAGGTACGGACATGATGATCAAACAGAAAAACTAAGCTTTCAACAGAAATGGTTCTACCTCGTTCTTGCAGCGGTGGGACCGCGAGAGCCTGAACTTGTCCCCTTGCCTGCCCTGGTGCTATAAGAGCCTGCACCTGTCCTCCCGAGGTAGCCCCTGCCCTCTGCCCCTTCCTTGGGCAGTCCTTCACTAAATGTCCTGCATCGCCACAATGAAAACAGCCAGTCTTCTTTTTCTTTCGGCAGTCCTTGCTGAGATGGCCTGGGGTCCCACAGTTAAAACATTTCTTCTTTCCCTTGCCATTATTGTCTTTACCACCCTTCTTGTTTTGCTGTTGGGGTTTCTTCTGATCCCCTTTCTTCTCGGGTGCCTTATCGGCTTTAGCACTTTTCTCCTCGTGCATGAGTGCCATTTCTACTAGCTTCTCAAAGGTGGCCCCCATAGGGATGTGGGTCATGGCCAACCCTTGCAACGGTTCATTCAAGCCATTCACGAACCTTTCCCATTTTATCCGCGGAAGTGTGGTGGGCCCATAACCCACAGGTCCCAGGATCGAAACCTGGCTCTGATACCACGTGTAACACCCCACGTCCATTAATGTCACTCACAAAGGGAATGCATTAACTTCCATGGAGGTTATAAGTGAATATAGAACAGAAAAATTTCAACAAGACAGATAATAAGTTGTACTTGGAAATCTAAAACTTCATTTTATTGCAGCGGAAACATGTTTATTACATCACAAAACCATTAATCAGAGTCAAGTACATTATCCATCTTCATAAAACAAAATACATAATCCCATTACACAAATAGCCATTAAAGAAGAAAACAAGCTGGACTTTACTTCAAGGGTCCAAGCTTTCCAAAGAGATGAAGCAATCCAATCAAGCTCCACTAGAGCTGGGTCCAACCTGAAGACCTGGAGGGGAAAAAGGATAGAAATGGAGGGGGTCAGACATAAAGTCTGGCGAGTATGATAATTCTAACAATACTATTATCAAAATAACTAGACTAAGGCATAAACTGGAAGACAAGTAAATGTCTATGAACTATTAGGAAGATAAAGATAGCGTTAAAGATAACGGTAAAGGCATACCTAATTACTAACGAATAATTACTATACTGCACCGCACATTACTACACTGCACCGCACATTACTATACTGCACCGCACCAGTCACCCTAAAGGTTGATCCCACTTGCTTCACACAGAAACATATAAATAGCCTTACGTACCCCTAGCTGACTACATAGGTGTCGTCTGCCCCTATCTCCACTAGGTGTACTCCACTACCCAATCCTCTAGCTATATGTTTCTGTGTGAAGATAGGGGCAGACGGCATAGGTGTCTACGTACCCAATCCACTACCCAATCCACTTGCTTCACACAGAAACATATAAATAGCCTTACGTACCCCTAGCTGACTACATAGGTGTCGTCTGCCCCTATCTCCCCTAGGTGTACTCCACTACCCAATCACCTAGTGGAGATAGGGGCAGACGGCACCTATGTAGTCAGCTAGGGGTACGTAAGGCTATTTATATGTTTCTGTGTGAAGCAAGTGGGATCAACCTTTAGGGTGACTGGTGCGGTGCAGTGTAGTAATGTGCGGTGCAGTGTAGTAATGTGCGGTGCAGTATAGTAATTATTCGTTAGTAATTAGGTATGCCTTTACCGTTATCTTTAACGTTATCTTAAACGCTATCTTCATCTTCCTAATAGTTCATAGACATTTACTTGTCTTCCAGTTTATGCCTTAGTCTAGTTATTTTGATAATAGTATTGTTAGAATTATCATACTCGCCAGACTTTATGTCTGACCCCCTCCATTTCTATCCTTTTTCCCCTCTAGGTCCTCAGGTTGGACCCGACTCTAATGGAGCTTGATTGGATTGCTTCATCTCTTTGGAAAGCTTGGACCCTTGAAGTAAAGTCCAGCTTGTTATCTTCTTTAATGGCTATTTGTGTAATGGGATTATGTATTTTGTTTTATGAAGATGGATAATGTACTTGACTCTGATTAATGGTTTTGTGATGTAATAAACATGTTTCCGCTGCAATAAAATGAAGTTTTAGATTTCAAAGTACAACTTATTATCTGTCTTGTTGTAATTTTTCTGTTCTATATTCACTTATAACCTCCATGGAAGTTAATGCATTCCCTTTGTGAGTGACATTAATGGACGTGGGGTGTTACACGATCATGCCCTACATCTTAGGGAAGTGTTGGAGACTCTTCGAGCGCATAGCCTTAAGGCTAAATTTTCTAAGTGTCACTTCTGGAGGAAGGAAGTACGGTTCTTGGGGCATGTGGTTTCCAAAGAAGAAATGTTTTAACTGTGGGACCCCAGGCCATCTCAGCAAGGACAGCCGAAAGAAAAAGAAGACTGGCTGTTTTCATTGTGGCGATGCAGGACATTTAGTGAAGGACTGCCCAAGGAAGGGGCAGAGGGCAGGGGCTACCTCGGGAGGACAGGTGCAGGCTCTTATAGCACCAGGGCAGGCAAGGGGACAAGTTCAGGCTCTCGCGGTCCCACCGCTGCAAGAACGAGGTAGAACCATTTCTGTTGAAAGCTAGTTTTTCTGTTTGATCATCCTGTCCGTACCTTATTCGATTCGGGCGCATCGCATTCGTTTATCTCTACATCATTAGTTGAATCACTGCACTTAAACACCAGTTTAGTTGAGGATCCCTTAGTTGTTTCGAATTCAATTGGGGGCTCAGCTCATTTGGCTATGATGTGTTTGGATTTGTTAATTTCTATACTTAGCGTTGAGTTTAGATGTGATGCTTATGTGTTTGGCTTCACGGGCTATGGGCTAATTTTAGGAATGGATTGACTATCCAGAAATGGGGCTGTTCTTGATTGTGAAAGGAGAGTAGTTAGGCTCGTGACTCGCCTTGGCAACACTCTCGAAATCTTTTGTAATCCCATCAATTCTGTTATGCTAAGTTATCTAGAATCGCTTGACACGTCTAAGGAAAATCTACGATCTGTTAGAGTGGTCCGAGAGTATTCGGATGTGTTTGAGGAGGTGAAGGGCTTACCTCCGAAGTGGGAGATAGATTTTCGAATATAACTTGTGGATAATGCGAAACCAGTATCTTTGCCAGTACGCCACATGGCTCCTCGTGAAAGGAGGGAACTTGATAAGCAAAGGTGGATGGAGTTCTTGGCGTCCTACGACTTTGAGATAGCATATACCCTGGCAAGGGTAACGTGGTGGCCGATGCCTTAAGTAGAAAAATATTATCCTTAAGTCCTTTGTTTGTTGAGCGGCGAAGTTTAGAGTTCATCTCTATGTTTGATTTTAGACCTTCCGTTGACTTCGTACCCGGTTTGCTAGCATCCTTGGAGGTCAGACCTACGCTTTTGGGATGGATTGGCGAGGCACAGCCAGACGACCCGCAGTTTGTTGAGTTAGTAGAAAAGCTCAAAGGAGGGGAGTCATCAAGCCATCTCCGTAGGTATACCCTAGATGATAAGGGTTGGTTACGTAGGGACGGTAGACTTTGTGTACCAAAAGACGATGACCTAAGGAAGACTATTCTTGACGATGCACATCGTTCGAAGATGACCATTCATCCAGGCGGGGACAAGATGTACAAAGACATGAAGCGAGTTTTCTTTTGGGCCGGTATGAAGAGGGACGTGGACGAGTATGTCGCTAGATGCTTGGTGTGCCAACAAGTAAAAGCGGAGCAAAAGAAACCCGGTGGATTACTTCACCCACTGGAGGTTCCACTATGGAAGTGGGAAAGTGTCTCGATGGATTTTGTGGATGGGCTACCAAGATCAAGGAAGGGTAATACGGGTATTTGGGTTATAGTAGATAGACTTACTAAGAGCGCCCATTTTATTCCCGTGAAAAGTAAGAGGATTGCTCCATGGTTAGCTTCTGTATACGTTCGAGAGATAGTTCGGTTGCACGGTGTTCCTTCTAGCATAGTGAGCGACCGCGATCCTATTTTCACTAGCGAATTTTGGAAAAGCTTGCAAGAGGCGGTAGGGACTCAGTTATGTTTGAGCACCGCATATCATCCTCAGACGGACGGCCAGACCGAGAGGGTGAATCGTATTCTAGAGGACCTATTAAGGCCATGTATCCTAGACTTTGGGGGTACGTGGGAAGAGCATCTTCCGTTAGGGGAGTTCGCATATAACAACAGCTTTCAGTCCAGCTTTGGCATGGCACCTTTCGAAGCTCTTTATGGACGACCTTGTCGTTGACCTACATGTTTGTGTGAATCTACGGATAAGATCTTATTTGGGCCCGATATGATTAGAGAGACTTCGGAGAAGATCGACTTGATTCGGAGGAGGATGAAAGCAGCGCAAGATAGGCAGAAATCATATGCGGATAAGAGAAGGATGGATCTTGAGTTTGAAGTTGGGGACATGGTCTTTGTCAAAGTGTCTCCATTACGAAACGTTGTTCGCTTTGGGTCTGTTGGGAAGTTAGCACCAAGGTTTGTAGGGTAGTTTCCTATTAAGGAGAAGATTGGACAAATGGCGTATAGAGTGGAGTTGCCGGAGAGACTTAGTGGTGTACACGATGTGTTCCATGTATCACATTTGAGGAAGTGCTTGCACGAGACGGCGGAGGTGGTAGAGCCGAACTTGCTTAGAGAGGTGGAGATAGAGCGTGATGCGACGATTCGACGAGCTCCTACATGCATTCTTGGGTTGGAGATTAAGAAGCTGAGAAATCGAGAGGTCAGACTAGTCAAAGTACAATGGGGAGATGACGAGAGCAACGCTACTTGGGAGACAGAAGAGAAGATGCGTTCACGATACCCTTTTCTTTTTGAGGGTATGTCTTTTAATTTCTCCTTTATCGCTTATCTTGTACTTATCTTATCTTTAGCGTATCCTCTCGCTAGTATCTTTGACCTTTAGTTAGGATCATCCTATGGTTGAAACATGTGTTTGAGACATGTTATGTATGATGAATGCAAAGTGGATGCAAGTGTTTGCTAGTGGTTGCTCGTGGACGCATATACACACACTATTAGGCACTAGATCGGCTCAGTCACTTCATACTGCATATTGCAATAAAATGAAGTTTTAGATTTCCAAGTACTACTTATTATCTGTCTTGTTTTAATTTTTCTGTTCTATATTCACTTATAACCTCCATGGAAGTTAATGCATTCCCTTTGTGAGTAACATTAATGGACGTGGGGTGTTACACGTGGTAGCAGAGCCAGGTTTCGATCCTGGGACCTGTGGGTTATGGGCCCACCACGCTTCCGCTGCGCATATGCGGATAAGAGAAGAACGGATCTTGAATTTGAAGTTGGGGACATGGTCTTTGTCAAAGTGTCTCCATTACGAAACACTTATGCCGTCTGCCCCTATCTTCACACAGAAACATATAGCTAGAGGATTGGGTAGTGGAGTACACCTAGGGGAGATAGGGGCAGACGACACCTATGTAGTCAGCTAGGGGTACGTAAGGCTATTTATATGTTTCTGTGTGAAGCAAGTGGGATCAACCTTTAGGGTGACTGGTGCGGTGCAGTGTAGTAATGTGCGGTGCAGTGTAGTAATGTGCGGTGCAGTATAGTAATTATTCGTTAGTAATTAGGTATGCCTTTACCGTTATCTTAAACGCTATTTTTATCTTCCTAATAGTTCATAGACATTTACTTGTCTTCCAGTTTATGCCTTAGTCTAGTTATTTTGACAATAGTATTGTTAGAATTATCATACTCGCCAGACTTTATGTCTGACCCCCTCCATTTCTATCCTTTTTCCCCTCCAGGTCCTCAGGTTGGACCCAGCTCTAGTGGAGCTTGATTGGATTGCTTCATCTCTTTGGAAAGCTTGGACCCTTGAAGTAAAGTCCAGCTTGTTATCTTCTTTAATGGCTATTTGTGTAATGGGATTATGTATTTTGTTTTATGAAGATGGATAATGTACTTGACTCTGATTAATGGTTTTGTGATGTAATAAACATGTTTCCGCTGCAATAAAATGAAGTTTTAGATTTCCAAGTACTACTTATTATCTATCTTGTTGAAATTTTTCTGTCCTATATTCACTTATAACCTCCATGGAAGTTAATGCATTCCCTTTGTGAGTGACAATAATGGACGTGGGGTGTATTAACTCACAAAGGGAATGCATTAACTTCCATGGAGGTTATAAGTGAATATAGAACAGAAAAATTTCAACAAGACAGATAATAAGTAGTACTTGGAAATCTAAAACTTCATTTTATTGCAGCGGAAACATGTTTATTACATCACAAAACCATTAATCAGAGTCAAGTACATTATCCATCTTCATAAAACAAAATACATAATCCCATTACACAAATAGCCATTAAAGAATATAAGGCAAGGGGAAAAGTTCAAGCTCTCGCGGTCCCACAGTTAAAACATTTCTTCTTTCTTCTTAGTTGGCGGCGACTCCATTGATTTCAATGGCGAAGGTATGACGGTAACTATTCTATTTTTCTTATGAATTAGGGTGAGAGACTACCTAGGTATTTATAGAGTTAGGGTTTATTTTAGACCGTCAGATCATCTCAGAACTAAACCGAACCGTTAAATTTGCCAACACAGCCCTAAAGACACATTAGCAGCTCAGGATTGGGCTCTGCCCAAACCCTAGCCGCCAGACCAAGTCGACACCCAGGTCGACACTACAGTCGACCTGGGGGGAAGTCGACATGGCAGTCGACTGGGGGGGGGGGGAGGTCGACACTAGTGTCAACTCCCCAGTCGACCTGCCTGGGCGGGAATTTTCCCGCCCAGCCCGCTTCTGCACTTTCTGTTTGAATTTTAAATTTTCTGCGAGCTGTTTTGAATTTTCTGAAATTTCCGATGGCCATAACTTCTTCATACGAAGTCCAATTCACGCAAACTCGGACTCTATTTCAACCAGAATTCCGAGACGAACACAACGGCATAACCTGTTTCCCACAATTCTCACGTCTGAGATTAGTTATTCTTTAATTTGTGAATATTAATATTAACAGAATTACGGGGTGTTACAGATAATATTTTCAAAACATTATATTTTGAAATCACTTCCTTTTCTATATTCATTATAAAAACGAATATAACCGATATAAATACCGTTCGCATCAAAATGGCGCAAATCTAATCAACACGGCTTTATATATTTCAATAACTTCGTTATTCTATTCAACAGATGAATATTTTCTTTAACAAATGGATATATACTTTATTCAACACATGAATATTTATTTTATAATATTCTTTATTTTCCAAATTGGAATGAGGTCCAATCAATTACTATATAATGTTATTTATATGGATTCTATACAACACATGTATATAATAGCAATGATAAATAATCAACCATCATCCAAAGTGCACTACACAACTGTTTGTCAACCTATCGATTGACATACAACAAAAAAATCGGGATTAGTGTACCTTAAATATCATCGCAATACCCGTGTGGGGTTTCAGTCAACAAACACAGATTTTTATTTGTGCAGTTGGGCGTTGTGTAAAATTTATCGTCCCAATCAATATCAGTCATATCAGTGTACATAAACAAATCGTATGATTTGTAAATGAATGTTTATTTTATTCACATATACGTTAAAAAATATATTTTTAACAACCAAAATATTTTATTCAACCTATGAATATTCTATTCAGTTCATTTATTCAATAAAATGATATTTTATTTTTCTAACTTATTTTAGAAAATTCTGGTGGCATAACGGCACGATACTAGAAACGGGACAAGGCCTAGCCTTATCCCCAGTCTAATAATGGTCGGCGCCACACACATACCAATCTAATCAATTCCATTTCACCCAAACAACCAAATTCAAACCAATAATCCTACCAACTATACAACCAAACAAACAAGTCGTCCATGGTCTGTGGACAACAGGGAATAGTTCATATATGCAGTTACATAATAAATAACTGTATAAAAAATTATAGTGAGGAGTTCTCACCTTTGGGATCCACTCCGCCATTTCATTTCTGAATTTCTGAACCGTTTGAACTCCTTTCTGATTTCAATCCGTTCCATCGCTCTCTGTTTCACGCAGTTGATATTAAAAATCACATTTTTATTTCAACGGTACCTGTATAAAAATCATTTTTTTAATCTTCACATATAATAAAATTCATATTTTTATTACTTAAAAATCGTATTTTTATCATTTAAAAATTATACCTTTATTCTCTACACATATAAAATCACTTTTTCATTCTCTACACCTATAAAATCAGTTTTTAAATCGAAGAAAATAAATAAAACTCGAAATTAAAAACTTACATTGCATTTTCAGAGGAGGGGGGTGTTCTCCGTCAAACTAGGGGCCATGGATATGGTGGGTGGCGCCAGGGGGCTGCGTGAGGCAGTGGTGATCGGCTAGGGGAGTGGTGTCGTGCTTTGGGGCTGAGGGATTTTGGATTTCGGTTGAGGATGGGGGTGCCTGGGCGAGAGAGAGAGGGGGGTGTTCTCCGGCGATCGACGGCGGCGGGGTAGCCCTGGCGTGGCGGCGCGATGAACGGGAGGGGTGCTGGCGGCTCGAACGAGATCCGTGGTTTTTGTTTTTCTTCTTCTTTTTTTTGAAAAGTAATGACGGCGAGAGAGAAGAATGGGGGTAGAGGGAGTTATATGATATATTAATTTATTTTATTTAATTTATTCCATAAAGCAATTTTTTATTTCGAGCTCGGAATCGAACCCACCGACTGTCATCCCTAGCTAATTACCCCTATTCCGAACACAACGGGATATGTATCGTAAGCTGGTTCGATCGTTTCGATCAGTTTTCGTAAAAATCAAAATATAAATCTATATATTGAATTTGAATGCGCATTTCAATTTACCGGGGCCACATACGAACTCTAAAAATTCCCGAAACATATTTTCTAGCTTCGTATTGACGATATGGTCCTAACAAAACTAATTACGTCAAATTCTGAGACCGTTTGAAAAATGACCATTTTCTGGTCGATCTTTGACTGAAATTGACAAAACACATTTTACTTCGCCACGCTCACATATTAATTCTGAAAATTACAAATTTTGAAACCTAGCAATAACTTGACATCACGGATCCAACAAAAGTGGTTTCATTGAAAACAGAGGTCGTTTGCAAAATTTCCATTTTTAAGGGTTATATTTTCCATAGCGACTATTCTGAATTTTCAACTGGACTTAACTTTTTATTCCCGCTATGAAATTTTGATTTTTCGGATTTTTGGAAAGATATTATCAAACAGATTATAATATTTTTAGTTTCGCTAAAATCCGGTTTATTTCGAATCCTGTACATTCATTTGAAATTTGAAATCAAATTTTCAAACTACCGTGCCATTTTCAATTCCTTTTATATTTTAAATAAATTATTTATATTGGTTCGGATTTCTGGGTTATTACACTAGTTATTCGAAAGGAGTTATCAAATATTAGTTATTCAAGAGGAGTTATCGAATATTAATTATTCGAAAGGAGTAATCGAATATTAGTTATTCGAAAGGAGTTATCATATATTAGTTATTCGAAAGGAATTATCAAATATTAGTTGTTCGAAAGGAGTTATCAAATATAGTTTATTCGAAAGAAGTTAAAGGAGTTATCGAATATTAGTTATTCGAAAGGAGTTATCGAATATTGGTTATTCGAAAAGAGTTATCGATTTTTAGTTATTTGAAAAGGAGTTAATCGAATATAGTTTATTCGAATAGAGAAAATGGTATAATCGAATATAGTTATTCAAAAAGGAGTTATCGAATATAGTTTATTCGAAAAGAGTTAATCGATTAGAGTTAATTCATTAGAGTTAATCCAATAGAGTTAATCGAATAGAGTTAATCCAATAGAGTTAATCTATTATAGCTAAATCGAATTAGAGTTAATCAATTAGAGTTAATCAAATTAGATTTAATCGATTAGAGTTAATCGAGTTAGAGTTAATTGAATAGAGTTAATCGAACAAGAGTTGGTCGAATATTAGTTATTCGAATAGAGTTAATTGAATTAGAGTTAGTCGAATTAGAGTTAATCGGATATAGTTATTCGAAAGGAGTTATCGAATATTAGTTATTCGAGAGGAGTTAATCGAATATTAGTTATTCGAAAGGAGTTAATCGAATATAGTTTATTCGAAAGAAGTTAATTGATAAGATTTAATTGATTAGAGTTAATCAATTAGAGTTAATCGAAATAGGAGTTAATAAAATAGAGTTAATAGAATAGAGTTAATCAAATAGAGCTAACTGATAAGAATAAATCGACTAGAGTTAATCGAATAGTGTTAATTGAATAGAGTTAATCGAATATGGCTATTCGAAGAGAGATTATCTAATATAGTTCATTCGAAGGAAGGAGTTATCGAATAGAGATTTATTTGAAAGAGAGTTACGTAAGGAAGTTTGTTAAAGGTTTAAAAGGTGAACCTGGTCTGTTTCAAAGTTAGAAATGTTGTTCAGTTAAGGTCTGAGAGGTAGTTATACCCCAACTTGATTGGATTCATTTTTAACTAAGGAATGGTTAAGGTTTGGTAGTGAAGATTGGTTAAGTGAATTTAGTTAACGAGTGTAATGGTTTGAGTTGGCATAGCGATGTTTTATTTAAACATCAGTTTAAATCAAATGAATGAGTTTTGGAACATTTTCCAAATATAACCAGAGATATTTTCTAATCATAGAAAATCAAATGTTTGATGATAAAGAATACTGAAATGACAGTGATACGTGAAAAAGAGATGGAAATGTTTTCCAATGATTTATAACTTATATTCTCTAAAATTAGAAAATAAGGAATGTTGAATACATGGAGACAGGAAAATGAATAAATTAATGAACTAAAGAGATAAATGTTCAATGATGATTGATCGATATAACTTCCATCTGGAATATATATCGTCGTTTGCATACGTGTTTTTCTTTGATAGTTAACTCACCAACTGTCGAAGTTTTTGACTATTTTTCCATCGTAAATACGGAGAGACCGGGATCAGATTCATTATCTGAAAACCACTCCGTATGGGCATTAATGTTGCGAATCAAATATGATGAAGATAATTGAAGAGAAGTGATGCAAGGTCTGTTTTGGCGATCCTAGGTAGAAATTGCCTAAGATGGATTTACAGAATTGTACCTTCGGTTTGTCTAGTCCCAGGACGACCCGTATGGAAGAATGTCTAACAAAGTATATCTAATGGATCGCGTAAGTTGATCTCTTCAAACGTATTTACGTTTGGTGGTGGAGGAATTCATTTCTCTTAGCTGTATACCCATTGTATTTTTGGGGAAATCAATTTGTGATTTGGCGGGTATGACGATGTGACATTCAAAGTGAATAAATGTGTGATCTGTCAGAGATAAGCGTGGCCTCTAGCCTCACAACCAGGAAATGACAAAAATCGGGCAGGAAGCATGGCTAAGTGGTTGGCTGCCAATTAGGGTGTATTTTCACCTATCTAGAGATATTCATTTAATTCTTAAATCTATTCGATGCTGTCCCATTCGGGAAACGGTTGCTAATCCCAACCGTTGGTGACATACATTCGATACACTCAAGCGAAATGAGTGGCCAGTCATGTGTGGCCGGGTTGCAAGATGTTCTTGTTGAACCCAGTGTATTCCTCTCTAGAGGTACACTATCGGAAGGTGGTTCCATACCTTGTCATAGTTGGAAGTCCATTACCCAATAAGTGCTCGTGGTTTTGATTGTATACTATGTATGTAGAGCGTGAGATGAAAGCGTTTCTGCTAGATGATTATTATATTGAGACTGATAGACACTATTATAATATCAAAAGGAATTTGATATAAAGATTATTTGGGTTATCGTAAGGTAAAAACCATCCATGTTTATGTGTGGATCGGTCTTATGATTTTCCTTTCTTTCAAAATGATTTGAAAGTTAAATCAAACTGATTTGGATTCTCATAAGGGAAAAATCCTTTCCGTTATACGGCGTTATGAGATATCGTTTAATTGCTCAAACTATTTTTAAATTGTTTACTCATACCAGTCCCATGACTGACCCAGAGTTTGTTTTGTTTTGTTTTCCCTAAACTCTTGGGGGCTCAATTTTGTACGGGCAGTCAAGTAGTCAGGATTTTATAGATATACTTGGAGAGCTTGGAGCAGGAGGCTTCAAGATTATATAGCTATAGTTATTTCCACTGTGTTGTAAGTGTTGTACTCTGATAATTTTACTGTATACATATACTGGTTTTATTTCAAAGATATGTATCTATTATATATTGTTTGTTCCGCTGCGAGATTCGTGTTACTCTGATGTTATATGTTCTTCTCCTTCTTCTATTCTAAGTTTCTATCTTATCTATTCTCACTCTCTGTTTTCTTTTTATTAGTTTTCTGGTTTCCAGTGTAATTTGGGTTGGACTTGTGTTATTTGGTCAGCTCAAATTGTACTGGAATTTCGGGACACTACAAAATGAATGAAATTAATAGGATGTAAAAGAGATGCACATCAATAATAATGAAGTTTTGACGATTAAATGAAAAAATAAATGAGAATATGTATTTGATGTAAACGAATTTAACGTGAATGACGTATGTGTAGAATGATAATGTTAGAAATAGTAAACTGTGTGAAATTGGAATGAATGACGATAATGTGAATGTTTAAAACAAAAAATGAAATGAGTTGTATTTGAGTGGAAACATTGCTTATGTAAATAAATCTTGTTCATGTATACCGAAATTTACATATTGTGATTGCTTATGCTTAATATGTTAAGTTGCTATATATATATATATATATATATATATATATATATGTGTGTGTGTGTGTGTGTGTGTGTGTGTGTGTGTGTTTGTGTGTGTGTGTGATTCTCATTATTTATTAAGTGTTTTAGTAGGTTGCAAAGGCTTGCACTTTAATTTGGAGCTTGCTTTTGCACTCATTCGCTAAAACATAAGAAAATTTTCTTGAAAACGCTAATAAAAGGTATGTATTTCGAATTTTATATCGTATTTGGGTTTTTTGTGTTGTTTTCCCCTTATTAGGGATGCCTCATCATATAAATGGGATGTATATTTTGTTTCCTTGTTGTTTTTGTGCATGAGAAAATTTTCCTGATCGAACCATGCAGCAGAGGTGCTGCTGAAATTTTCCGTAAATCGGGCATTAGAAAAATTTTCAAGTCTTTAAATTCTATAACTTATTTTTATTCTAATAAGTTGTAATAAGAAATAATTTAAATAAAATTAAAATAGAACGAATGTGTTGAAAATAATCGTCCACTTTCTTGTTGACGCGTTTTGTTTTCCGTTGACCTGTTGTTACCTTTTGTTTATCGTTCGATCTATTCATGCTTGAATAGTTAAATGTCCAGTTCGTATTCTTGAACCATTCCTTTTGCCTCACATCGATCAATCTAAGGGCAAGTTGTATTAATGATTTAATTTTTTTTATGGAAATTCGATACAACTTGAAAATTTAAATGGTTTATAAAGTGATTTATAAATATAGAAAGTTTGATGACTTGAATCCCGAGATTTTTGAAATATTTAAAAAACGATAGTGATACTTTTTGAAAGATAAATTTACTATTGTTTCGAAATGATTTATAACTTCGGGATATGAAATGAAATGATTTGTTACCGAGATTCGAGAAACCCGTGATTAAAGAAAGGTAAATACTTCGTGCTTCGTATTCGGTGTCCGCTGTCCGGATGTTATCCGGGAGATACTTAGCTTGTGTTCGTGAATAAAGTATATACGGTGTCCGATGTCTGGATGAAAACCGGGATATATACTTTGCGCTCTGTATTCGGTGTCCGATGTCTGGATGTTAACCGGGAGATACTTAGCGTTATATCGATGCGTGCGTAGGCCATGCCTCGTGGCCTTATCACTGGGAGAAACCTCTCGACTTGAGACATAAATGTTTTATGTCATTTATCGTAAAATATTTGAAATTTTCGAAAAAATATTTTGGGTTTGAAAATCCCAAAGCAAAAATAATTCGATATGAAAAGACAATGTAGTATTTCGAATGATTTGAAAACAAATCGGGATTTAAGTCGAAAAAATTATACCATGCTTTGATTTTCGAATTTTAAATTCTATTGTTTATCTTGTTTAAAATTAAATCAAGTATTGGTAAATATTTTGTTTTATATAAGTATGATTTTACAATCTTCCCTTTTCGAGGACGAAAAGCCTTAAGGGGAAGATTGTAACGAACCGGTTTTTCACCATTTAAATATATGAGATTGATTTGAATTTAGTATTTAAGAATTTATATTTGTTTATAATTTTGGAATTAAGTATATTTAAATTGATTTTTGAGTTGATTTATATAAGCGTGATTTTAAAATTTTAATATTTGAGTTTGAATTGTTTTGTTAAACTTAACGGTAGTAGTATTTTAAAATTTATTGAAATATACTATTTGAGAATTTGTTTAAGAAGATGTGAATTTGCTTTAGATTTAATTTGAGATTTATAATTGAATTTAAATAAATTTGTTTAGTGAATTTGGTTTTAAATTGAAAATTTTGATATATATAAATTCACTGTCTTGTAGATAAATGGTATACCCTTAAAATAATTTTTTTATTTAACCATGACACTTGTTTTAATTTGCTAAACTGGGATGCCATATGTTCATTGTGTTCTGAAGTGGTTAACGCGTGTCCCTATTTTACATCGCGTGTCACCGTTCCCCTTTTATCTTTGTTTGCCATGTTCCCTTTGTTTCTCCACAGCTCTCATTTTATTCTTCAGCCACAAACAAATAGCCCAAAAATCAAATTGACTTTCCCCAATTATAATCCACCACCGAAAATCAACGTCGCCCTCCTCGAAATCAATTTGCGGTGCCACTACTTCATCCTAGCCATGATCTTCTTGATGGCATCCGTTCCTTTCCCCCAAACCTGTCTTTTTCTCGATCGCCTGAACAAACGCTTCGTCGCTCCTCTCTTTTGACATCCGCCCTTGTCAACGCCGAAGTCACTGTCGTTTGGTGCTCTGCAGTCCCCATCTCGCCACCGATGGAACCCAGACGCCGACCGCACCAACAAACGCAACCACTTTAGCAATCGAAGCCACCCGAGGCCAAGATGCAGCAGCCCTCCGTTCTCCATCGCCTCCCCCTGTTCTAGCGACGCCATCATCAACTCAAATTCAACCCGACTTCCTTAATTCTGATCTCCTCCGCCTTTTTCTTTTGACCTGAGCCGTTGTTAGTACCCGTCATTCGCTACCTGTTTCGCGAGCTTTCCCCAAAGTCCTTCCGAGTTCACCGGCTGCCAAGCCTCCCCCCTCCCGTCGGTCACCACCTATAGCCAAGTTGGTGCTGTCTGCATCCGATTCGACGACACAAGGTAAGTTTAACTTACGGTTTTACTTATTTCAAGTTGCTTACTTCGGGTTACATGGAATATAATTTGTTAAGTTTGTCTGCTGCTACTATATTTCGCCGTTTTTTAGGCATTATTAGGATGAAATAGGGAACTGTGTTCATATATGCTATTGTATTTAGTTCATAACACGGCATTCTCAAACCGCTTCAATTTTAGTTGCTGCATGTGCCAAATTATCCACTCATGTCGACAAATTATTAACAGTGTTTCGTTGGTTTCCGTTGGTTATGTTATATGCATAGCAGTCTGTGCATTTTGATTTGCATCCCTAAGTAGGTTGTTGGATAACATTTCATTTTACATGCTATTTTCGGATTTCTTTACTGACTTTATGGATCCTCAATGAAACACCTTGCTGTTATCTGCATATAAAATTGAGGTTCATTTCTATTACTTGCTCACCTGTGTACGATTAACACGTTGTAAATTTTTCCCAAATTCATTAACGCTGTAGTCTTTTGAGGATACCCCAATAAGAATCCTAGAAACCCGTGCTTAACCTTGCTGCAAATTATGACACTTGCATGCCTTAACATTTGAATGATTCATACCGTGACATACATGCACGTCTGCATAGCCTCAGGTTTAGTTGAAATAGAACTTGCTTGTCTCCATTTTGGTGTGATTTTCTACCTGTGTATGCTACTGAGCTATCAAAACTAAATTTTGAGGTGTGCAAACTATATATACCTGCATTTTTAGAATAAAACATATGTGAGTGTCTAATATTTTTGTTAGGCGCTATTCTGCAGCATGTATATGGCTGTAGATAACGTATAATTATAGGTTTAGAAATAATTCAGAACAAACTCCACATGTTAGTGTATATTCAAATAACAAATGAATCAAAATAAAGAGTAGCTCATTTATAATTTTAACTAAACCGTCATTTTAGTTTGCACAAGTTTTGTTGTAGTGTTGGCTTATATGTTTATTCCATTGTTTTGTCCCATTGATAAATACACCCCTACATGCTATCCAGTTCAATTTATACATGCATAAAATGGTGGACCCGTCATTACTAGCCACCTTTTCGCTGCCATCCATTTTCGTGTGAATGCATGCACATATTCGGTCTTCTTTGGGTACATTGTAGGCAGTCCACTGGTTACTATGTTCGCATCATTTAATATAGTCTGGATTAACGATTATATTCATGTGGTATATCGAAATAACTAACTTGAAATAAGTTTAATCCTGACTTGGGTGTTTTGTTTATTTTTCATGGAATGCTCGGCACAAGCCCTAAGTGTTCCAGATAAGCAGCTCGCAAATTGGAGAGGAACGTGAAGACGCAAGACGCACATATGCGCGCGCAAGCCTGACAAAAACTGTAACTTTTATTCTTCCAAAAATTATGTACACTAAATTATATATTTTTCCTCTATATCGAAATTGTATAAACTTTGATTATGTATATAAAAAAATTATTCTGCTATTATTTATATCGTACTCTGTGATTCTGTGCGCAATTCTATTTAAACCCTGTAAGCTAATAACGAGCTGCCGTTTTGAGCGTTCTAAGTTGGTTTAATTACCGACTAGAAGCGGTCAAAAAGGCAGGTCGTTACATATCATGTCGCCATACTGGTTCTATAACTAAAACCGAAGAATGTCGTATTGGAAATTATATTTCCATCATGAGTCAAGGCAAAGGATGTACTCCTTACCAATTTGGGCTATCTACAGCAGAATGACCAAGGATCACACCTACGGGCACCCCTTGGATCCTGTAGTGTCGGTCCACACATACTTTAGTGGATTAATTATTCCTGAACATATGTTTCCTGGTCCTATCAGACCTCTAAAATGGTCAATAAGTCGACTATATCAGGAGCCATTAGGGACTCAAATCCGAGACGCCTCATTCCATTATCCACATAAGTAAAAATGTCTGGGCTCTATATCATGATACCGCTCCTAGCTAGAAAGAAACGTGCGCACTCACTCGTCCCTTATCCCGTTTTTAACTCATACTGAAGTATGAGGCTCATGAATTAACGCTATACACAAAGCTATGCTAATTAAAGCCGTGCTTTGATCATCAACCACAAGACTCTGCTTTTTAACAAAAGCCTTGATCATTTGCATCTTAGCATTCCACACTGACAATTCATGCCATACAACTGATGTCTATCAATATATAACCTCTAAGCTCGTACGTCTAAAAGAAGGGTGTTAAGTAAGAGAATAAATTCTCCACTACCAAAAAAAATATTTAATAGAAATCAATCAACACCGAATGAAATCCAATGTTGGACACCCGTCCATTTACAAGTCCATTCTGGGTCTGAATGAAACCGGAGGCACCTTAATCCTCGTCCTATATGTCCAATACATGTGAGAGGTCCTCGCATATCTGGTCGATCTCCATGTATGTCTGGACGATCACCACTTATTACCTTGTCTTGGGGGTATAGCCCAATCAAGGCATCAGTAATCATCCAAACGATGTGAAGATCTCCGGTCTTCAATCACCGTTTTCAATCACCATCTTCATCGTCGACTTTTAGTCACCGTGTTAATTATTCAGAATGGGATAAACCCGATCTTCCCAAATAACTCGCGTATTTTATAATAAATAATCAAGCGCTAAAAAAACACATCATACGCCTCATTCCAATCTAGAATATTCTTTTATTCAAATATTCACATCATTAGGGAAAGGTTCCCATTAATTTTATCAAAGATAAATTCTTAAAATTTATTCTATAATCTTCCTTTATCCATTCTGAACCAAATTAAGTTTTATCAACAAGTCGGGATTAGCGAGCCTTACCGAAGTAACTATTTATTTATATTCACCCAATCCCAACCTACCCATCCAATAAAGCAAAACTGGTAGTACTCCATGTCTAACACCTATAGTGTTATCGGTAAATTCAATTACCATTTCACGTTCAAATCTAACTAAAGATTTACTATTGCATGGAGTAAAACTGGTGGTACTCCATTCTCGATCATTTCCCAATTTTGATAATTTAAATTATCACATTCTCATTTCAATATAATAAAAGATTCGTTAAAACTCCACTTAGTTTTATTCTTCCAACAATCATTATTTAATGATTATTTAACTTTGGAAATACAAACATGCCACATCGACAATCTACACCGTACCGCTGATTTCTACCAATATATAACCTCTAAGCTCATACGTCTCAGAGAAGGGTGTTAAGCAAGAGAATAAATTCTCCGCCACCAAACATATATGTATTTAGTAGAGATCAACAATTCAGTTCGAAATACAATGTTAGACATGTAATCCTGTCTTTAACTGGGTTAAAGAACCAATTTCCACAGTTCACAATAAACCCAAATTACATTCCATTAACCATGGAATCTTCACGGAAAATAGATCAATATATATACAATCGATATAAATTTCCATATCCAACCAATAATATAAATGGAATAATGACAAAGCCTTTTAAATTCTATATATATTAACAGTCTTCCTCCATAGAAGTTCACTTCAATTATTACCAAATCGAATTCCATTCAATTCCAATTTAATTTATTAAATTGGAAAACTTTACTTTGGAAATTTTCCATTAAATCTTAATAAAAGATTTATATATATTCTAAATCACATTTCACTATTAATCGGGTTAAAGAACGAATGTTGTTTAAAACATTGTTTACGATAAACCCAAAATCCAATTTCATTTTATTACAATTACTAAATATAACCGGAAACTCTAATAGTCTTAATTAAAAGATTTATTCTTTTCACATGGGGTTTAAGAACAGTGTTACTGAAGACACCATTCACGAAAAACCCAAAATCCACTTTGATATTAAATATAAGGCTCTAAACAGAAATTATATCGGCTTACATTCAATATTTAATTCCGAAACCAACACATATCGTATGGGGAATAACGATATATATCTATCTTCCAAATTCCTCCACAATATTCGTATAGTCACGGAATACGATATCGAAACCTCTTGAAGATGATTTTTATTCATATCCATCATTGGAAAATTTTGGTTAGTTTAAAACCATTCACAAATCCAATTTATTTATTTAAAAACATTGGATTATCTTTCTAGTTAATAACTAGTTCATTTTGATAAAAATATATTTGTATCTTTACAAATGTGGAATTTTTCATCCAAATTCTTTCCAAATCATTTACTATGATTTTACACAAATTATTAATATTTTTAATAATTTTATCAAGGCCCGTACAGTCGGTTTCCAATAACGGCCACCGAACTGCATCCATAGTGACCTTTTCCAAATTTGATTTGGACATAATTCCAAATCCAACCATTAGATTTCAAATCTCTTATATTCATTGGAAATCTCTTTTTGATACGAACCCAATGGTTCCGGTTTTAGGAGAATCCGACAGTCAGATCTCCCGTAAGGTCAATTCGAAGTCAGTGGTCGAAATTCGTGAACGATCGCGGTGCGGCGCATTCGTTGCAAGACATTAATATATATATATAATATATATTTCATTCAAAAAGTTTTTTATAAATTCATTTTAAAAATGATTCCCACTTTCATTTCAATTTTAAATCAAAATTAAATACACCTTATCATTATAATATTTAAATGATAATATTTTCAAAATATCAGGTTTTGAAATCATTTCCTTTTCGATATTCATTATAAAAATGAATAAAATCGATATAAAATTGTTTGTGTAAAAATGGCGCATGACTAATAAACACGGCTTCACATTTTTCAATATTTTTGTGTCCATCCAAAATCGGACATTAAATTCACAATTTAATCCTTTACTGTATATTATTTTAAAATATTCGTTCTTTCGGAATTGGAATCATACCCAATCAATTACCATATAACGTTAGTTATATACACACATACACAACAATAATGATACACAATTAACCATCATCCATAGTGCATTACACAACTGCATAAGCATTAAATATAAATAATTAACGCTTACAACAGTCTATTAACCAATCGTTGACATACAACTATACAATTGGGATTAGTGTACGTCAAATATCATCCCAATACCCGTGTGGGGTTTCAAACAACAAATACTGAATATTATTTAGGCAGTTGGGGGATGTGTAAAATTTATCGTCCCAATCAATGTCAGTTAAATGGGTGTAGATAAACAAATCGTCTGATTTGTAAATGAATATTTATTTTTATTTCAGGAGAATTTTATGTCATTCATATATACGTTAAAAATTATATTTTTAACGATAAAATATTTATTTCAACACTTGACTATTTTATATAGTTCATACATTCAATAAAAATGATGTTTTTATTGTTCAAACATTTTATTCAACACATGAATATTATTAATAGTTTATTTCAGAAAATTTGGGCATTATAACGGTGCGATATTAGAACCGGAGTAATGTCTAGCATTATCCCTCTCCTGATACTGGCTTGCGCCATACATAACCATCAATCCAATCAACAAAACCACAATACAATCATTTCTCAACACAACTGCAATTCAATCCATACCAACAAACAACCATGGTTGTACAAATAAATAGTGTCAAGAGCTACTAAGCCCCATCTGCAACCTAGGATATATTTAATTGTAAAATAGTTTGAGTGAGAAAGAGTTCTCACATTGGGATCCACTCCGCCACGCTTTTCTGACGTCCTAATTCGCTGTTCTGATCCCAGAATTTGCAAATGAGCTCTAATCTTCATTCCACATTTTCCCTAACCTAAACGTGCCATTCCGGACAACTTTCACCTAATGGACTTTTTTCCGAAAATACTCCATATCACCAGAATTTGCGAAAGACGTAAACTGGATAGCAGACTTTGGACGCGTTTTCTGAACAACTCCGCAATCCAAAATATGGCATCCATATAGTCAAATCGAAGAGAAAATCGTGCTCTTCAATTTTGCATTGTGGAGTTTTGGCCAGAAGCGCACGGTTGGAGAGTTATTGGCTCCGAAAGGTAAGGGGGTTTAATGTAAAAACTGAAAAATTGTTTAAATCGGTTTCTAGGCTTTGGAGGGGCCCACGGCGGCGCTGAGGTGGAGGGAAGGTGAACGGCGAGTGCTGGGAGGTCGGGTGGCGGCGTAGACAGGGAAGTGGGCCATGGCGGTGGTTTCAGGTGGGTTTGCGATTTGGGGTCTTTAGAGAAGGGAGGAGAGAGAAGAAGGAGGGCGGAGGAGAAGGACGGTGGTCAGGGGGTGCGGCGACGCGGTCATCCGAGGCGGGGGCGATCACCTAGAGGGCGACGACGATGGAGAATGGGTTTTTTTTGGAACGATAGAGAGAGAAGGGAGGGGTTGACCAATATATAATTAATTTAATTCTAATTCCAAAAAGTTACTTTTTCATTTGAACTCCAAACTGAACCCAACGACTGTCGCCCCTAGCCAAATACCCCAATCTCGAACACAATGGGATATGTTTTGTAAGCCAATTCGACTATTTCGATCAATTTTCTTCAAAATTAAAATATAAATTAATATAACGTTCAAAATTGATTTCAACATACATTTTAATTTACCGAGGCCACATGCTGACTCAAAAAAATCTAGAAAAAATAACCTAGCTATGTTTTGACGATACGGTCCTAATGAAACACCCCACCTCCGTTAGGGTCACTCTCAAAGGGAATGCCCTAATTTTGGTGGAGGTTTGTAAGTATAAGTCACAGATAAACAAGACAGATATAAAATACACATACTTTTGAACAGCGGAAAACAACAACTTTTATTTCACTAAAATATGTGTTACACAATCCATGCCATAATTTGTTTTACAATACTTCCAAAAACATAACATCTTCATAACTGTCTTGATTACATTATTTAAAGAAACATAAAGAAAACATAAATAAACTGCAAAAGTCCCATAATTGCTGTCCAAAGCCATAGTCCAAAACGAAAAGATCCAAGCAATACATTCTTTCTCTTCAAGCTGGATATGAAGGCTGGTCAAGCTGCGGTATTCCCTTCCTGTGGACCTGGGGGGGAAACGGAAGGAAAAAAGACGAAAGAAAAGTAGAGTCAGACATAAAGCCTGAATAAGTCTAGGACTATTCAGTCTATGAATAAAGAACTGGGTGTGATAGGTATAAACCAGAAATGGGAAAGCACCATATACTTAGTTAAGTTGTCTAGGGTCGAATATACTATCGTACCCCATATCAATCTCTGAACCCATATAAACTAGTTCCCAACTGGCACCCCATAATCAGGGTGAAGTGATCCATTTTATGATGATCGGCTCCTACTCGCATAGTTACATGTGTCTTACGGCCCCCGATGTTGTAGTTACCTATGCTGGTCCCACCATGGGGTGTATCAAGTCCCATGGTGGCGGCCCGACACAATCCTAGAATGCACAGGTATGCTACTGGTGCCCAGTGCCTTATTTTTCTGCGCCGGAGTGTGTGCACGCCCGCACCCCGTTAGAACCTACACTGCTGCACCACCGCCGTCGATTTGACCTCTTACAATCAGCCCAGTAATCGTGCCCCACCCTGCCTAGTTTCAGGGTATCATGATACCTTGTAGGGTTACTGCGAAAAGGGTCCTCCGCTACTAGGTTTTCTATTTCTAGCCAACATGCTAAGTTGGTTAAGTGTTTTATAAACCTAACCCCCCAATCAGTCTGTTTAGTTTAGCATGTTCCATTCTGATTAAGTATTAATATAATTTACTTAATCCTATCAATCCTGACTCAGCCTTAATTGTCTTATTAAAGCCTTGACCTCTCACATTAGACAGGTATTGTTGTGGCTGCCTATTGCCGGTTGGGTCCGGGCAGTCTTATGCCACAACTCAGTCTAACCTCGGGTCCTTATTGGGCTCCGTGTTTAACCACCCACATTGGATAGGTATTGTTGTGACTACTGGACAGTCGGGCGGTTCCGGGCAGGTTTACATCACAACTCAATCCAACCTCGGGTTAAACACATCGTATTTTCTACATTTACATATTTTGTCTCTTTTCTTTTTATATGTAAATATTTGCGGCCCATTATTCAAATTCATCTTTATTGGTTAAATTTCATTTATGCCACTTAATTGCTTTTCAAGATTGTTGGCATGCGTTGAACATGCCAACACATATATTCTATATTTTAGCCCAAACGTCATTACCCCCGTTTTACACGTTCGCTCCAATGTAAGAAGTGTTGGGTTCAATACTTAAACCCAATTAAGCCAAATGAAAAGGGGAGGCTTACAACATGGTGTTTATAAGATATCATGAAAAAGGGGAGTGTGAACGCACGTTTCGGAGGCTCGGACGGTTCCGTATCGCTGTCGGCCCAACTGGAGAAACGATCGGCTGCCCCCCGTGGGGTGGGTGGGTGGGGCGGGCGGCTGACCAAACTGGACTTAAGGTTACTATGGTGCTTCCGCGGGCGTTCCTAGCAAATCCTCCTGGCCTTCCGAATGGCGAAGCCGAGCGCAGAAATTTCCGGTACGACGCGCGTTTCGGAGGCTCGGACGGTTCCGTATCGCTGTCGGCCCAACTGGAGAAACGATCGGCTGCCCCCCGCGGGGTGGGTGGGTGTGGCGGGCGGCTGACCAAACTGGACTTAAGGTTACTATGGTGCTTCCGCGGGCGTTCCTAGCAAATCCTCCTGGCCTTCCAAATGGCGAAGCCGAGTGCAGAAATTTCCGGTACAACACGCGTTTCGGAGGCTCGGACGGTTCCGTATCGCTGTCGGCCCAACTAGAGAAACGATCGGCTGCCCCCCGTGGGGTGGGTGGGTGGGGCGGGCGGCTAACCAAACTGGACTTAAGGTTACTATGGTGCTTCCGCGGGCGTTCCTAGCAAATCCTCCTGGCTTTCCGAATGGCGAAGCCGAGTGCAGAAATTTCCGGTACAACGCACGTTTCGGAGGCTCGGACGGTTCCGTATCGCTGTCGGCCCAACTGGAGAAACGATCGGCTGCCCCCCGTGGGGTGGGTGGGTGGGGCGGGCGGCTAACCAAACTGGACTTAAGGTTACTATGGTGCTTCCGCGGGCGTTCCTAGCAAATCCTCCTGGCTTTCCGAATGGCGAAGCCGAGTGCAGAAATTTCCGGTACAACGCACGTTTCGGAGGCTCGGACGGTTCCGTATCGCTGTCGGCCCAACTGGAGAAACGATCGGCTGCCCCCCGTGGGGTGGGTGGGTGGGGCGGGCGGCTGACCAAACTGGACTTAAGGTTACTGTGGTGCTTCCGCGGGCGTTCCTAGCAAATCCTCCTGGCCTTCCGAATGGCGAAGCCGAGTGCAGAAATTTCCGGTACAACGCGCGTTTCGGAGGCTCGGACGGTTCCATATCGCTGTCGGCCCAACTGGAGAAACGATCGGCTGCCCCCCGTGGGGTGGGTGGGTGGGGCGGGCGGCTGACCAAACTGGACTTAAGGTTACTATGGTGCTTCCGCGGGCGTTCCTAGCAAATCCTCCTGGCCTTTCGAATGGCGAAGCCGAGTGCAGAAATTTCCGTGGGGTGGGTGGGTGGGGCGGGCGGCTGACCAAACTGGACTTAAGGTTACTATGGTGCTTCCGCGGGCGTTCCTATCAAATCCTCCTGGCCTTCCGATGTTCAATATATAAAAATCATATTTTTACTTTTATAAAAATCAAACCTTTCATATTTATAAAATCACTACTTTGTGATATAAAAATCAAAGCTTTGATCATGTTTAAAAATCAACTCTTTTAACAAAGAACATATATATCAATTAAAAATCTAATTTATTCTAAACTAATATATAAATAAAAATCTAATTTTTTTTATTCACAACCATCATAAGTAAAACTGATTTTTTTATTTGCTATTTACTTACATTAAAATTAAACAAAGAAAGAACAAAAATAGATAAAAAAAAAGGAAGAAACTCACATCGTTGCTTATGAAGAGGGAGGGGGGTGGATGCGTCGGAGGTTGTCAGGGCGGCTGACCAAACTGGACTTAAGGTTACTATGGTGCTTCCGCGGGCGTTCCTAGCAAATCCTCCTGGCCTTCCGAATGGTATAAACAGTACTTAAACATGAATCATTTATTCATATGATTATGGCATAAACAATACCTAAGCATGAATTATCTTATTCATATGATTATGGCATAAACAATACTTAAACATGAATCATAGGTTCAACTAACCATGTAAACTTGAAATTAAGAATCTAACTAAATTAGATATCATTATTATTGGCACAGGGTCTTGACTAGAAATATAAGCCTATACTTTTGTTTAATCATAATATAAACTAATCGTGTTCATTAAATCACTACATGTTAACAAGAAGGTACTTACTTTTGTCACTAATACAAAAGTATGGTTCAACTAGAATTATCCCAACCTAATTCTTATATGAATCATGGTTTTCATTCTATTCATAGAATTATAGCATAAACATATCTAAACTTACATCATGGTTTTTATTTTATCTATGTAAACTTGCAAGAGGAATGTAATTCTAATGTAATTCTAATGTAACTTATGATAACAACATGAGCCTAAAAACATGTTTTTCAATTGGGCATAATAACGAACATAGTTTAGTCTTGTTCATAAAATTAATACAAATTTACAAAGATGCGTGCTTTTGTCACTATCACAAAAATATGATTTTTATACTTGAACTATGATGCCAATTCCAACATAACTTCATATGAATCATAATACTTAGTCGATTCAATTACACACTAAAAGTGGTCATAAAAGTATGTACATCATATTAGCATAATAACGAATCATATACTTGCATGAATTCCAATTAAAATACCATAACCTATAGTTGTTAACATGAATCATATACTTGCATGAATCTTAAACAAATTATTACAACATATAGTTGTTACTTTCAACATGAATCATATACTTGCAATTATCAAATGGGTGTTGTAAATAACTACCACAAACATGTAGTTTTTCAATATGAATCATATGCTTGCATAAGTCCCAATCAAAATTCCACAACATGTGGTTGTCAACATAAGCCACATACTTGTATGAATCAAACCATAGCATTGCCAAATCGTTAGAATCAAAATAACATACAAATATAAGTCATTATCGCCACAATTCCATTTCTTTTCCAACGCAAATCGCGTACTTGCAAATATCCAATCGTATACCATAATATTCCCAAATCGTTTTGCATCAAAGCAACATACAAATATAGATTATTATCGCCACAATTCCATTTCTTACATTACACAAATCAACACAATTATTTAATTCACATCGGAATAGCACTCTACTTACAGCCTATGACGAATCTTCAATTCAGAAATCTGAATTCTGAATTTGGAGATGCTATCCTTTGTTGTAGGCGTTGTTTTGATTGATTTGACGTTGCTTTAAGCTTTTGTTTATTCTCCTAATTGCCTCTCAATTTCCGACGGCTATCTTTAGTCTCTCCTCAGCAACATGACGGTCTCAGCTCCATTTTAGTTTGTGTGAATTAGGGTTAGTCTTAGGTCCTTTTTATAGAGTTTGTGAGTTGATTTAGACCGTCGATGAAGCTTGGTTCAATGATAGCCATTCGTTTGAAGGAGAGACCAACCAGGAGCTGACACCTAGCCCTAGTGACAAGGCAAGGCTCAGAAAATCACCCAAACACAGACCTAGCCAGCCAGGGTGGGCTGGGTTCGACCTGGCTCTGGGGCCAGGTCGACAGCCCAGTCGACACCGTGTCGACTTGGCAGTCGACACGGGTTACCCAGGTCGACAGCCCTGTCGACCTGGCTAGCCCAGGTCGACTGCCAAGTCGACCTGGGTGCCTTAGGCGGGAATTTTCCCGCCCTGGCCAATTGGGCCCGATTTTGAAATTTAAACTTGTTTTTCTGAGCTGTTTTCGTCTGTTTGAATTTTAACCTGAATTCTGAAACTTCCGGAGGCCATATCTTCTTCATACGGACTCCGTTTTTCGAAAACTCGGACTCTATTTCGCGTATTTTTCCGAGACGAACACAATGGCGTATCCCGTTTCCCTTAATTCTTTGATTTGAAATTAATTATACTTTAATTTGTGAATTTCACTGTTATAGAATACACGGGTGTTACATTCTCCCCCACTTAAAAGGATTTCGTCCCCGAAATCTTCAAGTTAGGAGGAATGTATATCCTAACATCCAATCATCCATCTACTCATCCATCAAACACGAGCATCCATTATCCTTAAAAGACTTCTAATGCTTCATGATCATATGCGAAGTGTGTGTGTACATGTACTTATCTAATGCAAAATCAGGCGGTCTACTGATTCAGTTGACCTCCTTAATGCGAATTATGTAAGTGTTATGAATCCATTATGTATGCAAATCCCCCTATTCATGATTCTACATGAGTGCACAATCATTCATACACATGCAACATCCATATGACAACACATTAAAGTTCAATCATATACGAATACAAACATATATGCATATGCAATATAAAGTGACTGAGCCGATCTAAAACCTAGATTGTGTGTGTATATGCAACCACGAGCAACCACTAGCAATCACTTGCAACCACTTGCAACCATCATCCATAACATGTTTCGACTACATGTTTTCATCCAAAGGGTTTCTACCTAAAAGATAAGGTCGAGGAAATATACCTAAAAAGATAGATAAAAGCGCAACTTAAGGAAAAAGAAAGATCAAGGATGTACCCTCGAAAAGAAAAGGGTAGGCAGTGCGTATTCTAGCTTCAGTTTCCCCAATCGCGTCTCCCTCGGCGTCGCTCCACTGAACTTTGACGAGCTTGACTTCGCGGTAGCGTAGCTTCTTCACTTCCGTTCCCAATATGCGGGTTGGAACTTTCCTCACGGTTGCTTCGCGCTCCACTTCAGCTTCTTCTAGGATATTTGGCTCTACCACTTCAGCAGACTCATGTAGACATTTTCGGAGATGTGAAACATGAAAAACGTTGTGAACTCCAGCCAATTTTTCGGGTAGCTCTAATCTATAGGCCATTTCCCCAATTTTCTCAATGATAGGAAATGGTCCTACCTAAAGGTATAGTCGAATGATAGAAGCAAGTAAAAACTTTGTGCCCATTAGGCAATGTCAAAACTGGAAATCTATGCCACATATATATTGATTAGGAGGAGAACTCTCTAAGCATCAGCCCCGAAGACCGAAATCAACATCAGACTGACACCTAAAGAATTACTCAACCCAACCACCATATATGATTCTAGGAAACTAAGCATGATGGACTCCTTTTAGGTCACAAGGAAGTCCCTTCCTAAGACCAACCCTTATCCTATAAAACCCAAAAAGTTTAGTCAAACCAACGAACACCCTCGAGCCCCAACATGTGTTACTAACAGATGAGTCATACTCCCTATGGGGTTTGCACTAGAAATTGGATTAAGAATAGGACCGAGAGGATATACACAAAAAAATAGCATGCAAGTGAGCTCTACAGGAAGAGAGGGATCAAGGATATACTTTTAAGAAGAGATATGATGCACGAACCTAGTCTTTAATCTTCTAAGTCGCATTTCCTTGAGCTTAACTCCATTCTGCTTTGTCCGTCTTTAACTTCACAATTTTCGTAGCTTCTTAATTCTCGTTTCCAAAATATGAGTTGGAACCTATTTCGCTGTTGCCTCTCGTTCCACATGATTATACTTAAACATGAATCACTCTATTCACATGATTATGGTATAAACAGTACTTAAACATGAATCATTTATTCATATGATTATGGCATAAACAATACCTAAGCATGAATTATCTTATTCATATGATTATGGCATAAACAATACTTAAACATGAATCATAGGTTCAACTAACCATGTAAACTTGAAATTAAGAATCTAACTAAATTAGATATCATTATTATTGGCACAGGGTCTTGACTAGAAATATAAGCCTATACTTTTGTTTAATCATAATATAAACTAATCGTGTTCATTAAATCACTACATGTTAACAAGAAGGTACTTACTTTTGTCACTAATACAAAAGTATGGTTCAACTAGAATTATCCCAACCTAATTCTTATATGAATCATGGTTTTCATTCTATTCATAGAATTATAGCATAAACATATCTAAACTTACATCATGGTTTTTATTTTATCTATGTAAACTTGCAAGAGGAATGTAATTCTAATGTAATTCTAATGTAACTTATGATAACAACATGAGCCTAAAAACATGTTTTTCAATTGGGCATAATAACGAACATAGTTTAGTCATGTTCATAAAATTAATACAAATTTACAAAGATGCGTGCTTTTGTCACTATCACAAAAATATGATTTTTATACTTGAACTATGATGCCAATTCCAACATAACTTCATATGAATCATAATACTTAGTTGATTCAATTACACACTAAAAGTGGTCATAAAAGTATGTACATCATATTAGCATAATAACGAATCATATACTTGCATGAATCCCAATTAAAATACCATAACATATAGTTGTTAACATGAATCATATACTTGCCTGAATCTTAAACCAATTATTACAACATATAGTTGTTACTTTCAACGTGAATCATATACTTGCAACTATCAAATGGGTGTTGTAAATAACTACCACAAACATGTAGTTTTTCAATATGAATCATATGCTTGCATAAGTCCCAATCAAAATTCCACAACATGTGGTTGTCAACATAAGCCACATACTTGTATGAATCAAACCATAGCATTGCCAAATCGTTAGAATCAAAATAACATACAAATATAAGTCATTATCGCCAAAATTCCATTTCGTTTCCAACGCAAATCGCGTAATTGCAAATATCCAATCGTATACCATAATATTCCCAAATCGTTTTGCATCAAAGCAACATACAAATATAGATTATTATCGCCACAATTCCATTTCTTACATTACACAAATCAACACAATTATTTAATTCACATCGGAATAGCACTCTACTTACAGCGTATGACGAATCTTCAATTCAGAAATCTGAATTCTGAATTTGGAGATGCTATCCTTTGTTGTAGGCGTTGTTTTGATTGATTTGACGTTGCTTTAAGCTTTTGTTTATTCTCCTAATTGCCTCTCAATTTCGGACGGCTATCTTTAGTCTCTCCTCAGCAACATGACGGTCTCAGCTCCATTTTAGTTTGTGTGAATTAGGGTTAGTCTGAGGTCCTTTTTATAGAGTTTGTGAGTTGATTTAGACCGTCGATGAAGCTTGGTTCAATGATAGCCGTTCGTTTGAAGGAGAGACCAACCAGGAGCTGACACCTAGCCCTAGTGACAAGGCAAGGCTCAGAAAATCGCCCAAACACAGACCTGGCTAGCCAGGGTGGGCTGGGTTCGACCTGGCTCTGGGGCCAGGTCGACAGCCCAGTCGACACCGTGTCGACTTGGCAGTCGACACGGGTTACCCAGGTCGACAGCCCTGTCGACCTGGCTAGCCCAGGTCGACTGCCAAGTCGATCTGGGTGCCTTAGGCGGGAATTTTCCCGCCCTGGCCAATTGGGCCCGATTTTGAAATTTAAACTTGTTTTTCTGAGCTGTTTTCGTCTGTTTGAAATTTAACCTGAATTCTGAAACTTCCGGAGGCCATATCTTCTTCATACGGACTCCGTTTTTCGAAAACTCGGACTCTATTTCGCGTATTTTTCCGAGAGAACATAATGGCGTATCTCGTTTCCCTTAATTCTTTGATTTGAAATTAATTATACTTTAATTTGTGAATTTCACTGTTATAGAATATACGGGGTGTTACACCTAACAAAACTAATTTCATCAAATTTGGAGGCCATTTAAAAAATGGTCATTTTCCAGTTGATTAAATTCAAACTGAAATTACCAAACGCGTTTAAATTCGCCACGCTTACATATTAATTCCAAAAATTATGCAATTTGAAACCTAACTATAATTTGACATTCTGGATCCAACAAAAGTGGTTTCGTTGAAAACGAAGGTCATTTGCAAAATGGCTATTTTTAAGGGCTTTATATATTATTAAAACAGGAAAATACCGTAAAGGACAAAATGAAAAAAAAATCATAAGGACAAGAAGGCAAAATTTTGTCCATAAGGACAAGTGCTAGTGTAAAGGGAGGAATTATAGTGGGCCCTTGAATTCCTCCTTTTACATTAAATTTTGTCCTTAAGGATAAAAAATTTCCCCCTTGTCCTTATGGAATTATATTTTGTTCCTTTTGTCCTTGAGGGTAAAAAACCCCTTATTAAAATATAGATAAATTCCATAGCGATTATTTTGAATTTTAAACTGGACATAACTTTCACTTTATATTATGAAATCTAAAATTTTCACATTCATTAAAAAAATATCATTAAACAGATTTAAATTTCCAGTTTTACTAAAATCCAATTTATTTTGACTTCTATATATTCATTTGAAATTTGAAATCGAATAATCAAACTACCGCGCCATTTCGAGTTCATTTTATAATTAATTTAAATTTATACGTTCTAACTTCGATTTAAATAAAATTTTAGTCGTTATTATTTAAAATAAATCATTTTAAATATTCAAAACCCATTAAAATAGCTAAAATAAATTTTTTAAATTGGTTCCAATTTTCCGGGTTGTTACATATACCGTGATATCCTGTCTTGAAGCGGGATGTGATGTTATTTATTGTTGACTAACATCTGTGGATGTATGGAAACAGGTTGGAGGGATCCAAGTGGATTCCTCAAATTTGTTCATTTATTTATTGTTGTTTACATACTTATATATGTGTGATGTGTTGGATTGAATTGATTGTGTAGTTGGATGTTTGAATATCACTGGCCCCAGATATCGATATTTAAAATATCATAAAAAGGGATTTCTAGAATTAAAAAGGAAAATTTTATTTTTTGAAGTGGAAATTGGAATTTCAAATGGAATTTGAAATAGAAATTTGTTTTAATATTTAAAATAAGAAGTGAAATCTATAAACGATGTTTATAAATAAAGGAGGAGAATTTCCATTGGATAATTTATAAATTTAAATTCAAGTATGAATTTAAAAAGGATTTCTAATATGAAATCATTTCAGGTAAAGGAAACGATGAAATATTCCGATGTTCAGAATGTAAAATGAATTAAAATGAATCCATATGAGTTTATGATTAGAATTCGACTATGTTGAATTGAGGTTCTATTGGATAGAACTAAAATTTAAAATTTAAATATGAAAATAGATTCCATATATATATATATATATATATAAGTTTTAAAAACAAAATATTCCAAAATGGAATAAAACGCAAGAATTGAATCGAGATTTTGGATTACAAGCTTTTATCTGTCTCAAGATAAGAACGTTTTCGGTCAAGGTCTGAGGATAAATAAAATACCCCAACTTGAACGACTTCACTATTATCAAGGGATGATATTAGTTTGTAATGGTAAAGGATGTTGAATTGATTGATTATTCCTATAAAAGAAATTTATAGTTGAAATTTGATTATATCAAATTTTATAAATAGTTTTTGTCCAGGAAAATTGGAATTTAATATAAAAATTGAGTTGTGAATAATTTATAACCGAGTTATGAATTTTGAATAAAGCAATCAACGATTTCGAAAAAATCGAGATGTTTAAGTTAGATTTGGAAAACTGATTTAAAATATATTTAAATATTAGAGAATGCTATTGGAATTTATTTATAAACAATGTTTTAAACGTTTGTATTTAAATATAATTATAATGAACTCGCTACAGCGCGGTAGTTCGTAATTTGACAATTCGAACTTCAATTCAATATATAAAACTCGATATAAGTCGGAAGTTGATGAAACCAGAAATGTTTGGACCTATTGAATAATAATTTTCTAATGAAAGAGAAAATTTTGGATTTCGTCTTATGGATTTTGAGTTATGTCAAAATCAAATTTCAGAAAAGTCGTTGTAAAATCATTTAAAAAAAAATAATGATTTAATTAATTAAATGGATTTTTAGTGAATAAAAATCCGCATTTTAAATATAAAAAATCCAAATTTAAGTCATAAAATTGATTTGAACTCAAGTACAGTAAATGGATTTATTTTTGGAATAAAAATCAGATAGTTAATTATCGAATGAAGTTAACTAATTTCAAAAGAAATTAGTTAGTAGAATTTTTGGATCGAACTTAATTTGGTTTAAGTGAATAGAACTTGTTAATTGAATTGGAATTCAAATATGAAACTTGGATTAGAATTTGGAGGCGAGCAAGGAGTTTGAGTTTGATTTGTGTTAAGTAATTACAAATAGATTAGAACATGAAATGTTAATTAAAGGTAGATTAAGAAAAGAAACTAATTTGAAAATTAGTTAGTGAATGGAAAGCAAAATGAGTTGAATTGATTTAAAGTAAACTGTGGATGGTTGGATATTTATGAGACAGGTATGGGATGAAGAGTACGAATATTGAGTGCCCGACAAAAAGGTACATGTTTAAATTTCCATATAGGATTTTATGAGCCTATTGGGCAAGCCGCTTGGCTTTTTGATTTTCTTTTTGAATGGAAAAGGCCTAAAGAGGCGAGTTGTAGTTGTACCGACCAAGCCGCACAAAGGAGGTACTGGCGAAATTTTCCGAAAATTTAAGGAATTAGAATACTTTTAAGAAATTTTGATAACTAGCAATCAATATATATATATATAATATCGAAAGGAATTTGGAATTAATGAAATATTAGAAAAGGCCAGTGATTGTTTGATGGATTTTGTTTTTCTTCGATAGTTAAGAAAACCGACAATCAACGTTTTTTACCATCGTTGTTAATACAGAGTGACTGGTTGGATATATTATCCGAAAACCACTCCATATAGGCATAGGCATTACGAATTAGATTATGTTGAAGATAAATTGAAGATGGAGTAAAATGTAAGGGTTGTTCTGTTTGTCCAGTCCTAGGACAACTTGTATGGATGAATATCTGACAGAGTATGCCTAACAGATCACATAAGACTATCTTTCAAGATATTACGTTTGGTGGTGGAGGAATTCGTTTCTCCTAGATTTTCATACCCGTAATATTTTTGGAAGATCAACTAGTGATTTGAAGGTTTTTTCGATGTGAAATTCAAAGTGAATGGTGGCCAGATGTTCTAGGAAGACACACGTAGCCTTAAGCCTCACAACTGGAAAATGAAAAAAATCGGCCAGGCAGCATGGCTAGTTGGTTCATACCGAAGAAGGGTAAATTTGTCACCAATCTAGAGAAAATTTCATTGTTTATTCTTCTTTCGATTCTCTATCTTACGGATTATGGTTGGACGACCGACAACCGAGGGTGACAATATATTCGGTATACTCAAGCTAAATGAGTGACCGGTCATGTGTGGCCCGATTGCAAGATGTTCTTGTTGAACCCCAGTGTATCCCCTCTAGAGTACACTGATCGGAAGGTGGTCCCATACCTTGTCATAGTTGGAATCCAATCTCCAATAAGTTTCCTGCGGTTTTTGATTTTACATTATGTATGTGGAGCGTGAGATGCAAGCGTTCTGGTGTTTGGTTATATATTTGATTAGACATTATTATAATATCATCGGGTTTTGATATCAAAAATGTTTTGGGTTATAGTAAGGTAAAGACCGTCCATGTTTATGATTGGGCTGGTCTTACTATTATCCATTTCTTTCAAAAGGGTTTTTCAAAGTTAAACAATATGGTTGGTGTTTACTCACACCAGTCCCGTAACTGACCCAGAGTTTATTTTGTTTGTTTTACCGTAAACTCTTGGATGCCCAATATGTATGGGAAGTCAACTATTTCAAGATTTTACAGATACACTTAGAGGAGTTTGAAGCAGGAGACTTTACCATTAGTTATTTAGAGCTATTTTCGCTGTGACGAATATGAGTTGCACTCTGATAATGGTATGTATATATGATACAAAATTTTGTATTCGAAAATTTATGTTCTATAATATATTTTACCCGTTCCGCTGTGAGATTCTGTGTTGTTATTTCTGTTCTTCTTCTATTTCTATAACCCTAATGACTCGTATTTCTTTGCATTTTGTGTTGGACATGTGTTGTATTAGTCAACTCAGATAGTACGGATTTGCAGGCCACTACATCGGCCTCCTCTTTTCTCTCCTTCACCTTCTCGGCAGCCGGAGGAGCGACAATTGCTTTAGCATCGGTAGGAGCAGCAACAACCGCAAACTTGCTCGGGTCCGTCGAGAATTCCTTCACCTCCTCAGCCCGAGGGAAGGCGTACTCCGTATAAACAACAACCGCAAGCACGTTCTTCTATGTATTTATGAATATGTGAGGAACAACAACTAGCATAGGGTACAATAGAGCCAATGACAAGGAAGCCATCATGGCTATACCGGGTGCAAACCTTTCCACATGATAATCCTCAATTAGATCAAGAACCTCTGGGCTGAATCCAGATCCATTGTCATCGATGGAAGTTACCTCAAAATCATACAAAAATGGCCTAATTCCAAGCTTGGCTAGAAGGGGAGCCTCAGAGGACCCAACCTTATCTCCTTTCTTAATAAGTTCTACAGGGGTTATGATTTTAACTGTGCCCTTATTAATCTTGGTAGGCACGTTAAAAACGTGGAAAAAAGATGTCTGGGATGGATCTGGTCCAGTGTTGCGGGGAGGAACCACGACATCGATGGAGGCAACTAGTCCTACACGAGCGGAAGCTCCTACCTTGTATTTGGCAACTTCCTCACTAACTTCCTTGATATCCCCTTTTGTGAAAATCAACCCAACATTTCCCACGAGCAATGAAAGCAGATTAAGATACTCTTTCTTGCCAGTTTTCTTAGCGTAACTCTAACGCAACGTCTAGTCAAATTAGTCTTCCCTATCATAACAACAGAATCACCTCTAAGCACCTTGCGAATGTTCTGTAGCTGATTTGATCCAACATTATCGGCAACAATGATGAGCACTTGACTATACTCCTCCACCATTTTGCACAACCTTTCATCGTACTTTTCCTTTTTCTGGAACTTTGTTAGCTTAATGCCATCGGGACAAAAGTTTATGAAGATATAAAATTTTAAGGGCCAAGACAAGCAGTGAGCTTTGTCAAGGTTGACAATGGTTATACTGGCGATCACTTTAACCTAGATTAGAGAGGTATTTTCCCTATTATTAATAAATAAAAAAATAATTTTTTAAATAAGTATATGTGTTACACTAGTACAAAATATGCATGTTGCTACGCCTTATTTGCAGTAGTTATCTTTATAACTGATGCAAATTGTGTTATTTGCAACGACTTTTATGAAACCGATGCAAATACACAGATGCAAATAATAGTATTTACATCGGTTTTCCTCATAACCGATGCAAATATTGTTATTTGCATCGGTTCCTCGGGAAGTAATGCAAATGCAACAAAGCAAATAGCATTATTTGCATCGGCTCCTGAAGAACTGATGCAAATGCAGTGGAGCAAATAGTATTATTTGAACTGGTTGTCCTTACAACCAATGAAAGTAGAGTCATTTGCATATGTGTGCATCAACTCATGAGAAACCAATGCAAATGCACCGCAACGAATAGTGTTGTTTGCATCGATTCTTTAATAATTAATGATTATTATTTATAAATACTATATAATTACTAACTATTATAAATTATTAATAATTTTTATTTTTAGTTTTATTTATTATTGTAAGTAATTGGTACTCAATATAAGTAAATAATAGTTTATAAAAACAATTAATAAATTAGAAGTAAATAAGCTGTAATTAGTGAATACAAGTAATTGTTAATTTATAATCAATAATATATTATTTTTAATTATAATAATTAGTAAATAATAATAAATAAATAATTTACAAAAATACTAAATTTTTTTTGTTATCACTATTAAATATATAATAATTAAAATTGATAATCATATTCAAAATAATTTACTTTTATTAACTAATATTTAATTATGACTGAATAGTAATAACAATTACTAGTTAATAATTAAAATTAGCAACAAATAATATTTTATGTATAATAATCAACTCTTGTTAATTATTAACAATTAGTAAATAATACCTAATGAATAACATCAGCTATATTTGATAATTAACATTTACTTTTGATTAATTAAGTGGTAATAGTTAATAACTAATGCTTGGCAACTAGGACTAATATTCAATATTTACCATTTAGTAATTAACTTTCGATAATTAACCATTACCATTAAATAATTACTTTTAAAAAATAACTATAAAGTAGTAATTAATATGTAATATTGGTTTATTAAAACTAATAAATACTACTTAATAACTAACTATTAATATTTAATAATTTAAACCTAATATTTAATAATTAATTTTAAAATGATATTAAATTATGAGTCCGTTTGGCATAGATTTCTTGTAAGTTTCAAAATTAGGCTCACATTCGATCATAAACTTATTGTAAATTGGGTGCCTATTTTTTGAAAATTCATAAAAAAATAAGGTAAATTCTTATTTGAATATAACACTTAAACGTAAAAAAAGTCTAGCCAAAAAACCACCGAAAACCACGACAAAAACTAAAAAAACAGAAAACAACCAAAATGCAGTTAAATGCATAATAGTATGCACATATTTGTAATTTCTTGCATACATCCGTGCATGTTTTTCAGTCATGCACCTGTGTTGATTTACTTGCATACATCTGTGCAAGTATTGCATAATTCTTGCACACAAGTGTGCAAAAATTCACTCGCATGCATATCAGTTCACACTTTTTTGCATTTAGCCGTGCAATAAAACAAAAAAGCTGCACACATGCGTGCAACAATCTGCAGGCAAAATATCAGTTAAGTTTTCTTCATGCAATACTTGCATACATGCATGCAAGTATTTCAAATAGTTGCACACATGTATGCAAGTTTCGGTCTAGAGTTTCAATGAAAACAGCTTATGCAATAGTTACATACATGTATGCAACTATTGGAAAAAGTTGCAAACATGTATGCAACATTTTTTTAAATTTTCATGGACTTCCGAGAACATTTCCAAATTTTAGATTTTTTTTTTACTTGACAGCGCATAAAATTCTAGCCAAAAAACGTAAAACACGGAAGTAGGAAAAATAGGGACCGGGTTTGCATTGAAAAGATGGGAAAGAAGTGAGCCTAATTAACTTTGAAAATAGGATGTGTGCCTAATATTCACTTAAATTATTATCATTAACTAACTAACAGTTGATTACTGATTTTCAATAAATGCTAATAAATAATCAAATAGTAAAAAATAATAATTAATTAATATTTCATGGTAAAAAACTAAGACTAAAATTTAATTTTTACTATTTAATATAGAATTATAATCAATTAATAAATAATAATTATCATTTTTGAGGAAGAATAATAATTGTCATTAATTTACAAATAAAGTTTAAAATTTAATTGATAAGCAATGTTTGATAATAATTAATAATTAGTTGTTAATTAATAATTACTATTAAATATCAATTATTGATAATTGTATAATAATTAAAAAATAATATTATATTTTTAATAACTATATGATAAAATGTTAATAGATCCTATGTGTAATTACTTATAATAACTAATAAATTTTAAAATGTATGTCATTTATGTTATATTATTTATTTTTAGTTGTCATTCAAGACAAAATTGTATATGCCGAATTGAAAATATATTGAAAATATTGAATTAAAAATACATAATATATGCAAAATTGAAAATGTAAAAGAGATACAAAACTAAAAATACAGAACTAATACACAATTGACCAAAACATTTCAACATAATCAAAAGTACAGAGTATATACAAAATCAAAAATTAAAAATTAAAAATACTGACCAAATACAATCATTTAATGTAATCCTATAACAACCACTTCATTTCTTAGGTTATCTCGTAGCAAGGCCATGTTGTCTTATGTTGGTTTTTCAGTCTCTAGGAGTACCATAACAACAGTTTTCTGTCTAGAATAAGGGGGCGCTAGGAAAAATTCTACCCATGGTTTTAAATGTATGATAAGCTCTAGTCCCCACGAAGGAACTTATAAATTTCCAAACTAAGGGTGCGTTTTCGGTAAGCGGAAGCGGGGAATTACATGGACCATTTTATTTTTATTTTTTAATTTAATTACTTTATGTTTAAAAAAGGACAATATCATTTAAGCAGAATAACACAGTAAACGACTGACGTCCAGGGAGTAGAATATTTTTTTTAATCAATTTATGTTTAAAACTTGAACGACGGATATCCCAAACGACAATCGACTAGCCGGTTAGGTTGCGGGGGTCCAAGGGGCAGCATCCCCGGCGGGGTGCGAGGCAGCGCCCCCTCACGTATATCTCATTTGTTTTTTATTTTAAAATAAAC
This sequence comes from Allium sativum, assembly GCA_030737875.1. Taxonomy (NCBI): domain Eukaryota; kingdom Viridiplantae; phylum Streptophyta; class Magnoliopsida; order Asparagales; family Amaryllidaceae; genus Allium; species Allium sativum. Next base: position 456,710,778 of record CM060920.1, read on the forward strand.
AAAAGAATTTGATGGAAAAAATAAAACTTTAATTGGTAATCCATCGCAAATAAATAAAATTCAATATTGGGAAAATTGAAACAACAAGTTAAAACAACTATTTGTTTTACCGCAACCTGCCGCTAACTGCACATGAACAATATTACCCAGTTCAGCGCTAAATTAAAAAAACTATTTGTTTTACCACCCAAAATTTTGGTTTTGCCGCAAAATCAGTGCTTCCTTCGTGCATCTGCTCACTTTTCAGGATTGGGTGAAAAGGTTTCCACTTGTCCAATTTTAAAATCAAATAAAAAGGGGGAAGTCGGGGCTCTCGCATAAGTAGATAGAGGGGAAAGGAGAGATTTGCTACAACTAGAGGCTCGCGCATAGCTGGAGGGTTGAGTTATCTGCTGGACCGACATCTAGACTGCGTCAGAGAAACCGAGGCCAGCATTTCAATTTCAAGATCCAGACGGCATCAGAGAAGTCTGAGAAGTTCGATGGATAGCGATTCAGTGCAGTTTTGATTGTCTGTAACTACTAAAGAACATGGGTTATTATAACAAACCAGAAATTCTGAACCAATTTCAAATTTTTATTTTAGCAAATTTAATGGATTTTAATATTTAAAATAATTTATTTTAAATAATAACGATTAAAAATTTATTTAAATTGAAGTTAGAACGAATATATTTATTTTAATTATAAAAAGAGCTAGAAATAGCATGGTAGTTTGAAAATTTGAATTTGAACTTTGACTGAATGTACGTGATTCAAAATAAATCGGATTTCAACAAAACCAAAAATATTTAAATCTGATTAATTATATCTTTCTAACGAATCTGAAAAATTGAAATTTTATAGGGGGAACAAAAAGTTATGGCCAGCTAAATATTCAGAATAGTCGCTATGGAATTTAATATAATATATAGCCATTAAGAATAACCATTTTGCAAACGACTTCCGTTTTCGACGAAACCACTTTTGTTTGATCCGGAATGTCAAATTATTGCTAGGTTCCAATTTTCATAATTTTTGGAATTAATATGTGAGTGTGGCAAAAGAAAGTGTGTTTTGTCAATTTCAATCAAATTGGATTGACCAGAAAATGGCCATTTTTCAAACGTTCTCCAAATTTGATGAAATTAATTTTGATAGGACCATATCGTCAAAACATAGCTAGAAATATTTTTTCGGGAATTTTTGGAGTCAGTTTGTGGCCCCGGTAAATTAAAATGCACAATCAAATTAAATAATTAAATGTTTGTATTTTAATTTAAAGAAAAATAAGCTGAAACAGTCAAATGGGCTTACGAAACATATTCCATTGTGTTCAGAATAGGGGTAATTAGCTAGGGGCATCAGTCGTTGGATTCCATTTAGAGTTCAGATACAAAATTTACAAATTAAATTAAATTAATATTAATTAAATAGTATATGTACCCCTTAATACCTCCCACAACCCTAGGCCCCTTCAAAATGGTTCAGCGTCGCCATATCATAAATGAATGGCTAGAACTTCACCAACTTCTCCCCCTAAATTCGCCACATCCACTTAAGATTATCGAACGATTTCAACTGCAAACATGATCTTCTCTGAGAGCTCGTTACTTTCAATGGCCATGATCAGAAGATTCACCGTTGGATGGTCGGGATTTGAATTTAAAACCGCCAGCATCGAAGCGGTTTTTGGGCCGCCACCTAGGTGTGAGTTGGCGGATCTTCGGGGCGATGAAGGAGAACGTTGGCGCCGATGATGTGGAGTATTCCGATCGAAGGCCGATGGCCTGGAGGAGCGGGTAACGGTGATTTAGGGTTTGACGATGGGTTCGATGGTGCTCCTGAAGGTCACGAAGAAGAAGGGCAGCGTTATGTAAAAACGTTATTGAAGAAGAAAGGTTAACTAAACCTTAATTGTTTAACTAATAATGTAATTAAATTATTTAGAGTATAAAAATAAAATAGCATTGTTTTATAAAAATAAAATAACATTGTTTTATAAAAATAAAATAGCATTGTTTTATAAAAAGAAAAAAGCATTGTTTTATAAAAAGGAAATAGAATTATTTTAAAATAAAAAGAACACTGTTTTGTAAATAAAAAGATCATTGTTTAAAAATAAAAAGGATAATTGTTTAAAAAAATAAAAAAGGATCATTGTTTTAAAAATAAAAAGGATCATCGTTTTAAAAATAAAAAGGATCATTATTTTAAAAATGAAAAGGATCATTATTTTTAAACAATAAAATTGACGTTGCTTTTCATCATATAATTAATATTGTTTTTCATCATATAATTAGCATTGTTCTTCATCATATAATCAGTATTTTTTTCATCATATAATAAGTATTGTTTTTCATCATATAATTAGCATTGTTTTTAAATTTGTAATTATCATTGTTTTAAAAATAGAATTTTCACATAAATAACATTGTGATAAAAAAATATGATTTTTATTATAAAAGACTTTGTTTTGAAAATATGATTTAAAAAAAAAAAATATAACAGTTTTAAAAATGTGATTTTTTATTACATAAATAACACTGGAATAAAATCTTATTTTTTATATATAGAGCGTTGTTTTAAAAATATGATTTTTAATATATATATATATATACCGCGTGAAAACAGATTGCGATGGAACTGACTGGAAACAAAGCGGAATCCAAAATCGTCCTTTAAAGTCTGGCGGAGTGGAAACCATAGGTGAGAACTCATCACTAAAAATTTTGCACAATTATTTATTTATTTTCATAACTGAAAAATATATAGATTTGCCAGTGTAGATTTTTATCAGTTTAATCATTATAAGTTATACACAGTACTTGTTAGATCACCTTTCTCGTCCGCATACCATGGACGGTTTATATTGACCGTATTGTGTGCTGTTTGTGACGTTGAATTGTTTAACACATTAAAAATCATGTTAATATAAATGTGATAGTGAAATTAAATTATAAATATTTATTTATAATTTGAACAGTGAAAATTGATTAAATAGAAAATAATCCAAACTGAATTAGAATTGGTTAAATTTATTAACCAATGATTTATTTAAACAAACTGTTATTGTTTGAAAACCCCACATGGGTATTGGGATGATATTTGACATACACTATTCCCAATATTTAGTTATATGTCAATCGATGGATTGACAGGCTGTGATGAGCATTATTTATTTATTTTAATGCTCACACAGTTGTAAATTTCACTCTGGATGTGAATAGACTGTTTGATGATTATTTATCATTATTATTTACATGCGATGTATGAAATCCGTATAACTAAAATTATGTGGTAATTGATTGAGTCGCACTCCGATTCAGAAATAAACAATGTTTTTATAATAAACAATAATTTAGAATAAAACAACATTTTTGAATGAAAAAGACATTTTAGAATAAAACAACATTTTAGAATGAAAAAGACAATTTAGAATAAAATAACATTTTAGAATGGAAAAGACAATTTAGAATAAAAAAACATTTTAGAATGAAAAAGACATATTAAAATAAAACAACATTTTAGGATGAAAAAGACAATTTAGAATAAAACAACATTTAGAATGGAAACGACAATTTAGAATAAAACAACATTTTAGAATGAAAAAGACATTTTAGAATAAAACAACATTTTAGAATGAAAAAGACATTTTAGAATAAAAAGATTATTTTAGAATAAAAAGGACATTTTAGAATAAAAAGATTATTTTAGAATAAAGGATATTTTAGAATAAAGGACATTTTAAAATAAAGAATCTTTGAAAATAAAGAATATTTTAGAATAAAACAACATTTTGGAGATCGACCGGATATGCGAGGGCCTCTCTCCTATATTGGACATATGGGACGAGGAATAAGGTGCCTCCAGTTTCGTTCAGACCCAGAACGGACTTGAAAATGGATGGTATGTCTGACGTTGTATTCCTTTATGCTATATTCGTTGATCTCTGCTAAATATATATCGGTTTGGTGGAAGAGAATTTATTCTCTTGCTTAACACTCTTCTCTGAGACGTACGAGCTCAGAGGTTATATATTGGCAGAAATCAATGGTATGGTATGGATTGACAATGTGGCATGCTAAGATGCAAATGATCAAGGCTTTTGTTGAAAAGCAGAGTCTTGTGGATGATGATCAAAGCACAGCTTATTTAGGGATAGCTTTGTGTATAGCGATACTTCGCAAGCCTCACACCCCGTTATGAACCAGAAACGGGAGAAGGACCCCAGGGAGGACATGCGTTTCTTTCTAGCTATAAGTGGTGCCATGGTATGGAGCCCAGACATTTTTACTTATGTGGATGATGGAATGAGGCGCCTCGGATATTGAGTCCCTAGTAGCTCACATTTTATGCCCTATAGGGCAGGGAAACGTATTGTTCAAGCATAACTAATCCACTAACATGTTTGTGGACCGGCCCTGGTGCTTCTAGCTGTAGTTGCGGCTGTATCCTGAGACACGGGCTATAGTGTCTCGAATTCGGTAAGGACGATCCCTTGCCTTGGTTCATAGATGGAAATCCAACTTCCAATACGACATTGTGTGGTTTTGATTGTAGAACTAGTATGGCGACATGATATATGGTACCCATGTCGTCTATGATTGATACATTTATATTTGAAGTTGTTTTTGACACTATACACTTATAGTAATATCAAAATAATATGTTTTAAACGTACCAAGCATGTTTGGCTATTATAAGGGAAAACTCTATCCTCCGGCTTGCGTTGCATTATATGATAGGACCTGAATCTTATAATAGCTTCATTTTTCAAAAAACATTGTGTTGTTTTATTTTAAACTAAGATTCATGTGGAGTAAACCCTTCCGTGTTTTACGGCGTGGTCCCATGATTTCCCTAACTTTCAAATTAAAAGTTAATAATTGTTTTAGTTCTCACACCAATTCCATGACTGACCTGGAGTTTATTGTTTTAACCTAAACTCTGGGTGCCCATATTTTCTACACGGGCAGCTAATAGTTTTGGTTTTGCAGATATTATATTCACAAGATCCTGGTTTTCAGCTGAAGCTATTTTCGGAAAGCTCTGTATCTGTGTATTTCCTTTAGTTGTGTTATGTATTACTTTTCCGTTGCTGTGTAATTTAAATCTCTGATATTGTATTTCCAATGTGTAATATTTATTCATACTCTGAAATATTCTTGTACTCTGATGTAATTGTTGTAATAAGCAATGAAATGTTCTTCTGTTTGTGTTCTGATGAGTGTTGTTCTCAAAGCAATCCAGGCTTTCCTTTACGGGGAAGTTTGGATCGTTTCAATTATTATAACGACCCGGATTTTTGGGGCAAATTTAAAATTTTTATTTTAGTTAATTTAAAGGATTTAGTATATTTAAAATAATTTATTTTAAATAATAACGGCGAAATAATTTATTTTAAATCGAAGTTAGAACGTATAATTTATATTAATTATATTTCGAGCCTGAAATGGCGCGGTAATTTCAGTATTCGATTTTCAACTTTGGGAAAATATATAAAATTCATTATAATTCAGAATTAAACGAAACAAGAAACATTAGGATCGTATTGACGATATCTTTCCAATGAATTTAAGAAAATAAGATTTCAGTTTATAATTTGTAAGTTATGGCAAATTTAAAATTTCAGATAAACGCTATGGAATTTATATAAATTAAAATATATGGCCCAAAAGGCTACTTTTTGCATACGAATGAATTTGGACTCGAAACCACTTCCATTGAGTTCAAAATGACGTTTCTGCATTGAAAAAGTATAAGCACTTATATATTTTGAGTTTCGGAAATTATTCATATAAAACTATACTTTTAAATATAAAATATATACGCCTTGAAAAGTGAAGTTTTGCAAACGGTCTTCAAATTCAACGAAATTAATTTTGTTGGATTCGTATCATCAAAAAAAGCTAGAAATGATTTTTCTGGAATTTTTAGAATTAATATGTAATTATAATTGATTTTTCAGTGAAAACGGTCAATTTTCATACTTTAAAAATTCATTATTAATTCATACGGACTCGGAAAATGACGAAACCAGTTTCTTTAAATCCGTAATGTCAAGGAATATTTATGTTTCAATTTTCAATTACAATGGAATTCGTAGGTGTTAACATGAATTTTTAAATTACGAAAAGCGGACAAAAAAATGTATTAATATATGTACATAAGGGTAATTAGGCCTAATTGAGTTTATAACCTACCTATATATTATCTTTTAACAGCCATTAGCTGAACCCTAAACATAACATAGCCTTCTCCATCTTCGTTTTCTTCATATTCCATGGCCTCCACTCTAAATTATTCTTTGCACAAAAGACCCTAAAACTAAACAATTTGTAACTCCAAATCAGAACAAAATTATACCAAAACCCTTTCTGGGTTTTGTTCATCTTCTTATCCTCTATCTAACACGAAAAATTCAAGACCTATCGTCGCACGGATACGCCGGGATCTGAGTTTGATTGCAAAAAGTCAGTTTCGGATTTTAGTGTTTTCTGGCCAAACTGTGAAGAATTGGAGGATGGCGCAATGGAAGGAATTGTAGAGGAGACAAAGATCTACAACTTTGCTGCAGAAAGTTTTGTCTGAAAGTCGATGGAAGGGCACGGAAATCGAGAAAAACTGAATTGGAGCAAAACAGAAAATTCCGGTGACCTCAGAACATAGATGATCAATTTCCTGCCAATCCGGAAAAAATCAGGCGAAGGACCGAACACGAAAGTTCTACGTCTACACAAGGAGAAGGTGCCCAGAAATTTTCAGGTCATTTGGATAAGAGGTGTGGCCTGTGGGGCCCACGAGGCGAATTTCGCTTTCTGGCGAAATTCCGGCGACCAGAGCATCAACAGCGGCGGCGGCTTGGAGCGTGGGTGCGCCTCTCGAAGACGAAGAGGATGGCGGTGGTTTCAGGTCAATAGGAGATCGAAGGAGGGAGAAAAGTGCGGTCAAAGGTAGCGAGCTCAGGTTTGACCGAGATTTGGGTAGTTTTGTAATTCAAACTTTGAAATTGTATATCTCTCTCATATGAACTCGGAATCTGATGATTTCAGATCCGTTGCGATCATGGCGACGAGAGCTTCGCGTGGACACTAAATTTGTACAATTTGGAGGAAGTTGAATTTTTGGGTATTTTCGGTAATTTTAATTAGAGCAAATTAGTTTAAAGGAAAAAGTTTAAAATAATTTTTAAAACGGGGACGTGACTTTTAAATTTCAGCAAAAAGACAAAACCAGCGATGTCATGTTCTTCCCCAAATCGCCTTTCAAAGTCACTGCACCACGATTTCGCCATCTCTCCCTAACCGCCTTCCGAATATGTCTGAAGCCGTCGTCGTCGCCTGTCGTGTGAAGCCGCCGCTGCCTGTCGTCTGAAGCCGTTGTTGCCTGAGCCTAAAGCTGTCGTTGCCTGAAGCTAATTGAACCCCCAATCATCGTCGTTTTCGAAGCAGTCTACACCCTCATCATCGTTGATTTGAATTAAAAAAAAATCAGTACAACGTCCTCTACTCAATCATCGATGGTCTGAATTAAAAAAAAATCAGTCATACCAAAAGTGCTAAATCAACTTAGCATTAAATCAGTGATGTGCAGTCTATTCAAAAGTAATTCATATGCACGAAGGACGCTCTAGAATTCTTAAGTTCCAATTTATGAAGGACCATTCTCCTTTATAACAACATCAAAAATGCTAAATTCAGCTATCATTTCGTGAATGCAATATATTTTATAGAAGCTTAAAAATACAATGATATATTTAACTATCATTTAGAATATTATACACATGCTAGATCAGTTTCAAAAATAGAATGCTAAATTCAACTATCATTTATCATATATATACATGCTAGTTCTCTTTAGGAAACACACTATTATATTTTGTATCATTTTTCATATCTTATATGTGCTAGTGCGCTTTAAAAATATAATGCTATTCAACTATCATTTAGCATATTCTATACATGTTAGTTCATTTTAAAAATACGATGTTGAAATCAACTATCATTTATTATGTTTTGTACGTTCTAGTTTACTTTAAAATACAATGCTATATTAAATATCATTTAGCATATTTAAACGTTCTACTTTCTTTTAAAAGATACAATGCTAAATTCAACTATCATTTGTTATATTCTATACATTCTAGTTCATTTTACTATTAAATACCATACTCAAACTTTATTTTGCAAACTCTACACGTGCTAACTCACTTCAAAAATACAAATGATAAATTCAACTATCATTTATTATATTTTATACATGGTAGCTCATTTTAAAAATACAATGTTATATTCAACTATACCAAAAGTGCTAAATCAACTTAGCATTAAATCAGTGATGTGCAGTTTATTCAAAAGTAATTCATATGCACGAAGGTCGCTCTAGAATTCTTGACTTTCAATTTATCAAGGACCATTCTACCTTATAACAACATCAAAAATGCTAAATTCAGCTATCATTTCGTGTATGCAATATATTTCATACAAGCTTAATTATACAATGATATAATTAACAATCATTTAGAATATTATACACATGCTAGGTCACTTTCAAAAATAGAATGCTAAATTCAACTATCATTTATCATATCTATACATGCTAGTTCTCTTTAGGAAACACACTGCTATATTTGTGTATCATTTTTCATATCTTATATGTACTAGTTCGCTTTAAAAATATAATGCTATATTCAACTATCATTTAGCATATTCTATACATGCTAGTTCATTTTAAAAATACGATGTTGAAATCAATTATCATTTATTATGTTCTATACATTCTAGTTTACTTTAAAAATACCATGCTATATTCAACTATCATTTAGCATATTTAGATGTTCTAGTTCCTTTTAAAAAATATAATGCTAAATTCAACTATCATTTATTATATTCTATTCATGCTAGTTCATTTTACTAATAAATACTGTATTCAAACACGTAAAAGACTTCTGCATCCAGTAGGAATTATATTCTATTCATTTATTATATTTTATTATATTCTATTTATGCCTAATCGGGTACTCCATCAACGATTTTGCACCTAGTAGGAATTAATTAACTGAGCGGGTACCCGTTACATGTAAAAGCCTTCCACATGTAAGGCCTAATCGGGTACCTATGACACGTAAAACACTTCAGCACGCAAGGCCTAATCGGGTACTCCAGCAACGATTCTGCACCCAGTAGGAATTAGTTAACCGAGCGGGTACCCATGACACGTAAAAGACTTCCGCACGCAAGGCCTAATCGGGTACCTATGACACGTAAAACACTTCCGCACACAAGGCCTAATCGGGTACTCCAGCAACGATTCTGCACTCAGTAGGAATTAGTTAACCGAGCGGGTACCCGTGACACGTAAAAGACTTTCGCACGCAAGGCCTACTCGGGTACCTATGACACGTAAAACACTTCTGCACGCAAGGCCTAATCGGGTACCCCAGCAACGATTCTGCACCCAGTAGGAATTAGTCAACTGAGCGGGTACCCGTGACACGTAAAAGACTTCTGCACGCAAGGTCTAATCGGTACCTATGACACGTAAAACATTTCTGTACGCAAGGCCAACTCGGATACTCCAGCAATGAATCTGCACCCAGTAGAGATTAATTAAGCGAGCGAGTACATGTGACACGTAAAAGGCTTCCGCATGCAAGGCCTAATCGGGTACCTATGACATGTAAAACACTTCCACACGCAAGGCCTAATCGAGTATATCAGGTTAAGGTTAACAAAAGCTCAAAGAAGTATTACTTGTTTAAAGTCGGTTGTAGTGTAATACTTATATAGAATGATATACTAATATATCATTTTATTCTTGATACCCACTATTATACTAAATTATGCAAATAATAGATGAATATAACACATTTGTGTATAATAAGTATTGCCCAATGTGAAAAACCATTTAGTACACCTCTCAACTATATGCAATCATGCACTATACAAATATGAATCCATATAACCAAAATAAAATGTACAATTATCATTGTACTCAAACAAAGAAATAAAACCACAAACACAATCAATAGAGTAAATCAAACAGAAACAAATCACACAACATGCATCATACAATCAATAGAACCACAAACACAATCAATAGAGAAAATCAAATAGAATAAAAATCAGACGATATTTGCATAGTGTTTAAACAATAAAAAAAATCTAATTACATGGAAAAATGTATAGTACATTTAACTGTATGAGCACATGAAAAACTAGTAACTCTCCAATGATTATAACTACATAAATGATTTTGAAGATCAACAACTTGTGACTTCCACGACTTAACATCAAAAATAAACTCTAATGACTTGAAAACATCCCAACCAAAACCATCATCAACTAATTTTGATAAATAGTCCTCCATGATAGGACAGAGAACTATTTTCCATAACGCACATTTCTCCCTCCTTCTGGCAATTTGCTCCATAATTTTACTATATGAAATGATATATACAACTAGCATTATGCAATAATAATTATACAATCATCAGACTAAAAGAAATAAACCACTGTCAAACTAAATGGCAATATAAATAGAAAATGATAGTTAAACATACCATTTGAATACGAATGACAATAAAATTTAAAAACCATATTTAAGATGATAATCGTACCTTGATGCGATCAACATTCACAAATTTCATACTTAACTTCAAATAAAGAAGAGTCTATGCTATGACAGGTGGAATATGAATTATCATTATACTAAAAAAACAACTAACAAGCTTTTTGATTCGCCAGAGGTAATATCATCACGGCAAAACAAAGGTGTACAGTTATTATTAACAAAACTGAAAATGTTATACACACATCACATATAGTTATTATTAACAAAACCGAAAATGCTATACACACATAGCTTATCAGGGTAAAATAGCTTCCAATATGCGTAAACACAATCTAATTTAATAACGATAAAGAAATTTGAAATAAGAAACAAAAGCATACTTCACAGGAGGAATTGTTGATGTCGACGAACTTGATTAGACCTTGCCTGAAGCTGCCGCCGCCTCCGTCGCCGCCGCCTGAAGATGCCGTCGCAGCCGCCACCTGAAGTTGTCCTTCGAACGATCGCTGAAAAAATTGATGAAGAAACTGATGACCTAGAATTTAAGATTTGGGAATTGTTTTTCTTTCGTACGAAAATTGAAAACCCACGTCCTTCTGACTGAAAAAAAGATGCCGCGTCGTTTTGACAAAAAAAATAGATGTTTTCTTCCTTCAGCCGATTTTCCTGTTTTAATTAATTATTTAATTCGTTCAAACTTCAGAAATTCATAACTTGTTGTAACGAACTCGAAATCGCACAAAACAGGGTTTGCTGCGATCAGTGAGTCGAGACCTTCGCATAGACACTAATTTTGCCAAATTTGGAGCAAAGTTCAATTTTGGGTCAAAATTGGGCCCGAACATTTAAACACCGACTAAGTACAAACCAAGGTGAGAACTCTTTTCTCACTCAAAAACTTTTACCGTATTTATTTATTATTACAAATGAATGTGATTTAAATGCCTGTGGTGAAATAATTGTTTGAAATTGCCTGATGCATGTATGTTGTGTTGTACGTTATGTTACGTCCTGATATGATTGGTTATGTTATGTAAATTTTAGCAGTATGCAACGTATGTCATTAATATTGATTCTTATAGAATTGTTAAAAATTAATGTTACACTGCCATGTACAAGTTACCTGACTTGTATTTGTTGATTGGGTTGATAATTTTCACACATTGCCCAAATGCACAAATAATTATATATATTATTGGAATGTTAGTTGGTTGAAACCCCACACGGGCCTTGGGTTGATAATTACACATCGCCCTTGTGATTAGTTATAAGCGTTATTTATTTGACGTTATGCAGTACAAATATACACTTTGGATGATTGGATGTTTTTAATGATTTATCATTAGTCTAGAATAACATGGGATGTATGAAAACTGTATAATTATAATTATATGGTAAATCGTTTGGGTCTCATTCCAATTTGGAAAAGAAATTGTCAAAATAAGAATTGCAATTAAATTTACATTTTTAATGTAAATAAAAGAAGAGATTTTGACATTGCAATTTAATTTACATTTTTTAATGTAAATAAAAGAAGAGATTTTGACATTGCAATTTAATTTACATTTTTAATATAAATAAAAGAAGAGATTTCGACTTTGCAATTTAATTTACATTTTTAATGTAAATAAAAGAAGAGATTTTGACATTGCAATTTAATTTACATTTTTAATGTAAATAAAAGAAGAGATTTTGACATTGCAATTTAGTTTATATTTTTAATGTAAATAAAAGAAGAGATTTCGACTTTGCAATTTAGTTTACATTTTTAATGTAAATAAAAGAAGAGATTTCGACATTGCAATTTAATTTACATTTTTAATGTAAATAAAAGAAGAGATTTTGACTTTGCAATTTAATTTACATTTTTAATGTAAATAAAAGAAGATATTTTGACATTGCAATTTAATTTACATTTTAGAATGTAAATAAGAGAATGAAACTTAACGTAGTATTTTTAATTTACATTTTAATGTAAATATAAGATAAGAATATGAAATATGTATAAAATAAAGGTTAATCTTTTATTAAAGTGAAATTTATGAAATATCCCGAGAAAATAAAAGTTAATCTTTTATTAAAAGTAAGAACATGAAACATATTTCAATATAAAAAGTAAATCCTTTTATTTAGGAATATGAGTTTACATTAAATGTTTAGCGCTAAAAAGTTATTCTTTTATTGTAACGTAAGAATATGAAAATGTTTTAAAATAAAAGTTATTCTTTATTTTAATATAGAATCATGAAATTTGTTTTAAATTAAAAATGCAACTTTTTAATGAGACGACCCGAACTTCCCCGTGACGGAAACCCCGGATGGCGTTGAGGACAAGACAAATCAGAACGCAGATAGAAGAACATTTCATTGTATATTACAACAATTCCATCAGAATACAAGAATATACAGAGTATAAATGAATAAAATACATTCGATAAATATCAGAGATTACAATACATTACATAGCAGTGGAAAATAATACAATACACAACTAGAAGTAATACGCGGATACAAAGCTTTCCAAGTATCGTTCCAGCTGTAAATCAGGATCCTGTGAATATAAATCTGCAAAACCAAAACTACTAGCTGCACGTGTCAAAATAAGGGCACCCAGAGTTTAGGTTAAAACAATAAACTCCAGGTCAGTCATGGGACTGGTGTGAGAACTAAAACAGTTATTTAAAACTGTTACTTTAAATCAGATATATCAAGGGACCACGCCGTATAACACGGAACGGGTTTCCTTCCAAGAATACCAGTGCATATAACAAAACAGCGCAATGCTTTTTGGAAAAATGAAGCTATTATAAGACCCAGGTCCTATCACACAATGCAACGCAAGCCGGGGGATAGGGTTTTCCCTTATAATAGCCAAACATGCTTAGTACGTTTAAAACAAATCATTCGATTATTACTATAAGTGTATAGTGTATAAAACAACTTCACATCATAAGTATCAATCATAGACGGCATAAGCGCCCCATCCCACTATGTCGCCATATATAGGATTACAACTAAAATCGAAACGTCACGTATTGGAAGTTGGATTTCCATCTGTGAACCGAGGCAAAAAATAGTCCTCTACCGATTCGAGACTGTCTAGTCCGAGTCTCAGGGCAAGTACTCAGTCAAGCCACTTGGATCGTCAGGGCCGGTCAACCGATGTGGATTAAAATGCCTGAACACTGCGTTTCCCCGCCCTTTGGGACGTAAATGAGCCAACAAATGACTCCATCGGACCCGGATCGTCCGATCTAACCAAGGCGCCTCGCAACAGCAACAACCACATAAGTCAAACTCGTCAGGGCGTGTAAAACCACAGACGCCACTTCTAACTAGAAAGAAATGCATGTCCTCCCTGATGTCCTCTCCCGTTTCTGGTTCACAACCGGGGTGTGAGGCTCGCGAATCAACGTTACACAAAGCTATGCCACACAGGCTGTGCTTTGATCATCAACCACAAGACTTTGCTTTTCAACAAAAGCCTTGATCATTTGCCACTTAGGCATGCCACACAGGCAATTCACTCCATGCGTTTGATATCCATCAATATATAACCCCTAAGCTCGTACGTCTCAGAGAAGGGCGTTAAGCAAGAGAATAAATTCTCCACCGCCAAACATATATATATTTAATAGAAATCAATCACACAGAATAAAATCCTATGTCAGACACACAGTCCATTTACAAGTTCGTTCTGGGTCTGAACGAAACCGGAGGCACCTAGTACCACGCATATCCATCGATCTCCAAGTACGTCTGGACGATCACTAACTAATTCCCTCTTCTTGGGTGTACAGCCCAATCAAGATCATCAGTAATCACCCAAACGACGTGAAGACCTCCGGTCTTCAACCACCGTCTTCATCTTCGACACCACGTCGAATCAGTTATTCAGAATGGGATAAACCCAGTCTTTCTGGATAACTCGCGTATATTAATAAAAGTGTTACACAAACACAACATACGCCTCATTCCACTTCAGAATATTCTTTTTATTCAAATATTCTTATATTTTGGGAAAGGTTCCCATTAATTTTATCAAAGATAAATTCTTTACTATTCCTTTGAATATCAATTCAAACTAGTCGGGATTAGCAAACCACATCGAAGTAATCATTTATTTTAATTTCCCAATCCCAACCTATTCATCCCATGAAGTAAAACTGGTAATACTTCATATCTAACACCACGGTGTTATCGGTAAATTCAATTACCATTTCACGTTCAAATCTAATTAAAGATTTAACTATCGCCTGGAGTAAAACTGGTGATACTCCATTCTCGATCTTTTCAATCTAATTAAAGATTCATTAAAACTCCACTTAGTTTTAATCTTTAACTGGGTTAAAGAATCAGTGTCATTTAAAACACGGTTCACGATAAACCCAAAATCACATTCCATTAATTATCGGGTTAAAGAACAAGTGTTATTTAAAACACTGTTCACGATAAACCCAAATATCAATACCAATTCAATTCCAATTAAATATAATTTAATTGATACACTTCATTAAATCTAAATAAAAAGATTTAATCTTTTTCTCAACTGGGTTTAAGAACGGTGTTAATGAAGACACCATTCACGACAAACCCAAATCACATTTAATATTAAATACAAGGCTCTGAATAGAAAATATACCGGCTTATATTCAATATAAAATTCTACGACCAACAAATATCGTATTGGAAATAACGATATTAATATATCTTTCAAATTCCCATAACAATATCAGTATCATCACGAAATCCAACATCGAAATATTCCGAAGACAATTTCGATTCAAATCCATTCCAATTCAATTATTGGAACTTCTGGTTACTTTTAAAACCATTCCAAATTCAATCTTCTTATTTTAAAAATAAATAGAATTATAATTCTAGTTCAAAACTAGTTCATTTCGGTAAAAATCTATTTTTATCTTTTCAAATGTGGAGTTTTTCATCCCAATTTTTCCCAAATCATTCCTTATGATTTTACACAAATTATTACTATTTTTAATAATTTTATCAAGGCCCGTACAGTCGATTTCCATCAACGGCCATCGAACTGCACTTACAACGACCTTTTCCAAATTTGATTTGGACATAATTCCAAATCCAACCGTTAGATTTCAAATTTCTAATATTCGTTAGAAAGCTCTTTTCGATACGAACCCAACGGTTCCGGTTTTAGGAGAATCCGACGGTCGGATCTCCCGCAATATCCATTCGAAATCAATGGTCGAAATTCACGAACTGCCGCGGCGCGGCGCGTTCTATTCAGGCCATTATATTATATATATAATATATATAGTATATATACTTCGTCGATTTCAATTCAAAACGTGCTTTATATATCGTTTTAAATTCATTTTCAAAACGGTTTCAACTTCATATTCGATTTCAAATCAAAATTTAATATTCCCATATAAATTTGTTTTAAATTCATTTCAAATCTATTTCTATTCAATTTCAATTCAATTCTTTTCAATTTCAATTTGAATTCAATTCTTTTCAATTTGAATTTGAATTCGATTCTATTCAATTTCAATTTGAATTCAATTCTTTTCAATATAATTCAAATTTCGATTATTTTCAATATAATTCAAATTTCGAAATCACTTTCACTATAATTCAAATTTCGAAATCACTTTCAATATAATTCAAATTTCGAAATTACTTTCAATATACATTGAAAATTGAATAAAACCGATATAAATATCGTTCACGTCAAAATGGCGTCAATCTAATCAACACGGCTTCATATATTTCTATTTTTCAATATTCTATTCCAAATATTTCTTTTTCAAATATTTCTATTCAAATATTGGAATGAGGCCCAATCAATTACCATAGATTTTATTTTTATGGATTTCCATACAACGCATGTATATATCAACAATGACAAATAATCTACCATCATCCAAAGTGCATTCTACACTGTTTAAGCATCAAATATAAATATTTAACGCCTATAACAATTTGTCAATCAATCGATCGACATACAACTAATTATTGGGATTAGTGTATGTCATAGATCATCCCAATACCCGTGTAGGGTTTCAAACAATCAAACACAGATTTTATTTGTGCAGTTGGGCGATGTGTAAAATTTATCGTCCCAATCAATATCAATCAAATCAGTGTATATAAACAAATCTCCGATTTGTTTATAAATATTTATTCACATTCATGTTAAAAATTATATTTTCAACTATAAAATATTTTTAACTACATAAATATTTTATTTCATTTCACATCACATCACATAATCAACTACACATCAAAATCAAACAAACAAGCATACAAGCCGTCCATGGTTTGTGGACGACGGATGTCGGGTACTACTAAACACCGTTTGCATCCTAGTATGTATTATTAACTAGAAAACAAAATTAAAAGGTGAGAAGTTCTCACAGAGGGTTCCACTCCGCCGTGCTTTGCTTTTGAATTGCTGAACCGTCTGGATCTGCTTGAAATTCCTATGCAGTTCTTTTCACGCTGTTCATATACAAAATTATATTTTTATCTCTACTTCATATATAAAGATCGAATTCTTATTATTATTTATATATAAAAATTATATTTTTTTATTTCTACTTCTTATATAAAGATTGAATTTTTATTTATATATCATCGCTATAAAAATCACATTTTTATTTCAGCATACATCTAATAAAGATCACATTTTTATTTCGCTACATATATAAAGATTATATTTTTACAATCTATATAATATAAAAATCGTATTTTTATTCTTCACATCTAATAAAAATCATATTTTTATTATCTACATTATATAAAAATAATATTTTTATATAATGAAAAAACTTATCTTTTTAAAACTAAAAATCAAATCTTTTTAATTATAAAAATCTTGTCTTTCTATGATGAAAAATCTTGTCTTTCTATAATGAAAAATCTTGTCTTTATATAATAAAAATCATAATTTTGTTCTAATAAAATTCAGATTTTATTCCATTTAAAATCCTATCTTTATTAACCAATAAATCATATACATAAATAAAAGAAAAGCTATATATATCAAAAGAACACTTACAGGTTTAGAGAAGGAAGGGGGGTTTCTGGTCGGAAGGGGCTTGGCGTTGGAATTCGATGCAGGGGAGGGGTGGCACTCCATCTCGTGGTGGAAGGAGAAGAGGTCACGGCGCAGGGTGGCGTGGGGGCTCGAACGACGGGGTCGAAGTCTGGGGGGGTTCTTCGAATCGCGTAAAGGAGAGGGAAGGGGAGAGGGTGGATCGCTCGACGTGGAGGATGGGGCACGCCTGAGGCGCGGCGGGGTTGGGCCATCTGGCGGCGCGGGGCGGTCGTGAAGGGGAGGGACTGGAGGAATGTCTGGTTTCGATTTGGGTGGGCGGGTTTTTTCCATCCGTTGACCAACGGATTAGAGAATGAGGGTTGGACTAAAATATTTTAACCTAGGGTGTATATATATTTTATATTATTTAAATTCAAAAAGCAACTTTTTATTTCGAACTTGAAATCAAACCCACCGACTGTTGTCCATAGCTAATTACCCCCATTCCGAACACAATGGGATATGTATCGTAACCTGATTCGATCATTTTGATCAGTTTTCATCAAAATCAACATATAACTCTATATATTGAATTTGAACGCACATTTCAATTTACCGGGGCCACATACTAACTAGAAAAATTCCTGAAAAAAATTTCTAGCTTCGTATTGACGATATGGTCCTAACAAAACTAGTTTCGTCGAATTCCGAGACCGTTTGAAAAATGGCCATTTTCCAGTTGATTAAAATCAACTAAAACTGGTCAAACGCGTTTTCCTTTGCCACGCTCACATATTGATTCGAAAAATTATGAAATTTGAAACCTAGCAATAATTTGACATCGCGGATCCAACAAATTTGGTTTCGTCGAAAACCGAGGTCGTTTGCAAAATGGCTATTTTTAAGGGCCAGAATTCCATAGCGACTATTTTGAATTTTCAACTGGGAATAACTTTTTATCCCCGCTATGAAATTTCAATTTTTCGGATTCGTTGGAAAGATATTCTCAAATAGATTCTAATATTTTTGGTTTTGCTAAAATCCGGTTTATTTTGCACCCGGTATGTTCAAATGAAATTTGAAATTGAATTATCGAACTACCGCGCCATTTTCAATTCCTTTTATAAATATAAATAAATATTTATATTCTAACGACGATCTATATAAAGATATTCGTTCGAATTCTATTCAAAATAAATTTCTAGTTGTTTTTATTTAAAATAATTCATTTTAAATATCCAAAATTCATCGAAATTGCCAAAATAAAAATTTTAAACTGGCTCGCATTTCCGGGTTGTTACAATCTCCCCCACTTAAAACTTTTCGTCCCCGAAAAGGAACGAAGCCGCAAGTTGTTTAACAAATCAACTCAGCTTCCACTATTTTCATTACGGCTTAAGTTCTTTAACTTTTCAGTTTCTAAGAACTTTTCAAATTTTCAAAAATTTGGCTAACACCCTAAATTTTCGAAAAATTTCGCCATAACCTCCCCTGCACCGGGGACTTTGGGATATTTCATATAGCCTCCCATGGCCTTCTTCAATTCAAAAGAAAAAGCCAAGCGACTAGCTAATTGGCTCATAAAATCATCATCACCCAAACAAAATAGTAAATTATGGTAAACATGTACCTATTTGTCGGGCAAACAATTTTATTCTTCTGCTCTAGCCTCCTTGCTATGACCTGTTCAATGTAAGTACATGTATATGCATGCATTTGCGACCAATATTCAATACATTCTATATTTGATTCTATTTGGCGTAATGGTTCAAAATTTCAAACAAATAGACAAACAACACAACCAGCAATCAATTAGTTGATTAGAATTTCAAACACATAACTTTGATATTTATATAGAAAATCATGTTTTTGATGCCAAATCACAACAATACATCTATCTATATTTTGGTTATCACACCAGTCTAATGGAAATATATAGATATCACACCTTCGAAACACGAACATAATTACTGATGATGACACGTCAATCATCAGAATCAGGTCCGTGCAACTAGAGTGCGATCCTATATCTATCCAGTATATTAAAACTTCGAATATACGTTCATGACGCGTATATGCAAAACCTTTATATACTCGATTGTCCGAATTCAAAAAAAATAAATATTCAAATACATATAAAATGGTTTAAATTTCAAAACAAAATTGTTTTCATTTGAGAAATATACTCTTCACACTCGTTCTAGGATACTACTGATCCTATCTCTAACGAGTCATTCTAATTGGATATTACTAATCCAATATCTGATGAATTATTTCGTTCGGTTCTAATGTGTCTTGTTCTCGAGCTCTGTAAACCAAAGCTCTGATACCAAACTGAGACGACCCGAACTTCCCCGTGAAGGGAAGCCCAGATGGCGTTGAGGACAAGACAAATCGGAACGCAGACAGAAGAACATTTCATTGTATATTACAACAATTCCATCAGAATACAAGAATATACAGAGTATAAATGAATAAAATACATTCGATAAATATCAGAGATTACAATACATTACATAGCAGTGGAAAATAATACAATACACAACTAGAAGTAATACGCGGATACAAAGCTTTCCGAGTATCGTTCCAGCTGTAAATCAGGATCCTGTGAATATAAATCTGCAAAACCAAAACTACTAGTTGCCCGTGTCAAAATAAGGGCACCCAGAGTTTAGGTTAAAACAATAAACTCCAGGTCAGTCATGGGACTGGTGTGAGAACTAAAACAGTTATTTAAAACTGTTACTTTAAATCAGATATATCAAGGGACCACACCGTATAACACGGAACGGGTTTCCTCCCAAGAATACCAGTACATATAACAAAATAGCGCAATGCTTTTTGGAAAAATGAAGCTATTATAAGACCCAGGTCCTATCACACAATGCAACGCAAGCCGGGGGATAGGGTTTTCCCTTATAATAGCCAAACATGCTTAGTACGTTTAAAACAAATCATTCGATTATTACTATAAGTGTATAGTGTATAAAACAACTTCACATCATAAGTATCAATCATAGACGGCATAAGCGCCCCATCCCACTATGTCGCCATATATAGGATTACAACTAAAATCGAAACGTCACGTATTGGAAGTTGGATTTCCTTCTGTGAACCGAGGCAAAAGATAGTCCTCTACCGATTCGAGACTGTCTAGTCCGAGTCTCAGGGCAAGTACTCAGTCAAGCCACTTGGATCGTCAGGGCCGGTCCACCGATGTGGATTAAAATGCCTGAACACTGCGTTTTCCCGCCCTTTGGGGCGTAAATGAGCCAACAAATGACTCCATCGGACTCGGATCGTCCGATCTAACCGAGGCGCCACGCAACAGCAACAACCACATAAGTCAAACTCGTCAGGGCGTGTAAAACCACTGACGCCACTTCTAACTAGAAAGAAACGCATGTCTTCCCTGATGTCCTCTCCCGTTTCTGGTTCACAACCGGGGTGTGAGGCTCGTGAATCAACGTTACACAAAGCTATGCCACACAGGCTGTGCTTTGATCATCAACCACAAGACTTTTCTTTTCAACAGAAGCCTTGATCATTTGCCACTTAGGCATGCCACATAGGCAATTCACTCCATGCGTTTGATATCCATCAATATATAACCCCTGAGCTCGTACGTCTCAGAGAAGGGCGTTAAGCAAGAGAATAAATTCTCCGCCGCCAAACAGATATATATTTAATAGAAATCAATCACACAGAATAAAATCCTATGTTAGACACACAGTCCATTTACAAGTTCGTTCTGGGTCTGAACGAAACCAGAGGCACCTAGTACCACGCATATCCATCGATCTCCAAGTACGTCTGGACGATCACTAACTGATTCCCTCTTCTTGGGTGTACAGCCGAATCAAGATCATCAGTAATCACCCAAACGATGTGAAGACCTCCGGTCTTCAACCACCGTCTTCATCTTCGACACCACGCCGAATCAGTTATTCAGAATGGGATAAACCCGATCTTTCTGGATAACTCGCGTATATATTATAAAAGTGTTACACAAACACAACATACGCCTCATTCCACTTCAGAATATTCTTTTTATTCAAATATTCTTATATTTTGGGAAAGGTTCCCATTAATTTTATCAAAGATAAATTCTTTAATCTTCCTTTGAATATCAATTCAAACTAGTCGGGATTAGCGAACCACACCGAAGTAATCATTTATTTTAATTCCCCAATCCCAACCTATTCATCCCATGAAGTAAAACTGGTAATACTTCATATCTAACACCACGGTGTTATCGGTAAATTCAATTATTATTTCACGTTCAAATCTAATTAAAGATTTAACTATAGCCTGGAGTAAAACTGGTGATACTCCATTTTCGATCTTTTCAATCTAATTAAAGATTCATTAAAACTCCACTTAGTTTTAATCTTTAACTGGGTTAAAGAATCAGTGTCATTTAAAACACGGTTCACGATAAACCCAAAATCACATTCCATTAATTATCGGGTTAAAGAACAAGTTTTATTTAAAACACTGTTCACGATAAACCCAAATATCAATACCAATTCAATTCCAATTAAATATTATTTAATTGGTACACTTCATTAAATCTAAATAAAAAGATTTATTCTTTTTCTCAACTGGGTTTAAGAACGGTGTTAATGAAGACACCATTCATGACAAACCCAAATCACATTTGATATTAAATACAAGGCTCTGAATAGAAAATATACCGGCTTATATTCAATATCAAATTCTACGACCAACAAATATCGTATTGGAAATAACGATATTAATATATCTTTCAAATTCCCATAACAATATCTGTGTCATCACGAAATCCAACATCGAAATATTCCGAAGACAATTTCGATTCAAATCCATTCCAATTCAATTATTGGAACTTTTGGTTACTTTTAAAACCATTCCAAATTCAATCTATTTATTTTAAAAATAAATAGAATTATAATTCTAGTTCAAAACTAGTTCATTTCGATAAAAATCTATTTTTATCTTTTCAAATATGGAGTTTTTCATCCCAATTTTTCCCAAATCATTCCTTATGATTTTACACAAATTATTACTATTTTTAATAATTTTATCAAGGCCCGTACAGTCGATTTCCATCAACGGCCATCGAACTGCACTTACAGCGACCTTTTCCAAATTTGATTTGGACATAATTCCAAATCCAACCGTTAGATTTCAAATTTCTAATATTCGTTAGAAAGCTCTTTTCGACACGAACCCAACGGTTCCGGTTTTAGGGGAATCCGACGGTCGGATCTCCCGCAATATCCATTCGAAGTCAATGGTCAAAATTCGCGAACTGCCGCGGCGCGGCGCGTTCTATTCAGGCCATTATATTATATATATAATATATATAATATATATACTTCGTCGATTTCAATTCAAAATGTGCTTTATATATCGTTTTAAATTCATTTTCAAAACGGTTTCAACTTCATATTCAATTTCAAATCAAAATTTAATATTCCCATATAAATTTGTTTTAAATTCATTTCAAATCGATTTCTATTCAATTTCAATTCAATACTTTTCAATTTCAATTTGAATTCAATTCTTTTCAATTTGAATTTGAATTCAATTCTATTCAATTTCAATTTGAATTCAATTTTTTTCAATATATTTCAAATTTCGATTATTTTCAATATAATTCAAATTTCGAAATCACTTTCACTATAATTCAAATTTCGAAATCACTTTCAATATAATTCAAATTTCGAAATTACTTTCAATATACATTGAAAATTGAATAAAACCGATATAAATATCGTTTACGTCAAAATGGCGTCAATCTAATCAACACGGCTTCATATATTTCTATTTTTCAATATTCTATTTCAAATATTTCTTTTTCAAATATTTCTATTCAAATATTGGAATGAGGCCCAATCAATTACCATAGATTTTATTTCTATGGATTTCCATACAACGCATGTATATATCAACAATGACAAATAATCTACCATCATCCAAAGTGCATTCTACACTGTATAAGCATCAAATATAAATGTTTAACGCTTATAACAATCTGTCAATCAATCGATCGACATACAACTAATTATTGGGATTAGTGTATGTCATATATCATCCCAATACCCGTGTAGGGTTTCAAACAATCAAACACAGATTTTATTTGTGCAGTTGGGCGATGTGTAAAATTTATCGTCCCAATCAATATCAATCAAATCAGTGTATATAAACAAATCTCCGATTTGTTTATAAGTATTTATTCACATTCATGTTAAAAATTATATTTTCAACTATAAAATATTTTTAACTACATAAATATTTTACTTCATTTCACATCACATCAAATAATCAACTGCACATCAAAATCAAACAAACAAGCATACAAGCCGTCCATGGTTTGTGGACGACGGGTGTCGGGTGCTACTAAACATCGTCTGCATCCTAGTATGTTTTATTAACTAGAAAACAAAATTAAAAGGTGAGAAGTTCTCACAGAGGGTTCCACTCCGCCGTGCTTTGCTTTTGAATTGTTGAACCGTCTGGATCTGCTTGAAATTCCTATGCAGTTCTTTTCACGCTGTTCATATACAAAATTATATTTTTATCTCTACTTCATATATAAAGATCGAATTCTTATTATTATTTATATATAAAAATTATATTTTTTTATTTCTACTTCTTATATAAAGATTGAATTTTTATTTATATATCATCGCTATAAAAATCACATTTTTATTTCAGCATACATATAATAAAGATCACATTTTTATTTCGCTACATATATAAAGATTATATTTTTACAATCTATATAATATAAAAATCGTATTTTTATTATTCACATCTAATAAAAATCATATTTTTATTATCTACATTATATAAAAATAATATTTTTATATAATGAAAAATCATATCTTTTTAAAACTAAAAATCAAATCTTTTTAATTATAAAATCTTGTCTTTCTATGATGAAAAATCTTGTCTTTCTATAATGAAAAATCTTGTCTTTGTATAATAAAAATCATAATTTTATTCTAATAAAATTCAGATTTTATTCCATTTAAAATCCTATCTTTATTAACCAATAAATCATATACATAAATAAAAGAAAAGCTATATATATATCAAAAGAACACTTACAGGTTTAGAGAAGGAAGGGGGGTTTCTGGTCGGAAGGGGCTTGGCGTCAGAATTCGATGCAGGGGAGGGGTGGCGCTCCATCTCGCGGTGGAAGGAGAAGAGGTCACGGCGCAGGGTGGCGTGGGGGCTCGAACGACGGGGTCGAAGTCTGGGGGGGATCTTCGAATCTCGTAAAGGAGAGGGAAGGGGAGAGGGTGGATCGCTCGATGTGGAGGATGGGGCACGCCTGAGGCGCGGGCGGGTTGGGCCATCCGGCGGCGCGGGGCGGTCGCGAAAGGGAGGGACTGGAGGAATGTCGGGTTTCGATTTGGGTGGGCGGGTTTTTTTCATCCGTTGACCAACGAATTAGAGAATGAGGGTTGGACTAAAATATTTTAACCTAGGGTGTATATATATTTCATATTATTTAAATTCAAAAACCAACTTTTTATTTCGAACTCGAAATCAAACCCACCGACTGTCGTCCATAGCTAATTACCCTCATTCCGAACACAATGGGATATGTATCGTAACCTGATTCGATCATTTTGATCAGTTTTCGTCAAAATCAACATATAACTCTATATATTGAATTTGAACGCACATTTCATTTTACCGGGGCCACATACTAACTAGAAAAATTCCTGAAAAATATTTTCTAGCTTCGTATTGACGATACGGTCCTAACAAAACTAGTTTCGTCGAATTCCGAGACAGTTTAAAAATGGCCATTTTCCAGTTGATTAAAATCAACTGAAACTGGTCAAATGCGTTTTCCTTTGCCACGCTCACATATTGATTCAAAAAATTATGAAATTTGAAACTCAGCAATAATTTGACATCGCGGATCCAACAAATGTGGTTTCGTCGAAAACCGAGGTCGTTTGCAAAATGGCTATTTTAAGGGCTAGAATCTCATAGCGACTATTTTGAATTTTCAACTGGGAATAACTTTTTATCCTCGCTATGAAATTTCAATTTTTCGGATTCGTTGAAAAGATATTCTCAAATAGATTCTAATATTTTTGGTTTCGCTAAAATCCGGTTTATTTTGCACCCGGTGTGTTCAAATGAAATTTGAAATTGAATTATCGAACTACCGCGCCATTTTCAATTCCTTTTATAAATATAAATAAATATTTATATTCTAACGACGATCTATATAAAGATATTCGTTCGAATTCTATTCAAAATAAATTTCTCGTCATTTTTATTTAAAATATTCAAAATTCATCGAAATTGCCAAAATAAAATTTTTAAACTGGCTCGCATTTCCGGGTTGTTACAATCTCCCCCACTTAAAACTTTTCATCCCCGAAAAGGAACGAAGCCGCAAGTTGTTTAACAAATCAACTCAGCTTCCACTATTTTCATTACGGCTTAAGTTCTTTAACTTTTCAGTTTCTAAGAACTTTTCAAATTTTCAAAAATTTGGCTAACACACTAAATTTTCGAAAAATTTCGCCATAACCTCCCCTGCACCGGGGACTTTGGGATATTTCATATAGCCTCCCATGGCCTTCTTCGATTCAAAAGAAAAAGAAAAAGCCAATCGGCTCATAAAATCATCATCACCCAAACAAAATAGTAAATTATGGTAAACATGTACCTATTTGTCGGGCAAACAATTTTATTCTTCTGCTCTAGCCTCCTTGCTATGACCTGTTCAATGTAAGTACATGTATATGCATGCATTTGCGACCAATATTCAATACATTCTATATTTGATTCTATTAGGCGTAATGGTTCAAAATTTCAAACAAATAGACAAACAACACAACCAGCAATCAATTAGTTGATTAGAATTTCAAACACATAACTTTGATATTTATATAGAAAATCATGTTTTTGATGCCAAATCACAACAATACATCTATCTATATTTTGGTTATCACACCAGTCTAATGGAAATATATAGATATCACACCTTCGAAACACGAACATAATTACTGATGATGACGCGTCAATCATCAGAATCAGGTCCGTGCAACTAGAGTGCGATCCTATATCTTTCCAGTATATTAAAACTTCGAATATACGTTCAAGACGCGTATATGCAAAACGTTTATATACTCGATTGTCCGAATTCAAAATAAATAAATATTCAAATACGTATAAAATGGTTTAAATTTCAAAACAAAATTGTTTTCATTTGAGAAATATACTCTTCACACTCGTTCTAGGATACTACTGATCCTATCTCTAACGAGTCATTCTAATTGGATATTACTAATCCAATATCTGATGAATTCTTTCGTTCAGTTCTAATGTGCCTTGTTCTCGAGCTCTGTAAACCAAAGCTCTGATACCAAACTGAGACGACCCGAACTCCCCCGTGAAGGAAAGCCCAGATGGCGTTGAGAATAAGACAAATCGGAACGCAGACAGAAGAACATTTCATTGTATATTACAACAATTCCATCAGAATACAAGAATATACAGAGTATAAATGAATAAAATACATTCATAAATATCAGAGATTACAATACATTACATAGCAGTGGAAAATAATACAATACACAACTAGAAGTAATACGCGGATACAAAGCCTTCCGAGTATCGTTCCAGCTGTAAATCAGGATCCTGTGAATATAAATCTGCAAAACCAAAACTAATAGCTGCCCGTGTCAAAATAAGGGCACCTAGAGTTTAGGTTAAAACAATAAACTCCAGGTCAGTCATGAGACTGGTGTGAGAACTAAAACAGTTATTTAAAACTGTTACTTTAAATCAGATATATCAAGGGACCACGCCGTATAACACGGAACGGGTTTCCTCCCAAGATTACCAGTACATATAACAAAATAGCGCAATGCTTTTTGGAAAAATGAAGCTATTATAAGACCCAGGTCCTATCACACAATGCAACGCAAGCCGGGGGATAGGGTTTTCCCTTATAATAGCCAAACATGCTTAGTACGTTTAAAACAAATCATTCGATTATTACTATAAGTGTATAGTGTATAAAACAACTTCACATCATAAGTATCAATCATAGACGGCATAAGCGCCCCATCCCACTATGTCGCCATATATAGGATTACAACTAAAATCGAAACGTCACGTATTGGAAGTTGGATTTCCATCTGTGAACCGAGGAAAAAAATAGTCCTCTACCGATTCGAGACTGTCTAGTCCGAGTCTCAGGGCAAGTACTCAGTCAAGCCACTTGGATCGTCAGGGCCGGTCCACCGATGTGGATTAAAATGCCTGAACACTGCGTTTCCCCGCCCTTTGGGGCGTAAATGAGCCAACAAATGACTCCATCGGACCCGGATCGTCCGATCTAACCGAGGCGCCTCGCAACAGCAACAACCACATAAGTCAAACTCGTCAGGGCGTGTAAAACCACTGACGCCACTTCTAACTAGAAAGAAACGCATGTCCTCCCTGATGTCCTCTCTCGTTTCTGGTTCACAACCGGGGTGTGAGGCTCGCGAATCAACGTTACACCAAGCTATGCCACACAGGCTGTGCTTTGATCATCAACCACAAGACTTTGCTTTTCAACAGAAGCCTTGATCATTTGCCACTTAGGCATGCCACACAGGCAATTCACTCCATGCGTTTGATATCCATCAATATATAACCCCTGAGCTCGTACGTCTCAGAGAAGGGCGTTAAGCAAGAGAATAAATTCTCCGCCGCCAAACAGATATATATTTAATAGAAATCAATCACACAGAATAAAATCCTATGTCAGACACACAGTCCATTTACAAGTTCGTTCTGGGTCCGAACGAAACCGGAGGTGTAACAGCCCACCTCCGCCAGGGTGGCTCTTGCAAGCACTCTGGCTTTGGAGGGACGTTTGAATCAGGTGAACATGCATAATGATATATCAAGGCAGAACAAGAACATATGTATATATGTAAATAGAGTAAATAAGATAAGTAAAACAGCGGAAGATTTTAAACTATTTCAAAACAAGTCTGGTACAACATAATGTCAACTTTCCAAGTACACAAGTCTAGATAAAAACAACATCACTGAAGACTGAAATACATGAGTACTATCCCCAAAATAAGTGATAACCATAGCTAGCTTCATGTCAAGACCGTACATGAGCTAAAATCCCACAAGCAAGCGATCAGAAATCCAAGCTAGGCTCCAATATTCCCTCCCTGAGAACCTGGGGGGGAAACGGAAGAAAAGAGGCGAAAGAAAACAGGTCAGTCAAAAAGACTGAGTAAGCCCTACTACAATCAATGTAAACTGGTAAAGTTAACTGGCATGAGCAGCAGGGATGAACATAAGGATAACAACATACTAGCATGATGATTAACTAACAAGGTAGATAAAGGTGTCATCGCATAATCAGGTTTAAGGTCTTGCACCACAGGTGTACTAGCAAACTAACATGACTTGAATAAGAAAGTATTGATCCCTTGGCCCAAGCTTTGGCCCAATAACATGAAGTGACCCCAATACGAGGTCCAATAACATGAAGTGACCCTAATACGCGGTCCAACCAAACGGTCTAGTCGATCGGCTCCCTATAAGCCTAACTCGTCACGTGTTGGTGTCCATACGGCCCAAACATAATTGTAGTCAGACTGTGCCGGGTCTCCCGTCGGGTGTATCAAGCCCTAGGGTGTCAACCCCTGGACACCATAATCATGCGTGCCCAGTCTCGATCTACTGGTACCCGTGCATGTTTTCCCCGGCTTCGGAGTGTGCACGACCATAGTCCGCCCGGAACTACACCGGCGTACCATTCTGCCGTCGTTTTTGGTCGCTTACCTCCAGTCAGTAATTGTGCTCCCTCCCTAGCCTAGGCCCTAGGGTCTTAATGATACAAACTTGGGATTACTGCTGGAGTGGACCCCCATTGCTAGGATTTTTCTAGTGGGTTAAGTACGGGTTAACCCTCTTGCTAATCATGGATTAACTCGGTTAAGTGTAACGATGAGTTCACGACTTAACCCTGATTAATCTACCAAGCCCAAATTGGTTAAGTATTAAGTGGACCATGACTTAACCCTAATTATGAGGCATTAATTAATTAATGCGCCTTAACCTCTCACATTAGACTTTGTTGCGGTTACTAGTTAAGCCGGTCGGTTCCGGGTAGCTTTACACCACAACTTGGTCTAACCTCGGGTTCAAGGTACAACATGGCCAACTTCTCACATTGGGTCCTATTGTTTGTAGCAACTAGTTAAGCCGGTCGGTTCCGGGTAGGTTTACGCTACAAACTCAACCCAACCTCGAGTTGGTCACACTTATATTTTCTAAGTGTCATGTCCATCGTGTTTCCAAAACACATTACAAGTTTTCAAGCAATTGGGTAGACCTAACTTAATAGGTTAATTCCCAATGGGTAGACCTAACTTAATAGGTAAATTCCCAAGCTTATGTTTTTATGTCTTTTAAGTTTACCCAACCCCAAACGCAATCCCATCGCTTACATATCGCCATAGCGCATAAAGGATAGAAAGAGGGAACTTGGCATAATCACGACATAAAGGTGTTGAAGCCACAAGTTCAACATGGTGGCATATGAAATGTACATATGTTCATATACTTGCATATTACATTTTTAGGCCTCAAAAGCATGCATAAAACCAAACTTGGCATATTGGTGATACATGGTGCTAAATGACATGTAGAAATGGCCATAAGTTCGCATCTAGCCTCACATGCAAGTTATCATAAGAGATATGATAACTTACATGTTGCCAAAATGCAACCTTTGGCATAAAGCTTGAAGCTTTATGTTCATAAACCCAAGATAAGCTTGCATAACATGATAGCATGAACAAAATGTTCAACCCAAACTTGCATAACATAACTTGCATATCATATGACAAACTTGCATATCAAACTTGCATAACATAACACGATAAACTTGCATATCATGACATGGCAAACTTGCATAGCATAACATGATGAACTTGCATATCATAACATGGCATACTTGCATAACATAACATGATAAACTTGCATATCATAACATGGCATACTTGCATAACATAACATGATAAACTTGCATATCATAACATGGCAAACTTGCATAGCATAACATGGCAAACTTGCATATAAACTTGCATATCACAACATGATAAACTTGCATATCATAGCATAGTAAACTTGCATATAAACTTGCATATCACAACATGATAAACTTGCATATCATAGCATAGTAAACTTGCATATAAACTTGCATATCACAACATGATAAACTTGCATATCATAGCATAGTAAACTTGCATATAAACTTGCATATCACAACATGATAAACTTGCATATCATAGCATAGTAAACTTGCATATAAACTTGCATATCATAGCATAGCAAACTTGCATATAAACTTGCATATCATACATTTAACTTTAGAGTTTAAGTATGAAAGTAGAATAGGGCTTACTATGCTTAGGAAGTCACAAAAATATGACAAAGCCCTTATGAAATCAATTAAACCCAAAATGCAAGCTTCAATAGAAAAACCCTTGAGCAAAAGTGATCAAAACCCTTGCTTTATGATGCAAATATAGAAACTTGACTTGAATGCAAGCTAATGATGCTCATACAAGCTTGAAAAAACTTGTATGCATGGAAAATCTCTCATAGAAATAATTTAGAAATTTTATGAAGAGAGTGGAGGCCATGAGAGGAATGATTTTGCCATAGTTTAGTTACTAGAATGAATAATGATGATTTAGGGTTAGGTTAGGGCCTTATTTATAGAGATTAGGACTAGTTTCAACCTTAGGATTAAACCCTAGTTCCAATCTCAGCCCTCAAAACCGAATCTGGCCCCCAAACTCAACACAAACCCAAAATGGTGCACCAGGCAAAACTGCCCGGCTGAACCAAGTCGACAGCCAAGTCGACAGGGCTGTCGACTTGGGTCCAACCAAGTCGACTCCCAAGTCGACAGGGCTGTCGACTTGGGTGCTCTGGCGGGAATTTTCCCGCCTAGCCCAATCTGACCTAATTTTTCAAATTCAAACTTGAATTTGAAATCTGTTTTTACTTTGGGATTTTTTGAAAACTTCGTTGGGTCTTAATCGGGTCATACGGACTCCGATTTTCGAAAACTCGGACTCTATTTCGCGTATTTTTCCGAGACGAACGCAATGGCATAGCCCGTTTCCCCTGATTCAGATTTTAGAATTAAATTCTGCCTCGATTTATGTTATAACAGGTTATTGCAAATACGGGTTGTTACATTCTCCCCTCCTTAAAGGATTTCGTCCCCGAAATCTTCAAGTTGGGAAGAACGTATCCTACCATCTAATC
This sequence comes from Allium sativum, assembly GCA_030737875.1. NCBI lineage: Eukaryota > Viridiplantae > Streptophyta > Magnoliopsida > Asparagales > Amaryllidaceae > Allium > Allium sativum. Next base: position 456,742,675 of record CM060920.1, read on the forward strand.
ATCCATCTACTCAAAACATCATCCACGAGCAATCATTGTCCTTACAAGATTCTAAATGTTATATGAACATATGCAAAGGTGTGTGTATATGTACTTATCTAATGCAAATATCATCAATGCAAATTATGTTAGTGAAATGAATCCATATGTATGCAATTCCTAACATAATGTATAACATCTATATGTGTGCACATAACATACATCCATATGCAACATCCATGTGATAACGCAAAAATTTTCATCCTTGAATAAGCATAAACACTCATGCATATGCAATATGAGGAGTGTGTGAGCCGATCTAGTGCCTAACGTGTATAATGCATCCACGAGTAACCACTTGCAAACACTTGCAACCACTTGCAACCATCAAGCATAACATGTTTCAAGCACATGTTTCATCCAAAGGGTTTCTACCTAAGGTTCTCATGACAAGATCAACATGATAAACTAGATAATCAAGACAAACACGGATAGCAAAAGATATGCTACAAAGAGATCGGGAAGATAAGCAGGATATACTCCTTTCGGATTACAAGAAATCTCTTCCTAACCCATCCCATATTCTATAAAAGCCCAAAGGGTTTAGTCAACCTAACGGACCCCTTCAAACCCTGACATGTATTACTAGCCAATAAGTCATACCTCCCGACAAAAGTAGGACCGAGAATGGGACCGAGAGGATATACGTAAAGAGATAACATGGGAGTAAGTTCCACAGGAAAACAAGGATCAAGGATATACTCTTAGAAAGAAATATGATGCGCATATCTAGCCTTCAGTCTTCTAAGTCACGTTTCCTTGAGCTTAACTCCACTGTGCTTTGACCGTCTTTTACCTCCTGATTTCTTAGCTTCTTAATTCTTATTTCCAAATATGAGTTGGAACCCATTTCATTGTCGCCTCTCGTCTTCTTTTTTTTCACTTACTCTTCTACCATTCTTGGCTTAGACATAACCATGACCTCATGGTTTCATGCAAGCTCTCCAAAATTCACTAGTGAATCCTGGATCTCGTTTACTTACTATAAAGTATTCCACGTAGCAGAACCAATCCACGTTGCCAATTGCTCTTACCAACGTGATTTTCTATAACTCATGCTTGAACGAAATGAACCATCCGCCTGCGAATGATAGGCCGTACTTAGATTCAGTTGCTTGCCCATGACTTCCCGTAGACTATCCAAAAACTGGCTAGTGAAGATTGAGTCATGGTTACTAACTATACTTTAAGGAACCTCGTGCAACCGCTTTATTTCTTGAAAGTAAACTGTCGCTAGCTATGATGCAGTCCTTTCGCTCTTTACCGGAGTGAAATGAGCACTCTTCGTGAGTCTACCTACTATGACCCACATGCTCGTATTCCCTTTCCTTGATCTAGGCAGTCCATCCACGAAATCCTTCGTGACGTTTTACTACTTCCATTGCGGGGACTTCCAATGGATGTAATAGCCCACCGGGCTTCTATGACTCGGCCTTAACCTGTTGGCACACCCTGCACCTTGGGACAAACTCGGCCACCTCCTCGGGTGATGTGCATCTTCAAGAACTTTTTTTTTCTCTCATTGCGTCTTAGCCATCCCTTGTCATCTATAGCGAGGTGTCTTAACATCTCGCCTCGAATCAACTTGTCCATGATCTCGGCTAACTGCGGGTCTTCCTTCTGTGAAGTCCCTACTTGATCCAGAAGGGTAGGTCTAAACTCAAGGGACGCTAACTGACTAATTTAACTGAGAAAGCTTCTTACTTCAATTGTCCTCGTCGGAGCTTTCCGGTCTTAAACCGCGACCACTTTAGCAGGATCCACCACTAAGCCTTGCTTAGAAACTATGTGCCCAAGAAATCTAACTTCTCTTCTCCAAAAGTGACACTTGGAGAACTTGGCCTTCAACTGATGCGCTCTAAGCGTATCCATCACCTCCTTGAGATGTCTAGGATGTTCTTCCTCGTTCTTTAAGAAAGTCAGGATATCATCTACAGAGACTACCACAAACTCGTTCAGGAACTCCCTAGGCACCCTACTCATCAAGTCCACGAAGTAGGCAGGTGCATTAGTCAAACCGAATGGCATGACCAGCCATTCTAAGAATCCATCCGGAGTTCTGAACGCATTCTTGTCTATACTATCTTCAGCTACTCTGAGCTGATGGAATCCAGTAGCAAGATCAAGAGAGAACAGATGTTCCTACAAGCTGATCGAACAAATCATCGATCCTTGGCAATGGTTGTCTATTCTCTTTGTTTAACTCACGATAATCAACACACGGGCGAAGCGAACTGTCCACATTAGTAGCGAATATTACTAAAATACCTTCCTCGGAAATGCTTCATCGAATGAAGTTCTTCTCAAGCAACTCCTTCACTTGCTTACTTAGCTCCCGTCTTTCACGCGGAGCCATGTGCCGAACGGGCAAAGAAACTAGCTTTGCATTATCCACCAGATAAATGCAGAAATTAAACTCGCATTTAGGGGGTAACCCCCTTCACTTCACCCAAGATATCAGGATATTCTCGGACCACCCTCACCGATTGCAAACTATCGATAGACGAGTTGAGGGATTCAAGATAACACAACATGACGGGACTCATAGGGTTAATAGAAATTTTTAGGGTATTACCGAGGCGAGTTATGAGCCTCACAACCCTATGCTTAAAAATCAAGGATGGCTCCAAAACTGGACAACCCATCCATGCCCAAAATCAACCCATACCCCATGAAACCGAGAATACAAGCATCACACGAGAACTCTATACTAAAGATAGAGATTTTCAAATCCACGTAGATAATAGACAAATGGGCGGAACCCCCAATTGGATTTGAAACACACACGGGATCATTAACTAGACTAGTACTTAGGTGCAAACTTCCAACTAGATCAGATGAAATAAACTATGCGATGCACCAAAATCAAACAAGGTACGAACAGGAAAATCAGAAATGTAAACAAGACTTTCAACAGAAATACTACCTCGATCGGGAACTGGAGCGGCATTGAGAGCATGAACTTGCCCTCCCGAAGGTCCAGCACGCTGAGTCTGACCTTGCCCTTGCTTCTTCGGGCAATCCCTAGTGAAGTGTCCCAACTCACCACAACGATAGCATTCACCACTCTTCCTTTTCCTCTTCTTACAATCCTTAATAAGATGCCCAACTGAACCGCAATAATAGCATTTCCCCTTGTTGTTATTGCCCTTGTTGTTGTTCCCCTTGTTGCCTTGACTCTTGTTCTTGTTCTTATTGCCTTGACTGCTCTGACCGCTTGGATTACCCTAATTTCCTTTCCACTGGGAATCAGTCTTCTTGGCTTGAGTATCATTCATCTTGATCTCCTTCTTGTCACTCCTATTCTCTTCATTGAGTAGGGCCATCTTCTGAGCTGTGTTAACCAAGTCTAAACCGACCCGAGCCAGTTGATTAAACTTATCTATGTATTCCCTAATAGTCATGTCCCCTTGCTTCAGTGATAGGAACCTTAGTCCAAACTTTCCTCGAAAGTCATCCCAAGTCTCAATTGGCATAGTAGCGGTGGTGACCACCCACCAACGTGCAGCTTCTTCCTTTAGCAACCACACTGCTAATAAAACCTTCCTACGGTCATCTATATCAAAGAAGGCAAAAAGATCTTCGGTTTCTTTCAGCCAATTCCTTGCCTCTACATAAGTCTCGGTTCCAAAGAAATTCTTGCCACCCATCGCCTTAAAGTCTTTGCAAATCTTTGCGAAGTCAGCTTGAGGATGCTGAGGGGGAGGAGGAAGAGGAACCTCAGCGACAGGAGGAGGAGGAGCATTAACTACCGGGGGGAGGAGGAGGAGGAACATCTGCGGGGCCGGCTTCGATCGCCCTAGCCTCCAAAAGTCTCCTACACCAAACAGGTACGTGTACTCCCTCCGGAATAGCAAAGTTATCGGCCATACTGAAAACGAAGAAAAAGACAGATTCAGAATGGAGAAAAACGAAGGAATTATGCTAATGGCTTTTTGGGGGATAGCCTTTAAAATAAACTAGACTTTTCTTTGGAAAATACTTTATACTTGGTTTTGAAAATAGTTTTCCAAAAGTTTTCTAAAAACCTTTTTGTTCCTTCTCGTAAACCATATGCTCTGATACCAAATGTAACACCCCACCTCCGCCAGGGTGGCTCTTGCAAGCACTCTGACTTTGGAGGGGCGTTTGAATCAGGTGAACATGCATAATGATATATCAAGGCAGAACAAGAACATATGTATATATGTAAACAGAGTAAATAAGATAAGTAAAACAACGGAAGATTTTAAACTATTTCAAAACAAGTCTGGTACAACATAATGTCAACTTTCCAAGTACACAAGTCTAGATAAAAACAACATCACTGAAGACTGAAATACATAAGTACTATCCCCAAAATAAGTGATAACCATAGCTAGCTTCATGTCAAGACCGTGCATGAGCTAAAATCCCACAAGCAAGCGATCAGAAATCCAAGCTAGGCTCCAATATTCCCTCCCTGAGAACCTGGGGGGGGAACGGAAGAAAAGAGGCGAAAGAAAACAGGTCAGTCAAAAAGACTGAGTAAGCCCTACTACAATCAATGTAAACTGGTAAAGTTAACTGGCATGAGCAACAGGGATGAACATAAGGATAACAACATACTAGCATGATGATTAACTAACAAGGTAGATAAAGGTGTCATCGCATAATCAGGTTTAAGGTCTTGCACCACAGGTGTACTAGCAAACTAACATGACTTGAATAAGCAAGTATTGATCCCTTGGCCCAAGCTTTGGCCCAATAACATGAAGTGACCCCAATACGAGGTCCAATAACATGAAGTGACCCTAATACGCGGTCCAACCAAGCGGTCTAGTCGATCGGCTCCCTATAAGCCTAACTCGTCATATGTTGGTGTCCATACGGCCCAAACATAATTGTAGTCAGACTGTGCCGGGTCTCCCGTCGGGTGTATCAAGCCCTAGGGTGTCAACCCCTGGACACCATAATCATGCGTGCCCAGTCTCGATCTACTGGTACCCGTGCATGTTTTCCCCAGCTTCGGACTGTGTGCACGACCATAGTCCGCCCGGAACTACACCGGCGTACCATTCTGCCGTCGTTTTTGGTCGCTTACCTCCAGTCAGTAATCGTGCTCCCTCCCTAGCCTAGGCCCTAGGGTCTTAATGATACAAACTTGGGATTACTGCTGGAGTGGACCCCCATTGCTAGGATTTTTCTAGTGGGTTAAGTACGGGTTAACCCTCTTGCTAATCATGGATTAACTTGGTTAAGTGTAACGATGAGTTCACGACTTAACCCTGATTAATCTACCAAGCCCAAATTGGTTAAGTATTAAGTGGACCATGACTTAACCCTAATCATGAGGCATTAATTAATTAATGCGCCTTAACCTCTCACATTAGACTTTGTTGCGGTTACTAGTTAAGCCGGTCGGTTCCGAGTAGCTTTACACCACAACTTGGTCTAACCTCGGGTTCAAGGTACAACATGGCCAACTTCTCACATTGGGTCCTATTGTTTGTAGCAACTAGTTAAGCCGGTCGGTTCCGGGTAGGTTTACGCTACAAACTCAACCCAACCTCGAGTTGGTCACACTTATATTTTCTAAGTGTCATGTCCATCGTGTTTCCAAAACACATTACAAGTTTTCAAGCAATTGGGTAGACCTAACTTAATAGGTAAATTCCCAATGGGTAGACCTAACTTAATAGGTAAATTCCCAAGCTTATGTTTTTATGTCTTTTAAGTTACCCAACCCCAAACGCAATCCCATCGCTTACATATCGCCATAGCGCATAAAGGATAGAAAGAGGGAACTTGGCATAATCACGACATAAAGGTGTTGAAGCCACAAGTTCAACATGGTGGCATATGAAATGTACATATGTTCATATACTTGCATATTACATTTTTAGGCCTCAAAAGCATGCATAAAACCAAACTTGGCATATTGGTGATACATGGTGCTAAATGACATGTAGAAATGGCCATAAGTTCGCATCTAGCCTCACATGCAAGTTATCATAAGAGATATGATAACTTACATGTTGCCAAAATGCAACCTTTGGCATAAAGCTTGAAGCTTTATGTTCATAAACCCAAGATAAGCTTGCATAACATGATAGCATGAACAAAATGTTCAACCCAAACTTGCATAACATAACTTGCATATCATATGACAAACTTGCATATCAAACTTGCATAACATAACACGATAAACTTGCATATCATGACATGGCAAACTTGCATAGCATAACATGATGAACTTGCATATCATAACATGGCATACTTGCATAACATAACATGATAAACTTGCATATCATAACATGGCATACTTGCATAACATAACATGATAAACTTGCATATCATAACATGGCAAACTTGCATAGCATAACATGGCAAACTTGCATATAAACTTGCATATCACAACATGATAAACTTGCATATCATAGCATAGTAAACTTGCATATAAACTTGCATATCACAACATGATAAACTTGCATATCATAGCATAGTAAACTTGCATATAAACTTGCATATCACAACATGATAAACTTGCATATCATAGCATAGTAAACTTGCATATAAACTTGCATATCACAACATGATAAACTTGCATATCATAGCATAGTAAACTTGCATATAAACTTGCATATCATAGCATAGCAAACTTGCATATAAACTTGCATATCATACATTTAACTTTAGAGTTTAAGTATGAAAGTAGAATAGGGCTTACCATGCTTAGGAAGTCACAAAAATATGACAAAGCCCTTATGAAATCAATTAAACCCAAAATGCAAGCTTCAATAGAAAAACCCTTGAGCAAAAGTGATCAAAACCCTTGCTTTATGATGCAAATATAGAAACTTGACTTGAATGCAAGCTAATGATGCTCATACAAGCTTGAAAAAACTTGTATGCATGGAAAATCTCTCATAGAAATAATTTAGAAATTTTATGAAGAGAGTGGAGGCCATGAGAGGAATGATTTTGCCATAGTTTAGTTACTAGAATGAATAATGATGATTTAGGGTTAGGTTAGGGCCTTATTTATAGAGATTAGGACTAGTTTCAACCTTAGGATTAAACCCTAGTTCCAATCTCAGCCCTCAAAACCGAATCTGGCCCCCAAACTCAACACAAACCCAAAATGGTGCACCAGGCAAAACTGCCCGGCTGGACCAAGTCGACAGCCAAGTCGACAGGGCTGTCGACTTGGGTCCAACCAAGTCGACAGGGCTGTCGACTTGGGTGCTCTGGCGGGAATTTTCCCGCCTAGCCCAATCTGACCTAATTTTTCAAATTCAAACTTGAATTTGAAATCTGTTTTTACTTTGGGATTTTCTGAAAACTTCGTTGGGTCTTAATCGGGTCATACGGACTCCGATTTTCGAAAACTCGGACTCTATTTCGCGTATTTTTCCGAGACGAACGCAATGGCATAGCCCGTTTCCCTTGATTCAGATTTTAGAATTAAATTCTGCCTCGATTTATGTTATAACAGGTTATTGCAAATACGGGTTGTTACAGGAGGCACCTAGTACCACGCATATCCATCGATCTCCAAGTACGTCTGGACGATCACTAACTGATTCCCTCTTCTTGGGTGTACAGCCCAATCAAGATCATCAGTAATCACCCAAACGACGTGAAGACCTCTGGTCTTCAACCACCGTCTTCATCTTCGACACCACGTCGAATCAGTTATTCAGAATGGGATAAACCCGGTCTTTCTGGATAACTCGCGTATATATTATAAAAGTGTTACGCAAACACAACATACGCCTCATTCCACTTCAGAATATTCTTTTTATTCAAATATTCTTATATTTTGGGAAAGGTTCCCATTAATTTTATCAAAGATAAATTCTTTAATCTTCCTTTGAATATCAATTCAAACTAGTCGGGATTAGCGAACCACACCGAAGTAATCATTTATTTTAATTTCCCAATCCCAACCTATTCATCCCATGAAGTAAAACTGGTAATACTTCATATCTAACACCACGGTGTTATCGGTAAATTCAATTACCATTTCACGTTCAAATCTAATTAAAGATTTAACTATCGCCTGGAGTAAAACTGGTGATACTCCATTCTCGATCTTTTCAATCTAATTAAAGATTCATTAAAACTTCACTTAGTTTTAATCTTTAACTGGGTTAAAGAATCAATGACATTTAAAACACGGTAATCACATTCCATTAATTATCGGGTTAAAGAACAAGTGTTATTTAAAACACTGTTCACGATAAACCCAAATATCAATACCAATTCAATTCCAATTAAATATTATTTAATTGGTACACTTCATTAAATCTAAATAAAAAGATTTAATCTTTTTCTCAACTGGGTTTAAGAACGGTGTTAATGAAGACACCATTCACGACAAACCCAAATCACATTTGATATTAAATACAAGGCTCTGAATAGAAAATATACCGGCTTATATTCAATATCAAATTCTACGACCAACAAATATCGTATTGGAAATAACGATATTAATATATCTTTCAAATTCCCATAACAATATCTGTATCATCACGAAATCCAACATCGAAATATTCCGAAGACAATTTCGATTCAAATCCATTCCAATTCAATTATTGTAACTTCTGGTTACTTTTAAAACCATTTCAAATTCAATCTATTTATTTTAAAAATAAATATAATTATAATTCAAGTTCAAAACTAGTTCATTTCGATAAAAATCTATTTTTATCTTTTCAAATATTGAGTTTTCATCCCAATTTTTCCCAAATCATTCGTTATGAGTTTACACAAATTATTACTATTTTTAATAATTTTATCAAGACCCGTATAGTCGATTTCCATCAACGTCCATCGAACTGCACTTACAGCGACCTTTTCCAAATTTGATTTGGTCATAATTCCAAATCCCACCGTTAGATTTCAAATTTCTAATATTCGTTAGAAAGCTCTTTTCGATACGAACCCAACGGTTCCGGTTTTAGGAGAATCCGACGGTCGGATCTCCCGCAATATCCATTCGAAGTCAATGGTCAAAATTCGCGAACTGCCGCGGCGCGGTGCGTTCTATTCAGGCCATTATATTATATATATATAATATATATACTTCGTCGATTACAATTCAAAACGTGCTTTATATATCGTTTTAAATTCATTTTCAAAACGGTTTCAACTTCATATTCAATTTCAAATCAAAATTGAATATTCCCATATAAATTTGTTTTAAATTCATTTCAAATCGATTTCTATTCAATTTCAATTCAATTCTTTTCAATTTCAATTTGAATTCAATTCTTTTCAATTTGGATTTAAATTCAATTCTATTCAATTTCAATTTGAATTCAATTCTTTTTAATATAATTCGAATTTCGATTATTTTCAATATAATTCAAATTTCGAAATCACTTTCACTATAATTCAAATTTCGAAATCACTTTCAATATAATTCAAAATTCGAAATTACTTTCAACGTACATTGAAAATTGAATAAAATCGATATAAATATCGTTCACGTCAAAATGGCGTCAATCTAATCAACACGGCTTCATATATTTCTATTTTCCAATATTCTATTTCAAATATTTCTTTTCAAATGTTTCTTATTTCAAATATTTCTATTCAAATATTGGAATGAGGCCCAATCAATTTCCATAGATTTTATTTCTATGGATTTCCATACAACTCATGTATATATCAACAATGACAAATAATCTACCATCATCCAAAGTGCATTCTACACTGTATAAGCATCAAATATAAATATTTAACGCTTATAACAATCTGTCAATCGATCGACATACAACTAATTATTGGGATTAGTGTATGTCATATATAATCCCAATACCCGTGTAGGGTTTCAAACAATCAAACACAGATTTTATTTGTGCAGTTGGGCGATGTGTAAAATTTATCGTCCCAATCAATATCAATCAAATCAGTGTATATAAACAAATCTCCGATTTGTTTATAAATATTTATTCACATTCATGTTAAAAATTATATTTTCAACTATAAAATATTTTTAACTACATAAATATTTTATTTCATTTCACATCACATCACATAATCAACTACACATCAAAATCAAACAAACAAGCATACAAGCCGTCCATGGTCTGTGGACGACGCGTGTCGGGTGCTACTAAACACCGTCTGCATCCTAGTATATGTTATTAACTAGAAAACAAAATTAAAAGGTGAGAAGTTCTCACAGAGGGTTCCACTCCGTCGTGCTTTGCTTTTGAATTGCTGAACCGTCTGGATCTGCTTGAAATTCCTATGCAGTTCTTTTCACGCTGTTCATATATAAAAATTATATTTTTATCACTTCATTCTAATAAATAAAAATCATATTTTTATTTCTACTACATATATAAAGATCGAATTCTTATTATTATTTATATATAAAAATTATATTTTTATATTTCTACTTCTTATATAAAGATTGAATTTTTATTTATATATCATCGCTATAAAAATCACATTTTTATTTCAGCATACATACAATAAAGATCACATTTTTATTTCGCTACATATATAAAGATTATATTTTTACTATCTATATAATATAAAAATCGTATTTTTATTCTTCACATCTAATAAAAATCATATTTTTATTATCTACATTATATAAAAATAATATTTTTATATAATGAAAAATCATATCTTTTTAAAACTAAAAATCAAATCTTTTTAATTATAAAAATCTTGTCTTTCTATGATGAAAAATCTTGTCTTTCTATAATGAAAAATCTTGTCTTTATATAATAAAAATCATAATTTTATTCTAATAAAATTCAGATTTTATTCCATTTAAAATCCTATATTTATTAACCAATAAATCATATACATAAATAAAATAAAAGCTATATATATATATCAAAAGAACACTTATAGGTTTAGAGAAGGAAGGGGGGTTTCTGGTCGGAAGGGGCTTGGCGTCGGAATTCGATGCAGGGGAGGGGTGGCGCTCCATCTCGCGGTGGAAGGAGAAGAGGTCACGGCGTAGGGTGGCGTGGGGGCTCGAACGACGGGGTCGAAGTCTGGGGGGTTCTTCGAATCGCGTAAAGGAGAGGGAAGGGGAGAGGGTGGATCGCTCGACGTGGAGGATAGGGCACGCCTGAGGCGCGGCGGGGTTGGGCCATCCGGCGGCGCGGGGCGGTCGCGAAGGGGAGGGACTGGAGGAATGTCGGGTTTCGATTTGGGTGGGCGGGTTTTTTCCATCCGTTGACCAACGAATTAGAGAATGAGGGTTGGACTAAAATATTTTAACCTAGGGTGTATATATATTTTATATTACTTAAATTCAAAAAGCAACTTTTTATTTCGAACTCGAAATCAAACCCACCAACTGTCGTGCATAGCTAATTACCCCCATTAAAAACACATTGGGATATGTATCGTAACCTGATTCGATCATTTTGATCAGTTTTCATCAAAATCAACATATAACTCTATATATTGAATTTGAACGCACATTTCAATTTACCGGGGCCACATACTAACTAGAAAAATTCCTAAAAAATATTTTCTAGCTTCGTATTGACGATACGGTCCTAACAAAACTAGTTTCGTCAAATTCCGAGACCGTTTGAAAAATGGCCATTTTCCAGTCGATTAAAATCAACTAAAACTGGTTAAACGCGTTTTCCTTTTCCACGCTCACATATTGATTCGAAAAATTATGAAATTTGAAACCTAGCAATAATTTGACATCGCGGATTCAACAAAAGTGGTTTCGTCGAAAACCGAGGTCGTTTGCAAAACGGCTATTTTTAAGGGCCAGAATTCCATAGCGACTATTTTCAATTTTCAACTGGGCATAACTTTTTATCCCCGCTATAAAATTTCAATTTTTCGAATTCGTTGGAAATATATTCTCAAATAGATTCTAATATTTTTGGTTTCGCTAAAATCCGGTTTATTTTGCACCGGGTATGTTCAAATGAAATTTGAAATCGAATTATCGAACTACCACGCCATTTTCAATTCCTTTTATAAATATAAATAAATATTTATATTCTAATGACGATCTATATAAATATATTCGTTCGAATTCTATTCAAAATAAATTTCTCGTCGTTTTTATTTAAAATAATTCATTTTAAATATTCAAAATTCATCGAAATTGCCATAATGAAAATTTTAAACTGGCTCGCATTTCCGGGTTGTTACATTTAATGTCATATAAAACATGGAATTTGTTTTACATTAAAATTGCAAATTTTTAATGCTATATAAAAACGTGAATTTGATTTACATTACAATTTTATATTTTTAATGTAACGAGGGAACATGAAAGTGATTTAAAATGAAAATTCATCTTTTTATTTAATGAGGGGAAAATTTGTTGAAACATTTAAATAATTAAAATAGGAAAAATTATGTGAAATCTTAATAAATGTTTTAAAATAGTTTTTGATGTGAAATTCCAAATTTATTGAGAGGAAAGATATTTTTATCAAGTTAAGTAGTTTATTTATTTCTATAAATAAATAAAAGAGTGAAAAATGGTTTTATTAAAACCAAGTATTTCAAGTGAGTAAATTAGATTGGAATTTAAGAAAGGAATGACATTTTTAATTAAGGGAAAGAAAAGAAAAAAAATATGAATTTTCCAATATTAACATTAATTGGAAGTTGATTTGGGTTGACCATGAAAAATGTTTTAAATGACATTAGTTCTTGAAACCCCAATTAACGATGAAGTGATGATTTGTAATTTATTAATCTTTTAATTAATATTTAATGAAATATTCTAAAGAGAAGTTTTCAATTTAATATATTAAATTGGAATTAATTGAAATATGATTTTGGGTTTATCGTGAACGATGTTTGAGCGACATTTGTTCTTTAACCCAGTTAAAGACAAGATTGTTTCTTGAAAGTTAAATAATCAATAAATAAGGATTTTAGAGGACAAAAACTAAATATAGTTTTTTTTATAAATCTTTAATTGGATTGGAATGAGGCGTTGGTTGTGTTTAGAGCACATAATTTTAAATTGCGCAAATTATTCAGAAAGACCGGGTTTAACCCATTCTGAATAATTCATACGACGATTGAAGGTGGATGATGAAGACGGTTATAGAAGACCAGGAAATTTCCACATCGAATGGATGATTATTTATATCTTGATTGGATGTACAGCCAAGACGATGGAATTATTGATCATCCAGATGTACGTGGAGATCTACCGGATACGGTTTCGTTCAGACCCAGAACGGAATTTTAAATGGATTTTGGGTCTGACATCATACTCCGTTATATATTATAGTTATTGATCCCTGCTGAATGTGTAAATGTTGGTGGCGGAGAATTTATTCTTTTTGCTTAACACCCATTTTATATATTCTAGTAGACGATTAAATACTTGGTATGGATTGACGATGTGGCATGCTAAGATGCAATGATCAAGGCTTTTGTTGAAAAGCAGAGCCTTGTGGATGATCAAAGCACAGCTTTAATTAGCATAGCTTTGTGTATAGCATAACTTCACGAGCCTCACAACCCGGTGGAGTCTAAAACGGGAGAAGGGAACGCTGGGAGAGCAGCATGTTTCTTTCTAGCTAGAAGTAGTGTCGGTGCTTATACCGGTTGATATTTTACTTATGTGGATGATGGAATGAGGCGCCTCAGATGATAGGTCCTATAGGATCGGGAAACGTGTGTTCAGGAATAACTAATCCGCAAAGCTGTATGTGTGGACCGGCCCTGCAGCTTTCCAAAGGTTCACTGCGGGGGATCCTGAGACATTACTTAGAGTGTCTCGAATCGGTAAGGAGCTCCTCCCTAGCCTTGACTCATGATGGAAACCAAATTCCAAATACGACCCTACGGACTTGATTGTATTACTAGTATGGAAGCATAGTATATGGTAGCTATGCTTCCTAGGATTGATACATTTATTTTGAAATGTTTTGAAACATATATACACTAATGATAATATTGAATTCGTATTTATCGTATTTAGCATGTTTAATCACCATAAGGTAAAACTTTATCCTCTGGTTTGCGTTGCATTGTGTGATGGGACTTGAGTCTTATGGTGATTCCATTTTTCCAAAAAGCATTGCGTTGTTTTACGATTTACTTATTTATCTGTTCTGACACTTTAAATTATGCACGGCAATCCATTGGAATAAAACCCGTTCCGCGTTAGCGGCGTGGTCTTTGGATTTGTCTTATTACTATTTAGTTAAATTAGTTAAGAATTCTCATACCAGTCCCATGACTGACCCGTTGTTTGTTTCCACCTTTGCAAACTCGGGTGCCCATATTTTTTCACACGGGCAGTCGAGTAGCTTGTTTTGCAGATATTTATCTCTTTAGCAGGATCCTGGATCGAAGCCTAAAGCTGTGTCCAGAGCATATTAGTCTTCCGCTACGCATTTATATTATATTTTCCGCTGCATTGTAAATTGTAAATCTCTGATATTGTATTTTCATTTATTTATGCTCTTATTCTTGTACTCTGATGTAAACTGTTGCAACAGTAATGGAAATGCTCTTTTATTTGTGTTCTGATGCGTGTTGTTCTCAAAACAATCCGAGATTTTCCGCAAGGGGAATTTTGGGTCGTTTCAGTTATCCTGGCATAAGCAATCAAATTCTTCTTCCAAAGCCAATCCAATATCTTGCTCATTTCATCTGCAAGGTAGACATCGTAATTACTTTATTTCTCTCTAATCTTGGCATATGTTCTCCTCCCTTAATGTATCTGGACATCTTGCAAGATCAAATATTCATCATTTCTTCTTCTAAAGCCGCTATTAATTCTAAGCATAGTGTAAAAAACAATTTTAAGCTGTAGAATTCATGAAGTTATATAATAAAAAATCTGGGAGACAAGTCGTAGAATATGTTTGAACTGGATGGAAGCAAGAGACGAAGTAAGAGAGCTTAGGAACTGTTGCCATGCGTTTCATAAAGCATGCATGGATAGATATATGGATGGATAATGGGATGTTACATGTTGTTTATTATGTTCTCAGTTGTTGCGCCCTGGTAAAAGAGGAGGACCACAGTTTTAGATGCATTTTAAGTGTTATGTTTAATGTCTGACTTAATTTGATCAATCAGGTAAGTCGGTAATACAATACTCTGGACGAGTTTAAAGCTCAAACTGTTATTTATAAGCTTTGGCATACTGTTTAAGTTTTTTTAAACATTAAGTTTAAAAGTTGAGAAGTACATAAACCTGAAAGCAATGTAATTTGCATTTCCTTTTGGCAATCCTAAGAAGAAGTGATGCATGCTAGTTTTGATAATAGGCCTTGGTATATGTGTTTATATAAAGATAAAAATATAGTTTTTAAGGTTCAAGCTTTTAAATTAAGAAAAGGGATATCAAAATAAGTTCTAAAATGGTGGGGAATTCTGAATCTTGTTGCTGCTTGTGCCTGGAGATATGGACGTCATTTTTGGATTGTGTTTGATTATGGGCCTTGGGCCGTAGGTTGGTTAGCTAAAAATAGAATGCAATGTTCAACACTTGTGAAATATCATATCGTTGGACATGCGATATCCAAGGTTGAAACGATATTGACATGTGGCACATTCGTATAATCATTTGACCATTTAGTTATAGTATACCTTAATGATAAATTATTTCCAGATCTTCTGTTATTTATTTGTTTTGTTAATTATTGTTTCACTGTTATAATATTTTCTTTGGTTACATATTAGCAACCCCAACTCCAAAGTAACAAACTAATGTATTATCTCCATTCAAACTATAGGGACTTCTTTATTCAATTTTATTATAATATTTTCTTTGGTTACATATTAGCAACCCAAGCTCCAAAGTAACAAACTAATGTATTATCTCCATTCAAACTATACGGACTTCTTTATTCAATTTTATATTAGCTTGGAACAATTCTTCCTTCGTGCAAGTGCTTTCAAGCACAGGGGCCTAACTGATTGTGTATATTACATGATGAGATATATGCGTGACATAGTAAAACATCACAATAAAAGCATCAATTTACAAAAAGTATCACTTTGTTTTCTTCATATATTTTATATTAAATAACTCATATGGTTAACGATTTGAAACAATCTCTTAATTGCAGGACTTTGTACGAGGTGATTCATATAGCCAATAAGCAATAGACGAGGTTCGGGACAATTTAGCTAGTTATGTCATGCATAATTGGATGTACTGCTCCCTTATTATGTACATTGATATAAATGCCAAAATTTTAACTATTTGTGCTTCTTTTTTAGCTTGTAGACATTAATTAATTTGATATATGATATGATTTTATTGTTTAATAAGACTTATAATAGTAAGCATTTATGAAAATTTAAATTGATACCTTTTCAGCTTTTTATACAATCTGATGTATTTTTTTCTTGCTTCAGGTGGAATTTGCATCGGTTGTCCTATAATAAATGATCGATGCGAATACATTTATGTGTATCGTTTTCATAAACAACCAATGCAATTAAAAATCAGTTGCATCGGTCCTTAACAGAGGACCGATGGAAAAAATTGTAATGGCTTCACTGTTTATGTTAAGTTGCATCAGTTTCCTACTAATGGCCGATGCAAATACGTTTTTTTGCATCGGTCGTTAGTAAATGACCAATGCAAATAATCAACATTTGCATCGGTTGTCCAGCAGATGCATTAAAAATTTGTCATTTGCATCATCTTCAATTGCATCGGTTGTCTGACCGATGCAACATGGGGATAACGACTGATGCAAACGACCTATTTTGTAGTAGTGTTAGATCCTCGTTATAAGCAATATTATGATCTACTAATATCTGTTGAGGGAATTTTGACTTAGCAAATTATATTTATTCATTAGATCCTGCTTTATAGCACTGTTAAACTTAATAACATATAGGGGCATTATCGATAGTTTACATTGATACCAGAAAAGCGTGACACCAAAGTTATTACAACTATTAATAAAGATATATATATATAAGTTTATATGAACACAAAGTAAGATATACAAGTTGTGGACTATTAGATCTCCCCCTGAGTTCCACCTCTTATGTAAAGACAAATAAATCCAATGGTCTACAATTTGCATTTCTAATTTGGTGCCACGATCTTGTGCGTGTGTAAGAGAGAGAGAAAGAGAGATCCAGACCATGCAAAAAGGATAAATAAATGCCTCGAAAATGGCAACATGTTATACTTACTGCACGTTGCAAGACATGCTAATAAAAGTATACCAATTACCCTTATGGTATGGATCATACAACTAAGCATTAGAAGAGTTATTTTAAAAAAAGATACATGTTGTAATATATTAAAATATCAAGGGTGAATACGCTTAATGCAAGGGACATTATTATAATTACTAGGACATGTGAAGTCTATAAATAAAGAGCTCATGTGTGTTATAAATGGATCTGAATCAATAGAAATAAAGTCTCACTCCCTAATATCTTCTGTTCTATTTAATGGTTTCTCTACTTTTATTATCAATTCTTTTATAACACGTTATCAACACGAGATTCTATTAGAGCTATTTTAATTTATTTGTATCCAGATTTATAATTTTCGAGATATACATTTATGAATTTGTCATGTAAGTAATTTTTATTTGAAGATTTTTGATTCATTGATTTCTAGATTTGTTAGGTAATTATTTTCTATTTGAGAATCCTTGATTAATGAATCTATGGATTTGTTATGCAATTATTTTCTACTTAAGAATTCCCGACTCAAACTTTTAGATTCGTTTTTTCCTTTTTTTGTAGATCTAGATTGGGTTCTAATGGATCTATTTTTTTTAGATCTAATCATTTCTATTGACCTTGGATATGTGTTCAGATTTATGCTTTCAATGCTTTATGGATCTAATTTTGAGTTTTTCAAATCCAGTTTGATGGAGCCTTGATTATATATGTTGTTTTCATTATTGATGTTGATATAAATATGGATCTAAATTTATCTTTCCCGATCTACTATTACTTTTCATATGTAATATTTTTAGAAAGACTGAAGACAAAATATCTCTTGAAAAAAAATGGGTTTTTATGTATACCCAACAAGATTATGGGTATAAAATATAATAGTGTTGGATTTAAATTCAATAGAAATATTGATTAATCATTGGAAGTGAAATTGAAAACTCAAGATTCTTTCAAATGAGGAACCTAAAGTTCATATGTAAAAAAATTGAAAAGTTAAAGCCTTTAAAACCTGAAATAAAGTCTTAAAGCGTATAAGTGTGTTTAATATTTGCTTATGCAAAGGACCTATAATTCAATAATAGGAAAAGGATTTGAAAAATCCATGGAAGAAAAAGTTTCAATGAAAAGCAAAAGGCTTATATTCAAATTTTATGTTACACATTATTTCTAGAAGAAATTTAGAAGAGATCTTTACATTTATAATAAATACTATTTTCTTGAAGAAAAATAGTAAAATGACTCTCATACATGAGTAAAAGCACTTTCTGAAGAAGTTGCTTCAATTTAAAATATACAATAATAATATGTAAATTATAATAAAACCTAAAGTTTTATTATAGTAATTTCAGAACATGTAACGATGATGTCATTTATTTGTGAAGTTTATGTGATCCAAAGCATAAAATTTTCTTAACCAATTACTAAAACCGAATTTATCCCTTCTTTTACTTAGTTATTGTCGAAATTCTCTAATTTTAGTATTCTAGATTTTTTTGTGTAGTTAATTTGGGTATGGATTTAAGTATCCTTGATATAAAATTCTAGATCTATTCCTTAACATTTAGATTTGGACTTATGTTTTAGTAGATCTATTTTCCAGATCTCATTATATTGGGTTTAAACTCCAGATTTGTACATGCTTTATAAATACAGTTTTCATTTTTGATTATTTTGTTTTGGATGGTGTTTTGAGATATAATTCGTATTTCCAAAAGAAATATTTTATTATTTATTAAAAATCTTTTATAAATAAAATACGCATCCCGAAGATCATATAAAGTTCAGATCCAACATTGATCTTGATTTAGCACATTTGAAGTGAATGTAGAAAAAAAATGCTTTTTTTATGTTTTAAAAAAAACAATTTTTTAAGGGGATTGTTATCGACACTCCAAATATTGTTAAGTGGCCGGGGGGGGCAATTTTTTATTTTAAAAAAATTGTTAAGAGGAGTAACAATAAGGAAAGTAGCCCCTTAACAAATAAATGTAATTTTACCTTATTGCCTATTTAAGTTTAATTTCAGTCTTATGTTCATTAATCTATTTTTTAATGGTTAATCAACACCATTAGCTGTGAAGAAATCATCCCCCTTAACCGAACTAAAATCATTATCACGACATTCCCCTGTTGAAATAAAAAATAAATTATGTCCAGTAGTTCCCCAGTAATTAATGGAATGTGAACAATGTTTTGAATAACACTTGTTCTTTAACCCGATAATTAATGGAATGTGATTTTGGGTTTATCGTGAACCATGTTTTAAATGACACTGATTCTTCAACCCAGTTAAAGATTAAAACTAAGTGGAGTTTTAATGAATCTTTAATTAGATAGAAACGATCGAGAATGGAGTATCACCAGTTTTGCTCCAGGCGATAGTTAAATCTTTAATTAGATTTGAACGTGAAATGGTAATTGAATTTACCGATAACACCGTGGTGTTAGATATGAAGTATGACCAGTTTTACTTCATGGGATGAATAGGTTGGGATTGGAAAATAAAATAAATGATTATTTCGGTGTGGTTCGCTAATCCCGACTAGTTTGAACTGATATTCAAAGAAGATTAAGGAATAAATTTAAAGAATTTATCTTTGATAAAATTAATGGGAACCTTTCCCAAAGTATAAGAATATTTGAATAAAAGAATATTCTGAATTGGAATGAAGCGTATGTTGTGTTTGTGTAACGCTTGTTTATTATATACGCGAGTTATTCAGAAAGACCGGGTTTATCCCATTCTGAATAACTGATTCGACGTGGTGTCGAAGATGAAGACGATGGTCGAAGGCTGGAGGTCTTCACGTCGTTTGGACAATTACTGATGATCTTGATTGGGTCGTACACCCAAGAGGAGGGAATCAGTTGGTGATCTTCCAGACGTGCTTGGAGATCGATGGATATGCGAGGTACAAGGTGCCTCCGGTTTCGTTCAGACCCAGAATGGACTTGTAGATGGACTGTGTGTCTGACATTGGATTTCAGTCTGTGTGATTGATTTTTATTAAATATATATCTGTTTGGCGGCGGAGAATTTATTCTCCTGCTTAATGCCCTTCTCTGAGACGTACGAGCTCAAGGGCTATATATTGATGGATATCAAATGCATGGAGTGAATTGCCTGTGTGGCATGCCTAAGTGGCAAATGATCAAGGCTTCTGTTGCAAAGCAAAATCTTGTGGTTGATGATCAAAGAACAGCCTGTGTGGCACAGATTTGTGTAGCGTTAATTCGCGAGCCTCACACCCCGGTTGTGAACCAGAAACAGGAGAGGACCTCAGGGAGGACATGCGTTTCTTTCTAGTTAGAAGTGGCGTCAGTGGTTCTACACGCCCTGACGAGTTTGACTTATGTGATTGTTGCTGTTGCGAGGCGCCTCGGTTAGATCGGACGATACGGGTACGATGGAGTCATTCGTTGGCTCATTTACACCCCCAAAGGGCGGGGAAACGCAGTGTTCAGGCATTTTAATCCACATCGGTGGACCGGCCCTGACGATCCAAGGGCCCACCTGAGTCTGGGTCCTGAGACATGGGCTAGATTGTCTCGAATCGGTGAGGACTATCTTTTGCCACGGTTCACAGATGGAAATCCAACTTCCAAATACGTGACATTTGCGGTTTTGATTGTAGAACCTAGTATGGTGACATGATATATGGTACCCATGCCGTCTATGATTTATACTTATGATTTGAAGTTGTTTTATACACTATGCACTTGTAATAGTATCAAATGATTTGTTTTAAACGTACTAAGAATGTTTGGCTATTATAAGGGAAAACCCTATCCCCCGGCTTGCGTTGCATTGTGTGATAGGACCTGGGTCTTATAATAGCTTCATTTTTCCAAAAAGCATTGTGTTGTTTTGTTATATGCACTGGTATTCTTGGGAGGAAACCCGTTCCGTGTTATACGGCGTGGTCCCTCGATATATCTGATTTAAAATAAGGATTAATAACCGTTTTAGTTCTCACACCAGTCACATGATTGACCTGGAGTTTATTGTTTTAACCTAAACTCTGGGTGCCCTTATTTTGACACGGCCAGCTAGTAGTTTTGGTTTTGCAGATTTATATTCACAGGATCCTGGTTTACAGCTGTAATGATATCCGAAAAACTTTGTATCCGTATATCTCTTCTAATTGTGTATTGTATTATTTTCCGCTGCTATGTAATGTATTGTAATCTCAGATATTTATCGAATGTATATTATTTGTTTATACTCTTTATATTCTTGTATCCTGGTGAAGTTGTTGTAATTAACAATGAAATGTTCTTCTGTCTGCGTTCTAATTTGTCGTGTTCTCAAAACAATCAGGCATTTCGAACGGTCTTGGTCGGTTTAGCGACTAATTAGGATCAAGCGAAATTCCTTTTCATTACAGATCCCATTAACTTATTAACTTTCTTTAGCTGGTTAATTGTTTTAACTTTCCCAAATCTAACATGCCTCTCTATCCATCTGCTTCCTCCTTCCCTAGTTCTTTCAATTATATCGATTCAAGCTCAATCAAATGAAAATACGTTATGTCAACTCCAAGTACAATCTCGGCCATTCTCAGGACTCCTCCACCCATTCTCAGGACTCCTCAGTACTTCCCTAATTCTTTCAATTCTATAGCCTACCGCCCCTTCTCAGGACTCCTCTATTCTCAATTCTTCCAATTCTTCCCCAGTTCCCCAATTCGAATCTTGTTATGCATTTCTCATTTGCTGAGATCGAAGCAACTATAAATGGGTTCGACGTTGTAGTGGTTGTAATGAATTTTTAGATGTATGGATTGCTAGATGTATGGATTCCAGTCTCTGAATTTCAATATAATAAAATCAGATAAAACTTTGTTTGAATTTCAATGTAGATTTGTGATTCTGGTTTGGCATTGTGGATGCCCAGTGTGACGGCCCGCCCCGCACCAACCGACATTTACTCCAAAGGTGCGCTGTACACATGTCCAGTTGTCACGGAACGGTCGTCAGAAGAAAAGAAAGAAGACGAAGAATCAACAAAGAACCTGTAGAATGGACTAATCAAGGGACCTGTAATATGTCTCACAGCGCATAGAACAAAATATAATAATAACATACTTGACATAAAACAGGAGAGACAGTGCATAAGATAAAAACCAGAACTGATCATCATAGCAGCGGAAATCCAAAATATAGCTTATTACAACTTTTCAAACTGTCTCAAAGCAAAAGCAAGATAAAGGGGGTACACTACTAATGCCCAAGTAGCAACCACCAATGACACAGGGAGAATATCTATATATCATACGTGGAAGCCTCCTGCTCGTCTCCGAATCAGCTACTCGCGCATCACCAGCTAACCATAACCTGTCTCTAGTCTGCTCGTGTGAGCACCCAGAGTAATAAGAAGAGACATAAAACTCTGGGTCAGACATAAAGCCTGGTATGAGCGATAAGCATCTAAACAAAATAATAACAGGTATAATCCAATCATACCTGAACCTGGACCTGCAACCAAAGAGTTAGCACTACATACTGTACAACACTCTAAGGTGCCCTTTCAAATGGTGTAAAGATAACGGGGGTGGGGGTGTGCATGTCATAGTGATGTCAAACAATCAAGCATAGCAATCATCCTCACATCCCTCACTCAGTGCGTAAAGCATACGATATCCACTACTTTGGTCACCTAATACTTTGGGCCATGGCGGAATCCAATCCCGTGTAACTATCACTACAAGCCCATTATCCATCTCTCAGTGGTGAACCAAAGTTATGAATACCGACAACCCCTTTGCACACGTCCCGCAGCAAAGCCCAATCATGAAGTGAACTCATTGGTTCCCAACTGGATCCTAAGATCTAACTTCCCATATTGGACTACCTTTGCATCTCGGGTTATTGGTCAATACTGGGTCGGGTCGGGTTCCTTCTCAAGCCATCGGTTCGGGTCGGGTGTCCTTCATCTGTTCGGGTCGGGTCTTCTCCTGGTGCGGTTCGGGTCGGTTGTCCTCCATCGGTTCGGGTCGGCGTTCCTCTGGGTTCGAGTCAGCTGCTTCTTCTTCTTCGGGTCGGGTCGGTGCTTCCTTTCAGGTCGGGTCGGGTCCTTCTTGGTTTGTGCTTTCGATCCGTCTTCATGCTCCCCTTCATATGCTCCTATCCGATCCGCTTTTGTGCTCCTGCTCTGATTCGCCTTTGTGTTTCCGATCCGATCCGTCCCCTTCGATCTGATCCGTCTTCCTCTATCCGATCCGATCCGTCTTCCTTTATCCGATTCGATCCGTCTTCCTCTATCCGATCCGTTCTTCCTCTATCCGATCCGATCCGTTCTTCCTCTATCCGATCCGATCCCAGTTTAGCTAGCGTGGCCTTCCTTTTTACCACTTTTCCCAAGTGTTGGGTTCCGATCCGATCGGATTCTTTGCTCAGTTCTACATATCCGATCCGAGCCCCCTTATCCGATCCGATCCGAACTCTGCACTATTTTCTGAAACTGTTCCAGCAAGTGTTTACGCCATTCGACGACGTTTCGACCATTCTTACTATTGAAATCAATCACAAAGCATTTCATACAGTCATAGCAACATGCATAATCAACCACAAACATCATTCATATCAATATCATAGGTTAAAATGGATCAAACATACCCAAAAATCCATATTTTCCCCTTAAGCATGTTTAAGCAAATCTAACAATAGGATTAGCAAAACTTAACCAAATTAGCCAATTTTTCTAACAGAGGCTTAAAATAATATTTATGAATTTCTGCATATTTTTCCAGATTTTTAATATGCATAATTTCGCTAATTATCACTAATTACTCCTTAATCCCCCAAATTCCGGGATTTACAAAATTAGTCGAAATCAACCCAAATCTATTACTTAAACATAAAAGCACAATAGTGGTATTGCTTAGGTGGAATCACCAGTGCTTTGCATTTCAAAACTCTACGTCCTCGTGCCTTCAATTTTATTTTATTTTATTTCATTTACGTTCCAACTGTCGCTTCTCTTTTCCACGTAAAAAGCGGTAGCACGTTCTCCACTCCACACTTCAGTGAAAACTGAATCCCTTCAAACTTCTTCCTCTTTAATAGAAAAAATTACACCATCCCACAAAATCTTCGTTCTTAATTTTGATTTTGATTTTGACTTTTCCATCTCTGAAACGCAATTTTGTCTTCATATTTCTTTGTAGACCAGCCAAAAAATTCATTCACTTTCAATTCATTTACTAATCTCCCAATTAAAAAACTATACCAGCTCATAGTTCTTTTTTCTACCTGCTAATGAGATTATCATCGTATGAGTTTTACAAGGTGTGGCGTTAAATTGGGAGGGATTGTTATGCTTAACATGTTGGCTTTGTGATTTGGGGTTTTGGGTACTCAAAGCTTGGAGCAGCAGTTGTCGAAGTGGTTGACGACGTCGGGTTTCTGACCTAAAGGATGGAAAACAGTGGTTGACACGGTCGAAGTGATCCACTGTCCAGTTTCTTCTTTTCCTGCAAAGCGGATATTTGGTAAGGAAGTTGTTCCACTACACTTATGGATGATTACAGATCTCTCAACCAAAAAGGTACAGGTTCATCTTATCCTTTTTTTTCATTTACTACACCATCTCTACCTTGATGAGCTGCTTGTAAGGATCAGGATCTTCAGATCCAGGAAATCACGATGCCCTAGATTCAAATTCGTCTCTGCATTCATAATTAAATCAATTCAAAACCTGCATTGATTGCAGGATGACAAAACCCCTATGCTTTACGCGTTCCAGTTAGGTTCTCAAGGCTCTGATTTCTCTTGCTTTCAATTGAATTGTTGCTTTGTTTGAATTTTAGATCCATGCTTTTGAAATGAAAATTTTAAATACTCCACGCAATCCCTGCTACGGTCATTTCAACTACTTTCCATGATAATTAAAAGAGCTGCTTCCATTGTTTTCCATAATATCATCTCCTTCTACTCTTTACTTTTTTTTTAATCTGATTTATGTACTAATTTTTACATATATGATATGAAGTTGCCTGTGCATATTCTTCTGCATGAAAAGTAGTTATTTCACATTTCTTACAACTAGGCAACTAACCTTACTACTTTATGATAACAGGAAGCAAGGCAGCAAATACCAGTTTGCACAGATATATTTATTCAAGGTGAAAAGATTAATATAGAAAATTATGTTTGCTACCATGATTACGCCATGCCTTCATCAGTGTTAATACTCTATCGAACGGTTTCCAGGTAATATTTGTTTTGCTATTATCTTGTGAGTAACTACAAAGAATTACATAAGATGAATAGCTCCTAATCTACGTGTTAAAATTGTACAACTACGGGTTTTACATGCGAAACATTTGGTTGGACAAAACCTAAAAAAGGTTGGCTAATGGCGTTACCGTGAACCTTTTTGTAATTAACATTACTTCTCTCAAATACTTGCTAATGGCCAACTTAGGATCTTCTTATCTTCAAGATAAGTTCTTTTGGGTCACGGACAATAGGCTATACCTCTGCAATGAAAATCTGAGAAAAACTTTTATAATTTATAGGATGAGTTTTATGATAACTTAAATTAAGAACTAAGATAATCCCATGAAATATCCTACAATGACCCCATAACAAATTCTATTTGTATATCCAGCCACCAGTTATTTAATTTTCAAAATACTGATAGCTTATACAAACACCAATCTCATATGTGTAACATTTTTGAACTGGAAAACTAAAAAGTTAAATATATTATATATATATATATAATATAAACTTACATTTAATTATTATATTTGTGATATCGATACAAATATATTATGCACTGATTATTTGAGTATATCAGTAGTAAAAACGTCCATATTTTAAATCGTAAGGTTTATGTTTTCCTATTGATTTAGAGAAATAAAAAGGTATCCTTGAAAAACTTTTAGCTTGGAACAATTCCTAAGCATGTAATTAAATATTTTGAACTTAATGGCATTTTTCTAAAATCCCACATTAGACTGTGCTGTAATGACCTGGAAGGAAATGCATTGTAAAATCCATGGAAAGAATGTGACTGAAGGCATATTTAAATGGTATTCCTCATTCAATATGTGATATATAAAAAATATGATATTATCTATTAAAATGAATATTGTCGAACATGATATCTTCAACATGGTATGTGAATTAAAAAAAGCATGGTCGTTATGCCTTATTTTTCTATGATATGTACATTTTGGTTAAGCTAATTTGGATAATGATGATTTTGACACAGTAAATTACTATTATCATCCAACCAGCTTATTTGCAGGCATGCTAGAATAGCTAACAATTATATAAAGTTTTGATTGTTGTTTACTCATCATATCTGTCAATATGATTATGCATTGTCTACCCACAACAACTTATTCTCTCTTTCAGTTATCATTTCTTAAGAAACGCTACACACATATATTTTGTTATTTTCAAAACAAAAATAAAAGCAGCTTCTTATAATCAGTTGCTGTGTAGAGTGTTTGAGTTTATTCTTTTGGTGCAACTAGAGGGTTTTGTGAGTGATCTGTGGTAGTAGCCTTACAACTTTCTTCCTCAAATGTGATAACAGATATATCTACCGCTATCCAAAAATACTACTGCAATTATTTTGGTTATATTTGTGTTCGTTTATTTGAACAGTAAGATGCTGAATGACATGGATCGACAAATGTTTGAAATACTTCTCTTTTCATGTTGAATCTACCTACTATCTCATTTTTAACCCTTTTATCTCTGTTATCTTGCTACACTCATATTATTATTCCTTTGTCTCCTTATTAGCTAGATGTTGACACTTCATGTTTCGCAATGATGAGTTATATATAGTTGTATGTGTGCACAGGCAGCCATGCACTTTAGCTTCGAAATTGAACAAGAAACAGAGCTTATTGTATACGGTACGACATTGACATATAGCTCTTAATAGTCTTACATTCTTTCATTCGCTCAATGGTAACTTCACAGTTCGTAAACTCACACATTTATTCACTAATCGGATCTTCATGAATTAACTATGTGGTAAAACTCGGGGTTCATATTGTGAGAACCACAAGCTATATATTGGTAGACAAAAAAATATCTGGTAAAATAATAATGCAATAGGACACAATGATGCCAGCTGCTAATTTATTTTGGAGGTCATAGTATAAAGATTCTTTAGTTAGAAAAAATTTTACCGCTACATTTTTCATCAAAAATAGTCATTGTACCATCTCCCCTTTACCACCTTGGTTAGAAATCCGAGACTTAAGTTCATATAAGAAAAGGCATGTATTTATATGATATAAAAATAGTTTGTTACGGTTAAGTATTTAACTGCTATAGTTGATGATAAATTTTGATGTAGATGTTAAATTTATCGAGTTACTCAAGCTCTCTTTCCCCGACTATAAAATTGACAGTCTTTGCCAATACCCTAATAACTAGCGTGGTTACAACCAGTACAGCTCAACCCTTAAATCATCAGAGATGAATGGTTCAGCAATTATAAGTAGGGTTTGTAATCTTCTTTTTTGATATCTATTGAACGAATTATTCAGATGATCTGCAAATTGCATCCACAGTTGTTTGTTACTGCATTTGATGTTAAACATATGACTACAGTTATATGAATGTGTGCACTTGCTAAAGGACTAACTTACAGTTGAAATTCCTAAACTGAAAAACCAGACAGTGAGAAATCATGTCGGAAAACCCACACTCGCTTTATCATTTTAAGTACACTCCTATTTATCTTTTTTTGTATTTTGACTGCGTAACATGTTTGTATGTAGTTAACTAATGGTTACTGCTGCTTAATTTGGAAATTTTAGGATTCTAGACAGTCATATGCAAATGCATATTTATGCTTTAGCAAGATTTTTTTTCCCTTTCCCTCGCAGTCGTTGGCCTTAGGAGTTCCAAAGTTCACTTCGATATACATACCTATTTCCTTTTAGTTTCTATTTCCATTTCCCTATTTCACCTGAAAACAAAAGGCTGAATATATCCATCCTTCCTAAAATCCTGTACATACTTCTTCACCTTATTTAGTTTAGATTATGGTTGACATAGTGTTTCATGTGAAATTATGTGAAATAGACATGATAATCATACCTTTTCCATATTATAACTATCAACGCGGATCAAGCATAGCTATTTCTTGAAAATTATTATGTTTGTCTTCTATATTAGCCTTTACATATGAAAAAATAGTATGCGGAACAGATTGAGTTGTGAAAACGAATTATCGTCATCTTTGTATCATTTTGTATTAGTTTTACACAAATTTTTTTAAATCATTTGAACCTGAACCAAATTTCTTTTGTATGATGATAAGCATAATAAAAAAATGCTACTACTTGGGCGCAAAAGACACTGCATGTATATAAAATTATCTTCTCATTTGCAAAAAAGAAGTACCTAATTCAACAATTTTTAACTTACTACTCTCGATGGTTTGATGTTGATTATTAAGGTTGTGTTCTATGGTTACTCATAGCAATCTTCAACCTTGAATGATGAAGGGATACGTGAAGTGATAAGATAAAATGTAGCAAGTACATGCATATTTAATGATGGAAGGGATGTAAATGAAATTGAAGATTTAACTGATGTCCAAGAAGATGTGTATTGTTTAGTATTTGTATGTTTTTTACTCCAAATGTCACCTGTTAATACGAATATTCCTTTTACCTTATTACAGGAGATTAATCTATTAGATTTGCCATATTACACACACACACACACACACACACACACACACACACACACACACGAAAAGTCTATTTACACACAAAATAATGACACGAATTTAAACATACAAAATCTCAGTCATTAGATCCATTAGATCTCCTTTTGAGTTCCACCTTCCGTGTAAAGACGAACAAATTTAATTGTTCACAATTTACTTGATAACATTATTATGGCCAGCAAGAAGTTTTCTCAGTGTGTCTATTTTGTTTACTATTTTTTTTATGGTACTTGAACTGACTCTGAATCTCTTTGATTATGCTACCATTTAGCACTTAATAGATGTCAAATGTCTAGCTGTTGTAAAAAATTAATATGTAAAACTGACTATACGTATGATTAACAGGGTGAAATTTGCATCTTTGCTTTGATTTTTTTAGTAACTATGATTCTGGAAACTATCAAAACATTTTTTAGTATCCCATTCATCGAAGTTCAGTATCCGATCAAATGACAAAAGAAGATAAATAATTCAGAGATGGTATGTAGGTCTGCAAATGCAGGACAGTGTTGCTGCCTTTTATAACGCAGGTACACGTTTCTGTAATGGATATAGATTTGGACTTGATGCAGAGGTGAACTTATTTTCATTTTCTCTGTTTCGCTATTTATTCGTATTACACTCATTTATAGATTGGCTGAACTGACGAGCAAGAAGATTTTTTTTTTTTTTTTTTTTTTGGTACCTGGCAGCATCTTTTTTTGAATAGAATGGGGTGCTAACAAGATAATTCGCCCTTGCTTGTATTGAAATCATTATTCATGCTACTTGCACTCAAAATGTTCTAGGTGAGAAAGGAACGAGGAATAGAAAACTAAATTCAGCTGTTCAGAACTGTGTTAACTTCTCTGAAACAGTGTTGAACTATACATAGAGAAGATCAATAATAGGCTGTATAACTGCACAGGTTGTCTCTCCGCTACACACTTCTTGAAGGACTTGCTGTCTGCAGGCCTATAATGGTGTACAAGGTTTGTTATGGAAAGTGGTTCTAATGGAAAACTCAACTTGCCAAGTCCTTGGAGTTCAGAGATGGATGCATTATTTCATTTAGAAAGGCTGTCAAAAATTACATTGATTCAACAGTAAGGCACATTCTTATGAGACATGTGATCTTCTTATTGCAATTTACTTCCAAGGCATGTAATAATGAAATAAGCTCTTGCCATTTTTTGAACATGATCAAAAGAGTCAAAACGTTAGTTCACTTTTATCCTTCTTTATCTCATATTTCTGCTGAAGTTAGCCACTAGATTTAAGCCAACCAAAATATCAAGGGAGTCTTTGTTATTTTATAGTTTACAGTAATGTATGTTTACATAATTTTTGTTGTATATAAAATTTAACATTTGAGCATTTAATTTACCATTGATGTAATGAGTTATTTTGGTGTTGAGGGAATACTTAAAAAAAAGTGAAGATAATGTTTGAACATCTTTCTCCAAATTCCAGTGTTTATTTTACGTTACTTTTTCTTGCACCCTGTTTGATGTCTTTGTCACTTAGCTAAGTTTGCATCAAACCTTCTGCTTGCGTTGGATTAAAGCTGTTCAACTCCAGTTTTTTCAAATTGTTCAAAGATTTTCATTCTGTACTCAGTGCGATAACTGGTTTCTGACAATTACTTTACATGACGTTTAATCATATTTATGCTCACAGGTCACAAATTACAATTTAAACAAGGAAAGGAAAAAATTCTCTACTCTATCACAAACAAAAATTAAAGCAATTTATGACATTTATTTAAATTACCATATATAGATTCAAAAATAAGTCTTAAAAATTAACTTTCGGTTCATTGCTTTTGGTAAATTTGTGAATTTTGGTAAGAGAGCATTGTAGATTTGTTTCTTTAATCGTCTGCAAATTTCAGAACGTTAATACTGTATGAAAAATCTACTTTGCAGACTGAAAACATAAACTCATTATAAATTGTTATTCGTCATTTTTATTTCTCCTCAATTATAGTTAACTTATCATATCTCATTAAAAAAATTAGTCAAAAAATTTAGTCAAAATGATACCTTTTAATGCATTTGAATGTTAACTATAGAAAGGGATAGAAATATCAGTATTCAAATTCATATATGGGTATGCAAGACAAAAAATATCATTTTGGCATGTTCAAAAATTGGCATGATACATTTTGGTACTTAATAGAAAGGGATAAAATATTGGTATTCAAATTCATATATGCATAAATAAAAATAATTAGGGCTGTTACGGTAACGGTAAATTTACCATTACCATACCATTACCAGTCGATCGGTAACCATTTTTGGTTGAAATCGGTATACCAGTTAAAACGGTATGGTAACGGTAAATTTACCATTTTTAACGGTAAATTATCGGTAACGTTTCTTGAATACCAGCGGTAACGGTAATTTTACCAGTTAATTCAAAACATAAGTATACTCATCTGATATGCTTTATTACATGCACGTAGAACCAAATAAATGATTATATTTAGTTCAATAATCAGATGAAATAATTACAGGTACACTTATTTTCTTTTTCATTTATGTTTTTTATAAATTAACACCACATATAGTATAATAAAAATGCACATTGTACAAAAAATATGTTAAGATATAAACTTTGATCGACAAACGGTAATTTACCATTACCAGTGTAACGGTTACCAGATTATCGGTATACCAGTCAACGGTATATCAGTCGATCGGTAACGGTAACGGTAACGGTAAGCAATTCTGGCTTACCAGTAAAAACGGTACGGTAACGGTATTTGCCAAACGGTAACGGTAACCATTACCATAACAGCCCTAAAAATAATGAGTTTTTTATGGTGCAAATTCAAAAGCTAAACTCTAGCACCATGCAGTTTTATGTCTTTAAACGTGTTGCGGTTCTCTTAAGGAAGAGAGTGTCATGGGAAGTTGATATCCATGGAGAATAACAGTTCTCAAGATATTATATAGCAACCGATTTATTTTTAACATTATTATTTGTTAAATAAAACGAGATGATGCAAGGTTTACAATTCTTGTACACTGCCGTCTATTCGATCTTAAAATACATAGTTATATACACCGTTTACTTTATAATTTTTTAAATTTTAATCAGTATCAGTAAATTTTAATAAGTATTTGTAATTCATATCTTTAGTTTTTATTTAGTCACATACATCTCTGATTTTTTATTTTAATTATTATTTATAATTTAACCTCAAACATCATGCACGGCTGATTTTATTATTTTTAATCATCGCATATCATTGGATAAGTAATATATTTTATTATTAAAGGGTATAAATGGAAAGAATAATTTAAAATTTTAATTGGGGTGTGTTGGGCAAATAACGGGGTAGTAATAACCGAACCCAAATAGTCCAGTAATGTAAAATCATTCAACATTATATATATATATATATATATATATATATATATATATATATCAAAGTCATGTTAACAGATCCAAAAATCTTACGATGGATGTTTTTATTACATTTTCTTGTATGCATGTGCATCGCTTGTGTCGAATAGCAACTGCAACTCACACTATCAACCAACCTTTCATTTTATGCGTGTTTCGTATATCACTACAAGATATCCACATAAATCG
Organism: Allium sativum; assembly: GCA_030737875.1. Taxonomy (NCBI): domain Eukaryota; kingdom Viridiplantae; phylum Streptophyta; class Magnoliopsida; order Asparagales; family Amaryllidaceae; genus Allium; species Allium sativum. The sequence goes on from CM060920.1 coordinate 456,775,118, forward strand.
CATATATCTTTCATACTTCACTATACTGTGTCCAACTACAGGTAAAAAAATTTGTAATAACAACTGCATTTTGTAATTGCTTTAAAACATGTATCGTTTGTAAAGAACCTTTTTTCTTTGTTTCTATGTTGTGTACTCAAAATATGATATGTTATTTGTGCTTTAGCCGAAGTGCCCTGTTCCTTTTCTCTAATTTACCTTTCTTTTCCCGCTCTTTTCAAAAATAAAATTTGAGTGTGAATCCAAGGGTCTTGCGAGTATACATGACTGAGATATACTATAAAAGTAAATTACGAATCAAACTTGGAACATGATTTTGCATCAAAAAAAAATATGGAACATGATATTAATCACTTTCACGGCGAGATGGTGAGCTTTGTTATCACATTCGGCGATTATATATATATATATATATATATATATATAGGCAAGCGTTCCGTGGCACCCCAAATGCCCCCTGATTTCCACCTCTCATTTTTATTAAAAAAAGTGAGTGGGAAGTGAGAGAATTAGTGGAAGGAGAGAGAAGAGGAGTTAGTGGGAAATGAGTGGTGAAAAAGTGGTAGACTAAAGGGGTGCTCACTATTTGGGGTGCCATTGAACCTGCCTTATATATATATATATATATATATATATATATATATATATATATATATATATATATATATATATATGTATGTATGTATGTATGTATGTATGTATAGCAGGTTAACATGTGCAAACAAAAAAGTGTATCAAAAAATCGATAAATAATTTAAACCAATTGAATGATCAACACTTTTCTGCTATTTCTACAACAAAAACACATTAAAAATATTATGCGAAACAAAAAAATCAACGTTACCAAAAAAAGAACTATAGGACAAAAACAGGAATCATCATAAGTTCAAATGTAATCTTCGACATACTGTTGCCTTATCCACTAACAGGGATTCAAATATCTCAAAACACTAGCACTTATCTCTGATACTTTAAAATCACTCAATTTGCTACGTAAGGAACTTTACATCATAACAAGTCCAAATGAAAATTTTTGTCATCATAAAAGCTACAGTTCTTACGTGGTCATATTTTAATCTAATTTAACTCTACTTAATTTGAATCTTATATTATAGGATTATCCAAACTACAACTATTCATGTGGTGTAGCATCATTCCTGCCCTACAACATCACTCTTACCTAACCAACTCATACTACGTCAACTGAACTTTCTTTTATTTCCTACCCGTACATTATAGGTACCCAAGTGCTTTTGATCCTTACGCATGTTCATCACAAGGAAATATCCTAATCTAACCGTGTGCATAGCACGGGTTCCAACCTAGTTCATATCAGAGGCATAAAATGATGTTTTAGAATTTTAGGAATTTTTCTAGATTTTTCTGAGCCATAATTTCGCTAATCTTCGCTAATTACCATAATTAGCCGTAATTAGTGAAAAACAATGCAAATCACTCACCTTTGCCACAAAGTAAACTATAGATCTGAAATGATTCTCTGTTTGGGATGAATTCCAATGCTTAGCAGCAGCTCCTATCTTGATTTGATGCTAATCCGCCTTGATTTGATGTAGATTATGCCAAAACTTGATTAGAAAGTGATTAGAAGGTGATTTGGGATGAAATTAGAAGGTGGAGGCCATGACTAGGGTTGAAGAAACTAAGTGGCGGCTGGAAAAATGATTCTAAAACCGAAATCCAAACCCTAGCAGCCCTTAAGTACTCCCAAACTCGAAATTACCCAATGGGCCTAGCTGCTAATCACCCGGTTAAGCCCAATTAGCTGAAATTAACCCTTTAAACCTTAATTCAGCCATATCTCCCAAACGGTAAGTCTGTTTGGCTAATGTAACCACTCTACGGAAAGAGAAACCATCATTCGAATCCAATGGAAGTGGTTTCAGGTCAAAATTCCTTTTCAGTCAAAAGTTATGGCCAAAACAGTACCAACTAGGGGCAAAACGGTCATTTAAAAATCGACAAAAATCATGAACATGGGAAATGACCCCAATAGTCGTCTCCCAAAGTTACATGACCATACGACTTCATATGAAAATGAAATAAATATTCTACGATCCTAGATGCGTAGAATGCGGGTTGTTACATTCTTCCCTCCTTAAGAAATTTCGCCCCCGAAATTCTTTAACTAAGAAACAAGCAATGGATCCCGCATGCCTATCAACCAATTTCAACAATCAAACATACATGATAGTACAACAAACCTATCCTAGCATGCGGTTTTCTAACAAAGGAAGAATCATCGCCGCTAAAGTCTTATCAGGCGAAGAGCTTTGGATACGACTCTCTTATGTTATTCTCTACTTCCCAAGTACAGTCGTTCCCTCGCCATCGATCTCCATCTCTATCTTAGCGGTGATTTCCAATAAGTTAGGATCGTCCCTCTGACTGGAACTGATCCACTCAATCCAGATCGATCTAATCGTCAAGCTTACTAGCGTTTCTGAATCCAATTCACACTTAGGTCTGAAGTTATATCCCATGATATACTCTAGTTGCTTTCATTCCAAAACATAGCCTCTAAACTGGCATGTCTCCTACCCAATGCATCAGTTACCGCACCTAGTCCGGTACTACGGCATCCATCCATACTGTCATCTTCTTAGGTAATCCAACCATATACGTTAAATTACCAACCACATTCCAAATATCCTTTCGAGTCTAACCCGAATCTTGCCTACATCCACACTGTACGTCCAACGTATATTCACCTCCTAGAGGCAAACTAGATCCATCCAATGACCCTAGGCACTACATCCATATCCGTACTGTACGTCTAACGCACATTCACCTTCCAAAGGTGAACTAGATCCATCCAATGAATCTAGGTACCCTACCCACATTCGTACTGCACGTCCAACGTACATTCACCTTCCAAAGGTGAACTAGACTCATCCAATGAATCTAGGTACTCTACCTATATCTGTACTGCACGTCCAACGTACATCCACCTTCCAAAGGTGAACTAGACTCATCCAATGAATCTAGGTACCCTACCTATGAGTCCAAGTCCAACTTGAAGCTCCTATATCCGCTGAATCTCCAAGATCAACGGACGCTCTACAATTCCCAAACATACTTCAAGTCTAACGTAAAGTATCTTACTCCCGTCATATCACCATGATCAACAAACTTATCCTATTTTCTATTCAGCAGGATCCTACAGGTGACAGTCTACCTAAGAAAAGAAAGATAGGAACAAACATAGCAATCATAGCATCTATCAAACAAATCCTATCCATCACCTGCTAAAGCCATAAATACGTCTATACCTGTATGTCTGGTCTAACCAACATCAATAACTAATGGAAGCCCAGCCCCCATACATACACCGATGCCTACTTGACTGGTCCAACCAATCCCAGGCTAATGGAAGCCCCGCCTCCCTTCGGACTACCGTACGTCCAACGTACGTTTATCCTCCAAGGATAATTAAACTAATGGAAGCCCAGCCTCCAATCGGACTACCGTACGTCCAACGTACGTTTATCCTCCAAGGATAACTAGATCACGTCCAACGGATCCAAGGTAACGGGCGTCCCCAGATACCCCTGCTTTTAGTCCTCCTAAAATACTTGAGTCCAACCCAAGTCTATCCATTTTCTTGCTGCCCTCTCGAGTCCAACTCAAGCCGAATCCAATTCCTTGCAGCCTTCTCGAGTCCAACTCGAGTCAATCTATAACTCAGACCCAGTCTTGAGTACCGACAGACTCTAGTCCAACGTGAGTCGTCTCCCTATTCGTTGCATCTCCAAGATCAACGAACACCTATTTTCTTTTACGAGTTCAAGTCCAACTTGAATCGTCCCAACCTTCGTTGCATCTTCCATGATCAACGAGTACATCCTATTCTTTCAAAAAGAACATCAACATAGGGTCCTAAACAATCCATCACTTTGCATCTTTCTCGAGTCCCACTCGAGTCATCTCATAACCTTATTGAGTCTAACTCGGGTAATCTATACCATCGAACATTCCTATCATGTTACGAGCTGTACATCACTCCTCGAGTGCACCAAGATATCATCCAATGAGAATCACAACAACCACTTATCTCTCACGCTAACCATCCTAGTCGACCTCGACATTCCCCAAGCACAAGCCCCAAAGGCCTAAACCAATATCAGACAAGCACCCAAGGAACATCTCCTCCGAGTTCAGACAATATACGTGAGATGATATGAGCAAAACATCCAAACATTCAAGCATCCATAACCGACTTTGGCTATCCTCGCCAATCTTGCTTGAAACTATCGTCGGTCGCATGACCAAGTCCTGACCAAACTACTGTACATCCAATGTACATTTGCTTCTCTAACTCCCGTTATCATCTTCATCATAAGGTAGGCGATCCAATACCACCTTTCGTCCATCATTCACTCTAACGGTCGTCAAAGACTCTTCGCAATCTACTACCACTCTATACCTTTGGAGTCAATCGGCTCCCAAAAATCAAGCCAAACCTAGTAAAGCTCGAAATAAAGCAATCACAACAAACATACATCCATGACTCGATAAGACCAAATTACGACAAATCCTACAAAGATAAGTCAAACCACCCATCGGGTTTGTCACTACTAGGGGTCTATCGACTATCGGGTTCCAATTCCAACTTATCCACCAGGTTACTAGACATAAAAGAATGGAAAAATCCCGACATCAAACAAAACTAGAATAGGAACATCATAAATAGAAAGCATACCTCGAATAACGACACCTTTTTCCTTCTGCGCCGCAGTTGGGGCATTCGACGAAGAAGGAACGGCGTTGATAGCATATGCTTTCACGATCTGCTTCTCCCTAGGAGGTTGTGGACACTCATTCTTGTGATGTCCCGCTTGCCCACAATTGAAGCACTTCCTTTCCCCAGGCTTTTCTCGACAATCTCTAGCATAGTGGCCCTTCTTGCCACAGCTAAAACACTCAGAATCTTCCCTGCTTTTCTTCTTTGGACCATCCTTAGCTTGGGCCTGATTCTGCTTCCTTTTGCTCTGGGGATTCTCCTTACCTCCACCGCTTGCTTGCGGCTTTGGTTCCTCTGCTGATGTAATAGCAACCTCAATCTTTGGCTTAGGGTAAAGACTCTCTGACCTTAATGCTTTTCCCACAATCGAGTCAAACGTCTCATCGATGTGGTTTATAAGCCTTTCCCCCAAGTATCCATCCAAGCCAGTTATGAACTTCTCATTCTTCTTCTCGGCAGTATCAATCAAAGATAATCCATATTTCGACAAAGTGTCGAACTCAGCAACGTACTCCGAGATAGCCCTGCCATTCTGCTTCAACTCCAGAAACTTCCTAAACAACTCTGATTTCTGAGCAGCTGGGATAAACTTATCGCTAAAGCGAGCCTTGAACTGATCCCAAGTAATCTGATCCTCGGGAGTAGCTGCTTTAATGGCATCCCACCAATTCATTGCCCGTCCTTGCAGCTGACGGGATGCTAGCCTTCTCTTCATCGCATCCTCGATACCCAAGTCCTCAAAGATGCGCTCGCAGCTATCCAACCAATTCTGAACATCCGTAGCCGATTCCGTTCCGTGGAACGGCTTTCCACCAAGGTTAGTATAATCCTTGCTCAGCTTGGCGAAATCGGCCCTAGGCGCCTGCACCGCTGCACCACCACCATTAGCAGCATTAGGGACTGCTCCCTGAGCATCCCTAATCATATCTCGCATGAAGTTGGTGAACATCGTCCTCAACTCTGGGTCATTCCTATTGTTACCCCTTGGACCATTGTTCCTCAGGTTTCGGCTCATCGTTCAATCTGTAAAGAGAACGAATCAGCCATCTCCATAGTGGTACTAGTGCAGTGCGACTTCATCCTTACTAATACTACTAGTATATATATAACTAGCTTTTGAAAACCAAAATATAACAAATACGCGCTCTCATATACGTATACTATCTCTCCCTGGTGTCTTTCCCTAGGTTAACTTCGCAACCTAGAGCTCTGATACCAAGTGTGACGGCCCGCCCCGCACCAACCGACATTTACTCCAAAGGTGCGCTGTACACATGTCCAGTTGGCACGGAACGGTCGTCAGAAGAAAAGAAAGAAGACGAAGAATCAACAAAGAACCTGTAGAATGGACTAATCAAGGGACCTGTAATATGTCTCACAGCGCATAGAACAAAATATAATAATAACATACTTGACATAAAACAGGAGAGACAGTGCATAAGATAAAAACCAGAACTGATCATCATAGCAACGGAAATCCAAAATATAGCTTATTACAACTTTTCAAACTGTCTCAAAGCAAAAGCAAGATAAAGGGGGTACACTACTAATGCCCAAGTAGCAACCACCAACGACACAGGGAGAATATCTATATATCATACGTGGAAGCCTCCTGCTCGTCTCCGAATCAGCTACTCGCGCATCACCAGCTAACCATAACCTGTCTCTAGTCTGCTCGTGTGAGCACCCAGAGTAATAAGAAGAGACATAAAACTCTGGGTCAGACATAAAGCCTGGTATGAGCGATAAGCATCTAAACAAAATAATAACAGGTATAATCCAATCATACCTGAACCTGGACCTGCAACCAAAGAGTTAGCACTACATACTGTACAACACTCTAAGGTGCCCTTTCAAATGGTGTAAAGATAACGGGGGTGGGGGTGTGCATGTCATAGTGATGTCAAACAATCAAGCATAGCAATCATCCTCACATCCCTCACTCAGTGCGTAAAGCATACGATATCCACTACTTTGGTCACCTAATACTTTGGGCCATGGCGGAATCCAATCCCGTGTAACTATCACTACAAGCCCACTATCCATCTCTCAGTGGTGAACCAAAGTTATGAATACCGACAACCCCTTTGCCCACGTCCCGCAGCAAAGCCCAATCATGAAGTGAACTCATTGGTTCCCAACTGGATCCTAAGATCTAACTTCCCATATTGGACTACCTTTGCATCTCGGGTTATTGGTCAATACTGGGTCGGGTCGGGTTCCTTCTCAAGCCATCGGTTCGGGTCGGGTGTCCTTCATCTGTTCGGGTCGGGTCTTCTCCTGGTGCGGTGCGGGTCGGTTGTCCTCCATCGGTTCGGGTCGGCGTTCCTCTGGGTTCGAGTCAGCTGCTTCTTCTTCTTCGGGTCGGGTCGGTGCTTCCTTTCAGGTCGGGTCGGGTCCTTCTTGGTTTGTGCTTTCGATCCGTCTTCATGCTCCCCTTCATATGCTCCTATCCGATCCGCTTTTGTGCTCCTGCTCTGATTCGCCTTTGTGTTTCCGATCCGATCCGTCCCCTTCGATCCGATCCGTCTTCCTCTATCCGATCCGATCCGTCTTCCTTTATCCGATTCGATCCGTCTTCCTCTATCCGATCCGATCCGTTCTTCCTCTATCCGATCCGATCCGTTCTTCCTCTATCCGATCCGATCCCAGTTTAGCTAGCGTGGCCTTCCTTTTTACCACTTTTCCCAAGTGTTGGGTTCCGATCCGATCGGATTCTTTGCTCAGTTCTACATATCCGATCCGAGCCCCCTTATCCGATCCGATCCGAACTCTGCACTATTTTCTGAAACTGTTCCAGCAAGTGTTTACGTCATTCGACGACGTTTCGACCATTCTTACTATTGAAATCAATCACAAAGCATTTCATACAGTCATAGCAACATGCATAATCAACCACAAACATCATTCACATCAATATCATAGGTTAAAATGGATCAAACATACCCAAAAATCCATATTTTCCCCTTAAGCATGTTTAAGAAAATCTAACAATAGGATTAGCAAAACTTAACCAAATTAGCCAATTTTTCTAACAGAGGCTTAAAATAATATTTATGAATTTCTGCATATTTTTCCAGATTTTTAACATGCATAATTTCGCTAATTATCACTAATTACTCCTTAATCCCCCAAATTCCGGGATTTACAAAATTAGTCGAAATCAACCCAAATTCATATCAGAGGCATAAAATGATGTTTTAGAATTTTAGGAATTTTTCTAGATTTTTCTGAGCCATAATTTCGCTAATCTTCGCTAATTACCATAATTAGCCGTAATTAGTGAAAAACAATGCAAATCACTCACCTTTGCCACAAAGTAAACTATAGATCTGAAATGATTCTCTGTTTGGGATGAATTCCAATGCTTAGCAGCAGCTCCTATCTTGATTTGATGCTAATCCGCCTTGATTTGATGTAGATTAGGCCAAAACTTGATTAGAAAGTGATTAGAAGGTGATTTGGGATGAAATTAGAAGGTGGAGGCCATGACTAGGGTTGAAGAAACTAAGTGGCGGATGGAAAAATGATTCTAAAACCGAAATCCAAACCCTAGCAGCCCTTAAGTACTCCCAAACTCGAAATTACCCAATGGGCCTAGCTGCTAATCACCCGGTTAAGCCCAATTAGCTGAAATTAACCCTTTAAACCTTAATTCAGCCATATCTCCCAAACGGTAAGTCTGTTTGGCTAATGTAACCACTCTACGGAAAGAGAAACCATCATTCGAATTCAATGGAAGTGGTTTCAGGTCAAAATTCCTTTTCAGTCAAAAGTTATGGCCAAAACAGTACCAACTAGGGGCAAAACGGTCATTTAAAAATCGACAAAAATCATGAACATGGGAAATGACCCCAATAGTCGTCTCCCAAAGTTACATGACCATACGACTTCATATGAAAATGAAATAAATATTCTACGATCCTAGATGCGTAGAATGCGGGTTGTTACACCCGGTCAGTTAACTCATCATATAGTTTCAACCTTTGAAGGCACCTTCGGGTATTGTTTCTCTAAAAATTCATTTAAATATACGTAAATATTTTTCTTCTCCTGTTACATTTGTGCGTATGTTCAGGTATCTTCCTCCAGAGTATCTCACACATGGTGTAGTTGTAACACCCCGTATTTTCTGTAAACATTAAAGTAACGAATTAAAGAATAATCAATTTCAAATGTGAGAATTACGTTCGTCTCGGAATTCTTCTTGAGATAGAGTCTGAGTTTGCGTAAATCGAAATCTGTATGAAGGAGTTATGACCTTCAGAAGATTCAGAAATTAAAATAAACAACTTAGAATAAAGTTCAAAAAATTCAAAATTCAAAATCAGAAGCAGAAGCAAGCTAGGCGGGAAATTCCCGCCCAAGGCCTGGTCGACCAGGAGGTCGACCAGGGGGTCGACCTCCCCCCATACAGGTCGACCTGGGGGTCGACCTACCCCTCGGGTCAGATCTGAAATCTGACGTGTTTTCTCCTATGATGAATTGCTGTGTCATTAGGGTTTGCGTGGCACATTCTGGTTGGTTCTCTTAGTTTTGAATGGCTTTGATTTGCTCTAGGTTAATCTGACGGCTCCTATTAAATCAAACTTCTATATAAGCAACCTAAATCTAAACCCTAAAGCCGCACAAAAATATTCCTAAGACCGTCATGCTATCAACACTCAACCTAGAGTAGCTGCCATTCTCATTCAACTAGAAAGCAAGTAGGAATTGCAAATCAAATCTAATTCAACTAAGAGAATTCAACGTCTACAACAAAGGAGAGCTATTCAAATTCAGAATACAGATCCCAGAACTCAAGACTAGCCTCCTTTTTGTAAGTCCAGTTATCATTTAGACCTAAATGATATTAGAATTGTGACTAAATAACTGGATGTAGAACATCGCCTAATGTAAATCTATGCCTATCCTTTCTGTTGAAACTAAATTGATTAAGACATGACTCTTATTATGTTTGTGATCATGTTGTATGTAATATAATGATAAATGTTAAATGCTTTGAAATAGATCCATATGTTGTATAATTCGTCAATGACATATTATGTTGTATATTTTGGCGATGACATAAATTGGAAATGACATATTATAATTTGGCGATGGAATATCATATTGTATAATTTGGTGATGACATAACATATTGTATAAATTTGGCGATGGATATCATATTGTGTAATTTGGGGATGACATTCCATATTGTATAATTTGGCGATGGATATCATATTGTGTAAATAGGCGATGACATACTATGTTGTATAATTGGGTGATGGCATTTTATGTCGCATGATTAGGTAATGACATCTATATGTTGTATGTCAATTTGGGAATTTTATGCAAGTTCAACCATGTTCACATCCATGACCCAAAACTATATGCTAATATGATTAGGTTCATGTTAGATTAGATCCAACTAATTTGTGAAGTTCACAATTACATGCCTAATGTTAAGTTTATGTAGTTCTATGTGAAACCCCTATTTCATGATTCATGTTGAGTAGATCTAAATTTGCAAGTTCATAATTAAGTATATATTGTTTTATGCCATATTCATGTGACACATATATAGTTAGATCCATATTTTTATGATGTTGGAATTATTACATGTTCCTCTCTTTTTTCCCTTTTGTGTATAAGTTAGGCTATGTATCGAGCTTAACATTTTACGTGATTTATGCGAACGTTTAACGGGGGTAACGTCGGAGAAAAAAATATGAATATATATATAATTGGAATATTTGGCTCATAAACATGTAAATGTTTTATGGCATAAAGTGGTATAAAAATAAAAATTATGAACTTGATTTAAAAAGGAAAGTGGGGCTTGACTTGAATGACAATAATTTACATATAAATATAAAGAGGTAAATATGTAAATTTAGAAAAGACGAATATGCCTAACCCTAGGTTAGATTGAGTTACGGTGTAAGACTGCCCGGAACCGCCCGGAACCGCCCGGCACATCCAGCAACTATAACAATATATATCTAATGTGGGAGGTTAGTGCATCGAGCCCAAAGGAACCTGAGGTTAGACTAAGTTGCGGTGTAAAACTGCCCGGACCCGACCACTACATCCAGTAACTGCAACAATACCTGTCTAATGTGAGTGGTTGGTGCTTTAATAAATGAATTAAAGCTAAGTCAGGAATGGTAGGGTTAAGTTAATTAAGGCAACACTTAACCAATGCAACATGTTAACTAAACTGATGGGTCGGGTTAGGTTAACTTGGACACTTAACCAATTTAACATTGTGACTAGGAAACCCTAGTAACGAGGACCCATTTCAGCAGTAACCCACATAGATGTATCATGGTACCCTGAGCTAGGAAGGGTGGGGCACGATTACTGGGCTGATTATAAGCGGTCAAAACGACGGCGGGTGGTGCGTCAATGTAGGTTCCGACGGAGTACGGGCGTGCACGTACTCCGAAGTGGAAAAAGCAAGCACTGGGCATCAGTAGTTATACACTGTGCATCTTGAATCTGTCGGGTTGCCACCGTACGATTTGATACACCCCATGGTGGGACCAACACAGGTATCTACAATCGAGCGGGGCCGTATGACACAAGTGGAAAACGCGTGCGAGTAGGAGCCGATCAATGAAAGGGAATCACTGGGTTTGAACTCATGATAATGGTTGAAATTTCTAGTAGGTGCAGAGAATATGGACATGAGTGCGATAGTATGATTAGTTTATCTTGCCTTGTTTAGCTTGCCCTGTTTAGCTTACCTTATCCTATGTTACCTTATTTTCTTGTTATTGTCCTGTGTCCAGCTTATTCAAGTCATGGTTCCCTTATCAGTTTACATGCTAAATAATCATTGGGCTTACTAGACTTATGTCTGACTCATTTTCTTTCGCTCTCTTTTCTTCCGTTCCCCCCCCCCTCAGGTACCCAGGGAGGGAATAGCTCAGCTTAATTTGGACCGTTCATCTTTCCAAGCTTGAAGACTCTGTGATGTATAGCTTGGAACTTCTTATTTTTGGCTATAGCTTTGGACACACTACTACTTGGGGATTTATGCAGTTTTATTGTGTTTTATGCTTCTTTATGTAATAATCAAGACAGAGATTTTGATATAGTGATTTGGAAGTTGGTTTGAAACAGTTTATTGTAATGTTTTGTTATGAACCACGTTTGAAATAAAATTAGTTTTTCCGCAGCTTATATATATATCTGTCTTGTAAATTAACTGTGTCTTTTACCTATAATGCTCCACCAAAGTTAAGGCATTCCCTTTGTGAGTGACCTTAACGGAGGTGGCGTGTTTCAGTAGTCAATGAGAAAACAGATATATTCGCGTTAGGTATTTTGCTATTAGAGGTTGTGAGTGGGCGCAAAGCCATAAACTCTTCAAAACGAAGCCTGTTAATGTGGGTATGTGAGTGCTGTATGGTTATGCAGAATTGGAATTTTGTGCAATGTGCGCGTGTATAATCATTTTTGACTATGGTTAAATACCGCAAACTAAACTATATGCCACTTGGGCAAATTTAACTACCAGTATATTTTTATTATATGCAAGCAAGGCCACTGATTGAAAAGAATGCAACAGAAGAACTTGTTGAACCTTCTATGAATCACATTTACGATAGTGAACAACTGAAAAGGGTGATAGAAGTGACTTCATTGTGCACTCAGCATTCAGCTATGCTGCGGCCTAGGATAAGCGAGGCATGTTTTTCCTTTCAGCTTTGGTTGTAATGTAAACTGAACTGGTCGTTTGTGAGTTTTGACACTTAAATTTTTGCAGGTTTTGACACTGTTAAGTGGGGAAGAAGAGAAATCGGATGAAAAAGCAATGCACAAAAAGAAGGCGAAGAGAAGGACGTATTCGACAGTGTTACATGATGTTGAAGAATATCATGTAACTAGGTATTTGAGTGATATCAGTCGGCATAGGCAGCTTGATTGTAAACATTCTTGAAAACTCGTGCCACTACAACTGCTTCGTGAATACCATGCAAATCATATTCACTTAAATTTACTGGTTTTAGTAGCAGTAGATGGCAAACTATACAGGTTTCTGAAACCTTTAGCACCCTTGTAATTTTACCTGGGTATAGATAGAGGCCTTATTTATTCTAACCATTTTTATTTGCATTAGTTTTCTACTGATGGATCTTCTTTTTCTGTAAATATTTATGATATTTACCTTAGAACTTATGCCAAAAAATCCTGCTATAATCAAACCTTAGAACAAGTTAATAGGTTAATGAGATCAATATGGGAAGGGACTCCCCAAACTTGGGATTAACTAAAATTAATCAAAACTCTGAATTAATATGCTAAGACACGTGAAACTTGGGATTAATCGTGTCAGTTTATCCTTTTGTGTATGGATCTGTAAATTTTTGAATCATTAATGTTAGAGAATGTAAAATCTTGATTATGTGTTTATACACTTCTACTCAACTTTTTAGATATTGAGTGTGTGTATGTTTATATTTATATATATATATATATATATATATATATATATATATTTGAATATATATATATATATATATATATATATGATATTTTTAGAAAATATGATGACTGAGAAATACATTATAAAAGTGTTCATTTTAATTTTACCATTGAATAACACCATAACTAGATCCGAAATTTATTTTGTTTTTTAAGTAAAATGTATTCATTTGATTCATATATTTGGACTACATAATGGTTATTTCCATTTTTTTTATAATAAATACATATTGGTTATTTCCACCGAAACCTAAGCTGGAGCTGAGCCAAATTATCGCTATATTATATTACCTTATTAACATAAATGTATTAATCACATAAGTAGTTGTAAGATAAAGGATGTATGTTTGTGTTTGGAATAAGAATAAACATATGTATTATTATTTGATGTATTTAACAAATAATATATAACGTAATGGAAGAAATAAAAATGTTAGAACCAGAACCTTAAGTTGTGGAAAGAATTTTTTTAACTAAAAGTTGTATAACTCAAATTCTAAGATCTGAAGTCTTGCATTATAAAAAAAAAGTTTTTTTTATAAAGTTTACAAGTTTGAAATCTTTTCACTTTTTCCTAATTAGTATATATATATATATATATATATATATATATATATATATATATAAGCATTATGAAACCTAAAATTCATCAATCAATGAACTTGAAATAACTCGTAATTTAAGAGCCAGAAGCTTTATTGAAACTGTGTGAAATGATAACATTGTACTTCTTAAAGAAGTTAGAAAAGATAAACAAATCATTATATGGGGTAATGATGATGCACCCAAAATTTCAAAATGAGTTGTATCTTACTTATATATCTATATTTACATATTGTATTGAAGAATAAATTTTAACAACTTGAAGTTGTTTATATATTTTATTTGAACAAGAAGTTCAATACAGTTCTAAAACAAATGTTTTGAACATTATTATGTAGTCTCAAAGGATTCACATTAACATTGATCAATAAATAGAAATTAATAGTTTATAATAGTTTGTTTTAAAAATCAACGACTCAAACAAGAAAGAATGTGCAAATTTATAATATAGTAATACATGGACGCACGTGTGTGTGTGTATTCAACTAACAACCTGAAGTTTGTTATGAGCTCATACTTCAAATTATGCATATATTATCTAGTAATTCAAAAGGTCGACTGACATTAATATTGAATGACCTGAAGTCATATGTGCATTCAAATGACCTGTATAATTAGAAAATTCCTCCAAATTACTAGATCGTTGAAAGAGAATAAGTAGTATAATATGGATGCATCTTATCAACCAATAAAAGCGTTGTCTTCCTACAATTGAAATGCATATAGTGTATTTGTTAGCAATAATGGATCAAAAATGAGAATTCAACGAGGGTTTATTATTTAAGGTGATAATGTTTGTCAACATTGAGGGGAGGATAAAGGGATACAAGTTTATCGTTGGTGTTAAATATTTGTTAACATATAAAATGATGTAAAATATTAAGAAAAATAAATAAATTATCAATTATATCCCTAGTAGACTTTCTCTAATATAGATTTGAATCCCTAAAGAATCAAAAGGGGTAAACCACAACTGAAATGTGGTATAAAAGTCGATTCAAAATATTTTTGAAGTAAGTCATAAAGATGTCAAGTAAAAGAGTTGAGTGTTCTTGATGAAACACTTAAGAGTGCTTTGAAAGAAACCCATGACATGATTGTCTAATAATCCTAGAAGTGGTTTAGATACCTAAAACATAATAAATAAAGATGTCTCAATAAATAATATCGAGAACTGACTCATCAATGATAAATTCGTAAATAATAAAGCACTTATGTTAATTAATAGATTAAAATTCGAATTAGGAAAGAGCATGATTGACCGTCATGAATCCTTTTCTAAATGAAAATTGCAGACCTGTAGTCCGCAAACTATAATTAGAAACATGTATGTAAAATGGAAAAAGCACATTAAAATTACTGAAGCACAATACAGTGTCAACAACATGTTATGTGCCATGAGCGTTATACTTTAAGAGATAATTGAACTGATTAAAGTAGTGAGAGTGTTTGAAACATTTAGAATACCCCAAAGACATAACCGATGAAAGTATACAAACTCCGAAAGAGTGTAAATAACTTTAATAGTGATAAATAATTCAAAGAACAAGAAATGTAGATTACAATATTTTTTTTAGTGTTGTTGTGATGAAAATCTTGATATAATTCATGATAAGTAGATTGATTCATACTTTTAAGAATTGTTGTAATGAAACTCTTAATATTCATTGAAGTGATCGTTGAGATATGCAAAACTAATTAAAATATACTCCCTCTAGTTCATAATGTAAGAAGTTATAAGAAGTTTGTTTTGTTTCAAAATATAAGATGTTTAAGCTTGTTATTCCAATTTTATCCCTATCTATAATAAATGACATACACCCAAAAGCAACTTTATGAGTATTTTTATGAAAGAAAAAGTAAGAAGTGGTTGATGGGAATAGGAAAAGTAATTGACAACACATGAAAAGAGAAAATAATGAGCAAGACAAAACTAATTAAAGCAAGGGTTAAAGTGTCATATTTTTTTTTTCTTAATACTTGTGCAAACCTCTAAAACTTCTTATATTATGAATCGGAGGGAGTACAAGTTTCTGAAGAATATAAATAACATTTATGGTTATAAAGAATGACAAGGAAATAAACGATAGATTATAACATTCTTCTAAGTATTGTTGTAATGAAAATCTTGATATATTTCAATATGAGTAGATTACTTCCTATTTAGTATTGTTGTAATGAAACTCGCCTTATTCGTTAAATGTGTATTGCAATATGCAAACCTGATTAAACACAAAATTGTAAGCACGTGAAGTGTATTTATAAATAAATCCTAGTAGCATACAAAGCGCAAATAGAAGACGCTTTAAATAAGAAAACATGTTTGAAACATGAAAACGCACATGAAGTTTTTAAAGAAAAACTTTATTAAGAAGTATCTATAAACAATTTGAGTTATTGAAAAAAGAATACGACTTCAAAGAAAATTATTAAATCGGAGGAAGAATCCATAAGTATGTTATTAAATTAAAGATAATTATCACTAGGACATGGTCTATAAATAGGAAGTTTACTGTAAACAGATCTGAGTCAATAGAAATCAATAGAAAATAAAGGCTTCCTCCATAATATCTAACTTCTTTTTTTATATTATTTAATTCTTGTTTTATTATATAACAATACAAAATTTATCAGTCCATATATCAGCCAGCTGAAGTTTAAGTTACAAAAAGGAAATTACAAGCTCAAGGTCAGCATATGTGCATCAACAGAACTAAGAACATACAACAATGTGAAGTCGTGTTTTATAGCATAAATAAACGCGTTGATGACCAGCAAAAATAAGAATGCAATAACTCGCATTCTACACTCGTTGGTCAAACCACAATTACACCCAAGCTACCAACAGGAAACCATAAAACATGTAACCAGCACCAAAAGACAAAACCGAAGAGCTTAAATGAACAACTTCCAGAAAATATCAATTATATTTCAAAATGCTGCTGCCGGAGTTCACGACTACAAAACCCACCAACAAATAGATCACGGATAGCAAGCGAAAGGCGACACTGACACAAAATACTGCACCTTTCACAGTTGGGAACAAAGCAACACTACATACATAATCAACTCGGAACATTAGTCAACCTTTTATTATTAGGATAGAAGTTCTTCTTTCACTTTGGACTTCATTCGTGATCAGGAACGTCTACCAACTCATACTCCACAAGGGACAGATTGTTGTCCTCCTTTACAGTGAAATCAGCAGGATCGGTAACTTCGACGCGGCCCCATTTGTCGACTGCCAGCCTCATCGACCCTTTGAACATATCAATCTTTGAATTGCGGATGATAACAGTGTTGCCCGGCTTCATCATGTCAACTGACAACATGCAAAAAACATTTGTAATATACACATAATGATACACACACATAACATACAAACATACATACATATACACACACACACACACACACATATATATATATATACATATATACATATATACATATATATATATATATATACACACACACACACACATACATACATACGCGTATCATGATAGGATTAAGAATGTATGCTATCAGGCTATCACCGGAATTTGAAATAAAAGACTAACATGCCGAAAAGAAAAGAAAAGAAAATTGATAGCCAGAAACTACAGCAAAGCGGCTTTTCAAGATAGGATTAAGATTCCCTAATCTGTTGGTATACCATAATATAGAAGCACTTATTTCTGCATACCGCTACATTTTGAAGTTGAAAAATGAAAATGCTTATACATTACATAATAATTTTATTTTTTGCAATCTTTGAAATATATTTTACAATATTAAGATGAGAATGAGCATATTACAGTGATAAAAATTAGGTTATACAAACATTCTCACTTTCAATGTGTTATCAAACCATAACCAATTGATAACTCATAAACGATACATGACAAGCAAATATCATAATTGCAAGCAAGACTACCCTAAATAATGGATAAAAGCTCTCACATGTAGATAAGCTGGTGATAAGATGCTTTTCCCAATTACAAATACATACAAAACTCTTCTCGTTTTTTTTTCCCCATATTTTTTACATTCAACTTCTTATATTTGTCTAATTATGTGGAATATTAATTCAAATTATTAAGATAAAATTATTTAATATTCATTAATCCACTTGTAAATCTTGACAAATGAGAGGAGAATATATACACAACAATCATACTAAAGATTACACATAACATATTATTTGCATCTACAGCATTAACAATTTTATTTGTTTTCCTTTTTTTTTTCAGTTAAGGCTTTTTGCGCAACAGTAGGTCACGTGAATGGTGATATAGGCCCCTAGGTCAGCCCCTTCGCAATGCGAGGAAAGGCTGCGTACAATCGACCTCCCTAGAGTCCGCTATCGCAAGTGAGCCTCGTGCATTGGGTTCCACATTTTAAGGCATTAATTGCAAAAAAGATGCGTAGTTAGCGAAAATTGAACCTTCAGCCTTACATTTGAGTGTTGCATATCATTTCAATTTGCAAACAACGTATCACAATAAATTTATTATATATTGCATAAAAAATTATTTAAGACAATAACTAAAATCTAAATAGTATTTTTAATGATATTACTGTGTGCAACGCACGGTTTATACACACTAGTTCTACTTACGAACTAAGAAACATGGCCAGGGCAGATAACTAATACAGCCTTGTTACTATTTTGTATCTGATTATAAACTGGTCAATCATCACAGCTTATATGATGAAGCAAAAAAGTTATGGAGAATATAAACATACGCATACATGGTCATCAAAACCGTTCAATAAAGCAAAAGAAATATTTTATCATGCACACTAATGGTCCGTTCTTTTTTGAACCGAAAGGGGAATATGAAAAGGTAAGCGAAAGGAAAAAGTTCGCGAAAGGGGAAACGTTCTTTTTACGAAAGGGGTAACGCGAAAGGGGCATACGCAGTTTTTATGTTGTTATTTTATGTGTGTAAATTATTTTAAAATTATATATACATATATATATATATATATATACACACACACACCCCCCCCCCCCCCAAACCCCCCGATACATAATACCGAAAACACATAGTTCAGAATTCAAAACTCAAAATGCAGATTACAAAATAAAAAAATACAAATCAGAATTTCAAAATATAAATCACCAGAATACTATTCCTAACGTAACCCAATGACAACTAGTCCATTTCGGATGGAATCTCTAACTAATGACATAGCGGATACCGTTGCATGCATTTGAATTTGTTCTCGATCGTTATTTGCACGGTTCTGAATGCTATAATACACTTCTAAATATTCTTCGGACACCAAATCTGAATTATAGTCATATGTCATATAGTCGATATCTCTAGCGTTGTACCATCGTATGAAATTGTGTAAAGCTATTGTGGCAGTGACAATCTGTATCTGAACTTTATATGGATATGTTGGCATGTTATGTAAGATTGCAATTTTTTCTTACAAATACCAAATGTTCTTTCGATTGTCATACGCAAACTAGAATGGTAATAGTTGAAAACTTTGTTATCTGTCTTCGGTTCATTTTGGGTATCACTGAAATCTGGAACATGGTATCTTACACTGCGATAAGAAAGTACATACACTTCTAGTAGTGGATACCCTAAATCAACTAAATAATATTGCTCTCTCGGCGGATGCGGAAAATTCAAACTAGGAGTATTTACGATGTCACGAAAGATTCTAGCATCATGGGTTGTTCCTTTCCACCATACCCTCACAAACATAAATGTTAAGCCAAAAGCGGATACAACCATTATATTTAGTATAGACACACCTTTACGACCTACAACTCGTTGCATTTTTGTCTCAGGAACATGATCCATTACATAGCTCTAATAATTAAAAAAAAGGATAATTTTGTGATGAAGAACGAATCTCTTTTGAAATTCTATTAAATTGAGGATCTATGGGCTTAATAATATCCACAGACAGTAACAAGACAAAATTCAAAACTGTATGAAAATAATTATGTACCATTGATATTGAACGTTGAAATCTTTCAGCAACCTACCGTACAGGAATAGCCAAAGCGATTGTATATAGTAAGATAGCCACCATTTCTCTAACTGTAACGTGCATCGCTGGGTACAACCTGAATGAGCCCAACCGTTTGCAACGACATTAAACATAGTCTCTTCATTCAAAAATTTCGTTGACACCGTTCTAAATGGCATGTAAGCAGTTCGTTAACCCAATTGATACCGGAAATTTCAGAATCATGGGTCATGTGAGGTTGTCGTCTGACATAGTACGTTCTAATAAACTGAATATCGTGTAAATCTTCAGTAGTGGAATCATCACTAGAAGAACTTGGATCTACCATTTGATGTAAAAAAGACAGATTGGAGAAGAGATTGAAAAAATATTGAGGTTGAGGATGAGGATGGGGGAGGAGATATGGAAGAAGAGGAGGAGAAGGGGTATTATAAGGTAGGATGAGGGGGAGGTAACGCATTGAACGTAAATTTTTACTTTCCAACGGTTCATCCGAACATGGTAGTTATGTGGGGTCCATGCATGACGCGTCAGACACGAACGTTAACTGTCAATGTCCAAAAACGAACGGTACCTAATGAGCATCTTATCCAAATTCAGATTCAAATAAGTATGTAACCAAGTAAGCGGTTTTACAGATAAGACCAAGTAAGTATGTTCAAAAACGAACGGTACCTAATGAACATTTTATCCAAATTCAGATAAATATGTAACCAAGTAAGCGGTTTTACAGATAAGACCAAGGTAGAGCATCACCAAAACCAAATGAAACTTTGCAAATAAGGGCAGGAAGTAACAAAATTGGCGATTACTGTTTGTTATTGCTGAGCTAAAGAATATTGCTCCAGATAAGTAAAAACAATATACATACGTGCAACCCTCAGGAGTAGTGCTGTTGATTAGAACATGCGGCGCTCATCTTGAAGGTTGAGGGCTCAATCCCCACCAACTGCATTTCTCTATGAATTTATCAGAAGTATGTGTTGTGGATTCGGTATCCATAGAGTTTACAAGTATATTATGTGTATTGTGTATCACTTATAATGATAATTTAAGGTTGTTAATGTTTAATCTAATAAGTGAACCAATGAAATCTTGAATAGAGGGTAAAAGGTTTACAAAGCAAAGCAAATAATTTAGTATTAGGGTTATGACACCCATATTCCCAAGCACCCCTTTTGCACTAGAACCACAGCTGCTTGTTTGTATTTAATAATAGATGAATGAAAGCTAGTGGAAGAACACAAAAAGGGAGTTAGTGGAAGAACACATATATATAGATATAGAAAGATATATATATATATATATATATATATACATACATACATATAGAGAGACGCTTCATGGCATCCCTATTTGGGTGTTCTTCAAATGCACCTGATTTGTAACCACTCATTTATATTAAAATAAGTTAGTTGGAAGAGAGGGCTAGTGGAAAGAAAGAGAAACGGGATTGTGTGATGGAAACCAGAGAGCTACAAAGGTGTTGCACTGTTTTATTTTTTTGATCCTCCCCCCCCCCCCCCCCACACACACACACACATATATATAGAGAGAGAGAGAGAGGAGCGCTCCGGAGTACCCCTGGTTTGCAGCACCTCTTTAGCACCACTACCCTAGCGTGAGCTACACTATTCCAAATCTAACAAGATTTTGTAGATGATCAATCCACATATATATTATCATATATCCAAAATTTGAGCTCGTTCCGACATTCGTAGAATAATATATTCGATGCTTAAATTTAACAATTCGAATAAATGTCTAAACGTTGAATAATTGAGCTAAGATTTTGAAAATGTTACGGATGTCGGACCGAGCTCAAATTTTTGATAGATGATTATATATATATATATATATATATATATATATATGGATTAAACATCTACAAATTCTTATTAGATTTTGATTGGTGTAGCTCACGAACGAATAGGAGTGCTGCAAAATAAGGATGCCCCGGAAGGCCAAAACTCTCTCTCTCTCTCTCTCTCTCTCTCTCTCTCTCTATATATATATATATATATATATATATATATATATATAGGGCGGCTATTGGGACACAAAAATTGAACACAAAGTGAGAGACACAAATTGTGGACCATTGGATTTGTTTGTTTTTATGTGAAAAGTGGAAATTATGGGAAGATCTAATGGCTAAAATTTGTTGTGTACAATTTTGTGTCATAGTTTCGTGTTCATATAGAGTTTCACACACACACACACACACATATATATATATATGTGTGTGTGTGTGTGTGTGTGTGTGTGTACACACACATTCACACATGAAAATTTGTCAATTTTGAGGCTTGTGATGAAGAGTTAGATCATGACCTGATAAACCAATTCTTTGCAGATTTGAACATTAAAAACTGTAAAATACATCAACTAACCTGACAGGTAAATTTAAGAACCAGGATTGAAACAAACATGCTAATCCAAATCAACTATTACTTTATGAATCAGATTTGCCTTCGTTGTGTCATCAGCATTTCCATGCAAAATTATAGGGTTTTCTCTATCATTTTATAAGCAGTAGATGTCAGATATGAAGCTTAATGTTGCAAACCTACATGTTTCTCCTTTAGATCAGTCCAAAACAGGATCATTTCTAATTGTAATGTGAAATTCAGACTTTCCCTGATATGTAATTCTTATACATACTTTAAAAAACAGTTCTTTTTTAACACCACAACCTCATGTAACATATAGGTGAAAGCTGATTCTGTAAATTTTGTATATCACGAAAACAAACTTTTCTCGTTAGCACTTTCATCGCATTAACCAGTGTTTCTGTCACTACACAACTTACTTCCATCATATTAACCAGTGTTTCCGCCATTACATGGCTTACACATTTCTCTTTTAATATTACAGCTAACATTGTTAACAGCTGAACAATACCTTGTTTCGTATATTCAACCGCTGTACCAATTTGATACATGCACAAAACTCATGCTGCCATGCATTACATAAATTCCATATTCTTACTTTATGACTAGCTTAGGCTGACTGTGTGGTCTCACTAATATGGTTAAACTGAGACTAAAGCCACTGATACCTTGATCAAAAATGTTGATACTCCAGTTTTGGACACGATGAAGCCACTTTTTTTCACTTTTACTATGAGGAGTACTAGCCTAATTTGTCATCTCATAAAATTATTATCACCTCAGTCTAATTGTCATTCCTTTTATTTAGTGTAGTTTTCCATTAATCATCATTAAACTTTAATTTAAGATCATTAATTAATAATGTAGACTTCAAATTTATCTAACTACAATTGAGAAAACGACCATATATTTAAAATTTTCAAATAATACAGGGTTTGTAAGATTAAAAACAATGCATTTTGATCGTCGAATAGAGGTAGTTAAACTATAAATTCAATGGGGGCTGGCTGAACAGATTGTTTTGCTTCGCCAGACCAGTGCCGAAAATATGCATTTAAGTTTGGTAGTAACCGCTGAGTTATACAGCTTAGTTTGGTATATTGCAGCGGAATTGTACTGCTAACAATTAATATTTAAGGTATCAAAGAATAATTGTAAGAGTGAAGTTAAAAGGTTTTAATGTATAGGGTTCGACTAGAGTTAGTTTAGAGATTTGATGTATTTTATATAGAGTGCCATGTAATTTGCCTTCATAAGTATAGTTAAAGCCTCGCGAAACTTCCATTGTAGTGCTTACCGCTCTTCGAGCGATGCGCATTTTGAATTTAGTCTCAATGACCAATAGATCTACTTTTAGCCTCGTTGTTTTTTGTTTCACCTGCTAAAGCAAGGTTTTTTAACACCCGCTTTAGCAAAATTAATATGAAAGGGTTAAATAGAATAATTTTGTTTTTAAACCAAACCAACGAAATTAGGATAAAAACTTAATTTTAAGACATAAGTGATAATTGTAAGTAAGAAATTTATTGTAGTCCCCAAATTTAACAAAGATAGCTGTAAGTATGTAATCTATTATAGTCACCAAATCTGGATAACATGAATGAAGACAAACTTCGATTTTATTACATAGATTTGACAATATTTCTTTTTCAATAGAAATGAGACGAGAATGAGAATGAATCAACATTAAATATTGTTTCATTATTCAGTGAAGCCTTCTACAAATCCTCTACATCCCGCTTTCTCTCCGCTATAACCTTTGCTAAGGGCTTTAAGAGCATAGCTCCTTGTATCCAGAACCGGAATGTCAATAATAGAACCTTACCAAACCCATACATGTTCCCCATCAACGTATAAAATTGATCACAGACATCCTACAAATGAAGCTTCAAGTTTCGACACAAACAATACTCATGTTCCATTTTTTTAGTGTGTTACTAAGAACAATTAGATTTCTTTTTATTAATATCATTACTAAAAAATACCATGAAATATTAGGTCACACACTTTCTAATACCAAATCTTTTAAGGGGCTACCAATACCTTATTTTCGATTTTCTTCCACATGGAGAACAACCACCGACCAACACGGTTTTCCATGGTGATCAACCGTCGAACAATAGCAGCTCAGTGATTGATGAACATGAGAAACTGTGTTGGTCGATGCTTGCTCGCGCCATGCAAACTGATCTTACGAGGTGGTTGGTTGCCATGTGAAATATCTTAGTATTAGAAAGCATGTAAAATTTATTACGTTTACTAATCTTATCTATGGTACTAGGAATAGGAAACCGGATGCCCTTAACAATACGCTTTTTGTAATATAAACAGATTATTGGGATCCTAGCAAAATCTAGTAACTCAAAAGGAATTTCATATACACAACAAAGAGAAGGGAAAAAAACATGATTTTGTAATCCAAAAAAAACCGTTATCATTAACGCCGCTTATTCTACTCCAGGCTATACACTCGTACTACCTTGAAAAAACGAAGTTATAGCAGCCTACGCATGACATGCACCGATTTTCCTCGACAGCCACTCTAATTACGAAACCAATTAATCATAAACAACTCTTATCTACAAAACTAAACTTTCAAAACAAAGAAAAAACTCACCTTGCTCGTTTCTAGCCGTAAAAAGAATGGATCCAGTTTCATCGCCGATCAAGCACTCAGCGATCCTATTCTGACGAAGAGGAATTGACGACGCAGATCGACTAGGTTTTGCCGGCACGGGATTCGAGGTCACCACTTTCGCAATGAGAGTATGTCCGGTCGTACCCGGTTTCAGCTGATCGACCTTGACGAATACTGGTTTCCTTTTCGCTGGTGCGGTTCCTGTTTGCTGATTCGACATGGCTGCTTAATAAACCCTAGCTTTCACGTTTTTATAAAGGAAGTAAACAACAAAATCAATAATGAGAAAGTGTCAACCAATATGATTTTCCTTTCCTTTTTTGTTTTTCTAGTTTCTTGAAACAATGGTCTTCGCTTTTTTTATGTGGCTATTGTTTATGGCAAAGGTTAATTTGATTGTGACGGCTTTACACTTGCCAGATGACTTCTCTTCAAACGATGAATTTTGATGGAGAGTGGGTCAATCGGCAACTTGTTTAGCTTTTCTCTCCGATAAGTTCTAAAGAACTTACCTCCATATAATTCACAACGTAAAGAGAAGAAAAAAAATCATAACAAATGAGAAAATGTTATCAATTAATCTATTAAATTATTGTAAAGCGCACCATTTTAAAGCTACTTAACTATAAGAGTTCTCTCTTTTCTTCTTAATTTTTCCGCATATTTTATTTTAAAATTAGTTTATCATTTACATTTATTTATTACACAAAAATAGGTTATAGGAAAAATTTAGAGAAAAATGTAGGTTAAAAGACAACAAATTTAGATTTTAAGCTGAAGGACAAACTTAAGAGGAAATGATGGTGGCCTTCTGAATTCCATAATTTACACTAAAAAGTGTCTTTGAGTTTAGAATCCAAACTTCTTATACCCGAAACTAAATTATTCTCCAAATTTTTCCTTCTCCCTAAAAACCCTATTAATTATTTCTCTCACATTATTTTATTTTAAAGTTGACATGATTATTTATCTGCAGTTTGCTACTAAAATTTTATATTTAATTCTACATATTTAAATTAATTACAAAATCCAAATTTTGTATAATTTAAATAAATTTGATTAACTATTATTTCCTTTAAATGCTAAAAACGACAAAGTTATGTCTTTTGGCTTCAAATACCTACATTTCAAATTTTCATCACTTAAGTATCTCTCAATTTTTTTTTAACATTTTATATTTAGTATCATATTTTACAATTAATTACGTAATATTAAAACTATTTAAATAACTTTAGCAAACCATTATTCATTTTTTTTGCCCTAATAAATCACGTTAAGAATAACCATATTCATATTATCAAAGAAAATTAAATGTATAAACACGTCAATCATATAACATAAATTACACACATAAATAACTTTCACAGGTTCAATGTAACAACCTGCTATTTTTAACAATTTAAATTTCGATTTAAATCGATGTTTTTATTTTTTTTGAAAATATTATATGGTTTCTCGTAACGGGAATTTGAAATTTGAAATAAGTGCAGTGAGATATAGCAGCTGTGAAAATTTCATCGGAAAATTTGAATGTTGTCGGTCGCGCAATTTTAAGTGCAGGGCTGCACATAACAGTTCAAAAATTTAACGATTTTATAATTCTTTCGAATTCAGTTCGGACAAACATGAAAAATATTCTACTCGTTGTCAATAATCCAATGGTGAAATTCGTTTCGCGAAAATCAGACGTTTTGACCACCGTTTTTCATCCGCATTTTTACGTTAAAAGGGGTCCGTAACGCATTTTTGAATGGAGCATCCTGACACTGCAAATTTTATATCGATGTGTTCGTCTCGTCGAGCTGATTACCATAATATATTTATTTGTCAATTTCAGTGTTCGGTTCGCGCTTGTAACGACCCAAGGATTTTCAGCCCCGAAAATTGACATAAATACATTTACCGTACCTCATGCCGACCTTCCAAACACCGAAAACACTGGAGTGTTATTAGAAAGGAATTAGAGGATGAGATAAGAAAGAAAGAAATATTAGAATAGAAGAAGAAGAAGAAGAAACAACACAACACAGAGTCTCACATCGCAGCGAAACAAAATATAATACAGAAATAAACCTTTATTGAAAGCTTTAAAAATACTTACTATCATCAGAGTACATCACACATCTGGACAATTATAATAACCTGTCCTCATATATAACACACAGCGGAATAGTAGTTATATAATATCATACGTCTGAACACCTCCAGCTCGTCTCTGGACTTCGCAACATCCGATAACCTGGACCTGTACACCCCGGTCGAACCCGAGCATTTACAAAACACCGGGTCAGTCTGGTGAACCAGAGTGAGAAAAACTCGCACAGTATTAAGCGGGATCATCCAACTTGATTTTAAAGTTAAAATCTTTTCAAAAGAAAAGGATAATCGTAAGACCAAATCACACATAAATACGGAAGGTTTTTACCTTACGATAACCCAAAACATTTTTAAAATCAATATCTTTTCTGATATTATAATAATATCTAAATACAAGTAGATATCAATCTAGCGGAACGCTTGCATCTCACGCTCCACATAAATAGTATACAATCAAAACCGCGGGCACTTATTGGAGATTGGATTCCGACTATGACAAGGTATGGGATCACCTACCGATAGTGTATCTCTAGAGGGGAATACACTGGGTTCAACAAGAACTTCTTGCAACTCGGCTCACACATGACCGACCACTCATTTCGCTTGAGTGTATCGAATGTATGTCACCAACGGTTGGGCTCAAACCACTGTTTCCTAAAAGGGACAGCATCGAAATAGATTAAAGAAGCGAAAAGAATTTATCTAAATAGGTGATTATACAGCCTAATGGGAGCGACCCATATAGCCATGCTGCCTGCCTGATTTTTATCATTTCCCGATTGTGAGTCTTGAGGTTTGAATTATCTTCTGAAACATTCGATCACCATTCACTTTGAATGCTACATCATCAGATCTGCTAGATATCACTAATTGACGTCCACAAAAATACTCTAGTTATTTGGTTAGAGAAAAACCATTTCTCCGCCATTACGTTTGAAGAAATCAACGTACGCGATCCCTTTGAAAATACTCTGTCAGACATCCGTCCATACAAGTCATCCAGGAACAGAATGAACTGAAGGCACTCTCCTACCACATCCAAGGAATCACCCTATAGATTAGTAATGAGTATTCCCTGCAATCCGTAGATTCCAACCACGATAGAACCATAGTATCTCTTTGGCTGCAGACTAGAGATTATTAGCAGTTCTTCCGTTTATGAAGACCTACGGTCTTCAATGCTCCATCTCGATCATCTTCTGATATCTTCACGTATTTGTTGGTCGGAATGGTTTTCAAATATAAATTTGATCCCGGTCTTTCCATACTAACAATCGTATTGGACATATTTGACAGTCGGTTATTTAACTATCAAAATAAATAGTGATTCAATCATGAAAATCCAATGAGTTCACTGGTTCAATATTCATCATTACTTGGCCTTTTATTTAAAACAAATGTAAATTTAAAACTCTTAAATATTTTGATATTCCGAATATAGCTTCTCCCTTTTTATATAACATAAGATTTTTCTTAAAACAAATTCATTTTAATACTTTGGAAATCCTATATCATATCTGGTTTTCTATTTTCACTTTCAAAACATTTGCCACATTATTATCTAATATTGGGAAATCAATTCAACTTATTACTCATAAAACAATATTACGGAATATATTTTATTCATTACTTGAAAACAATAAACAATGCCTATTCTAATAAAATAAAACTCAACTTTACGTTTCCTTTCTGGCTCGAAAATATCGTTATAGTTTCACGCAATCCCCTTATATTCCCTTTTACTTTGGGATTCTCATTATATATATATATATATATTCCAAATTTTCACCAAACGTTGCATTATTATTTCATTAATGGAAATAATAAATTACCACCAACCCATTTTACCATTAACAATTAATATCATCCTCAGATAATTATAATGTCGTTCAAGTTGGGGTATTTTAATTACCTCTCAGACCTTGATCAACAACGTTCGTATCTTAAGATTGTTACAAGTTGTAATCCAAAAACCAACATTTCATTCTAATAACAATTCAACTTCCGTTTAACTATTTTATCCAAAATACGGTTTCATGAAACTGTCTTACTTTTTTTTGAAAATCCCTTTCTCGGATATAACCATATTTCCTAATTCCATAATTAAATAATTCCTTATACAACGTCATCTTTTAACCTTTACCTCTTAAAAACATTCATTTTATAATTCGGATTTTGATTCCAAAATCCTTTGACTCGCTTCTTTTACCAAATGCACTTTTACCAATCCCCTTTACCAAATGCACTTTTACCAATCCCCTTTCCAAATCCATTCAATTAATTCCCGCTTTGAAAATCTTATTTTCATTTCCCACTTTTACTTATTCCCATTATTAAATAACGTTAGTTGTAAAATTAATGCTTTAACACTTTAAACCTCTTTTATATAATCCTGGTTTATTTTAAACCCTTTTATCTAAAATTCCATTTTCTTAATTCAAATATTTAAGTAACATTCATTTTAAGCTATAGAATTTGCTTAAAACTTCTTTTATAACTTTGTTATAAAACTCAGTTTTAAAATAAAACTTGCTCATCAACTCCCTTCACCATTCAATTGGATTTCATTTCACTTTCGATTACTTTTTAAATGAATTTTAATTAAAAAATAATCCCCTAAATTATTATTAATTAAAATAATAATTTACTTAGTTCATTAACTACCTCAATGGTTAATTTTCTTTATTCACTAAAATAAATAGTAAATTCCCTTTTAAAAATGCTATTAAAATTAAACAAATGTTCTTTAAACTATTTTATTAGATTAATCCAAACAAACTAATTTAATAATTAATTCCAATTAAAAATGGTCAATTCAGTCAACTCTCAACACGGTTATATCGTTAATGATTCCGATTAGTTCTCTCTTTAAATTAGTTAATAATGTAATTAATTTAAAATTTTCCATTTAATTGATTCTTAGCGAAATAATTATCCAATTTAACTGTTAGGTTAATTTCCTATTCTCATATTTATAAATCTGATTAACATCAGAATCGGCTTTGTAAAATCAATTTATAATTAATTATAAACTTAATTAATAATAAATATTATTTTCTTTAAATAAACTTTTATACAAAATAATATATTTCAAAATCTATCTATAGTTATAAAATAAATTTTATAACTTCAGTTCTATCGATTCACCGGACGGTAAATCAATATTTATAAAACGATTGAGTTTATAGGCCATATGTTCCCAATTACTCAACCAATATTGCCCATTGGTTTAAACACAACACATGTTGAATTCCCAGTCAATAATCAAAAATCAAATTAATCACTCAGTTAGGGTAGTTTATATTTTGATAACCAGTACACCCGCACGCCCGATGGGCGTATGCATAGATTTCTTTGACCAAAGCTGGAAATGAAGTTTAAAGTGGACATTCATCGAGATGGTTTGTGTGCAGAAATTTAGGTAATGTTTAGCAGCAGATTTGTTGCTGCTGTGGACAACAGACTAACAGATTTATAAGAACCAAACAATTCATATGGCATCAGCGGTACTGTATTTAAAACAGCATAACGTAAAGAAAGAAAGCAAGAGTAAAACAAAAAAAGAATAGTAAACATATGGCATAACCAAAGCTCACGCAGAAAGGTTGGATAAAAGACAACACACAGCAGGCAACGTATAAAGTGCAACAGGTAATAAATTTGGAGATAAAAATTTATGAAAAATATGTAAAGTAATAGATAAACACAAAACAATGCAATGTTTGTTTATTTCAAATACAAATGAGAAACAGTGGGTTCATATTATTACATAATGCAGACTGGGAAACAACTTTGTGGAGAAAAAAAATGCAGGCAGGTGCACGTTGCAGCATAGACGGTTAGATTGAACATCTGGCCAGATACTCTGCCTCGATCCCGTCAGCTTCTGCAAGCTGCGAAAGTAATAAAAATGTTTAAAGTAGCGGTTAAAGGTAGTATAACAGTGTGTGATTTTAAAGAGTTGAGTTGAAAATTTAAGAAGAAAACATCTTCAGGAGAAGAGAAGTAAGCATCCCAATATAATTCATCATCGTTATGTAAATCGTGAGGTTGAACCTGGGATATACTCTATTGGGGAACATGAGAAATGGCACTCATGTTTTCAGAGGTCAATGGTCGGTTATGTTTTGTTAAATGTGTACTTCTACGATGTATTTTTTCAACCGCAGTAGGTAATGCGGTATCTTACTGGGCACAAAAATTTTGGACTGCACGATATAAGGAGAAATGACACGAGTGGTAAGGAAAAAAAATTAGCCATGATGTGGAGAGAAAAAAGTACCTTTTTCATTGTTGGTAAGGAGTACAATTACTTTTGTCATCTTCCAGTTCACCACCAATAGCGTTAACGCAAACAATCCCATTACCATCTAGATATATAAAAAATATTTAGTGCACATAGATCTCGGTACCACTTGTAATTTATATATGCAGATAGTATACTTAAGTATAATTTGCCATTTCACATAATAGTTCCTAGCCAAATGCATATGGCTTTGATACTAAATATATTTATTGTGCAGTTATGTGTCTTAAAATGAATAGTCTGGTGCTTAACATTAGTATATGTAAATACATTTTTTGGATATAGGAGAACAAATTCCAACAGAGTAGAATGATAATATATACCCTTATGTAGCCCTATTGTTCTATACTTTTATGCATGCAAGTCAGTAATACCGAAACAACCTGAGTTGCGGAAGTAGTTAACCAACATGAGGGAAATACTAAAAATAATGTAACATAGGAAGAAAGGTCATTAAAATAGCAATTAGTGAAGCAGATAATATCAAATATGACAGCATACCGTGTTAATAGGTCATAAATACATGCGTAGATGTATACATTTGACTATAAATCATGCTACGAAAATATCATGATGTAACAAAAGCATAAATTCATAATTGATTTTCAAAAGTAAGACAAAACCTGATTAAAATGCCACTGCCATAATATAGTAGCAATATATTGTGCTTACTCACATCATATAACATTCATTAACAGTTTATAGAAGGACGGAATGAAAAAATATTACAAAATGTAAACTTATTACATATATTAGAACGTACAGCAATAGTTTTGACGGTGGTCAGAAACATTATATATGAGACAGTAGGATTTAGGGAGATAGGAAAATGTAATTGTAAAAAAGGATTAGTGTTACATATGGAAATAAAGTCAAGGCAATCAATACATAAGAAAGGAAGAATAAAAGCAATATCGTCAACTCTTTATAGTTTGAAATGTTTCCATTAAAATGAAGAATCAAACAACGTTTATGTTGTACGTATTTTATAGTCTGCAGAAAAAGGACAAAAATGATATAAAATAAAGAAATGCTGAAATCCATCAAAACAGCAATTCGAAGGCAGAAGACAAATCCCAAAAGTAGAATAAAAGGAAAATATTGGTGATGAAAATAATATGAAAGCAACAATAAGAACGATATCGTCAAGTTGACAGTCATAAATAGATAGAGTTATCATCAGCAAACCATGAGTCTATTACCAAATTGGAAAGTTATGACTTGGTTTCTGTGTGTGTGACATGTATATACGATACCTAACCAAATTGGAAAGGATTTTTAAATTATATCTTTGCCACCTCATTGCTTCAACAGTGTATTTTATAATAACCTATGCAACGATAAACTGTGTATTTTAAACTTCGATTACTAAAATCCAAAACAATTCAAATCATAAAATGAATGTGACTACGATCATGGTAACAAACTAAAATAATAACGAAAGTTATTCCATGTTTGAAAGAAAATAAAAAATAAAAATGAGAGTGTCTATTACCTCAACTTCAGTGTGATTGAATGTAGACATCCACGATGTTCATGTATAGTTCCAACCTATTTTGCAGTAGCACATTAAGTTAGATTGATGCATACGCAAGTCTCCTATCAACGATTATAAGAATATATTAGAAACAGTTTGCAGTTAAGCAGCTGAAATAAAAAAAAAGAAACGTACATAAGGTTGGAAAGAAAGTAACAGCGTGGGACTATTCATCATAATTAGTTAGTCACTTTGCGTTGAATGGAATACAACAGGTTCTAATCATGCATAATAAATCAGTATGAAATTTGATAATTTCAAGTGAGTACTGTGTTCATAACTGTGAAGAACCAACTGACAACGTATTCTTTTTGAAGCAAAATACATTCATCACCCTACTGTTTGACTTCACATGTAACAAAGTAGGCAATATATAATATGAATATCAACAACCTGCATGAAAATTTTAATGAAGGCTGACTCATTATCCAAAACCAATGCGAAGTTGGAACAACAAAAATATTGATTCAGCCGCTGAAATCCAGATCGCCCACAAAATAAGATAGTGCAAACCGATGAAAGATAATAGTTGTCGCATTTATTTAAAATGAGTGAAACAAAAGCAAAGATTATAAAATAAGACTCGAAAGGAGAATTGGGAATAAATCAACACATGCACAATTGGTTAAATTAATGCACATATGTGTTGAAGTGGACATAAACAACTTGATTCCTTTAAGGAGTTTTCTGATCCATAGGGGTCTCTTAGAGTATGTTAAAAAATTAATGTACTGATATGGACTCACCGACTGCTATAAATGTGGCACCAAAATGTTCCTGATTAGACACTTTAATGAAAACATACGGATAACAAAACAAATAAATGACACTATCATGTAAAACTAAACAAAACAGCTCCATGCTTCTTAAAATGGCGATCCAGCTGAAACCCGGGATCTCTGGCTGAACTGTTGCAAATACTATTTTGGTTTACATAGCTGTCAATAGTTCTATAACGTTTACAGAGTCCAAAATATTATTATTCATATTATTTTTATTGTTGATGAAATTAATTTGTTTTTGCTGTACTATTACTTGTTTTGATCAAAATGAGTATTATACAATATGGATAAAAATGATGTCATCGTGTTTGTATTCTCATCAGCGACCTCAATCCCCATCGGTTATGTGTAAAATCATTGTCAATCTCATGTTCATTAACCACAAAAGCAATAAATGCAAACTGGAAAAGAATAGCATGTAAACACTCCAGCAATAAGCATATGACAAATTGTATTATTTCACATCAAAACAACTTGGTTATAAGGCAAGAAAAAAAAACCTGAGTTCGAGGATATCAGATATTGATATCCGAGGCTAAATCTCTTTCTTTTTTCAGCCTTTTTAACTACACCTTGCATCGTCTTCTTTGCTTGAATATTTTATTTCTTTTTCTTCATTTTTCTTTTGCTTTTGCTTTACCTCAAACTTGGTAATACTGTAACACCCCACCTCCGCTAGGGTCACTCTTTCGGGGGCACTAGCTTCTGGGGGGCGTTAGAACTGGGTAAGCATGCATAATGATATATCAAGGCAGAACAAGAACATAATTATATATGTAAAACAGAGTAAGTGAGAATAAAACAGCGGAATATCTCAAACCATCTCAAAACAAGTCTAGTACATCATAAAGTCAACTGCCAAAATAAACATGTCTAGTACATCATAAACAGAAATACTGAAATACATATTGCTATCCCCAAAATAAAGATGATAAACCATAGCGAGCTCAATGTCCAGACATACATGAGCTATCCAGCAAACAAGCAAGCGATCCAAGCTAAGCACCACTATTCCCTCCCTGAGAACCTGGGAGGGGGGGGGGAAACGGAAGAAAAGAAGCGAAAGAAAACAGGTCAGTCAAAAAGACTGGTAAGCCCTACTACGATCAGTCTATAAACTAATAAAGTTAGCATCATGATGGAAACTGAGATGAACATACTGGCAATAGATAAAGGTGTCATCACATAAAGAAGATTAAGCTTTGCACCACAGTGTACTAGCAAACTAACATAACAGGTATTGATCCCTCAGCCCAAACTTTGGCCCAATAACATGAGGTGACCTTAATACAAGGTCCAGCCCAACGGTCTAGTCGATCGGCTCCCTATAAACCTAACACGTCAAGTGTTGGTGTCCATACGGCCCACATATGGTTGTAGTCAGACTGTGCTGGGTCCACCTTCGGGTGTATCAAGCCCTCGGGTGTCAACCCCAGACACTTAAGCAATAATGCACAGTCTAAACCTACTGGTACCCGTGCCTCGAGTTTGTCCAACACCGGACTACGTGCACGTCCGTAGCCCGCCTGGACCCGCACCGCTGTACCACTCAGCCGTCGCTTTGGTCGCTTACATCAGTCCAGTAATCGTGCCCCGCCCTAGCCTAGCCTCTAGGGTTGTGAATGATACCAAACTGGGATTACTGCTGGAACAGACCACGTTGCTAGGGTTTTCTAAGAGGGTTAAGTGTGGTTTAACCCCTCACTAATCATGGATTAAATTAGTTAAGTGTAACCAACAGTTCACCACTTAACCCCATTTAATCCCTCGTATCCCCAAAATTGGTTAAGTATTAGTGGGCCATGACTTAACCCTAATCATGAGGCATTAATTAATTTAATTGTGCCTTAACCTCTCACATTAGACTTTGTTGCGGTTACCTAGTTAAGCCGGTGAGTTCCGGGTAGATTTACACCACAACTTGGTCTAACCTCGGGTCTTGGCACCACATGACCAACTTCTCACATTGGATCATATTGTTTGTAGCCACTAGTTAAGCCGGTAGGTTCCGGGTAGAATTACGCTACAAACTCAACCCAACCTCGAGTTGGTCACACTTATGTTTTCTAAGTGTCATGTCCACTTTATTTTCAAAACATAATTACAAGTTTGACAAATACTTGGGTAGACCTAACTTAATAGGTAAATTCCCAAGGGGTAGACCTAACTTAATAGGTAAATTCCCAATCTTATATTTTCATGTATTTTAAGTTTTACCCAAACCCCCCAACGTCATTCTATCGCTTACATATTCGTCATAACGCATAAAGGATAGAAAGAGGGAACTTGGCACAACATACATGATGAATCTTACATATCATAATAAACATGCATAACATGTTGGACTTGCATAACTTAGCATAGTGAACTTGCATAAACATGCATAACTTGTTAAACTTGCAAATCATGGCATAGTGAACTTGCATAAACATGCATAACTTATCAAACATGTGTAACATGGCATAGTGAACTCGCATAAGCATGCATAACTTATTAAACATGTGTAACATGGCATAGTGAACTCGCATAAGCATGCATAACTTATTAAACATGTGTAACATGGCATAGTGAACTCGCATAAGCATGCATAACTTATTAAACATGCATAAATCCCAACTTTCATCACATATTAACTTTAGAGTTTCTAAAATGAAGGTAAGAGGGCTTACAAATATTATGAAGACACAAATCTACAAGTAAAGATTGAGAAGCCCTTTATGCAAGCATAAAAACCCAAAACAAAGCTCCAATAAGAAACACCCTTAACAAAAATCCCAAAAACTCTAGCTTAGCAAATAAAACTTGCAACTTGATGGTGTATGCAAGCTAATGATCATTCATACAACTTAGAAATGCTTGTATGAACATCATAATCTTCATAGGAATGATTTATGAAGAGGGTGGAGGCTAGGGTTTTTAAGTGGAGGCCATTTGAGAAATCAATTTGACATAGTTTGGTTGCTAGAATGAATAATGGGGTTTTAGGGTAGGATTAGGGTCATATTTATAGAAGATTAGAGTGATATTAGCCTTAGGATTAACCCTTAGTTGAATTAGGTCCATCAGATTTCGGAATTCTCCAGAACCAAGCCACACAACCAAGCCCAGATCAGAAATGGTGCGCCAGGCAAAACTGCCCGGCCACCCCGTGTCGACAGGGATGTCGACAGGGCAGTCGACACCCTTAGACCCCTGTCGACATGCCTGTCGACTTGGGGGTCTTGGCGGGAGTTTTCCCGCTGACGCCAGTTGTGCCCTAACCCTTTAAATTTTAACTTAAAATTTAAATCTGTTTTTAATATGGAAATTTCTGAAAACTTCAATGGGCCTTAACTGGGTCATACGGACTCCGATTTTCGAAAACTCGGACTCTATTTCGCGTATTTTTCCGAGACGAACGCAATGGCACAGCCCGTTTCCCCTTGATTCAGATTTTTAAATTAAATTCTGCCTCAATTTATATCTTAACAGATTATTAAAAATACAGGTTGTTACATTCTCCCCTCCTTAAAGGATTTCGTCCCCGAAATCTTCAAGTTAGGAAGAACATATCCTACCATCCAACATCCATCTACTCAAAACATCATCCACGAGCAACCATTGTCCTTAAAAGATTCTAAATGCTGTATGAACATATGCAAAAGTGTGTGTATATGTACTTATCTAATGCAAAGATCAATGCAAAATATGTTAGTGAAATGTATCCATATGTATGCAAATCCCTAACATAATGTATAATATCTACATGCGTGCTCAATCATACATCCATATGCAACATCCATGTGATAGCATACAAATTTCATCCAAGAATAAGCATAAACACTCATGCACATGCAATATGAGGAGTGTGTGAGCCGATCTAGTGCCTAATGTGTATCATGCATCCACGAGTAACCACTTGCAAACATTTGCAACCACTTGCCACCATCAAACATAACATGTCTCAAACACATGTTTCATCCAAAGGATTCTACCTAAGGTTCTCATGATAAGATAGACACGATGAACTAGATAAACTAGATAGACATGGAAAGATAAAGAGATTGAGAGTGTACCCTCAAAAAGGAATGGATAAAGCCTACGCATCTTCTCTTCAGTTTCCCAAGTTGCGTCTTCCTCGGCTTCACCCCATTGAACCTTCACCAACTTGACCTCACGATTCCTTAGCTTCTTGATCTCTGTCCCCAAGATACGAATCGGAGCTCTCCTCAAGGTAGCTTCTTTCTCTACTTCCACATCTTCTAGAACACTTGGCTCAACCACCTCTGCTGACTTATGCAAACACTTCCGGAGATGCGAAACATGAAAAACATTATGCACTCCAGCTAGCTTCTCGGGCAATTCCACTCTATAGGCCATCTGCCCGATCCTCTCTACAACTGGAAACGGTCCAACAAACCTTGGTGCTAACTTTCCTACTGCTCCAAACCGAACCACATTCCGCAAAGGAGAAACCTTCACGAAAACCATATCCCCAACATCAAACTCCAAATCAGTCCTTCGCCTATCGGCATAAGATTTCTGTCTGTCTTGGGCCGCCTTCATCCGTCTTCCAATCAACTCGACCTTCTCGGATGCATCTCTAATCATGTCAGGTCCAAGTATAAGCTTATCTGTAGTCTCCCACCAACATGTAGGTGACTTGCACGGTCTCCCATATAAAGCCTCAAATGGTGCCATCCCAATGCTCGCCTGATAACTGTTATTATAAGCAAATTCCACAAGAGGAAGATGGTCTTCCCAAGTACCACCAAAATCCAGAATGCAAAGCCTCAACAAGTCCTCAAGTACCCTATTCACCCTTTCTGTCTGACCGTCCGTTTGTGGGTGATAAGCCGTACTCAGGTTCAACCTCGTGCCCATAGCTTCCTGCAAACTGTTCCAGAACTGACTAGTAAAGATGGGGTCTCGGTCACTGACTATGCTAGAAGGGACTCCATGTAGTCGTACTATCTCACGAAGATATACTGATGCTAGTCCAGATGCGGTCCTTTTGCTCTTCACCGGAATGAAATGAGCACTCTTCGTAAGCCTATCCACAATGACCCATATGCTTGTATTCCCTTTTCTTGACCTTGGCAATCCGTCAACAAAGTCCATAGAAATACTCTCCCACTTCCATAGCGGGACCTCTAGAGGATGCAATAGCCCACCGGGCTTCTTCGACTCGGCTTTTACTCTCTGACAAACAACACATCTAGAGACAAACTCTGCCACATCCTTCTTCATTCCAGGCCAGAAGAAAATGCGGTTCATATCCTTATACATCTTATCTCCACCCGGATGTATAGTCAACTTGGAGCGATGTGCTTCCTCAAGAACTTTCCTCACCAAGTCTTCCACCATCGGAACACAAAGCCTTCCGTCTCTCCTCAGCCAACCCTTATCATCTATAGAATATCGAGCAAGGTGACTAGATGTCTCCCCTCGAATCAGCTTATCCATAATCTCAATTATCTGAGGGTCTTCCTTCTGCGAAGCCCCAACTTGATCCAGAAGGGTAGGCCTGAGCTCAAGAGATGCTAAAGAACCGGTCATCGACTCAACTGCCAAAGAGAAATCAAAGGTTGCCAAGAACTCTAGATTCTTCATCTCAACAAATAGAGGACTTAGTGTCAACCTTTTTCTACTCAACGCATCCGCTACAACATTCCCCTTGCCAGGGGTATAGGCTATATCAAAATCGTAGGATGCCAAGAATTCCATCCACCTTTGCTGCCTCAAGTTCAGATCCTTCTGCGAAAAGAGATACTTCAAAGACTTATGATCAGTATACAGCTCAAATCTCTCTCCCAGAAGATAATGACGCCAAGCCTTGAGTGCATATACTATCGCTGCCAGCTCTAGATCATGAGTGGGATAATTCTTCTCATGCACCTTAAGTTGCCTACCACCAAAACATATAACTCTGCCTTCTTGCATCAGAACGGCGCCCAATCCCGTGCCACAAGCATCAGTGTACACGGTAAACATCTTACCACCATCGGGTAAAGCTAGAACTGGTGCTGAGGTAAGGGCTCTCTTGAGTCTCTGAAAAGCAAGCTCACAGTCCATATCCCAAGCAAAAACTAAGTTCTTCTTCGTCAACTTAGTAAGAGGAGCGGATATCTTCGCGAAGTCCTTGATGAACTTCCGGTAAAAACCTGCAAGACCTAGAAAACTTCTCACTTCGGTTGCATTCCTTGGAGTCTTCCAATCCTGCACAGCAACTACTTTAGCGGGATCCACCGCCAAGCCTTGCTTAGATATTATATGCCCAAGGAACCGAACTTCCCTTCTCCAAAAGTGACACTTGGAGAACTTGGCCTTTAACTGATGCGCTCTAAGCGTATCCATCACCTCTACAAGATGCCTCGCGTGCTCTTCTTCATCCTTAGAGAAGATCAGAATATCATCCACAAAGACCACGACAAACTTGTTCAAGAACTCTCGAAACACCCTACTCATCAAGTCCACGAAATACGCGGGTGCATTCGTCAAACCGAACGGCATAACAAGCCATTCAAAGAATCCATCTGGAGTTCTGAATGCAGTCTTGTCTATACTATCTTCAGCCACTCTGAGCTGATGAAATCCAGTAGCAAGATCAAGCTGAGAGAAAACAGAAGCACCAACAAGCTGGTCAAAAAGATCATCAATCCTCGGTAATGGGTGTCTGTTCTTCTTAGTCAGCTTATTCAACTCTCTATAGTCCACACAAAGTCGAAGAGAACCATCTGCCTTAGCAGCAAACACCACAGGCGCTCCCCATTCGGATATACTTCGTCTGATGAAGTTCTTCTCAAGCAACTCCTTTACTTGCTTGCTGAGCTCCCGTCTCTCACGCGGAGCCATGTGCCGAACGGGCAAAGAAACAGGCTTAGCATTATCCACCAGATAAATGCGAAAATCAATCTCTCGTTTAGGGGGAAACCCCTTAACTTCTTCAAAAACATCTGGATAATCTCGGACCACCCTTACAGACTGAAGGGTTTCCTCTGACGAGTCGAGAGATTCAAGATAGCACAACATGACGGGATCCTTCGGATTGCATGAAATCTCTAAGGTGTTGCCAAGGCGAGTCACAAGCCTCACAACCCTATGCTCACAATCAAGAATGGCTCCATGTCTAGACAGCCAATCCATGCCCAAAATCAATCCGTATCCCCTGAAACCAAGAACATACGCACTACACAAGAACTCTACACTGAGTATAGAGATCCTCAGATCCTCACATCTCATAGATAGATGAGAAGAACCCCCAATGGGATTCGAAACACAAACGGGATCATCCACTAAGCTAGTACTAAGGTGCAAACTATCAACAAGATCAGATGAAATAAAGCTATGTGATGCACCAGAATCAAACAAGGTACGAACTGGAAGATCGGAAACATAAACAAAGTTCTCAACAGAAACACTACCTCGATCGGGAACTGGAGCGGTATTGAGAGCATGAACTTGCCCTCCTGAAGGTCCAGCATGCTGAGTCTGACCCTGCCCTTTCTTCTTCGGGCATTCCTTGCTGAAGTGTCCAGTCTCACCACAGGAAAAACATCCACCACTAAGCTTCCTTTTCTTCTTCCTACAATCCTTAGCAAAGTGTCCAGGCACACCACAGTAATTGCACTTTCCCTTGCCTTTGTTGTTGTTCCCCTTCTTGTTCTTGCTCTGATTCCCCTGACTGCTTTGACCACCTTGATTGCCTTTACCCTGAGAATCAGTCTTCTTTGCTTGAGTATCACTCGACTTGACCTCTTTCTTTCCATCTCCCTGAAGTAGAGCCATATCGACCAAACTCTCAAAAGTAGCCCCATGCGGAATATGTGACATCGCCAAACCCTGCAGCGGCTCATTCAACCCGCTAGCAAATCGAAGAGCCTTCTTCTCAGGAGTGTTCACCATATCCAAACCAAAACGGGCCAGCTGATTAAACTTGTTCACATACTCCTTGACAGACATATCACCTTGCTTTAATGCAATGAACTTCTCCATCTGTAAATTCGCCTCAGCAGAAGATAGAAACTTGGCCACAAATCTAGCCCTCAAATCGGCCCAAGTCTCGACAGGCCTTGTCCCATTGGTGACCTCCCACCAATAGGCTGCTTCTTCCTTCAAAAGCCACACTGTCAATAAGATCTTCCTCTCGTCATCAATCCTAAAGATAGCAAACAAGTCCTCAGTGTCTTTCAGCCAATTCCTAGCTTCAACAAAAGATTCCGTGCTTAGGAAATTCTTGCCTCCCATCGCCTTGAAGTCTTTACAAACCTTCGTGAACTCAACCTGAGGATGCTGAGGGGGAGGAGGAGGAACAGGAACCACCGGAGGAGGGACATTAGGGGGAGGATTCTCAACTACAGGAGGAGGAGTGGGAGTAGGGTTTGCGGGGCCAGCTGTCGCCCTAGCTTCTAGAAGTCTCCTATACCAGAGTGGTACGTTTACTCCATCCGGGATGGCAAGATTCTCAGCCATACTGAAACGAAAGATAAGATAAGATTAGGTCAAGGGAACGAAGGATAACGCTAATGGCTTTTTGGGGAATAGCCTTTTAAAATACTAGACTTTTCTTTGGAAAATACTTTATACTTGTTTTGAAAATAGTTTTTCAAAAGTCTTTTAAAAACTTTTTGTTCTTTCTTGTAAACCATATGCTCTGATACCAAATTTGTAACACCCCACCTCCGCTAGGGTCACTCTTTCGGGGGCACTAGCTTCTGGGGGGCGTTAGAACTGGGTAAGCATGCATAATGATATATCAAGGCAGAACAAGAACATAATTATATATGTAAAACAGAGTAAGTGAGAATAAAACAGCGGAATATCTCAAACCATCTCAAAACAAGTCTAGTACATCATAAAGTCAAATGCCAAAATAAACATGTCTAGTACATCATAAACAGAAATACTGAAATACATAGTGCTATCCCCAAAATAAAGATGATAAACCATAGCGAGCTCAATGTCCAGACATACATGAGCTATCCAGCAAACAAGCAAGCGATCCAAGCTAAGCACCACTATTCCCTCCCTGAGAATCTGGGGGGGGGGGGGGAACGGAAGAAAAGAAGCGAAAGAAAACAGGTCAGTCAAAAAGACTGGTAAGCCCTACTACGATCAGTCTATAAACTAATAAAGTTAGCATCATGATGGAAACTGAGATGAACATACTGGCAATAGATAAAGGTGTCATCACATAAAGAAGATTAAGCTTTGCACCACAGTGTACTAGCAAACTAACATAACAGGTATTGATCCCTCAGCCCAAACTTTGGCCCAATAACATGAGGTGACCTTAATACAAGGTCCAGCCCAACGGTCTAGTCGATCGGCTCCCTATAAACCTAACACGTCAAGTGTTGGTGTCCATACGGCCCACATATGGTTGTAGTCAGACTGTGTTGGGTCCACCTTCGGGTGTATCAAGCCCTCGGGTGTCAACCCCAGACACTTAAGCAATAATGCACAGTCTAAACCTACTGGTACCCGTGCCTCGAGTTTGTCCAACACCGGACTACGTGCACATCCGTAGCCTGCCTGGACCCGCACCGCTGTACCACTCAGCCGTCGCTTTGGTCGCTTACATCAGTCCAGTAATCGTGCCCCGCCCTAGCCTAGCCTCTAGGGTTGTGAATGATACCAAACTGGGATTACTGCTGGAACAGACCACGTTGCTAGGGTTTTCTAAGAGGGTTAAGTGTGGTTTAACCCCTCACTAATCATGGATTAAATTAGTTAAGTGTAACCAACAGTTCACCACTTAACCCCATTTAATCCCTCGTATCCCCAAAATTGGTTAAGTATTAGTGGGCCATGACTTAACCCTAATCATGAGGCATTAATTAATTTAATTGTGCCTTAACCTCTCACATTAGACTTTGTTGCGGTTACCTAGTTAAGCCGGTGAGTTCCGGGTAGATTTACACCACAACTTGGTCTAACCTCGGGTCTTGGCACCACATGACCAACTTCTCACATTGGATCCTATTGTTTGTAGCCACTAGTTAAGCCGGTAGGTTCCGGGTAGAATTACGCTACAAACTCAACCCAACCTCGAGTTGGCCACACTTATGTTTTCTAAGTGTCATGTCCACTTTATTTTCAAAACATAATTACAAGTTTGACAAATACTTGGGTAGACCTAACTTAATAGGTAAATTCCCAAGGGGTAGACCTAACTTAATAGGTAAATTCCCAATCTTATATTTTCATGTATTTTAAGTTTTACCCAAACCCCCCAACGTCATTCTATCGCTAACATATTCGTCATAACACATAAAGGATAGAAAGAGGGAACTTGGCACAACATACATGATGAATCTTACATATCATAATAAACATGCATAACATGTTGGACTTGCATAACTTAGCATAGTGAACTTGCATAAACATGCATAACTTGTTAAACTTGCAAATCATGGCATAGTGAACTTGCATAAACATGCATAACTTATCAAACATGTGTAACATGGCATAGTGAACTCGCATAAGCATGCATAACTTATTAAACATGTGTAACATGG
The DNA here is from genome assembly GCA_030737875.1 of Allium sativum. Taxonomy (NCBI): domain Eukaryota; kingdom Viridiplantae; phylum Streptophyta; class Magnoliopsida; order Asparagales; family Amaryllidaceae; genus Allium; species Allium sativum. The sequence continues at coordinate 456,819,192 of CM060920.1, forward strand.
CATAGTGAACTCGCATAAGCATGCATAACTTATTAAACATGCATAAATCCCAACTTTCATCACATATTAACTTTAGAGTTTCTAAAATGAAGGTAAGAGGGCTTACAAATATTATGAAGACACAAATCTACAAGTAAAGATTGAGAAGCCCTTTATGCAAGCATAAAAACCCAAAACAAAGCTCCAATAAGAAACACCCTTAACAAAAATCCCAAAAACTCTAGCTTAGCAAATAAAACTTGCAACTTGATGGTGTATGCAAGCTAATGATCATTCATACAACTTAGAAATGCTTGTATGAACATCATAATCTTCATAGGAATGATTTATGAAGAGGGTGGAGGCTAGGGTTTTTAAGTGGAGGCCATTTGAGAAATCAATTTGACATAGTTTGGTTGCTAGAATGAATAATGGGGTTTTAGGGTAGGATTAGGGTCATATTTATAGAAGATTAGAGTGATATTAGCCTTAGGATTAACCCTTAGTTGAATTAGGTCCATCAGATTTCGGAATTCTCCAGAACCAAGCCACACAACCAAGCCCAGATCAGAAATGGTGCGCTAGGCAAAACTGCCCGGCCACCCCGTGTCGACAGGGCTGTCGACAGAGCAGTCGACACCCTTAGACCCCTGTCGACATGCCTGTCGACTTGGGGGTCTTGGCGGGAGTTTTCCCGCTGACGCCAGTTGTGCCCTAACCCTTTAAATTTTAACTTAAAATTTAAATCTGTTTTTAATATGGAAATTTCTGAAAACTTCAATGGGCCTTAACTGGGTCATACGGACTCCGATTTTCGAAAACTCGGACTCTATTTCGCGTATTTTTCCGAGACGAACGCAATGGCACAGCCCGTTTCCCCTTGATTCAGATTTTTAAATTAAATTCTGCCTCAATTTATATCTTAACAGGTTATTAAAAATACAGGTTGTTACAAATACTGTCTTACTCCAGACCGTTCTAGTTTGGCTATAGCTTTCTTCACTGCAAGTCTGGATTAAAGTAGAGTTTCAAAATTTTAGCAAAAGGAACCCAAATTTCAAAATTGTTCACTACAAAATGAGATAAATTTCAAAATTTTAGCAAAAGGGATTGTTATTTGCAAGATAAAATGAGAAAAAATTTATTAGTGGATGAGGAAACAAAAGAAAAGGAAATTTAAATTCTTATACTCATCCAGGGTAACCACTCCCTATTAAGGAAGACATATTGATAACAAAACAAATAAGTGACACTATCACTTAAAACTGATTAAAACAGCATATGAAATGAGCACTTGCATACGAATTATACTGCGTTTAGTGCAGAGCAATAACAGAGACATTTAAGAACATAAACCAGAGATGGAGCAGAAATACAGTTATGTGAACTAACAGTGTACAAATAATTTTCCAGATGAAGATGCAATTGAAGCAATATATGACCGAAAACCAAAAAATATTAGCTTATCTACCTGATTGCTGTCTCATGTCGATTTACGCCTCAACCCCAAAATTGGGAACCAAAATCACGTAAGCACCACATGATCCAAATATGCGTACGGTTGTAGCGTGAAACATAACCGAAGTAGAAGCAGAGTGCCATCATTTGTTTTTTCTAATCAAGTTATCATCGTCAAGTTGATAGTCATAAATAATACTACGTATCAGGTGATTACACAAATGAACTTGGAGAAATATATAAAATGAAATTGTTATAACTTGTATACTTTTTTGCCCAGATATTTATTTTTAGTATAAGCAGAAGAATATAATATAAACTTATGTAAACACAATCAACGATTTTATATTTACAAACAAAAAACTACTGGAACTTGCAAGCCAGGATTAAAGCAGAGTTTTAAATTTTTAGCTTACAAATGCTTTTGCCTGCAATATCAGTTGCTGAAACAGTGATAACCAAAGTTGCATCACTTTCCAGAAGGCATGCATCGGATGTCATGATATAATTCGTATTCAAAAATAGAAAAGCTAGATGGGAAATATAACAATATAATTTAATCAATGAGCATGAGGTTAAGGTTGGAGAAAATACTTGATACTTGATTCATGTTATGGTAAAGTATCAACGAAGGAATTTCAAATAGAGAACATAATCAATAAAAGGAAAATTATTCAATGGAAATTTTGTTAATTGTGGAAGAAAACGAAACTGTATTTAAATGTAGACAAAATTTGCACAAAAGGAAGGTTTGGTAATTAGCATGAAACTAATATTATATGCATAATAGTGGCATGTGAGATATATTTTAAAAAGTATCAGCTGCATAAATGCAGATGAAAATGGGTGTATATTAAGTATTGAGGTAGAAAAAGTGATTGTAAAGGATATGAGTTATTAGAAAACTTTGTAAGTATTTGGCAATTATCCGTCATCAGAAGATGAAATTTCAATCAGTCGATATAACTAAACATAAAGGTTGAATAATCAATCTTGTTGATATTTGGTAGGTATCAAATGCCATAAAAAATATTAGGCAATGAAATATAACTAACTGTATCAGGAAAACATTTAGCGATAAATATAGTGAAAAAAAAAACAGTTAGTAATCTAATTTAGAAATAAAAAAATTGGTTTGCGCTGTATGGATCCAAATAGGCAGGAGAGTTGTGAAATTATTGGTTGCATAATCCTTCTTTTTATAGTGGATAGTTGAAGCCATGATAAAAAAACCAACTCAGTGCAAAATAAACATAATATAGTATGCCAGTAAACTTCTTATATTTAAAACTTCTCCATGTCTAAAGTTCGTACTTTACATTTTATACACGATGATACTGATATATAATGACAATCAATATCAATCATTGTTAAAAAAAACATAATACCGTGAAAATAGCATCATTTAGTTTGTTCATATGAAAATCTATACAACTAAGGTGGTAGAAGATTCAGTCTCAGGAAGACCACCACTAAACTGCTTTCCACCTCAAATTAAATTGACCGAGTTGAGAATCTAAATTAACAGAACAAAATGAAGGCGACGAAAACTAACCGATATGAATTGAATTATTTGATTACATATACCTATTTAATGCCCCAAAAGTTGATGTTTGTTGGTTATCAAATGCCATATCCCTAGCCCAAAATATATGCACAGCCACTTCTGCCATGAACAAAAAATAAAACCCAAAGCATTAGATGAAAGAGCATAATGATGTTGGCAATGCTTCTGCAATAGTGCTGCAAAGAAAATGCTACAGTAAATACAAAATAAAAAAGGGAAACTGTATCAGCTTGAGGCCATAAGTCTGCATTCACATTAATTATGTTAGTTGTCCGCTTACAACACTATATATTAAAACTAAAAGTTTGAATTCAATTTTTATTTTTTACATTCCATCAAATCCCATTACAATATCAGTTGCTCCCATTGCGTAGTGTAATATTGGCTGAATATTTCTTTTCAGGCAAATCAATTTTGTACCGATGCAGTTCTTTTAAAAAGAAAAACTCAAAGTTCTTATCCTAATCAAAATATTGTCTAAAGCTTAATCAAATATGAGCAACAAATAATGATTGGGTTCCTCATTTGTATCCTTACGATATCTTCTACCTCGAGTCGGTCCAGTCATGCTTACCCCAGTGATAATTCGACCAATATAGGAGCCTCTTCTATATCATATCCATAGAATACAATCAATGTTAAAGCTGCATTAAAAATGTACCATGAAAAATGTTAGAGCTAACATAGATAGCATAAAAAAATGTACCATGAAATAAAGCCGCATTAACACAGCAGATATACTATAAGCTATGGATTGATTTTTTTAGAACAAAAAAGGATCCTGCTAATCATTAAAAAAAATCCTCAGTAATCAGACTGTTCGACAAAGGAAAAATGATGCAGGAGCAATTTGAGAATACATAAGAATAAATGAAATTGAATAAATCAGATTTCATTCTCACTGTCAGTATAAATATCGTTCAGAATTCACAAATTTTGTTAGAAAAGTGTGAATCTCATTACGAATTTGAAGGGAAATAAAGTAAGACAAAAATAAATATTATTTTTTACTTAAATCTGAAATTCACTAATAAAAGATAATAAACTCTTACCTCTTGAAGTACATCTTTCCAGTAAGAAAGGTCAGAAGGAATCACTCAGCATCAATCCAGAACCTGTACAATCTAAGTTTATATAAAACATTCATTAATCCCATCTTTTTGGATTTGAGCAATAAATTTTAGATCCAATGTCTAATTTCTAGAAAATAAATACATCTTTTGTGCTATAAATTGGTATGAAGTTCATTATGAATTTGAAGGGAAATAAACTAAAATTTATATACAATAAGGAAACCTTCAGATGGAGCTTTTAAAATGTACCCCATTTGGTCCAAAGTTTACTTACAACCATTGCCTGCGAAGTAGTTTATATAACATAAAGAAAATAATTAGTACCTTGATACAGTCAAATAAGAAGGAGGTATCCAAATCACCGTAGACACTGAACCATTCACATCTTCGAGTAACTACTTTTCAGTTCCTGCTTACTTTCTGGCAGGATCTTGATGGTAGCTTCAAATATAGATCATTTTTTAAATGTAAAAGCAGTAGATTTAGCAAGGAAGGAAAGTCAAACTATAGTAGTGAAAAAATAGTACCTAAATTTGGTATATCTCTCTCTTTGTACACGGGTTGTCATCGCTTCTTCTGTAAAGTCATCTGAATCATTGTATTGCTTGCGAAAATAATACCGAGAAAATTAGGAATTTAAAATAAACGAATTAAAATGAAGATATTGGAAATACAGTTAAATTCAGAAAATCAAAACTTCATGTAAGGCTGCTCTGGTGTGCTATTGTACATATTTATAATCTTACGGTTGTGCAAGTATATCAGTATTGATGGTGAATAAACCAAGACAATTCTTCCATTGCTGGCATCCTAATTTTGACTTACAACAACCTATTATCTATGATGCAATGTCACCACCATATTTGCAGAAAGGCAATGCAAAAATTTCCACAAACTTTATCTAAAAAATATCGAACTTATCTATGACCTAAATAAATGACAGGCTATCAGTTTTCCCATGAATTAAATTAAGCATATAAGACCAATTAGAAATTTACCTAACTAACATCGTGTTATTACCTCCTAACTGGTATGTACAAAAAGAAAGCTAAAAAATAGTCATTTTAAAAAAACCTACTGATTTCAAAGAGGAGTAAGTTGCTCAATATGACTTTTTGAAATACATACGGAATGTATTGTACCATTTCCGAAGGTAACCGAACCGCCGAAGTAGACCACACCATGTCAAACCAACGGATCCGGGATGACAGACCTGGTGGAAATGAATAAAGAAATTAGTGACAAAGATTGGGTAGCTGGCAACATACAGGAAGAACAAACATATTTGAAGTAAAAAGAAGACGAATTCGTAGCAGATCCGAAGAGAGAACACAAAGACTTGAAGAAGTAGGAAGGGTAGAAAATATTAAAACCGATTTTACTTCTGAAGTCGTCCGGTAGACGGAGTAAGGGTTCGTCCAGACCATGGATCTTTGCTTGTGGTGGGGAAGAAGGAAGGTGTACTCGTAGATATGAAGCAGAGAAGGGAGAAGGAAGAGGAGTAGCTGGTCGGGGAAATAGTGGAATAAAAGGTGATTTGGTGATTGCAGTAAACACTGAGTAATGGTGAATTTTGGAGGAAAGCTAGGGTTGACAGCGGCGGAAGTAATTTGACGGTAGGAAGAAAAGGAAAATCATTTGGAGAGGGGAGCAGAAAAACGGTGGAAAGAAATTAATGGAGAACGTGGTGGGAACCGATGTTTTAGTGTATCGTCGGAAATGGGAAGTAAAATGACATATGCGGCCTCCAATGTTACCCGTTGATGTTGTTCATGTGAGTGGAAGGTAGAGGACTTTTTTGGAAAAGCAAACAAGCTTCACCACAATCTATGAATTTGCATTATAGTATAGATATGAAAATTAATGATGTCTAATATATTTGAGGAATCCGGTTGGATCCCTCCAACCTGTTCTTCCCTGCATACAAATTGGTTATCTCTAATCAAATCATTAAATTTCATTTAACTGATAATTTCAATAATAGTAAATAACAACTATTTAACATCAACCAATTAACGAACAATTTAAAAAATTCAACAACTAAACATGTTTATAAATAAACGTGACCAATAAGGTAAGTTACCTTCATTGGATCCAATCGTTAAAATAACGATTTGGTATTTCACTGAAATTAAACAACGATTTAGTTTCATTAGTTAAATCAACAAATAAATATATAACTAGCAAACAGTTAATCAGAGCACACAAAATAAAAAAACCCAATTTATATAAAATATAAATGGGAAAAACCGAGTGAGTTTAACTCACCTTGATTTCATTCCATTGTCGCTAAAACGGTTCGGTTTTAGTTAAATTAAATAGATGTTTAATTTAACTAAAAATTTCCTACTTTCAGTCCTGTCCAGATCCATTACCAAATGTGGTGTTCAGCAATACGGTCTCAATGCATTTTGTTTCATTCAATTCTGGCAATACAGGCACGAGATGTAACAAATAAAATAAATATCTCCTTAATTATTGAATTAAATAACTATTTTCTAAATAAAAATTTATTTACTTAATTTCGTTTTAAATTTCCGTTTACACGCTCTAGTACTGTTCCTTCATCCTTCAGGTTCATCATGCTTTCTAGTTTGAACTGCACAAATTGTTATATAATTTAATTTATAATAATAAGTCTTTAATAATATTTTACTAACTAATGAAATGTTGAATTACTTTTTGTTGTATGGTTTAACAGGGAGTTCGAATATCACTTGATTCTCATCCTCTTCGTCCAAACGCGATACAGAACCCATGCCTTTGATCTGTTCAGTTCCTGTACAGCAAGATTTAATATATTTATAGTTTTTTTAAAATAATACTTCATTATGTTATTAAGGAAATAGGCCGATACGTTCCCTGTTTGTTTCCATCCTTCACGCTTTCTTCGTAAACAGTAACAGGGCCGATTGTTTTCTCCATTCTCATCGCGATTTTCTGAACAACGAACCCTGCGTACGTTCCAAAATAAAATTGAATTAACCAACCCTTATATAACCAAATACTTAGTGAAACAAAGATATTTGCCTCACGTTTTAATTAATCACTCCAGGTTCGTTACCCTTCTTTATCCCACGCTATGCTTGGTTAAAGGAATTAGACAGTTTTTGAATTCCACTGTTCATTTTTCTCCTGCACTGAAATAGCCCCATCTTCATATCAGTGGTCACGCAACTTCGCATGCCTGCTCTAAACTTAAACATGCACAATCATTCCACTTCCTTCCATCCCTTGTACTCTTTCCCTCCCACGCCTTGTTTTGTTCTTTCAGCACAAACCCATTCCCAAAGATATCATCACACCTACACTCGCTACTGCACCCACATTCTCCCATCGGATCGCCATCAGACCACACCGGGGAAAGTGCCACTCCATCCTCGATCTACGACAGCAGTAGCAGCTCTCCTAGAGTCTCTAGTCATTCTCGGTTCCCTCATGAACGCAGTGACCTCTAGCTAAGCTTCTGACGACTATGATTCGCAATAACCGATCCTGGCCATTGAGGTTTGAAGAACTCCTCGAGCTTTATATTTTTGTCGTTGAACGCTTTTTGGAACAACCATCAGATCGGGAAAGAACTAAGGAGGAGCGGTGAAATATTTTGGTTGTTTGATTTGCGAAGTGCATACTGGTTTGGACGGAAAATAAGAACTTGAAAATAATTGTGTTGATAGCCATTTAAACAAATGGTAGAGCCCAAGAAAATCGTATGCTGTAAAGAAAGCACTAATATATATATATATATGTATATATATATAAGCGAACAAGTTTGGGTAGCACGGCACCAGGATGTCGCTTTCATTCAAATATACTTTGTCGGCACGGTTCGGAGATGTCATTTTCATCTCGTAGGTGGGTAGCTGGTTCGAAACAAATGGAGAAGTTTAAGTATGTAAAAATAAAGAAAAGTTTTTTTCCATTGTACAGTAGCTTATGTTGAGTAAAGTACAGACAAAATGTTTTCCTTCTTTAATTGGCTTAAGTGTTTCGCAGAAGTCCATCAATGTACAGCCGTTGCACTGCGTATTGCACTGCGTATTGCACTGCATATTGCACATGGTTTCTACGTCTTGGTTTTTATTTTGTACGACCGGTATTTGTTTTGATTTCGAATAGGACAAAATTATATTGGCTGAAACGTTAGATTTGCCTTCACATTTAAAATATGTGTGTAATGAATATGAAGTGATACCCATTTATATGGGTTTGGAAGGATATACTATGATTCGTCAACCTTCCGTACAACCAGCCGAGGTTTTTATAAAGTTTCAAAAGAGATGCTGAAAGGTTCAAGGTAAAGACACAGTAGATTTTTTTTAATTAAAAGATTAAAACCCATGTCCTGATCTCGCGGTTTTGCACACCAATCAAATCGCCGCAACCGACAAATTTCAAGTTATTTCCAATTGGATTAAATTAATATATAATTACCATTTTCGCCAAACCAACATTATACTAAATATTTCAAAACTCTATAAATTTCCACTACACTCCAATAACATATATAACTATTCATAAATCATTTTTATCAAAATTACGAGTTAAAACCATATTAAATTTATTAAAGACCCATTAATATTATATAATAAAACGCTATGGTTTTATAAATGAATTACTTAGCTTTTAAATTTGATTTGGCCATATCTAACAATCTATAACACGAAATCTGGATTTTTCTCTTCCACTAGAAAATTATCATCAACACAATTCCAACATTTCTTATTTCACAGAAATCCGACTTATATCGGACCCTGTATATTCAGTTGAAGTTCAAAACTCCATATTACGAACTGCCGCGCCATTTCGAGCTCATTTTATATTTATATAAATATATACTTGTTCAAACTTCATTTTAATTAACGAATTAAATATTAAAATCCATTGATATTCCAAATAAAATACTTATGATAATAAATTAAATAAAATATGTGACTGCCGAAAATATGGGTCGTTACAGCGCTGCAATTGCAAAAAGGCTTTCATAGTTCATTTTTGAAACGAAGCCAGTTGAGTTTGATGTGTCCCTTTTTTGATCTTACATATTTTTCTAGACATGTTGGATTTGCAAAACCCGTCTGTTTATTTTACTAAATCACTCAAATATTTTTTTTGTTCGCAAAATATATACTTCCTTTGCAAACATTCCATATGCAAGCCATGCACGTAACATTCCATTTTCACTTCCATGCTTAGCCTTTTTCTTTTCAATGTTTCCTTTTTTTTTCCTAAAAGCTTTGCATTTTTTTTCTCAAATTTTGTCCCCAACGTCCATTGCCATTTTGTGTCCAAAAACCCAACATGCGTTTACATGCATGCATTTTGAATTCAATGCCTACTACACGTTCCAAAGCCAAACTTTTGCTTTTCTTTTCTCATAACCACTTGTCTTAAATACGATCTAAGTTGAAATGTTGGTTTATGCCAACCATTAGTTATACGTTTCATATTCTTAATATATACATATACATATATATATACACATATACATACATACATACATATATATATATATGCAGTTTATGCCCCGATATATCTCCGCCATATCGTGTAGCGGATTTCTACCGCTACATTATTTCCAAATAGCCTCTCCTCTCTTTAATCCCCGCTATATTCCGATATTCCCGATATATCCCATTATTTCGGCTATATTCTGCTATTTCCGCTATATCTTCTATTAAAGAAATGAATTTTAAAATGACATTTATACATTATAAATTTTATAAAATTAGCGTTTTGATATAATTTTCTAACAAATATAAAATACTACAATATTCCACTAAATATAATCAAACTAAACAAAAGTTTACATTTATTTTCATGTATTTGCTTATGCCTTTTTTAAATAAAATTAAGAATGCACTAATTACAATAAAGTTAAATGTTAATTTTTCATTTATTTTTCATTTTTAAATTTGTAGGAGCATTAAATATGATTTTTATATGCTATTTAGACTCATCCACTATATCCTGTCATTTCCTCGATTTATCGCCGCTACAACTTTTTGCACCTCTGCCGCATTGGATCCGCTAAGCGCTTTAATTGCACATACATATATATATATATATAACCGTTTATTTATATTGTCTCGTTTTCCATTTATTCAGACTTCGTGATCATTCATGATTCTAACTGGTCGTTGCTTTTACTGAGACCGCCTTTTTATTTTCCAAGCATAAATTCATTCATTCCATATTTTTCGAATACAAACCGACTAAGTGTTCTCCTCACGTTCCTCAAGTAACCCATTCAAACTTATTGCTATAAAAAAACTGATTGTTGCCAATTCCTTTCTTGTGAAAATTAAATCAGGGAAGCCACGCACTTTATATCACCTCGTATGAATATAATAACCGAAAAGCTTCCTTTCTCTCTCACCCTTCTCGTGACCTTCATCCTTCCATTTTATTTATTTGCCATTTTTCCTTGCAACAGCTGCTCCTTACCACGCGAATCCAATCCGCCATCATCCTTGCTCCAGTTTTTCCCTTCGATCTTCCCTCTCCAACAAGAACCGATTCCTGTAGCCGAACTCGACCGACCTCAGCCCTCCAAGCCCGCTCCCCAACTGATCCGCGTCGACCTTTCCGACCAGACACAGCGTTGAGACTTCGGCCAGTCGTACTGTAATGACCCGAACATCCCCATAAAGGAAAGTCCGGATTGGGTTGAGAACAAGACGAATCAGAACACAAACAGAAGAACATTTCATTGCTTATTACAATGATTATTACAATGATTCACATCAGAATACAAGAATATACAGAGTATGAACAAATAATATACATTTGATAAATATCAGAGATTTACACTTTACAATGCAGCAGAAAATAATATAAAACATAACTGAAAGAGACAAACGGATACAGAGCTTTCCGAATATCATTCCAGCTGTAAACCAGGATCCTGTGAATATATATCTACAGAACCAAAATTACTAGTTGCTCGTGTAGAAAATAGGGGCACCCAGAGTTTAGGTTAAAACAATAAACTCCAGGTCAGTCATGTGACTGGTGTGAGAACTAAAACAGTTATTCAAAGCTTTTCTTTAAAGTTAGGTAAATCAAGGGACCACGTCGTATAACAGGAACGGGTTTACCCCCAAGAATACCAGTGCATAAAACAAACAGCGCAATGCTAAATAAAGAACAATAAAGCTATTATAAGATTAAGGTCCCATCACACAATGCAACGCAAGCCGGAGGAAAGAGTTTTACCTTATAATAGTCAAATATGCTTGGTACGCGAAATTTCATCTTTTATTATTACTATAAGTGAGGAAATCAACTTCAAATATAAATGTATCAATCATAGACGACATAGTGCCCCATCCCACTATGTAGCCATACTAGGTTCTACAATCAAAACCGAAATGTCATGTATTGGAAGTTGGATTTCCATCTGTGAACCAAGGCAAGGGATTGTCCTTATCGCTTCGAGACGCTCTAGCCCGCCCCTCAGGATCAGAGCTCGAGTGACCCTTGGATCGTCAGGGCCGGTCCACTTGATGTGGATCAAAATGCCTGAACTATGCGTTTCCCCGCCCTATGGGGCGTAAGTCCGGTCTATATAAAGACCATATCATCCATCGGCTCCGCAGTGCCGATATATCCGAGGCGCCTTGCTATCCATCATCCACATAAGTAAAACGTCAGGGCGTGCAAAACCCTGACACGAATCCTAGCTAGAAGGAAACGCATGCCCTCCCTTATGTCCTCTCCCGTTTCTGGTTCACACCGGCGTGCGAGGCTCGCGAATTAACGCTATACCCAAAGCTATGATATATTAAAGCCGTGCTTTGATCATCAACCACAAGACTCTGCTTTTCAACATGATCCTTCATCATTTGCATCTTAGCATGCCACATCGGCAATTCACACTATGCTACTAATGTCTACGAATCAAACAGAATGGAATCTGATGTCAGACACACACATCCGTTTACAAGTTCGTTCCGGGTCTGAATGAAACTGGAGGCACCTTATTCCTCATCCCGTATGTCCAATACAGGAGAGAGGTCCTCACATATCCGGTCGATCTCCAAGTACATCTGGAACGATCACCACTTATTACCTTGTCTGGGTGTACAACCCAGTCATGATATCAGTAATCATCCAAACGATGTGAAGACTTCCGGTCCTCAACCACCGTCTTCATCGTCGACTCATCGCTGATTCAGTTATTCAGAATGGGATAAACCTGGTCTTTCCGAATAACTCGTGTATATAATAAACAAGTGCTACACAAACACAACATACGTCTCATTCCAATTCAGAATCTCATTCCAATTCAGAATATTCTTTTATTCAAATATTCTTATACTTTGGGAAAGGTTCCAATTACTTTTATCAAAGATAAATTCTTTAAATTTATTCTTTACTCTTCCTTTGGATATCAATTCAAACCAAATTAAGGTTTATCCAAACTAGTCGGGATTAGCGCACCTTACTGAAGTAATCATTTATTTTATTTCCCAATCCCTACCTATTCATCCCATGAAGTAAATTTATTAATACTTCATATCTAACACCATGGTTTTATCTGTAAAATTAATTACCATTTCACGTTCAAATCTAATTAAAGATTTAACTATCGCTTGGAGCAAAACTGGTGATACTCCATTCTTGATCATTTCTTGAATTTGATAATTTTAGTCATCAGATTCTCATTTCAATCTAATTAAAGATTCATTAAAACTCTAATTTAGTTTTAATCTCCAAAAATCATTAGTTAATGATTTTCCTCAAAGTTAAGAAATTAATCTTATCTTTAACTGGGTTAAAGAACTAATGTTATTCAAACCATAGTTCACAATAAGCCCAAAATCACATTCCATTAACAATGGGATCTTCATGGAAAACCGATCAACATATATAATCGATATGAATTTCCATGTTCGACAACTAATATAAATGGAATAACGACAAAGCCTTTTAAATTCCATATATATTAACAGTCTTCCTCCACAGAAACTCACTTCGATTATTATCAAATCAAATTCGATTATATTCCGATACATTAAGTTGGAAAACTTTACTTTGGAAAATCTCCACTAAATCTTTAATAAAAAGATTTATAAGTTCTAAATCTCATTTCACTGTAAATCGGGTTAAAGAATGAATGTCGCTAAAAACATAGTTCGCAATAAACCAAATTCACATTCCATTTCAAATCCAATTAAATGTTAATTAATCGGTAATTCTTCTCTACATCTTAATTAAAAGACTGATTCTTTTCATACGGGGCTTAAGAACAGTGTTATTGAAGACCCCATCCCATCAGTCTCTAACCGTAAATTAGTAAGAGAACAATTCCCTAAGTATTAATCCCGAAGGCCGAAACCAACATCAGATCAATACCCATAAAACCATTCAACTTAGCCAATCTCTAGTTAGTTTCTAATTTTCTTACCCCATTGGGTTTAAGAACAGTATTATTAAAGATACCATTCACGACACACCCAAAAACCAATTTGATATTAAATACAAGGCTCTGAATAGAAAATATATCGACTTATATTCAATACCAAATTCTGAAACCAACAAATATCGTATTGGAAATAACGATATAAATATATCTTTCAAATTTCCATAACAATATCTGTATAATCACGAAATCCAACATCGAAATATTTCGAAGACAATTCCGATTCAAATCCATTCCAATTCATATATTGGAAGTCCTGGTTATTTTTAAAACCATTTCAAAAATCCAATTTATTTTATTTTAAAATTACTGGATTTCAAATCTAGTTAATAACTAGTTCATTTTGATAAAAATATATTTTTGTCCTTTCAAATATGGATTTTTTCATCCCAATTCTTTCCAAATCATTTGTTATGATTTTACACAAATTACAGATATTTTTAATAATTTTATCAAGGCCTGTACAGTCGATTTCCATAAACGGCCATCGAACTGCACTTATAGCGACCTTTTCCAAATTTGATTTTAACATAATTCCACATCCAACTGTTAGATTTCAAATCTTTTATATTCGTCAGAAAGCTCTTTTCGATACGAACCCAATGGTTCCGGAATTAGGAGAATCCGACGGTCGGATCACCCATAATGTCTATTCGAAGTCAATGGTCGAAATTCGCGAACTACCGCGGTGCGACACGTTCTATTCAGGCCAATAAATATATATAATATATATATTTATTATATACATTTCATCAATTTCTATTTAAAATGTATTTTATAGATCGTTTTAAATTCATTTTGAAAATGATTTCAACTTCCTATTCAATTTTAAATCAAAATTAAATATTCCATATCATTAATATATAAATGATAATATTTTCAAAACATTAGATTTTGAAATCACTTCCTTTTCGATATTCATTATAAAATTGAATAAAATCGATATAAATATCGTTCACGTCAAAATGGCGTTAATCTAATCAACACGGCTTTATATATTTATATATACTCGTGTCCATCCCAAATCGGACATCAAATTCATATTCTGATCTTTAACCGAATATTAATTTAAAATATTCGTTATTTTAAAATATTCATTCTTTCTGAACTGAAATCAGCCACAGTCAATTACCATATAATTTTATTTATATGGATTTCATACAACACATGTATACAACAATAATCAAACACAGTCAACCATCATCCAGAGTGCAATACACAACTGCATAAGCATTAAATATAAATAATTAACGCTTACAACAGCCTGTCAACCAATCGATTGACATACAACTAAATATTGGGATTAGTGTATGTCAAATATCATCCCAATACCCGTGTGGGGTTTTCAATCAACAAACACCAAATATTATTTGTGCAGTTGGGCGATGTGTAAAATATATCGTCCCAATCCATATTAGTAAAATTGGTGTACATAAACAAATCATCCGATATGTAAATGAATATTTATTTATTCATATACACGTTAAAAGTTATATTTTTAATGATAAATAATTTATTTCAACACAGGAATATTTTATACGGTCCATTTCACATCTCAAACAATTTTCGCAACACAATCAAACAAACAAGTCATCCATGGTCTGTGGACGACGGGGAGTAGTTCATATATGCAGTTATAAAATAAATAACTGTATAAAGAAAATTATAGTGAGGAGTTCTCACCTTGGGTTTCCACTCCGCCATTCTTTATTTATTAACGGTTTGGATTTGTTTCACGTTCGTTCTATCGCAATCTGTTACACGCGGTATATGTTAAAAATCACACTTTTACTTTGCTACTTTCTAATTAAAAATCACATTTTTATGCAAGGATATTTCATATAAAAATCACATTTTTTACATGAATAAAAATCATATCTTTTATATCAAGGCTATTTTATTTTTATAAACTGAAAATAAAATTCCATCGTATTTATTTTAACATCTGCAAATAAATACACTGCTTATTTAAATTAAAAGCTAAAAATAAATATCAGTTAACCATCTTCTACCATATTAAAAATTATATTTTCATTCTATGTTATTTATTTGTTTATTTTAAATATTCAAAACAAAATTGCTAAACAAAGTTATTTATATTATTAAAAACAACATTTCTAAACAAAGTTATATATATTTTTAATCACCTTTTTCATACATTGTAATATAAATAAAAGTCATACTTTTATTTTAAAGCCATATATATTAAACCATATTTTTATATAATTCTTTTTATATTTTTCTTGCTTTTAATATAAAAATCAGTATTTTTATTCTATGTTTTTAAAAATGCTAAAAAGAAAACAATGCTCACCGCTGTACATCGTTCTGATAATAGCCGCCTTCTTCAATGCCTAAGGTTCGCCGTTACTTCGCCTGGAGGCCGCTGGAGGATGATCAGTCGTTGCCACGAGGAAGCCCTCCACCTCGCCTCCCCCCCCGACAGCACTGGCGAAATCAATGCCTTATCCCGCCCCCAAGTCTGATCGAAAACCATGCTCTTTGAGGCATAAATTCCAGCATCACTCGCGGCGAAACACCATCTCCTCCGTTGGATTTATTGCTCACATAGAGTACTTCGATTTAGTCTTTGGGAGTTCCATAAATGGATTCGTGGATTTAGAGTTAGGGGAGGAGGAAGGTTTGAATTAGCGGTCATCGTTTTTGAGATGGGAGGGGCGGTTTCTTTCTTTCCGTTGACCATGCGTTAGATGGTTTGACCAATAGGGTTTCAGAGAATTAGGATTATATATATATTTATATTTATTTAATTTCGAAAATACCATTGAATTTGTACGAACTCGAAATCAAACCCAACGATTGTCGCCCCCAGCTAATGTAACGACCCGGAAAATCTGAACCAATTTAAAATTTTTAAATTGGCTAAAATAATGGATTTTAAATATTTTAAATAATGGCGATGAAAACTGAGTTTGAATTGACAATTGAAAACGAATATAATTAATTATAATTATAAACAAGTCCTAAAATGGCGCGGTAGTTCGATAATTCGATTTCAAACTTCAATTGAATATACCGGGTGCAAAATAATCCGGATTTTAGTGAAACCAAAAACATTAGGATCTAATTGATAATATCTTTCCAACGAATCCGAAAAATCAAAATTTCATAGCGGGAATCAAAAGATATGTCCAGTTGAAAATTCTGAATAGTCGCTATGGAATTCAGGCCCTTAAAAATGGACATTTTGCAAACGACCTCGGATTTCGACGAAACCACTTTTGTTGGATCCGTGTTGTAAAGTTATTGCTAGATTTCAAATTCCATAATTTTTCGAATCAATATGTGAGCGTGGCAAAGGAAAACGCGTTTGACCAGTTTCTGTTGATTTTAATCGACTGGAAATTGGACATTTTTCAAACGGTCTCAGAATTCGACGAAACTAGTTTTGTTAGGACCGTATCGTCAATACGAAATTAGAAAATATTTTTTTGGAATTTTTCTAGTTAGTATGTGACCCCGGTAATTTGAAATGTACGTTTAAAATTCAACATAAGGATTTAAATGTAAATTCAACGGAAACTATTCGAAACAATCGAATCAGCTTACGATACATATCCCATTGTGTTCGGAATGGGGGTAAAACGCTATGGACGACAGGCGGTGGGCCTCGTTTCGAGGTCGTATGTGAAAGTCAACTTTTTTGAAAAAAGTAAATAATAAAATAATAAAAATAAATTTTAATTCCCTCCCTTTATTCCTCTTCTCTAGCCCGTTTGCTATAACCTGTTCAATAAATATGCATGTACATATATATACAGTTCTTATCATTTATCATTTTCTATTCAACTTCATATTTGATTTCTGTTTGGTTTAAAGACACCATTTATTCTAATGTTACATACATAGGTGCAAATCATTTCATTAGCTAATTAATGAATATTTCATCTCATATATGTTTATTTTGAACAAGTGGCTATTTTTAACACTTCACATTTCAACGATTTATGCATACAATAAAAACGTGATTTTTATTGTAAAACAATTCATTTCAAAATACTATTTTTCTATATAGTTCATATAGGTGATAAAAATAGGATTTTTATCATAAAACAATTTCTTTTAAAACGAGATTATTTTACACAGTTCATAATACCCCCATTTCGAACGCAATAGGATATGTTTCGTAAGTCAACTCGGCTGTTTCGATCATTTTCCGTCAAAATCAAAATATAAATCTATTTTTTTGAATTTGAACGCACATTTCAATTTACCGGGGCCACATACGGACCCCAAAAATTCCAGAAAAATAAATCTGGCTATGTTTTTATGACATGGTCCTAACAAAACAAATTTCGTCAAATTTGGTGACCGTTTGAATAACGTTCATTTTCCAGTCGATTAAATTCAAACTGAAATGACCAAACACGTTTAAATGCGCCACGCTTACATATCAATTCCAAAAATTATGAAAATTGGAATCTTGCAATAACTTGACATTCTAAATCCAACAAAAGTGGTTTTGTCAAAAACGGAGGTCGTTTGCAAAACCGCTAGTTTTAAGGGCTATATTTCCATAACGACTATTCTGAATTTTCAATCGCGCATAACTTTTTATTCCCGCTATGAAATTTCAATTTTTCGGATTCGTTGGAAAGATATTTTCAAATAGATTCTAATATTTTTGGTTTCACTAAAATCCGATTTATTTTGAATCCTGTACATTCAATTGAAATTTGAAATCGAATTTTAAACTACCGCACCATTTTCAATTCCTTTTATAATTAAAATAAATATTTATATCCTAATTTCGATTTAAATAATTTTATACATTCTAATTCTATTCAAAATAAATTTCTCTTCATTATTATTTAAAATGAATCATTTTAAATATTCAAAATTCATTAAAACCGCCAAAATAAAAAAAATGGTTCTGATTTTTCGGGTTGTTACAATCTTCCCCACTTAAAATCTTTTCATCCTCGAAAAGGAACGGAGCTGAAAGTTGTTTTTCTAATCAACTCAATTTTCAATTTGACTTTCGTTCTTCAACTTTTCAGTTTCTAAGAATTTTCCAATTCTTCAAAAATTTGGCTAACACCCTAAATTTTTGAAAAATTTCGCCATAACCTCCTTTGTATGGGGAGCACCGGAAAAATCCCCAAACCGCCATATAGGCCCTCTCATCTCAAAAAGAAAAAGAAAAAGCCAATCGGCTCATAAATTCATCCAAACCCAAGAAATATAGTAAACATGTACCTATTTGTCGGGCATACAATTTTATTCCTCTTCTCTAGCCTCCTGCTATGACCTGCTCAATGTATATACATGTATATGCATGCAATCTCAAACAATTTTCAATTCAGTTCAACATTTGATACAATTTGGCTATATTTACCTTACATTCACATAATGGTTTAAATGAATAATCCCACAACACAACCATCAGTCAATTTGTTGATTAGGATTTCAAATGCATAAATTTAATATATATATATTAAAAAAAAATCATCTTTTTGGTGCCAAATCAGAACAATAAAACCTATCTAGTTTCGGTTCTCACACCAGTCAACTGGAATCATATAGATATCCCACTTTCGGAACTCAAACACAAACTACTGATGCTATATAGTCATCAATAGAATCATCATCGGGCGACTAGAGTGTGATTCTATATCCATCCAATATATTAAAACTTTGAACATACGTTCATGACACGTATATGCAAAATCTTATATACTCGATTATCCAGAATAAAATAAAATAATATACTCAAATATGTATAATAGATTAAATTTTCAAAACAAAATTGGTTTTCATTTTTTTTTAAAAAAACCTCTCCTTCAACTCGTTCTAGGATGCTATTGATCCCATCTCTAACGAGTCATTCTTATTGGATATTACTAATCCAGTCTCTGATGAATTCTTTCGTTCGGTTCTAACGTGCCTTGTTTTCGAGCTCTATAAACCAAAGCTCTGATACCAAATGTAACGACCCGAACTTCCCCATAAAGGAAAGTCCGGATTGAGTTGAGAACAAGACGAATCAAAACACAAACAGAAGAACATTTCATTGCTTATTACAACAATTCATATTAGAGTACAAGAATATACAGAGTATGAACAAATAATATACATTTGATAAATATCAGAGATTTACACTTTACATTACAGCGGAAAATAATACAAAACACAACTGAAAGAGACAAACGGGTACAGAGCTTTCTGAATATCATTCCAACTGTAAACCAGTATCATGTGAATATATATCTGCAAAACCAAAACTACTAGCTGCCCATATGGAAAATAGGGGCACCCAGAGTTTAGGTTAAAATAATAAACTCCAAGTCAGTCATGTGACTGGTGTGAGAACAAAAACAGTTATTCAAAGCTTTTCTTTAAAGTTAGGTAAATCAAGGGACCGCACCGTATAACATGAAACGGGTTTACCCCCAAGAATACCAGTGCATAGAACAAACATCGCAATGCTAAATAAAGAACAATGAAGCTATTATAAGATTCAGGTCCCATCACACAATGCAACGCAAGCCGGAGGATAGAGTTTTACCTTATAATAGCCAAATATGCTTGGTACGTGAAATTTCATATTTTATTATTACTATAAGTGAAGAAATCAACTTCAAATATAAATGTATCAATCATAGATGACATAATGCCCTATCCCACTATGTCGTCATACTAGGCTCTACAATCAAAACCGAAATGTCACATATTGGAAGTTGGATTTCCATCTGTGAACCAAGGCAAGGGATCGTCCTTACCGCTTCAAGATGCTCTAGCCCGCCTTTTAGGATCAGAGCTCGAGTGACCCTTGGATCGTCAGGGCTGGTCCACTTGGTGTGGATTAAAATGCCTGAACCATGTGTTTCCCCGCCCTATGGGGCGTAAGTCTGGTCTTTATCATCCATCGGCCCCGCAGTGCCGATATATCTGAGGCGCCTCGCTATCCATTATCCACATAAGTAAAACGTCAGGGCGTGCAAAACCCTGACACCACTCCTAGCTAGAAGGAAACGCAAGCCCTTCCTGATGTCCTCTCCCGTTTCTGGTTCACACCGGCGTGCGAGGCTCGCGAATTAACGCTATACACAAAGCTATGCCATATTAAAGCCGTGCTTTGATCATCAACCACAAGACTCTAATTTTCAACAGGAGCCTTAATGATTTGCATCTCAGCATTCCACATAGGAAATTCATGCTATGCAACTAATGTCTATCAATCACACAGAATGAAATCCGATGTCAGACACACATCCACTTACAAGTTCATTATAGATCTGAACGAAACTGGAAGCACCTTATTCCTCATCCCGTATGTCCAATAGAGGAGAGAGGTCCTCGCATATCCGGTCGATCTCCAAATACGTCTGGAACAATCACCACTTATTACCATGTCTTTGGTGTACATCCCAATCAAGACATCAGTAATCATCCAAACGATGTGAAGACTTCTGGTCTTCAACCACCGTCTTCATTGTCGACTCATCGCCGATTCAGTTATTCAGAATGGGATAAACCCGGTCTTTCCGTATAACTCGCGTATATAATAAACAAGTGCTATACAAACACAACATACGCATCATTCCAATTCAGAATATTCTTTTATTCAAATATTCTTATACTTTGGGAAAGGTTCCCATTAATTTTATCAAAGATAAATTCTTTAAATTTATTCTTTAATCCTCCTTTGGATATCAATTCAAACCAAATTAAGGTTATCCAAACTAGTCAGGATTAGCGCACCTTACCGAAGTAATCATTTATTTTATTTCCCAATCCCAACCTATTCATCTCATGAAGTAAATCTGGTAATACTTCATATCTAGCACCCCGGTGTTATCGGTAAAATTAATTACCATTTCACATTCAAATCTAATTAAAGATTTAACTATCGCTTGGAGCAAAACTTGTGATACTCCATTCTCGATCGTTTCTTGAATTTGATAATTTTAGACATCAGATTCTCATTTCAATCTAATTAAAGATTCATTAAAACTCTAATTTAGTTTTAATCTCCAAAAATCATTAGTTAATGATTTTCCTCAAAGTTAAGATATTAATCTTATCTTTAACTGGGTTAAAAAACTAATGTCACTTAAAACACTGCTCACGATAAACCCAAAATCACATTCCATTAACAATGGAATCTTCACGGAAAACCGATCAACATATATAATCGATATGAATTTCCGTATCCAACTACTAATATAAATGGAATAACGACAAAGCTTTTTAAACTCCATATATATTAACAGTCTTCCTCCACAGAAACTCACTTCGATTATTATCAAATCGAATTCCATTCTATTCTAATATATTAAGTTGGAAAACTTTACTTTGGAAAATCTCCACTAAATCTTTAATAAAAAGATTTATAAGTTTCAAATCTCATTTCATTGAAAATCGGGTTAAAGAACGAATGTCGCTATAAACACAGTTCACAATAAACCCAATTCACATTCCATTTCAAATCCAATCAAATGTTAACTAATTGGTAATTCTTCTCTACATCTTTATTAAAAGATTTATTCTTTTCACATGGGGCTTAAGAACAGTGTTACTGAAGACCCCATCCCATCAGTCTCTAACCGTAAATTAGTAAGAGAACAATTTCCTAAGTGTTAATCCCGAAGGCCGAAACCAACATCAGATCAATACCCAGGAAACCATTCAACTTAGCCAATCTCCAGTTAGTTTCTAATTTTCTTACCCCATTGGCTTTAAGAACAATATTATTAAAGAGACCATTCACGACAAACCCAAAAACCAATTTGATATCAAATACAAGGCTCTGAATAGAATATATATCGGCTTATATTCAATATCAAATTCCGAAACCAACAAATATCGTATTGGAAATAACGATATAAATATATCTTTCAAATTTCCATAACAATATCTGTATAATCACGAAATCCAACATCGAAATATTTCGAAGACAATTCCGATTCAAATCCATTCCAATTCATACATTGGAAGTGCTGGTTAATTTTTAAAACCATTTCAAAAATCCAATTTATTTTATTTAAAAATTACTGGAATTCAAATCTAGTTAATAACTAGTTCATTTTGATAAAAATATATTTTTATCCTTTCAAATATGGAATTTTTTATCCCAGTTCTTTCCAAATCATTTATTATGATTTTACACAAATTATTGATATTTTTAATAATTTTATTATGTCCCGTACTGTCGATTTCCATAAACGGCCATCGAACTACACTTACAACGACCTTTTCCAAATTTGATTTGGACATAATTCCAAATCCAACCATTATATTTCAAATCTTTTATATTCATCGGAAAGCTCTTTTCAATACGAACCCAACAGTTCTGGTTTTAGGAGAATCCGACTGTCGCATCTCCCGTAATGTCCATTCGAAGTCAATGGTTGAAATTCGCGAACTACCGCGACGCGTTCTATTCAGGCCATTAAATATATATAATATATGTTTTATATATTTCGTCGATTTCCATTTAAAACATATTTTGTAAATCGTTTAAATTCGTTTTGAAACGATTTCAACTTCCTATTCAATTTTAAATCGAAATTGAATATTCCATATCATTAATATATAAATGATAATATTTTCAAAACATTAGATTTTGAAATCACTTCCTTTTCGGTATTCATTATAAAATTGAATAAAATCGATATAAATATCGTTCACGTCAAAATGGCGTTAATCTAATCAAAACGGCTTTATATATTTATCTATACTCGTGTCCATCCCAAATTGGACATCAAAATCATATTTTGATATTTGATTGAATATTATTTTAAAATATTCTTTATTTTAAATTGTTCGTTATTTTAAAATATTCATTCTTTCTGAACTGGAATCAGACACAATCAATTACATATAATTTTATTTAAATGGATTTCATACAACACATGTACACAATAATAATCAAACACAGTCAGCCATCATCCAGAGTGTATTACACAACTGCATAAGCATTAAATATATAAAATTAACGCTTACAACAGCCTGTCGACCAATCGATTGACATAAAACTAAATATTGGGATTAGTGTATGTCAAATATCATCCCAATACCTGTGTGGGGTTTTCAATCAACAAACATTGAATATTATTTGTGCAGTTGGGCGATGTGTATAATATATCGTCCCAATCCATATCAGTAAAATGGGTGTACATAAACAAATCGTTCGATTTGTAAATGAATATTTATTTATTCATATACACATTAAAAGTTATATTTTTAATGATAAATAATTTACTTCAACATAGAAATATTTTATACAGTCCATTTCACATCCCAAACAATTTTCACAACACAATCAAACAAACAAGCCATCCATGGTCTGTAGACGACGGGAAGCCGTTCATATATGCAGTTATAAAATAAATAACTATATAAAGAAAATTATAGTGAGGAGTTCTCACCTTGGGTTTCCAATCCGCCATTCTTTATTTCTGAACAGTTTGGATTTCTTTCACGTCCATTTTATTGCAATCTGTTACACGCGGTATATGTTAAAAATCTCACTTTTACTTTGCTACTTTCTAATTAAAAATCACATTTTTATGCAAGGATATTTCATATAAAAATCACATTTTTTTACATGAATAAAAATCATATCTTTTATATCAAAGCTATTTTATTTTTATAAACTAAAAATAAAATTCCATCATATTTATTTTAACATCTGCAAATAAATACACTGCTTATTTAAATTAAAAGCTGAAAATAAATATCAGTTAACCATCTTCTACCATATTAAAAAATCTATTTTCATTCTATGCTTTTTATCTTTTTTTGTAAATATTCAAAACAAAATTTCTAACAAAGTTATTTATATTATTAAAAACAACATTTCTAAACAAAGTTATTTATATTTTTAATCACCTTTTTCATACATTGTAATATAAATAAAAATCATACTTTTATTTTAAAGCTATATATATTAAACCATATTTTTATATAATGCTTTTTATATTTTTCTAATATAAAAGTCAAATCTTTATTCAATGTTTTTAATATAAAAATCAGTATTTTTATTCTATGTTTTTAAAAATAATAAAAAGAAAACAATGCTCACCGCTGTACATCGTTCTGATAATAGCCACCTTATTCGATGCCTAGGGTTCGTCATTGCTTCGCCTGGAGGCTGCCGGAGGATGATCAGTCGCTGCCACGAGGTAGCCCTCCACCTCGCCTCCCCCCTCCAACAGCACTGGCGAAATCGATGCCTTATCCCGCCCCCAAGTATGATCGAAAACCGTGCTCTTTGAGGCATAAATTCCAGCGCCACTCGCGACGAAACACCATCTCCTCCGTTGGATTTATTACTCACATGGAGTACTTCGATTTAGTCTTTGGGAGTTCCATAAATGGATTTGTGGATTTAGAGTATGGGGAGAGGGAAGATTTGAATTGGTGGTTGTCGGTTTTGAGATAGGAGGGGCGGTTTCTTTCTTTCTATTGACCACGCGTTAGATGGTTTGAGCATTAGGGTTTTAGAGAATTAGGTTTTTATATATATATATATTTATTTAATTTCAAAAATACTGTTGTGTTTATAAGAACTTGAAATCAAACCCAACGATTGTTGCCCCTAGCTAAATACCACCATTCCGAACACAATGGGATATGTTTCGTAAGCCAGTTCAGCTGCTTCGATCAGTTTTCGTCAAAATCAAAATATAAATCTATATATTGAATTTGAATGCACATTTTAATTTACCAGGGCCACATACGGACCCCGAAAATTCCAGAAAAATAAATTTGGCTATGTTTTGACGATACAGTCCTAACAAAACTAATTTCATCAAATTTGGTGACCGTTTGAAAAACGGTCATTTTCCAGTTGATTAAATTCAAACTGAAATGACCAAACTTGTTTAAATGCGCCATGCTTGCATATGATTCCAAAATTTATGAAAATTGGAATCTAGCAATAACTCGACATTCCAGATCCAAAAAAAAGTGGTTTCGTAAAAAACAGAGGTCATTTACCAAACTGCTAGTTTTAAGGGCTATATTTCCATAGCGACTATTCTGAATTTTCAATTGGGCATAACTTTTTATTTCCGCTATGAAATTTCAATTTTTTCGGATTCGTTGGAGAGATATCTTCAAACAGATTCTAATATTTTTGGTTTCACTAAAATCCGGTTTATTTTGAATCCTGTACATTCAACTGAAATTTGAAATCAAATTTTCAAACTACCGCACCATTTTCAATTCCTTTTATAATTAAAATAAATATTTATCTTCTAATTTCGATTTAAATAATTTTATATGTTCTAACTCTATTGAAAATAAATTTCTCTTCATTATTATTTAAAGTAAATCATTTTAAATATTCAAAATTCATTAAAACTACCAAAAAAATAAATAAATTTGTTTCTGATTTTCCGGGTTGTTACATGTACCAATCTCCTCGCTAATAGCCATGCCTCCACCGTAATGATGTTGTCCCGCCTAAAGCCGACCCCCTCCTCCGTAATGTCATCCCTTCCAGCCGCAAGCCATGCAAACCAAGATCCAAAGCCTTCAACCCCTGTTGTTGTAACATCCTGCAGTCCGCCGCCAAGCCTCGCCACATCACCTGTTTTGTGCTTCCATTCCCCGCAGAATTCACATGTCTTATTTGTCTCGCACCTGGCCTTCCCGATCCCCAAAAAATTCATCGTTTGGAACCAACTCCGCTGGCCCCTCCTCCTATGAAATCCTCACCCAGTGCCACACCCTCTTGATTTACCGCCAAATCCGATAGCTCACCAGAACCCTGGAAGCCGAGAGCCTTATCCTTCTTCTTCCCCCTTGCGTGAGTACTATGTTTTGTCTGTGGAGGTATTAGTGTGCATGTGTACTGTATTGTGTGGGTCTTATATTTTTAGTGTGTAGTTTATTTTGTTTTGTTTTGTGTGTGTGTGTGAGTCGTTTGTTATGTGTGTGTGAAAAGGTGTATAGTGTTTTGCTGAGTGATGTGTTTTTAAATTTGTGCTTCTGTGTGTTTCAATCTTAAGAAAAAAAATTGTGTTGAGTTTATTTGTGTGCCATATGGTGTATTTTATATATTATTTATAATATATATATATATATATTTGTTGGTGTGGGATATGTTGATTTTATTTAAAATATATAATATATATATTTTGTAAATGATTTATTGTGGGTATATATATGTATAATATTTTTATAAGAAATTTGTTGTTTTTTATTTTATTTTTGGTTTTAGCTTGGTGTGTTTCAAAATCTGTCCCAATAACCCAATAGTCGCGTTATCCACTGAAAATTCCCTTTGCCTCTTATAAATTAAAATATTGAGTTCTTTATCAAGCTGAAACTATTTTGAATCGTGCCTGGAACTCCATCCTATGTCAATCCATCTACTGTCTCCGCTTTTATGCCACGAAAGGTGAGTTTATCTCACACCTGACTCACATTTATTTCATGGATATTAGATTAGCTATTTAACTGTAATGAAATGTGTAGAGCTGCTATTAGAAATTGTTTGTTTAAAATGTACACTTTCATGTATGACACGAAATTTATATGACACATAGGTGCATGGATTTTATATGAATTATGACGTGACCGGCGCTATACGATGATGTGATATGTTGTTGATTTCCCCAGTTTAAGAAAATCACTAAGGGTTGAAATGATACTTACCCGGACGGACATTAGAATAGGAAAAATCGTTATGGGTTGAAATGATAGACCTGAACGATTTTTACTGAATTTGGGATCGTGGGTTGAAATGATAGACCCATGGAAATTTTATAAATTGCGGCTTGAAATGATAAATATCTGTATCACTTAACCGTAGGGTAGAAAACTATATACAGACACCGTTGGTCATATTTTCGAAGTACAGTGATTTGGAAATTTTGTCTTAAAATAGTAATTTAAGATTTTATAGTTCTATATTTATATTATAAGATTTTAAACTTATATTTATAAATTTTAAATTATATGCTTTAAAATGATTTTTATAAGTACATATAGATTTAAATACTTATATAAGATTTTACTTATAATTTTATTTATTTTAAACTACATAGTTTAATTATATAAATATTTTAAAACTTTTATATATTATATTATAGTATTATTTCTTTTAATACTATTTTTTAAACTTATATATATTTATAATCTACATTCTAATTAATTTTAGAATTTTATAAACTTATATATATTCAAAATTTATTTTCTTATATATATATATTATAAACTTTAATAATAAACTCAAGATGGATAAGTTAGATTTCGCGATTTAAATTCAAAGTTTAAAGATGTAAATATATATAACGATAATTGAAAAATGAATGAATTCATATTAAGTTTTGGATTCGAATTGATACGAACTTTTGGTAGAAATAAATTTGAATTAGGCAAAAGGGAAATGAATTTGAATTGCGTAAATTGATGTCTAAATTGAAATTTATAATTGATAAGAAATTGAATTTGAATTGTTTTAAATTATGAATTTTGATAAGAAATGAGTGTGAATTGGGTCAATTGATTTATTTTAAATTTATAATCGATATGAATTGAATTCAATTTTAAGTGATTAAACATGAATTGGAATATATATAGATGTTATATGCAGAATTGGTTTTTATATCGTTTGGTTTGAATTAAGAATTTGTCAAATCGATGTATAAGAATGGTTTTAAATCGTAATTTGTTTGAATGGAAAAATAAGATTTTGATTCAAAATGTAGAAGTAACAATCTTGAACCATATGACTTGAATTATAAAGTACTATATGTTTTGTTTAAAACTGAAATGTAAGTTTTGACTTGAATTATACATTTTGAATTCGAACCAAATGTTGAATTCATATGAATCGATTTGAAATGTTTTCTTATAAAGGTAGAAATTGAATTATTTGAATTGTTTTGAACTTGAAATTTTGCAAATATAAACCGAACCAAATTATTATCGAAGTTAAATAGTATAGTATTAATTTATACTGTTTTTTGAGATCTTTCTGATGTGGATTCGAAATCGATTTGATTTAAGCGATTTAAGTTAGTTATTTTCAAAATTGAATGTAATTGAAGTTAGATATTTCATTTTGATTTCGAATTTGAATATGAGATTTCATATAAACTATTTTATAAAGTGATTTATAAAATAATGATCACGGTGTGAAAAATGTAAACGACTGGTTGTTAAAGAGACCGGGATCGGCTATTGTCATACTATCTGCCAATACCGAAACCAATTTAACAACTGTGTATGCGGTGGAGTTCCAGAATGAAGGGGATGATTTGGCGAACTACTCTATTTTTGTATTTCATATTAAGTACGAGACCTTGACTACCTTGAGTCATCCTGATGTGGCTAAAACAGGAGCTACGCACGGACCAAGTGAGGTCATACCTCCTATTGAGCACACTTCTTCGATTTTATTCTATTATTGTTGAGATTCGATTTGGGCCCTTTTAATTATGGGAGTGTGTTTTGAGGTGGGTGGTAGTAGCTACTATGCGCTACCACCAGCTCGGCTCCGCAAACGGTGAATCCACCCTGGCATTCCTTGCGTGCTTTCTCACATGCCTTATACGAGCCCACTACGATTTTGTTTTGTACTGTTTTATATGGAGTACCCTCTGATAAACCTCCAGTTTACAGAGGAATTAAGGTACTGTATATACTATGGGAACGATGTAAGGGTAATCATGGTAATCCCGCTTACGCTATTTTGATATTTTTACATTACTGATAGACACTATTGTATATAGCGTATTATACTATATAGTATTAGTTTGACGGATCCTTAGAGGATGGTGGTCCCAAACATCCTTTAAGTTACTGATTGCATTTCATCGAACATTTCATTTGAGTTGATTTACTTCAATGAGAATGTCAGTCATGATCCGAGTTGTTTTGTTTTACATTATTGCTTGGGTTAGATTGAGTTTCCAGTTTCGAGATTCACTCTTGGAGTTTGGAGCTTATATTGGATTTTTGCTCACCTATATCTATCTGTTGATCAGTTGTTCTAGTCATTCAGTTACTTCTGTCATTCTGTTTTAGACTGTTATCAGTTATTTATTGTATTAGACTTCCGCTGTAACTCTGATGTAAAATTTATTTAGTAGTTTCATGAACAACTATTATATGTTGTATTTTCCAACTGAGAGATATTATATTACCCTGTATCTGTGTCCGTGATCTGTGATTCTATGATTTGTTCTTTTTGCCCCAGAGCTAATAACAATCTGTTGTTTTGGACATTTCGAGTTGACATGTTTTGTCGATTCGGCATAATCAAAATGGCGGGTCGTTACATTCAAAGTTAAACTCATTTACGTCAATATATTAACCATGTATGCATTATAATATTAATGTCAAAAGCTTACAGTTTAAAATTTATTTATTATTAACAAAACATTGTACAATATCATTTAACATTGTACATTTAAGTTGATATGTTTAAATTAATTATGTGATTTTGGATCCAATAAATAAATTCAATCAATAAATTGTTGTTAATTCATATAATTAACGCTAAATGTGGTGTTTTAAAATGTACACCATGTTCATGTCATAAAAGTGGCAAAATTAGTTTTTCTTCTAAATATAAAGTTAAATAAGTCACACAGTTTAAGTATTATATGTAAACAGTGACTTACGCGGAAATTCCAGTCAGTGAGGGCCAAAAAAAATTCATGTTCATGGTAAAATATAAATGGCAGTTTTAACTATACTAAATTTGTAGCCAAATAAGTTGAACAGATTACCTCGCATAAGCAATCCTACCTACTCCAAAAATTGATAACAAGGAACAAACACATCCAGTTGCACTGGAACCAGTTACACTTCCAGGCACTCTTCTCCCTCTCTTTTTCTCAGCTATTCCTTGAGCTTCATTCTGGGTTATTTAAGTTCTGCGACCGCCGTTCCGATTAAGAAATAAGTTGCAACAAGCAAGAATCCTGAACCTTCAAATGCCCGCCAAGTCAATATCCCCAGCAAAAGCGCAGCTCCAATACCAGAAACTGACAAACCCAATAAGAGAATGGGATATCCAAGAATGAATATGAGCAAATTGTTCACGATTGAAGAGTGCTAAGTGGGCGGATAGGATCTGACTAGGTCCACCACGGTGGATTGGAGGGCGTAGATTTGTTGGACAGAAACCGATTTAAGGAGGCGGTAGCATTCTAGAGAACTAGGGTTTGACTTGGGAAGATTTAGATTGGTTTTGTGATTGAAATTAACGAATGAGTGAGGAGAGGGGAAGATCGGAGAACTGTGAAAGCCATTGAGTGTGAATTTGCAAATAGTCTTCAGAAAAGCCCTACGATGCTTGAGCATAGCCATGGCCTCAGCCTCACCAAAAGAATGTGAAATTAAATTAATGAGACTGAGAAAGAGTTAAAGATGGATGACACTAAATCCAAATTTATTCATTGACTAATCTCATTATTTTATCACCTTCCTTATTTCTTTATTTCTCCTGAAGTACAATCGCTTTCTTCCTAACCATTTTATCAGATTACACCATATGTGCTTAAATATCGAAATCCGAGTGGGGGCGCCCGACCCCGCTGGGCCAACACTATGTACGTCCTTGTGTGTAAACAAAAATAAAAAATCTAATATATTACACACTTATCTCAATAAATTTATCATAAATTAAAGAAAAAAATTCCCACTTTAATACCTACATTTTAACATATCTACAATTGTTTGTTGAACCTTCTCAATTCTTTTGTCATGTTTTATATTTTAATCCATATGTTCCTACTCATAAATCTTAAATTCTAATTATTAAAATATCTAATAGAGTATTTAGTCCATTTTTCAAATAACTGTTTAAAATATATTCTAATTTTAATATGTACATTCATATTAAAAACGGTATTTTTTTCCATGCAAATATAAAGATTTATAAATCACATAACATGAACTATGTCTATCAACGATAATGATAAAATTAATTTGTTAATTAGTTATGAGTCATCTACATCAAGAATTTACTGTATATTATATTATAAAATTCTTTTTTGACATTAATAACTGAACAACAAATTTATACATTTTTTGCAAATTTCTTTTTCAGTTCTTCCTGCTATGTTAAGATAACTTCGTAATTTTACATTAACTAATTTAAATAAAATTTGTTAAATAATATTTGCTAATTCATCAAATAAATTACTAATATACATTAATTTCAACATATGTATCTACATTAAAAAAAATAACTGAAAAAAAATCTTAAATATATACACATACATGTTGTTTGTGTAAGTTGTAGAACATAAATTATACACAAACAATTATAATAATTTTAATTGGTAGTTTATGTATTTCACGTCAAAGTTTTTCATATATTACACAAAAAAATCTCGTTTTAACATTAAAATAATGAATAATAGTTTTTATAATATTATCATGTGAAACGCATGGGTTAAACATTATTAAAATAAAGAAATTAGAATCTATTGGAGAGAAGAAAGGGAAGAGACTTTTATTCATTTAAGATACTAGTTATATATTTCTACATTGGCTTCTTTATATATAGACCTTGGAACTAGTGATTAAACTTATCTCATGATGTAGGACTAAACAGAAAATTACAAAAGCATATTCACTTACATATTACAACACTCCCCTTTGAATATGCATCTTCAAAATCTCAAATGCTCTGCTAACTTGGAGTTGTCCCTTTTGAAACATATATGATGATTGCACCACCTTATTATTATCTTGTTTGCATATATCTATTCAATCGATATAGCTATCGTATGTTGCCTTACTGAAAAATCATTATTTGAAAAACCCAATGGGAAAACCTTGAACGAGGAAAAGAGTGCAACGTGTGAGATTATAGATATCATACTAAAATGATATTCCTGCTAAAATTTTGATACTTTGGGATCAAAACAATGCCTCGTTAAAACCGTAGTAAGAAAAACCCATTTAGAAAAAAAATAGTGAAGGAAAGAGTATGATGACATATTTCAACATCTCACTTCATCTAATGAAGCTTGATACTTCTGGATCAGGATAGTGTCTAGTTAAAAACCTTACTAAGAAAAAACCCATGGGAAAAATCTTAGTAAAGGAGAAAAGAGTACAATATAGTATGGCATATTTCGATAAATTACTACATCAAATAGAGATTGATACTTCTAGATCAATGTAATGCCTCGTTGTAGCCGTAATAAGAAAACCATAATGGAAAAAATCTTGAATAAAAAAGAGAGTACATTAAAACTTATTTTCGTATGTTACTTTATGGATTGATACTTCTAGATCAAAATAATGCCTTATTAAAAACCTTACTAGAAAAACCTAGTGGGAAAAATCTTAGTTAAGGAAAAAAAATGCATTATAATTGAACATCCCAGATTTTTAGCAATTGAATATTTAATTTATTTAAAAATTTAAACAATGATTTGGGAATTTAAACAAACTCAAGTTTTATGATTTTGAGTATGATATTAATATAAAATAGAGAAATAATAAATTTAATTCAGAAATAGTCGAAATAAGTTGGTTTTGTAATACAGTATGAATTGGACAATATAAAAGGATTTAATTAAGTTTAGATTTGAATTATAATAAGAAATTCATTTATTAAATGATGTTTTAGTGTATTAATTTTAATTTAATTAAAACGAGCCCCAACATCGCGGTAGTTTGTAGTTTTACGATTTGAACTTCAATTGAGTATACATGATCCAATATAAGTCGGAATTCTTTGAAATAAGAATCTTCTGGATCTATTAGATTTTAGTTTTCAAATGAAAGAGAAAAAAAATCAAGATCTCATCTTTCAATTTTGAGCTATGTCAAAATCAAATTTTTGGAAAATCATTTATGAACCATAATGATTTATTTAATGAAATAAAAGGATTTTGAATTAATTGAATATCAATTTAACTTGAAAAATGAAAATATCGAGTTTAAAACTCAAACTAGTTTATTGTAAAGTTATGTATAATTCTATTTGAATATATATGATAATAATAATTTGCTTTTATTAAATTGAATTGTTTGAAATTAATTTATATTTTATCATTTAAATTTAACACTTGAGAATAGCCATTTTTGCAAATGACCTCGAATTTCAATGAAACGAACTTTATTAAATCTGTAATGACTAATTATTGTAAGATTTCAAGTTTCGAGTTAATCAGAGTTATTATGTGAGCGTGCACAAAATAAATGTATATCGATTAACGATTTAATATGTAACGTTCCGAAATCCCCTGGTCTCCGAAGAGAAGAGAAATAGCGGTTTGTTTGAGAACACGATGCGTCAAAACACAAACAATAGAACATTTTATTGCTATTACAACAATTTATATCAGAGTACAAGAATACATCAGAGTTCAAATAATACACATCAGAAAAATATCAGAGATTTAAATAACAAAACAGTGGAAAATATATACATAAATAAAATGTGCAATGAAAATACATCAACTACCAAAACTGAATGAAATACACAGATACAAAGCTTTCCGAATATAGATCTAGTTGTAATACATAATCCTATGAATAGAAACATCTGCGAAAACCAAAACTACTAGCCGCCCGTATGGAAAATATAGGCATCCAAAGTTCAGGTTAAAACAATAAACTCTGAGTCAGTCATGGGACTGGTGTGATAACAAAAACAGTTATTAAATCTTTTCTTTAAAGTAAACTAAATCATGGGACCACGCCGTATAACATGGAACGGGTTTACTCCACGTGAATCTCAATTTAAAATAAAACAACGCAATGCTTTTTTGAATGAAGTTATTATAAGACTCAGGTCCTATCACACAATGCAACGCAAGTCGAAGGATAGATTTTTCCCTTATAATAGCCAAACATTATTAATACGTTTAAAACAAATCATTTTTGTTATTACTATAAGTGCATAGTGTCAAAACAACTTCAAATATAAATGTATCAATCATAGACAACATCGATACCATATATCATGTCGCCATACTAGTTCTACAACTAAAACCGAAAAATATTGTACTGGAAATTGGATTTCCATCTATGGGTCGAGGCAAGGGATGTCTCCTCAACGATTCGAGACAATCTAGCACATGTCTCAGGGCTCGGACGCTAGCGAGCCCTTGGATGCGGTAGGGCCAGTCCACAAATACTTTAATGGATTAATTATTCCTGAACAATACGTTTCCCGGTCCTATCGGACCCATCTATGAGCCACTAGGGACTCAATATCGAGGCGCCTCGCAATCCATCATCCACATAAGTAAAAATGTCTGGGCTTCATACCATGACACCACTCCTAGCTAGAAAGAAACGCAAGTTCTCCCTACAGTCACTATCCCTTTTTTGACTCATACCGTGTGTGAGGCTCGCGAATTAATGTTATACACAAAGCTATGATATTTAAAGCCATGCTTTCATAATCAACCACAAGACTCTGCTTTTCAACAAAAGCCTTGATCATTTTCATCTTAGCATGCCACACTGACAATCCACTCCATACGACTGATGTCTATCAATATATAACCTCTAAGCTCGCACATCTCAGAGAAGGGTGCTAAGCAAGAGAATAAATTCTCCGTCACCAAACAAATATATATTCAATAGAAATCAATCAACACAGAATGAAATCCAATGTCACACACATCCATTTACAAGTCCGTTCTAGGTCTGAACGAAACCGGAGGCACCTTATTCCTCGTCCCATATGTCCAATACAGGAGAGAGGTCCTCGCATATCCGGTCGATCTCCAAGTACGTCTGGACGATCACCACTTATTACCTTGTCTTGGGTGTACAGCCCAATCAAGACATCAGCAACCATCCAAACTATGTGAAGATCTCCGGTCTTCAACCACTGTCTTCATCGTTGACTTTTAGTCGTCGTATTAATTTTTCAGAGTGGGTTAAACCTAGTCTTTCCGAATAACTCGCGTATTTTATAATCAATATCAAGTGCTACAAAAACACATCATACGCCTCATTCTAATTCAGAATATTCTTTTATTCAAATATTCACATCTTTAGGAATAGGTTCCCATTATTTTTATCAAAGATAAATTCTTTTAAATTTATTCTTTAATCTTCTTTTGAATATCAATTTTAAAAGATTTTATTTTGTCTTTTAACAATCCCAAACCAAATTAAGGTTTATAAAACTAGTCGGGATTGTCGCGCCTTACCAAAGTAATCCTTTATTTTATTAATCCCACATCCCATGGAGCAAAACTGGTAGTACTCCATATCTAACACCAACGGTGCTATTGGTAAATTTAATTATCATTTCACGTTCAAATCTAATTAAAGATTTAACTATCGCTTGAAGTAAAACTGGTGATACTCCATTCTCGACCATTTCTTGAATTCGATAAATTTAATTATCCCATTCTCATTTTAATCTATTTAAAGATTTATTAAAACTCCAACCTGGGTTTAATATAAAAAATCATTACTGTATGATTATTCGACTTTAAGAAATTAATCTTGTCTTTAACTGGGTTAAAGAACAATGTCGTTTAAAACAAGTTCACAATAAACCCGAAATCATCTTCCATAAAAATGGAATCTACATGGAAATCATAACAATGTATAATCGGTATAAATTCCCGTATCAGGCTAATAATATAAATGGAATAACGACAAAGCCTTTTAAATTCCATATATAGTAACGATCTTCCTTCACAGAAGCTCATCTCGATTATTACCAAATCGAATTCCATTCAATTACAATTTAATATATTAAACTGGAAAACTTTACCTTGGAAAATTTCCATTAAATCTTAATAAAAAGATTTATAAATTCCAAATCATATCTTCATTGGTAGTTGGGTTAAAGAACAAATGTTATTTAAGACATTGTTCACGATAAACCTAAAAATCCATTTCCATTTCATTTCCAATTAAATTAATTGGTAAACTTCATTAATCTTAATTAATCTTAATTAAAAGATTTATTCTTTTCTCAACTGGGTTTAAGAATAGTGTTATTAAAGACACCATTCACGACAAACCCGAAATACAATTTGCTATTGAATACAAGGCTCTGAATAGAAAATAATATCAGCTTATATTTAATATCAAATTATGAAACTAACGGATATCGTATTGGGAATAACGATATCTATAACTTCCAAATTCCTCAACAATATCAGTGTAATCACGGAATCCAATATCAAAATGTTCCGAAGATTATTTCCACTCAAATCCATTCCAATTCATCCATTGGAAAACTTTGGCTATTTTAAAACCATTTTTAATCCAATTTATTTATTTAAAAACATTGGATTAATATTCTAGTTAATAACTAGTTCATTTTGATAAAAATATATTTTTATCTTTTCAAATATGAAAATTTTCGTCCAAACTCTTTCCAAATCATTTATTATGATTTTACATAATTTTTTCATATTTTTAATAATTTTTATATCGACATTTCAGTCGATTTCCATATACGGTCATCGAATTGCATTTACAGCGACCTTTTATGAAATTGATTTGGACACATCTTAAAATCTAACCATTAGATTTCAAAGCTGTTATATTCATTGGAAAACTCTTTTTGATACGAACCCAATGGTTTTAGGAGAATCCAACGGTCGGATCTGCCGTTACATCACTTTGAAGTCAATGGTTGAAATTCGCGAACAGTAGCTGCGCTGCGCGTTCTATTCAGGCCATATATATAATATTTTTCATCAATTTCAATTCTAAATTTATTTTATAAATCGTTTATAAATTCATTTTAAAACGATTTTAACTTCATTTTCAATTTTAAATCAAAATTGAATATTCCTTGTTATTTTAATATCAAAATGATAATATTTTCAAAATATCTGATTTTGAAATCTATTTCTATCTCATATTCATTATAAAATAAATAAAATTGATAAAAAAATCTGTTCGAGTTAAAAATGGTGTATATACTTAACTCGGCTTCCATATTTTTATATATTTCCATGTCCATCCAAAATCGGACATCAAAATCATATTTTAATTCTTCACTGAATATTATTTGAAAATATTCGTTATTTCTGAATTGGAATTAGACTCAATCAATTGCCATATAATTTTATTTATACGGATTTCATACATCCCATGTATACAACAAATGATAAATAATCATTAACCATTCAAACTTCATCTAGAGTGCAATTTACAACTGTATAAGCATTAAAATATACAAATAACGCTCATCATTGTCTGTCAACCAACCGATTGACATACAATTAAATATTGGGATTAGTGTACATCAAATATCATCCCAATACCCCTGTGAGGTTTCAACCAACAAATATTGATTATTTTTTATGCTGTTGGGCGATGTGTAAAATTTATCGTCCCAATCAATATCAAATAAATATATGTACATAAACAAGTCGTCCGACTTGCAAATGAATATTTATTTCAATTTCTTTTTATGAAAATTTTACATATTTGAATTTCAGAAAAATTCGACATTATAATGGCGTGATATTAGAACCGGAATAATGCTTAGCATTATCCCTCTCCTGATACTGGCACCCGCCATACACAACAATCAATCAATCCAATAATATCACAATACAATCAATTTTTTCCACAACAAAATCATATCGCACAAATCATCCAAGGTTTATACAAAAAGTAGTGTCAGGAGCTACTAAGCCCCATCTGCAATCTAGAATATAATAACTGAATGAAAATGGTTTGAGTTAGGAGTTCTCAACTTTGGCTTCCACTCCGTTAGTCTTTTATTGATGATTTGCTCGCCGCGCGCCGTTTGTCGTTTTCGTCATCCGAATTTTCCATTCTAATTCTAACTTCTGCATACGAGTTCCAATCTTCGCCAAACTCTTTTTCTACACAAACGCGCCATTCCGGACAACTTTGCTTAATGGTCTTTCTTCCCAAAATGCAACAATTCGCCGGAAATCGCGGATCTTCATCGCAAAAATGCAAACTTTAAACGTGTTTTTCGGATAGCTCCTAACTCCAAAATATGACTTCCATATATCCAAATCGAAGAGAAAAACGAGATCTTCAACTTTGGTACTACGAAGTTTTGGCCAGAAGTGCACGGTTTGGGAGTTATTGGCTAAACTAGGTAAGGGGTGTTTTTGCAAATATGGGATTTTTGAAAATGTGGAGCTTTTGGCGGAAGTGGAGCCCATGGGCGGGGATGATGGCACTACAGCCAGTGGGGTGGGTAGGGTGGGGGTGCTGGTGGTGGCAGGGTGGGGCCGATAGTGGCGGTGGGTGGCGGATTTTGGTTCTAGGATTTCCAAAGAGGGAAAAGAGAGAGAAGGAGAAGTGGAGGAGA
Source organism: Allium sativum (assembly GCA_030737875.1). Lineage (NCBI taxonomy): Eukaryota > Viridiplantae > Streptophyta > Magnoliopsida > Asparagales > Amaryllidaceae > Allium > Allium sativum. The sequence continues at coordinate 456,857,933 of CM060920.1, forward strand.
GGGGAAGGAGGGGAGTTGGCCGGAGGGGTGGCGACGCCTGTCGGAGGCGACAGCGGGTGGAGGAGCGGCGGCTGCGAATGGAAGGAGCGAACTCTCCATTTTTGTGTATTTTGAATGAAAAGGGGAAGGAGGAGATAGTGAAATAGAAAAGGAGGAAAATTGATTATATGCTAGTTTTTCACCTATCGTCTGAATGCCGATGATCTCCAATTGCCACGGATTTTGGTCAGGAGATAGTAGACGTGAAGACGAGTCTAACGAAACAATTTTCGTTGAATTCCAAGTTCGTTTGTCCTTCTGTTAAAATTCTCAAAAATGCTCAGATGTTGTTCAAAAATGCGATTTTAGCGCATATTTTCTTTTTGCACGCACACACGCTAACCCCAAAAATTATGGCCCTTTGGATTTAATCATTATTTGGTGATACGAATCCAAAAAAAAAGTAGAATTGAATTCCAAGTTCGTTTCGACCATGTTCCTTTGTAAAATGACTGCCTGTTTTTGAACAAATGGTTTTGCTTCGCACAGCCACATACTGACTCCATTCGACGCGCCTTTTGGAACTCAACAATGATTTATCATTGAGAATCTAGAAAAATTTATTTCGTCGAATTCTGAGCTCATATGCAAAACTTCACTTTTTAAGGGTTATGCGTTGATTTTCAAAATTTTCAAAATAAAGCTTATGAATCAATTTAATAATTCTACTGAGTTTATTTTAAGTCAAGTAAAATATAAAAACTAATTTTAAGATTGTTCTCAAATTTTATTTAGCAAAAATAACCAATTTCTATTCGCGTATTCATTAAAATAGCTTAAATCAAAATTTTAAATCAGTTCTGAAATTACGGGTTGTTACAATCTCCCCTACTTAAAACTTTGTCGTCCTCGAAAAAGAACGGAGCTGAAAGTTGTTTAACCAACCAACTCAACTTTCATTCTGGCCTGAATTCTTCAACTTTTCAGTTTATAAGAACTTTCTAATTTCTCAAAAATTTGGCTAACACCCTAAATTTTCTAAAAAATTCGCAATAAGCTCCTTTGTACGGGCTGATCGGTAAAACCACAACTTGCCTCATAGGGCCCTCATCAATCAAAAAGAATAAGAAAAACAAAGTGGCATGCCAATCGGCTCATAAAATCATCAAAACCCAAGAAATACAGTAAACATGTACCTATTTGTCGGGCATACAATTTTATTCCTCTTTTTAGCTTCCATGCTATGACCTGTTCATTATATATACATGTATATGTATGCAATTCCAATCAATTTCAATTTAGTTTAATATTTTGATTCAATTTGGCTAAATTCACCTTTTTATCTTCATATTGGTCTTATCATTCTAATATTTTAATTAGTTGAACTAATAATCACACATCACAACCAGCAATCGATTAGTTGATTAACTTTTCAAATATGTAACTTATATACTCAAAAATCATATTTTTAGTGCCAAATCAAAACAATAAACCCTATCTAAGTTTTGGTTCTCACACCAGTCAATTGGAAATATATAGATATCCCACTTTCGAGACTCGAACATAAATACTGATGATGATCGATCAATCACCAGCACTATCCCCGGGCGACTAGAGTGTGATTCTATATCAATCACCAGAATTTTCCACAGTAATTAAACACCAAACAATAGAAGTTCAGTGATTGACGAACTTGAGAAACAGTGTTGGTTGGCAGTTGCTCGCCATGCAAACTGATTTTACGTGGTGTTTGTGTGTTGCTAAAAGCACCCAAAAATTTCTTCCTAGTACCATGAGTGGTATAATAAAGTGCAAAACTGGGTGCTTTTAGCGCTACACCACCATGTAAAACTAAAAGAACTTAGATTTACACTTCCTAATACAATTCATGGTATTAGGAAGAAAAAAATATGGGTGCTTTTAGTAGCACTCAAAAACTATTATGTTTACTATTCTTATATATGGTATTAAGAAGAGGAAACTGGATGCTCTTAGAAATACATTTTTTTAATATAAACAGATTATTGGGACCCTAGCAAAATCCAGTAACTCAAAAGGAATTTCATATATACAACAAAAAGGAGGAAAACATGATTTTGTTATCCATAAAAAACCATTATCATTAATGCGTTTTCAATAAATCAAAATTTAACGCTTATTTTACTCCAGACTAAGCACTCGTGCTACCTTAAAAGAAATAAAGTTATAGTAGCTTATGCATGGCATGCACCGATTTTCCTTGACAGCCAGTCTAATTACGAAACATAATCATAAACAACTGTTATCTACAAAACGAAACTTTCAAAGCAAAGAAAAAACTCACCTTGTTCGTTTCTAGTTGTAAAAAGAATGGATCCAGTTTCATCGCCAATCAAGCACATAGCGATCCTATTCTGACGAAGTGTAATGGAAGACGCAGATCGACTAGGTTTTGCCGGCACGGGATTCGAGGTCACCACTTTTGCAATGAGATTATGTCCAGTCGTACCTAGCTTCAGCTAATCGAATTTGATGAATACTGGCTTCCTTTTCGCTGGTGCGGTTCCTGTTTGCTGATTCAACATGGCTGCTTGATAAACCCTAGCTTTCACGTTTTTATAAAGGAAGTAAACAACAAAATCAGTAATGAGAAAGTGTCAACGAATATGATTTTCCTTTCCTTTTTTGTTTCTCTAGTTTCTTGAAACAATGGTCTTTGCTTTTTTACGTGGCTATTGTTTATGGCAAAGGTTAATTTAATTGTGATGGCTTTACACTTGCCAAATGACTTCTTTTCAAACGATGAATTTTGATTAAGAGAGGGTCAATCGACAACTTATTTCGCTTTTCTCTCTTATAAGTTCTAAAGAATTTACCTCCATGTAGTTCACAACGTAAAGAGAACAAGAAACAAAATCATAACAAATGGGAAAATGTTATCTATTAATCTATTAAATTATTGTAAAGTGTAACATTTTAAAGCTACTAAACTATAAGAGTTTTCTCTTTTCTTCTTAATTTTCTCAGCGTATTTTATTTTAAAATTAGTTTATCATTTACATTTATTTATTACAGGAAAATAGGTTGTAGGAAAAAGTTTGAGAAAAATTTAGGCTGAAAGACAACAAATTTAGATTTTAGGCTGAAGGGAAAACTTTATTATAAAATAGGAAATGATGGTGGGCCTCTGAATTCCGTAATTTACAATAAAAAGTGTCTTTGAGTCTAAAATCCAAACTTCTTATACCCGAAACTAAATTATTCTCCAAGTTTTTCCTTCTCTATAAAAACCGTATTTATTATTTCTCTCACATTATTTTATTATAAAGTTGACATGATTATTTATCAACAGTTAGCTTCTAACATTTTATTTTTAAGTCTATGTATTTAAATTAATTACAAAATCCAAATTTTATATAATTTAAATAAATTTGATTAACTAGTTTTTCCTTTAAATGCTAAAAATGACAAAGTTATGTGAAATGACCCAAACTCGCCCTTACGGGAAAGCCCGGATTGAGTTGAGAACACGACAAATCAGAACACAAACGACAGAACATTTCATTTCTATTACAACAATTTACATCAGAACAAAAGAATATAACAGAGTATGGATAAATAATATACATTTGATAAACATTACAAATTACAATGCAGTAGAAAAATAATACAAACACAACTGAAAGAAACACACGGATACAGAGCTTTCTGAATATAGCTCCAACTGTAAAGCCATGATCATGGACAAATAGAAATCTGCAAAACCAAAACTACTAGCTGCCCATATGGAAAATAGGGGCACCCAGAGTTTAGGTTTAAACAATAAACTCCGTGTTAGTCATGTTGTAAGGACCCGTAACATCCCCGGTAAGGAAAGAGCGGATACTATGAGAACAACACACAGAAGAACGCAGACAGAAGAACATTTCATTGCTTATTACAACAATCTATCAGAATACAAGAACATACAGAGTATAAATCAATATTACACAGAATATATCAGAGATTTAAATTACATTTAAATATATCGGAACGGAAGATAATACAAAACACAACAAGAAGTAATACACGGATACAGAGCTTTCCGAGTATCGTTCCAGCTGTAAATCAGGATCCCATGAATATAAATCTGCAAAACCAAAACTACTAGCTGCCCGTGTCAAAATAAGGGCACCCAGAGTTTATGTTAAAACAATAAACTCCAGGTCAGTCATGTGACTGATGTGAGAACTAAAATAGTTATTTAAAACTTTACTTTAAATCAGATATATCAAGGGACCACGCCGTATAACACGGAACGGGTTTCCTCCCAAGAATACCGGTGCATTAAACAAAACAGCGCAATGATTTTTGGATAAATGAAGCTATTATAAGACCCAGGTCCTATCACACAATGCAACGCATGCCGGGGGATAGGGTTTTCCCTTATAATAGCCAAACTTGCTTGGTACGTTTAAAACAAATCATTTGATACTATTATAAGTTTATAGTGTCAAAACAATTTCAATCATAAATATCAATCATAGACGGCATGAGTACCATATATCATGTCGCTATACTAGGCTCTACAATCAAAACCGCAAAGTCACGTATTTGGAAATTGGATTTCCATCTACGAACTGAGGCCAGGGATCGTCCTCAACCGATTCGAGACAATCTAGCCCATGTCTCAGGAACAGCCGCAACTGCCCCATGGAGCAACAGGGCCAGTTCACTCGATGTGGATTATATTGCCCGAACACTGCGTTTTCCCCTCCCTTTGGGGCGTAAATGAGCCAACGAATGACTACATCGGCTCCACATAGTGACCGTTATATCCGAGGCGCCTCGCAAATCAACAACCACATAAGTCATACTCGTCAGGGCATGTCAAACCACTGACGCCACTTCTAACTAGAACGAAACGCATGTCCTCCCTGAGGTCCTCTCCCATTTTTGGTTCACAACCGGGGTGTGAGGCTCGCGAATCAACGCTACACAAAGCTATGCCACACAGGTCGTGCTTTGATCATCAACCACAAGACTCTGCTTTTCAACAGAAGTCTTGATCATTTGCATCTTAGCATGCCACACAGGCAAACCACTCCATGCAACCGATATCCATCAATCACACAGAATGATATCCAATGTCAAACACATAGTCCATTTACAAGTCCGTTCTGGGTCTGAACGAAACCAGAGTCACCTTGTACCTCGCATATCCATTGATCTCCAAGTACGTCTGGACGATCACTAACTGATTCCCTCCTCTTGGGAGTACGACCCAATCAATATCACCAGTAATCACCCAAACGACGTGAGGACTTCCGGTCTTCGATCACCGTCTTCATCCTCGGCACCACGTCGAATCAGTTATTCAGAATGGGATAAACCCGGTCTTTTTGAATAACTCGCTTATATAATAAACAAGTGTTACACAAACACAACATACGCCTCATTCCAATTCATCAGCCACTAACCGTAAATTAGCAAGAGAATAATTCCCTAAACATTAACCCCGAAGGCCGAAACCAACATCAGATCAATATCCAAGAAACCATTCTTCTTAGCTAACCTTCAGTTAGTTGCTAAATTTCACATTCTTAGGGATAGGTTCCCATAAATTTTATCAAAGATAAATTCCTTAAATTTATTCTTTAATCTCCTTTTGAATATCAAATCAAACTAGTCGGGATTAACGAACCTTACCGAAGTAATCATTTGTTTTAATTTCCCAATCCCAACCTATTCATCCCATGAAGTAAAACTGGTAATACTTCATATATAACAGCACGGTGTTATCGGTAAATTCAATTACCATTTCACGTTCAAATCTAATTAAAGATTTAACTATCGTCTGGAGCAAAACTAGTGATACTCCATTCTCGATCTTTTCAATCTAATTAAAGATTCATTAAAACTCTACTTAGTTTTAATCTTTAACTGTGTTAAAGAATCAATGTCATTTAAAACACGGTTCACAATAAACCCCAAAATCACATTCCATTCTATCAGCCTTTAACCGTAAAATAGCAAGTGAGCAATTCCCTAAGTATTAACCCCGAAGGTCGAAACCAACATCAGATCAATACACATGAAACCATTCAACTTAACTAATCTCCAGTTAGTTTCTGATTTTCTTAACTCCGTTGGGTCTAAGAATAGTATTATTGTAGATACCGTTCACGACAACCCAAAATCACATTTATTTAATTATCGGGTTAAAGAACAAGTGTTATTTAAAACACTGTTCACGATAAACCCAAAAATCAATACCAATTCAATTCCAATTAAATATTATTTAATTGGTACACTTCATTAAATCTAAATAAAAAGATTTAATCTTTTTCTCAACTGGGCTTAAGAACAGTGTTAATGAAGATACCATTCACGACAAACCCAAATCGCATTTGATATTAAATACAAGGCTCTGAATAGAAAATATATCGGCTTATATTCAATATCAAATTCTACGACCAACAAATATCGTATAGGAAGTAACGATATAAATATATCTTTCAAATTCCCATAACAATAGCTGTATCATCACGAAATCCAACATCGAAATATTCCAAAGACAATTTCGATTCAAATCTATTCCAATTCAATTATTGGAAATTCTGGTTACCTTTAAAACCATTTCAAATCCAATTTATTTATTTTAAAAATAAATGGATTTTAATTCTTGTTCAAAACTAGTTCATTTCGATAAAAATCTATTTTTATCTTTTCAAATATGGAGTTTTTCATCCCAATTCTTCACAAATCATTTCTTATGATTTTACACAAATTATTACTATTTTTAATAATTTTATCAAGGCCCGTACAGTCGATTTCCATCAACGGCCATCGAACTGCACTTACAACGACCTTTTCCAAATTTGATTTGGACATAATTCCAAATCCAACCGTTAGATTTCAAATTTCTAATATCCGTTAGAAAGCTCTTTTCGATATGAACCCAACGGTTCTGGTTTTAGGAGAATCCGACGGTTGGATCTCCCGTAATATCCGTTCGAAGTCAATGGTCGAAATTCGCAAACTGTCGCGGCGCGGCGCGTTCTATTCAGGCCATTATATTATATACATATAATATATATAATATATACTTCGTCGATTCCCTTTTAAAACATATTTTATAAATCGTTTTAAATTCGTTTTCAAAATGATTTCAACTTCATATTCAATTTCGAATCAAAATTTATTTTTCTAGTATAAATTCGTTTTAAATTCATTTCAACTCGATTTCAATTCAAATCAATTTCAATTCAAATCGGTTTGAATTCAAATCGATTTCAGTTCAATTTCAATACGTTTTTAATTCAATTCAAAACAATTTCAATTTTATTTCAATCTAATTCGAATTTCAATTCTATTCAGTTTAATTTGAATTTCAATTCTATTCATTTTAATTCGAGTTTTAATTCATTTCAAAATAATTCGAATTTCAATTCATTTCCAAAATAATTCGAATTTCGATTCTATTCAGGTTAATTCGAATTTCAATTCTATTCAGTTTAATTCGAATTTCAATTCTATTCGGTTTAATTCAAATTTCAATTCATTTCAATTTAATTCGAATTTCGATTCTATTCAGTTTAATTCGAATTTCAATTCTATTCAGTTTAATTCGAATTTCAATTCATTTCAAAATATCAAATCTTGAAATCACTTGCGATGTTCATTATAAAATGAATAAAATCGACAACATTCCTGTTCGTGTTAAAATGGCGTTTAACTACTTAACACGGCTTCACATTTCAATATTCACTAAATATTATTTTAAAATATTCGATTGGAATCAGACACAGTCAATTACCATATAATGTGATTATATGGATTTCACACAACAAATGTGTATAACAATAATGAAAGCAGCAATCCATCATCTAGAGTGCATTCTACACTGTATAAGCATTGAATATAAATATTCAATGCTTACACAGCCTGTCAATCAATCGATCGACATACAACTAATTATTGGGATTAATGTATGTCATATTTCATCCCAATACCCGTGTGGGGTTTTCAAACAACAAACACAGGTTCTATTTGTGCAGTTGGGCAATGTGTAAAATTTATCGTCCCAATCAATATCAGTCAAATCAGTGTATATAAAACAAATCGTCCGATTTGTTTATAAATGTTTTATTTATTTTCTAATCCATAAAGTTACATTTTCTTTTGGACCCCAAATCGAACCCGCCGACTGTCATTGCTAGCTAATTACCCCCATTACGAACACAATGGGATATGTCACATGAGCCAGTTTTGCCGTTTCGATCAGTTTTCATCAAAATCAAAATATAAATCTATATATTGAATTTGAACGCGCATTTCAATTCACTGGGGTCACCAACGGCCTCTAAAAATTCTAGAAAAATATTTTCTAGCTACGTATTGACGATACGGTCCTAACAAAACTGATTTCATCCAATTCCGAGACCGTTTGAAAAATAACCATTTTCCAGTCGATTAAAATCAACTGAAACTGTCAAAACACGTTTTCCTTAGCCACACTCACATATTGATTCAGAAAATTATAAGTTTTGAAACCTAGCAATAACTAGACATCACGGACCCCACAAAAGTGGTTTCGTCGAAAACAGAGGTCATTTGCAAAATTTCCATTTTTAAGGGCTTTTATATATATATTAAAAAAATATAAACTCCACAGTGACTTTTCAGAATTTTAAACTAGACATATCTTTCAACTTCTAAAGCGAAATTTCAGTTTCTTACGTCCGTTAGAAAGATGTCGTCAAACATATCCAAATATTTCTTGTTTCGCTGAAATCCGATTTATTTTGAATCCTGTATATTCAGTTGAAATTAGTAATCGAATTTTCGAACTGCAGCGCCATTCCAGGCTCGTTATATAATTAAATTAAAATTATTCGTTTTAACTTCGCCAAAAATAAATTTTCCATCGTTATTATTTAAAATAATTCATTTTAAATAATCAAAATTCGTTAAATTCGCCAAAATAAAATTTTTAAATTGGCTCGGATTTCCGGGTTATTACAATCTCCCCCACTTAAAACTTTTCTTCCCCGAAAATGAACGAAGCCGAAAGTTGTTTAACTAATCAACTCAACTTTCCTTGTTTTCTTTACGGCTTAAGTTCTTCAACTTTTTAGTTTCTAAGAACTTTTCAAATTTTTCAAAAATTTGGCTAACACCCTAAATTTTCGAAAAATTTCGCCTTAACCTCCCCTGCACCAGGGACTTCGGGATATTTCGTATAGCCTCCCATGGCCTTCTTCAATCCAAAAGAAAAAGAAAAAGCCAAGCGGCTCATAAAATCATCTAAAACCCAAGAAATACAATAAACATGTACCTATTTGTCGGACAAACAATTTTATTCCTCTGCTCTAACCTCCTTGCTATGATCTGTTCAATGTAAGTACATGTATATGCATGCAAATGCGATAAATTTCAATACAACTCACTATTTGGTTCAATTTGGCTAACGGTTCAACATTTAATTAATCAATCAATAATCAAACAACACAATCAACAATCAATTAGTTGATTAGCTTTTCAAATTCATAACTTTGATATATGGTCAAAAATCACATTTTTGGTGCCAAATCACGACAATAAGCCCTATCTAATTTTGGTTCTCACACCAGTCAATTGGAATCATATAGAAATCCCACTTTCGAAACTCGAATATAAATTCTGATGATGTACGTACTATAGCGATCATCAGCACCATCTCCGGGCGACTAGAGTGTGATTCTATATCTATCCAGTATATTAAAACTTTGAATACACGTTTGCAAGGCGTATATGCAAAATTTTTATATACTGGACTGTCCAAATTCAATACAAATAAATATTCAAATACGTTGAATAAAGTTTAAATTTTCAAAACAAAGTTTGTTTTCATTTTAAAAATATACTCTTCACACTCGTTCTAGGATACTACTAATCCCATCTCTAACGAGTCATTCTCACTGGATATTACTAATCCAATTTCTGATGAATTCTTTCGTTCAGTTCTAACGTGTCTTGTTGTCGAGCTTTGTAAACCAAAGCTCTGATACCACTGTAAGGACCCGTAACTTCACCGGTAAGGAAAGAGCGGATACTATGAGAACAACACACAAAAGAACGCAGACAAAAGAACATTTGATTGCTTATTACAACAATCCATCAGAATACAAGAACATACAAAGTATAAATCAATATTACATAGAATATATCAGAGATTTAAATTACATTTAAATACATCGCAGCGGAAGATAATACAAAACACAACTAGAAGTAATACACGGATACAGAGCTTTCCGAGTATCGTTCCAGCTGTAAATCAGGATCATGTGAATATAAATCTGCAAAACCAAAACTACTAGCTGCCCATGTCAAAATAAGGGCACCTAGAGTTTAGGTTAAAACAATAAACTCCAGGTCAGTCATGTGATTGGTGTGAGAACTAAAACAGTTATTTAAAACTTTACTTTAAATCAGATATATCAAGGGACCACGCCGTATAATACAGAATGGGTTTCCTCTCAAGAATACCAGTGCATATAACAAAAGAGCGTAATGCTTTTTGGAAAAATGAAGCTATTATAAGACCCAGGTCCTATCACACAATGCAACGCAAGCCAGGGGATAGGGTTTTCCCTTATAATAGCCAAACATGCTTGGTATGTTTACAACAAATCATTTGATACTATTATAAGTGTATAGTGTCAAAACAATTTCAATCATAGACGTCATGGGTACCATATGTCATGTCGCCATACTAGGCTCTACAATCAAAACCGCAAAGTCACGTATTTGGAAATTGGATTTCCATCTGCGAACTGAGGCCAGGGTCGTCCTCAAACGATTCGAGACAATCTAGCCCATGTCTCAGGAACAGCCGCAACTGCACCATGGAGCGATAAGGCCGGTCCACTTGATGTGGATTATGGTGCCTGAACACTGCGTTTCCCCGCCCTTTGGAGTGTAAATGAGCCAACGAATGACTCCATCGGCTCCACATAGTCACCGATATATCCGAGACGCCTCACAAACCAACAACCACATAAGTCAAACTCGTCAGGGCGTGTCAAACCACTGACGCCACTTCTTACTGAGAAGAAACGCATGTCCTCCCTGAGGTCCTCTCCCGTTTTTGGTTCACAACCGGGGTGTGAGGCTCGCGAATCAACACTACAAAAAGCTATGCCACACAGTCCGTGCTTTGATCATCAACCACAAGACTATGCTTTTCAACAGAAGTCTTGATCATTTGCATCTTAGCATGCCACACAGGCAAACCACTCCATGCAACCGATATCCATCAATCACACAGAATGATATCCAATGTAAGACACATAGTCCATTTACAAGTCCGTTCTGGGTCTGAACGAAACCAGAGTCACCTTGTACCTCGCATATCCATTGATCTCCAAGTATGTCTGGACAATCACTAACTGATTCCCTCCTCTTAGGAGTACGACCCAATCAATATCACCAGTAATCACCCAAACGACGTGAGGACTTCCGGTCTTCGACTACCGTCTTCACCCTCGGCACCACGTCGAATAAGTTATTCAGAATGGGATAAACCCAGTCTTTCTGAATAACTCGTGTATATAATAAACAAGTGTTACACAAACACAACATACGCCTCATTCCAATTCATCAGCCACTAACCGTAAATTAGCAAGAGAATAATTCCCCAAACATTAACCCCGAAGGCCGAAACCAACATCATATCAATATCTAAGAAACCATTCTTCTTAGCTAACCTTCAGTTAGTTGCTAAATTTCACATTCTTAGGGATATGTTCCCATAAATTTTATCAAAGATAAATTCCACAAATTTATTCTTTAATCTCATTTTGAATATCAAATCAAACTAGTTGGGATTAACGAACCTTACTGAAGTAATCATTTGTTTTAATTTCCCAATCCCAACCTATTCATCCCATGAAGTAAAACTGGTAATACTTCATATCTAACACCGTGGTGTTATCGGTAAATTCAATTACCATTTCACATTCAAATTTAATTAAAGATTTAACAATCGTCTGGAGCAAAACTGGTGATACTCCATTCACGGTCTTTTCAATCTGATTAAAGATTCATTAAAACTCTACTTAGTTTTAATCTTTAACTGGGTTAAAGAATCAATGTCATTTAAAACATGGTTCACGATAAACCCCAAAATCACATTCCTGTCTATCAGCCTTTAACCGTAAAATAGCAAGTGAGCAATTCCCTAAGTATTAACCCCGAAGGCCGAAACTAACATCAGATCAATACACAGGAAACCATTCAACTTAACTAACCTCCAGTTAGTTTTTGATTTTCTTAACTCCGTTGGGTCTAAGAATAGTATTATGGTAGATACCGTTCACAACAACCCAAAATCACATTTTATTAATTTTCAGGTTAAAGAATAAGTGTTATTTAAAACACTGTTCACGATAAACCCAAAAATCAATACCAATTCAATTCTAATTAAATATTATTTAATTGGTACACTTCATTAAATCTAAATAAAAAGATTTAATCTTTTTCTCAACTGGGCTTAAGAACAGTGTTAATGAAGACACCATTCACGACAAACCCAAATCACATTTGATATTAAATACAAGGCTCTGAATAGAAAATATATCGGCTTATATTCAATATCAAATTCTACGACCAACAAATATCGTATAGGAAATAACGATATAAATATATCTTTCAAATTCCCATAACAATAGCTGTATCATCATGAAATCCAACATCGAAATATTCCAAAGACAATTTCGATTCAAATCTATTCCAATTCAATTATTGGAAATTCTGGTTACCTTTAAAACCATTTCAAATCCAATTTATTTATTTTAAAAATAAATGGATTTTAATTCTAATTCAAAACTAGTTCATTTCGATAAAAATCTATTTTTATCTTTTAAAATACGGAGTTTTTCATCCCAATTATTCACAAATCATTTCTTATGATTTTACACAAATTATTACTATTTTTAATAATTTTATCAAGGCCCGTACAATCGATTTCCATCAACGGCCATTGAACTGCACTTACAGCGACCTTTTCCAAATTTGATTTGGACATAATTCCAAATCCAACCGTTAGATTTCAAATTTCTAATATCCATTGGAAATCTCTTTTCGATATGAACCCAAAGGTTCCGGTTTTAGGAAAATCCGACGGTCGGATCTCCCGTAATATCCGTTCGAAGTCAATGGTCGAAATTCACGAACTACCGCGGCGCGGCGCATTCTATTCAGGCCATTATATTATATATATAATATATACTTCGTCGATTCCCTTTTAAAACGTATTTTATAAATCGTTTTAAATTCGTTTTCAAAACGATTTCAACTTCGTATTCAATTTCGAATCAAAATTGAATTTTCCAATATAAATTCGTTTTTTAATTCATTTCAACTCGATTTCAATTCAAATCGGTTTCAATTCAAATCGGTTTCAATTCAATTTCAATACGTTTTAAATTCAATTCAAAACGATTTCAATTCTATTTCAATCTAATTCTAATTTCAATTCTATTCAGTTTAATTCGAGTTTAAGTTCTATTCAGTTTAATTCGAATTTCAATTCATTTCAAAATAATTCGAATTTCAATTCATTTCCAAAATAATTCGAATTTCGATTCTGTTCAGTTTAATTCGAATTTCAATTCTATTCAGTTTAATTCGAATTTCAATTCTATTCAGTTTAATTCGAATTTCAATTCATTTCAATTTAATTCGAATTTCAATTCTATTCAGTTTAATTCGAATTTCAATTCTATTTAGTTTAATTCGAATTTCAATTCATTTCAAAATATCAGATCTTGAAATCACTTTCGATATTCATTGTAAAATGAATAAAATCGACAACATTCCCGTTCGTGTTAAAATGGCGTTTAACTACTTGACACGGCTTCACATTTCAATATTCACTGAATATTATTTTAAAATATTCGATTGGAATCAGACACAGTCAATTACCATATAATGTGATCATATGGATTTCACACAACAAATGTGTATAACAATAATGAAAGCAGCAATCCATCATCCAGAGTGCATTCTACACTGTATAAGCATTGAATATAAATATTCAATGCTTACACAGCCTGTCAATCAATCGATCGACATACAACTAATTATTGGGACTAGTGTATGTCATATTTCATCCCAATACCCGTGTGGGGTTTTCAAACAACAAACACAGGTTCTATTTGTGCAGTTGGATGATGTGTAAAATTTATCGTCCCAATCAATATCAGTCAAATTAGTGTATATAAAACAAATCGTCCGATTTGTTTATAAATATTTTATTTATTTTCTAATCCATAAAGTTACATTTTCTTTTGGACCCCAAATCGAACCCGCCGACTGTCATCCGTAGCTAATTACCCCCATTCCGAACACAATGGGATATGTCACATGAGCCAGTTTGGCCGTTTCGATCAGTTTTCATCAAAATCAAAATATAAATCTATATATTGAATTTGAATGCGCATTTCAATTCACTGTGGTCACCTACGGCCTCTGAAAATTCCAGAAAAATATTTTCTAGCTTCGTATTGATGACACGGTCCTAACAAAACTGATTTCGTCCAATTCCGAGACCGTTTGGAAAATGACCATTTTCCTGTCGATTAAAATCAACTGAAACTGTCAAAACACGTTTTCCTTTGCCACGCTCACATATTGATTTAGAAAATTATGAATTTTGAAACCTAGCAATAACTAGTCATCACGGACCCCACAAAAGTGGTTTCGTCGAAAACAGAGGTCGTTTGCAAAATTTCCATTTATAAGGGCTTATATATATATTAATACATATATAAATTCCACAGCGACTTTTAAGAATTTTAAACTGTACATATCTTTCAACTTCTAAAGCGAAATTTCAGTTTCTTACATCCGTTAGAAAGATGTCGTCACACAGATTCAAATATTTCTTGTTTCGCTGAAATCCAATTTATTTTGAATCCTGTATATGCATTTGAAATTAGAAATCGAATTTTCGAACTGCAGCGCCATTTCAGGCTCGTTATATAATTAAATTAAAATTATTCGTTTTAACTTTGCCGAAAATAAATTTTCCATCGTTATTATTTAAATTAATTCATTTTAAATAATCAAAATTCGTTAAATTCGCCAAAATAAAATTTTTAAATTGGCTCGGATTTCCGGGTTATTACACATGTGACTAGTGTGAGAACTAAAACAGTTATTTAAAACATTACTTTAAAATTGCATAAATAAAGGGACCACACCGTATAACACGGAACGGGTTTCCTCCCAAGAATACCAGTGCATAAAACAGTTTATAAATAGCGCAATGCTTCTCGAAAAATGGAGCTATTATTAGACTCAGGTCCCTTCACACAATGCAATGCAAGCTGGAGGACAGAGTTTTACCTTATAATAGCCAAACATGCTTAGTACGTTTAAAACAAATCATTTGATACTATTATAAGTGCATTGTGTAAAAAACAACTTCAAATATAAATGTATCAATCATAGACGACATGGGTACCATATATCATGTCGCCATACTAGGCTCTACAATCAAAACCGAAATGTCACGTATTGGAAATTGGATTTTCGTCATGAGTCGAGGCAAGGGATGTACTGCTCGCTAGGTTCGAGACACTCTAGAAAATGCCTCAGGGTTCCCCGCCGTGAACCCTTGGATCCTCCAAGGCCGGTCCACACTTATGTTAGTGGATTAGTATTCCTGAACATACGTTTTCCGGTCCTATATGACTTATCCATCGGCTCCATAGTAACCGATATATCCGAGGCGCCTCGCTATCCATCATCCACATAGGTAAAAATATAGTAAAAGTCTGGGCGCCATACCATGGCACCACCCATAGCTAGAAGGAAATGTCGTGCTCTCCTTGGGTGCCTTATCCCATTTTTGACTCATGCCGAGGTGTGAGGCTCGCGAATTAATGATGTACACAAAGCTATGCTATTTAAAGTCGTGCTTTGATCATCAGCCACAAGACTCTGCTGTTCAAAAGAAGCCTTGATCACTTGCATCACAACATTCTACACTGGCAATTCACGCCATGTAACTGATGTCTATCGATATATAACCTCTAAGGTCGTACGTCTTAGAGAAGGGTGTTAAGCAAGAGAATAAATTCTCTGCCACCAAACAAATATATATTTAATAGAAATCAATCAACACAGAATAAAATCCAATGTCAGACACACATCCATTTTCTATTTCGTTCTATGTCTGAACGAAACCAGAGGCACCTTATTCCTCGTCCCATTTGTCCAATACAGGAGAGAGGTCCTCGCATATCCGGTTGATCTCCAAGTACGTCTGGACGATCACCATTTATTACCTTGTCTGGGGTGTACAGCCCAATCAAGACATCAGTAATCATCCAAACGATGTGAAGATCTTCGGTCTTCTACCACTGTCTTCATTGTCGACTTATCGTCAAATCAATTATTCGGAATGGGTATAAACCGGGCCTTTCCAAATAATTCACGTATTTTATAATCAAGTGCTATAAAAACACAACGTACGCCTCATTCCAATCCAGAATATTTTTTTATTTAAATATTCACATCTTTAGTTATAGGTTCCGATTAATTTTATCAAAGATAAATTCTTTTAAATTTATTCTTTAATCTTCCTTTGGATATCAATTCAAACCAAATTAAGGTTTATCAACTAGTCGGGATTATCAAGCCTCACCGAAGTAATCATTGGTTCAATTTCCCAATCCCAACCTATTCATCCCATGGAACAAAACTGGTAATACTGCATATCTAACACCACAGTGTTATCGATAAATTTAATTACCATTTCACGTTCAAATCTAATTAAAGATTTAACTATCGCTTGGAGTAAAACTGATGGTACTCCATTCTCGATCATTTCCCAAATTTGATAATTTAAATTATCACATTTTCATTTCAATCTAATTAAAGATTCATTAAAACTCCACTTAGTTTTAATCTTTTATTAATCATTATTAATGATTATTCAACTTTGGGAAATCAAACATGCTGCATTGACAATCTACACCGTACCATTGATTTTTGCTGATATATAACCTCTAAGCTCGTACGTCTTGGAGAAGGGTGTTAAGCAAAAGAATAAATTCCCCGCCACCAAACAAATATATATTTAGCTGAGATCAACAATACAGTTCGAAATGCAATGTTAGACATGAAATCCTGTCTTTAACTGGGTTAAAGAACCTATGTCATTTAAAACACGGTTCACGATAAACCCAAATCACATACCATTAATTATGGAATCTTCACGGAAAACAAATCAATATATAAACGATATCAATTTCCGTATCCGACAAATAATATAAATGGAATAATGACAAAGACTTTTAAATTCCATATATATTAATAGTCTTCCTCCACAGAAGCTCACTTTGATTATTACCAACTTGATTTCCATTCAATCCCAATTTATTTTTCAAAATTGTAAAACTTTACTTTGGAAAATTCCATTAAATCTTGGAATAAAGATTTATAAATTCCAAATCTTAACTTCACTGTTAATGGAGTTAAAGAACAAGTGTCATTTAAAACGCTGTTCATGATAAACCCAAAAATCCAATTCTTAATTCAATTCCAATTAAATATTAACTAATTAGTAAACTTCTCTAAATCTTAATTAAAAGATTTATTCTTCTCTCAACTAGGCTTAAGAACAGTGTTACTGAAGACCCCATTCACGACAAACCCAAAATCCCATTTGATATTAAATACACGGCTCTGAATAGAAATTATATCGGCTTATATTCAACATCAAATTCTGAAACCAACAAATATCATATTGGAAATAACGATATAAATATATCTTCCAAATTTCCATAACAATATCTGTATAATCACAGAATCCAATATCAAAATATTTCGAAGATTATTTCCATTCCAAATCCATTCCAATTTGTTTGTTGGAAATTTCTAGATATATTAAAACCATTCGCAAATCCAATTTATTTTATTTAAAAATTATTGGATTTCAAATCTAGTTAACAACTAGTTCATTTTGATAAAATTATATTTTTCTCTTTGCAAACATGGAATTTTTCATCCTAATTCTTTCCAAATCATTTATTATGATTTTACACAAATTATTAATATTTTTAAAATTTTATTAATGCCCTTTCAGTTGATTTTCATAAACGGTCATCAAACTGCACTTACATCGACCTTTTCCAAATTCGATTTGGATATAATTCCAAATCCAACCGTTAGATTTCAAATCACTTATATTCGTTGGAAAACACTTTTCGATACGAACACAATGGTTCCGGTTTTAGGAGAATCTGATGGTCGGAGCTCCCGTAATATTAATTCGAAGTCAATGGTCGAAATTCATGAATGATCGCGGTGCGACACGTTTTATTAAGGCCATTAAATATATATTATATATATTTTGTTGATTTCCATTTAAAACGTATTTTATAAATTGTTTTAAATTCGTTTGAAAAATGATTCCCACTTTCATTTCGAATTTAAATCAAAATTGAGTACTCCTTATCATTATAATATTTAATTGATAATATTTTCAAAATATCAGATTTGAAATCATTTCCTTTTTGATATTCATTATAAAAATAAATAAAATTGATATAAATAGCATTCGCGTCAAAATGGCACAAATCTAATCAATGCGGCTTCATATATTTCAATATTTTCGTGTTCATTCCATATCGGACATTAAAATCATATTTTAATCCTTTACAGAATATTATTTTAAATATTCGTTATTTAAAATTATTCGTTCCTTTTGAATTGGAATTAGACCCAATCAATTACCATATAATGTTATTTATATGGATTTCATATACACATGACACAACTATAATGATATACTATCAACCATCATCCAGAGTGCATTATACAACTACATAAGCGTTAAATATAAATAATTAACGCTTACAATAGTCTATCAACCTATTGATTGACATACAACTAAACAATTAGGATTAGTGTACGTCAAATATCATCCTAATACCCGTGTGGGGTTTCAACCATCAAATGATAATTATTATTTGTGTACTTGGGCGATGTGTAGAATTATCGTCCCAATCGATATCACAAAAATAATCGAGCATAAACAAGTCGTCCGACTTGTAAATGGATGTGTAAACTTATTTTTAACTATCCAATAAATATATAGAATTTTATAACTTTGCTTATAAAATTCTATACAATGCCTAAATAATTTTATTCATCGCAGTTATAAACTAAAAATAATACTTTTAGCGAACTAGTATTTATTCCATAACATAGCCATTTTATATATCTCATATATATGTTAAAAATAATATTTTTAACTAGCTATTAATTTTTCTAACACATTTTAGAAAATTTCGGCAACATAATGGCGCGATATTAAAATCGGAATAAGGTCTAGCCTTATAGCTCGCCTAATACTGGCTCGCGCCATACACAAATCAATTCCAATCGATT
Source organism: Allium sativum (assembly GCA_030737875.1). Classification (NCBI taxonomy): domain Eukaryota; kingdom Viridiplantae; phylum Streptophyta; class Magnoliopsida; order Asparagales; family Amaryllidaceae; genus Allium; species Allium sativum. The sequence continues at coordinate 456,877,316 of CM060920.1, forward strand.
CACAATTAATCCACAACCAATTTTTCAATCACAATCAAATCACGTAGAACATCCTAATAAATAAATACTCAACTACCATAATGCCATTTACAGCGTCATAGGTGGCAACTCGCAAAGTATGAAATCCATATGTCAGTAATATGCATACATCGCTTTCAATTTGATTGTGCGAATTCGGGTGTTGAACTCCATATAATTCAAATCAAACAATATGGTTTGTACAATAAATAGTGTTGGGGGATTCTAAGCCCCGTTTGCAACCTAAAATATTTTTAACTGTAAAACAAATTAAGTGAGAAGGAGTTCTCACCTTTGGTTTCCACTCCGTCATTATTTAATTGAACAGTTCGGATTTGTTTCTAGTGTGTAATGTACTTCACCGTGGTTCCAACGCAATCTGTTTCACGCGGTTTATACTAAAAATTACATTTTTATGTCGCTGCTATATATAAAAAAAATCACATTTTTATATTGCTATCCTTATAATAAAAATCATATTTTTATATTATTATTCATATAATAAAAACCATATTTTTTTTATGCTATTCATATAATAAAAATCATATTTTTAATCTAAAACCATTTCTATAAAAATCATATTTTTAGTTCATAACCATATGCATAAAAATCATATTTTTTATATGGCTATTATATATATAGAAATCACATTTTTATAAAGTTCATTATATATATAAAAATAATATTCTTATAACGCTACTATATATGTATAAAAATCATATTTTTATTATGCTACTATATGTGTAAAAATCATATTTTTATTATGCCGCTATATATATATATATATATATATATATATATATATATATAAATCATATTTTTACAACGCTACCATATGTATAAAAATAAATTTTTTATAGCTCTATCATATACAGATATATATATAAATCAAATTTTTACAACTCTATCATATAGACAAAAATCAAATTTTTATAACTCTATCATATATATAAAAATTAAATTTTTATAACTATACCATACATATAAAAAACAAATTTTATGTTACTATCATATATATAAAAATCAAATTTCATATGCATAAAAATCAAATTTTTATAGCTTTATTATATATATAAAAATCAAATTTTTATAACTCTATCATATATATAAAAATCAAATTTTTATAACTCTACCATATATATAAAAATCAAATTTTTATAACTCTATTACATATATAAAAAACAAATTTTATGTTGCTATTATATATATAAAAATCGAACTTTTATGTTGCTATTATATATATAAAAATCGAATTTTTATGTTGCTATTATATATATAAAAATCGAATTTTTATAATGCTATTATATATATAAAAACTGATTTAAAATCAATGTTTTTTAATTAAATTAAACTAATTATTTAAAATAAATTAAAATAAAATCTTACAGGAAGTTTTTGGGGGAGGCTGGGCATCAAGATGGCGGGTCCTAGGGGTGTTGCGGTGGAGACTGGACGGTGGTGGCTCCAGGGTGGCGACGACTAGGGTTTCAAACTATTTGGAGGTTGGAGCTTCTAATTGGGAGAGAGGAGAGAGAGAGGGGAGGAGGGGCGCCTGAGGTGGTGGAGGCCTACGGCCGTGCGGTTAGGGCGGAGGAGCGACGAGCGGTGGCTGACGATGGGTAACTTCGTGCGTCTCTTTTTTTATTTCTGATCGTGAATGAGGAAGGAGAAAAAGGGGTAGAGGATTATATAATATATATATTTAATAATTTTAAATTCAAAAAAGTTAAATTTTTATTCAATCTCCAAATCGAACCTGACGACTACTGCCTCTAGCTAATTACCCCAATTCCGGACACAATGGGATATGTCCCGCAAGCCAATTCGACTGTTTCGATCAATTTTTATTTAAATTAAAATATAAATCAATATAATGTTCAAAATTGATTTCAACATACAATTAATTTACCAGGGCTACATAGTTACTCCAAAAATTTCAGAAAAATAATTCTAGCTATGTTTTGATGATACAGTCCTAACAAAACTAATTTCGTCGAATTTGGAGACCTTTTGAAAAATGGTCATTTTCCAGTAGATAAAATTCAAACTTAATTGACCAAGCGCGTTTAAATTCACCACGCTCACATATTAATTCCAAAAATTCTGGAAATTGGAATCTAGCAGTAATTTGACATTCCGGATCCAACAAAAGTTGTTTCGTTGAAAACGGAGGTCGTTTGCAAAATCGCTATTTTTAAGTGCTATATATTATATTAAATTCCATAGCGACTATTTTCAATATTAAGCTGGACATTACTTTTTATTCTCGTTATGAAATCTAGATTTTTTACATTCGTTAGCAAGATATAATTAAACAGATTCTAATATATCTTGTTTTACTAAAATCCGATTTATTTTTAATCATATACATTCATTTGAAATTTAAAATTGAATTTTCAAACTACCACGCCATTTCAGGCTCGTTTTATAATTAAAATAAATTTAATACATTCTAACTTTAATTAAAATAAATTTTTAGCCATTATTATTTAAAATAAATCATTTTAAATATTTAAAATCCATTAAAATTTCTAAAATAAAAAATTTAAATTGGTTCTGAAAATCCGGGTTGTTACAATCTTACCCACTTAAAATCTTTTCGTCCTCGAAAAGGAACGGAGCTGAAAGTTGTTTAACTAACCAACTCAACTTTCATTTTGGCTTTCATTCTTCAACTTTTCAGTTTCTAAGAATTTTCAAATTTCTCAAAAATTTGTCTAACGCTCTAAATTTTTGAAAAATTTCACCATAACCTCCTTTGTGCGGGGAGACCTTTAAAACCCCAACTAGCCTCATAGGGTCCTCACCAATCCAAAAGAAAAAGAAAAAGCCAAGCGGCTAGCCAATCGGCTCATAAAATCATCAAAACTCAATAAATACAATAATCATGTACCTATTTGTCGGGCATACAATTTTATTCCTCTTCTTAGCTACCCTGCTATGACCTGTTCACACATATATCTCTACATGTATGCAATTTCAAACAAATTTCAATTCAGTTCAATATTTGATTCAGTTTGTCTTAATTCACCTTTCATTTACATATTGGTTTTAATAATTTTATTGGTTAAACTAATAATCAAACAACACAACTAGCAATCAGTTAGTTGATTAGCTTTTCAATCATATACTTTTATATATATTCGAAAATCTTATTTTTGGTGCCAAATCACAAGCAATTACCCTATCTACATTTTGGTTCTCACATCGGTCAATTGGAAATATATAGACATCCCACTTTCGAAACTCAAACATAAATACTGATGATACTATAGTAATCATTAGGATCATCTCCGAGCGATTAGAGTGTGATTCTATATCTATCCAGTATATTTGAGACTTCGTATACTGTAACGACCCAGAAAATCTGAACCAATTAAAATTTTTTAAATTGGCTAAAATAATGGATTTTAAATATTTAAAATAAATATTTTAAATAATGGCGATGAAAACTGATTTTGAATCGACAATTGAAAACGAATATAATTAATTATAATTACAAACAAGGCCTGAAATGGCGCTGCAGTTTCAAAAATTGAATTCGAAGTTTGTCGGACTGTACCGGGTGCAAAATAAAACGGATTTTAGCGAAACCAAAAATATTTAAATCTGTTAGTGAATACCTTTCTAATGAATCTGAAAAATCGAACTTTCATAGCGGAAAGCAAAAGTTATGGCCGAATGAATTTTCAGAACGGTCGCTATGGAATTTATATAGCCCGTGAAAATGGCCATTTTGCATACGACCTCGGAATTCGATGAAACCACTTTTGTTGGATCCGGGATGAGAACTTATTGCTAGGTTTCAAGTTTCATAATTTTTGAAGCTAATATGTGAGTGTGGCAAAAGGAAAAGTCTTTTGGCCAATTACAGTTAAATTGGATCGACCAAAAATGGGCCTTTTGCAAACGGTCTTAGAATTCGACGAAACTGATTTTGTTGAGACCGTATTGTCAAAACATAGATAGATTTATTTTTCTGGAATTTTTCGAATCAGTTTGTGGCCCTGGCAAATTGAAACGTACGTTCAAATTAAATATTGAATGTTTTATATTTTGATTTGAAGGAAAACTGGCTGAAACAGTCGAATGGGCCTACGAAACATATCCCATTGTGTTCGGAATGGGGGTAAAACGCTAGGGACGACAGTCGTTGGGTTTGGATTGGGGTTCGCGAGAGGCAAGGGGTATTTTCGGATTTTAAAACTTTATAAATATATATAAAAAAAAAAAGAAAAATCCCATCAGCCCACGTCAGCCCCCCCGGTTTCTCTCTCCCCGAAACGACCTAACGGCGGAAAACTTCCCCGACATCTCCCCTCAATCGCCGCCGCTACAGGCCACCAGAGCCGCCCCCACCACCTCCAATCGAAGCGCCTCCCTTCCCCCTTCAAATCCGACCGGGCCCCACCCTCTCTCCCTCCACCTACCTCGAGAACGAAGCCCGCAAAGTCAACGACTTTGTCACCGTCGTTCTCCGCCGTCTGACCACGGGAGTTGCCGCCACCACCACCGATCTGAGCGCCGTTCGTAGCTCTTCGACGCTGCAGCACCTGATCGTCCTCTAGCTTCACGGATTTCGCGATGATTCAAAACCTAGTTTTGAATCAAAAGGAAGGTATCAGCTGTTAATTATTTAACTGATTTCGACAGTTTAAAACCGTTGCAAACTTTGAAAAATCGTATCTTTTTCATTCGTTAACGAAATTCGATGAAACAGGAAACATCGTGACCGTGTGGATGCCTTCTACATTTTAGAAGAGACCGCATATTTTTCTGAGCCTTCTGCTATTTTTGGTGGAGTGGAACCCAATGTGAGATTTCTATTTTAAAAACAATATGGAAAACGACGATGTATAAATTATATAGTCGATGTATGAGTTATATAAGCGTTGTACACCTCTTGTATAAGCGTTGTATAAGTTGTACGTTCGATGTATAAGTTATATATGCGTTGTAAAAATTATATATGTGTTGAAATAAAAGTGAATTGCTATATATATATATATATACGCCCCTCGTCCACAAACCATGGACGATATTTATTGGTTGTGATTGGTGTGCAAATTAATTGATAGCGAATGGTTGTTTGGGATTGTTTGTGGTTGATATTGATTGATTGTGATTGAAAAATACCCGCTTGTGATTGGAAAATACCCGTTTGTGGTTGAGAAATATTTGGTTGAAACCACATAGGATTAGTTTGTGGAAATGAAATAAATATATACATGCCGCCTGCGTGCGAACTAGATGCATGATCCCCATTGTCAAAAACCGCGAGGTTTTAAGGTAGAGCGAGGAGCCGTACTAGGGACGGTCCCGGTTTTAACTACCCTGCCGTTATGCTGCCGAAATTTTCTGAAATATACATGTGTTAGAATAATTTTCATTCGTTGAAATAAATTACATATGTTGAAAGAATATTCATGTGTTGAGTTGCAATTCATTCGTTGAGTTGAAATTCATGTGTTGAATATTATTTGAATTTAAACAAATAGTTTTAGCGATAAAAATCACATTTTTATATATATACAAACTATAGAGAATATTCATGTGTTGAATTGAAATTCGTTCGTCGAGTTGAAATTCATGCGTTGAATGTTATCGTATTTTAAAATAAAATGAATAGACAATAAAAACTACATTTTTATTGTGAATATGAAGTGTTAAAAACATTCACGTGTTGAATAAATATTTTTGATGATAAAAATATTTCTTTTATCATGTATACGCTTTGATAAAAATACACACGTGTTGAAATAAATAATAGTTTGCTAGAAATATTATTATTGGCTTTGTTCTGCATATATATACATGTGTTGAACAGGAAAAATGGATTAGTTGTAGAGTAAAGAAATTATTTGCGTGCCCGACAAATAGGTAAGCCTTGATGAGTTGGCTGCGCAATTTTATTTTTATATCAACTCCTGTGAATGCCATTGGACGCGGAGTGCTGGTTATTCTGTGTGAAATAATAAATATCGCCATAGGATAGTAACAATTAAATTTGAACTACGCTACATGGCATACTTCTTGACGATAGGCATACTTCATCATATTCCACATAAGCAATTGGAGCTTGTGTGACGAGGTGGAAGATTTACCATACGAGCGAGAGGCTTGTATGGCGATGATTATATACTACAGGTTGAACTGATGACTGATATGGACTCTATAAAATATAACGATAAATTGCCAGATTAATAAAAAAACACCACACGGGTCTGGAGTTGAAAATAATCACATCTCTCTTGTTATTAGATACGGCACATGGACTATTTATTTCCACACGGAAACGGGGTGACGAGAATTTATTCTCTGGAGTGATTATCTATACATGCTCCCCCGTAAAAACCAGAATATATCACTATAAATATGTGAATGCTTTTTAGGATTTATTGGGTACCTAACACGGCCCAATAAATTTCCAAACCCCTCCCCGTACAAAGGAGGTTATGGCGAAATTTTTCGAAATATTAAGGCGTTAGTGAAATATTTGAAGTGAAAACGATATTGAAATTGTCGAATGAACTATATCTATATAATTATATAAATATAAATAAAATTAAAACGAAACGTGGCCGTGCAGTTCGTGTTTTGAAACCGTGATTTCAAACGATTGTACCGGGAGATCCGACCATCGGATTTTCCTGAAACCGCAACCGTTGGGTTCGCCTTGGAAATATCTTTCCAACGGCACCAACTTTGTAAAAATCCAACGGTTGGATTATCTGGAATGTTTAATTCAAATCTGAAGAAAAACAGCGCCAGAAAAGATTATATTTATTTATATATATAAATATAATTATATTAAATCGAATAGCGACGCTGCAGTTCGTATTTTGAAATCGAAACTTCAAACGACTATACCGGGAGATCCAACCGTCGGATTTTCCCGAAACTGGAACCGTTGGATTCGTTTTGAAAAGATCTTTCTAATGATGTAAATTTTGTGAAGATCCAACGGTTAGATTTTCAGATATGTGTAAATCAAATCGGAAGAAAAATAGCGCCACAGCCGCTTTATGGCCCGAAGCGTCATTTTGAATAAATTGGCTATTTTAAAATAAATAAAAATAGCGATAAATCGTTATAAAATACCATAAACAATATGGAATGGAAATAAACTGAATTTGCTCGATTTATGTGGTATTTGATGGTTGAATGTGTTTGGTGTGAAAATTACATTAAAGAACAAAATTGGTGTTGTCGAATAATTTAACCATTGAAATAAATTGATTTGAAATTCTAAATATACGTGAATTATTTGAAAAGGCCGAGTTAATTCTCATTTCAAATAATTGACCGACGATTGAAAGTCGAAAATGAAGACGATGATCGAAGACCGGAGATCTTCACCTCGTTTGGATGGTAACCGAGGTCCTGATTGGGAGGCATCCCGAAATATGGATAATGACTGGTGATCGTCCAGACGTACGTGGTGGTCGATGGGTTTGCGAGGTATTTAGTGCCTCTGGTTTCGTTCAGACCCAGAACGGACTTGTAAATGGACTGTGTGTCTGACATTGGATTTTATTCTGTGTTGATTGATCTCTGTTAAATATACATCTGTTTGGCGGCGGAGAATTTATTCTTTTGCTTAACGCCCTTCTCTGAGACGCACGAGCTCAGAGGTTGTATATCGATGGACATCAGTCGCATGGCATGAATTGCCTGTGTGGCATGCTAAGATGCAGTGATCAGGGCTTCTGTTGAAAAGCAAAGTCTTGTGGTGATGATCAAAGCACCGCATGTGTGACGTAGCTTTGTGTATAACGTAAATTCGCGAGCCTCACACCCCGGTATGAACCAAAAACGGGAGAAGGACCTCAGGGAGGACATGCGTTTCTTTCTAGCTAGGGTGGTGTCAGTGACCTACCAGCCCTTACATTTATATACTTTTCACCTATGTGGTTGTTGCTGTTGCGAGGCGCCTCGGTTTGATCGGACGATCCGGGTCCGATGGAGTCATTCGTTGGCTCGTTTACGCCCCAAAGGGCGGAGAAACGTAGTGTTCAGGCATAATAATCCACATCGGTGGACCGGCCCTGACGATCCAAGGGCCCACCTGAGTCTGGGCCTGAGACATGGGCTAGATTGTCTCGAATTCGGTAAGGACTATCTTTTGCCTTAGTTCAGGACGGAAATCCAATTTCCAAATACGTCATCGTGCGATTTTGATTGTGTACCTATATATGGCGACATAGTGGTATGGGGCATTAATGTCGTCTATGATTGATAGTTATGATTCAATTGTTTTCAAAACATATAAATACTAGCAATAATATCAAAGGCTTTTTGTTTATTTCGTATCAAGCATATTTTGGCCGTTATAAGGTAAAAACTCTATCCTCCGGCTTGCGTTGCATTGTGTGATGGGAACTGAGTCTTATAATGGCTTCATTTTTATAAAATGCATTGCGTTGTTTAAAAGAAAGATTTGTTTTAAAGCTCTGGCAATCCGATGGAGTAAACCCGTTCCACGAAAGTGGCGTGGTCCTGTGATTAGCCAAATTATATATGTGTTGAGTAGATTTATCATACCAGTCCCATGACTGACTCGTAGTTTGTTTCACTTTCAAACTCGGGTGCCCCTTTTTCTACACGGGCAGCCTTGTATTCAGGTTTAGCTGGTTCTTTCTGGATAGCTGGAGCTGAAGATGGATTCTATCATTTATCTCTTTTTATGCTGTTCAGCTCCTATTGTACATATTTTGTTTATTTCCGCTGTAGACATTTATGTATAGCTGAACTGTATTTGTACTAAGTAAGATCATGTATACTGTGTAACTCTGATGATTACTTTTATCCAGTATATTCTATTGTTCACTATCTGGTGTATTTATTTAATTCTGTTCTGCTGTTATCTGTTTCTGTGTTATATTCCAAAGATAACCCTTGTCTCCGTGAGAGCGGGATTTGGGGTCGTCTCAACGTGGTATCAGAGCTTTGGTTAAGCTTAGTTCTGGAATATAACACTTGAACGAACTCATCAGAAATAGAACTAGTAGTGTTCTAGGACGAGTAACTCATTACAGATAGGATCAGTAATATCCTAGTATGAGTAAAGCAGAATGAAATAACACCTCGATAGACACATTTACCTTGAAGTATATGTTTCTATATTTTAAATTATCTTTTCTGTGACCTGACGCTTGATCTGTTGTTTACAGAAGTACTAGAAAATGAGTGTCAGAAACAGAAGGGATGCAGAACCGGATATTGAGGCCCTATTAATCAAATATCGAAATATGGGTGGGATACCGTTCTCAGGTGAAGAATCTATTATGAAAACACAGGCTTGGATTCGTTCGGCTGAAAAGATCTTTGATGGTTTAAAGCTGAGGGATGACCAGAAAAGATTACTGGCATCCTGGGCACTCAAAGATGAAGCTTTGTTCTGGTGGGATTCAGTTATTGAGAATAATCCAGAAGGTGATATCACCTGGGATAGATTTAAAATGATTTTCTTAGAAAGATTTACTCCTCCAGAAGCGACTGAGCGATTATGTGACGAATTTTCCTATCTGATACAAGGTGACATGACCATCCCAGAATATCATAAGAAATTCAACGAACTTTCTCATTTTGCTCCTCATCTGATTAAAGATCCAAAGAGGAAAAATCTGAGATTTATTCATGGCCTGCAAAGAAAATATCAGAACAGTGTAATGAGGAACGTGAAGCTCCCCTTTCCTGAAATGATATACATGGCTTATCAGTATGAAGATCTCCATAAGAAAGGAATGTTGCGCGACAAGGAAGAAGTCTGTTCTAGTGACAAAACAGAGTCAAAAACTGATCGTCCCGAGGCCATAACAACGTCAGAGGTCAGTAAGAAGCCCAGTGCTAAGAGAAAATGGGCTAAATCTGAGAAGGAACCAGTGACGACTGCCATATGCAATAACTGCCATAAGCAGGGGCATTTGCAAGGAAAATGCAAATCTTTAAAGAAGCAAAAGAAGGAAGTATCTAAATCTAATAAAAGGGTTCATGAGGGCAGAGGAAGCCATAAGTGCCACCAGCCGGGTCATATTGCGAAGAACTGCTGGCTGTTAAAAAAGACCAATGTGGTTCAAATAAATGAAATAGCAGAAGCTTCTGAGCCATCGGCTATTCAGGAAAGGCCACATGTTTTAGAAGGCACGCTAACTGTCAAAGACATCCCAGTTAAAGTACTATTTGACACCGGCGCGTCGCGAAGTTTCATCGCCAAAGATGCAGCTAAGAAGCTGGATTTGAATTTGAAAAAGCTGAAGGAACCAATAACTGTCCAGAATTCGGTTGGGGGTTCCATAGATCTCAGTTGGATTTGTGGAGTGCCGGTTTCCTTTTCTCGATATCGGTTTCCTACCATCGCAGCCGTCATGAATTTTAAAGAGTTTGATCTTATCTTGGGGTTAGACTGGTTAACCAAATATGAAGCTGAAGTTAAATGCGCCGACAGAGTCGTAAAGGCGAAGATTAAATCAGGTGATTATATAACCATTCCCTGTGAAGGTCAGAATGCTAATAGGAAGGACTTCTGGGCAACTTTGAATGTCTCTCCAGCCCAAATAGAAGATATCCCTGAAATTTCGGAGAATATTCCCGACCTAGTGAAAGATATTCCTGTCGTCAAGAACTATGCGGATGTGTTCGAAGAAGTTGTTCGCTTACCTCCGCAGAGAGAAATAGATTTCAAGATTGCTTTAATTCCCAATGCAAGGCCGGTAGTTCACGCTATTCGAAGAATGTCCTTGAAAGAGAAGGAAGAATTAGACAATCAAACACGACAGCTAGTATGGAAGGGTCTGATCAGGCCTAGTTTCTCTGACTGGGGAGCAGCAGTGGTGTTTGTCCCAAAATCTGACGGTACTCTACGTCTATGTGTGGATTATCGTGATCTGAACAAACAGACAATAAAGAACAAATATCCATTGCCGCGAATAGATGATTTGTTGGATCGATTAAATGGCGCACAAGTATTTTCACGAATGGACCTAGCTACAGGCTTCCATCAACTTCGAATCGCCGAAGAGTGTGTTCCAATGACAGCGTTCAGAGGCCCCGACTTATTCTACGAGTGGTTAGTAATGCCGTTCGGCTTATGTAACGCTCCAGCTTACTTCGTCGACCTAATGAACAGAGTATTCAGAGGAGTATTGAAAAAATTTGTTCTGGTTTTCATTGACGATATTCTAATCTTCTCTAAATCAAAGGCCGAACATGAAAAGCATCTGAAACAGGTTCTAGAAATCCTCAGAAGGAATGTATTGAAAGCCAAGTTTTCCAAATGTATATTCTGGCAAGATGAAGTGAAATTTCTGGGCCATGTTGTATCGAAAGAAGGAATCGCTGTGGATCCAAGTAAAATCACAGCCATTCAGAATTGGAAACAACCCAGTACCCCCACTGAAGTCCGCAGTTTTCTCGGATTGGCTAGCTATTACCGGAAGTTCGTTAAAGACTTTTCGAAGATATCTGGTCACTTAACGAAGCTTACAAAGAAGCATTCTAAGTTCAAATGGACTCCAGAAAGTGAGGAGGCTTTCGAAGAGCTAAAGTTAAGATTAACGACAGCTCCAGTGTTAACCATCATCGATGGCAACCAAGATTTGAAAGTCTGGACTGATGCTTCTAGAGAAGGCCTTGGGGCAGTGTTAATGCAAAGGGGTCAAGTGATTGCTTATGCTAGCCATCAACTGAAGCCACACGAGAAGAACTACGTAACTCATGATCTTGAGTTATTGGCCATAGTATTCGCCTTGAAAATCTGGAGACACTATCTGCTGGGTGAGAGATTCGAACTGTTTACAGATCACCAGTCGTTAAAGTATCTGTTCACCCAGAAAGACTTAAATTTAAGGCAGCAACGTTGGCTGGAGTTTCTTGCAGCATATGACTTTGAAATTATATATACTCCGGGGAAAGCCAATGTCGTGGCTGATGCGCTAAGCCGAAAGAATGTAATGATCGCCAGCTTTATTATCACGACTTCCTTGATTGACAAAATATCTATTCTTCAGAAGGAGGATAACTTTATTAAGGATATGATCAAAAGGATTCAGAAAGGCGAACCCTCGTGTTTTCAAACCGATAACGACGAGACCTTGAGATTGAAAGGAAGGATTTGTGTTCCTGACATCCCAGAGTTAAAAAGGGAAGTGTTAGACGAGTGTCACAAGTCCAAGCTGAGTATCCATCCTGGTGTGGCCAAAATGTATAACGATCTCAAACGAACATTCTGGTGGAAGGCTATGAAAAGAGATGTCTCAATATATGTTAGCCGATGCCCTACTTGCCAGCTAGTCAAGAGCGACCAACAAAAACTGGCTGGACTATTGCAACCACTAGAAGTTCCTGGTTGGAAGTGGGAACATATTTCTATGGATTTCATTGATGGTCTGCCCCGAACCAGAAAAGGAAATGACAGTATTTGGGTGATCGTAGATCGCTTCACGAAGACCGCCCATTTCATACCTGTCAGATCAAATAGAACCGCTCAGAGTCTGGCGCAGATTTACTTCAGAGAAATAGTTAGACTACATGGAGTGCCGCTCAGTATAGTCAGTGATAGAGATACAATATTCACTAGCAAATTCTAGGAAGCATTTCAAGTCGAGCTGGGAACGAAGTTAAACCTAAGCACCGCTTATCATCCTCAGACAGACGGTCAGACTGAGAGGGTGAATCGTATTTTGGAAGATCTATTCGGGCTTGTGTTATAGATTTCGGTGGATCCTGGGAAGACAATATGCATTTGGCTGAATTCACTTATAACAACAGCTACCAGGCGAGTCTGACAATGTCGCCATTCGAAGCATTGTATGGTAGACCGTGCCGATCTCCTGCTTGTTGGGTCGAACCAGGTAATAGACTGGTGTTGGGTCCGGACATGATTCGAGAAGTTGCCGACAAAGTCGATTTTATTAAGAAGCGATTACTCGCCGCTCAAAGCCGACAAAAGAGCTATGCCGATAGAAGAAGAAGAGATATATCCTTTGCTGTTGGCGACTATGTATATTTGAAAGTATCGCCGATGAGAGGAGTAATCCAGTTCGGTAAAACTGGAAAGTTGGCGCCCAAGTTCATAGGCCCGTTTCCTATTCTGGAACGGATTGGAATTCTCGCTTATAGGGTCAAACTGCCTGATTGGTTGCCTGGAGTTCATGATGTATTTCATATATCTCAACTTCGAAAGCACGTTCATGATCCAGACTTGATCGTGGAAGAAGCAGCTCAGCAGGATATTGAAATTACTCCAGAATTAGCTGTGAGAAGAGAGCCGCTAAAGATTATCGGCAAAGAAACCAAAGAGCTGAGGAACAAGAAGGTTCACTTAGTCAAAGTGCAATGGAGTGGAGATCCGCGAGATTGTACTTGGGAAACTGAGGAGAGCATTCAGAAAGCTTACCCTAGGTGCCGAGTAGATATCTCTGATTAACTCTGGTGCAAGGTACATTTACCCTACTTTGCATTACCATTTAATTCTCTATTCCGTTGCTATTTTCTTCCCATGGATGTGCGCTATTTATTCTATACTCTAAATGATTTTTAAGGGAATATAGGATTTGATTGGTATATTTTTGGATGGTTAAAATCAAATTGGTTGTTGTGTTGTGTGGTTGTAAATTTATCAAACCACTTTCGACTTTGTTCCTTTTCGGGGACGAAAAGTTTTAAGTGGGGGAGATTGTAACGACCCAGAAAATCTGAACCAATTTAAAATTTTTTAAATTGGCTAAAATAATGGATTTTAAATATTTAAAATAAATATTTTAAATAATGGCGATGAAAACTGAATTTGAATCGACAATTGAAAACGAATATAATTAATTATAATTACAAACAAGGCCTGAAATGATGCTGCAGTTTCAAAAATTGAATTCGAAGTTTGTCGGACTGTACCGGGTGCAAAATAAAACGGATTTTAGCGAAACCAAAAATATTTAAATCTGTTAGTGAATACCTTTCTAACGAATCTGAAAAATCGAACTTTCATAGCGGAAAGCAAAAGTTATGGCCGAATGAATTTTCAGAACGGTCGCTATGGAATTTATATAGCCCGTGAAAATGGCCATTTTGCATACGACCTCGGAATTCGACGAAACCACTTTTGTTGGATCCGGGATGAGAAGTTATTGCTAGGTTTCAAGTTTCATAATTTTTGAAGCTAATATGTGAGCGTGGCAAAAGGAAAAGTGTTTTGGCCAATTACAGTTAAATTGGATCGACCAAAAATGGGCCTTTTTGCAAACGGTCTCAGAATTCGACGAAACTGGTTTTGTTGAGACTGTATCGTCAAAACATAGCTAGATTTATTTTTCTGGAATTTTTCGAATCAGTTTGTGGCCCTGGCAAATTGAAACGTACGTTCAAATTAAATATTGAATGTTTTATATTTTGATTTGAAGGAAAACTGGCTGAAACAGTCGAATGGGCCTACGAAACATATCCCATTGTGTTCGGAATGGGGGTAAAACGCTAGGGATGACAGTCGTTGGGTTTGGATTGGGGTTCGCGAGAGGCAAGGGGTATTTTCGGATTTTAAAACTTTATAAATATAAAAAAAATCCCATTAGCCCACGTCAGCCCCCCCCGGTTTCTCTCTCCTCAAAACGACCTAACGGCGGAAAACTTCCCCGACATCTCCCCTCAATCGCCGCCGCTACAGGCCACCACAGCCGCCCCCACCACCTCCAGTCGAAGCGCCTCCCTTCCCCCTTCAAATCCGATCGGGCCCCACCCTCTCTCCCTCCGCCTACCTCGAGAACGAAGCCCGCAAAGTCAACGACTTTGTCACCGTCGTTCTCCGCCGTCTGACCACCGGAGTTGCCGCCACCACCACCGATCTGAGCGCCATTCGTAGCTCTTCGACGCTGCAGCACCTGATCGTCCTCTAGCTTCACGGATTTCGCGATAATTCAAAACCTAGTTTTGAATCAAAAGGAAGGTATCGGCTGTTAATTATTTAACTGATTTCGACAGTTTAAAACCGTTGCAAACTTTGAAAAATCGTATCTTTTTCATTCGTTAACGAAATTCGATGAAACAGGAAACATCATGACCGTGTGGACGCCTTCTACATTTTAGAAGAGACCGCATATTTTTCTGAGCCTTCTGCTATTTTTGGTGGAGTGGAACCCAATGTGAGATTTCTGTTTTAAAAACAATATGGAAAACGACAATGTATAAATTATATAGTCGATGTATGAGTTATATAAGCGTTGTACACCTCTTGTATAAGCGTTGTATAAGTTGTACGTTCGATGTATAAGTTATATATGCGTTGTAAAAATTATATATGTGTTGAAATAAAAGTGAATTGCTATATATATATATATATATATATATATATATATATATATATATATACGCCCCTCGTCCACAAACCATGGACGATATTTATTGGTTGTGATTGGTGTGCAAATTGATTGATAGAGAATGGTTGTTTGGGATTGTTTGTGGTTGATATTGATTGATTGTGATTGAAAAATACCCGCTTGTGATTGGAAAATACCCGTTTGTGGTTGAGAAATATTTGGTTGAAACCACATAGGATTAGTTTGTGGAAATGAAATAAATATATACATGCCGCCTGCGTGCGAACTAGATGCATGATCCCCATTGTCAAAAACCGCGAGGTTTTAAGGTAGAGCAAGGAGCCGTACTAGGGACGGTCCCGGTTTTAACTACCCTGCCGTTATGCTGCCGAAATTTTCTGAAATATACATGTGTTAGAATAATTTTCATTCGTTGAAATAAATTACATATGTTGAAAGAATATTCATGTGTTGAGTTGCAATTCATTCGTGGAGTTGAAATTCATGTGTTGAATATTATTTGAATTTAAACAAATAGTTTTAGCGATAAAAATCACATTTTTATATATATACAAACTATAGAGAATATTCATGTGTTGAATTGAAATTCGTTCGTCGAGTTGAAATTCATGCGTTGAATGTTATCGTATTTTAAAATAAAATGAATAGACAATAAAAACTACATTTTTATTGTGAATATGAAGTGTTAAAAACATTCACGTGTTGAATAAATATTTTTGATGATAAAAATATTTCTTTTATCATGTATACGCTTTGATAAAAATACACACGTGTTGAAATAAATAATAGTTTGCTAGAAATATTATTATTGGCTTTGTTCTGCATATATATACATGTGTTGAACAGGAAAAATGGATTAGTTGTAGAGTAAAGAAATTATTTGCGTGCCCGACAAATAGGTAAGCCTTGATGAGTTGGCTGCGCAATTTTATTTTTATATCAACTCCTGTGAATGCCATTGGACGCGGAGTGCTGGTTATTCTGTGTGAAATAATAAATATCGCCATAGGATAGTAACAATTAAATTTGAACTACGCTACATGGCATACTTCTTGACGATAGGCATACTTCATCATATTCCACATAAGCAATTGGAGCTTGTGTGACGAGGTGGAAGATTTACCATACGAGCGAGAGGCTTGTATGGCGATGATTATATACTACAGGTTGAACTGATGACTGATATGGACTCTATAAAATATAACGATAAATTGCCAGATTAATAAAAAAACACCACACGGGTCTGGAGTTGAAAATAATCACATCTCTCTTGTTATTAGATACGGCACATGGACTATTTATTTCCACACGGAAACGGGGGTGACGAGAATTTATTCTCTGGAGTGATTATCTATACATGCTCCCCCGTAAACACCAGAATATATCACTATAAATATGTGAATGCTTTTTAGGATTTATTGGGAACCTAACACGGCCCAATAAATTTCCAAACCCCTCCCCGTACAAAGGAGGTTATGGCGAAATTTTTCGAAATATTAAGGCGTTAGTGAAATATTTGAAGTGAAAACGATATTGAAATTGTCGAATGAACTATATCTATATAATTATATAAATATAAATAAAATTAAAACGAAACGTGGCCGTGCAGTTCGTGTTTTGAAACCGTGATTTCAAACGATTGTACCGGGAGATCCGACCATCGGATTTTCCTGAAACCGCAACCGTTGGGTTCGCCTTGGAAATATCTTTCCAACGGCACCAACTTTATAAAAATCCAACGGTTGGATTATCTGGAATGTTTAATTCAAATCTGAAGCAAAACAGCGCCAGAAACGATTATATTTATATATATATATAAATATAATTATATTAAATCGAACAGCGACGCTGCAGTTCGTATTTTGAAATCGAAACTTCAAACGACTGTACCGGGAGATCCAACCGTCGGATTTTCCCGAAATTGGAACCGTTGGATTCGTTTTGAAAAGACCTTTCTAATGATGTAAATTTTGTGAAGATCCAACGGTTAGATTTTCAGATATGTGTAAATCAAATCGGAAGAAAAACAGCGCCACGGCCGCTTTATGGCCCGAAGCGTCGTTTTGAATAAATTGGCTATTTTAAAATAAATAAAAATAGCGATAAATCGTTATAAAATACCATAAACAATATGGAATGGAAATAAACTGAATTTGCTCGATTTATGTGGTATTTGATGGTTGAATGTGTTTGGTGTGAAAATTACATTAAAGAACAAAATTGGTGTTGTCGAATAATTTAACCATTGAAATAAATTGATTTGAAATTCTAAATATACGTGAATTATTTGAAAAGGCCGAGTTAATTCTCATTTCAAATAATTGACCGATGATTGAAAGTCGAAAATGAAGATGATGGTCGAAGACCGGAGATCTTCACCTCGTTTGGATGGTAACCGAGGTCCTGATTGGGAGGCATCCCGAAATATGGATAATGAGTGGTGATCGTCCAGACGTACGTGGTGGTCGATGGGTTTGCGAGGTATTTAGTGCCTCTGGTTTCGTTCAGACCCAGAACGGACTTGTAAATGGACTGTGTCTGACATTGGATTTTATTCTGTGTTGATTGATCTCTGTTAAATATACATCTGTTTGGCGGCGGAGAATTTATTCTTTTGCTTAACGCCCTTCTCTGAGACGCACGAGCTCAGAGGTTGTATATGGATGGACATCAGTCGCATGGCATGAATTGCCTGTGTGGCATGCTAAGATGCAGTGATCAGGGCTTCTGTTGAAAAGCAAAGTCTTGTGGTGATGATCAAAGCAGCGCCTGTGTGACGTAGCTTTGTGTATAACGTAAATTCGCGAGCCTCACACCCCGGTATGAACCAGAAACGGGAGAAGGACCTCAGGGAGGACATGCGTTTCTTTCTAGCTAGGGTGGTGTCAGTGACCTACCAGCCCTGACATTTATATACTTTTCACCCATGTGGTTGTTGCTGTTGCGAGGCGCCTTGGTTTGATCGGACGATCCGGGTCCGATGGAGTCATTCGTTGGCTCGTTTACGCCCCAAAGGGCGGAGAAACGTAGTGTTCAGGCATAATAATCCACATCGGTGGACCGGCCCTGACGATCCAAGGGCCCACCTGAGTCTGGGCCTGAGACATGGGCTAGATTGTCTCGAATTCGGTAAGGACTATCTTTTGCCTTGGTTCAGGACGGAAATCCAATTTCCAAATACGTCATCGTGCGATTTTGATTGTGTACCTATATATGGCGACATAGTGGTATGGGGCATTAATGCCGTCTATGATTGATAGTTATGATTCAATTGTTTTCAAAACATATAAACACTAGCAATAATATCAAAGGCTTTTTGTTTATTTCGTATCAAGCATATTTTGGCCGTTATAAGGTAAAAACTCTATCCTCCGGCTTGCGTTGCATTGTGTGATGGGAACTGAGTCTTATAATGGCTTCATTTTTATAAAATGCATTGCGTTGTTTAAAAGAAAGATTTGTTTCAAAGCACTGGCAATCCGATGGAGTAAACCCGTTCCACGAAAGTGGCGTGGTCCTGTGATTAGCCAAATTATATATGTGTTGAGTAGATTTCTCATACCAGTCCCATGACTGGCTCGTAGTTTGTTTCACTTTCAAACTCGGGTGCCCCTTTTTCTACACGGGCAGCCTTGTATTCAGGTTTAGCTGGTTCTTTCTGGATAGCTGGAGCTGAAGATGGATTCTATCATTTATCTCTTTTTATGCTGTTCAGCTCCTATTGTACATATTTTGTTTATTTCCGCTGTAGACATTTATGTATAGCTGAACTGTATTTGTACTAAGTAAGATCCTGTATACTGTGTAACTCTGATGATTACTTTTATCCAGTATATTCTATTGTTCACTATCTGGTGTATTTATTTAATTTTGTTCTGCTGTTATCTGTTTCTGTGTTATATTCCAAAGATAACCCTTGTCTCCGTGAGAGCGGGATTTGGGGTCGTCTCATATACACACTAGCTAGGCATATATGCAAAATCTTCATACACTCGATTGCCCAAAATCAATTTAAAATAAAATATTAAAATACGTATAATAAGGTTTAAAATTTCAAAACAAAATTTGTTTTCATTTTTTGTAACAACCCAGAAAATCTGAACTAGTTTAAAAATTTTAAATTGGCTATTTTAGTGAATTTTAAGTATTTAAAATAAATATTTTAAATAATAAGGACGAAAAGTAGTTTGAATCGATGTTTGAAAGTGAATATAATTACTTTGAATTAGAAACAAGGCCTGAAAAGGCGCAATTGTTTCGAAATTTCAATTCAAACTTCATGAAAGGACCCGTAACTTCCCCGCTGAGGAAAGCGCGGATACTTCGAGAACAACACACATCGGAACGTAGACGGAAGAACATTTCATTGTATATTACAACAATTCCATCAGAATACAAGAATAAACAGAGTATAAATCAATATTACACATTTATCAAATATCAGAGATTACAATAAATTACATAGCAGCGGAAAATAATACAATACACAACTGAAGGAGATATACGGATACAAAGCTTTCCGGATATCGTTCCAGCTGTAAGTCAGGATCCTGTGAATATAAATCTGTAAAACCCAAAACTACTAGCTGCCCATGTCAAAATAAGGGTACCCAGAGTTTAGGTTAAAACAATAAACTCCAGGTCAGTCATGGGACTGGTGTGAGAACTAAAACAGTTATTTAAAACTTTACTTTAAATCCGATATATCAAGGGACCACGCTGTAACACGGAACGGGTTTCCTCCCAAGAATACCAGTGCATATAACAAAACAGTGAAACGCTTTTTGGAAAAAATGAAGCTATTCTAAGACCCAGGTCCTATCACACAATGCAACGCAAGCCGGGGGATAGGGTTTTCCCTTATAATAGCCAAACATGCTTAGTACGTTTTAAAACAAATCGTTTGATACTATAATAAGTGCATAGTGTATAAAACAACTTCAAATCATAAGTATCAATCATAGACGGCATGAGTACCATATATCACGTCGCCATACTAGTTCTAAAATTAAAACCGCAAAATCACGTATTTGGAAGTTGGATTTCCATCTATGAACCGAGGCCAGGGATCGTCCTCTACCGATTCGAGACAATCTAGCCCATGTCTCAGGCAAGCGCGCAGGCAAGCCTTGGATCGTCAGGGCCGGTCCACCGATGTGGATTATTATGCCTGAACAATATGTCTCTCCGCCCTATGGGGCGTAAATGAGCCAACAAATGACTTCATCGGACCCGGATCGTCCGATCAAACTGAGGCGCCTCGCAACAGCAACAACCACATAAGTCAAACTCGTCGGGGCATGTAAAACCACTGACGCCACTTCTAACTAGAAAGAAACGTATGTCCTCCCTGATGTCCTCTCCCGTTTTTGGTGCATACCGAGTGTGAAACTCACGAAGTAAACGTTACACAAAGCTACGCCACAAAAGCCGTGCTTCGATCATCAACCACAAGACTTTTCTTTTCAACAGAAGCCTTGATCATTTGCCACTTAGGCATGCCACACAGGAAATTCACTCTATGCGTTTGATATCCATCAGTATATAACCCCTGAGCTCGTACGTCTTAGAGAAGGGCGTTAAGCAAGAGAATAAATTTTCCGCCGCCAAACAGATATATATTTAATAGAAATCAATCACACAGACTAAAATCCAATGTCAGACACACAGTCCATTTACAAGTTCGTTCTGGGTCTGAACGAAACCGGAGGCACCTAGTACCCCGCATATCCATCGATCTCTAAGTATGTCTGGACGATCACCATGTTTCCATCTTCTTGGGTGTACAGCCCAATCAAGATCATCAGTAATCACCCAAACGACGTGAAGACCTCCGGTCTTCAACCACCGTCTTCATCTTCGACTTATCGTCGTATCAGTTATTCAGAATGGGATAAACCCGGTCTTTCCGAATAACTTGCGTATATAATAAACAAGTGTTACACAAACACAACATACGCCTCATTCCAATTCATCAGTCACTAACCGTAAATTAACAAGAGAATAATTCCCCAAATATTAACCCCGAAGGCCGAAACCAACATCAGATCAATACCCAGGAAACCGTTCTACTTAGCTAACCTACAGTTAGTTTCTAAATTTCACATTCTTAGGGAAAGGTTCCCATTAATTTTATCAAAGATAAATTCTTTTAAATTTATTCTTTAATCTTCCTTTGAATATCACTTCAAACTAGTCGGGATTAACGAACCTTACCGAAGTAATCATTTGTTTTAATTTCCCAATCCCATTTTAATTTCCCAATCCCAACCTATTCATCCCATGAAGTAATACTGGTAATACTTCATATCTAACACCACGGTGTTATCGGTAAATTCAATTACCATTTCCCATTCAAATCTAATTAAAGATTTAACTACCGCCTGGAGTAAAACTGGTGATACTCCATTCTCGATCTTTTCAATCTAATTAAAGATTCATTAAACTCCACTTAGTTTTAATCTTTGACTGGGTTAAAGAATCAGTGTCATTTAAAACACGGTTCACGATAACCCCGAAATCACATCACATTTCAATCGGTCCCTAACCGTAAATTAGCAAGTGAGCAATTCCCTAAGTATTAACCCCGAAGGCCGAAATCAACATCAGATCAATACCCCAGAAACCATTCAACTTAACTAATCTCCAGGTAGTTTTTGATTTTCTTAACTCCTTTGGGTCTAAGAACAGTATTATTGAAGATACCGTTCACGACAACCCAAAATCACATTTCATTAATTATCGGGTTAAAGAACAAGTGTTATATAAAACACTGTTCACGATAAACCCAAAAATCAATAATAATTCAATTCCAATTAAATATTATTTAATTGGTACACTTCATTAAATCTAAATAAAAGATTTAATCTTTTTCTCAACTGGGTTCAAGAACAGTGTTAATGAAGACACCATTCACGACAAACCCAAATCACATTTGATATTCAACACAAGGCTCTGAACAGAAAATATATCGGCTTATATTCAATATCAAATTCTATGACCAACCAATATCGTATTGGAAATAACGATATATATATATATCTTTCAAATTTCCATAACAACATCTGTATAATCACGAAATCCAACATCGAACTATTCCGAAGATGATTTCGATTCAAATCCATTCCAATTGAATTATTGGAAATCCTGGTTATTTTCAAAACCGTTTCTAATCCAATTTATTTATTTTAAAAATAAACAAATTATTATTCTAGTTCAAAACTAGTTCATTTCGATAAAAATCTATTTTTATCTTTTCAAATACGGAGTTTTTCATCCCAATTCTTCCCAAATCATTTCTTATGATTTTACACAAATTATTACTATTTTTTATAAATTTATCAAGGCCTGTACAGTCGATTTCCATCAACGGCCAACGAACTGCACTTACAACGACCTTTTCCAAATTTGATTTGGACATAATTCCAAATCCAACCGTTAGATTTCTAATTTCTAATAATCGTTAGAAATCTCTTTTCGATACGAACCCAACGGTTCCGGTTTTAGGAGAATCCGATGGTCGGATCTCCCGCAATATCCATTCGAAGTCAATGGTCGAAATTCGCGAACTGCCGCGGCGCGGCACGTTCTATTCTGGCCATTATATTATATATATAATATATATAATATATACTTCATCGATTTCAATTCAAAACGTGCTTTATTAATCGTTTTAAATTCATTTTCAAAATGGTTTCAACTTCATATTCAATTTCAAATCAAAATTGAATATTCCAATATAAATTCGTTTTAAATTCATTTCAAATCGATTTCAATTCAATTTCAATTTAATTCGAATTTCTTTTCAATTTCAATTTGAATTCAATTCCTTTCGATTTCAATTCGAATTCAATTATATTCAATTTAATTCGAATTTCGATTATTTTCAATATAACTCAAATTTCGAAATCACTTTCAATATAATTCAAATTTCGAAAACACTTTCAATATACATTGAAAATTGAATAAATCGATGTAAATATCGTTCACGTCGAAATGGCGTCAATCTAATCCACACGGCTTCGTATATTTCTATTTTCAAATATTCTATTTCAAATATTTCTTTTTCAAATATTTCTATTCAAAACTGGAATAAGTCCCAATCAATTACCATATAATGTTAATTATATGGATTTTCTACAACACATGTATAAAATAACAACGATAAATAATCAACCATCATCCAGAGTGTATTCTACACTGTATAAGCATCAAATATAAATATTTAATGCTTATGACAGTCTGTCAATCAATCGATCGACATACAACTAATTATTGGGATTAGTGTATGTCATATATCATCCCAATACCCGTGTGGGGTTTCAATCAATCAAACACAGATTTTATTTGTGCAGTTGGGCGATGTGTAAAATTTATCGTCCCAATCAATATCAGTCAAATGTGTGTATATAAACAAATCGTCCGATTTGTTTATATTTATTTCACTTTAAATACACGTTAAAAGTTCTATTTTTAACTATAAATTATTTTTTACTATATAAATATTTTATTTCATTTCACATCACATCACACAATCAACTACACATCAAAATCAAACAACCAAGCATACAAGCCATCCATGGTCTGTGGACGACGGGTGTCGGGTGCTACTAAACACCATCTGCATCCTAGTATATATTTTAACTAGAAAATTCAATTTAAAAGTGAGAAGTTCGCACCGACCAGCTAATCCAAACGCCTCGACTCTTCATATGTAGAAAATCTCCGCCGTTTCTTCTTTCATCACTTTCGTCATCCGTATTCACTACATATATAAAAATCGAATTTTTACTTTGCTATTCAATATATAAAAATCGAATTTTTACTTTGCTATTCAATATATAAAAATCGAATTCTTACTTTGCTATTCAATCTATAAAAATCGAATTTTTACTTTGCTATTCAATATATAAAAATCGAATTTTTACGTTGCTATTCAATATATAAAAATCGAATTTTTACTTTGCTATTCAATATATAAAAATCGAATTTTTACTTTGCTATTCAATATAAAAATCGAATTTTTACTTTGCTATTCAATATATAAAAATCAAATTTTTACTTTGCTATTCAATATATAAAAATCAAAATTTTACTTTGCTATTCAATATATAAAAATCTCAACTTCCTATAGTTAAAAATAATATTTTCATTTATATAAAAATTATATTGTTAAACATGGTTATATGTAAAAAAAATCAGATTTTTAAACGCGTCTATATATAAAACTGAAAATAAAAGTAAAATAAAACTCACAGGCAGTCTTTGGGGGAGACTAAGCGTCGACTAGCGGACTCTGAGGGTGCTGTAGCGGAGATTGTCTAGTGGCAGCTCCAGGGTGGCGGCAACGGTCTGATTTGGGGCGGTCGGCGGGTTTGGACGTGGACTGGAGGGGGTTCTGGGGGTTTGGGTTCGCAGAAGGTCAGAGGAGGAGGAGGTGGCCGGAAAAGGGCGCGGGGGGGGGGGGGGGGGTCGCGGTTATGGGTGGTGGCGGCTACAGGGCAGGGGGTGTCGGTTTCCGTCGATTCAGCTTTGGGGGTATGCTTTTCGAGAGGAAGAGAGGAGAGAGTGGAGGGGATGGTCGGGGAGAGGGGGCGCGGTCAGCTGGAGGTGAGCGACGGCCTCCATGAGCGGCGACGGGGTCGATTTGGGGCTGGGTAATTTGGGCGTCGGGTTATGAGAGAGGGAGGGTAGGATTAGGTCTTATATAATTATTTTATTTTAATTTAATTTTTCCACTCAGGTTGACTTTTTTTTCCGAACTCGAAACCGAACCCACCGACCGTCGTCCTTAGCGTATTACCCCCATTCCGAACACAATGGGATATGTATCGTGAGCCAATTTGACCACTACGATCAGTTTTCATTAAAATCAACATATAACTCTATATATTGATTTTGAACGCACATTTCAATTTACTGCGGTCACATACTAACTCGAAAAATTTCAGAAAAATATTTTCTAGCTTCGTATTGACGATACGGTCCTAACAAAACTAATTTCATTGAATTCTGAGACCGTTTGAAAAATGGCCATTTTCCAGTCGATTGAAATCAACTAAAACTGGCCAAACGCATTTTCCTTTGCCACGCTCACATATTGAATCAAAAAATTACGAAATTTGAAACCTAGCAATAATTTGACATTGCGGATCCAACAAAAGTGGTTTCGTCGAAAACCGAGGTCATTTGCAAAATTCTCATTTTAAGGGCCAGAATTCCATTGCGACTATTCTGAATTTTTAACTGGGCATAACTTTTTATCCCCGCTATGAAATTTTGATTTTTCGGATTCGTTGGAAAGATATTCTTAATTAGATTCCATTATTTTTGGTTTCACTAAAATCCGGTTTATTTTTCACCCGGTACATTCATTCAAATTTTGAAATCGAATTATCGAACTACCGCGCCATTTTCAATTCCTTTTATATATATAAATAAATATTTATATTCTAACGACGATCTATTTGAATTTATACGTTCGAATTCTATTCAAAATAAATTTCTCGTCGATATTATTTAAAATAATTCATTTTAAATAATCAAAATTCGCTAAATTCACCAATTTAAAAAATTTAGATTGGCTCGCATTGCCGGGTTATTACACTTCAACTGACTGTACCAGGTGCAAAATAAAACGGATTTTAGTGAAACCAAAAATATTTAAATCTGTTAGTGAATATCTTTCTAACGAAACTGAAAAATCGAAGTTTCGTAGCGGGAGTCAAAAGTTATGGCCAAATGAATTTTTCGAAAGGTCGCTTTAGAATTTATATAGCCCGTGAAAATAGACATTTTGCAAACGACCTCGGAATTCGACAAAACCACTTTTGTTGGATCCGGGATGTGAAGTTATTACTAGGTTTCAAATTTCTTAATTTTTGAAGCTAGTATGTGAGCGTGGCGAAGGAAAATGCGTTTTGGTCAATTATAGTTAAATTGGATCGACCAGAAAATGGCCATTTTTCAAACGGTCTCAGAATTCGACGAAACTAGTTTTGTTAGGACCGTATCGTCAAAACATAGCTGGATTTATTTTTCTGGAATTTTTCGAATCAGTATGTGGCCCCGACAAATTGAAATTTACGTTCAAATTAAACATTGAATGTTTTATATTTTAATTTGAAGAAAAACTGATTGAAACATTCGAGTGGGCCTACGAAACATATCCCATTGTGTTCGGAATGGGGGTATTTAGCTAGGGACGACAGTCGTTGGGTTGAATTTGGGGTTCGTATTAATAAAGGGGTATTTTTGGAAATTAAAATATTATAAATATCCTCCTAACCAATCAGAAAAAAAACTAAACCCTAGCCGCCGTTCATCCCGATTCAAAGGCGGAAAAAGCTCGAAACTTCCCGTTCGATTTTCTTCCCATCTACTCAACGGTTTTAGAAAATTCTTGAAGCAAAATCCAAGAAGAAAGTGTGCTCTTCAAATCCATAGTAGTATTGCAATTTTTCATGTTGTATCTGGCTCGAAATCGAGCCCCAAAGCTCCGCCAGTCGCACGAGATTTGAGGAGAGATGGGGTGTTCGAACTGCGCGGTGCTCTAGCAGCTTGGAGGCGGCGACACGGCGGAGCTCGTGGAGGGTTCTGATATGACGCACGGTGGCCGTAGGCGGCACGAAATCCAACCCTCGGTTGGAACCGTAGGGTGACTGTCGGCTGTTGATTTTTAACAGGGAAAAGGTAGCGTTTTTAAGCGCTATGAATTTGATTAATTATGTTTGTAAATTGTTCGATGTTTAAAAATACGTATCTTTTTCGTTTGTGGTTGAAATTCAGCGAAACAAGAGATGCCAGGACCGTGCGGACTTCTTCTACATTCTAAAAGAGATTGGATATTTTTCTGAGCCTTCTACAATTTTTGGCAATGCGAAAAGCAATGTGAGATTTCTAATTTATAAACCATATGGAAAACAACGATGTATAAATTATATAGTCGACGTATGAGTTATATAAGCATTGTACACCTCATGTATAAGCGTTGTATAAGTTGTATGTTCGATGTATAAGTTATATATGCGTTGTAAAAATTATATATGCGATGAAATGACATTGAAATGAATTGAAGTGTATTGAAATATATTTATATACGAATATATATATATATATATATATATATATATATATATATACTCCCCTCGTCCACAGACCATGGAAGATATTTATTGGTTGTGATATTGTTTGGATTATTTGGTTGATGTGAAATTTGGTGAATAATGCGAATGGTTGATAAAATTGTTTGTGGTTGAGAACGATTGATTATGGTTGAAAAATACCCATTTGTGGTGGAAAAACAAATTAGAATAGGATTGTGGAAATGAAAATAAAACATGCCGCCTACGTGCGAACTAGATGCATGAATCCCCATTGTAAAAAACCGCGAGGTTTTAAGGTAGAGCGAGGAGCCGTACTAGGGATGGTCCCGGTTTTAACTAGCCTGCCGTTATGCTGCCGAAATTTTCAATAATATTCATGGGTTAGAATTATTTTCATGTGTTGAAACTATATTCGTGTGCTGAATAGAAATTCATGTGTTGAATAGAAATTCATGTGTTGAATAAAAATTCATATGTTGAACGACATTCATGTTTTGAAATAAATTGTTTTATAATAAAAATCATATTTTTATCATCTATATGAACTATATAAAGTAGTCGTGTTTTGAAATAAATTGTTTTACATTAAAAATTACATTTTTATTATATACATGAATTGATAAAAATAGTGAAGTGTTGAAATAAATGTCTGTTGGATAAAAATATCATTTTTATCAAATATATAAAGTGGTTATAGTTTTGAAATCGAAGAAAAAATTATATTTATATTTATTTATATAAATATAATTAAAATATAGTGAATAACGACGCTGCAGTTCGTATTTTGAAATCGTGATTTCAAACAATTAGTGCGGGAGATCCGACCATCGGATTTTCCCGAAACCACAACCGTTGTGTTCGCCTTGGGAATATCTTTCCAACGGCACCAATTTTGTAAAGATCCAACGGTTGGATTGTCTGGAATGTTTAAATCAAATCTGAAGAAAAACAGCTCCATAATCGATTATATATATATATATATATATATAAGTAAATTAAATCGAATAACGATGCTGCAGTTCGTATTTTGAAATCGTAACTTCAAACGATTGGTGCGGGAGATCCGACCATCGGATTTTCCTGAAACTGGAATCGTTGGATTCGTTTTGAAAAGATGTTTCTAGTGATATGAATTTTGTGAAGATCCAACGGTTAGATTTTTAGATATGTGTAAATCAAATCTGGAGAAAAACAGCGCCACGGCCGCGTTATGGCCTGAAGCGTCGTTTGAATGAATTGGCTATTTTTAAATAAATAAAAATAGCGATAAATCGTGATAAAATATTATAAATGATATGGAATGGAAATAAACTGAATTTGCTCGGTTTATGTGATATTTGATGGTTTAATGTGTTTGGTGTGAAAATTACATTAAATAACAGAATTGGTGATGTCGAATAATTTAACCTTTGAAATGAATTGATTTGAAATTCTAGATATACATGAATTATTTGAAAAGGCCGAGTTAATTCTCATTTCAAATAATTGATCGACGAGAAGACGGTGCATGACCGATGATCTTTACGTCGAATGGGGGGTGCTACCGATGCTCATGATAGGAGTAGCTACCTTGACGGGTTGAAGTAGTAGCCACCCAGATATACTTGTTGATTGTACGGATATGCGAGGTATTGAGTGCCTCCGGTTTCGTTCAGACCCAGACCGAACGTGTAAATGGACTGTGTGTCTGACATTGGATTTTGTTCTGTGCTGATTGGTCTCTATTAAATATATATCTGTTTGGCGACGGAGAATTTTTTCTCTTGCTTAACGCCCTTCTCTGAGACGTACGAGCTCAGAGGTTATATATCGATGAAAACCAGTCGCATTGAGTGAATTGCCTGTGTGGCATGCTTAAGTGGCAGATGATCAAGGCTTCTGTTGAAAAGCAAAGTCTTGTGGTTGATGATCAAAGCACGGCCTTTGTGGCGTAGCTTTGTGTATAGCGTTGTTTTGCGAGCCTCACACCCCGGTATGGACCAGAAACGGGAGAAGGCTTCAGGGAAGACATGCGTTTCTTTCTTGCTAGAGGTGGTGTCAGTGCTTAAACTGGATGACATTTATATTATTTTCACCTATGTGGTTGTTGCTGTTGCGAGGCGCCTCGGATATATCGGTGACTATGTGAAGCCGATGGAGTCATTTGTTGACTCATTTACGCCCCAAAGGGCGGGAAAACGCAGTGTTCAGGCATTTTAACCACATCGGTGGACCGGCCCTGACGATCCAAGGGCCCACCTGAGTCTGGGTCCTGAGGCTCGGGCTAGACAGTTTCGAAGTGGTGAGGACGATTCCTGGCCTCGGTTCATGACGGAAATCCAATTTCCAAATACGACATCGTGCGGTTTTGATTGTATACCTATATATGGCGACATAGTGGTATGGGGCATTAATGCCTTCTATGATTGATACTTATGATTTGAATTTGTTTTTGAAACTTATAAACACTAGTAATAATATCAAATGCTTTTGTTTTATTCGTATCAAGCATATTTTGGCCATTATAAGGTAAAACTCTATCCTCCGGTTTGTGTTTCATTGTGTGATGGGAACTGAGTCTTATAATGGCTTCATTTTTATAAAAAACATTGCGATGTTTAAAAGAATTATTTGTTTTAAAAGCACTGGAAATCCAATGGAGTAAACCCGTTCCGCGAAAGTGGCGTGGTCCTGTGATTAGCCATATTTGAAAATGTGTTAAGTAGATTTCTCATACCAGTCCCATGACTGACTCGTATTTTGTTTCACTTGCAAACTCAGGTGTCCCTTTTTCTACACGGGCAGCCATGTATTCAGGTTTTAGCAGGCTCTTTCTGGATAGCTGGAGCTGAAGATGGATTCTATCATTTATCTCTTTTTATGTTGTTCAGCTCCTGTTGTACATATTATGTTTTCTTTTCCGTAGTAGACATTTATGTATAGCTGAACTGTGTTTTGTACTAAGTATGATCCTGTATACTGTGTAACTATGATGATTATGTTTAACCAGTGTATTCTATTGTACATTATCTGGTGTATTTAATTATTTCTGTTCTGTTGTTATCTGTTTATGTGTTATATTCCAAAGATTACCCTTGCACCGCCTCGTCGAGAATAGGGTTGTCACATTTTTATTTTAGAAATAACACTCTTAGAACTAATTCTAGGATACTACTAATCCCATCTCTAGCGAGTCATTTTTATTGGATATTACTAATCCAATCTTTGATGAATTCTTTCGTTTGGTCCTAATGTGTCTTGTTCTCGAGCTCTATAAACCAATGCTCTGATACCAAGATGAAACGATCCAAACTCTCCCTTAAGGGAAAGCCCGGATTGAGTTGAGAACATGACAAATCAAAACATAAACGACAGAACATTTCTTATCTATTACAACAATTTACATCAGAGTACAAGAATATAACAGAGTATGGATAAATAATATACATTTATAAACATTAGAGATTTACAAATTACAATACAGTGGGAAAATAATACAAAACACAACTGAAAGAAATACACGGATACAGAGCTTTCCGAATATAGCTCCAGCTGTAAAGCCAGGATCCTAGACAAATAGAAATCTTCAAAACCAAAACTACTAGCTACCCGTGTGGAAAATAGGGGCACCCATAGTTTAGGTTAAAACAACAAACTCTAGGTCAGTCATATGACTGGTGTGAGAACTAAAACAGTTATTTAAAACTTTACTTTAAAATTTGGTAAATTAAGGGATTACTCCGTATAACATGTAACGGGTTTCCTCCAGAAAATACCAGTACATAAAACAGTTTATAAACAGGGCAATGCTTTTTGAAAAATGAACATATTATAAGACTCAGGTCCCATCACACAATGCAATGCAAGCCGGGGGATAGAGTTTTACCTTATAATAGCCAAACATGCTTGGTACATTTAAAACAAATCATTTGATACTATTATAAGCGCATAGTGTATAAAACAACTTCAAATATAAATGTATCATAGAAGGCATGCGTACCATATATCATGTCGCCATAATAGGGTCTACAATCAAAACCGAAATGTCATGTATTGTAAATTGGATTTCTATCATGAGTCGAGGCAAGGGATGTACTCCTCGCCGGCTTCGGGACACTCTAGCTGTAACAACCCGTAAAATGCGAGCCAGTTTGAAATTTTTATTTTGGCAATTTTAGCGAATTTTGATTATTTAAAATGAATTATTTTAAATAATATCGACGAGAAATTTATTTTGAATATAATTCGAACGTATATATTATACGCGTCGTCGTTAGAATATAAATATTTATATATTATTATAAAAGGAATAGAAAATGGCGCGGTAGTTCGAAAATTCGATTTCTAATTTCAAATGAATATACAGAATTCAATATAAGTCAGAATTGAACGAAACAAGAAATATTTGAATCTGTATAACTATATCTTTGTAACGAAATTAACGAACTGAGATTTCATCTTAGAAATGATAAGATATGTCCAGTTTAAAATTAGAAATAGTCGCTGTGGAATTTATATATATTTTTATATATATATAAGGCCCTTAAAAATAGCAATTTTGCAAACGACCTCGGATTTCGACGAAACCAGTTTTGTTGGGTCCGTGATGTTAAATTATTGCTAGGTTTCAAATTTCATAATTTTTCGAATCAGTATGTGAGCGTGGCAAAGGAAAACGCGTTTGACCAGTTTCAGTTGATTTTGATCGACTGGAAATTGGCCATTTTTCAAACGGTCTCAGAATTCGACGAAAATAGTTTTGTTAGGACCGTATCGTCAATACGAAGCTAGAAAATATTTTTCTAGAATTTTTCGAGTTAGTATGTGACCCCGGTAATTTGAAATGTACGTTTAAAATTCAATATAGTGATTTAAATGTAAATTCAAAGGAAACTGATCGAAACGGTCAAATCAGCTTGCGATACATATCCCATTGTGTTCGGAATGGGGGTAAAACGTTATGGACGGCAGGCGGTGGGCCTCGTTTCGAGGTCGTGTGTGAAAGTCAACTCTTTAGGATAAAATAAATAAATAAATTAATAAAAAAAAAAAAATTTATCTCTCTCCCCTCTATAACTCATCTGGCCCCCCCCCTTTTTCTGAAATTCAGATCGAAAATTAAATAAAAAAAAAAAAGAGATGAACGACGGGGGAGGAAAACCGTCGCCCCATCGCCGTCGAAGCTCCACCGCCGTTGCTTCGGACCCGCCGCCTCGTTCTCTGCTCCCTCCTCCCCTCTCGTACCTCTCCATCCCGATGGAAACCGCCAGCCCCCTCTCGCGTCACCTGAGAGCCACCCACCACCGCTGCTCACTGCGATCCCCTCCACAGCTCCCCCTTCCACCGCTGATCTCCCTCCCTCCTTCTCCAGTCAGCACGCAACCCCCCCAAAACCCACTCCGAAGCCTCACCGAGCACCACTGAGCCACCAGGACTCCGATTTCACCATCGAGCCAGCGCCTGGAAGCTCCTTCGACGCTCGACAACCTGGAGCGGTCTGATCTCGGCCAAGATTCACCGATTGAACAGGATTTCGAAACCAAGTCTCGAATCAATTAACTGAGGTACAGATTTATATAAATCTACATTGTTTAAAACAGTTTTATTATATAAATTTCCATTGTTTAAAATCAGTTTAAAAATAATGATACATTGTTTTAAAAAAATCAGTTTTTGAAATATAAAATGGCATGATTTTTGGAATATAAAATTGCAAGATTTTAAATATGCAAAGAACGGATTTTTAAATACGAAAAGATCGGATTATTTTTTTTAAAAGAGAAAATAAAATTGTTTTAAAAGAGAAAATAAAATTGTTTTAAAAAGAGAAAATAAAATTAGAACTATTTTTGAAAATAAAGGCAGAATTGATTTTAAAAAATATAGAAGTAAAATTGTTTTTAAAAATAGAAATATCACATTTTTAAAATATAAACATAGTATAAGAATGGGATTATATATATGTATATATATATATATATAAATATATATATAGCGTTAGGGTAAAAATTCAATTTTTATAAATTGAATAGCGAAGTAAAAATTCGATTTTTATAAATAGAATAGCAAAGTAAAAATATGATTTTTATATATTGAACTTCGAAGTAAAAATTCGATTTTTATAAATAGAATAGCGAAGTAAAAATTCGATTTTTATATATTGAATAGCGAAGTAAAAATTCGATTTTTATATATGTAGTGGCTACGGGCAATAAAGATGCCGAAGATGCGATAGCGATGAAGAATTCTGCAAAGGAAGAGTCAAGATGATTGGATAGCTATAAGTGAGAATTTCTCACCTTTCAATTTCTTTTCTATTTATATATATATACTAGGATGCAGACGGTGCTTAGTAGCACCCGACACAATCGTCCACAAACCATGGACTTGTTTGTTTGGTTGCATAGACTAGTTGGATTATTTGTTTGAATTGAATTGTTTGGTGAGATGAAATTGAATTGATTGATGTGTGAATGGCGTGGGCCTTCACTAGACCGGGGATAAGGCTAGGCCTCGTCCCGTTTCTAGTATCGTGCCGTTATGCCGCCGAAATTTTCTAAAATATGTTAGAGAAATAAAAATATCATTTTATTGTGGAAATGAATTGAATAGAAATTCATAGGTTGAAATAAAATGTTTTATCGTTAAAAATATAATTTTTAACGTGAAGTGAATAAAATAAAATATTCATTTATAAACCGGACGGTTTGTTTATGTACACCTATTTGAATGACATGGATTGGGACGATAAATTTTACACATCGCCCAACTGCACAAATAAAATATGCGTTTGATTGTTTGAAACCCCACACGGGTGTTGGGATGAAATTTGAAGTTCACTCATCCTGATTGGTTAAATGTGTCGATCGATTGATTGACAGGCTGTTTATAAGCGTTGAATATCTATA
Source organism: Allium sativum (assembly GCA_030737875.1). NCBI lineage: Eukaryota > Viridiplantae > Streptophyta > Magnoliopsida > Asparagales > Amaryllidaceae > Allium > Allium sativum. The sequence goes on from CM060920.1 coordinate 456,911,651, forward strand.
TTTGATGCTTATACAGTGTAGTGCACTTTGGTTGATGGTTGATTATTTTTCAAAGTAATTATATACATGTGTTGTATGAAAATCCATATAATTAACTTTATATGGTAATTGATTGGGCCTCATTCCAATTTGAAAAATAAATAATATTATAAAATAAAAGTTCATGTGTTGACAGTACTCATTCATTGAGATTGGTCATTTGTTGAACGAAATATTTTGATAATAACAACTATTTTGAAATAGAATATATAAAGCCGTGTTGAATAGTGATGCGCCATTTTGACGCGAACGATAAATATAACGATTTCGAAATGAATTGAATATATAACGATTTCGAAATGAATTGAATATATAACGATTTCGAAATGAATTGAATATAAAACGATTTCGAATTGAATGGAATAGAAAACCAATTTGATTTCAAATTGAATATATAATGAACTTGATTCAAATAGAAAACGAAACGAATTTAATTTGAATAGAAAATGAATTTGAATCGAATAGAAAATCAATTTGGATTGAATTGAATTGAATTGAGAAACGAATTCGAATTGAATTTAAAATGAAGTGAAATGAATTCAAATTAAATTGAAATTTGAATTGAATAGAAATGAATTTTAAAACGAATTTATAAAGAAGAATTCAATTTTGATTTGAATTGAAATAGAAGTTGACTTTGTTTTTGAAACGAATTCAAAACTAAATATATAATTCGTTTTAAATAGAAATCGACGAAATATATATTATATATATTATATATATAATATAATGGCCTGAATAGAACGCGCCGCGCCGCGGCAGTTCGTAAATTTCGACCATTTATTTCAAACGGACATTACGGGAGATCCGACCGTCGGATTCTCCTAAAACCGGAACCGTTGGGTTCGTATCGAAAAGAGCTTTCTAACGAAGAGTAGAAATTTGAAATCTAACGGTTGGATTTGGAGATACGTCCAAATCAAATTCGAAAAAGGTCGCTATAAGTGCAGTTCGATGGCCATTGTTGGAAATCGACTGTACGGGCCTTGATAAAATTATTAAAAATAGTAATAATTTATGTAAAATCATAAGAAATGATTTAGGAAGAATTGGGATGAAAAACTCCATATTTGAAATGATAAAAATAGATTTTTATCGAAATGAACTGGTTTTGAACTAAATTTAAAACCTAATTATTTTTAAATAAATAAATTAGATTTAAAAGGGGTTTTAAATAATCGGGATTTCTAATATATTTGGTTGGATTTGAAATGGGTTTATCGTGAACTGTGTTTTAAATAACACTAGTTCTTTAACCCGATAACAAATAGAATGTGATTTGGGTTTGTCGTGAACTGTGTTTTAAATAACACCTAGTTCTTTAACCCAGTAAAAGGAGTTTTATTGAATCTGCAATTAGATTGAAATTCGAATTGATAATCTAAATTACCAAATTTAGAAGATGAGCGAGAATGGAGTATCACCAGTTTTGCTCCAAAGCGATAGTTAAATCTTTAATTAGATTTGAACGTGAAATGGTAATTAATTTTATCGATAACACCACGGTGTTAGATATGGAGTATTACCAGTTTTGCTTCATGGGATGAATAGGTTGGGATTGGGAAATAAAATAAATAATTACTTCGTTACGGTTCGCTAATCTCGACTAGTTGGAAAAACCATAATTTGGTTTTAAATGACATCCAAAGGAAGATTACAGGATAAATTTTAAAGAATTTATCTTGGATAAAATTAATGGGAACCTTTCCCTAAGAATGTGGAATTTAGTAACTAGTTGTAGGTTGGCTAAGAAGAATGGTTTCCTGGGTATTGATCTGATGTTGGTTTCGGCCTTCGGGGTTAATGTTCGGGAAATTGTTCTCTTGCTGATTTGCGGTTAGTGACTATTGAATTGGAATGAGGCGTATGTTGTGTTTGCGTAACATTTGTTTTTAATATACGCGGGTTGTTCGGGAAGTTCGGGTTTACACCCATTCTGAATAACCGATTCGACGATATGTCGAAGATGAAGACGGTGGTTAAAGACCGGAAGTCTTCACATCGTTCGGATAATTACTGACGATCCTGATTGGGCTGTACACCCAAGAGGATGGAAATAGTTGGTGGTCGTCAAGACGTACTTGGAGATGGATGGATATGCGAGGAAAGTGCCTCCGGTTTCGTTCAGACCTAGAACGGACTTGTAAATGGATGGTGTGTCTGACATTGTACTCCTTTATATTGTATTTGTTGATCTCTGCTAAATATATATCTGTTTGGCGGCGGAGAATTTATTCTCTTGCTTAACGCCCTTCTCTGAGACATATGAGCTCAGAGGTTATATATTGGCAGAAATCAGTGGTACGATATGGATTGATAGTGTGGCATACTGAGATGCAGTGATCCAAACTTTTGTTGAAAAGCAAAGTTTGGTGGTTGATGATCAAAGCGCAGCTGATATAGCATGGCTTTGTGTATAGCGTTGATCCGCGAGCCTCACAGCCCGGGATGGTGGTAAACTGATGGTTTGATCAATATACATTTTTTTTAGTGTAGTGGATTCGGTCGACCGATATTGAGCTTCGTGCTCGGAGGATATATAGAGTAAGCGGTGTTTTCTCTCGCTGGGACGTAAGCCGCGGTGGTACTCTGGTCCCAAATGTGCGGATGCAGACGGTGTTCTCTTGTTGGGACGTAAGCCGTGGTGAATTGCATTCCGCGATCGATCTTTCGAATCAGGAGCCACCATGATGGAAATCCAATTTCCAATACGTGTATCGCGGTTTTAATTGTAGAACTAGTATGGCGACATGATATATGGTACCCATGCCGTCTATGATTTATACTTATGATTGAAATTGTTTTGACACTATACACTTATTATAGTATCAAATGATTTGTTTAAAACGTACCAAGCATGTTTGGCTATTATAAGGGAAAACCCTATCCCCCGGCTTGCGTTGCATTGTATGATAGGACCTGGGTCTTATAATAGCTTCATTTTTCGAAAAAGCATTGCGTTGTCTATTGATATGCACTGGTATTCTTGGGAGGAAACCCGTTCCGTGTTATGCGGCGTGGTCCCTTGAATTACTTTCTTTTAAAATAAAGTTTTAAATAACTGTTTTAGTTCTCACACCAGTCACATGACTGACCTGGAGTTTATTGTTTTAACCTAAACTCTGGGTGCCCCTATTTTCCGCACGGGCAGCTAGTAGTTTTGGTTTTGCAGATTTATATTCACAGGATCCTGGTTTACAGCTGGAATGATATCCGGAAAGCTCTGTATCCGTATATCACCTTCAGTTGTGCTTTATATTATTTTTCTGCTGCTATGTAATTTATTGTAATCTCTGATATTTCTGTGTAATATTTATTCATTTATACTCTGTATATTCTTGTAATCTGATGCATTATTGTAATAACAATGAAATGTTCTTCTGTATGAGTTCTGTTGTGGCTTGTTCTCGAACTATCCGACGCTTCCCTTTACGGGGAAGTTGCGGGTCTTTACACGTGGTATCAGAGCTTTGGTTTACAAAGCTAGAGAACAAGACACATTAGAAACATACGAAAGAATTCATCAGATATTGGATTAGTAATATCCAATGAGAATGACTCGTTAGAGATGGGATCAGTAGTATCCTAGAACGAGTGTGAAGAGTATATTTCTTTCAAATGAAAACAAATTTCGTTTTGAAAATTTAAATCAATTATTCGTATTTGATTATTTATTTATATTGATTTGGACAATCCGATATATAAAGATTTTGCATATGCGTCTTGCAAACGTGTATTCGAAGTTTTAATATACTGGATGGTTATAGAATCATACTCTAGTTGCCCGGGGATAATTCTGGTGATGGGGCACTGTCGCCAGTATTTATTTTCGAGCGACGAAAGTGAGATTTCTATATATTTCCTATTGGCTGGTGTGAGAACCAAAACTAATATAGTTAGAATACATTGTTGTGATTTGGCATCAAAACATGATTTTTTGTATATGTATCAAAGTTATGAATTTGAAACTCTAATTCACTAATTGATTGATGTTTGTGTTGTTTGTTCATTTGTTTGCTAATTTTGAACCATTTAGCCTAACTGAATCACATATGGAACTGTATTGAAAATTGGTCGCGTTTGCTTGCATATACATATATATCATTGAACAGGTCATAGCAAGGAGGCTAGAGCCGAGAATAAAATTTGTTTGCCCGACAAATAGGTACATGTTTACTACATAATTTCCTGTTTTGTTTGGGTGATGATGATTTTGTGAGCCTATTGGCTAGCCGCTTGGCTTTTTCTTTTTCTTTTTGAGATCTGAAGGACCGGGGAAGCTATTTGAAATTCCCCGATGCTCCCATTGCAGGGGAGGTTATGGCGAAATTTTTCAAAAATTTAGGGTGTTAGCCAAATTTTTGAAATTTTGAAAATTCTCAGAAACTAAAGAGTTGGAGAATGGAAGCCAGATCGAGCGTAGAGTTGAATAATCAAACCACTTTCGACTTTGTTCCTTTTCGGGGACGAAAAGTTTTAAGTGGGGGAGATTGTAACAACCCGTAAAATGCGAGCCAGTTTGAAATTTTTATTTTGGCAATTTTAGCGAATTTTGATTATTTAAAATGAATTATTTTAAATAATATCGACGAGAAATTTATTTTGAATATAATTCGAACGTATATATTATACGCGTCGTCGTTAGAATATAAATATTTATATATTATTATAAAAGGAATAGAAAATGGCGCGGTAGTTCGAAAATTCGATTTCTAATTTCAAATGAATATACAGAATTCAATATAAGTCAGAATTGAACGAAACAAGAAATATTTGAATCTGTATAACTATATCTTTGTAACGAAATTAACGAACTGAGATTTCATCTTAGAAATGATAAGATATGTCCAGTTTAAAATTAGAAATAGTCGCTGTGGAATTTATATATATTTTTATATATATATAAGGCCCTTAAAAATAGCAATTTTGCAAACGACCTCGGATTTCGACGAAACCAGTTTTGTTGGGTCCGTGATGTTAAATTATTGCTAGGTTTCAAATTTCATAATTTTTCGAATCAGTATGTGAGCGTGGCAAAGGAAAACGCGTTTGACCAGTTTCAGTTGATTTTGATCGACTGGAAATTGGCCATTTTTCAAACGGTCTCAGAATTCGACGAAAATAGTTTTGTTAGGACCGTATCGTCAATACGAAGCTAGAAAATATTTTTCTAGAATTTTTCGAGTTAGTATGTGACCCCGGTAATTTGAAATGTACGTTTAAAATTCAATATAGTGATTTAAATGTAAATTCAAAGGAAACTGATCGAAACGGTCAAATCAGCTTGCGATACATATCCCATTGTGTTCGGAATGGGGGTAAAACGTTATGGACGGCAGGCGGTGGGCCTCGTTTCGAGGTCGTGTGTGAAAGTCAACTCTTTAGGATAAAATAAATAAATAAATTAATAAAAAAAAAAAAAATTTATCTCTCTCCCCTCTATAACTCATCTGGCCCCCCCCCTTTTTCTGAAATTCAGATCGAAAATTAAATAAATAAAAAAAAAAAAGAGATGAACGACGGGGGAGGAAAACCGTCGCCCCATCGCCGTCGAAGCTCCACCGCCGTTGCTTCGGACCCGCCGCCTCGTTCTCTGCTCCCTCCTCCCCTCTCGTACCTCTCCATCCCGATGGAAACCGCCAGCCCCCTCTCGCGTCACCTGAGAGCCACCCACCACCGCTGCTCACTGCGATCCCCTCCACAGCTCCCCCTTCCACCGCTGATCTCCCTCCCTCCTTCTCCAGTCAGCACGCAACCCCCCCAAAACCCACTCCGAAGCCTCACCGAGCACCACTGAGCCACCAGGACTCCGAGTTCACCATCGAGCCAGCGCCTGGAAGCTCCTTCGACGCTCGACAACCTGGAGCGGTCTGATCTCGGCCAAGATTCACCGATTGAACAGGATTTCGAAACCAAGTCTCGAATCAATTAACTGAGGTACAGATTTATATAAATCTACATTGTTTAAAACAGTTTTATTATATAAATTTCCATTGTTTAAAATCAGTTTAAAAATAATGATACATTGTTTTAAAAAAATCAGTTTTTGAAATATAAAATGGCATGATTTTTGGAATATAAAATTGCAAGATTTTAAATATGCAAAGAACGGATTTTTAAATACGAAAAGATCGGATTATTTTTTTTAAAAGAGAAAATAAAATTGTTTTAAAAGAGAAAATAAAATTGTTTTAAAAAGAGAAAATAAAATTAGAACTATTTTTGAAAATAAAGGCAGAATTGATTTTAAAAAATATAGAAGTAAAATTGTTTTTAAAAATAGAAATATCACATTTTTAAAATATAAACATAGTATAAGAATGGGATTATATATATGTATATATATATATATATAAATATATATATAGCGTTAGGGTAAAAATTCAATTTTTATAAATTGAATAGCGAAGTAAAAATTCGATTTTTATAAATAGAATAGCAAAGTAAAAATATGATTTTTATATATTGAACTTCGAAGTAAAAATTCGATTTTTATAAATAGAATAGCGAAGTAAAAATTCGATTTTTATATATTGAATAGCGAAGTAAAAATTCGATTTTTATATATGTAGTGGCTACGGGCAATAAAGATGCCGAAGATGCGATAGCGATGAAGAATTCTGCAAAGGAAGAGTCAAGATGATTGGATAGCTATAAGTGAGAATTTCTCACCTTTCAATTTCTTTTCTATTTATATATATATACTAGGATGCAGACGGTGCTTAGTAGCACCCGACACAATCGTCCACAAACCATGGACTTGTTTGTTTGGTTGCATAGACTAGTTGGATTATTTGTTTGAATTGAATTGTTTGGTGAGATGAAATTGAATTGATTGATGTGTGAATGGCGTGGGCCTTCACTAGACCGGGGATAAGGCTAGGCCTCGTCCCGTTTCTAGTATCGTGCCGTTATGCCGCCGAAATTTTCTAAAATATGTTAGAGAAATAAAAATATCATTTTATTGTGGAAATGAATTGAATAGAAATTCATAGGTTGAAATAAAATGTTTTATCGTTAAAAATATAATTTTTAACGTGAAGTGAATAAAATAAAATATTCATTTATAAACCGGACGGTTTGTTTATGTACACCTATTTGAATGACATGGATTGGGACGATAAATTTTACACATCGCCCAACTGCACAAATAAAATATGCGTTTGATTGTTTGAAACCCCACACGGGTGTTGGGATGAAATTTGAAGTTCACTCATCCTGATTGGTTAAATGTGTCGATCGATTGATTGACAGGCTGTTTATAAGCGTTGAATATCTATATTTGATGCTTATACAGTGTAGTGCACTTTGGTTGATGGTTGATTATTTTTCAAAGTAATTATATACATGTGTTGTATGAAAATCCATATAATTAACTTTATATGGTAATTGATTGGGCCTCATTCCAATTTGAAAAATAAATAATATTATAAAATAAAAGTTCATGTGTTGACAGTACTCATTCATTGAGATTGGTCATTTGTTGAACGAAATATTTTGATAATAACAACTATTTTGAAATAGAATATATAAAGCCGTGTTGAATAGTGATGCGCCATTTTGACGCGAACGATAAATATAACGATTTCGAAATGAATTGAATATATAACGATTTCGAAATGAATTGAATATATAACGATTTCGAAATGAATTGAATATAAAACGATTTCGAATTGAATGGAATAGAAAACCAATTTGATTTCAAATTGAATATATAATGAACTTGATTCAAATAGAAAACGAAACGAATTTAATTTGAATAGAAAATGAATTTGAATCGAATAGAAAATCAATTTGGATTGAATTGAATTGAATTGAGAAACGAATTCGAATTGAATTTAAAATGAAGTGAAATGAATTCAAATTAAATTGAAATTTGAATTGAATAGAAATGAATTTTAAAACGAATTTATAAAGAAGAATTCAATTTTGATTTGAATTGAAATAGAAGTTGACTTTGTTTTTGAAACGAATTCAAAACTAAATATATAATTCGTTTTAAATAGAAATCGACGAAATATATATTATATATATTATATATATAATATAATGGCCTGAATAGAACGCGCCGCGCCGCGGCAGTTCGTAAATTTCGACCATTTATTTCAAACGGACATTACGGGAGATCCGACCGTCGGATTCTCCTAAAACCGGAACCGTTGGGTTCGTATCGAAAAGAGCTTTCTAACGAAGAGTAGAAATTTGAAATCTAACGGTTGGATTTGGAGATACGTCCAAATCAAATTCGAAAAAGGTCGCTATAAGTGCAGTTCGATGGCCATTGTTGGAAATCGACTGTACGGGCCTTGATAAAATTATTAAAAATAGTAATAATTTATGTAAAATCATAAGAAATGATTTAGGAAGAATTGGGATGAAAAACTCCATATTTGAAATGATAAAAATAGATTTTTATCGAAATGAACTGGTTTTGAACTAAATTTAAAACCTAATTATTTTTAAATAAATAAATTAGATTTAAAAGGGGTTTTAAATAATCGGGATTTCTAATATATTTGGTTGGATTTGAAATGGGTTTATCGTGAACTGTGTTTTAAATAACACTAGTTCTTTAACCCGATAACAAATAGAATGTGATTTGGGTTTGTCGTGAACTGTGTTTTAAATAACACCTAGTTCTTTAACCCAGTAAAAGGAGTTTTATTGAATCTGCAATTAGATTGAAATTCGAATTGATAATCTAAATTACCAAATTTAGAAGATGAGCGAGAATGGAGTATCACCAGTTTTGCTCCAAAGCGATAGTTAAATCTTTAATTAGATTTGAACGTGAAATGGTAATTAATTTTATCGATAACACCACGGTGTTAGATATGGAGTATTACCAGTTTTGCTTCATGGGATGAATAGGTTGGGATTGGGAAATAAAATAAATAATTACTTCGTTACGGTTCGCTAATCTCGACTAGTTGGAAAAACCATAATTTGGTTTTAAATGACATCCAAAGGAAGATTACAGGATAAATTTTAAAGAATTTATCTTGGATAAAATTAATGGGAACCTTTCCCTAAGAATGTGGAATTTAGTAACTAGTTGTAGGTTGGCTAAGAAGAATGGTTTCCTGGGTATTGATCTGATGTTGGTTTCGGCCTTCGGGGTTAATGTTCGGGAAATTGTTCTCTTGCTGATTTGCGGTTAGTGACTATTGAATTGGAATGAGGCGTATGTTGTGTTTGCGTAACATTTGTTTTTAATATACGCGGGTTGTTCGGGAAGTTCGGGTTTACACCCATTCTGAATAACCGATTCGACGATATGTCGAAGATGAAGACGGTGGTTAAAGACCGGAAGTCTTCACATCGTTCGGATAATTACTGACGATCCTGATTGGGCTGTACACCCAAGAGGATGGAAATAGTTGGTGGTCGTCAAGACGTACTTGGAGATGGATGGATATGCGAGGAAAGTGCCTCCGGTTTCGTTCAGACCTAGAACGGACTTGTAAATGGATGGTGTGTCTGACATTGTACTCCTTTATATTGTATTTGTTGATCTCTGCTAAATATATATCTGTTTGGCGGCGGAGAATTTATTCTCTTGCTTAACGCCCTTCTCTGAGACATATGAGCTCAGAGGTTATATATTGGCAGAAATCAGTGGTACGATATGGATTGATAGTGTGGCATACTGAGATGCAGTGATCCAAACTTTTGTTGAAAAGCAAAGTTTGGTGGTTGATGATCAAAGCGCAGCTGATATAGCATGGCTTTGTGTATAGCGTTGATCCGCGAGCCTCACAGCCCGGGATGGTGGTAAACTGATGGTTTGATCAGTATACATTTTTTTTTAGTGTAGTGGATTCGGTCGACCGATATTGAGCTTCGTGCTCGGAGGATATATAGAGTAAGCGGTGTTTTCTCTCGCTGGGACGTAAGCCGCGGTGGTACTCTGGTCCCAAATGTGCGGATGCAGACGGTGTTCTCTTGTTGGGACGTAAGCCGTGGTGAATTGCATTCCGCGATCGATCTTTCGAATCAGGAGCCACCATGATGGAAATCCAATTTCCAATACGTGTATCGCGGTTTTAATTGTAGAACTAGTATGGCGACATGATATATGGTACCCATGCCGTCTATGATTTATACTTATGATTGAAATTGTTTTGACACTATACACTTATTATAGTATCAAATGATTTGTTTAAAACGTACCAAGCATGTTTGGCTATTATAAGGGAAAACCCTATCCCCCGGCTTGCGTTGCATTGTATGATAGGACCTGGGTCTTATAATAGCTTCATTTTTCGAAAAAGCATTGCGTTGTCTATTGATATGCACTGGTATTCTTGGGAGGAAACCCGTTCCGTGTTATGCGGCGTGGTCCCTTGAATTACTTTCTTTTAAAATAAAGTTTTAAATAACTGTTTTAGTTCTCACACCAGTCACATGACTGACCTGGAGTTTATTGTTTTAACCTAAACTCTGGGTGCCCCTATTTTCCGCACGGGCAGCTAGTAGTTTTGGTTTTGCAGATTTATATTCACAGGATCCTGGTTTACAGCTGGAATGATATCCGGAAAGCTCTGTATCCGTATATCACCTTCAGTTGTGCTTTATATTATTTTTCTGCTGCTATGTAATTTATTGTAATCTCTGATATTTCTGTGTAATATTTATTCATTTATACTCTGTATATTCTTGTAATCTGATGCATTGTTGTAATAACAATGAAATGTTCTTCTGTATGAGTTCTGTTGTGGCTTGTTCTCGAACTATCCGACGCTTTCCTTTACGGGGAAGTTGCGGGTCTTTACACTAGCAAATGCCTCAGGGTTCCCTACAGTGAATCCTTGGATCCTCCAAGTCGTTCCACACTTATGTTAGTGGATTAGTATTCCTGAACACATGTTTCCCAGTCCTATAGGACCTATCCATCGGGTTCGTAGTAACTGATATATCCGAGGCGCCTCGCTATCCATCATCCACATTGGTAAAAATATATTAAATGTCTGGGCTTCATACCATGGCACCATCCATAGCTAGAAGGAAACGTCATGCACTCCTTTGGTCCCTTATCCCGTTTTGACTCATACCACGGTGTGAGGCTCGCAAATTAATCCTATACACAAAGCTATGCTATTTAAAGTCATGCTTTGATCATCAACCACGAGACTCTTCTTTTCAATAGAAGCCTTGATCACTTGCATCTCAGCATGCCACACTGGCAATTCACGCCATGCAACTGATGTTTATTGATATATAACATCTAAGCTCGTACGCCTTAGAGAAGGGTGTTAAGAAAGAGAATAAATTAACCGCCACCAAACAAATATATATTTAATAGAAATCAATCAGCACAGAATAAAATCCAACGTCAGACATACATCCATTTACTCGTTCGTTCTGGGTCTGAACGAAATCAAAGGCACATTCCCCGTCCTATATGTCCAATACAGGAGAGAGGTCCTTGCATATCCGGTCAATCTCCAAGTACGTCTGGACGATCACCACTTATTACCTTGTCTTGGGTGTACAGCCCAATCAAGACATCAGTAATCATCCAAACGACGTGAAGATCCTCGGTCTTCTACCACTGTCTTCATTGTTGACTTATCTTCGAATCAATTATTCGAAATGGGTATAAACCCGACCTTTTCGAATAATTCATGTATTTTATAATCAAGTGCTATAAAAACACAATATACGCCTCATTCCAATACAAAATATTCTGTTATTTAAATATTCACATCTTTAGGGATAGGTTACCATTAATTTTATCAAAGATAAATTCTTTTAAATTTATTCTTTAATCTTCCTTTGGACATTAATTCAAACCATATTGAGGTTTATTAACTAGTCGGGATTATCGTGCCTCACCGAAGTAATCATTGGTTTAATTTCCAAATACTAACCTATTCATCCCACGGAGCAAAACTGGTAATACTCCATATTTAACACCATAGTGTTATCAGTAAATTTAATTACCATTTCACGTTCAAATCTAATTAAAGATTTAACTATCGCTTGGAGTAAAACTGGTGGTACTCCATTCTCGATCATTTCCCAAATTTGATAATTTAAATTATCACATTTCCATTTCAATCTAATTAAAGATTCATTGAAACTCCACTTAGTTTTAATCTTCTAACAGTCATTATTAATGATTATTTAACTTTGGAAAATCAAACATGCCGCATTGACAATCTACACCGTACCATTGATTTCTGCCGATATATAATCTCTAAGCTCATACGTTTTAGAGAAGGGTTTTAAGCAAGAAAATAAATTCTCCGCCACCAAACAGATATATATTTAGCAGAGATCAACAATACAGTTCGAAATACAATGTTAGACATGAAATCCTATCTTTAACTAGGTTAAAGAACCTATGTAATTTAAAACACGGTCCACGATAAACCCAAAATCATATTCCATTAATTATGGAATCTTCATGGAAAACAGATCAATATATAATCGATATCAATTTCTGTATCCAACAAATAATATAAATGGAATAACGAAAAAGCCTTTTAAATTCCATTTATATTAACAGTCTTTTTCCACAGAAGCTCACTTCAGTTGTTACCAAATCGAATTCCATTCAATCCCAATTTATTTTACTAAATTGGAAAACTTTACTTTGGAAAATTCCATTAAATCTTAGAATAAAGATTTATAAATTCCTAATCTTAACTTCACTGTTAATCGGTTTAAAGAACAAGTGTTATTTAAAACAGTGTTCACGATAAACCCAAAAATCCAATTCTTAATTCAATTACTATTAAGTATTAATTAATTGGTAAACTTCTCTAAATCTTAATTAAAAGATTTATTCTTTTCTCAACTGGTTTTAAGAACAGTGTTACTGAAGACACCATTCACGACAAACCCAAAATCCCATTTGATATTAAAAACAAGGCTCTAAATAGAAATTATATCGGGTTATATTCAATATCAAATTCTGAAACCAACAAATATCATATTGGAAATAACAATACAAATTTATCTTCCAAATTTCCATAACAATATACGTATAACCATGGAATCCAATATCAAAATATTTCGAAGATTATTTCCATTTCAAATCCATTCCAATTTGTTCGTTGTTAATATCTGGATATATTAAAACCATTCACAAATCCAGTTTATTTTATTTAAAAATTATTGGATTTCAAATCTAGTTAATAACTAGTTCATTTTGATAAAAAAAATATTTTTCTCTTTAAAAACGTGGAATTTTTCATCCTAATTCTTTCCAAATCATTAATTATGATTTTACACAAATTATTAATATTTTTAAATTTTTTATTACGACCATTTCAGTTGATTTCCATAAACGGTCATTGAACTGCATTTACAACGACCTTTTCCAAATTTGATTTGGACATAATTCCAAATCCAACCATTATATTTCAAATCTCTTATATTCCTTGGAAAGCTCTTTTCGATATGAACCCAACGGTTCTTGTTTTAGGGGAATCCAAAAGTCGGATCTCCCGTAATGTCAATTCGAAGTCAAAGGTCGAAATTCGCGAATGGTCATGGCGCGTACTATTCAGGCCACTAAATATATGTAATATATATATTATATATATTTCATTGATTTCCATTTAAAATGTATTTTATAAATCATTTTAATTTTTTTTAAAAACGATTCCCACTTTCATTTCAATTTTAAATCAAAATTGAATACTCATCATTATAATATTTAATTGATAACATTTTCAAAATATCAGATTTCAAATCATTTCCTTTTCTATATTCATTTTAAAAATGAATAAAATCGATATAAATATCGTTCGCGTCAAAATGGCTCAAATCTAATCAACGCAGCATCTTATATTTCAATATTTTCGTGTCCATCCTATATCGGACATCAAAATCATATTTTTATCCTTTGTAGAATATTATTTTAAAATATTTGTTATTTTAAAATATTTGTTATTTTAAAATATTCGTTTCTTTTGAATTGGAATCAGACCCAGTCAATTACCATATAATGTTATTTATATGGATTTCATACATACATGTACACAACAATAATGATATACAATCAACCATCATCTAGAGTGCATTACACAACTGCACAAGCGTTAAATTATAAATAATTAACGCTTACAACAGTCCGTCAATCTATCGATTGACATACAACTAAACAATTGGGATTAGTGTACATCTAATATCATCCCAATACCCGTGTGGGGTTTCAACCATCAAATGATAATTATTATTTGTGCACTTGGGCGATGTGTAGAAATTATCGTCCCAATCGATATCACGAAAATAGGCGAGCATAAACAAGTCGTCCAACTTGTAAATGGATGTGTAAACTTATTTTTAACTATCCAATAAATATATAGAATTGTATAACTTTACTTTTAAAATTCTATACAACGCCTAAATAATTTCATTCATCGTAGTTATAAACTAAAAACAATATTTTTAGTGAACTAGTATTTATTCCATAAGATAGCCATTTTATATATCTCATATATATGTTAAAAATAATATTTTTAACTAGCTATTAATTTTTCTAACACATTTTAGAAAATTTCGGCAGCATAACGGCGCGATATTAAAACCGGGATATGGTCTTGCCTTATCCCTCGCCTAATACTGGCTCGCGCCATACACAAACCAATTCCAATCAATTCACAATTAATCCGCAACCAATTTTTCAATCCCAATCAAATCACGTAGAACATCCAAATAAATAAATACTCAACTACCACAATGCCATTTACGACTCCATAAGTGGCTATTCGCGAAGTATGAAATCCGTGTGTCGGTAATATGCGTACATCGCTTTCAATTTATGTGATTGTGCGAATTCGAGTGTTGACCTCCATACAATTCAAACCAAACAATATGGTTTGTACAATAAATAGTGTCGGGGGCTTCTAAGCCCCATCTACAACCTAAAATATTTTTAACTGTAAAACAAATTAAGTGAGAAGGAGTTCTCACCTTTGATTTCCACTCCGTCATTCTTTAATTGAACGGTTTGGATTTGTTTCCAGTGCGTAGTGTACTTCACCGTGGTTCCAGCGCAATCTGTTTCACGTGGTTTATATTAAAAATCACATTTTTATATCGCTACTATATATAAAAATCACATTTTTATATTGCTATCCTTATAATATAAATAATATTTTTATATTGCTATTCACATAATAAAAACCATATTTTTATTATGCTATTCATATAATAAAAATCATATTTTTAATCTAAAACCTTTTATATAAAATCATATTTTTAATTCATAACCATATGCATAAAAATCATATTTTTATATGGCTATTATATATGCAAAAATCACATTTTATAAAGTTTACTATATATATAAATCATATTTTTATAACGCTACTACATATATAAAAATCATATTTTTATTATGCTACTATATATATATATATACAAATCATATTTTTATTATGCCGCTATATATATAAAAATCATATTTTTAGAACACTATTGTATATATTAAAATCAAATTTTTATAGCTCTATCATATATATATGCATATATAAATCAAATTTTTATAACTCTATCATATATATAAAAATCAAATTTTATGGCTCTATTATATATATAAAAATCAAATTTTTATAACTCTATCATATATAAAAAAAATCAAAATTTTATGTTGCTATTATATATATAAAAATCAAATTTTTATGTTGCTATTATATATATGAAAATTGAATTTTACGTTGCTATTATATATATAAAGATCGAATTTTTATAATGCTATTATATATATAAAAACTGATTTAAAATCAATGCTTTTTAATTACATTAAACTAATTATTTAAAATAAAAACTTATAGGCGGTTTTTGGGGGAGGCTCGACATCGAGGTGGCGGGTCCCGGGGGTGCTGCAGCGGAGATTGGTCGGTGGTGGCTCCAGGGCGGCGGCGGCTAGGGTTTCAAACGATTTGGGGGGGGTCGGAGCTTCTAATTAGGAGAGAGGAGAGAGGGGAGGAGGGGCGCTTGAGGTGGCGGAGTCTACGGCGGCGCGGTTGGGGCGGAGTAGCGACGGGCAGTGGCTGACGATGGACTACTTCGTGCGTTTTTTATCGTGAATGAGGAAGGAGAAAAAGGCGGTAGGGGTTTATATAATTTATATATTTAATAATTTTAAATTCCAAAAGGTTAAATTTTTATTCAATCTCCAAATCGAACCCAACGACTGTCGCCTTTAGCTAACTACCCCCATTCCAGACACAATGAGATATGTCTCGTAAGCCAATTCAACTGTTTCGATCAGTTTTTGTTTAAATTAAAATATAAATCAATATAATGTTCAAAATTGATTTCAACGTACATTCTAATTTACTGGGACCACATAGTGACTCCAAAAATTCCAGAAAAATAAATCTAACTGTATTTTGACGATTCGGTCCCAACAAAACTAATTTCGTCGAATTTGGAGACCATTAGAAAAATGGTCATTTTCCAGTTGATAAAATTCAAACTGAATTGACCAAACACGTTTAAATTCACCACATTCACGTAATAATTCCAAAAATTCTGTAAATTGGAACCAGTAATAGTTTAACATTCCGGATCCAATAAAAGTGGTTTCATTGAAAATGGAGGTCGTTTGCAAAATCGCTACTTTTAAGGGCTATATATTATATTAAATTCCATAGCGACTATTTTCAATTTTAAACTGGACATAACTTTTTATTCCCATTATGAAATCTGGATTTTTCACATTCGTTAGCAAGATATAATTAAACAGATTCTAATATTTCTTGTTTTACTGAAATCCGATTTATTTTGAATCCTGTACATTCGTTTGAAATTTAAAATCGAATTTTCAAACTACCACGCCATTTCAGGCTCGTTTTATAATTAAAATAATTTTATACATTCTAACTTCAATTAAAATAAATTTTTAGTCATTATTATTTAAAATAAACCATTTTAAATATTCACAATCCATTAAGATTGCTAAAAACAAAATTTTAAATTGGTTCTGAAAATTCGGGTTGTTACATTATGTCTTTTGGCTTCAAATACCTACATTTCAAATTTTCATCACCTAAGTATCTCTCAATTATTTTTCAATATTTTACATTTATATCATATTTTACAATTAATTACGTAATATTAAAAATATTCAAATAACTGTAGCAAACCATTATTCATTTTTTTGCCTAATAAATCATGTCAAGAATAATCATATTTATATTATTAAAGAAAATCAAATGTATAAACACATCGATCGTATAACATAAATTACATACATAAATAAATTTCACAAGTTCAAAGTTGAACTCATTTACATCAATATATTAACCTTGTATTGCATTATAATATTAATGCCAAAAGTTTACATTTTAAAATTTATTTATTTATTTACAAAACATTATACATTTTAGCCGATATGTTTAAATTAATTATGTGATTTTGAATCCAACAAATAAATTCAATCAATAAATTGTTGCTAATTCATATAATTAACACTAAGTGTGGTGTTTTAAAATGTACACGATGTTCAAAAGTGGCAAAATAATTTTTTTTTCTAAATATAAAGTTAAATAAGTCACACTGTTTAAGTAATATATGTAAACAAAAATAAAAAATTTAATATATTACACACTTATCTCAATAAATTTATCATAAATTAAAGAAAACAATTCCCATTTTAAATACCTACATTTTAACATATCTACAATTATTTGTTGAACCTTCTCAATTCTTTCGTCATATTTTATATTTTAATCCATGTATTCCTACTCACAAAGTCTTAAATTCTAATTACAAAAATATCTAATAGAGTATTTAATCCATTTTTCAAATAACTCTTTAAAATATATGCTAATTTAATATGTACATTCATATTAAAAATGTTATTTTTTTTCCAAGCAAATATAAAGATTTATAACTTACATAACATGAACTATGTATATCAACAATAATGATAGAATTAATCTGTTATTATAAAATAAAACAGAACATATATTAAACAAGAAACCATTAGAGAGAAAAGAAAAGATGGTGGGAGACTTTTATTTCTATTACTTCCAGTGTGTACAATTTGTATTACATTGGCTCCTTTATATATAGGCTTTGGAGTTGTTGTTAGACTAATTCACATAATGTGGGACTAAATAGGATATGACAAGAGCATATTCACTCATATATATTACAATACTCCCCCTTGAATATGTGTCTTCAAAATCTTGAATGCTCTACTAACTTGAAGTTTTCCTATTTAAAACACATATGATGACTGCTCCCCGTTATAATTATCTTGGTTGCATATATCCATTCAGTCGATACAACTATTGTCTGTTGCCTTCAAAAATCTATCAGGAAAACCCAATGGGAAAAACCTTGAACGAGAAAAAGAATACAACGTCTAACATTATGAATATCATATTAAAATGATATTCCTTAAAAGAATTTGATGCTTCAAGACAAAAACAATGCCTCACTAAAAACCTTTTTATGAAAAACCCTATGGGAAAAATCATAAACAAGGAAAAGAGTGCAAATTTATTTCATCTTTAGGTAACATGTTTTACAATGTTACCGTAAGGGTTGATACTTCAGGATCAAGATAATGCCTCATCAAAAACCTTACTAATAAAAACCCATGGGGGAAATATTAGTGAAGAAAAAGAGTACATTATAGCATAATTTTACATGCTCCCACTTATTTATAACTCATTATTCAATTAGTCTATTGATGTAGTCGACGCATGCCAAATTTGTACATTATCTTCTGGAATGTTGATTTGGATTTTGCCTTTGAGAACAGATCTACCCGCTTTTCTTGAACTAAATTTGTTTCTCCTCTTTCTTGTTATCCTTTCATTCATATGTGAAGAAAAATGTAGAAGAAATGTGCTCCATCCTATCACCCTTGGTATAATTCACTTGAATCTGAGCCATGCAAACTGCCTTGTCTTCTTCATAAATAATAGTTTACTGCATCAAAAGATGTTGGATACTTCTGGATCAAAATGTTGCCTCGTCAAAACATTACTAAGAAAAACCCGATGGGAAGAATCTTAGTGAAGGAAAAAGAGTACAATATAAAATGTCATATTTACTACATCAAAAGGAGTATGATACTCCTGGATCTATGTAATGTCTCGTTAAAACCTTAATAAGAAAAACCCGCTGGGAAAATTCTTAAATAAGGAAAAAGAGTACATTATAACTTATATTTGTATGGTACTTTTGGGTTGATACTTCTAGATCATGACCCATGCCTCATTAAAACCTTACTAAGAAAACCCAGTGGGGAAAAACTTGATTAAGGAAAAAAGAGTGCATTATATCATACTTATGGATGCTCCCCTTGATTTAATAATTTCCTATAAATTTGTATTCTTCTTTCAATAACTCAAATTGCTTACAGATACTTCTTAATGAAGTTTTTCTTTAAAAACTTCATGTGCATTTTCATGCTTTAGGCATGTTTTCTTATTTAAATTGCCTCCCTTTTGTGATTTGTATTTTACTAATATTCATTTATGAATACACTTCAGGTGCTTATAATTTTCTGTTTCAGCCAGACTTGCATGTTGCAATACATATTTGATGAATAAGACACCTTTCATTACTATGAAGGAAGTAATCTACTCATCTTGAAGTATATCAAGATTTTCATTACAACAATACTTAGAAGAATGAAGTATATCAAGATTTTTATTACAACAACACTAAGCAGGAAGTATTCTACTCACCTTGAAGTATATCAAGGTTTTCATTACAACAATACTTAGAAGAATGTTGTAATCTATCATCCACATTCTTGGTATTCTTTATAATAAAAAATGTTATTTATGTTCTTCAGGAACTTATATATTATAATATAACTTTTTCATATCGCAACTACCACTTCAATGGATATTAAGAGTTTCATTACAACAATTCTTGAAAGTAGGAAGTGATTTACTCATCATGACTTATTTCAAGATATTCATCACAACAATACTTAAAAGAATGTTCTAATCTGCATTTCTTGCTCTTTATCACTACCAAAGTTATTTAAATTCTTTTGGAATTTGTATACTTTCATCGTTTATACCTTCAGGCTATGTAAGTGTTTTAAACACTTTAATCAATTCAATTATATCTAAAAATACAATGCTATTGGAACTTAACATGTTGTTGACTTTCTATGGTGCTTCAGTAACTTCCATGTGCTTTTGTCATTATATATATTTCTATTTTTATCTTATGAACTACAGGTTCATGTCTTATGGACTACGGGTCCATATATCTTATTTAGGAGAATTTCATGATGGTCAATCACGTTTCTCTCTAATATGGGATTTTTAATCCATTTATAAATATAAGAGCTTTATTATTTATTAATTTATCATCGATGATTATTTCTTGTCATTTATATACATAGTTTATTGAGATCTCAAAAAATTATCATGCTTTAGGTACCTAAACCACTTTTGGGGTTATTTTGACAATCATGTCATGGGTTTCTTTCAAAGCACCCTTAAGTGTGTCTTCAGGAACTCACCTCCTTTATTTTTAATCTTTATGACTTACTCCAAAAATATTTTTAACTAACTTTTATACCACATTTTCAGCTGTGGTCGCACCTTTTGATCCTTCGGGGATTCAAATGTATATTGGAGAAAGTCTATTAGGGACATAATTGATAATTTATGCAAGTTACTTATTACTTTGCATAATTCTATATGTTAGCAAATATTTAACATTGATGATTCCTTTATCCTCCCCCTCAATGTTGACAAACATTGTCACTTTAAATAATATACCTTTTTTGGATCTCATTTTTAATCCATTATCGCATTATAGCTAGCAAATACATTAGATGTATTTCAATTGTAGGAGGATGATAAGATGCATTCATATTACATTGCTTATTCCCTTTCATTGATCTGATGACTTGGAGGAATTTTCTGTCATTTGAATATGCACATTACTTCAGGTCAATCAATATTGATGTCAATCGACTTTCTGAAATATTAAATAATATATGCATAATTTATAATATGAGCTCATGACAACTTCAGGTTGTTAATTAAATATTTGCATATAAGTGTATATACATGCGTCCACGTATTCATATGTAATTGATTTGCATATTCTTTCTCATTCGAGTTACCGATTTTAGAACAAATTGTTCATAAGGTTCTAATCATTAATTTTTGCTTATCAAGCAATGTCAATGCAAATCTTAAAGATCGTACCATAATATCCAAAATATCTGATATGGAACTGTATTGAACTTCTGGTTCAAATGAAATGTAACAACCCGGATTTTCAAAACCAATTAATTTTAGCAATTTTAATGAATTTTGATTATTTAAAATGATTTATTTTAAATAATAACGACTAAAAATTTAATTTTATTGAAGTTAGAACATATAAATTTATTTTAGTTATAAAACAAGTCAGAAATGGCGCGGTAGTTTGAAAATTGGATTTCTAATTTCAATTTTATATACAAAATTCAATATAAATCAGAATTGGACGAAACAAGAAATATTTGAATTAGTTTAATTATATCTTTCTAATGAATGTAAGAAATTGAGATTTCGTTTTATAAATTGTAAGTTATGTCTAGTTTAAAATTTGAAATAGTCGCTATGGAATTTATATATATTTTAATATAATATATAGCCCTTAAAAATAGCCATTTTACAAACGACCTCCGTTTTCAACCAAACCACTTTTTTTTGGATCTGGAATGTCATATTATTAATAGATCCCAATTTTCATAATTTTTGGAATTAATATGTGAGCGTGGCAAAAGAAAACGTGTTTTGTCAATTTTAGTTGAATTGGATTGACCAGAAAATGACCATTTTTCAAACGGCCTCCAAATTCGACAAAATTAGTTATATTAGGAACGTATCATCAAAACATAGCTAGATTTATTTTTCGAGAATTTTTGGAGTTAGTATGTGGCCCTGGTAAATTTAAATGTACATTTGAATTTAATATATATTGATTTATATTTTAATTTTTACGAAAACTGATCGAAACAGTCGAATTGGCTTATGAAACATATTCCATAGTGTCCAAAATGGGGGTATTTGGTTAGGAACGAAAGTGTTGGCTTCGATTTGGAGTTAGTATCAATGAACAGTTATTTTTCAAATTAAAAGAACTAAAAATAATAAAATATAATTTATAAATAACCCTTGTACTTCCAAACCCTAACCCTATCCTATCAGCCGCCGCCACCTCCGGTTCTAGGGCCCAAATCGCACAAAAACAAACCCCCAAAATATCTTAACCCATTCAATGAGATGCGGTAATTTCTGAAGTAAAATCAAAGAGAATTTGATAAGCTTTAAATCTATATTTATCTGATCTTATATCGTTCATTATTTCACGAGAATTTCGCTCCCAAACTCGCAAACTTCAAAGCCATTTTCCAATGAGCAAGGGACGCCGAGTTCTTTGTGATGGCGGGCGATGGTGGGGGAGGAGGGTTCGAGGTGCGTGGTGGTGTGGTGTTCGATCCTTCTCCGGCGCCTCGTGGCGCGAGCAAATCCAAGCCCTAGAGGCCAAACTTTTTCGTGAATTCCTGAACGAGGTTACAAGAATCAATTGGAAAGGGTAACGTTTAAAACGTTATGGTTAAGGAAATGGTAATTATAAATTAACTAATTTAATTTAATTTCTCGTATAAATAATCAAATGTATATTACACCATATCTTCTTCATACGAGGTCCAAATCCGACGATTTCACTTGCGTTGGAATCATGTTGAAGAGCTCTATGACATGGAACAGACTAGATCAGAAAAGGAGCACGTCAGAATTTTAGGAAAATTCAAATCCAAGAAGAACTGAAATTCAAAAATAAAAGAATGGCGGAGTGGATCCCAATGTGAGAACTCTTTCTCACTCAAATTTAATTACAGTTAAATATATACTAGGATGCAGACGAGGCTTAGAAGCCCCCGACACTATTTATTGTACAAACTATGGTTGTTTGTTTGGATTGTATTATATTGTGATGTGATATGAACTGTATAAAATATTCATGTATTGAATAAAATGTTTAAACAATAAAAATATCATTTTTTTCATTTTTATTGTATAAATGAAATATATGAAATATTCACGGGTTGAATAAAATACTTGTACAATAAAAATATCATTTTTATTGTATAAATGAACTGTATAAAATATTCATGTGTTGAATAAAATACTTGTACAATAAAAATATCATTTTTATTGTATAAATGAACAGTATAAAATATTCACGTGTTGAATAAAATGTTTGAACAATAAATATATCATTTTTATTGTATAAATGAAATATATAAAATATTCTTGCGTTGAAATAAATATTTTATCGTTAAAAATACAATTTTTAACATATATATGAATGACATAAAATTCTCCTGAAAGGAAAATATACATCCACTTACAAATCGGACGATTTGTTTATGTACACCCATTTAACTGATATAGATTGGGACGATAAATTTTACACATCGCCCAACTGCACAAATAAAAATCCGCGTTGGTATGTCAATCAGACGATTTGTTTATGTACACGGGTATAGGGATGATATTTGACATACACTAATCCCAATATTTAGTTGTATGTCAATCGATGGGTTGACAGGCTATGATGAGCTTTAGTTATTTATTTTTAACGCTTATACAGTTGTAAATTGCACTCTGGATGATGGTTGATTGTATCATGATTATTGTGTACATGTGTTGTGTGAAATACATATAAATAAATTATATGGTAATTGATTGTGGTTGATTCCAGTTCAGAAATAAAGAATATTTTAAAGTAATGAATATTTTAAAATAATATTCAGTAAAGGATTAAAATGTGAATTTGATGTCCGATTTTGGATGGACACGAAAATATTTAAATATATGAAGCCGTTTTGGTTATATTTGCGCCATTTTGATGTGAACGATATTTATATCGACTTTATTCATTTTTATAATGAATATCGAAAAGGAAATTATTTCAAAATCAGATATTTTGAAAACATTATCATTTTATATTATAGTGATATGGAATATTCTATTTTGATTTAAAATTGAATATGAAGTTAGAATCATTTTAAAACGAATTTATAAACGATTTATAAAATATGTTTTAAATGGAAATCGATGAAAAATATATAATATATATATAAATTTTATATATTTAATGACCTGAATAGAACGCGCCGCGCCGCGATCGTTCGTGAATTTCGACCATTGACTTTGAATTGACATTTTAGGAGATCCGACCGTCGGATTCTCCTAAAACCAGAACCGTTGGGTTCGTATCGAAAAGAGCTTTCCACTGAATATGAGAGATTTGAAATCTAATGGTTGGATTTGGAATTATACCCAAATCAAATTTGGAAAAGGTCGTTGTAAGTACAGTTCGATGACCGTTTATGGAAATCGACCGAAAGGGCCTTAATAAAATTATTAAAAATATTATTAATTTGTGTAATATCATAATAAATGATTTGGATGAAAAATTCCACATTTGAAAAGATAAAATATATTTTTATCAAAATGAACTAGTTATTAACCAGAATTATAATCCATTTATTTTTAAATAAAATAAATTGGATTTGTGAATGGTTTTAATTTAACCAGAAATTCCAATATATGAATTGGAATGGATTCGAATCAAAATTATCTTTGGAATATTTCGATATTGGGTTCCGTGATCAAATGGATTTGTAGAGGAATTTGGAATATATATGTATATCGTTATTCCCAATACGATATTTGTTGATTTCAGAATTTGATATTGAATATAAGCCGATATAATTTCTATTCAAAGCCTTGTATTTAATATTGATTTGGATTTTGGGTTCGT
The DNA here is from genome assembly GCA_030737875.1 of Allium sativum. Lineage (NCBI taxonomy): Eukaryota > Viridiplantae > Streptophyta > Magnoliopsida > Asparagales > Amaryllidaceae > Allium > Allium sativum. Next base: position 456,936,467 of record CM060920.1, read on the forward strand.
CGTGAATGGTGCCTTAAATAACACTATTCATAAACCCAGTTGAGAAAAGAATAATGAAACAACCCAGAAAATCAGAACCAATTTAAATTTTTTATTTTGGCAATTTTATTGAATTTTGAATATTTAAAATGATTTATTTTAAATAATAATGATGAGAAATTTATTTTAAACAGAACTAGAGCATATATATTTATTTAAATCGAAGTTAGAATATAAATATTTATTTTAATTATAAAAAGGAATTGGAAATGGCGCGGTAGTTTGAAAATTCGATTTCAAATTTCAAATGAATGTACAGGATTCAAAATAAACCGGATTTTAGTAAGACCAAAAATATTAGAATCTATTTGAAAAAATCTTTTCAACGAATCCGAAAAATCCAAATTTCTTAGCGGGAATAAAAAGTTATGCCCAGTTGAAGATTCAGAATAGTCGTTCTAGAAATATAGCCCTTAAAAATAGCAATTTTGCAAACTTCCTCCATTTTCGACGAGACCACTTTTGTTGGATCCGAAATTTCAAATTATTGTTGGATTCCAATTTTCATACTTTTTGGAATTAATATGTGAGCGTGGAAAAAGAAAACGTGTTTTAACAGTTTTAGTCAATTTGGATCGACCAGAAAATGGCCATTTTTCAAACGGTCTTTGATTTTGACGAAATTAGTTTTGTTAGGTCTGTATTGTCAATAAGAAATGTAGAACTAAATATGAAAAAGGGATGAAAAAACAACCACGAGTGCTAATTCGAATTGAAGGGTGATATCAAATCGGTCTATTTTCGATGTGAAATAATTTTTCTGGAATTTTCGGAGTTAGTATGGGGCCCCGGTAAATTAAAATGTACATTAAAGTCAAATTTGAACTTTATATTAATTTATATTTTAATTTTGATGGAAACTGATCGAAACGGTCGACTTGGCTTACGGGGCGTATCCCATTTCGTTCGGAATGGGGTAATTAGTTATGGACGACAATAGATGGGTTTCGTTTCGAGGTCGAAATTTAAAGTTACTTTTTGGGAATAATTAAAAAAAATTATAATAAATAGAAAAAGAGGGTCAACCCCCTTTCCATCTTCCAAAACCCGACATCAGGTTTACAAAAATAAAAAAATAAAAAGAAAAAATCGCGCCCTAGCCCCCCTCGTTCACCCACCGCGCCGCCCCCAAGCGATGGCCGCACAGCCTCCAATGTCCCCCTTCCCTCTCTCGCGCCTCACTCCCTTCCTCTCTCCCCTCTTCTTCCACCCATTCGCAAGCCACAACCCCAAATCACCAAATCCGACTGCCACCTGACGATCTCCAGTGCCGCCTCCATCAACTCCAGCGCCACTTGGAGCCAGCCTCGCGCAAACAGCATGGAACTCCCCTACGACGGAGATCTGATTTTTGGCGAAGGTGAGTTTTAAAATTTGAATTTCCTTTCCAGTTTTTTTCATAGATTAAAATCTGATTTTTATACAAATTTGCATTGATTTTAATTTTGGTTTTCAAAGATTATAATTTTAATCGAAGAAAGATTATATTTTTAATCGAAGAAAGATTATATTTTTAATCGAAGAAAGATCATATTTTTAATTATAAAAAGATTAGATTTTTAATAATAAAGATTTGATCTTTAGAAGTATAAAAATACGATTTTCATTATATGTATACCGATATAAAAATATAATTTTGATACATGAAGTGTTATCATAAAAATGTGATTTCTATGTAAATGGCTTTTTATAATGATTCAATTTTTAGTTATATAAATTCGAATTTTTAGTTGTGTAGAAATATGATCTTTATATATGTTGCGAGATAAAAATATGGTTTTTACATATGAAGTTGCAGTATAAAAATGTGATTTTTTGAAGTAAACATCATATTAAAAATGCGACTTTTACTATGAATAGCGGGAAAGGATCGCATTGGAATTTCGGGCAAATCCAAGCCATTCAGAAATTCAGAAATGAAATGGCGGAGTGGAACCCAAAGGTGAGAATTGCTCACTTTAATTTTATTTCTTGTTAAAATATATACTAGGATGCAGATGGTGCTTAGCAGCACCCGACATCCGTCATCCACAGACCATGGACAACTTGCTTGTTTGTTTGTTTGAGGTGTGAAAATTGTTTGTTATGTGAAATTGATTAAATAAAATATTCATGTATTAAAATAAATATTTTGTAGTTAGAAATATAAATTTTAACGTGTATATGGATAAAATAAATATTCATAAACAAATCGGATGATTTGTTTATGTACACACATTTGACTGATATTGATTGGGACAATAAATTTTACACATCGTCCAACTGCACAAATAAAATTCATTATTTGTTAATTGAAACCTGTAACGACCCGTATTCTACACATCATAGGATTGTAGAATATGTATTTCTTTCCCATGTGAAGTCGTATGGTCATGTAACTTTGGGAAACATCTATTAGAGTCATTTTCCATGTCCATGATTTTTGTCGATTTTTAAATGACCATTTTGCCGCTAGTTGGTACTGTTTTGGCCATAACTTTTGATTGGGAAGGAATTTTGACCTGAAACCACTTCCATTAGATTCGTTTGATGGTTTACCTTTCCGTGGAGTGGTCATAATAGCCAAACGGACTTACCGTTTGGGAGATATGGCTGAAACAAGGTTTGGAGGGTGAAAAACTGCTTAACCGGGCCAAATCGGGTGATTAGTGGATAGGCCCATAACCCATTTCGGGATTAGGGTTATGGGGGGGCTGAAATGAGATAGAGGATCATTCCATTTCAGTTTTCTAGTCTCCACTTATCACCAAGGAACCCTAAAAATGGCCTCTAACCTCTAAATCACCTCCAAATCATCTTTTGGTCAAGGATTAAGCTTAGCAACCCCTAATCAAGGAAGATCTTCACCAAAGCAACATAGGAGCTGCTGTTTGGCATTGAGATTCACATCAAATCAGAGAATTATTTCAGATCTTAGTTTATTCGTGGCTAAGGTGAGTGATTTGCATAGTTTTACACTAATTATGGCTAGTTAAGGGTAATTAGTGCTAATTAGCGAATTTAGGCATGGTAAAATTCGGGAAAAATGTTCATAAATTCCTAAAGGATGTTTTAGACCTCTGATATGAATTTGGGTTAATTTGGTTAAGTTTTGCTAATCCTATCATTAGTTTCACCTAAACATGCTTAGGGGGAAATATGGGGTTTTGGGTATGTTCGATCCATTTTAACATAGCATATTGATGTTTTGATGTTTGTGGTTGATTATGCATGTTGCTATGACTGTATGAAATGCTTTGTGATTGATTTCAATAGTTAGAATGGTCAAAAACGTCGTCGAATGGCGTAAACACTTGCTGGAACAGTTTCAGAAAACAGTGCAGGGTTCGGATCGGATCGGATATGGGGCTCGGATCGGATATGTTGAACTGAGCAAGGAACGTGATCGGATCGGAACCCAGCACTTGGGGAAAATGGCAAAAAGGAAGGCCACGCTAACTGAACTGGGATCGGATCAGATTAGGGAGGACGGATCGGAGCGGAGGCATGAGAACGGATCGGATAGGAGCATGTGAAGGACGAGGAGACGGATCGGAATGGAGGCACGAGCGGGAGGGGAGATGACACCCGACCCGACCCGAGGTGAAGCACCCGACCCAAACCGATGGAGTGGCACCCGACCCGAACCGATGGTGTGGCACCCGACCCGAACCGATGGAGTGGCACCCGACCCGAACCGCACCAGAAGAAGACCCGACCCGAACAGATGGAGGATACCCGACCCGAACCGATAGCTTGAGAAGGAACCCGACCCAACCCAGTATTGACCAATAACCCGAGATGCAAAGGTAGTCCAATATGGGAAGTTAGAGCTCAGGATCCAGTTGGGAACCGATGAGTTCACTTCATGGTTGGACTTTGCTGCGGGACGTGTGCTAAGGAGTTGTCGACGTTCATAACTTCGATTCACCACTAAGAATGAATGATGGGCTACTTATCAGTGCAGTAGGGTCATTATGACCTGAGGGGCAAGGTGATGGTAGCAAGACTACGTTATCAGTGCAGTAGGGTCATTATGACCTGAGGGGCAAGGTGATGCGTAGTAAGACTATGAGCCAGTGCAGTGGGGTTATTGCGACTCCATGGGGCAGAGTGGACATAGTAAGGATTAGTAAGGCTATGAGCCAGTGCAGTGGGGTTCTTGTGACTCCATGGGGCAAAGTGGACATAGCAAAGGATTTGTGGCTACGTTATCAGTGCAGTGAAGCCATTTATGACTTCATGGGGCAAAGTGATCGTAGCAAGGTATGTTGGGTGACCGAAGTGGTGAATATCGTATGCTTTACGCACCGAGTGAGAGATGTGAGGATGGATGCTATGTTTGATTGTTGCCATCCCTATGACATGCACACCTCCCCCACCTCCGTATCTTTACACTGTTTGATATGGTACCTTAGAGTGTTGTACAGTATGTAGTGCTAACTCTTTGGTTGCAGGTCCAGGTTCAGGTATGTTTTAGTCTACCTGTTATTGTTCACTTTAGATGCTTATCGCTCATACCAGGCTTTATGTCTGACCCAGAGTTTTATGTCTCCTCTTATTACTCTGGGTGCTCACACAAGAAGACTAGAGACAGGTTAGCTGGTGATGCGCGAGTAGCTGATTCGGAGGCGGGCAGGAGGCTTCCACGTATGATATATATATACACATTCTCCCTGTGTCGTTGGTGGTCGCTACTTGGGCATTAGTAGTGTACCTCATTTATCTTTCTTTTGCTTTGAGACAGTTTGAAAGTTGCAATAAGCTGTATTTTGGATTTCCGCTGCTATGATGTTTAGTTCTGGTTTTCAGCTTATGCACTGTCTCTCCTGTTTTATGTCAAGTATGTTATTATTATATTTTATTCTATGCGCTGTGAGACATTCTACAGGTTCTTTGTATGTTCATTTCCTTCTTCCCTTTCCTTCTGACGACCCGTTCCGTGCTAACTGGACATGTGTACAGCGCATTTTTGGAGTAAATGTCGGTTGGTGCGGGGCGGACCGTCACACTTGGTATCAGAGCTCTAGGTTGCGTTGTTAACCTTGGGAAAGACACTAGGGAGAGTTAGTACGTATATGAGAGCGCATTTTTGTGATTACTTTGGTTTTCAAAAGCTATGTATATATATACTATTAGTAGTATGAGAATGAAGTCGCACTGCACTAGCACCACTATGGGGTCGTTAATCGTTTCCCTTTTTCAGATTGACGATGAGCCGAGACACGAGGGGTGGTGGTAGAGGGACCAACCAAGGGAATGCCGCTGACATGAGGGCAATGTTTACTAACCTCATGAGAGACATGCTTAGAGAAGTGCAAGGGGCAGTCCCCAATCCCGGAGTTGGTGTTGGCCCAGTAGTGCAGGCGCCTAGGGTCGATTTCGCCAAGTTGTGCAAGGATTACACTAACCTTGGTGGGAAGCCGTTCCACGGGACGGAGTCGGCCACAGATGTTCAAGATTGGATGGATAGCTGTGATCGTGTCTTCGATGACTTGGGTCTTGAGGATGCGATGAAGAGAAGGCTAGCGTCTCGTCAGCTGCAAGGCGAGCGATGAATTGGTGGAATGCCATTAGAACAGCTACTCCAGAGGACCAGGTTACTTGGGTTCAGTTTAAGGCTCGCTTTAGCGAGAAGTTCATTCCAGCTGCCCAGAAGTCAGTGTTGTTCAAGAGGTTCTTGGAACTCAAGCAGAACGGCAGGGCGGTTTCTGATTATATTGCTGAGTTCGACACTTTGTCGAAGTATGGACTGTCTCTCATTGATACTCCTGAAAAGAAGAATGAGAAGTTCATTACTGGTTTGGATGGATACTTGGGGGAAAGGCTTATCAACCACATCGATGAGACTTTTGAATCGATCGTGGGGAAAGCTTTGAGATCAGAGAGTCTTTACCCTAAGTCAAAGACTGAGGCTGCATCTGCAGAAGGGCCAAAGACGCAAGCAGGTGGTGGAGGCAAGAATAATTCTCAGAATAAGAGGAAGCAGGACCAATCTAAAGGTGGCCAGAAAAAGAGCAAGAAGGATGTTGAGTGCTTCAGCTGTGGAAAGAAGGGCCATTATGCTAAAGAATGTCGGGCCAAGCCAGCGGAAAGGAAGTGCTACAACTGTGGTCAAGTGGGACATCATAAGGATAAGTGTCTGCAACCTCTTAAGGAGAAGTAGATTGTGAAAGCATATGCTATTGATGCTGTTCCTTCTTCGTCGAATGCCCCAACTGCGGCGGAGAAAGGAAAGAATGTTGTTATTCAAGGTATGCTTTCTATTTATGATGTACCAGTTCGAGTTTTGTTTGATACTGGGGCTTCCCGTTCCTTCATATCTAGTGACCTGGTAGATAGGTTGGGACTGGAACCCGAGATAGTCGATAGACCATTGGTTGTGACGAACACGATTGGTGGTTCGACTAGCCTTAGTATGATTTGCAGGAATTTGGTCTTATCGAGTCATGGATGTATGTTTGTATGTGATTGCTTTGTTTTGGGCTTTACTGGGTATGGCATTATATTGGGAGTCGATTGGCTCCAAAGATACGGGGTGGTGGTAGACTGTGAGGGCTTTTTGGTGACAGTGAGGGCGGATGATGGGCGGAGGGTAGTGTTTGGTAGTCTACCTAGTGATGGGGTTATGGCTAGTTTTGTAAATTCCCTCGACATCCCGCAGGATGAGTTGTCAGATGTGCCCGTGGTTGGCCAGTATCCGGACGTCTTCGAGGAGGTGACCGGGCTTCCACCACACCGAGAGATTGAGTTCCGTATTGATTTAGTGAAAGATGCCAGACCTATAGTGATGCCACTTCGTCGTATGGCACCAAGGGAGCAACGAGAGCTCGAGGTGCAAGTCAACAATCTTTTGAAGAAGGGATTTATTAGAAGGAGTGTCTCCGAGTGGGGAGCACCAGTTGTGTTTGCCACTAAGGCAGATGGTTCCCTTCGTTTGTGTGTGGACTATCGCGAGTTGAATAAGGTAACGAGGAAGAATAAGTATCCTCTACCGCGGATAGATGATTTGTTTGATCAACTGGAAGGAGCAAGAGTGTTCTCCCAGTTGGACCTCGCGACAGGATTTCATCAGCTTCGAGTAGCAGATGAGAGTGTTTCGAAAACGGCATTTAGGATGCCGTCTGGATTTTATGAGTGGTTGGTCATGCCGTTTGGGTTGACCAATGCACCAGCCTACTTTGTGGATCTTATGAACCGAGTATTCAGAGATCAGTTGAATAAGTTTGTTCTTGTGTTCGTGGATGATATCCTTGTTTATTCAAGGACAGAAGAGGAACACAAGGGACTCTTGAGGATAGTGATGGAGGTGTTGAGGAAACACTAATTAAAAGCGAAATTCTCTAAGTGTCACTTTTGGTGAAGGGAAGTAAGATTCTTGGGTTATGTTGTTTCCGAGAATGGTATTGCCGTGGATCCTGCGAAGGTGGCTACGGTACAGGATTGGCCTACACCCAAGAATGCGACAGATGTAAGAAGTTTCTTGGGATTAGCTGGATATTATCGTAAGTTTATCCAGGACTTCTCCAAGATAGCAGCACCGTTGACTCAGTTGACTAAGAAGAATCAGTCCTTCGTCTGGGACGAAGTGTGTGAGGATGCCTTCAAGAGTCTAAAGGAGAAGTTGACGCGTGCGCCAGTGTTAGTCATTCCTAAAGGGAATGAAGAGATGACGGTATACACAGATGCTTGTGGTACCGGACTGGGTGCTGTATTGATGCAAGGAGGTAGGGTTGTAGCTTATGCTAGTCGACAGCTAAAGCCGCATGAGAAGAAGTATCCTACCCATGATTTGGAATTGGCAGCGATTGTATTTGCACTGAAGATGTGGAGACACTATCTCTTGGGAGAAAGATTTGAGTTGTTTACCGATCATAAATCGTTAAAGTATCTCTTCTCTCAGAAAGATCTGAATCTCCGTCAGCAGAGATGGTTAGAGTTCTTGGCTTCGTATGATTTTGATATCGCATACACACCTGGGAAAGGTAATGCGGTAGCCGATGCCTTGAGTAGGAGACATGCCAGCTTAGGGGCAATGTTTCTTGAGTGGAAGCAACTGGAGTATATCGCGGGGTTTGATTTCAGACCAAAGTGCGAATTGGATCCAGTCATGCTAGCTAGTTTGACGATCAGACCCACTTTGATAGAGCGGATTGGTTCTAGTCAGAGGGACGATCCTAATCTATTAGAAATCATCTCCAAGTTAGAGATGGGTATTGATGAGGAGATGAATGTGTATGGGCTTGATCGATATGGATGGCTTCGGAAGAATGGAAGGCTAGTTGTACCCAATATCAATGGATTGAGAGATGAAGTGCTTAGAGAATGTCATCACTCAAAACTGACTATACACCCCGGTGGTAATAAGATGTATCGAGACATGAGACAGACTTACTACTGGGAAGGGATGAAAAGAAACGTTGGGAAGTTTATATCCAAATGCATGAATTGCCAGCTAGTTAAAGCCGAGCAAAAGAAGCCTAGTGGGTTATTGCAACCATTAGAAATTCCCGAATGGAAATGGGAGCAAGTCTCGATGGATTTCATCGATGGTTTACCAAGGACTAGATCGGAATGTGATAGCATTTGGGTAATTGTGGATCGATTGACTAAAAGTGCAAGATTTATACCAGTCAAATCGACCAGAACGGCAGCCAAGTTAGCAGAACTGTATATGAAGTGGGTAGTGAGATTTCATGGAGTACCCAAAAGCATTGTGAGTGACCGAGACCCGTTGTTCACTAGTGGGTTTTGGAAAAGCTTACAAGAGGCTCTAGGGTCAGGATTACATCTTAGTACCGCATATCATCCTCAGACCGACGGTCAGACAGAGAGGGTGAATCGTATATTGGAAGATCTCTTGAGAGCTTGTATATTGGATTTTGGTGGATCATGGGATGACCATTTGCATCTAGTAGAGTTTGCATATAATAATAGCTACCAATCCAGTATCGGTATGGCTCCATATGAAGCTTTGTACGGAAGACCATGCAACTCACCATCATGTTGGATAGAGACTGGCGAGAAGTTTGTGCTTGGACCAGAGGTGGTGAGAGAAACTTCCGATAAGATCAAGATCATTCAGCAACGAATGAAAGCTGCCCAAGATAGGCATAAGAGTTATGCTGATAAGAGGAGAAGAGACTTGAAATTCTCCGTTGGTGACTTGGTGTTTGTCAAAATCTCTCCGTTGAAGAGCGTGATACGATTTGGCAGGAGAGGCAAGTTGGCACCAAAATTTGTTGGCCCATTCCCTGTTCTTGAACTAGTCAGGAATTTGGCCTATAGAGTTGGCTTACCAGAGAAAATGGCGGGAGTTCATAATGTGTTTCATGTTTCCCAACTAAGGAAGTTCGTTCACGGCTCAGATGTGACTATTTCACCTGATCAGTTAGAGGACTTCGAAGTAGAACCCGAGGCGGTTGGGAACTGCAAGCCGATCCGTATTGTGGGGCACGATACGAAGCAACTTCGAAGGAAGTCGGTGAAGCTAGTCAAGGTTCAGTGGGGCGAGGACGAGAATGATTGTACTTGGGAGACAGAGGAGAGCATTAGGAAGGCATATTCAGAACTCTTTGCCTGGTAAGATTTACTTTACGATTTAGTTATTCCGCATGCTAGGATAGACTTATTTTACTTGTTTTGCATGTTTGATTGTTGTTTTATGACTGATAGGCATGCGGGACCTTTGTGTGTTTGGATTAGGGAATTTCTGGGGCGAAATTTCTTAAGGGGGGGAGAGTGTAACGACCCGTATTCTACACATCATAGGATTGTAGAATATGTATTTCTTTCCCATGTGAAGTCGTATGGTCATGTAACTTTGGGAAACATCTATTAGAGTCATTTTCCATGTCCATGATTTTTGTCGATTTTTAAATGACCATTTTGCCCCTAGTTGGTACTGTTTTGGCCATAACTTTTGATTAAAAAGGAGTTTTGACTTGAAACCACTTCCATTAGATTCGTTTGATGGTTTACCTTTCCGTAGAGTGGTCATAATAGCCAAACGGACTTACCGTTTGGGAGATATGGCTGAAACAAGGTTTGGAGGGTGAAAAACTGCTTAACCGGGCCAAATCGGGTGATTAGTGGATAGGCCCATAACCCATTTCGGGATTAGGGTTATGGGGGGGCCGAAATGAGATAGAGGATCATTCCATTTCAGTTTTCTAGCCTCCACTTATCACCAAGGAACCCTAAAAATGGCCTCTAACCTCTAAATCACCTCCAAATCATCTTTTGGTCAAGGATTAAGCTTAGCAACCCCTAATCAAGGAAGATCTTCACCAAAGCAACATAGGAGCTGCTGTTTGGCATTGAGATTCACATCAAATCAGAGAATTATTTCAGATCTTAGTTTATTCGTGGCTAAGGTGAGTGATTTGCATAGTTTTACACTAATAATGGCTAGTTAAGGGTAATTAGTGCTAATTAGCGAATTCAGGCATGGTAAAATTCGGGAAAAATGTTCATAAATTCCTAAAGGATGTTTTAGACCTCTGATATGAATTTAGGTTAATTTGGTTAAGTTTTGCTAATCCTATCATTAGTTTCACCTAAACATGCTTAGGGGGAAATATGGGGTTTTGGGTATGTTTGATCCATTTTAACCTATCATATTGATGTTTTGATGTTTGTGGTTGATTATGCATGTTGCTATGACTGTATGAAATGCTTTGTGATTGATTTTAATAGTTAGAATGGTCGAAAACGTCGTCGAATGGCGTAAACACTTGCTGGAACAGTTTCAGAAAATAGTGCAGGGTTCGGATCGAATCGGATATGGGGCTCGGATCGGATATGTTGAACTGAGCAAGGAACCCGATCGGATCGGAACCCAGCACTTGGGGAAAATGGCAAAAAGGAAGGCCACGCTAACTGAACTGGGATCGGATCGGATTAGGGAGGACGGATCGGAGCGGAGGCATGAGAACGGATCGGATAGGAGCATGTGAAGGACGAGGAGACGGATCGGAACGGAGGCACGAGCTGGAGGGGAGATGACACCCGACCCGACCCGAGGTGAAGCACCCGACCCGAACCGATGGAGTGGCACCCGACCCGAACCGCACTAGAAGAAGACCCGACCCGAACAGATGGAGGATACCCGACCCGAACCAATAGCTTGAGAAGGAACCCAACCCGACCCAGTATTGACCAATAACCCGAGATGCAAAGGTAGTCCAATATGGGAAGTTAGAGCTCAGGATCCAGTTGGGAACCGATGAGTTCACTTCATGGTTGGACTTTGCTGCGGGACGTGTGCTAAGGAGTTGTCGACGTTCATAACTTCGATTCACCACTAAGAATGAATGATGGGCTACTTATCAGTGCAGTAGGGTCATTATGACCTGAGGGGCAAGGTGATGGTAGCAAGACTACGTTATCAGTGCAGTAGGGTCATTATGACCTGAGGGGCAAGGTGATGCGTAGTAAGACTATGAGCCAGTGCAGTGGGGTTATTGCGACTCCATGGGGCAGAGTGGACATAGTAAGGATTAGTAAGGCTATGAGCCAGTGCAGTGGGGTTCTTGTGACTCCATGGGGCAAAGTGGACATAGCAAAGGATTTGTGGCTACGTTATCAGTGCAGTGAAGCCATTTATGACTTCATGGGGCAAAGTGATCCTAGCAAGGTATGTTGGGTGACCGAAGTGGTGAATATCGTATGCTTTACGCACCGAGTGAGAGATGTGAGGATGGATGCTATGTTTGATTGTTGCCATCCCTATGACATGCACACCTCCCCCACCTCCGTATCTTTACACTGTTTGATATGGTATCTTAGAGTGTTGTACAGTATGTAGTGCTAACTCTTTGGTTGCAGGTCCAGGTTCAGGTATGTTTTAGTCTACCTGTTATTGTTCACTTTAGATGCTTATCGCTCATACCAGGCTTTATGTCTGACCCAGAGTTTTATGTCTCCTCTTATTACTCTGGGTGCTCACACGAGCAGACTAGAGACAGGTTAGCTGGTGATGCGCGAGTAGCTGATTCGGAGGCGGGCAGGAGGCTTCCACGTATGATATATATATATACACATTCTCCCTGTGTCGTTGGTGGTCGCTACTTGGGCATTAGTAGTGTACCTCATTTATCTTACTTTTGCTTTGAGACAGTTTGAAAGTTGTAATAATCTGTATTTTGGATTTCCGCTGCTATGATGTTTAGTTCTGGTTTTCAGCTTATGCACTGTCTCTCTTGTTTTATGTCAAGTATGTTATTATTATATTTTATTCTATGCGCTGTGAGACATTCTACAGGTTCTTTGTATGTTCATTTCCTTCTTCCCTTTCCTTCTGACGACCCGTTCCGTGCTAACTGGACATGTGTACAACGCACTTTTGGAGTAAATGTCGGTTGGTGCGGGGCGGACCATCACAAAACCCCACACGAGTATTGGGATGATATTGGAAATACACTAATCCCAATATTTAGTTGTATGTCAATCGATTGTTGACAAGCTGTGTAAGCATTGAATATTTATATTTAATGCTTTTGCAGCGTAGAATGCACTATGGATGATGGTTGATTGTGTATCATTGTTGTTGTATACGTGTACTGTACGAAATCCATATAAATAACATTATATGGTAATTGACTGTGTTTGATTCCAGTTCAGAAAGAAGGAATATTTTAAAATAACGAATATTTTAAAATAATGAATATTTTAAAAATAATGTTCAGTAAAAGATCAAAATCTGATTTTGATGTCTGATTTGGGATGGACACGAATATATTTAAATATATAAAGCCGTGTTGATTAGATTAATGCCATTTTGACGTGAACGATATATATATTGATTTTATTCATTTTTATAATGAATATCAAAAAGGAAATGATTTCGAAATATAATATTTTGAAATTATTATCATATATTATCATTCATATATCGACGATATGGAATATTTAATTTTGATTTGAAATTGAATATGAAGTTGAAATCATTTTGAGAACGAATTTAAAACAATTTATAAAATATGTTTTAAAAGGAAATCTATGAAATATATATATTATATATATATATTATATATTATATATATATATATAATGGCCTGAATAGAACGCGTCGCGTCGCGCAGCGGCAGTTCGCGAATTTCGACCATTGACTTCGAACGGACATTATGAGAGATCTGACCGTCGGATTCTTCTAAAACTGGAACTGTTGGGTTCGTATCGAAAAGAGATTTCCGAAGAATACAAGAGATTTGAAATCTAATGGTTGGATTTGGAATCGTGTCCAAATCAAATTTGGAAAAGGTCGCTTTTAGTGCAGTTCGATGACCGTTTATGGAAATCGACTGTACGGGTCGTGATAAAATTAATAAAAATATCAATAATTTGTGTAAAATCATAATAAATGATTTGGAAAGAATTAGGATGAAAAATTCCATATTTGAAAAAATAAATATATATTTTATCGAAATGAACTAGTTATGAACTAGAATTATAATCCAATATTTTTAAATAATTAAATTGAATTTGAAATGGTTTTAAAAATAACCAGAATTTCCAATAAATGAATTGGAATAGATTTGAATCAAAATTATCTTCGGAATATTTCGATATTGGATTCCATGATTATACGGATATTGTGGAGTAATTTGGAAGATATATATATATATATATCGTTAATCCATTACGATATTTGTTGATATCAGAATTTGATATTGAATATAAGCCGATATATTTTCTACTCAGAGCCTTGTATTTAATATCAAATTGGTTTTTGGGTTTATCATGAACGGTGTTTTAAATAACACTTGTTCTTTAACCCGATTAACAATGGAATGTGATTTTGGTTTTGTCGTGAATGGTGTCTTAAATAACACTATTCTTAAACACCGTGTGAAAAGAATAAATCTTTTAATTAAGATTATTAGTGTTTCAAATTAATTAACATTTAACTCAAATTGAAAATGGAATGCGAATTGGGTTTATTGTTGAAATGTGTGTTTCGCGACATTCGTTCTTTAACCCGATTTACACTGAAATGTGATTTGGAATTTATAAATCTTTTTATTAAGATTTAACGGGAATTTTCCAAAGTAATGTTTTCCAATTTAATATACTATATTGGAATTGAATGGAATTCGATTGATAATAATCGAAGTGAGCTTTTGTGGAGGAAGACTGTTAATACATATGGAATTCAAAATGCGTTGCCATTATTCCATTTATATTATTAGTCGGATACGGCAATTGATATCAATTATATATTGATTTGTTTTTCCGTGAAGATTCCATAATTAATGGAATGTGATTTGGGTTTATCCTGAATTGTGTTTTAAATGACATTAGTTCTTTAACCCAGTTAAAGGCAGGATTACATGTCTATCATTGTATTTCAAATATTATGGTTAATCTCTGCTAAATATATATTTGTTTTGTGGCGGAGAATTTATTCTTGTGCTTGACACCCTTCTCTGAGACGTACGACCTTAGAGGTTATATATCGGCAAAAATCAAAAGTATAGTGTAGATTGTCGATGCGACATGTTTGTGTTTCCAAAGTTAAATAATCATTAATACTGATTTTTGGGAAGATTAAAACTAAGTGAAGTTTTAATGAATCTTTAAATAGATTGGAAAAGGGAATGTGATAATTTAAATTATCAAATTTGGGAAATGATCGAGAATGGAGTATCACCAGTTTTGCTCCTAGCGATAGTTAAATCTTTAATTAGATTTGAACGGGAAATGGTAATTAATTTTACTAATAAGACCGTGGTGTTAGTTATGGAGTATTACCAGTTTTGCTCCATGGGATGAACAGATTGGGATTGGGAAATTAAACAAATGATTACTTCGGTAAGGTGCGATATGTAGGATCGATAATAACCCTAGAGGGGGGGTGAATAGGATTTTAACACAAAATTTAAACTAAACACGGTAATAAAGAAATGCAGTAAAAATAAAATCACACGCAGATATACCCAGCTTCGGCAAACTGTGCCTACTGCTGCCTTTCTAAGATTTTTACTAGGAGATACAAACAGATCCCGCTTACAATCCTATGTAAACTCGCAACTCCTGCTCCTGTTTATCCCTAAGCTCAAAATCCTAGACTAGTCTGTATACCCTAGACTAGATTTTCTCAGATTACACTTCAATATTCTGTGCTCCCTAGTTTTACAATAAAACTAGAAAAGAAATTTCAAAAAATTCAATGACAAAAAAAAAGCTTTAAAGGAAATAAGGTGAGGAGTTAAAAGTGGGGGTCATCCCCTTTTCCTTTGCACTAGTCCAAAGTGGTCGGGCCACTTTAATTTTGCGGTGCTCCCTTGTGTTTTCTTTAGCCCGATCCTCCCTTATTCTCTGAAACAAAAGAATGGCGGCGGCGATTAGGGTTTCAGTGATTTTTCCCTAAATCAATCTCGGTGATGTGTGTAATGGATCTCTGGAAGCTTGTTTTGCTTCTCCAGTGTATCTCCTTCGTCCTTGCGATCAATCTGAGTACGTTTTATCAACTCTTGCAATTTAGGGTTTCGGATTTCTTTTGTGTGTATTGATGAAAATGTCGATGATGAATTGTGTGCTTTTATAAGGGTTTCTACACCCTGGTGCTCTGATTTCGTTGATGACTTGCTCGATTTGAATTTTGGAATTCCTTGAATTTGATTTGCTGTCTGTACAGCCTTGAATGAATCGGCCCTTGAGAGTTTTGTGGAAATCCCTTTTGAATTTTTGCTTTGAGCATTAAAAATTGTCTTGTTTGTCTTGATTGATTGAAGACCTGAATACGGTTGCTTTTGATCGAATTAAATTCCCTTGAAAGATTTGCTGTAGATCCGAAATGATGCCATACTTGAAACAATTTAAAATCTGCCTTGGGTAACCAAACATGATTGATTCAAAACTGGAAATAAGATGAATTTAGATTTGCATTTGGCCTAAGATGAATCTGTTAATAACTCCATTGATTCACTTGCTTGATCGATGCTTTGCTATGGGTCATTGTGATTTAATACAAAAAAAACTTGCAGTTTTTTTAAAAAAAAATTCTTGCCTGAAATGCTTGCCCCATATAACCATTCAGATTTTTCTTGCCAAACATTTCTCTATGATTTCTGGAATAAAACTTTCCTTGTCCCAATTTGTTTTTCAAAACTTGATGACTGATTATTACTTGCCAAAAGTATGAACACTGAATTTCTGCATTTCCAATATACTCTTGCCATCATCATTAAATCCGAATATTCTTGCATGACAAAATTATTTTCTTGCCAAATATATATTTATTGAAAAACTGAAAACAAGAACCATTTGTTTCACAGAAAACATTTTATGACATACATGACAAAACTGATTTCTTTGACCATTGTTTATGAGCCATCATGTTGATTTTCTGAATACATTACGCTGACAGTCCCATACTTGTATGTTTTCTCCTTAACCATGTTGTTGATGCTTGCTTCATCCATGTTAGGCTTACTGTTGCACTCATTCATCATTGCTCCTACACACACTGTCTTGAAACAAATGCTTACTAGCCTTGGTCATACTGTTTTGCTAGTTTGTTTCATACATCCCTGAACTGCTCCATGAATTCACCATTTGCTGTTTTGAGCCAAGTTATTGCTTACTGGTCGTTTTTGTTACCTGCCATCACTTGCTTTGTTTGAATCTGGCTCGACCATGTATTTTGTACCTGTGCCTTTGTTCCATGAAAACTTGAACTGTATTTGCCATTTCAGTTGTTCCATGTTGCATGAGCACACTTTTGTTTTGCTGACTTGTCTCAAGTTCATGCATTTGTAATTTGCTGAATCATCAAATTTTCACCTTGTCTTACCATGTTTATGTTTACACTAGCTCGACTATGCTGTTGAGCTTGACTGAATACACTTGCACCATGTTATTGCGTTCTGTCATACTTGTGATGGTTGTCTTCACTTGTTTTTGTTGCATATGTGTGCTAAACTTGTTCATGTACACGGCTTGACCATTTAGCCTTTATCACCCTTGTTTTTGCTGTTTTGGCTTGTACTTTGACTTTGTACTTGAACCATGATTTCAATTTCTTGCTCATTTTCTTTTGACTTTGATTTTGTCTTGTGACCCTGAAACATTAACAAAAAAAATAGCAGTCAAACTGTACTGTGTTGAGGCTGGTCAGAATCAGTTGGTTCTGATCAGCAAACCAGTATGGTTTTGATGTGGCTGTTCAAGTCTGAAATATGATGAGAAAAACACACAGAAGGCTGAGACAAAAAAAATTGAATCAATCACACAGAGAATCATTTTTGTCAAAAGTATTTGTTTTAGTTCCAGTGTACTGTGTATTTTTCTTTCTTTTGTGACAGGTTACAGGATGATGCTTTGGACAGCTAAGGTGTTCTTAACAAGAATAATCCAGTAAGAAAAGAAAAAAAATGAAGTGCTTGTAAAAAAAATTGTATGTACTGAAATTATTTGTAAAGTGATTTGTAAAGTCTTGTGTGTAAATGAATTGTAAAATAAATAATATTATTGGAAATAAAATTTATTTGATTTTTCTATATTCTGTGTAAATTCTGTGTTATTTTATTTTCCAATAATACTAGATATTCCACAATCAAACACTCCAGTAACAAAAATCTATTTGTTATCATCAAACAAAAATATTAGTATCAACAAACTCCCCCTTTTGATGATGACAAACAGACTTAAGATTTTTGTGAATAACGAGATGTGTTTGAACAAGGGCTCCCCCTACATTTGAGCTCCCCCTATCAGTTGTAAACAGACATGAGTAAAGAATTTGAAAATAACAAAAAAATTAAACACTTAGCATTAATGGCAAAATAAAATCATAGACGTCTGTAAACAACACAAAATCTTAACTTCTTCTCCCCCTTTGTAATCATCAAAAGAATAACAATTCTGGACATTTGTAAAGAGTATGGACTGTAATTAGTAATCAAGTCATTTGACAGTATCAGATTCAAACACTCCGAATAATCAAACAAAAAGATTAGAATAATCTGTAAAAGAAGAACACATTTCACAAGACAGAAAGTGGAACGATGGAATATTTAATATATATCAGGGATTTTTTTTTTTAAATATATTTCAATAGCAAACTAACCACGTATGACCAGAGTTTGGATTTTTAAATGGAATTAGCTGCAACATGAAAAAAAAAATTCAATACTATACTGACCACGCATAACCAGATCTTGGATTTTTAAATGGAATCAGTGATAGCATGAAAAATAAGTATTCTCATAACCATGCATGACCAGAGCTTGGATTTTTAAATGAGATTAGAGAAATACTTATTATTATTATTTTTATTTTTATTTGTGTATACTTAAATCCCCTTGATATATATAAAATAATAATGATTGATAGAAGGGTGATAGAGACAGAAGATGAAAGTGAACAAAAGTTCCTCAATTACTCATATTATAAAGCATATTTGATCGTATCAGAGCTACAAATTTTCAAACATCTCATATTCTGAAAACTTACACAGTCACAAATTTATCATAAATGTCCAAAAACAAACTGGTCTTTTCTTGATGATTTGAAGCATGGATTATTTGTCAGAAAGATAATTGCCAACAGAACATCTTAAGAGAAAATTTATCCAAAAATGCTAAAAGATTAACTTATTTCTATAATTCCCAAATCCAAACGTAATCTGCAAAATCTGTCTTCAGGAAGGGGTTTTGTAAAAATATCAGCAAGTTGAGATTCGGTTGGAATAAATTCTATACAAATATCTTCACAAGCAATATGATCTCTAAGAAAGTGGTGTCTTACATCAATGTGTTTCGTGCGTGAGTGATGTACTGGATTATTTGATAAGTCAATTGCACTCTTACTGTCACATTTTAAAGGAACTCGTTTATAACAAAGTCCAAAATCAGATAAAGTCTGCATCATCCATAAAATCTGTGCACAACAACTTCCTAAAGCAATATATTCAGCCTCAGTGGTGGATAAAGCAACACAGTTTTGTTTTCTACTTGACCACGACACAAGTGAATGACCTAGCATGAAACACGTTCCACTAGTACTTTTTCTATCAGTGAGTGAACCAGCATAATCAGCATCAGTAAACCCAACTAAATTAAAGTTATCACAAGAAGGATACCATAAGCCCAAATTTGGTGTGTGTAACAAATATCTTAGAATCCGTTTTGTGGCTTTTAGATGAGATTCTTTAGGATTTGATTGAAAACGAGCACACAAACAAACAGAAAACATAATATCGGGTCTAGAAGCAGAAAGATAAAGAAGTGAACCGATAATACCGCGATATTTCTTTTGATCCACAGCAACACCTTTTTCATCTTTGTCAAGTTTGGTTGTTGGACTCATCGGTGTTTTCATTGGCTTTGCATCTTGAACTCCAAATCTCTTTAACAACTCCATCACGTACTTCGTTTGGGAGATAAAGATCCCTTTGCTACTTTGTTTGATTTGGAAACCAAGGAAGAATTTCAGCTCTCCAACCAAACTCATCTCAAATTTGCCCTGCATAACTTTTTCAAATTTTTCACACAAGACATTATTAGTAGCACCGTATATGATATCATCAACATAAATTTGGACAATTAAAAAATCATCACCATCATGAGATAAAAACAAGGTTGTGTCAGCACTTCCCTTTTTAAAACCGTTTTCCAAGAGATATGTACACAGACAGTCATACCAAGCTCGAGGAGCTTGCTTAAGGCCATACAATGCTTTTTCCAGTTTGTATACATGATTTGGATAATCGTGACTCTCAAAACCAGGGGGTTGTTCAACATACACTTCTTCTTTTAGTTCTCCATTCAGAAAAGCACTCTTCACATCCATTTGCTTTAATTTGAACCCCTTAAAGCACGCAAAACTTAACAAAATTCTGATTGCTTCAAGCCTAGCAACTGGGGCAAAAGTTTCATCAAAGTCAACACCTTCGATTTGATTGTATCCCTTAGCGACCAACCTAGCTTTGTTTCTTGTTACGTTTCCAGATTCGTCAAGCTTATTTTTGAATACCCATTTTGTTCCAACAACTGGGTAGTCTTTTGGTCTGGGTACCAAGTTCCAGACTCTGTTTCTCTCAAACTGGTTAAGTTCCTCCTGCATAGCTAACAACCAAAATTCATCATTAAGAGCAACATCATAAGAACTTGGTTCTATTTCAGATAGAAAGGCATTATGAATACAAAGAGTACAAACTTCCCTATTGAGAGAGGATCGTGTACGAACACCAGCAGTTGGACTTCCAATTACCAAATCTGGAGGATGACTTGGCTTGAATTTTAGTCTTTCGATATCTGTTGCTGCTTCAGTGGCTTTTTCATTGTTTGTCTCAACATCATTGTTTTCTTGTTCAATTTCTTGTGCACCAGCATCATCTTTATCATCTTCAGGTATCGTATCCATATCTGATTCATTGAACTTGACGTTGACGGTTTCCACGATTGTTCTTGACTGTTTATTGAAGATTCTGTAAGCCTTACTTCTTGAGGAATAACCCATGAAGATTCCATCAACCGTTTTTGACTCAAATTTCCCAAGTTGTTCACCTGTGTTCAAAATGTAACAAGGACATCCAAACACTCTAAAATATGAGATGTTAGGCTTTTTGTTAGACCACAGTTCATATGACGTTTTATTAAGTATTGGTCTAATCATAACTCTGTTCATTACATAGCATGAAGTATTGACTGCCTCAGCCCAGAAAGTTTGAGGCAATTGATATTCACATAACATAGATCTAGCCATTTCTTGTAATGTACGATTTTTCCTTTCAACCACCCCATTCTGTTGAGGTGTTCGAGGAGCGGAAAATTCATGTTTGAAACCATTTTCTTCACAAAGATTTTCAAAGTCTAAGTTTTCAAATTCACCTCCATGATCACTTCTTAAAGTTTTAATTGAAACCCCTTTTTCATTTTGGATAAGTTTTGAAAACTTTAAAAAATAATCAAAAGCTTCAGACTTTTTGGCTAGAAAGTAAACCCATGTAAACCTAGAGTAATCATCAACCAATACATAACAATAACGTTTACCATTTAAACTAGCAGTATCAGTAGGTCCAAACAAGTCCATATGAATCAATTCAAGCACTCGTGAAGTGCTAACAACATTTTTTGGACGGAAAGATGAACGACTAAGTTTTCCCATGGTACAAGCTTTACATACTTTGTTATTTTTGTAATTCTGATGTGGTAAACCCCTGACAAGTTCATTTGCTTTCAGTGTTTCAAGAAGACCCATACTTGCATGTGCCAACCTTCTGTGCCATAAGATTGCCTCCTCTTCTGTTGCTACCAAGCACCTAGATACTGTTACATCATCGAAAGAGAGAGTATAGACATTTCCTTTTCTTTTCCCTGTAAACACAACTTTTCCAGAGGAGATCTCAATGATTTTGCAACTATTACTATCAAACACAACATTCATTCCTTTATCACAAAGCTGACTGATGGAGATAAGATTGTGAAAGAGATTATCAACATATAAAACATCAGTTAAGGCAAAGATACTGTTACCTACTTTTCCTTTACCAATAATTTTACATTTGCTGTTGTCACCTAACGTCACATTCCCACCTTTATGTTTTTCCAGGCTAAGGAACAGTCTTTTATCACCTGTCATATGTCTGGAGCAACCTGAATCCAAGTACCATTTTTGTTGCTCCTTAGCCCGCCAACATACCTACACAAACAGAGAAGGAGATGACCTAGAGAAACTTCTAGGCCTAATCATATCAGTAGTAGAAGAATGATAGTCATAAGATTCTTTTGGAATCCAAATTTGATTTTTCTTCTTATTTGTGTTCCAATCTTTGTGATAATTGTGTGCCAAGTGTTTAGGGACCCATACCTTTTTGAACTTCTGAATTTTACTGCTAATCTTGCAATTTTCATGACTGTGACCAATCACCCCACATTTTACACATTTGGGAAAAATACTTTTACCTTTAGCATTGTCACTTCCAGTTATTTCTTGTATCTTCCCAAAACCCAGTCCTTTTCTATTATTCCCAACCAATTGGTTTCCAAGTAACATTTTAAAAGATGTTTGACCGATTGAGAATTTATTCAATGTGACTTCTAGATCTTGGACTCTTGTTTTTAAGATTGTGTTCTCATTCACAAGTGAAGTGCATCGTTTAATGTAGTTCTTTCTTTTAGTGTCATCTTCAACTTTTAGAGTCAAGATTTCTTTTTCAAGATTCTCAATGGTGCTCTTGAGTGTTAAAATTTCTAGATTCACATCTTTACACATTTCACAATCTAGATTATTGGTTTTTGAAGCATTTTTAATCTCAGATTCCAACTTCTTATTATTGTGAACAAGGTTGAAGTTTTCTGCTTTCAGTTTCTCTGCGTCTGATTCTAACGTGTCAATAATTTCAGAAAGATGTTTACACATTAAAACTAGATCGTCATAACTGTATACCTCGGTGGTTTCCTCGTCAGTATCTTCTAGGTCTGATTTTGCCATGAAGCACAAATTGCTTTCCTCCTCACTGCTGTCTGAATCTTCTTCTCCTTCCTCATCATCCCAAGTTACAGCAAAAGCTTTCTTTTTCTTCTTATTTCTTTGGAGAAGTGGACAATTTGGTTTTATGTGTCCAGGCTTTTGACAGTTGTAGCAGAGTGGTTCGTCTTCTGAATTGTTGGTCTTTGGTTTATTTCTTCGAGGTTTGAATTTTCTCCACTTCGTGAGTTGTCTGACTGCCATGGCAAGCTGTTCAATAGGATCTTCACTATCGCTGGTGACAGTGTTGGACAAAGCTATTGACTTCTTTTTCAGATCTGAGTTGTTGCGATCTTCTCTTGCTTTCAGCTCCATTTCATATGTCATCAGATTCCCGATAAGCTCTTCCATGCTCAGCTTGCTCAGATCTTTGGATTCTTGAATGGCTGTGACTTTTGCTTCAAAGTTCATGGGCAGAACACGCAGAATCTTCCTTACAAGCTCCACTTCTGTATAGACCTTTCCAAGGGCTCTGGCATTGTAGACTAGTACGGAGAAGCGTCCATACATGTCCTTGATGCTCTCGTCCTTCTGCATGTTGAAGTTTTCATATTCATTACTGAACATGGCAAGACGGGATTCTTTAACCTGAGAAGTTCCTTCGTGTGTGACTTCCAGAGTATGCCAAATTTCCTGGGCTGTATTACAATGAAAAATTCTGTTATATTCTGTTTTATCAAGAGCACAAATCAGAGCATTCATAGCTTTAGAATCTATAGAGTATAATTTCTTATCATTTGCATCCCACCTACTTTTTGGTTTAGGTGTTACAATACCATTAACAGTTTCAGTCGGAGGTGTATATCCAGTTTCAATGATATCCCAGACATCATAATCAACAGACACTAGATAAATTTTCATCCTAGCTTTCCAATACGCGTAATCACTACCATTGAACATGGGTGGTCTAGCAATAGATTGACCTTCAGAAAAAGCATTGTTTATTGAAGTCATGATTCTAGGGTTCAAACACCTGCTCTGATACCAATTGTAGGATCGATAATAACCCTAGAGGGGGGGTGAATAGGGTTTTAACACAAAATTTAAACTAAACACGGTAATAAAGAAATGCAGTAAAAATAAAATCACACGCAGATATACCCAGCTTCGGCAAACTGTGCCTACTGCTGCCTTTCTAAGATTTTTACTAGGAGATACAAACAGATCCCGCTTACAATCCTATGTAAACTCGCAACTCCTGCTCCTGTTTATCCCTAAGCTCAAAATCCTAGACTAGTCTGTATACCCTAGACTAGATTTTCTTAGATTACACTTCAATATTCTGTGCTCCCTAGTTTTACAATAAAACTAGAAAAGAAATTTCAAAAAATTCAATGACAAAAAAAAAATCTTTAAAGGAAATAAGGTGAGGAGTTAAAAGTGGGGGTCATCCCCTTTTCCTTTGCACTAGTCCAAAGTGGTCGGGCCACTTTAATTTTGCGGTGCTCCCTTGTGTTTTCTTTAGCCCGATCCTCCCTTATTCTCTGAAACAAAAGAATGGCGGCTGCGATTAGGGTTTCAGTGATTTTTCCGTAAATCAATCTCGGTGATGTGTGTAATGGATCTCTGGAAGCTTGTTTTGCTTCTCCAGTGTATCTCCTTCGTCCTTGCGATCAATCTGAGTAAGTTTTATCAACTCTTGCAATTTAGGGTTTCGGATTTCTTTTGTGTGTATTGATGAAAATGTCGATGATGAATTGTGTGCTTTTATAAGGGTTTCTACACCCTGGTGCTCTGATTTCGTTGATGACTTGCTCGATTTGAATTTTGGAATTCCTTGAATTTGATTTGCTGTCTGTACGGCCTTGATTGAATCGGCCCTTGAGAGTTTTGTGGAAATCCCTTTTGAATTTTTGCTTTGAGCATTAAAAATTGTCTTGTTTGTCTTGATTGATTGAAGACCTGAATACGGTTGCTTTTGATCGAATTAAATTCCCTTGAAAGATTTGCTGTAGATCCGAAATGATGCCATACTTGAAACAATTTAAAATCTGCCTTGGTTAACCAAACATGATTGATTCAAAACTGGAAATAAGATGAATTTAGATTTGCATTTGGCCTAAGATGAATCTGTTAATAACTCCATTGATTCACTTGCTTGATCGATGCTTTGCTATGGGTCATTGTGATTTAATACAAAAAAAACTTGCAGTTTTAAAAAAAAAAAATTCTTGCCTGAAATGCTTGCCCCATATAACCATTCAGATTTTTCTTGCCAAACATTTCTCTATGATTTCTGGAATAAAACTTTCCTTGTCCCAATTTGTTTTTCAAAACTTGATGACTGATTATTACTTGCCAAAAGTATGAACACTGAATTTCTGCATTTCCAATATACTCTTGCCATCATCATTAAATCCGAATATTCTTGCATGACAAAATTATTTTCTTGCCAAATATATATTTATTGAAAAACTGAAAACAAGAACCATTTGTTTCACAGAAAACATTTTATGACATACATGACAAAACTGGTTTCTTTGACCATTGTTTATGAGCCATCATGTTGATTTTCTGAATACATTACGCTGACAGTCCCATACTTGTATGTTTTCTCCTTAACCATGTTGTTGATGCTTGCTTCATCCATGTTAGGCTTACTGTTGCACTCATTCATCATTGCTCCTACACACACTGTCTTGAAACAAATGCTTACTAGCCTTGGTCATACTGTTTTGCTAGTTTGTTTCATACATCCCTGAACTGCTCCATGAATTCACCATTTGCTGTTTTGAGCCAAGTTATTGCTTACTGGTCGTTTTTGTTACCTGCCATCACTTGCTTTGTTTGAATCTGGCTCGACCATGTATTTTGTACCTGTGCCTTTGTTCCATGAAAACTTGAACTGTATTTGCCATTTGAGTTGTTCCATGTTGCATGAGCACACTTTTGTTTTGCTGACTTGTCTCAAGTTCATGCATTTGTAATTTGCTGAATCATCAAATTTTCACCTTGTCTTACCATGTTTATGTTTACACTAGCTCGACTATGCTGTTGAGCTTGACTGAATACACTTGCACCATGTTATTGCGTTCTGTCATACTTGTGATGGTTGTCTTCACTTGTTTTTGTTGCATATGTGTGCTAAACTTGTTCATGTACACGGCTTGACCATTTAGCCTTTATCACCCTTGTTTTTGCTGTTTTGGCTTGTACTTTGACTTTGTACTTGAACCATGATTTCAATTTCTTGCTCATTTTCTTTTGACTTTGATTTTGTCTTGTGACCCTGAAACATTAACAAAAAAAATAGCAGTCAAACTGTACTGTGTTGAGGCTGGTCAGAATCAGTTGGTTCTGATCAGCAAACCAGTATGGTTTTGATGTGGCTGTTCAAGTCTGAAATATGATGAGAAAAACACACAGAAGGCTGAGACAAAAAAAATTGAATCAATCACACAGAGAATCATTTTTGTCAAAAGTATTTGTTTTAGTTCCAGTGTACTGTGTATTTTTCTTTCTTTTGTGACAGGTTACAGGATGATGCTTTGGACAGCTAAGGTGTTCTTAACAAGAATAATCCAGCAAGAAATGAGAAGAAAAGAAAAAAAATGAAGTGCTTGTAAAAAAAATTGTATGTACTGAAATTATTTGTAAAGTGATTTGTAAAGTCTTGTGTGTAAATGAATTGTAAAATAAATAATATTATTGGAAATAAAATTTATTTGATTTTTCTATATTCTGTGTAAATTCTGTGTTATTTTATTTTCCAATAATACTAGATATTCCACAATCAAACACTCCAGTAACAAAAATCTATTTGTTATCATCAAACAAAAATATTAGTATCAACACGATAATCCCGATTAGTTTGGAAACCGTAACATGGTTTGAATTGACATCCAAAGGAAGATTAAAGAATAAATTTAAAGAATTTATCTTTGATAAAATTAATGGGAACCTTTCCCAAGGTATATGAATATTTGAATAAAAGAATATTCAGAATTGGAATGAGGCGTATGTTGTGTTTTTATAGCATTTGTTTATTATATAAGCAAGTTATTCAGAAAGGCCGGGTTTATACCCATTCTGAATAAATGGTTCGACGATAAGTAGACGATGAAGTCGGTGGTTGAAGACCAGAGGTCTTCACATCGTTTGGATGATTACTGATGTCTTGATTGGGCTGTACACCCAAGACGAGGTAATAAGTGGTGATCGTCCAGACGTACTTGGAGATCGACGGATATGCGAGGGCCTCTCTCCTGTATTGGACATATAGGATGAGGAATAAAGTGCCTCCGGTTTCGTTCGGACCCAGAACGAACTTGTAAATGGATTGTATGTCTGACATTGGATTTTATTATGTGTTGATTGATTTCTATTAAATATATATCTATTTGGCAGCGGAGAATTTATTCTCTTGCTTAACGCCCTTCTCTGAGACGTAAGAGCTCAGAGGTTATGTATCGATAGATATCAGTTGCATGGCATGAATTGCCTGTGTGGCATGCTGAGAAGCAAATGATCAAGGCTTCTGTTGAAAAGCAGAGTCTTCTAGTTGATGATCAAAGCACGGCTTTAATATAGCATAGCTTTGTGTGTAGCATTAATTTGTGAGCCTCACACCTCGGTATGTGTCAAAAACGGGATAAGGGACCCAAGGAGGAAATGACATTTCTTTCTAGCTATGGGTTGTGTCAGTGTTTTGCAAGCCCTGACATTTATATTGTTTTTACCTTTTTGATTGTTGGAATGCGAGGCGCCTCGGATATATCGGTCTCTTCAAGGCCGATGGATATAGGTCCCATAAGGCCGGGAAACGTGTGTTCAGGAATTGTCAATCCACTAACGTAAGTGTGGACCGGCCTTGGAGGATCCAGGGGTTGCCCAGAGTGTGCAGTCCCGAGACATTTGCTATAGTGTCTCGAAGCGGAAAGGAGTACATCCCTTACCTAGACTCATGACGAAAATTCAATTTCCAATACGTGACATTTCAGTTTTGATTGTAGAGTCTAGTATTGGCGACATAGTAGCATGGGATACTATGCCGTCTATGATTGATACATTTATATTTGAAGTTGTTTTCATACACTTTACACTATAATAGTATCAAAATGATTTGTTTTAAGTGTACCAAGCACGTTTGGCTATTATAAGGTAAAACTCTATCCTCCGGCTTGCGTTGCATTGTGTGATTGGACCTGAGTCTTATAATAGCTTCATTTTTTCCAAAAAGCATTGCGTTCTTTGTTTTATGCACTAGTATTCTTGGGAGGAAACCCGTTCTGTGTTATACGGCGTGGTCCCTTGATTTACTTTATTTTTAAAGTAAAGATTTAATAACTGTTTTAGTTCTCACACTAGTCATATGAATGACCTAGAGTTTATTGTTTTAACCTAAACTCTGGGTGCCCCTATTTTCCACACGGGCAACTAGTAGTTTTGGTTTTGCAGATTTATATTCACAGGATCCTGGTTCACAGCTGGAATGATATTCGGAAATCTCTGTATCCGTATATTCCTTTCAGTTGTGTTTTGTATTATTTTCCGCTACATTGTAACTTATAAATCTCTGATATTTTTCTGATGTATAATATTTGTTCATACTCTGTATATTCTTGTACTCTGATGTAAATTGTTGTAATAAGCAATGAAATGTTCTTTTGTTTATGTTCTGATTTGTCCTATTCTCAAATCAATCCGGGATTTCTTTTATGGGGAAGTTCAGGTCGCTTCATTTGGTACCAGAGCTTTGATTTAAAGAGCTCGAGAACAAGACATATCAGAACTAAACGAAAGAATTCATCAGAGATTGGATTAGTTATATCCAATAAGGAATGACTCATTAGAGATAGGATCAGTAGTATCGTAGAACGAGTGTGAAGAGTAGTGTTTTTAAGACAAAAATGAAAATGAATTTTGTTTTGGAAATTTAAACCATTTTATACGTATTTGAATATTTATTTTAAATTGAATTTGGACAATCGAGTATATAAAGATTTTGCATATACGACTTGCAAAAGCATATTCGAAGTGTGAATATATTGGATAGATATAGAATCACACTCTAGTCGTGTAAAAACCCGTAACTTCCCCGTAAAGGAAAGCGGCGGTTAGTTCGAGAACAAGCCACAACAGAACTCATATAAAAGAACATTTCATTGTATATTACAACAATGCATCAGAATACAAGAATATACAGAGTATAAATGAATATTACACAGAAATATCAGAGATTTAAATTACCTTTAAATACATAGCAGCGGAAAATAATACAATACACAACTAGAATGAGATATACGGATACAAAGCTTTCCGGATATCGTTCCAGCTGTAAACCAGGATCCTGTGAATATAAATCTGCAAAACCAAAATTACTAGCTGCCCGTGTCAAAATAAGGGCACCCAGAGTTTAGGTTAAAACAATAAACCCCAGGTCAGTCATGTGACTGGTGTGAGAACTAAAACAGTTATAAATCTTTGTTTTAAAGTTCGGTAAATCAAGGGACCACGCCGTATAACACGGAACGGGTTTCCTCCCAAGAATACCAGTGCATAAAACAACATCGCAATGCTAAATAAAGAAAAATGAAGCTATTATAAGACCCAGGTCCTATCACACAATGCAACGCGAGCCGGGGGATAGGGTTTTTACCTTATAATAGCCAAGAATGCTTGATACGTTTAAAAGAAATCATTTGATACTATTATAAGTGTATAGTGTATAAAACAACTTCAAATCATAAGTATCAATCATAGGAGGCATGAATGACCCATACCACTATGTCGCCATATATAGGTTATACAATCAAAATCGCAAAGTCGCGTATTTGGAAATTGGATTTCCGTCCATGAACCGAGGCCAGGGATCGTCCTCTACCGATTCGAGACAATCTAGCCCATGTCTCAGGCAAGTACTCAGTCAAGCCTTGGAGCGACAGGGCCGGTCCACCGATGTGGATTAAAATGCCTGAACACTACGTTTCCCCGCCCTTTGGGGCGTAAATGAGCCAACGAATGACTCCATCGGACCCGGATCATCCGATCTAACCGAGGCGCCTCGCAACAGCAACAACCACACAGGTGAAAAGTATATAAATGTCAGGGCTGGTAGGTCACTGACACCACCCTAGCTAGAAGGAAACGCATGCCCTCCCTGAGGTCCTCTCCCGTTTTTGGTTCACAACCGGGGTGCGAAACTCGCGAAGTAAACGTTACACAAAGCTACGCCACAAAGGCCGTGCTTTGATCATCACCACAAGACTTTGCTTTTCAACAGAAGCCTTGATCATTTGCATCTTAGCATGCCACACAGGCAATTCACTCCATGCGATTGATATCCATCAATATATAACCCCTGAGTTCGTACGTCTCAGAGAAGGGCGTTAAGCAAGAGAATAAATTCTCCGCCGCCAAACAGATATATATTTAATAGAGATCAATCACACGGACTAAAATCCAATGTCAGATACACAGTCCATTTACAAGTCCGTTCTGGGTCTGAACGAAACCGGAGGCACCTAGTACCCCGCATATCCATCGATCTCCAAGTACGTCTGGACGATCACTAATTGTTTCCATCTTCTTGGGTGTACAGCCCAATCAAGATCATCAGTAATTACCCAAACGACGTGAAGACCTCCGGTCTTCGACCACCGTCTTCATCTTCGACTTATCGTCGTATCAGTTATTCAGAATGGGATAAACCCGGTCTTTCCGAATAACTCGCGTATACTTTAAATAAGTGTTACACAAACACAACATACGCCTCATTCCAATTCATCAGTCACTAACCATAAATTAATCAAGAGAATAATTCCCCAAATATTAACCCCGAAGGCCGAAACCAACATCAGATCAATATCCAGAAAACCATTCTGCTTAGCTAACCGACAGTTAGTTTCTAAATTTCACATTTATAGGGAAAGGTTCCCATTAATTTTATCCAAGATAAATCATTAAAATTTATTCTCAAATCTTCTTTTGAATTTCGATTCAACTAGTCGGGGTTAACGAACCTTACCGAAGTAATCATTTGTTTTAATTTCCCAATCCTAATCTATTCATCCCATGAAGTAAAACTGGTAGTACTTCATATCTAACACCACGTTGTTATCGGTAAATTCAATTACCATTTCACGTTCAAATCTAATTAAAGATTTAACTATCGCCTGGAGCAAAACTGGTGATACTCCATTCTCGATCATTTCAATCTAATTAAAGATTCATTAAAACTCCACTTAGTTTTAATCTGTGACTGGGTTAAAGAATCAGTGTCATTTGAAACACGGTTCACGATAAACCCAAAATCACATTCCATTAATTATCGGGTTAAAGAACGAGTGTTATTTAAAACACTGTCCACGATAAACCCAAGAATTAATTCGAATTCAATTCCAATTAAATATCATTCAATTGGTACACTTCATTAAATCTAAATAAAAAGATTTGATCTTTTCTCAACTGGGTTCAAGAACAGTGTTAATGAAGACACCATTCACGACAAACCCAAATCACATTTGATATTAAACACAAGGCCCTGAATAGAAAATATACCGGCTTATATTCAATATCAAATTCTACGACTAACAAATATCGTATTGGAAATAACGATATATATATATATATATCTTTCAAATTTCCATAACAACATCTTTATAATCACGAAATCTAACACCGAAATATTCCGAAGACAATTTCGATTCAAATCCATTCCAATGTAATCATTGGAAATTCTGGTTATTTTCAAAACCATTTCAAATCCAATTTATTTATTTAAAAATAAATAGAATTATAATTCTAGTTCAAAACTAGTTCATTTCGATAAAAATCTATTTTTATCTTTTCAAATATGGAGTTTTTCATCCCAATTCTTTCTAAATCATTTCTTATGATTTTACACAAATTATTACTATTTTTAATAATTTTATCAAGGCCCGTACAGTCGATTTCCATCAACGGTCATCGAACTGCACTTACAGCGACCTTTTTCAAATTTGATTTGGACATAATTCCAAATCCAACCGTTAGATTTCACATTTCTAATATTCGTTAGAAAGCTCTTTTCGATACGAACCCAACGGTTCCGATTTTAGGAGAATCCGACGGTCGGATCTCCCGTAATGTCCGTTTGAAACAAATGGTCGAAATTCACGAACTGCCGCGGCGCGGCGCGTTCTATTCAGGCCATTATATTATATATATAATATATATTTCGTCTATTTCTATTTATAACGACTTTTATAAATAGTTTTGAATTCGTTTCAAAAACAATTTCAACTTCCATTTCAATTCAAATCAAAATTGAATTCTTCTTTATAAATTCGTTTTAAAATTCATTTCTATTCAATTCAAATTTCAATTCAATTTGAATTCATTTCAATTCGCTTTCAATTCCAAAGTCGTTTTCTATTCGATTCAATTCAAATTCGTTATCTATTCAATTCAATTCGAATTCGTTTCGTTTGCTATTCAATTGAAATCAAATTCGTTTTGTTTTCTATTTGATTCGAATTCAAATTTCATTTTAAAATATTCGATTTCGAAATCACTTTTCAATATTCGTTTTAAAATGAATAAAATCGATATAAATATCGTTCACGTCAAAATGGCGTCAATCTAATCAACACGGCTTCATATATTTCTATTTTCAAATATTTCGTTTTCAAATATTCCTATTACCAAAATATTCGTTAATATCAAAATATTTCGTTCAACACATGACTAATCTCAACGGATGAGTACAGTCAACACATGAACCTTTATTTTATATTGATAAAGATGTAAATTTTATTACTAAAATATTTCGTTCAACACATGACTAATCTCAACTGATGAGTACTGTCAACACATGAACCTTTATTTTATAATATTCTTCATTTTCTAAATTGGAATGAGGCCCAATCAATCACCATATAATGTTAATTATATGGATTTTCATACATTACACACATATAATAGCATTGAAAATAATCAACCATCAACCAAAGTGCACTACACTGTATAAGCATCAAATATAGATATCTAACGCTTATAACAGCCTGTCAATCAATCGATCGACATATTTAGTCAATCAGGATGAGTGAACTTCATATTTCATCCCAACACCCGTGTGGGGTTTCAAACAATCAAACACAGATTTTATTTGTGCAGTTGGGCGATGTGTAAAATTTATCGACCCAATCAATATCAGTCAAATAAGTGTACATAAACAAACCGTCCGGTTTGTAAATGAATATTTTATTTTATTCACTTCACGTTAAAAATTATATTTTTAACGATAAAACATTTTATTTTAACACATGAATTTTCTATTCGGTTCATTTATTCAATAAAATGATATTTTTATTTTTCTAACATATTTTAGAAAATTTCGGCGGCATAACGGCACGATACTAGAAACGGGACGAGGCCTAGCCTTATCCCCGGTCTAGTGAAGGCCCACGCCATTCACACATCAATCAAATCCATTCATTTCACCACACAGTTCAATTTCAATCAAATGATCTAACTAATTTATGCAACCAAACAAACAAGTCCATGGTCTGTGGACGATTGTGTCGGGTGCTACTAAGCACCGTCTGCATCCTAGTATATATATAACTAGAAAAAGAAATTGAAAGGTGAGAAATTCTCACCGAATTGCTAATCCAATGCCACGACTCTTCTAATGTAGAAGTCTTCGCTGTTCTCGTCTCTTATCACTTTCTTCGCCCGTAGCCACTACATATATAAAAATCGAATTTTTACTATGCTATTCAATATATAAAAATCATATTTTTACTTCGATGTCCAATATATAAAAATCATATTTTTACTTCGATGTTCAATATATAAAAATCATATTTTTACTTCGATGTTCAATATATAAAAATCATATTTTTACTTCGATGTTCAATATATAAAAATCATATTTTTACTTCGATGTTCAATATACAAAAATCATATTTTTACTTCGATGTTCAATATATAAAAATCTCGCCTTTTCTAATATAAAAGTTCTATCTTTTCTGATGTAAAAATTCCATCTTTTCTAATGTAAAAATTCTAACTTGATTAGATAAAGATCCCGCCTTTCTACCGATAAAAATTTCGTCTTTCTATACTAAAAATTAAATCTTTCTTGATCCAAAAACCTAATCTTTTCGTTACCATTCAAACAAATAAAAACCCATTTTTATGTATGTATAAAAGATAATTTTTATAACTTAAAAACCGATTTCATTAAGTAAAAATGAAAAATAAAAAGTACACTCACTGTTTTGGGTTGTCGGAGGCTCCACGGCCAGAGGGGGAGTAGCACCAGCGTCTCGAGGTGGCAGGAGAGGCGAAGCAGTCCTCCTGATGGCGGTGGCGGCGCCTCAGGCTCGCGGTGGGGCCCTCGTATGCTGGCGGCTTTCAGAAGAGATGAGGGGGGGTCTCGATCTCGGCGTCGGTCTCCAGGAGATTCGGAGGGGCGCGAGGGTCGTCGTTCAACGGATTTGGGTCGATGAGGGCGAAGAAGAAAGCGGAGGGCTGAGCGATGGAGGGGGGTCTATGGCGGATGGAGGAGGAGGCGGTGAAGCGGAGGTGGGGCTACTGGCGTCGTGGTTGGCCATTCGAGGAGCAACGATTTTCCTATCGGGAAAATCTGATTTGGGGATCGACTAAAGTTAATGTTTGGGGGGGGCCAGGTATAGAGTGAGGGGAGGATGGAGATTAAATATTTTTTTTTTTATTTTTATTATTTAATTTATCACTAAAAAGCAACTTTTATTTTCGACCTCTAAACGAGGCCCACCGCCTGTCGTCCATAGCTAATTACCCCCATTCCGAACACAATGGGATATGTATCATAAGCTGATTCGATCGTTTCGATCAGTTTCCGTTGAATTAACATTTAAATCATTATATTGAATTTCAAACGTACATTTCAAATTACCGGGGCCACATACTAACTAGAAAAATTCCCGAAAAATATTTTCTAGCTTCGTATTGACGATACGGTCCTAACAAAACTAGTTTCGTCGAATTCTGAGATCGTTTGAAAAATGGCCAATTTCCAGTCGATTAAATTCAACTGAAACTGGTCAAACGCGTTTTCCTTTGCCACGCTCACATATTGATTCGAAAAATTATGAAATTTGGAATCTAGCAATAATTCGACATCACGGACCCAACAAAACTGGTTTCGCCGAAATCCGAGGTCATTTGCAAAATGTCCACTTTTAAGGGCCTGAATTCCATAGTGACTATTCAGAATTTTCAACTGGACATATCTTTTGATTCCCGCTATGAAACTTTGATTTTTCAGATTCGTTGAAAAGATATTATCAATTAGATCCTATTGTTTTTGGTTTCACTAAAATCCGGATTGTTTTGCACCCGGTATGTTCAATTGAAGTTGGAAATCGAATTATCGAACTACCGCGCCATTTTCAATTCTATTTATAAATATAAATAAATATTTATATTCTATCGTCGATTCGAATAAATATATACGTTTGAATTATATTCAAAATAAATTTCTCGTCGATATTATTTAAAATAATTCATTTTAAATAATCAAAATTCGCTAAAATTGCCAAAATAAAAATTTTAAACTGGCCCAGATTTTCGGGTTGTTACAATCTCCCCCACTTAAAACTTTTCGTCCCCGAAAAGGAACAAAGTCGAAAGTGGTTTGATTAATCAACTCTACGTTCGATCTGGCTTGCATTCTCCAACTTTTCAGTTTCTAAGAACTTTCAAATTGTCAAAAATTTGGCTAACACCCTAAATTTTTGAAAAATTTCGCCATAACCTCCCCTGCAATGGGAGCATCGGGAAATCTCAAATAGCTTCCCCGGTCCTTCAGATCTCAAAAAGAAAAAGAAAAAGCCAAGCGGCTAGCCAATAGGCTCATAAAATCATCATCACCCAAACAAAACAGTAAATTATGTAGTAAACATGTATCTATTTGTCGGGCAAACAAATTTTATTCCCTGCTCTAGCCTCCTTGCTATGACCTGTTCAATGTAAGTACAAGTATATGCAAGCAAACGCAACCAATTTTCAATACAATTCAATATTTGATCAAATTGGCTATATGGTTAAAAATTTAATTAATCAAAACAGTAATCAAACAACACAACCATCAATCAATTAGTTGATTAGCTTTTCAAATTCATAACTTTGATATATAGTCAAAAAATCAGATTTTTGATGCAAAATCACAACAACAAGCCCTATCTAATTTTGGTTCTCACACCAGTCAATAGGAAATATATAGAAATCACACCTTCGAAACACGAATACCAATTCTGATGATGTTCGAACTATCATCCGAATCATCTCCGGGCGACTAGAGTGTGATTCTATATCTATCCAGTATATTAAAACTTCAAATACACGTTTGCAAGGCGTATATGCAAAATTTTTATATACTGGACTGTCCTAATCAATATGAAATAAATAATCAAATACGAATAGTTGATTTAGATTTTCAAAACAAAATTTTGTTTTTACTTTTAAAAATATACTCTTCACACTCGTCCTAGGATACTACTGATCCCATCTCTAACGAGTCGTTCCCATTGGATATTACTAATCCAATATCTGATGAATTCTTTCGTATGGTTCTAATGTGCCTTGTTCTCTAGCTTTGTAAACCAAAGCTCTGATACCAACTGTAAAAACCCGTAACTTCCCCGTAAAGGAAAGCGGCGGTTAGTTCGAGAACAAGCCACAACAGAACTCATATAAAAGAACATTTCATTGTATATTACAACAATGCATCAGAATACAAGAATATACAGAGTATAAATGAATATTACACAGAAATATCAGAGATTTAAATTACCTTTAAATACATAGCAGCGGAAAATAATACAATACACAACTAGAATGAGATATACAGATACAAAGCTTTCCGGATATCGTTCCAGCTGTAAACCAGGATCCTGTGAATATAAATCTGCAAAACCAAAACAACTAGCTGCCCGTGTCAAAATAAGGGCACCCAGAGTTTAGGTTAAAACAATAAACCACAGGTCATTCATGTGACTGGTGTGAGAACTAAAACAGTTATAAATCTTTGTTTTAAAGTTCGGTAAATCAAGGGACCACGCCGTATAACACGGAACGGGTTTCCTCCCAAGAATACCAGTGCATAAAACAACAGCGCAATGCTAAATAAAGAAAAATGAAGCTATTATAAGACCCAGGTCCTATCACACAATGCAACGCGAGCCGGGGGATAGGGTTTTTACCTTATAATAGCCAAGAAAGCTTGATACGTTTAAAAGAAATCATTTGATACTATTATAAGTGTATAGTGTATAAAACAACTTCAAATCATAAGTATCAATCATAGGCGGCATGAATGACCCATACCACTATGTCGCCATATATAGGTTATACAATCAAAATCGCAAAGTCGCGTATTTGGAAATTGGATTTCCGTCCATGAACCGAGGCCAGGGATCGTCCTCTACCGATTCGAGACAATCTAGCCCATGTCTCAGGCAAGTACTCAGTCAAGCCTTGGAGCGACAGGGCCGGTCCACCGATGTGGATTAAAATGCCTGAACACTACGTTTCCCTGCCCTTTGGGGCGTAAATGAGCCAACGAATGACTCCATCGGACCAAGATCGTCCGATCTAACCGAGGCGCCTCGCAACAGCAACAACCACATAGGTGAAAAGTATATAAATGTCAGGGCTGGTAGGTCACTGACACCACCCTAGCTAGAAGGAAACGCATGCCCTCCCTGAGGTCCTCTCCCGTTTTTGGTTCACAACCGGGGTGCGAAACTCGCGAAGTAAACGTTACACAAAGCTACGCCACAAAGGCCGTGCTTTGATCATCACCACAAGACTTTGCTTTTCAACAGAAGCCTTGATCATTTGCATCTTAGCATGCCACACAGGCAATTCAC
Organism: Allium sativum; assembly: GCA_030737875.1. Classification (NCBI taxonomy): domain Eukaryota; kingdom Viridiplantae; phylum Streptophyta; class Magnoliopsida; order Asparagales; family Amaryllidaceae; genus Allium; species Allium sativum. The sequence goes on from CM060920.1 coordinate 456,973,801, forward strand.
TCCATGCGATTGATATCCATCAATATATAACCCCTGAGTTCGTACGTCTCAGAGAAGGGCGTTAAGCAAGAGAATAAATTCTCCACCGCCAAACAGATATATATTTAATAGAGATCAATCACACGGACTAAAATCCAATGTCAGACACACAGTCCATTTACAAGTCCGTTCTGGGTCTGAATGAAACTGGAGGCACCTAGTACCCCGCATATCCATCGATCTCCAAGTACGTCTGGACGATCACTAACTGTTTCCATCTTCTTGGGTGTACAGCCCAATCAAGATCATCAGTAATTACCCAAACGACGTGAAGACCTCCGGTCTTCGACCACCGTCTTCATCTTCGACTTATCGTCGTATCAGTTATTCAGAATGGGATAAACCCGGTCTTTCCGAATAACTCGCGTATACTTTAAATAAGTGTTACACAAACACAACATACGCCTCATTCCAATTCATCAGTCACTAACCGTAAATTTATCAAGAGAATAATTCCCCAAATATTAACCCCGAAGGCCGAAACCAACATCAGATCAATATCCAGAAAACCATTCTGCTTAGCTAACCGACAGTTAGTTTCTAAATTTCACATTCATAGGGAAAGGTTCCCATTAATTTTATCCAAGATAAATCATTAAAATTTATTCTCAAATCTTCTTTTGAATTTCGATTCAACTAGTCGGGGTTAACGAACCTTACCGAAGTAATCATTTGTTTTAATTTCCCAATCCCAACCTATTCATCCCATGAAGTAAAACTGGTAGTACTTCATATCTAACACCACGTTGTTATCGGTAAATTCAATTACCATTTCACGTTCAAATCTAATTAAAGATTAAACTATCGCCTGGAGCAAAACTGGTGATACTCCATTCTCGATCATTTCAATCTAATTAAAGATTCATTAAAACTCCACTTAGTTTTAATCTGTGACTGGGTTAAAGAATCGGTGTCATTTGAAACACGGTTCACGATAAACCCAAAATCACATTCCATTAATTATCGGGTTAAAGAACGAGTGTTATTTAAAACACTGTCCACGATAAACCCAAGAATTAATTCGAATCCAATTCCAATTAAATATCATTCAATTGGTACACTTCATTAAATCTAAATAAAAAGATTTAATCTTTTCTCAACTGGGTTCAAGAACAGTGTTAATGAAGACACCATTCACGACAAACCCAAATCACATTTGATATTAAACACAAGGCCCTGAATAGAAAATATACCGGCTTATATTCGATATCAAATTCTACGACTAACAAATATCGTATTGGAAATAACGATATATATATATCTTTCAAATTTCCATAACAACATCTGTATAATCACGAAATCTAACACCGAAATATTTCGAAGACAATTTCGATTCAAATCCATTCCAATGCAATCATTGGAAATTCTGGTTATTTTCAAAACCATTTCAAATCCAATTTATTTATTTAAAAATAAATAGAATTATAATTCTAGTTCAAAACTAGTTCATTTCGATAAAAATCTATTTTTATCTTTTCAAATATGGAGTTTTTCATCCCAATTCTTTCTAAATCATTTCTTATGATTTTACACAAATTATTACTATTTTTAATAATTTTATCAAGGCCCGTACAGTCGATTTCCATCAACGGTCATCGAACTGCACTTACAGCGACCTTTTTCAAATTTGATTTGGACATAATTCCAAATCCAACCGTTAGATTTCACATTTCTAATATTCGTTAGAAAGATCTTTTCGATACGAACCCAACGGTTCCGATTTTAGGAGAATCCGACGGTCGGATCTCCCGTAATGTCCGTTTGAAACAAATGGTCGAAATTCATGAACTGCCGCGGCGCGGCGCGTTCTATTCAGGCCATTATATTATATATATAATATATATTTCGTCGATTTCTATTTATAACGAATTTTATAAATAGTTTTGAATTCGTTTCAAAAACAATTTCAACTTCCATTTCAATTCAAATCAAAATTGAATTCTTCTTTATAAATTCGTTTTAAAATTCATTTCTATTCAATTCAATTTGAATTCATTTCAATTCGCTTTCAATTCCAAAGTCGTTTTCTATTCGATTCAATTCAAATTCGTTATCTATTCAATTCAATTCGAATTCGTTTCGTTTGCTATTCAATTGAAATCAAATTCGTTTTGTTTTCTATTTGATTCGAATTCAAATTTCATTTTAAAATATTCGATTTCGAAATCACTTTTCAATATTCGTTTTAACATGAATAAAATCGATATAAATATCGTTCACGTCAAAATGGCGTCAATCTAATCAACACAGCTTCATATATTTCTATTTTCAAATATTTCGTTTTCAAATATTCCTATTACCAAAATATTCGTTAATATCAAAATATTTCGTTCAACACATGACTAATCTCAACGGATGAGTACAGTCAACACATGAACCTTTATTTTATATTGATAAAGATGTAAATTTTATTACTAAAATATTTCGTTCAACACATGACTAATCTCAACTGATGAGTACTGTCAACACATGAACCTTTATTTTATAATATTCTTCATTTTCTAAATTGGAATGAGGCCCAATCAATCACCATATAATGTTAATTATATGGATTTTCATACATTACACACATATAATAGCATTGAAAATAATCAACCATCAACCAAAGTGCACTACACTGTATAAGCATCAAATATAGATATCTAACGCTTATAACAGCCTGTCAATCAATCGATCGACATATTTAATCAATCAGGATGAGTGAACTTCATATTTCATCCCAACACCCGTGTGGGGTTTCAAACAATCAAACACAGATTTTATTTGTGCAGTTGGGCGATGTGTAAAATTTATCGACCCAATCAATATCAGTCAAATAAGTGTACATAAACAAACCGTCCGGTTTGTTAATGAATATTTTATTTTATTCACTTCACGTTAAAAATTATATTTTTAACGATAAAACATTTTATTTTAACACATGAATTTTCTATTCGGTTCATTTATTCAATAAAATGATATTTTTATTTTTCTAACATATTTTAGAAAATTTCGGCGGCATAACGGCACGATACTAGAAATGGGACGAGGCCTAGCCTTATCCCCGGTCTAGTGAAGGCCCACGCCATTCACACATCAATCAAATCCATTCATTTCACCACACAGTTCAATTTCAATCAAATGATCTAACTAATTTATGCAACCAAACAAACAAGTCCATGGTCTGTGGACGATTGTGTCGGGTGCTACTAAGCACCGTCTGCATCCTAGTATATATAAAACTAGAAAAAGAAATTGAAAGGTGAGAAATTCTCACCGAATTGCTAATCCAATGCCACGACTCTTCTAATGTAGAAGTCTTCGCTGTTCTCGTCTCTTATCACTTTCTTCGCCCGTAGCCACTACATATATAAAAATCGAATTTTTACTATGCTATTCAATATATAAAAATCATATTTTTACTTCGATGTTCAATATATAAAAATCATATTTTTACTTCGATGTTCAATATATAAAAATCATATTTTTACTTTGATGTTCAATATATAAAAATCATATTTTTACTTCGATGTTCAATATATAAAAATCATATTTTTACTTCGATGTTCAATATATAAAAATCTCGCCTTTTCTAATATAAAAGTTCTATCTTTTCTGATGTAAAAATTCCATCTTTTCTAATGTAAAAATTCTAACTTGATTAGATAAAGATCCCGCCTTTCTACCGATAAAAATTTCGTCTTTCTATACTAAAAATTAAATCTTTCTTGATCCAAAAACCTAATCTTTTCGTTACCATTCAAACAAATAAAAACCCATTTTTATGTATGTATAAAAGATAATTTTTATAACTTAAAAACCGATTTCATTAAGTAAAAATGAAAAATAAAAAGTACACTCACTGTTTTGGGTTGTCGGAGGCTCCACGGCCAGAGGGGGAGTAGCACCAGCGTCTCGAGGTGGCAGGAGAGGCGAAGCAGTCCTCCTGATGGCGGTGGCGGCGCCTCAGGCTCGCGGTGGGGCCCTCGTATGCTGGCGGCTTTCAGAAGAGATGAGGGGGGGTCTCGATCTCGGCGTCGGTCTCCAGGAGATTCGGAGGGGCGCGAGGGTCGTCGTTCAACGGATTTGGGTCGATGAGGGCGAAGAAGAAAGCGGAGGGCTGAGCGATGGAGGGGGGTCTACGGCGGATGGAGGAGGAGGCGGTGAAGCGGAGGTGGGGCTACTGGCGTCGCGGTTGGCCATTCGAGGAGCAACGATTTTCCTATCGGGAAAATCTGATTTGGGGATTGACTAAAGTTAATGTTTGGGGGGGGGGGGGGCAGGTATAGAGTGAGGGGAGGAGGGAGATTAAATATTTTTTTTTTAATTATTTAATTTATCACTAAAAAGCAACTTTTATTTTCGACCTCTAAACGAGGCCCACCGCCTGTCGTCCATAGCTAATTACCCCCATTCCGAACACAATGGGATATGTATCGTAAGCTGATTCGATCGTTTCGATCAGTTTCCGTTGAATTTACATTTAAATCATTATATTGAATTTCAAACGTACATTTCAAATTACCGGGGCCACATACTAACTAGAAAAATCCCCGAAAAATATTTTCTAGCTTCGTATTGACGATACGGTCCTAACAAAACTAGTTTCGTCAAATTCTGAGATCGTTTGAAAAATGGCCAATTTCCAGTCGATTAAATTCAACTGAAACTGGTCAAACGCGTTTTCCTTTGCCACGCTCACATATTGATTCGAAAAATTATGACATTTGGAATCTAGCAATAATTCGACATCACGGACCCAACAAAACTGGTTTCGCCGAAATCCGAGGTCATTTGCAAAATGTCCACTTTTAAGGGCCTGAATTCCATAGCGACTATTCAAAATTTTCAACTGGACATATCTTTTGATTCCCGCTATGAAACTTTGATTTTTCAGATTCGTTGGAAAGATATTATCAATTAGATCCTATTGTTTTTGGTTTCACTAAAATCCGGATTGTTTTGCACCCGGTATGTTCAATTGAAGTTGGAAATCGAATTATCGAACTACCGCGCCATTTTCAATTCTATTTATAAATATAAATAAATATTTATATTCTATCGTCGATTCGAATAAATATATACGTTTGAATTATATTCAAAATAAATTTCTCGTCGATATTATTTAAAATAATTCATTTTAAATAATCAAAATTCGCTAAAATTGCCAAAATAAAAATTTTAAACTGGCCCAGATTTTCGGGTTGTTACAAGTCGCCCGGAGATGAAACTATTGATGACTGTGCAACATCAGTCGTTTTTGTTCGAGTTTCGAAAGTGGGATATCTATATATTTCCAATTGACTGGTGTGAGAACCAAAACTATATAGGGCTTATTGTTGTGATTTAGCATCAAAAATATGATTTTTTGACTATGTATTAAAATTATGTGTTTGAAACGAAAATCAGTAATTGATTGTTGGTTGTGTTGTTTGATTATTAGTTGAACTAATAAGAATGTTGAACTGAATTGAAAAGTGATTGCATATGCATACATGTACACACACACACATATATATATATGTGTGTGTGTGTGTGCGCGCGTGTGTGAACAGGTCATAGCAAGGAGGCTAGAGAAGAGGAATAAAATTGTATGCCTGACAAATAGGTACATGTTTACTAATTTATTGGGTTTAGATGATTTTATGAGCCGATTGGCTTTTTCTTTTTGAGATGAGAGTGCCTATGTGGCGGTTTGGGGATTTTCCCGGTGCTCCCCGTAAAAAGGAGGTTATGGCGAAATTTTTCAAAAATTTAGGGTGCTAGCCAAATTTTTGAAAAATTAGAAATTCTTCGAAACTCAAAAGTTGAAGAATGAAAGCCAGAATGAAAGATGAGCTGATTAGTTAAACAACTTTTAGCTCCGTTCCTTTTCGAGGACGAATTTTTTTTAAATGGGGGAGATTGTAACAACCTAAAAAATCAAAACCAATTTAAAAATTTTATTTTGGCAATTTTAATGAATTTTGAATATTTAAAATGATTTATTTTAAATAATAATGACGAGAAATTTATTTTGAACATAATTAGAACGTATATATTTATTTAAATTTAGGTTATAATATAAATATTTATTTTAATTATAAAAAGGAATTGGAAATGGCGCGGTAATTTGAAAATTCGATTTCAAATTTCAAATGAATGTACATGATTCAAAATAAACCGGATTTTAGTGAGACCAAAAATATTAGAATCTATTTGAAAATATCTTTTCAAGAATCCGAAAAATCAAAATTTCATAGTGGGAATAAAAAGTTATGCCCAATTGAAAATTCAGAATAGTCGTTATGGAAATATAGCCCTTAAAAATATCGATTTTGCAAACGACCTCCATTTTCGACGAGACCACTTTTGTTGGATCTAGAATGTCAAAATATTATTGGATTCCAATTTTCATAATTTTTGGAATTAATATGTGAGCGTGGCAAAAGAAAACTTGTTTTAACAGTTTTAGTCAATTTGGATCAACCTGAAAATGGCCATTTTTCAAACGGTCTTCGATTTTGATGAAATTAGTTTTGTTAGGACCGTATCGTAAATATGAAGCTAGAAATAATTTTTCTGGAATTTTCGGAGTCAGTATGGGGCTCTGGTAAATTAAAATGTACGTTAAAGTCAAATTTGAACGTTATATTAATTTATATTTTAATTTTGATGGAAACTGATTGAAACGGTCGAATTGGGTTACGGGACATATCCCATTGCGTTCGGAATGGGGGTAATTAGCTATGGACGACAGTCAGTGGGTTTCGTTTCGTGGTCGAAATTTAAAGTTACTTTTTTGGAATAATTAAATTAAAAAAATATAATAAATAGAAAAAGGGGGTCAACCCCCTTTCCCTCTTCTAAAACCCGACATCGGGTTTACAAAAAAAAAAAAGAGAAAATCTGTGATAACCCCAAACTTCCACTGGGTGAAAGTAAGGAATAATCATTTGGAATACAACATAAATATAACAATACATATCACTGATACAACATAGCAAAGGAAAACCATAGTATAATAACATCATAGCAGCGGAAATATAATGTCATAAACCACAGAATCCCAACAGTCACAGAATTCCAAATTATTACATCAAGTCTGCAGAAATGGAAATAAGTTCCAACTCCCAAAATAAGCAATACGAAATGAAACAAGTCTAATGTTTGAAAATAAAAAGAGAAAAATGCAATAGAGAGAAATGATAGATATCTTCAAAGCTCCAAGCCATCATCTCTCCACAAAAGCAAATCCAAGCAAAGATAATGAGCAACTCCAAGACAAGACTCCAAGCAGAGAATGAACCTGTTTACTTGGCAGCCCGTGTGTAAAGAGGGCACCCGAGTTTGCAAAAAGGTGAAACAAACTACGGGTCAGTCGTGGGACTGGTATGAGAATTCTTAACTAGTTTACTAATAATAATATGACAAATCTAAAGACCACGCTGCTAATGCGGAACGGATTTACTCAATGGATTGTCGTGCATAATTTAAAGTGTCAGAACAAGCAGATAAATAGATCGTACAACATCGCAATGCTTTTTAGAAAAATGGAATCACCATAAGACTCAAGTCCCATCACACAATGCAACGCACACCAGAGGATAGAGTTTTCCCTTATGGTGATTAAACATGTTAAATACGGCAAATACGAGTTTAATATTATTATTAGTGTATAATTAAACATTTCAAAATAAATGTATCAATCCTAGGAAACATAGTACCCCATCCTACTATATCTCCATACTAGTAATACAATCAAAACCGTAGGGTCGTAATTGGAATTTGGATTTCCATCTGAGTCAAGGCTAGGGAGGAGCTCCTTACCGATTTGAGACACTCTAGCCAGTGTCCCAGGATTGGTACTCTGTCCAACCCTTGGATCCTGCAGGGTCGGTCCACACTTACTTTTGTGGATTAGTTATGCCTGAACACATGTTTCCCGGTCCTATGGGACCTATCATCCGAGGCGCCTCATTCCATCATCCACATAAGTAAAATGTCTGGGCTCCATACCATGACACCACTTCTAGCTAGAAAGAAACATGCTGCTCTCCCTGCGTTCCCTTCTCCCGTTTTAGACTCCGCCGGTGTGTGAGGCTCGTGAAGTCACGTCATACACAAAGCTATGCCTAAACAGGCTATGCTTTGATCATCCCACAAGGCCTGCTTTTCAACAAAGCCTTGATCTTATGCATCTTAGCATGCCACATCGTCAATCCATACCATACTACTGATTTCTACCAACATATTACCTCTGAGCTCGTACGTCTCAGAGAAGGGTGTAAAACACCAAACAGATATATGTTTAGCAGAGATCAAAAGATACAGTATCAAAGGAGTACCACGTCAGACATGCAATCCATTTATACGCTTATGCTCTGGGTCTGAACGAAAGCTAAATCCGTTCAATCAACATGTTCGTTCGGACAATGACCATGACTTCGAATTGGGAGCAAATCAATTCAAAGCCTCAATCGCTGTCTTCCTGAGGGGAAGATTGACGGTCTTCATTAGTCGCCTTCTTCTTCAATTCTCATCGTCGTTTTGATTATTTGGAATGAGATTAACTCGGCCTTTCCAAATAATCTTCGTATATATATGTATATATATATATTGAAAAACTCTTCCTTATCGTTATTTTATTTAATTAAAAATAATTAAATCTTTAATCAACGACGATTCAGGTTAATGGTGATTCTGGCGCTGTTTTCAACCAATTTTGATGTTCACATATCTAAAAATCTAACCGTTGGATTTTGACGTATTATATATTGTTGGAAAGATTTTTTCCAAGACGGTCCTAGCAGTTTCAGTTTCAAGAAAATCCGACGGTCGGATCTTCTTGTATAGTCATTTAAAGATATAATTTTAAAACGCGAACTACCGCGCTCGATTCGTTTAATTTTAATTATATTTATATATAAATATATAAACATAAACCGTTTAATTCTTTATTCTTATGAATATTGCCATTCTTTATCTTTTCATCCCTTTATTTACAGGAAGATGTAAAATCACACTTGAATGATGAATTCTTCCTTTTTAATTCCTTTAATTTCTTTAATTTACGGTAAAATGTAAATTATATTTCATTGACCAATTCCTTCTTTTAATTCCATTCTTACATGTAAAATGTAATTTATAATCCATCATTCTTAATTACATATAAAATATAAATTTTATGTACAGTGTAAATCCTATTTCTTATTTACATTATAAAAATGCAATTTATTTCATGCGGACTCATTTCATTCATAAATTACATATAAAAATGCAATTTATTTCATGCGGTCTTATTTCATTCCTAAATTACATATAAAAAATGTAATATATTTTATGCGATTTAAGTTCATTCATAAAATGCATATAAAAATGTATTTTCTTTCATGCGGTGTTAATTCATTCATAAAATACATATGAAAAAAAATGTATTTTATTTCATGCGACATTTCTTCCTTTAAATTACATTACAAAATAATGTAACTTATCCTACGATCAATTTTCTTTTTATTAACATCATAAATAATGTCAATTTATCCTACGATATCATTCTTGTATATTAACATTATAAATAATATTAATTTATCCTACGGTATCATTCTTGTATATTAACATTATAAATAATATTAATTTATCCTACGGTCAATTTTCTTTTTATTAACATCATAAATAATGTCAATTTATCCTACGATATCATTCTTGTATATTAACATTATAAATAATATTAATTTATCCTACGGTATCATTCTTGTATATTAACATTATAAATAATATTAATTTATCCTACGGTATCATTCTTGTATATTAACATTATAAATAATATTAATTTATCCTACGGTATCATTCTTGTATATTAACATTATAAATAATATTAATTTATCCTACGGTATCATTCTTGTATATTAACATTATAAATAATATTAATTTATCCTACGGTATCATTCTTGTATATTAACATTATAAATAGTATTAATTTATCCTACGGTCAATTTTCTTTTTATTAACATCATAAATAATGTCAATTTATCCTACGATATCATTCTTGTATATTAACATTATAAATAATATTAATTTATCGTACGGTATCATTCTTGTATATTAACATTATAAATAATATTAATTTATCCTACGGTATCATTCTTGTATATTAACATTATAAATAATATTAATTTATCCTACGGTCAATTTTCTTTTTATTAACATCATAAATAATGTCAATTTATCCTACGATGTCATTCTTGTATATTAACATTATAAATAATATTAATTTATCCTACGGTATCATTCTTGTATATTAACATTATAAATAATATTAATTTATCCTACGGTCAATTTTCTTTTTATTAACATCATAAATAATGTCAATTTATCCTACGATATCATTCTTGTATATTAACATTATAAATAATATTAATTTATCCTACGGTCAATTTTCTTTTTATTAACATCATAAATAATGTCAATTTATCCTACAATGTCATTCTTTTATATTAACATTATAAATAATATTAATTTATCCTACGGTCAATTTTCTTTTTATTAACATCATAAATAATGTCAATTTATCCTACGATGTCATTCTTTTATATTAACATTATAAATAATGTCAATTTATCCTACGATATCATTCTTTTATATTAACATTATAAATAATATTAATTTATCCTACAGTCAATTTTCTTTTTATTAACATCATAAATAATGTCAATTTATCCTACGATGTCATTCTTTTATATTAACATTATAAATAATATTAATTTCCTACCGTGTAAATCCCCTTTTTATCTACAAAATAATGCAAAATTATCCTACGTTGAATTACTATATAATTTACATTTAAAATAATATAAGATGTACACATGGTGAAATTCATACATATTTACATTAGGAAAAATGTAAATTTTCATTCTCTAATTACAATGTGAAATCCATTCTTTCTTTACCATGTAAAAATTGACTTTTTAATTACAATGTAAAGTCCATTCTTTTTATTTCATAAAAAATAATATAAATCTTCCTATGGTTAAATTTCTCTTAAATATTAACGATAAAAATGTTAATGACAACCCATAGTGTTATATTAACATTAAAAATGTTAATAGCTTCCTACGGTTAAATTTACTATTTAATTTACATTGAAAATAATGTAAATTTATGCATGCGGTGAAAATACTTTATTTACATAATAACATGTGAAATTTCATGTCATCACAAATTCTAATCTTAACTTACATAATAAAATGTACATCTTCATGGCATTGCAAATTCTAATTTTAAATTTACAAAACAAAATGTAATTTTAATGTCATCGCAAAGTCTAACTTTAAATTTACAAAATAAAATGTAAACTTTACAACATCGCCAAATTCTAACTTTAATTTACATAATAAAATGTAAATTTTATATCAACGCCAAATTCTAATGTTAATCTACATAATAAAATGTAAATTTTATATCAACGCAAAATTCTAGCTTCAATTTACATAATAAAATGTAAATTTTATATCAACGCAAAATTCTAGCTTTAATTTACGTAATAAAATGTAAATTTTATGACATCACAAAATTCTAACTATAATTTACAAATAAAAATGTAAATTTTATGTCAACGCACAATTCTAACTTTAATTTACATAATAAAAATGTAAATTTTGGGTCAACGCCACATTCTGACTATTATTTACATAATAAAATATAAATTTTGTGTCAACGCAAAATTCTAACTTTAATCTACATAATAAAAATGTAAATTTTGCGTCAACGCCAAATTCTAATATTAATCTACATAATAAAAGGTAAATTTTGTTTCAACGCCAAATTCTAGTGTTAATCTACATAATAAAATGTAAATTTTATATCAACAACAAATTCTATTTTTTAATTTACAAAATAAATTGTAAATTTCATATCAACAACAAATTCTAATTTATAAAATAAATTGTAAATTTCATGTCATCAAATCAACAACATTCAAATAATCCAAGAGATCTAGATCTAGCAATTCAAATCAAAATAATATACAGGGTGATGTATATTTTGGCATATGACAAATCTGCGAGGCATAATTCAATGATATTAACAAGTAATCTATTTTAATTAGCCAATAATTTCAGATCTAACGTTTAGATTCGCGGATCTAACATCATACAGTCATAAACAACTTAGATCTGTATTTCAATATCGCTACATAGCAGATCAGTCAATATTCTTTAATAACAAAGAATTAATAAATAATTAAATAAATTAAATTTAATTAAAAATAAATTCTCACCGCTGTTGGTTCTGAGATGAATCAAGTTTGGTCAGATTTGGTGTTTGAATTAAAGACGGTTGCGGATCTGAAACATTTTACATGCAAATTCATATGAAAAATAAAAAACAGCTTTTAACAACTGTCACAGCCACGTTTATAAGCGTTACAAAATCTGAAGCTTTTACCTTTAGGAAAGTGTTCAAATCTTTGTTTTCAATTTGTCGGAGCTACGGTCGATGAAATGACGAACCATTTGTTGGAGGTGGAAGAGCTTGGAGAGACCTATGATCGGCCAGAAGGTGGGGGCACTCGGCGGCGGCGGCGGGGCCCAGGGGAGGCGCGACCGTGGCGGCTTTGAGGGGCTATGGCGGCTTCATCGAGGCACGGTTCGAGGTGATTCTTGTCGGAGATCGTAGAGCTCGGAAAGAGCTTCGAAACGGGTACTCACACGCTAAATTTCGTTGAGAATTGAGAGAGAAATTGGAGAAACAAAATTCGGCCATGATGGGTTCATTGGTGCGGCTGAAATTCATGGTGGAGAGGAAGGATGAACAGTGATTTCGAATTTTATAATATTATATTAGGTTTTCCTAATCATTATCTAATAATTTAATTAGCCCGTTAAAGCCCGTTTTGGTCCGAACTCCGATTCAGGCCTGCTTACTGTCGTTCTTAAGGTTTTGACACCTTCTGAACGCAATGGGCTATGTACCGGGGTCTAATTCCGAGGCCTGTTATGAGTTTTGGAATAATTACATTATTTTATTAATATTTTAATGTGTACCGTACATGAAAATTCACCGAGGTCACAAATTAACTTCAAAAATTCTCGAAAAATATATTTAGCTATGTTTCGATGCTGTGGACCTATGAAAATTAATTTCGTTCAATTCTGAGCCCATATGGATTTTTAATGAATTTTTAAAGTAAAAAATTTGCCCGTTTACACTGAAAAATCAATTATAATTATATTTTAATTCTAAAAATTACCAAAAAAACATTTTTAGCTTTGTTTTGATGATACGAATCCAACAAAATTTATTTCATTGAATTCTGAGACCTTTTGAAAAATGGCTATTTTTCAGTCAATTAATTTTGACCGAAATTGACAAAATACAGTTTCTTTCGCCACGCTCACATACTAGCTCGGAAAATTCTAAAAATTTAAACCTAGCAATAATTTGACATTCCGGTTCCAACAAAAGTGGTTTCGTTGAAAACGGAAACTGTTTGAAAAATCATTATTTTCCATGGCTATATATTTTATATTAAAAATACATTTTTAAACAAATAATTTTCGAAACTCCAAATATATAAGTGTTTATACTTTTTAAATGCAGAAACGTCATTCCGGACTCAATGGAAGTGGTTTCGAGTTCAAATTCCTTCGTATGTGAAAAGTAGCTTTTTGGACCATATATATATATATTATATAAATTCTTACAGCGACCTTTCAAATTTTTTATTTTGACATAACTTATAAATTATAATCTAAAATTTAAATTTCTTAAATTCATTATATAGATATTGACAATACGAACCTAACATTTCTTGTTTTATCCAATTTCGTTTTAGAACCAATTTTATATAATTTTTCAAAGTTCAAAACTAAAATTTGAAACTACCGCACCCTTTCGGGCTTGGAATGGAATTTATAAAACTTTTAAATTCTTACTTCAAATAAAATAATTTTTTAATCGTTATTATTTAAAATATATTATTTTAAATAGCCAAAGCTCATTAAAATTATTTAAAATAAAATTTTAAATTTCCCCCAAAAATCAGGGTTGTTACAAAATCGTGCCCTAGCCCCCTGTCATTCACCCACCGCGCTACCCCCAGACGATGGCCTTGCAGCCTCCAACCTCTCCCCCCTCTCGTGCCTCACTCCCCTCCTCTCTCCCCTATCCTTCCCCCAATTCGCGAGCCACATACCCATATCACCAAATCCGACCGCCACCTGACGATCTCCAGCGCCACCTCCATCAACTCCGGCGCCAACTGGAGCCAGCCTCGCGTGAACAGGAAGGAACCCCCCTACGACAGCGATCCAATTTTTGGCGAAGGTGAGTTTATAAAATTGAATTTCCTTTTCATTTTTTTTTCATATATTAAAATCTGATTTTTATATAAATTTGCATTGATTTTAATCTTGGTTTTTAAAGATTGTTTTTTTAATTGAAGAAAGATTATATTTTAAATCGAAGAAAGATTATATTTTTAATCGAAGAAAGAGGATATTTTTAATCGAAGAAAGATCATATTTTTAATTATAAAAAGATTAGATTTTTAATTATAAAGATTTGATCTTTAGAAGTATAAAAATATGATCTTTACTATATGTATAGCGATATAAAAATATAATTTTGATATGTGAAGTGTTATCATAAAAATGTGATTTTTACGTAAATGGCTTTATGTAAAGATTCGATTTTTAGTTATATAAAAATTCGATATTTTAGTTGTGTAGAAATAACTTTATATATGTAGCGAGATAAAAATATGGTTTTTATATATGAAGTTGTGGTATAAAAATGTTATTTTCTGAAGTAAACATTATATTAAAAATGCAATTTTTACTATGAACAGCGGGAAAGGGTCGCATTGGAATTTCGGGCAAACCCAAGCCATTCAGAAATGAAACGACGGAGTGGAACCCAAAGGTGAGAACTACTCACTTTAATTTTATTTCTAGTTAAAATATATACTAGGATGTAGATGGTGCTTAGCAGCACCCGACACCCATCGTCCACAGACCATGGACGACATGTTTGTTTGTTTGATTGAGTTGTGAAAATTGTTTGTGATGTGAGATGGATTGAATAAAATATTCATGTATTGAAATAAATATTTTGTAGTTAAAAATATAATTTTTAACGTGTATATGAATAAAATAAATATTCATAAACAAATCGGACGATTTGTTTATGTACACACATTTGACTGATATTGATTGGGACGATAAATTTTACACATCGCCCAACTGCACAAATAAAATTCATTATTTGTTGATTGAAACCCCACATGAGTATTGGGATGATATTAGAAATACACTAATCCCGATATTTAGTTTCATGTCAATCGATTGGTTGACAAGCTGTGTAAGCGTTGAATATTTATATTTAATGCTTCTGCAATGTAGAATGCACTATGGATGATGGTTGATTGTGTATCATTATTGTTGTATACGTGTACTTTATGAAATCCATATAAATAACATTCTATGGTAATTGACTATGTCTGATTCCAGTTCAGAAAGAAGGAATATTTTAAAATAATGAATATTTTAAAAATAATATTCAGTAAAAGATCAAAATGTGATTTTGATGTCCGATTTGGGATGGGCACGAATATATTTAAATACATAAAGCCATGTTGATTAGATTAATGCCATTTTGACGTGAACGATATTCATATCGATTTTATTCATTTTTATAATGAATATCGAAAAGGAAATGATTTAGAAATATAATATTTTGAAAATATTACCATTCATATATCGATGATATGGAATATTCAATTTTGATTTGAAATTGAATATGAAGTTGAAATCGTTTTGAGAACGAATTTAAAACGATTTATAAAATACTATTTAATAGGAAATCGACGAAATATATAATATATATATATATATTATATATATAATGGCCTGAATAGAACGCGTCGCGCAGCGGTAGTTTGCGAATTTCGACCATTGACTTCGAATGGACATTACGGGAGTTCCGACCGTCGAATTCTCCTAAAACTGGAACCTTTGGGTTCGTATCGAAAAGAGCTTTCCAATGAATACAAGAGATTTGAAATCTAATGATTGGATTTGGAACCATGTCCAAGTCAAATTTGGAAAAGGACGCTGTAAGTGCAGTTCGCTGACCATTTATGGAAATCGGCTGTACGGACCTTGAAAAAATTATTAAAATATTAATAATTTGTGTAAAATCGTAATAAATGATTTGGAAAGAATTAGGATAAAAAAATTTATATTTGAAAACATAAATATATTTTTTATCGAAATGAACTAGTTATGAACTAGAATTATAATCCAATATTTTTAAATAATTAAATTGAATTTGAAATGGTTTTAAAAATAACCAGAATTTCCAATATAGAATTGTAATAGATTTGAATCGAAATTATCTTCGGAATATTTCGATATTGGATTCCGTGATTATACGGATATTTTGTAGGAATTTGGAAGATATATATATCATTATTCCAATACGATGTTTGTTGATTTCAGAATTTGATATTGAATATAAGCCGATATATTTTCTATTCAGGGCCTTGTATTTAATATCAAATTGGTTTTTGGGTTTATCGTGAATGGTGTTTTAAATAACACTTGTTCTTTAACCTGATTAACAATGGAATGTGATTTTGGGTTTGTCGTGAATGGTGTCTTAAATAACACTGTTCTTGAACCCCGAGTGAAAAGAATAAATCTGTTAATTAATATTATTAGTGTTTCAAATTAATTACCATTTAATTGGAATTGAAAATGGAATGTGAATTGGGTTTATTGTTGAACTGTGTTTTTAGCAACATTCGTTCTTTAACCCGATTTACAGTGAAATGTGATTTGGAATTTATAAATCTTTTTATTAAGATTTAACGGGAATTTTCCAAAGTAACGTTTTCCAATTTAATATATTAAATTGGAATTGAATGGAATTAGATTGATAATAATCGAAGTGAACTTCTGTGGAGGAAGACTGTTAATACATATGGAATTTAAAAGGCTTTGCCGTTATTCCATTTATATTATTAGTCGGATACGGAAATTGATATCGATTATATATTGATTTGTTTTTCTGTGAAGATTCCATTATTAATGGAATGTGATTTGGGTTTATCGTGAACTGTGTTTTAAATGACATTAGTTCTTTAATCCAGTTAAAGGCAAGATTACATGTCTGTCATTGTATTTCAAACTGTATGGTTGATCTCTGCTAAATATATATCAGTTTGGTGGCGGAGAATTTATTCTCTTGCTTAACACCCTTTTCTGAGATGTACGAGCTTAGAGGTTATATATTGGCAGAAATCAATAGTACAGTGTAGATTGTCGATGCAACATGTTTGTGTTTCCAAAGTTAAATAATAATTAGTATTGCTTTTTGGGAAGATTAAAACTAAGTGGAGTTTTAATGAATCTTTAAATAGATTGAAAAAGGGAATATGATAATTTAAATTATCAAATTTGGGAAATTATCGAGAATGGAGTATCGCCAGTTTTGCTCCTAGCGATAGTTAAATCTTTAATTAGATTTGAACGGGAAATGGTAATTAATTTTACTAATAAGACCGTGGTGTTAGTTATGGAGTATTACCTATTTTGCTCCACGAGGTGAATAGGTTGTGATTGGGAAATTAAACAAATGATTACTTCCGTAAGGTGCGCTAATCCCGACCAGTTTGGAAAAACATATCATGGTTTAAATTGACATCCAAAGGAAGATTAAAGAATAAATTTAAAGAATTTATCTTTGATAAAATTAATGGGAACCTTTCCCAAGGTATATGAATATTTGAATAAAAGAATATTCAGAATTGGAATGAGGCGTATGTTGTGTTTTTATAGCACTTGTTTATTATATACACGAGTTATTTAGAAAGGCCGGGTTTATACCCATTCTGAATAACTGATTCGATGATAAATAAAGATGGTGGTTGAAGACAGGAGGTCTTCACATCGTTTGGATGATTACTGATGTCTTGATTGGGCTGTACACCCAAGATGAGGTAATAAGTGGTGATTGTCCAGACGTACTTGGAGATCGACGAATATGCGAGGGCCCCTCTCTTGTATTGGACATATGGGACGAGGAATAAAGTGCCTCCGGTTTCATTTAGACCCAGAATGAACTTGTAAATGGATTGTGTGTCTAACGTTGGATTTTATTATGTGTTGATTGATTTCTATTAAATATATATCTGTTTGGCGGCGGAGAAGTTATTCTCTTGCTTAATGCCCTTCTTTGAGACGTACTAGCTCAGAGGTTATATATCGATATCACCCGCATGGCATAAATTGCCTGTGTGGCATGCTGAGATGCAAATAATCAAGGCTTCTGTTGAAAACCAGAGTCTTGTGGTTGATAGTCAAAGCACATCTTTAATATAGCTTAGCTTTGTGTATAGCGTTAATTCGCGATCCTCACACCTTGGTATGAGTCAAAAGAAGGATAAGGGACCCAAGGAGGACATGACATTTCTTTCTAGCTATGGGTGGTGTCAGCATTTTGCAAGCCCTGACATTTATATTATTTTTACCTTTGTGGTTGCTGGAATGCGAGGTGCCTCGGATATATCGGTCTATTCGAAGCCGATGGATATAGGTCCCATGGGGCGGGAAACGTGTGTTCAGGAATTTCCAATCCACTAACGTAAGTACGGACCGGCCTTAGAGCATCCAGGTGTTGCCCATAGTGTGCAGTCCCGAGACATTTGCTAGAGTGTCTCGAAGCGGAAAGGTGTACATCCCTTGCCTAGACTCATGACGGAAATCCAATTTCCAATACGTGACATTTCAGTTTTGATTGTAGAGCCTAGTATTGGCGACATAGTAGCATGGGGTACTATGCCATCTATGATTGATACATATATATTTGAAGTTGTTTTCATACACATTACACTATAATAGTATCAAAAGTATTTGTTTTAAACATACCAAGCATGTTTGGCTATTATAAGGTAAAACTCTATCCTCCGGCTTGAGTTGCATTGTGTGATGGGACCTGAGTCTTATAATAGCTTCATTTTTTCAAAAAGCATTGCGCTATTTGTTTTATGCACTAGTATTCTTGGGAGGAAACCCGTTCCGCGTTATATGGTGTGGTCCCTTGATTTATTTTATTTTTAAAATAAAGATTTAATAACTGTTTTAGTTGTCACACCAGTCACATGACTGACCGGGAGTTTATTGTTTTAACCTAAACTTTCGGTGCCCCTATTTTCCACAACGGCAGTTAGTAGTTTTGGTTTTGCAGATTTATATTCACAGGATCCTAGTTTACAACTAGAACGATATTCGAAAGGCTCTGTATCCGTATATTTATTTCAGTTGTGTTTTGTATTATTTTTCGCTGCGTTGTAACTTATAAATCTCTGATATTTTTATGATGTATAATATTTGTTCATACTCTGTATATTCTTGTACTCTGATGTAAATTGTCGTAATAAGCAATGAAATGTTCTTCTGTTTGTGTTCTGATTTGTCCTGTTCTCAACTCCATCATGGCTTTCCTTTACGGGGAAGTTCGGGTCGCTTCAAACAAATCTTTTAATTAAGATTTAGTGAAGTTTTCCAATAAATTAATATTTAACTGGAATTGACTAGAAGAATTGGATTTTTAGTTTGTCGTGAATGGTGTCTTAAATAACAATGTTCTTGAACCCCTTGTGAAAAGAATAAATCTTTTAATTAAGATTATTAGAGTTTCCAGTTAATTAACATTTAATTAGAATAAAATGGAATGTGAATTGGGTTTATTGTGAACTGTGTTTTTAAAGACATTTGTTCTTAACCCGATTTACAATGAAACATGATTTGGAATTTATAAATCTTTTTATTAAGATTTAATGGGATTTTCCAAAGTAAAGTTTTCCAATTTAATATATTAAATTGGAATTGAATGGAACTCGATTTGGTAAGAGTAGAAGTGAGTTTCTGTGGAGGAAGACTGTTAATATATATGGAATTTAAAAGGCTTTGTCGTTATTCCAGTTATATTATTAGTCGGATACAGAAATTTATATAGTTTATATATTGATCTATTTTCTGTGAAGATTCCATAATTAGTGGAATGTGGTTTTGGGTTTATCGTAAACTGTGTTTTAAAAGTCGCTAGTTCTTTAACCCAGTTAAAGACAGGATTACATGTCTAACATTGTATTTCGAACTATGTTGTTGATCTCTATTAAATATATATCTGTTTGGTGGCAGAAAATTTATTCTCTTGCTTAACACCCTTCTCTGAGACATACGAGCTTAGAGGTTATATATCAGCATAAATCAATGGCACGGTGTAGATTGACGATGCGACATGTTTGATTTCCCAAAGTTAAATAATCATTAATATTGATTTTTGGGAAGATTAAAACTAAGTGGAGTTTTAATGAATCTTTAATTAGATTAACATGTGAATGTGATAATTTAAATTATCAAATTTGTGAAATGATCGAGAATGGAGTATCACCAGTTTTACTCCAAGCGGTAGTTAAATCTTTATTTAGATTTGAACGAGAAATGGTAATTAATTTTACTAATAACACCATGGTGTTAGATATGGAGTACTACCAGTTTTGCTCCATGAGATGAATAGGTTGGGAATGGGAAATATAATAAATGATTACTTCGGTAAGGGTCGCTAATCCCGACTAGTTTGGCAAACCTTAATTTGGTTTAAAATGTGAAAAGAATATTTGAATAAAAGAATATTCTGAATTGGAATGAGGCGTATGTTGTGTTTTTATAGCACTTGTTTACAAGATAAGCGAGTTATTCAGAAAGACCAGGTTTATGCCCATTCTGAATAACTGATTCGACGATAAGTCGACGATGAAGACGGTGGTTGAAGGCCGGAGGTCTTCACATCGTTTGGATGATTACTGATGTCTTGATTGGGCTGTGCACCCAAGACAAGGTAATAAGTGGTGATCGTCCAGAAATACTTGGAGATCGACCTGATATGCGAGGAACTCTCTCCTGTATTGGACCTATGGGACGAGGAATAAGGTGCCACCGGTTTCGTTTAGACCCAGAACGAACTTGAAAATGGATATGTGTCTGGCATTGGATTTTATTCTATGTTTAATGATCTCTATCAAATATATATTTGCTTGGCGGCGGAGAGTTTATTCTCTTGCTTAACGTCGTTCTATGAGACGTACGAGCTCAGAGGTTATATATCGATAGACACCAGTCGCATGGCGTGAATTGCCTGTGTAGCATGCTAAGATGCAAATGATCAAGGCTTCTGTTGAAAAGCAGAGTCTTGTGGTTGATGATCAAAGCACGACCTTAAATGGCATAGCTTTGTGTATAGCGTTAATTCGCAAGCCTCACACCCGGTACGAACTAGAAACGGGAGAGGATCCAGGGAGAACATGCGCATCTTTCTAACTAGGAATGGTATCATGGTATGGAGCCTAGACATTTTACTCATGTGGATGTTGCTTATTATTTGATGGATAGCGAGGTACCTCGAATATACCGTTCACTACGGGGCTGATGGATATAATGGTCGACATACTGACCAGGTTTATGCCCCATAGGGCAGGGAAACGCATTGTTCGGGTTTTGCTAATCAACGATGGGTGACCGACCCTGTGGCTCCTATGGGTCGATGCGTTCTGATCCTGAGACATAGGCTAGATTTTCTCGAATTCGCTAAGGGCAATCCCTTGCTTTGGTTCATGATGGAAATCCAACTTCAAATACGACATATCAGTTTTAATTGTAGAACCTAGTATGGCGACATGATATATGGTACCCATGTCATCTATGATTGATATATTTATATTTGAAGTTGTTTTTAACACTATGCACTTATAATAGTATAAAATGATTTATTTGAAAACGTACCAAGCATGTTTGGCTATTATAAGGGAAAACTCTATCCTCCGGCTTGCGTTGCATTGTGTGATGGGACCTGAGTCTTATAATAGCTTCATTTTTAAAAAAGCATTGCATTGTCTATAAATTGTTTATGCACTAGTATTCTTCGAAGAAAACCCATTTCGTGTTAGATGGCGTGGTCCCTTGATTTACTTTATTTTTAATGTAAAGTTTTAAATAATTGTTTTAGTTCTCACATCAGTCCCATGACTGACATGGAGTTTATTGTTTTAACTTAAACTCTGGGTGCCCCTATTTTCCACTTGGGCAGCTAGTAATTTTGGTTTTGCAGATTTCTATTTCAGGATCCTGGATTTACAGCTGGATTTACAGCTCTATATCCGTGTATTTCTTTCAGTTGTGTTATGTATTATTTTTCCACTGCTATGTAATGTATTTTAATCCCTGATATTTTTCTGATGTATATTATTTACTCATACTCTGTTATATTCTTGTACTCTAATGTAAATTATTGTAATAACAATGAAATGTTCTGTCGTTTGCATTCTGATTTGTTGTGTTCTCAACTCAATTTGGCTTTCCCGTAAGGACGAGTTTGGTTCATTTCATTTTGGCATCAGAGCCTTGGTTTACAGAGCTCGAGAACAAGACACATTAGAATCAAACGAAAGAATTCATCAGAGGAAGCATTAGTAATATCCAATAAGAATGACTCATTAGAGATGGGATCACTAGTGTCCTAGATTGATTTTCAAAGAGTGTTATTTTTAAAATAAAAATGATTTTTTTTTGAAAATTTAAATCTTATTATACGTATTTGAATATTGATTTTATTTTGAACTTAAACAATCGAGTATATAAAGATTTTGCATATACGCCTAGCTAGCTTGTATTTGAAGCCTCAAATATACTGGATAGATATAGAATCACACTCTAGTCACCCGGGGATGATTCTGATGATCGGTATACCATCATCAGAGTTTATGTTCGAGTTTCGAAAGTGGGATATCTATATATTTCCAATTGACTGATGTGAGAACCAAAACAAAATTAGAATTTATTCTTTATGATTTGGCATTGAAATACGATTTTGAGTATATATTAAAGATATATGTTTGAAAAGCTAATGAACCAATTAATTGCTGGTTGTGTTGTACGATTATTAGTTTAACTGATAAAAATATTGGATTGATAATTGATTTAAACCAATATGTGAATGAATGGTAAATTTAGCCAAACCAAATCAAATATTGAACGGAATTGAAAATTGATTGGAATTGCGTGCATGCATATATATATATATATATATATATATATATGAACAGGTCATAGCAAGGAAGCTAAGAGGAGGAATAAAGTTGTATGCCCGACAAATAGGTATATGTTTACTGTATTTCTTGGGTTTTGATGATTTTATGAGCCGATTGGCTTTTTCTTTTGGATTGGTGAGGGCCTTTTGAGGCAAGTTGCGGTTTTAAAGGGCTCCCCATACAAAGGAGGCTATGGTGAATTTTTTTGAAAATTTAGGGTATTAGCCTAATTTTTGAAAATTAGAAAATTCTTAGAAACTGAAAAGTTGAAGAATGAAAGCTAGAATAAAGTTGAGTTGGTTTGTTAAATAACTTTTAGCTCCGTTCCATTTCGAGGACGAAAAAATTTTAAGTGGGGGAGATTGTAACAACCCGGATTATCAGAACCAATTTAAAATTTTTATTTTAGCTATTTTAATGAATTTTAATTATTTAAAATGATTTATTTTAAATAATAACGAGTAAAAATTTAATTTAATCGAAGTTAGAACATATAAATTTATTTTAATTATAAAACGAGCCTGAAATGGCGCGGTAATTTAAATTTTTTATTTCTAATTTCAATTTAATATATAGAATTCAATCTAAGTCAGAATTGGACGAAATAAGAAATATTTGAATCTGTTTAATTATATCTTTCTAACAAATGTAAGAAACAGAGATTTCGTTTTATAAATTGTAAGTTGTGTCTAGTTTAAAATTTGAAATAGTCGTTATGGAATTTATATATATTTTTATATAATATATAGCCCTTAAAAATAGCCATTTTGCAAACGACCTCCGTTTTCGGCGAAACCAATTTTGTTGGATCCAGAATGTCAATTTATTTCTAGATTCCAATTTTCATAATTTTTGGAATTAATATGTGAGCAGGGCAAAAGAAAACGTGTTTTGTCAATTTTAGTTGAATTGGATCGACAAGAAAATGTCCATTTTTCAAACGGTCTTCAAATTCAACGAAATTAGTTTTGTTAGGACCGTATCGTCAAAACATAGCTAGATTTATTTTTCGGGAATTTTTGGAGTCAGTATGTGGCCCCGGTAAATTTAAATGTACGTTTGAATTTAATATATATTGATTTATATTTTAATTTTGACGAAAACTAATTGAAACAGTCGAATTTGGTTACGAAACATATCCATTGTATCCAAAATGGGGGTATTTGGTTAGAAACGATAGTCGTTGGGTTAGATTTGGAGCTAGTATCAACGAACAATTATTTTTCAAAATTAAAAGAATTAAAAATAATTAAATTTTAATTTATAAATAGCCCTTGTTCTTCCAAGCCCTAACACTATCCTCTCAGCCGCCGCCATCTCCGATTCAAAGGCCCAAATCGCACGAAAACAAACTCCCAAAAATCTCTTAACCCATTCAATGAAATGCGATAATTTCTAAAGTAAAATCAAAGAGAATTTGATAAGCTTCAAATATGTATTTATCTGATCTTATATCATTCATTATTTCGTGAGAATTTCGCTCTAAAACTCGCAAACTTCGAAGCCATTTTCCGAGGAGCAAGGGCCCCCGGGTTCCTTGTCACGGCGGGCGATGGTGTTCGATCCTTCTCCGATGCCTCGTGGTATGAGCAAATTCAAGCCTTGGGGCCCAAGCTTTTTCGTGAATTCCTAAACGAGGTTACAGGAATCAATTGGAAAGGGTAACGTTTAAAACATTGTGGTTAAGGAAACGGTAATTATAAATTAACTAATTTAATTTAATTTAATTTCTCGTATAAATAATCAAATGTATAATACACCATATCTTCTTCATACAAGATCCAAATCCGACGATTTCACTTGCGTTGGAATCGTGTTGAAGAGCTCTACAACATGGAACCGACTAGATCAGAAAAGGAGCACGTTAGAATTTCAAGTAAATTCAAATCCAAGTAGAACTGAAATTCAAAAATAAAAGAATGGCGGAGCGGATCCCAGTGTGAGAACTCCTTCGCACTCAATTTAACTACAGTTAAATATATACTGTAACACCCCACCTCCGCTAGGGTCACTCACAAAGGGAATGCACTAGGTTTGGTGAAGCATTATCGAGGTAAACATGCACAGAAATATTACAAGACAGAACATATATATATATATATATATATATATATATATATATATATATATATATATATATATAACAGCGGAAGTAAAACAAATTTTATTACCTTATAAAATAAGGTCTAAAGCCTTTTACATCAGAATACATCAAAACCTGTCTTGCAATAATAAAGAAGCATAAAACCTGTAACACCCCACCTCCGCCAGGGTGGCTCTTGCAAGCACTCTGACTTTGGAGGGGCGTTTGAATCAGGTAAACATGCATAATGATATATCAAGGCAGAGCAAGAACATATGTATATATGTAAACAGAGTAAATAACATAGATAAAACAGCGGAAGATTTCAAACCATTTCAAAACCAGTCTGGTACAACATAATGTCAACTTCCCAAATAAACAAGTCTAGATAAAACAACATCAACTGAAAAACTGAAATACATAAGTACTAATCCCCAAAAGAAGTGATAGCCATAGCTAGCTTCATGTCAAACCGTACATGAGCTAAATCCCTCAAGCAAGCGGTCAGAAATCCAAGCTAAGCTCCAATATTCCCTCCCTGAGAACCTGGGGGGGGGGGGGGGGGAACGGAAGAAAAGAGGCGAAAGAAAACAGGTCAGTCAAAAAGACTGAGTAAGCCCTACTACAATCAATGTAAACTGATAAAGTTAACTGGCATGAGAAGCAGGTATGATCATAAGGATAACAACATACTAGCATGGTGATTAACTAACAAGGTAGATAAAGGTGTGATCGCATAATCAGGTTTAAGGTTTTTGCACCACAGGTGTACTAGCAAACTAACATGACTTGAATAAACAAGTATTGATCCCTTGGCCCATGCTTTGGCCCAATAACATGAAATGACCCTAATACAAGGTCCAACCAAACGGTCTAGTCGATCGGCTCCCTAAGCCTAACTCTTCACGTGTTGGTGTCAATACGGCCCAAACATAATTGTAGTCGAACTGTGTCGGGTCCACCCTTCGGGTGTATCAAGCCCTAGGGTGCCAACCCCTGGACACCATAAACATGAGTGCACAGTCTTGATCTACTGGTACCCATGGGTGACTTCTCCAAATACGGACTGCGTGCACGACCATAGTCCGTCCGGAACTACATCGGCGTACCACCCGGCCGTCGTTTATTGGGTCCCTTACCTCCAGCCCAGTAATCGTGCCCCCTCCCTAGCCTAGTCCTTAGGGTCTTAATGATACAAACTTGGGATTACTGCTGGAGTGGACCCCCCCATTGCTAGGATTTTCTAGTGGGTTAAGTACGGTTTAACCCTCTTGCTAATCATGGATTAACTTGGTTAAGTGTAACGATGAGTTCACGACTTAACCCCGATTAATCTACCAAGCCCAAATTGGTTAAGTATTAAGTGGACCATGACTTAACCCTAATCCCGAGGCATTAATTAATTTTAATGCGCCTTAACCTCTCACATTAGACCTTGTTGTGGTTACTAGTTAAGCCAGGCGGGTCCGGGTAGCTTTACACCACAACTTGGTCTAACCTCGGGTTCAAGGTACAACATGACCAACTTCTCACATTGGGTCCTATTGTTTGTAGCAACTAGTTAAGCCGGTCGGTTCCGGGTAGGTTTACGCTACAAACTCAACCAAACCTCGAGTTGGCCACACTTATCTTTTCTAAGTGTCATGTCCATCATGTTTCCAAAACATGTTACAAGTTTTCAAGAAATTGGGTAGACCTAACTTAATAGGTAAATTCCCAATGGGTAGACCTAACTTAATAGGTAAATTCCCAAGCTTATGTTTTTATGTCTTTTAAGTTTACCCAACCCCAAACGCAATCCCATCGCTTACATATCGCAATAGCGCATAAAGGATAGAAAGAGGGAACTTGGCATAATCATGACATAAAGGTATTGAAGCCACAAGTTTAACATGGTGGCATATGAAATGTTCATATGTTCATACACTTGCATATTGCATTTTTAGGCCTCAAAAGCATGCATAAAACCAAACTTAGCATATTGGTGATACATAGTGATAAATGACATGTAGAAATGGTCATAAGTTCGCATTTAGCCTCACATGCAAGTTATCATAAGAGATATGATAACTTACATGTTGCCAAAATGCAACCTTTAGCATAAAGCTTGAAGCTTTATGTTCATATACTCAAGATAAGCTTGCATAACATGATAACATGAACCAAATGATCATCCCAAACTTGCATAACATAACTTGCATATCATATGACAAACTTGCATATCAAACTTGCATAACATAACTTGCATAACATATGACAAACTTGCATATCATAGCATGGCATACTTTCATAAAAACTTGCATATTACAACATGATAAACTTGCATATCATAGCATAGTAAACTTGCATATAAACTTGCATATCATACATTTAACTTTAGAGTTTAAGTATGAAAGTAGAATAGGGCTTACAATGCTTAAGAAGTCACAAAAATATGACAAAGCCCTTATGAAATCAATCAAACCCAAAATGCAAGCTCTAACATAAAAACCCTTGAGCCAAAATGATCAAAACTCTTTCTTTATGATGCAAATATAGAAACTTGACTTGAATGCAAGCTAATGATGCTCATACAAGTTTGAAAACACTTGTATGCATGGAAAATCACTTAGAAATTTATTTAGGAATTTTATGAAGAGAGTGGAGGCCATGAGAGGATTGATTTTGCCATAGTTTAGTTGTAGGATAGATTAATGATGATTTAGGGCTAGGTTAGGGCCTTATTTATAGATTAGGCAAGTGTTTTAGGCCATAGGATTAAACCCTAGTTCCAATCTCAGCCCTCAAAACCGAATCTGGCCCCCAAGCTCAACACAATCTCTAAATGGTACACCAGGCTAAACAGCCCGGCTGGACCAAGTCGACAGCCAAGTCGACAGGGCTGTCGACTTGGGTCCAACCAAGTCGACTCCCAAGTCGACAGGGCTGTCGACTTGGGTGTTCTGGCGGGAATTCTCCCGCCTGGCCCAAACTGGCCCAAAATTTCAAATTCAAACTTGAAATCTGTTTTTGCTTTGGAATTTTCTGAAAACTTCGTTGGGCCTTAATCGGGTCATACGGACTCCGATTTTCGAAAACTCGGACTCTATTCCGCGTATTTTTCCGAGACGAACGCAATGGCTTAGCCCGTTTCCCTTGATTCAGATTTTAGAATTAAATTCTGCCTCGATTTACGTTATAACAGGTTATTGAAAATACGGGTTGTTACATTCTCCCCTCCTTAAAGGATTTCGTCCCCGAAATCTTCAAGTTAGGAAGAACGTATCCTACCATCCAACATTCATCTACTCAAAACATCATCCACGAGCAATCATTGTCCTTACAAGATTCTAAATGTTGTATGAGCATATGCAAAGGTGTGTGTATATGTCCTTATCTAATGCAAATATCATCAATGAAAATTATGTTAGTGAAATGAATCCATATGTATGCAATTCCTAACATAATGTATAACATCTATATGTGTGCACATCACATACATCCATATGCAACATCCATGTGATAACACAAAAATTTTCATCCATGAATAAGCATAAACACTCATGCATATGCAATATGAGGAGTGTGTGAGCCGATCTAGTGCCTAACGTGTATAATGCATCCACGAGTAACCACTTGCAAACACTTGCAACCACTTGCAACCACCAAGCATAACATGTTTCAAACACATGTTTCATCCAAAGGGTTTCTACCTAAGGTTCTCATGACAAGATTAACACGATAAACTAGATAAACATGGATAGCAAAGAGAAAGATATGCTAATCAAAGAAAAGAGATTGAGAGTGTACCCTAAAAAAGGAATGGATAAAGCACACGCATCTTCTCCTTGGTTTCCCAAGTTGCGTCTTCTTCGGCTTCACCCCATTGAACCTTCACCAACTTGACCTCTCGATTCCTTAGCTTCTTGGTCTCCGTCCCC
This sequence comes from Allium sativum, assembly GCA_030737875.1. Lineage (NCBI taxonomy): Eukaryota > Viridiplantae > Streptophyta > Magnoliopsida > Asparagales > Amaryllidaceae > Allium > Allium sativum. The sequence goes on from CM060920.1 coordinate 457,002,950, forward strand.
AAGATACGAATCGGAGCTCTCCTCAAGGTAGCCTCTTTCTCCACTTCCACATCTTTCAGAACACTTGGCTCAACAACCTCTGCTGATTCATGTAAACACTTCCGGAGATGCGAGACATGAAAAACATCGTGTAGTCCAGCAAGCTTCTCGGGCAACTCCACTCTATAAGCCATCTGCCCGATCCTCTCTATAATAGGGAATGGTCCAACAAACCTTGGTGCTAACTTCCCAACGGCTCCAAATCGGACCACATTCCGCAAAGGAGAAACCTTCACGAAAACCATATCCCCAACATCAAACTCCAAATCAGTTCTTCGCTTATCAGCATAGGATTTCTGTCGGTCTTGGGCCGCTTTCATCCGTCTCCGAATCAACTCGATCTTCTCGGATGTATCTCTGATCAGATCAGGCCCAAGTATAAGCTTATCTGTAGTCTCCCACCAACATGTAGGCGACTTGCACGGCCTCTCATATAAAGCTTCAAATGGTGCCATCCCTATGCTTGCCTGATAACTGTTATTATATGCAAACTCAACAAGAGGAAGATGGTCTTCCCAAATACCACCAAAATCCAGAATACAAAGCCTCAACAGATCCTCGAGTACCCTATTCACCCTTTCGGTTTGACCGTCCGTCTGTGGGTGATAGGTCGTACTTAGATTCAACCTCGTGCCCATAGCTTCTTGCAAGCTATTCCAGAACTGACTTGTAAAAATTGGGTCACGGTCACTGACTATACTAGAAGGGACTCCATGAAGTCTCACAATCTCACGAAGATATACAGACGCTAGCCAAGATGCGGTCCTCTTGCTCTTCACCGGAATGAAATGAGCACTCTTCGTGAGCCTATCCACAATAACCCAAATGCTCGTATTCCCTTTCCTTGACCTTGGTAGCCCATCGATAAAATCCATGGAAATACTCTCCCACTTCCAAAGTGGAACGTCTAGAGGATGTAATAGCCCACCGGGCTTCTTTGACTCGGCCTTAACTTGCTGGCAAATGATACATCTAGAGACAAACTCTGCCACATCCTTCTTCATCCCAGGCCAAAAGAAAATGCGCTTCATATCTTTATACATCTTATCTCCGCCCGGATGTATAGTCAACTTAGAGCGATGCGCTTCCTCAAGAACTCTTCTTACTAGTTCTTCTACCATTGGAACACATAACCTTCCGTCTCTCCTCAGCCAACCCTTGTCATCAACAGAACATCGAGCGAGATGACTAGACGTCTCTCCTCGAATCAGCTTATCCATAATCTCAACTATTTGAGGGTCTTCTCTCTGCGAAGCCCCAACTTGATCAAGAAGGGTAGGTCTGAGTTCCAGAGATGCTAAAGAACCGGTCATCGACTCAACCGCCAAAGAGAAATCAAAGGTTGCCACATACTCTAAATTCTTCATCTCAACGAATAGAGGACTTAGGGTCAACCTTCTTCTACTCAATGCATCTGCTACCACATTCCCCTTGCCAGGGGTATAAGCTATCTCAAAATCGTAGGATGCCAAGAATTCCATCCATCTTTGTTGCCTCAGATTCAGATCCTTCTGAGAAAAGAGATACTTCAATGACTTGTGATCGGTATAAAGCTCAAATCTTTCTCCCAGAAGATAATGGCGCCAAGCCTTGAGTGCATATACTATTGCTGCCAACTCTAAGTCATGAGTGGGATAATTCTTCTCATGCACTTTGAGTTGTCTACCGCCAAAGCATATCGCCCTTCCTTCTTGCATAAGAACAGCTCCTATCCCCGTGCCACATGCATCGGTGTATACTGTAAATAGCTTCCCTCCATCGGGCAAAGCTAGAACAGGTGCTGATGTGAGAGCTCTCTTAAGCTTCTGAAAAGAAAGCTCACATTCTATGCTCTAAGCAAAGACTAAATTCTTCTTCGTCAATTTAGTGAGAGGAGCGGAAATCTTCGCGAAGTCCTTGATGAACTTCCGGTAAAAACCCGCAAGACCTAGAAAACTTCTCACTTCGGTTGCATTCCTTGTAGTCTTCCAATCCTGAACTGCAACTATCTTAGCGGGATCCACCGCTAAGCCTTGCTTAGATACTATATGCCCAAGGAATCTAACTTCCCTTCTCCAAAAGTGACACTTGGAGAACTTGGCCTTCAACTGATGCGCTCTAAGCGTATCCATCACCTCCACGAGATGCCTTGCGTGCTCTTCCTCATCCTTAGAGAAGATCAGAATATCATCTACGAAGACCACGACAAACTTGTTCAAGAACTCCCTGAACACCCTACTCATCAAGTCCACGAAATATGCGGGTGCATTAGTCAAACCGAACGGCATGACAAGCCATTCGAAGAATCCATCTGGAGTTCTGAACGCAGTCTTGTCTATACTATCTTTAGCTACCCTGAGCTGATGGAATCCAGTAGCAAGATCAAGCTGAGAGAAAACAGAAGCACCGACAAGCTGGTCAAAGAGATCATCAATCCTCGGTAACGGGTGTCTGTTCTTCTTAGTCAGCTTATTCAACTCTCAATAGTCAACACAAAGTCGGAGAGAACCATCTGCCTTGGTAGCAAATACCACAGGCGCTCCCCATTCAGATATACTTCGTCTAATGAAGTTCTTCTCAAGCAACTCCTTTACTTGCTTACTTAGCTCACGCCTTTCACGCGGAGCCATGTGCCGAACGGGCAAAGAAACCGGCTTTGCATTATCCACCAGATAAATGCGGAAATCAATCTCTCGCTTAGGGGGCAACCCCCTAACTTCATCAAAAACATCCGGATACTCTCGAACCACTCTCACAGACTGAAGAGTTTCCATTGACGAGTCGAGTGATTCAAGATAGCACAACATGACGGGATCTCTCGGATCACAAGAAATCTCTAGGGTGTTTCCGAGGCGAGTCACGAGCCTCACAACCCTACGCTCACAATCAAGAGTGGCTCCATATCTGGACAGCCAATCCATGCCCAATATCAATCCGTATCCCCTAAAACCAAGAACATAAGCACTGCACAAGAACTCTACACTCAGTATAGAGATCCTCAAATCCCCACATATCATAGACAAATGGGCGGAACCCCCAATAGGATTTGAGACACAGACGGGATCATCTACCAAGCTAGTACTAAGGTGCAAACTATCAACAAGATCAGATGAGATAAAGCTATGCGATGCACCAGAATCAAACAAGGTACGAACTGGAAAATCAGAAATATATACAAGGCTCTCAACAGAAATACTACCTCGATCGGGAACTGGAGCGACATTGAGAGCATGAACTTGCCCTCCTGAAGGTCCAGCACGCTGAGTCTGACCCTGGCCTTGCCCTTGCTTCTTCGGGCAATCCCTACTGAAATGTCCAGTCTTACCGCAGAAAAAGCATTCACCATTCTTCCTTTTCCTCTTCTTTCAATCCTTAATAAGATGCCCAACTGAACCGCAATAATGGCACTTATCCTTGTTGTTCTTTCCCTTGTTGTTGTTCCCCTTGTTGCCTTGACTCTTGTTCTTGTTCTGATTGCCTTGACTGCTCTGACCACTTGGATTACCCTGATTTCCTTTCCCCTGGGAATCAGTCTTCTTGGCTTGAGTATCATTCATCTTGGTCTCTTTCTTGACATCTCCCTGAAGTAACGCCATATCAACCAAACTCTCAAATGTGGCCCCATGGGGAATATGTGACATAGCCAATCCCTGCAACGGCTCATTCAGTCCTCTAGCAAAACGAAGAGCCTTCTTCTGAGGAGTATTCACCATATCCAAGCCAAAACTAGCTAATTGATTGAACTTGTTCACATATTCTTTGACAGACATATCTCCTTGTTTCAAAGTTATGAACCTCTCCATTTGCAGATTCTCCTCTGCAGAAGATAGAAACTTAAGCATGAACCTTGCCCTGAAATCGACCCAAGTCTCAACAGGCCTAGTACCATTGGTGACTTCCCACCAATAAGCGGCTTCATCCTTCATAAGCCAAACCGCCAACAAGACCTTCCTCTGATCGTCTATCCCAAAGATAGCAAATAAATCCTCGGTCTCTTTCAACCAATTTCTGGCCTCTACAAAAGTCTCAGTGCCTTGAAAGTTCTTGCCACCCATTGCTTTGAAATCTTTGCAAGTCTTTGCGAAGTCAGCTTGAGGATGCTGAGGGGGAGGAGGAAGAGGAACCTCAGCGACAGGAGGAGGAGGAACATTAACTGCCGGAGGAGGAGGAGGAGGAGCATTAACTACTGGAGGAGGAGGAGGAGGGACATCTGCGGGGCCGGCTTCGGTCGCCCTAGCCTCCAAAAGTCTCCTATACCAAACAGGTACGTGTACTCCCTCCGGAATAGCAAAGTTATCGGCCATACTGAAAACGAAGAAAAAGACAGATTCAGAATGGAGAAAAACGAAGGAATTTTGCTAATGGCTTTTTGGGGGATAGCCTTTAAAATAAACTAGACTTTTCTTTGGAAAATACTTTATACTTGGTTTTGAAAATAGTTTTCCAAAAGTTTTCTAAAAACCTTTTTGTTCCTTCTCGTAAACCATATGCTCTGATACCAAATGTAACACCCCACCTCCGCCAGGGTGGCTCTTGCAAGCACTCTGACTTTGGAGGGGCGTTTGAATCAGGTAAACAAGCATAATGATATATCAAGGCAGAGCAAGAACATATGTATATATGTAAACAGAGTAAATAACATAGATAAAACAGCGGAAGATTTCAAACCATTTCAAAACCAGTCTGGTACAACATAATGTCAACTTCCCAAATAAACAAGTCTAGATAAAACCACATCAACTAAAAAACTGAAATACATAAGTACTAATCCCCAAAAGAAGTGATAGCCATAGCTAGCTTCATGTCAAACCGTACATGAGCTAAATCCCTCAAGCAAGCGGTCAGAAATCCAAGCTAAGCTCCAATATTCCCTCCCTGAGAACCTGGGGGGGGGGGGGGGAACGGAAGAAAAGAGGCGAAAGAAAACAGGTCAGTCAAAAAGACTGAGTAAGCCCTACTACAATCAATGTAAACTGATAAAGTTAACTGGCATGAGAAGCAGGTATGATCATAAGGATAACAACATACTAGCATGGTGATTAACTAACAAGGTAGATAAAGGTGTCATCGCATAATCAGGTTTAAGGTTTTTGCACCACAGGTGTACTAGCAAACTAACATGACTTGAATAAACAAGTATTGATCCCTTGGCCCAAGCTTTGGCCCAATAACATGAAATGACCCTAATACAAGGTCCAACCAAACGGTCTAGTCGATCGGCTCCCTAAGCCTAACTCTTCACGTGTTGGTGTCAATACGGCCCAAACATAATTGTAGTCGAACTGTGCCGGGTCCACCCTTCGGGTGTATCAAGCCCTAGGGTGCCAACCCCTGGACACCATAAACATGAGTGCACAGTCTCGATCTACTGGTACCCATGGGTGACTTCTCCAAATAAGGACTGCGTGCACGACCATAGTCCGTCTGGAACTACATCGGCGTACCACCCGGCCGTCGTTTATTGGGTCGCTTACCTCCAGCCCAGTAATCGTGCCCCCTCCCTAGCCTAGTCCCTAGGGTCTTAATGATACAAACTTGGGATTACTGCTGGAGTGGACCCCCCCCCATTGCTAGGATTTTCTAGTGGGTTAAGTACGGTTTAACCATCTTGCTAATCATGGATTAACTTGGTTAAGTGTAACGATGAGTTCACGACTTAACCCCGATTAATCTACCAAGCCCAAATTGGTTAAGTATTAAGTGGACCATGACTTAACCCTAATCCCGAGGCATTAATTAATTTTAATGCGCCTTAACCTCTCACATTAGACCTTGTTGTGGTTACTAGTTAAGCCGGGCGGGTCCGGGTAGCTTTACACCACAACTTGGTCTAACCTCGGGTTCAAGGTACAACATGACCAACTTCTCACATTGGGTCCTATTGTTTGTAGCAACTAGTTAAGCCGGTCGGTTCCGGATAGGTTTACGCTACAAACTCAACCAAACCTCGAGTTGGCCACACTTATCTTTTCTAAGTGTCATGTCCATCATGTTTCCAAAACATGTTACAAGTTTTCAAGCAATTGGGTAGACCTAACTTAATAGGTAAATTCCCAATGGGTAGACCTAACTTAATAGGTAAATTCCCAAGCTTATGTTTTTATGTCTTTTAAGTTTACCCAACCCCAAACGCAATCCCATCGCTTACATATCGCAATTGCGCATAAAGGATAGAAAGAGGGAACTTGACATAATCATGACATAAAGGTATTGAAGCCACAAGTTTAACATGGTGGCATATGAAATGTTCATATGTTCAAACACTTGCATATTGCATTTTTAGGCCTCAAAAGCATGCATAAAACCAAACTTAGCATATTGGTGATACATAGTGATAAATGACATGTAGAAATGGTCATAAGTTCGCATTTAGCCTCACATGCAAGTTATCATAAGAGATATGATAACTTACATGTTGCCAAAATGCAACCTTTAGCATAAAGCTTGAAGCTTTATGTTCATATACTCAAGATAAGCTTGCATAACATGATAACATGAACCAAATGATCATCCCAAACTTGCATAACATAACTTGCATATCATATGACAAACTTGCATATCAAACTTGCATAACATAACTTGCATAACATATGACAAACTTGCATATCATAGCATGGCATACTTGCATAAAAACTTGCATATTACAACATGATAAACTTGCATATCATAACATAGTAAACTTGCATATAAACTTGCATATCATACATTTAACTTTAGAGTTTAAGTATGAAAGTAGAATAGGGCTTACAATGCTTAAGAAGTCACAAAAATATGACAAAGCCCTTATGAAATCAATCAAACCCAAAATGCAAGCTCTAACATAAAAACCCTTGAGCCAAAATGATCAAAACTCTTTCTTTATGATGCAAATATAGAAACTTGACTTGAATGCAAGCTAATGATGCTCATACAAGTTTGAAAACACTTGTATGCATGGAAAATCACTTAGAAATTTATTTAGGAATTTTATGAAGAGAGTGGAGGCCATGAGAGGATTGATTTTGCAATAGTTTAGTTGTAGGATAGATTAATGATGATTTAGGGCTAGGTTAGGGCCTTATTTATAGATTAGGCAAGTGTTTTAGGCCATAGGATTAAACCCTAGTTCCAATCTCAGCCCTCAAAACCGAATCTGGCCCCCAAGCTCAACACAATCTCTAATTGGTGCACCAGGCTAAACAGCCCGGCTGGACCAAGTCGACAGCCAAGTCGACAGGGTTGTCGACTTGGGTCCAACCAAGTCGATTCCCAAGTCGATAGGGCTGTCGACTTGGGTGTTCTGGCGGGAATTCTCCCGCCTGGCCCAAACTGGACCAAATTTTCAAATTCAAACTTGAATTTGAAATCTGTTTTTGCTTTGGAATTTTCTGATAACTTCGTTGGGCCTTAATCGGGTCATACGGACTCCGATTTTCGAAAACTCAGACTCTATTTCGCGTATTTTTCCGAGACGAACGCAATGGCATAACCCGTTTCCCTTGATTCAGATTTTAGAATTAAATTCTGCCTCGATTTACGTTATAACAGGTTATTGAAAATACGGGTTGTTACAAAACCATTTCATAAATTATTCCCCAAGTAAACCAGTAAAGTAGCCCTAGCCAAGAAAAGTCCAAGCCATGCGTGATGACCTTCAAACAGAAGAAGTCCAAACTAACAATAGCATTTCCTCCCTGTAACCTGGGGGGGGGGAAACGGAAGACAAGAGGTGAAACAAAACGGGGTCAGTCATAAAGACTGGTAAGCCCTATCTACTATCAGTATATAAACTAGTAAAGTTAACTGGCATGAGGAACTGAGATGAACATAAGTATGATGACAAGATAGATAAGCTAAACCAAAATAACAGGATGCACTACTGTACCAAGATACACGAGTGTGTCATGATAAACTACGGTGTCAAGATAAATCAAGGTATCACATTGTCAGGTTTCTATCAAGTATACTATCCCAAGGTATCTATCCTGTATAACATCCCACGGTATCTATCATGTATATTTGCTCTGCACCTTTCATACTAATATCCCAACCCGCGTCATGTGTTAACTATGAATGTCCCTTGCCCAATGTCATGTAATGGTCCATGTCAACCTAATATATAGCATATGTAGGTTTTCCTAACTCGTATGTTTCTTTCCATGTATAAGTTCAGTCCTTTGCCGTAGGCCATACGGGCTTTCCCATGTGAACATTTTATCCTTGAGGTTATTTTGGACTGCTACCCTTGATCTAGTTATGTTTTCTTACCATGAACTATCGCGTGTCCACTTAGGATTTATGCCACCTAGGACCACTAGGGATTATGCTACCTAATGAACGTTTCCGTGTCTCGGTTTGGGTTCAGCCACCTAGGGCCACTAGGGATTATGCCACCCGTCAACCGCGCCCTTTATCCCACGTATGTATCGTGAATCGTTTTCCACGTCTAGATGCACATGTTCCTCAATGTGCCATCCGAGTTCCGTGCTAGGGCAAATCAAGAAATACGGAACTCGATCGGGAGCTTTAAGTCGTCTGCTGATGCAGATATCAAGGTCTGTTTTTGTACCCGTGGCTATGGTCCCACGTGACCCCTCCCTCAACTACTGAAAGGCAATCCAAGAAAAATCATGTATGAGAACTACACTAAGGCCCATCGATGCCCACTTCCAGATAGCCAACCTCACCCATAACTTGATAGCTAGTATATGGTCTTTTGGGAGTTCCCTGCCTTTCCGTACGTACACGATTGACTAAAGATGGTAGGTAGTCGGCGACATGCTATCCCGGGGCAAAACCAAGTATCGTCGACTCCACGCTAATCCATCCCAGTCTTTAGGTCGCTCACATAGCAACCAAGGCGTACTCTTGGCTCTTCTACCGCAGACCTTAACCTCTGTGAGGCCGGGTTTCATGGACCACTTGCCACCTCACAGAGGGATACCAAGAGTACCCTCACGTTCCCCGAAGCTTCCGCTTCGTCACCCAATTCGCTGGAGCTTTTATCCAAGTCAGATAACTTGCTCCTCCTCGTATACTAAGCGATGACCTACTGTACCAGGTTACTCATCTCTTTATGAACCAGTCCCATGTCCTTAGCTAAGAATTATTACTTAGTTACCCTTGACTAAGGTTTACCACTTGGCCCCTCTTTCCGCTATCCTTGTTAACTACGATTTCCAACCTAGTCCCCAGAGCTAGGGTTTAGTCAAATGGGTTAAGTGTTGTTATCCAAGTTCATGACTTAACCCGTCTACGAATCATGTCAAGTTTGGCTAAGTACTCAAGTTCAAGGCTTAGCCCTACAAGTGGGTTAAGTGTACAAAGAAGCTCGTGACTTAACCCTATCAAGTCAAATTGGTTAAGTATTTATTCGTCTTAACCCTATCAGATTATCATGTTAGATTGATTAAGCATAGATTACCTTAATCTCATCAGATTGTCGAGTCGGATTGGTTAAGTGTAGGTTAACTTAACCCCATCCACTAATCGTATTACAATGGTTAAGCCTAATTTAAAAGGTCTTGTGACTTAACCCTACCAGACCCACGTATTAGATTGGTTAAGTGTAGGTTGCTTAACCTCATCAAATCATCACGTATAATTGGTTAAGTATAAGTTGCTTAACCCCATTAAATTATCATGTTAAATTGGTTAAGTATTGGTTACTTAACCCCATTGAACTACCTAGTTTAGATTGGTTAAGTGTTTAACTTAACCCCATCGAATTCCCGTGTTTAGATTAGTTAAGTATAGGTTACTTAACCCCATCTAATTGCCGTGTTTAGATTAGTTAAGTCTTAATTACTTAACCCCATCTAATTACCATGTTTAGATTAGTTAAGTGAAGGTTACTTAACCCCATCTAATTACCAAGTCGGATTAGTTAAGCGTAAATTACTTAACCCCATCCCCTAATTGTCTTGCATGGTTAAGTGTCATTAAGGAACCAAGTCCGGTTTAGCTTAACCTACCCATTCGTGTCATATCGGTTAAGTGTCATTAGTCAAATTTACTTAACCTTATCATGTGCCATTAATTTAATTAATGCACTCTCAACCTCTCACATTAGACCTTGTTGTGGTTACTAGTTAAGCCGGGCGGGTCCGGGTAGTTTTACACCACAACTTAGTCTAACCTCGGGTCTTAAGCGCGACATGACCAACTTCTCACATTGGGTCCTATTGTTTGTAGCCACGAGTTAAGCCGGGCGGGTCCGGGTAGATTTATGCTACAAACTCAACCCAACCTCGAGTTGGCCACTTTCATGTTTGGTCTAGTGTCTTATTACACTTACAACCCATACGTGTCAAGTTTTCAAGTCCCATGCTCATAGCCAAAGTTACATGTTGTCATGTTTATACCCATTTACCCAAATCATGTTTCACGTCATTAAAGCTTTACCCATAACGTAACCCAACGCTTTTAAACTCGCATATACATTCGCAACAACGCATAATGGATTAAAAGAAGGAACTTGGCAAAGGCATGACAAAAGGGGTATAAGGCCACAAGTTAAACATGGTGGCAAATGAGGTATAAATGTGTTCATTAACTTGCATATTACATTATTAGGCCTAAAAAACATGCACAACCTCAAACTTAGCACATAGGTGAATCATGGTGATAAATGACATAGAAAGGTGGCTAGAAGTTCGCATATGGCATTACATGTAAGCTATCATAAGGGGTATGATAGTTCTCATGTTGCCAAAATGCAACATTCAACATAAAGTTCATATCTTTAAGCCCACAAGATCAAGATAATGACTTTTTAGTCATTATAGGATACATAACATGATAGCATGCAACATACTTAATGTTCAAACCCAACCTACAACATGTCACATTAAGTTTAAAGTTAATATCTAATAGTAGGAGGGGGCTTACAATGCTATGAAGGCACAAATCAATATGAAATCAAAAGATTGAGACGAAGCCACACTAGCAAAAACCCCAAATCAATAAGCTCCAATAAAACCCTTGAGAAAATAATAAGAAAGATCCTTGCTTTGATGAAGATTTGCCTTGAAATCAAGTTTAGAAGCTCTCATATGAACATAGAAACTCTCATACACTCATATGATCATGTAATCTCTCATGTGAATGAAGATAGAATTTATGACAAGAGGATGGAGGCCATGGTTTGAAGATGGAGGCCATGACTAAACATTTTGGCATAGTTTAGTTGTAGGATAGATTTATGAGAGTTTATGAGAGGGTTAGGGGTCTTTTTGTAGAAGACTAGGATAGTTTAGGCCGTAGGATAAACCCTAGTTTAGATCCTAGCCATCCAAAGCATGTCTTGGGGAAGAAGTCAAGTCTAAAAAATGGAGTGGTGTCTTAACCAGGCCTAAAAATGGAGTGGTGTCTTAATTGGGCTGAATTTCAAATCTGTTTTCGGATTTGAATTTCCGTGAAACTTTGCGAGGCCATATCTCGGTCATACGAACTCCGATTTACGAAATTTCGGACTCTATTTCGCGTATTTTTCCGAGAAGAACGCAATGGCGCAACCCGTTTATCCTGATTCAGGTTTTATAATTAAATTCTGCCTTGATTCTTGTCTTAACACGTTGTTAAAATTCGGGTTGTTACATTCTCCCCTCCTTTAAGGATTTCGTCCCCGAAATCTCCAAGTTAGGAAGAACGTATCCTACCATCCATCATCCATCTACTCAAAACATCATCCACAGGCAACCATTGTCCTTAGACGATTTCTAATGCCATATGAACACATGCAGAAAGTGTGTGTGTATGTTCCTTAGCTAATGCTAATGATCAGGCCTGAATGATCTTTCTAATGCAAAGTATGTTTAGTGCCATGAATCCAACATGTACGCAAATAATCCTAGTCATATAAGTACTATATGCGTGCACAAACATTCATTCATATGCAACATCCGCATGATAACACATTCAATTTCATCCATAAACAAGTATAAATACTCGTGCATATGCAACATGAAACGTGACCGTGTCAATCTAGTATCTAATGTGTATTCGCGCATCCACTTGCAACCACTTGCAACCATATCAATCATAACATGTTTCAAATACATGTTTACATCCATAGAGTTCTATCTAAGGTTCCCAAGATAAGATCGAGGAGATAAACAAGACAAACTCCTTACGGGGTTTGTAACAGAAACAGGACCGAGAGGATACCCACCAAGCGATAGCATGTAAGTAAGCTCTACAGGAGAACCAGGGATCAACGATATACTCTTACAAACAGACACGATGCGCGCATCTAAGCCGCATTTCCTCGAGCTTAATTCCAGTGTGTCTTGACTGCCTTTGACTTCATGATTTCGTAGTTCCTTGATTCCTATTTCCAAGGTATGAGTCGGAACTCTTTTCACCGTCGCCTCTCGTTCCACTTCCATTTATTCTTTCCCTAGTATACTTGGCTCAACCATATCTACGTACTCATGCAAGCTCTCCAAAATTCACTAGTGAATTCTGGATCTCGTTTACCAATGCCAATCCATGTTACCACGTGCACTTACTAGGGTGGTTCCTGTAACCCATGCTCAAGCAGAATGAACCATCCGTCTTATTGGCGGACGTTACTCGATTGAATCAGAGATTTACGATAAATGCATCAAGAGATCCTAGGCAACTAACCATGACAGAACCCAAAAGGTTACACGAGACTTCGAGGGTATTACCAAGGCAAGCTAAGAGTTTAACTACCCTCCTTTCAAAACCGAGAGTGGCATCCCTTACTGGATAACCACTTTATCCCTAGAATCCATCCATAGCTCAACAATAGAAGCATTGTTTCTAATCTCAACACTTGGCATAGACGTTCTCAAATCCAACAAGTCATGAATAAATGGACCGATTCCCTAACCAGATTTTGGGACTAAAGTGGGATCTTCTACCATGCTAGTACTAAGGTGCAGAGACTTAATTATCGAGGCAGACTTAAATGATGCGATGATCAATACAAAGCCTGGACGGGATGATAGAAAAGAATGACTAAACCTTTACCAGAAATGGTACCATTTCTTTTAGGTACCCTAGAAATGGGAGCGTACAATTTCCCTCTCCGATGATCTTGTCCTTGTCCTCCTTGATGGACTAAGCCATACCAACAAGTTGCTTATACTTAAGCCCGCGTCCTTTATCCTTACTCTTATTATCCTTCCTTGTACCACGGCAACATGTCTCTCGAGAACCACCTCCATCGTACGGAAAACACCTTCGTGGCTAGACAAAGATTAGTCACAGTTAGAACTACTGTGACTACAGAGGGAGGAAAGAAAGGAAAAGAGATTCAACCAAGGAATCGAAGGATAGTGCTAATGGCTTTTGGGGAATAGCCTTTAAAAACTTTTCTTGAAAAATGCTTCTTTATAAACGGTTTTTCAAATAGTTTTCAGAAGGTTTTAATAACTTTTGCCCAGTCTGGTAACCTTCTGCTCTGATACCAAATGTAACACCCCACCTCCGCTAGGGTCACTCATAAAGGGAATGCACTAGGTTTGGTGAAGCATTATCGAGGTAAACATGCACAGAAATATTACAAGACAAAACATACATATATATATATATAACAGCGGAAGTAAAACAAATTTTATTACCTTATAAAATAAGGTCTAAAGCCTTTTACATCAGAATACATCAAAACCTGTCTTGCAATAATAAAGAAGCATAAAACCATTTCATAAATTATTCCCCAAGTAAACCAGTAAAGTAGCCCTAGCCAAGAAAATTCCAAGCCATGCGTGATGACCTTCAAACAGAAGAAGTCCAAACTAATAATAGCATTTCCTCCCTGTAACCTTGGGGGGGGGGGAACGGAAGACAAGAGGCGAAACAAAACGGGGTCAGTCATAAAGACTGGTAAGCCCTATCTACTATCAGTATATAAACTAGTAAAGTTAACTGGCATGAGGAACTGAGATGAACATAAGTATGATGACAAGATAGATAAGCTAAACCAAAATAACAGGATGCACTACTGTACCAAGATACACGAGTGTGTCATGATAAACTACGGTGTCAAGATAAATCAAGGTATCACATTGTCAGGTTTCTATCAAGTATACTATCCCAAGGTATCTATCCTGTATAACATCCCACGGTATGTATCATGTATATTTGCTCTGCACCTTTCGTACTAATATCCCAACCCGCGTCATTTGTTAACTATGAATGTCCCTTGCCCAATGTCATGTAATGGTCCATGTCAACCTAATATATAACATATGTAGGTTTTCCTAACTCGTATGTTTCTTTCCATGTATAAGTTCAGTCCTTTGCCGTAGGCCATACGGGCTTTCCCATGTGAACATTTTATCCTTGAGGTTATTTTGGACTGCTACCCTTGATCTAGTTATGTTTTCTTACCATGAACTATCGCTTGTCCACTTAGGATTTATGCCACCTAGGACCACTAGGGATTATGCTACCTAATGAACGTTTCCGTGTCTCGGTTTGGGTTCAGCCACCTAGGGCCACTAGGGATTATGCCACCCGTCAACCGCGCCCTTTATCCCACGTATGTATCGTGAATCGTTTTCCATGTCTAGATGCACATGTTCCTCAATGTGCCATCCGAGTTCCGTGCCAGGGCAAATCAAGAAATACGGAACTCGATCGGGAGCTTTAAGTCGTCTGCTGATGCAGATATCAAGGTCTGTTTTTGTACCCGTGGCTATGGTCCCACGTGACCCCTCCCTCAACTACTGAAAGGCAATCCAAGAAAAATCATGTATGAGAACTACACTAAGGCCCATCGATGCCCACTTCCAGATAGCCAACCTCACCCATAACTTGATAGCTAGTATATGGTCTTTTGGAAGTTCCCTGCCTTTCCGTACGTACACGATTGACTAAAGATGGTAGGTAGTCGGCGACATGCTATCCCGGGGCAAAACCAAGTATCGTCGACTCCACGCTAATCCATCCCAGTCTTTAGGTCGCTCGCATAGCAACCAAGGCGTACTCTTGGCTCTTCTACCGCAGACCATAACCTCTATGAGGCCGGGTTTCATGGACCACTTGCCACCTCACAGAGGGATACCAAGAGTACCCTCACGTTACCCGAAGCTTCCGCTTCGTCACCCAATTCGCTGGAGCTTTTATCCAAGTCAGATAACTTGCTCCTCCTCGTATACTAAGCGATGACCTACCGTACCAGGTTACTCATCTCTTTATGAACCAGTCCCATGTCCTTAGCTAAGAATTATTACTTAGTTACCCTTGACTAAGGTTTACCACTTAGCCCCTCTTTCCGCTATCCTTGTTAACTACGATTTCCAACCTAGTCCCCAGAGCTAGGGTTTAGTCAAATGGGTTAAGTGTTGTTATCCAAGTTCATGACTTAACCCGTCTACGAATCATGTCAAGTTTGGCTAAGTACTCAAGTTCAAGGCTTAGCCCTACAAGTGGGTTAAGTGTACCAAGAAGCTCGTGACTTAACCCTATCAAGTCAAATTGGTTAAGTATTTATTCGTCTTAACCCTATCAGATTATCATGTTAGATTGATTAAGCATAGATTACCTTAATCTCATCAGATTGTCGAGTCGGATTGGTTAAGTGTAGGTTAACTTAACCCCATCCACTAATCGTATTACAATGGTTAAGCCTAATTTAAAAGGTCTTGTGACTTAACCCTACCAGACCCACGTATTAGATTGGTTAAGTGTAGGTTGCTTAACCTCATCAAATCATCACGTATAATTGGTTAAGTATAAGTTGCTTAACCCCATTAAATTATCATGTTAAATTGGTTAAGTATTGGTTACTTAACCCCATTGAACTACCTAGTTTAGATTGGTTAAGTGTTTAACTTAACCCCATCGAATTCCCGTGTTTAGATTAGTTAAGTATAGGTTACTTAACCCCATCTAATTGCCGTGTTTAGATTAGTTAAGTCTTAATTACTTAACCCCATCTAATTACCATGTTTAGATTAGTTAAGTGAAGGTTACTTAACCCCATCTAATTACCAAGTCGGATTAGTTAAGCGTAAATTACTTAACCCCATCCCCTAATTGTCTTGCATGGTTAAGTGTCATTAAGGAACCAAGTCCGGTTTAGCTTAACCTACACATTCGTGTCATATCGGTTAAGTGTCATTAGTCAAATTTACTTAACCTTATCATGTGGCATTAATTTAATTAATGCACTCTCAACCTCTCACATTAGACCTTGTTGTGGTTACTAGTTAAGCCGGGCGGGTCCGGGTAGTTTTACACCACAACTTAGTCTAACCTCGGGTCTTAAGCGCGACATGACCAACTTCTCACATTGGGTCCTATTGTTTGTAGCCACTAGTTAAGCCGGGCGGGTCCGGGTAGATTTATGCTACAAACTCAACCCAACCTCGAGTTGGCCACTTTCATGTTTGGTCTAGTGTCTTATTACACTTACAACCCATACGTGTCAAGTTTTCAAGTCCCATGCTCATAGCCAAAGTTACATGTTGTCATGTTTATACCCATTTACCCAAATCATGTTTCACGTCATTAAAGCTTTACCCATAACGTAACCCAACGCTTTTAAACTCGCATATACATTCGCAACAACGCATAATGGATTAAAAGAAGGAACTTGGCAAAGGCATGACAAAAGGGGTATAAGGCCACAAGTTAAACATGGTGGCAAATGAGGTATAAATGTGTTCATTAACTTGCATATTACATTATTAGGCCTAAAAAACATGCACAACCTCAAACTTAGCACATAGGTGAATCATGGTGATAAATGACATAGAAAGGTGGCTAGAAGTTCGCATATGGCATTACATGTAAGCTATCATAAAGGGCATGATAGTTCTCATGTTGCCAAAATGCAACATTCAACATAAAGTTCATATCTTTAAGCCCACAAGATCAAGATAATGACTTTTTAGTCATTATAGGATACATAACATGATAGCATGCAACATACTTAATGTTCAAACCCAACCTACAACATGTCACATTAAGTTTAAAGTTAATATCTAATAGTAGGAGGGGGCTTACAATGCTATGAAGGCACAAATCAATATGAAATCAAAAGATTGAGACGAAGCCACACTAGCAAAAACCCCAAATCAGTAAGCTCCAATAAAACCCTTGAGAAAATAATAAGAAAGATCCTTGCTTTGATGAAGATTTGCCTTGAAATCAAGTTTAGAAGCTCTCATATGAACATAGAAACTCTCATACACTCATATGATCATGTAATCTCTCATGTGAATGAGGATAGAATTTATGACAAGAGGATGGAGGCCATGGTTTGAAGATGGAGGCCATGACTAAACATTTTGGCATAGTTTAGTTGTAGGATAGATTTATGAGAGTTTATGAGAGGGTTAGGGGTCTTTTTGTAGAAGACTAGGATAGTTTAGGCCGTAGGATAAACCCTAGTTTAGATCCTAGCCATCCAAAGCATGTCTTGGGGAAGAAGTCAAGTCTAAAAAATGGAGTGGTGTCTTAACCAGGCCTAAAAATGGAGTGGTGTCTTAATTGGGCTGAATTTCAAATCTGTTTTCGGATTTGAATTTTCGTGAAACTTTGCGAGGCCATATCTCGGTCATACGAACTCCGATTTACGAAATTTCGGACTCTATTTCATGTATTTTTCCGAGACGAACGCAATGGCGCAACCCATTTATCCTGATTCAGGTTTTATAATTAAATTCTGCCTTGATTCTTGTCTTAACACGTTGTTAAAATTCGGGTTGTTACATATACTGAGATGCAGACAGGGCTTAGAAGCCCCGACACTATTTATTGTACAAACCATGGTTGTTTGTTTGGACTGTATTGTGTTGTGATGTGATATGAACTGTATAAAATATTCATATGTTGAATAAAATATTTGAACATTGAAAATATCATTTTTATTGTATAAATGAATTATAAAGTATTCAAGTGTTGAATAAAATGTTTGAACAATAAAAATATCACTTTTATTGTATAGATGGAATATATAAAACATTCATGCGTTGAATAAAATATTTATGCAATAAAAATATCATTTTTATTGTATAAATGAACTGTATAAAATATTCATGTGTTGAATAAAATGTTTGAAAATATCATTTTTATTGTATAAATGAAATATATAATATATTCATGTGTTAAAATAAATATTTTATCGTTAAGAATACAATTTTTAACGTATATATGAATGGCATTAAATTCTCCTGAAAGGAAAATAAATATCCATTTACAAATCAGATGATTCGTTTATGTACACCCATTTAACTGATATTGATTGGGACGATAAATTTTACACATCGCCCAACTGCAGAAATAAAATCCGTGTTTGTTGATTGAAACTCCACATGGGTTTTGGGATGATATTTGACATACACTAATCCCAATATTTAGTTGTATGTCAACCGAAGGATTGATAGGCGATGATGGGCATTAATTATTTATTTTTAACGCTTATATAGTTGTTAATGCACTTTGGATGATGGTCGATTGTATATCATGATTGTTTTATACATGTGTTGTGTGAAATCCGTATAAATAAATTATATGGTAATTGACTGTGTCTGATTCCAATTCAGAAATAACGAATATTTTAAAATATATTCAGTAATGGATTAAAATGTGAATTTGATATCCGAATTTGGATGGACATGAAAATATTTAAATATATGAAGCCGTATTGATTAGATTTGCGCCATTTTGACACGAATGATATTTATATCGATTTTGTTCATTTTTATAATGAATATCGGAAAGGAAATTGTATCAAAATCAAATATGTTGAAAACATTATCATTTTACATTATAACGATATGGAATACTCAATTTTGATTTAAAATTGATAATGAAGTTAGAATCGTTTTAAAACGAACTTATAAATGATTTATAAAACACGTTCTAAATGGAAATCGATGAAATATATTTAATATATATATTATATATTTAATGGCCTGAATAGAACGCGCCGCGCCGTGACTGTTCGCCAATTTCGACCATTGACTTTGAATTGACATTCCGGGAGATTCGACCATCGGATTGTAACAACCCGAAAATCTGGGCCAGTTTAAAATTTTTATTTTGGCAATTTTAGCGAATTTTGATTATTTAAAATGAATTATTTTAAATAATATCGACGTGAAATTTATTTTGAATATAATTCGAATGTATATATTATATACGTCGTCGTTAGAATATATAATAATTATATATAATTATAAAAGGAATAGAAAATGGCGCGGTAGTTCGAAAATTCGATTTCTAATTTCAAATGAATATACAGAATTCAATATAAGTCAGAATTGAACGAAACAAGAAATATTTGAATCTGTATAACTATATCTTTGTAACGAAGTTAACAAACTGAGATTTCATCTTAGAAATGATAAGATATGTCCAGTTTAAAATTAGAAATAGTCGCCGTGGAATTTATATATATTTTCATATATATAAGGCCCTTAAAAATGGACATTTTGCAAACGACCTCGGATTTCGACGAAACCAGTTTTGTTGGGTCCGTGTTGTTAAGTTATTGCTAGGTTTCAAATTTCATAATTTTTCGAATCAATATGTGAGCGTGGCAAAGGAAAACGCGTTTGACCAGTTTCAGTTGTTTTTAATCGACTGGAAATTGGCCATTTTTCTAACGGTCTCAGAATTCGACGAAACTAGTTTTGTTAGGACCGTATCGTCAATACGAAGCTAGAGAATATTTTTCTGGAATTTTTCTAGTTAGTATGTGACCTCGGTAAATTGAAATGTGCGTTCAAATTTAAAATATAAAGGATTTATATTTTGATTTTGACAGAAACTAATCGAAACAGATGAATTGGCTTGAGTGGCATATTCCGTTGTGTTCGGGATGGGGGTAAAACGCTATAGACGACAGTCTGCGGGTTCGATTTCGAAGTTGAAATAAAAAGTTGCTTTTTAGGATTAAATTAAATAAATAAAAAGGTCAACTCCCTCCTTTATCTTCACCCCCCCTAAACGATCTACTTCAGATCTAAAAAAAATAAAAAAAATAAAAATCCGGAGCTCCCCAAATCTGTCGCCCACCTCGTCGCTGGCTAACCAGCGCCCCGCCGCCGCCATCGTCAGCCATCCCTGCGACCACAACACCCCCTACGACCTCCTCTCTCTCCCCATGTCCATTCACGAACCTCGAGCCACAGCATCCCAAAATCGTCGAACCCGCACCGAAGCACCGCCTAGCCCCACACCTCGACTTGCCGCGACCCCTGCACCCTTCCCCGACGACCTGCGCCCCTCCACCACCACCTGAAGCCGACTTTGGGACCCCCCCCCTCGAAGTTCAACAGCAAAGGCCTCCCTCAGCCACCGATGAACACAATAACCCCCCCTTTCCTTCAAAGGTGAGTTTTATTTCGTTTTAATTCTTAGTTAGTTAACTTAATTTAAATAATTGAAAAAAAAATCAGTTTTCTTTTATTTATTTAAGCAAAGGTCTGATTTTTAATTAGCAAAGGAAAATTAGATTTTTGCCTATACGAAGTTGTGATTTTTATCGAACAAAGCTTTGATTTTTAAATCGAAGTAAAAATAGAATTTTTATATATTGAACTTCGGTAGAAAAATAGAATTTTTATATATTGAACTTCGATAGAAAAATAGGATTTTTATATATTGAACTTCGATAGAAAAATAGGATTTTTATATATTGAACTTCGATAGAAAAATAGGATTTTTATATATTGAACTTCGATAGAAAAATAGGATTTTTATATATTGAACTTCGATAGAAAAATAGAATTTTTATATATTGAACTTCGATAGAAAAATAGAATTTTTATATATTGAACTTCGATAGAAAAATAGAATTTTTATATGTTGAACTTCGATAGAAAAATAGAATTTTTATATATTGAACTTCGATAGAAAAATAGAATTTTTATATATTGAACTTCGATAGAAAAATAGAATTTTTATATATTGAACTTCGATAGAAAAATAGAATTTTTATATATTGAACTTCGATAGAAAAATAGGATTTTTATATATTGAACTTCGATAGAAAAATAGGATTTTTATATATTGAACTTCGATAGAAAAATAGGATTTTTATATATTGAACTTCGATAGAAAAATAGGATTTTTATATATTGAACTTCGATAGAAAAATAGGATTTTTATATATTGAACTTCGATAGAAAAATAGGATTTTTATATATTGAACTTCGATAGAAAAATAGGATTTTTATATATTGAACTTCGATAGAAAAATAGGATTTTTATATATTGAACTTCGATAGAAAAATAGGATTTTTATATATTGAATAGCGAAGTAAAATTCGATTTTTACATATGTAGTGAAAGCGGACAACGAGAGCGACAAAGGGCGAGTTGGCGAAGAAGATTTATATCAATGAAGTGCCGTGGAGCTAGGATAGCAATAGGTGAGAATTTCTCACCTTTCAATTTCTTTTTCTAGTTATATATATACTAGGATGCAGACGGTGCTTAGTAGCACCCGACACAATCGTCCACAGACCATGGACTTGTTTGTTTGGTTGCATAGATTAGTTATATGATGTGATTTGAAATTGGTTGTTTGGTGATTTTAATTGATGTGTGAATGGCGTGGGCCTTCACTAGACCGGGGATAAGGCTAGGCCTCGTCCCGTTTCTAGTATCGTGCCGTTATGCCGCCGAAATTTTCTAAAATATGTTAGAAAAATAAAAATATCATTTTATTTAAAGAATGAACTGAATAGAAATTCATATGTTGGAATAAAATGTTTTATCGTTAAAAATATAATTTTTAACGTGAATGTGAATAAATAAATATTCATTTACAAACCGGACGGTTTGTTTATGTACACCTATTTGAAGGACATTGATTGGGTCGATAAATTTTACACATCGCCCAACTGCACAAATAAAATATTTGTTTGATTGTTTGAAACCCCACACGGGTGTTAGGATGAAATATGTAGTTCACTCATCCTAATTGATTAAATATGTCGATCGATTGATTGACATGCTGTTATAAGCGTTGAATATCTATATTTGATGCTTATACAGTGTAGTGCACTTTGGTTGATGGTTGATTATTTTTCAATGCTATTATATACATGTGTTGTATGGAAATCCATATAATTAACTTTATATGGTAATTGATTGGGCCTCATTCCAATTTGAAAAATAAAGAATATTATAAAATAAAAGTTCATGTGTTGACAGTACTCATTCATTGAGATTGGTCATGTGTTGAACGAAATATTTTAGTAATAAAATTTACATCTTTATCATTATAAAATAAAAGTTCATGTGTTGACAGTACTCATTCATTGAGATTGGTCATGTGTTGAACGAAATATTTTGATAATAACGACTATTTTGAAAAAGAAATATTTGAAATAGAATATTTGAAAATAGAAATATATGAAGCCGTGTTGATTAGATTGACGCCATTTTGACGTGAACGATATTTATATCGATTTTATTCATTTTAAAATGAATATCGAAAAATGAATTGAATTGAAAACGATTTCGAAAGGAATTGAAAACGAATTCAAATTGAATTGAAAGCGAATTGAAAATGAATTGAAAACGATTTCGAAATGAATTGAATTGAAAACAAATTCAAATTTAATTGAAAATGAATTGAAAACGATTTCGAAATGAATTGAATTGAAAACGAATTCAAATTTAATTGAAAATGAATTGAAAACGATTTCGAAATGAATTGAATTGAAAATGAATTCAAATTTAATTGAAAATGAATTGAAAACGATTTCGAAATGAAATGAATTGAAAACGATTTCGAAATGAATTGAATAGAAAACGATTTCGAAATGAAATGAATTGAAAACGATTTCGAAATGAATTGAATAGAAAACGATTTCGAAATGAATTGAATTGAAAACGAATTCAAATTGAATTGAAAACGAATTCAAATTGAATTGAAATTTGAATTGAATAGAAATGAATTTTAAAACGAATTTACAAAGAAGAATTCAATTTTGCTTTGAATTGAAATGGAAGTTGAAATAGATTTTGAAACGAATTTTAAAACTATTTATATAATTCGTTTTAAATAGAAATCGACGAAATATATATTATATATATTATATATATAATATAATGGCCTGAATAGAACGCGCCACGGCAGTTCGTGAATTTCGACCATTTATTTCAAACGGAAATTACGGGAGATCCGACCGTCGGATTCTCCTAAAACCGGAACCGTTGGGTTCGTATCGAAAAGAGCTTTCTAATGAAGGTTAGAAATTTGAAATCTAACGGTTGGATTTGGAGATACGTCCAAATTAAATTCGAAAAAGGTCGCTGTAAGTGCAGTTCGATGGCCGTTGATGGAAATCGACTGTATGGGCCTTGATAAAATTATTAAAAATAGTAATAATTTGTGTAAAATCATAAGAAATGATTTAGAAAGAATTGGGATGAAAAACTCCATATTTGAAAAGATAAAAATAGATTTTTATCGAAATGAACTAGTTTTGAACTAGAAATATAATTCTATTTATTTTTAAATAAATAAATTGAATTCGAAAAGGGTTTTAAAAATAACCAAAATTTCCAATGATTGCATTGGAATGGATTTGAATCGAAATTGTCTTCGGAATATTTCGATGTTGGAATTCGTGATTATACAGATGTTGTTATGGAAATTTGAAAGATATATATTTATATCGTTATTTCAAATACGACATTTGTTAGTCGTAGAATTTGATATTGAATATAAGCCGATATATTTTCTATTCAGAGCCTTATATTGAATATCGAATGTGATTTGGGTTTGTCGTGAATGGTGTCTTCACTAACACTGTCCTTGAACCCAGTTGAGAAAGGATTAAATCTTTTTAATTAGATTTAATGAAGTGTACCAATTAAATAATATTTAATTGGAATTGAATTGATATTGATTTTTGGGTTTATCGTGAACAGTGTTTTAAATAACACTCGTTCTTTAACCCGATAATTAATGAATATGATTTTGGGTTTATCGTGAACCGTGTTTTAAATGACACTGATTCTTTAACCCAGTCAAAGATTAAAACTAAGTGGAGTTTTAATGAATCTTTAATTAGATTGAAATAATCGAAATGGAGTATCACCAGTTTTGCTCCAGGCGTTAGTTAAATCTTTAATTAGATTTGAACGCGAAATGGTAATTGAATTTACCGATAACACCGTGGTGTTAGATATGAAGTATTACCAGTTTTACTTCATGGGATGAATAGGTTGGGATTGGGAAATTAAAATAAATGATTACTTCGGTAAGGTTCGCTAATCCCGACTAGTTTGAATTGAGATTCAAAAATAGAATAAAGAATAAATTCAAGGAATTTATCTTGGATAAAATTAATGGGAACATTTCCCTATGAATGTGAAATTTAGAAACTAACTGTCGGTTGGCCAAGCAGAATGGTTTTCTGGATATTGATCTGATGTTGGTTTCGGCCTTCGGGGTTAATGTTTGGGGAATTATTCTCTTGATTAATTTACGGTTAGTGACTGATGAATTGGAATGAGGCGTATGTTGTGTTTGTGTAACACTTATTTAAAATATACGCGAGTTATTCAGAAAGACCGGGTTTATCCCATTCTGAATAACTGATTCGACGTGGTGTCGAAGATGAAGACGGTGGTCGAAGACCGGAAGTCTTCACGTCGTTTGGGTAATTACTGATGATCTTGATTGGGCTGTACACCCAAGAAGATGGAAACAGTTAGTGATCGTCCAGACGTGCTTGGAGATCGATGGATATGCGGGGTACTAGGTGCCTCCGGTTTCGTTCAGACCCAGAACGGACTTGTAAATGGACTGTGTGTCTGACATTGGATTTTAGTCCGTGTGATTGATCTCTATTAAATATATATCTGCTTGGCGGCGGAGAATTTATTCTCTTGCTTAACGCCCTTCTCTGAGACGTACGAGCTCAGGGGTTATATATTGATGGATATCAAACGCATGGAGTGAATTGCCTGTGTGGCATGCCTAAGTGGCAATTGATCGAGGCTTCTGTTGAAATGCAAAGTCTTGTGGTGATGATCAAAGCACGGCCTTTGTGGCGTAGCTTTGTGTAATGTTTACCTCGCGAGTTTCACACCCGGTATGAACCAAAAACGGGAGACGGACCTCAGGGAGGACTTGCGTTTCTTTCTAGCTAAAAAGTGGCGTTAGTGGTTTTACACGCCCTGACGAGTTTGACTTATGTGGTTGTTGCTGTTGCGAGGCGCCTCGGTTTGATCGGACAATCCGGGTCCGATGGAGTCATTTGTTGGCTCATTTACGCCCCATAGGGCGGAGAGACGTAGTGTTCAGGCATAATAATCCACATCGGTGGACCGGCCCTGTCGCTCCAAGGCTTGCCTGCGCGCTTGCCTGAGACATGGGCTAGATTGTCTCGAATCGGTTGAGGACTATCTTTTGCCTCGGTTCATAGACGGAAATCCAATTTCCAAATACGTGACATTTGCGGTTTTAATTGTAGAACTAGTATGGCGACATGATATATGGTACCCATGCCGCCTATGATTGATACTTATGATTTGAAGTTGTTTTATACACTATGCACTTATGATAGTATCAAATGATTTGTTTTTAAACGTATCAAGCATTCTTGGCTGTTATAAGGGAAAACCCTATCCCCCGGCTTGCGTTGCATTGTGTGATAGGACCTGGGTCTTATAACAGCTTCATTTTTCTTTATTTAGCATTGCGCTGTTTTGTTTTATGCACTGGTATTCTTGGGAGGAAACCCGTTCCGTGTTATACGGCGTGGTCCCTTGATTTACCTAATGATTTAAAATAAAGATTAATAACTGTTTTAGTTCTCACACCAGTCACATGACTGACCTGGAGTTTATTGTTTTAACCTAAACTCTGGGTGCCCTTATTTTGACACGGGCAGCTAGTAGTTTTGGTTTTGCAGATTTATATTCACAGGATCCTGGTTTACAGCTGGAACGATATCCGGAAAGCTTTGTATCCGTATATCTCTGTAACGACCCGGATTTTGAGCGACTTTGGTTATCGACGTAAGCACGACGTCGATAACCAAAACGTCGAAAAATCCTGGTAGTTAGTGAAAGAAATTAGAGGGTGAGGAAAGATAAGATAGAAAATTAGAATAGAAGAAGAAGAAGAAGAACACAACATCAGAGTAACACGAATCTCACAGCGGAACGAATAAATATATTTCATAACATAACTTTGAAATACAAATCAGTACTTGAATATACATATCATTATCAAAGTACAGCACTTACAACACAGCGGAAATAACTATAGCTATAACATCCTGAAGCCTCCTGCTCCAGCTCTTCAAGTGTATCTGTAAAATCCCGACTACTTGACTGCCCGTACAAATTTAGGCACCCAAGAGTTTAGGGAAAACAACAAAGTAAACTCCGGGTCAGTCATGGGACTGGTATGAGTAAAACAGTTTAAAGCAGTTATACAGGTATATGATATCTCATAAGACCACGCCGCATAACGAAACGGGTTTTTCCCTTATGAGAATCCAAAATATCTTTATATCAAAAACCTTTTGATATTATAATAATGTCTATCAACCACAACTATAATAATCATCTAGTAGAAACGCTTTCATCTCACGTTCTACATATATAGTATACAATCAAAACCGCAAGCACGTATTGGGTAATGGATTTCCAACTATGACAAGGTATGGATCCACCTTTCGCTCGTGTACCTCTAGAGAGGAATACACTGGGTTCAACAAGAACATCTTGCAACCCGGCCACACATGACCGACCACTCATTTCGCTTGAGTGTATCGAATGTATATCACCAACAGTTGGGATCAGCAACCGTTTCCCGAATGGGACAGCATCAACAATAGATTTTTAGAAATGAATGAAACTCTAGATCAGGTGATTATACACCCTACTTCGGTGCGACCGACTTAGCCATGCTGCCTGCCCGATTTCTGTCATTTACCGGATGATGAGGCTAGAAGCTACGCTTTATCATCACATCAGATTCACTTTGAATGTCACATCATCAAATCCATCCAATCACCGATCGATGTCCTCAACCATACATTATGTGTTAGCTAAAGAAGTTTCCTTCCTCGCTTCCACTCTTGGTACGGTTGGAGAAATCAATATACGTGATCGTCTGGAAATACTCTGTCAGACATCCGTCCATACAAGTCATCTAGGAACAGGATGAACCGAAGGCACTATTCTGTAAAACAGGATAGCCCTTGCATAACTCCGTCTTCAATTTCCTTTGGCATATATGATTCGCAACGGTTATGCCAATACAGAGTGGTTCTTTGGATAATAATCCAACCGGTCTCTCCATATTAACAACGTTAAAATGGTCAAAACTTCGATAGTCTGTGATTTAACTATCGAATAAAAATAGGTGTGCAAACAATGATATTATTTCCAAATGGAAATTATATCGATCAAACGTCATTCAACATTCATCTCTTTAGTTCATTAATTTACTTATCTCATGTTTCCCTACGTTCAATATTCCTTATTTTCTAAATTGGGAAAATATACGTTATTAACAATGGAAAACATTTCCATTTCTCGTTTTCTTTATTAGAAAACATTTCTGGTTTCTTATTTGGAAAACATTTCCAAAGCTTCTTCATTGGACTTAGACAGATGTTTAAACAAACCATCGCGATGCCAACTCAAACCATTTCCTTTTACTGCCGAACATTAACTATTCCTTAGTTAAAACGAAGCCAATTAAGTTGGGGTAGAACTACCTCTCAGACCTTAACTGAACAACATTTCTAACTTTGAAATTTGCAAAGTTCACTTTATATTTCTCTAACTAACTTCCTTACTTAACCCTCCTTCGAATACTTATATTCGATTGACTCCTTTTACTTAACTTTATTTGATTTAACTCTAACTCTATTGGATTAACACTGTTGGATTAACTCTATTTGACTAACGCTATTGATTTACTCATTTCACTTAACTCCTTTCGAATAAACTATATTCGATAATTCCTTTTAACTTTCTATTCGAATAACTATATTCGATTTACTCATTTGCTTCTATTCGAATAACTATATTCGATTTAACTCACTTGCTTCTATTCAAATCGATTAAACTAACATCGATTATCTCCTTTCAACTTTATTCTCTAATCGATTAACTAACATCGATTAACTTCTTTTTAACTTTAACACTAATCGATTAACTAACATCGATTAACTTCTTTTACTTTAACACTAATCGATTAACTAACATCGATTAACTTCTTTTACTTTAACACTAATCGATTAACTAACATCGATTAACTTCTTTCACTTTAACACTAATCGATTAACTAACATCGATTAACTTCTTTTACTTAACTACTAATCGATTAACTAACATCGATTAACTTCTTTTACTTAACTACTAATCGATTAACTAACATCGATTAACTTCTTTTACTAAACTACGTTTTCCGTTACAACTATTTCCTTTTTATAACGTTTACTTACCGTTACAAATATATCCTATTTATAACTTCTATTTACCGTTACAAATATATCCTATTTATAACTTCTATTTACCGTTGCAAATATATCCTATTTATAACTTCTATTTACCGTTACAAATATATCCTATTTACCGTTGCAAATATATCCTTTTCTATTTCTATTTATTTTCTAAATAAATATCCCTTTTATAAAACCGTGTTCGTTTTATAAATAATTCCTTTTATAAAATCCTGTGATTTTATAAAATTCCTTTATTTCAATATACATTGAAATACTTCTTTTTACATCCCAGTGTCTTTTATGATATTTACAATATCGAATAACAATGATCAACATCATTGCAACACACATAATCCATAACAGATTATATAACACATCATATATCACAATATATGAAAAACAGTAAAATAAATGTTGAGGAATCCAGTCGGATTCCTCCAACCTGTGTCCCTGCATCACAGATGTTAAACAATATATATAACATCACTTTCAGTTCTATATGATATATTCTGTTAAACAGAATCAATATAGAAAATTTAACTAACTGACTAGCAGTTCAATCAAACAGTCGACACACAGTCAATCAGCCAATATCTAATAGTTCTAAAAATACAACATGAAATTATAAACTGTTCAGAGTTAGTGAGATTTACTCACATTGGACGATCATCGTTAATAACGATAACCATCACTTGATTCAGACAGACAATTTATTTTCCTATAAATTGTAACGAGCTCTGATTCGCTTCCCGTCAGTTCCAAGGTGTAGCCACTGTCCATACGATCCCAACGGATCTTGTTTCGTCAGATTCTAGAAACCTCGACCCATCCACATTAATACCCCCAACCTGTCAATGACCCTTCTTCCTGAACGAGATAACAAAGCCGGCTCCTCCTCCAAATGGCCATTGCGACTTTCTTCACCAACGACCGTTCAACCACTAAATACACCGAAGTCCTTCTCCTTGAAACTTCAATCATTTCCACACCATATTGCCACCCTCGACACCCTTATACGGTCTCGCTCTTTAGGTAGCACACTTATTTTCTTCGCCCAGATTTTTACTTGACCAAAACAATACCCAAGCAAACTACTGATTAGTTCCTATTTGCCAAAACATTGACATGATTCCCTCAATTTCTTACTGTCGAAGCCCTCACCCAATCACACATTACCCATCTTCCCCCCCACTCAACATCAGACATTGAAACCCCCTCCAACATTCTCTACATCCTTCACTGCCTTCTATTACCATCATCACACCACTCAGTTGCAAAAATTCATCTCCTTCGAACTATACGCCCTCTTCACGCCCCCTGTACCCAACTAGTTTCTCCACACAACACCATAATACAAAACAAAATACACAACTAATCCCTTATTAAAACCTGTTAACTAACTCCTCAACGAATCACACTTCGTCTACTACAGTGCCTGCAACATACACTAATGCCAAATCTCACCAAAAGTTATCACCATCTCAACTCCTTAACAGTCCCTCCTTCAACTCAACCACGAAGACCATCCTCCAAACTCGCAGTCCCCTCAACATACAAATTTCCGTCCTCACTTGCACCCACCTCGGCTATCTCCACTCCATCGCATCGAACCAGAGGATCCACGAACTACTGGAACTCACGCGTTCCATTTCATCTGCAAACTGTCGATCTCCCCCAAACAAATATCGATCAGCGTAAAAATGATATGAGGGCGGAGAGAGACATGAGAGGATTCATATGTATTGAATTCGTGAAATTTTAGGAATTTATTTCCATTTGCTTTCGATTTTCTGAAGACGAGATTCATTTTCCTAGAATAAATGTTACGGCGGAAATCTCGTTTTACTTCTGAGGTTGGGAAATTAGGTTTAGGGTTAATAACGTTATTATATAGGGGAGCGAACGGATTGGTGAAGGCCAAGCTTTTGAGGCCACGGATATTGTATGGCTGAGAAGAATACAAACGTGGTCCTCTTTTAGTTTACTTAATAAGCTAGGATATTTTTGGTGTAAGGGTATACAAATGTTTATTTCCCTTAGGCAAAACGTGTTGCCTCTCGCCTACCAGTGATTTCCTTTACTGTGTAGTCTTTGGTTATCTTAGTTCTGAAGTAATAGGGAACAGGGATCGAAATAACAGCAGTGATACAAAGCTTGAGTGGAAAGGAAAAGAAATAATATACACTTGTATATGTTAGACTTTTATGGTACCCTTCTATATGAAACTCCATTTAAGTATGAACTGCAACGGACAGATATAAAAACACCATCGTGACGAGTGAGGTGTCCCGACTCCAGAAATATAATAATATCGGTAGATTAACTCATATTTTGAAACCCCAAAATCGCTTATTAAGGGTGCACAATACTCCAAATAAAAAGTCGCTTATTAAATTAATTAAAAATTACAGTAAAATTCTAAAAATTAAATTATCACTATGTCTCTAAAGAACCTTATCTAAATTCAAACACGATCTCTAGTTATATCGAATAAACCGATATGGTCGATAAACGATTCTATAGCGACTATTTTAAAATTTGATTTAGATATATCTCAAAATCTACACGACGAAATCCTGATTTTTCTCTTCCACTAGAAAGATATACTCCACCAGCTCCATACGTTTCTTGTTTCACAGAAATCCGGCTTAAATGGAATCCTGTACATTCAGTTGAAGTTCGAATCGCCAAATTACGAACTGCAACGCCATTTCAAGCTCGTTTATAATTATATTATAAACTATACGTTCAACTGTCGACAATTTAATATATTCGTTATTCAAATTCAATTCCAAACTGAATTAAATATCACAGATGATCCGGTTCACACCATATCGTCATTTCGACCATTCAGAATTAAATATATTATTTAATTTATTATTTTAATTAAATATTCATCATTATTTAATTCCACGACCATTTAATTCACTATATCACTATTAATATAATTAAATAAATTAATTATAATACCTCTGCCAATGCGGGTCATTACAATCTTCCCCACTTAAAATAATTTCGTCCTCGAAATTGCTAAAAGGTAGAGAACGACCCTATCGACTGTTTAGAACATATTTGTTCACTTCTTAACTTCAGTTTCAACTGAACCAATTTAATTTCAATTAAATAT
Organism: Allium sativum; assembly: GCA_030737875.1. NCBI lineage: Eukaryota > Viridiplantae > Streptophyta > Magnoliopsida > Asparagales > Amaryllidaceae > Allium > Allium sativum. The sequence continues at coordinate 457,034,492 of CM060920.1, forward strand.
TAATTAATTCTTATCAACGAAAATTTTCAAAAATCCTGAAAATTTTCTAACGCCTTAACTCTTCGAAGAATTTTGCCAGCACCTCCTTTGTACTGGTCAATATGCCAAACTCCAACTCGCCTCTCTGGGCCTTCTCCAACCCAAAAGAAAATCAAACAGCCAAGCGGCTTGCCACTTTGGCTCATCAAAATCTCATATCATATAGGAATATAAACTTGTACCTTTTTTGTCGGCATATCATTATATCCTTTCCACCTGTTATCAATTCAGCGGATACCAGGGTCATCCCCATCAAACTCCAAATCAGTCTTATCTCCAACACAACCATCCGCTTATATCCAAGCCAAATCCCATTTCAACTCAAGTTTCGTTCTTGATCCCCAACTCTTAACTTGATTATCACATTACACTTCACATTTGAATCTCACAGTCAAATTTGCCTTGATATCATTCTAATTCAAAACTCAGTTACCACTTTACTGGCTTTACTTTAATTCAAATTTTCTTTCACAAATTTCTGTTAAATTTGTTTTTAATTCGTACAGTCTTTCCCTGGGAGTTTTTAAACAGTTTACTCCTTTCAAAAATCAAAATTTTCCTTTTTGAAATTCAACTGAGCCCATAATCAATATTCCATTAGTTAAATCACTTCTCTATTTCTTTATCCATATTTGTTAACCAAATATTTGCAATAACCATATTGGCCCTTTTATGTTATTTGGAAAACATTTCCGAATATCGCCATCCTTTATTTTCTAAACTTTAGAAAATATATGCTATTTATAATTGGAAAATATTACAATTACTTATCTCTTTTTCGATCTCGTTTATTTCTATACTTAGGAAATATTCTTTATTCTATTTCCAAGTTTACACTTATTTGGGTTAAAACAGATGTTGTGTAAAACATCGTTACGACAACCCAAATACTATATTCAACTAACTCTTATTCAACATTGATATTTTGAGCCTGAAATCTTACTATTTATTTGTTAATAATGAAATCAATCAAGTTGGGGTATAACTACCTCTCAGACCTTGACTGAATAACATTTATAACGTCAAAACAGATATGACTACTTACTCGAAAAATCAATACCATACAACTACTTCTTCTCTTTTAAACACATATACGCTTCCTCTTTCTATTCTTACTAGATTTTATTCTTAGTCTTCCTTTTTGATTTTACTATTCTATTTATAAGTTCGTTTCCTTGTCGACTTTTATATATATCTATCGATACGTTGATTATATAGATTTCTAGTTGTCAGATTTTCTTAAAAATATTCTATCTCCTTAAATTCCCAGAAAAATTCGTCATAACCTCCTTTGTACTAGGAGCATCGGGAAAACCCCCAAATTTCCACACAGGCCTTCTCCAATCAAAAGAAAAAGAAAAGCCAAGCGGCTAGCCGATACGGCGCATAAAATCTCATATATGAATTAAATACATACCTTTTTGTCGAGCATTCTATTTATAAACCTTCATACCTTTTCCATAGCTATCTCATGTATATCCATACATTTCTAATTCATTCCAACTTAATCCAATCGTTTTAACTTATTTCGTTAAGTGATTTTCAAATTACTGGTTAGCCCATTTCACCTTCATATTTGAGTATAACATGTTCAAATATATTTTAACTTGTTTATCAACTAATTGATTTCCATTTCAATTTTAATTGAATTTCCTATATTCAAATTCCATTTCGATTCTCTTATTCAAATTCCATATTTGAATTCCATTATTCAAATCTATTTTCAAACTCCATTTGAATTTCTGTATTCAAATCTATTTGAATTCTCTTTATTTCATTTTAATTCCCTTTGAATCTTCTATATTCAAATTTCAAATTCAATTCTATTTGAATCCTCTACATTCAAATTTCATTTCACTTTCGATATTCAAATCCTATATTTGAATCCCTTTATATTTTCTATATTCAAATTCTATATTTGAATTCCATTTGAATTTCTATATTCAAATTCTATATCACTTCCATTGAATTTCATATATTCAAACTCCCTTTGAATTTCTATATTCAAATCCTCTTTGAATTTTCTTATTCAAATTCTATGTTTGAACTTCCTTTATTCAAATCCCCTTTTGAAACTTTCTTTATTTATTCTTTAAATAAGCCTTGATTTCAATTCCTTTTGAAATCGATATTTCCACCTTTGGAAAATAGGTTTTTCCTTTCAATTTCACACTTGTATTTTATTTCTGAATTATCCAAATGATAATTCTCTTCACTTCATTTATAAACTTCGTTTATAAAAGAACTTTTTATAAACTTCGTTTATAAAGGACTTCTCGTTTTATTTCATTTAAAACAAGTTAATATTTCAAATCTATTTCAAAATTCAAATTCTATATATTCAAATTCTATTTTGAAATTCAACACCACTTGTCTTTCTCAAAACAAATTCAAAACGGTATCTTTGGTAGTAATTCGTCACTTACAACTCGAAAATGAATACTGATGATGCAGCTGTCATCATCAGAATCTATTTTCCAGCGATCGAAGTGAGTTCAATACTATAAAACCATTTCTAAACATTTCCACTTTGAAATTCATTTCAAAATATAATTCACACTGCTTGTAAAACAATTTAAAATCTCCCAGGATCTTAAATTTTCCTTATTTTAATCCAAAACCATTTACAAACACTTATCCAATTCTCCAGAATTTTAACTCAATTCCTGGATTAAAATTTCAGATTCAACTCATCTGATTTCACGTATTTTACTTATATGAATTTTGATTGATTATTTACATAACCATTCAATTTATAATCTTACTCGATTATAATAACAATCAATATATCCAATATATATCTAAATATACGTTGGGTAAACTATTTTCATTTACCCTCTTTTCAAAACATACCATGACGGTTCATCGTATTCGAGTGTTTAGTAACTCCTACCGATACAGTGGATCAAACTGATCGACCAGAACTCATAAACGACTCAACCAATGAATCTCCAAAATATAAAACAAATTTTTATATCAATAACAAATACGTTCACTCGTATATATACACTCAATCTCAGTCTAGGGTATTACTAACCCTATCTCTACCGAGTCACGCCACAGAGCCAAGTAATTCTTAAGCTAAGCTCTGATACCAACTGTAACGACCCGGATTTTGAGCGACTTTGGTTATCGACGTAAGCACGACGTCGATAACCAAAACGTCGAAAAATCCTGGTAGTTAGTGAAAGAAATTAGAGGGTGAGGAAAGATAAGATAGAAAATTAGAATAGAAGAAGAAGAAGAAGAACACAACATCAGAGTAACACGAATCTCACAGCGGAACGAATAAATATATTTCATAACATAACTTTGAAATACAAATCAGTACTTGAATATACATATCATTATCAAAGTACAGCACTTACAACACAGCGGAAATAACTATAGCTATATCATCCTGAAGCCTCCTGCTCCAGCTCTTCAAGTGTATCTGTAAAATCCCGACTACTTGACTGCCCGTACAAATTTAGGCACCCAAGAGTTTAGGGAAAACAACAAAGTAAACTCCGGGTCAGTCATGGGACTGGTATGAGTAAAACAGTTTAAAGCAGTTATACAGGTATATGATATCTCATAAGACCACGCCGCATAACGGAACGGGTTTTTCCCTTATGAGAATCCAAAATATCTTTATATCAAAAACCTTTTGATATTATAATAATGTCTATCAACCACAGCTATAATAATCATCTAGTAGAAACGCTTTCATCTCACGTTCTACATATATAGTATACAATCAAAACCGCAAGCACGTATTGGGTAATGGATTTCCAACTATGACAAGGTATGGATCCACCTTTCGCTCGTGTACCTCTAGAGAGGAATACACTGGGTTCAACAAGAACATCTTGCAACCCGGCCACACATGACCGACCACTCATTTCGCTTGAGTGTATCGAATGTATATCACCAACAGTTGGGATCAGCAACCGTTTCCCGAATGGGACAGCATCAACAATAGATTTTTAGAAATGAATGAAACTCTAGATCAGGTGATTATACACCCTACTTCGGTGCGACCGACTTAGCCATGCTGCCTGGCCGATTTCTGTCATTTACCGGATGATGAGGCTAGAAGCTACACTTTATCATCACATCAGATTCACTTTGAATGTCACATCATCAAATCCATCCAATCACCGATCGATGTCCTCAACCATACATTATGTGTTAGCTAAAGAAGTTTCCTTCCTCGCTTCCACTCTTGGTACGGTTGGAGAAATCAATATACGTGATCGTCTGGAAATACTCTGTCAGACATCCGTCCATACAAGTCATCTAGGAACAGGATGAACCGAAGGCACTATTCTGTAAAACAGGATAGCCCTTGCATAACTCCGTCTTCAATTTCCTTTGGCATATATGATTCGCAACGGTTATGCCAATACAGAGTGGTTCTTTGGATAATAATCCAACCGGTCTCTCCATATTAACAACGTTAAAATGGTCAAAACTTCGATAGTCTGTGATTTAACTATCGAATAAAAATAGGTGTGCAAACAATGATATTATTTCCAAATGGAAATTATATCGATCAAACGTCATTCAACATTCATCTCTTTAGTTCATTAATTTACTTATCTCATGTTTCCCTACGTTCAATATTCCTTATTTTCTAAATTGGGAAAATATACGTTATTAACAATGGAAAACATTTCCATTTCTCGTTTTCTTTATTAGAAAACATTTCTGGTTTCTTATTTGGAAAACATTTCCAAAGCTTCTTCATTGGACTTAGACAGATGTTTAAACAAACCATCGCGATGCCAACTCAAACCATTTCCTTTTACTGCCGAACATTAACTATTCCTTAGTTAAAACGAAGCCAATTAAGTTGGGGTAGAACTACCTCTCAGACCTTAACTGAACAACATTTCTAACTTTGAAATTTGCAAAGTTCACTTTATATTTCTCTAACTAACTTCCTTACTTAACCCTCCTTCGAATACTTATATTCGATTGACTCCTTTTACTTAACTTTATTTGATTTAACTCTAACTCTATTGGATTAACACTGTTGGATTAACTCTATTTGACTAACGCTATTGATTTACTCATTTCACTTAACTCCTTTCGAATAAACTATATTCGATAATTCCTTTTAACTTTCTATTCGAATAACTATATTCGATTTACTCATTTGCTTCTATTCGAATAACTATATTCGATTTAACTCACTTGCTTCTATTCAAATCGATTAAACTAACATCGATTATCTCCTTTCAACTTTATTCTCTAATCGATTAACTAACATCGATTAACTTCTTTTTAACTTTAACACTAATCGATTAACTAACATCGATTAACTTCTTTTACTTTAACACTAATCGATTAACTAACATCGATTAACTTCTTTTACTTTAACACTAATCGATTAACTAACATCGATTAACTTCTTTCACTTTAACACTAATCGATTAACTAACATCGATTAACTTCTTTTACTTAACTACTAATCGATTAACTAACATCGATTAACTTCTTTTACTTAACTACTAATCGATTAACTAACATCGATTAACTTCTTTTACTAAACTACGTTTTCCGTTACAACTATTTCCTTTTTATAACGTTTACTTACCGTTACAAATATATCCTATTTATAACTTCTATTTACCGTTACAAATATATCCTATTTATAACTTCTATTTACCGTTGCAAATATATCCTATTTATAACTTCTATTTACCGTTACAAATATATCCTATTTACCGTTGCAAATATATCCTTTTCTATTTCTATTTATTTTCTAAATAAATATCCCTTTTATAAAACCGTGTTCGTTTTATAAATAATTCCTTTTATAAAATCCTGTGATTTTATAAAATTCCTTTATTTCAATATACATTGAAATACTTCTTTTTACATCCCAGTGTCTTTTATGATATTTACAATATCGAATAACAATGATCAACATCATTGCAACACACATAATCCATAACAGATTATATAACACATCATATATCACAATATATGAAAAACAGTAAAATAAATGTTGAGGAATCCAGTCGGATTCCTCCAACCTGTGTCCCTGCATCACAGATGTTAAACAATATATATAACATCACTTTCAGTTCTATATGATATATTCTGTTAAACAGAATCAATATAGAAAATTTAACTAACTGACTAGCAGTTCAATCAAACAGTCGACACACAGTCAATCAGCCAATATCTAACAGTTCTAAAAATACAACATGAAATTATAAACTGTTCAGAGTTAGTGAGATTTACTCACATTGGACGATCATCGTTAATAACGATAACCATCACTTGATTCAGACAGACAATTTATTTTCCTATAAATTGTAACGAGCTCTGATTCGCTTCCCGTCAGTTCCAAGGTGTAGCCACTGTCCATACGATCCCAACGGATCTTGTTTCGTCAGATTCTAGAAACCTCGGCCCATCCACATTAATACCCCCAACCTGTCAATGACCCTTCTTCCTGAACGAGATAACAAAGCCGGCTCCTCCTCCAAATGGCCATTGCGACTTTCTTCACCAACGACCGTTCAGCCACTAAATACACCGAAGTCCTTCTCCTTGAAACTTCAATCATTTCCACACCATATTGCCACCTTCGACACCCTTATACGGTCTCGCTCTTTAGGTAGCACACTTATTTTCTTCGCCCAGATTTTTACTTGACCAAAACAATACCCAAGCAAACTACTGATTAGTTCCTATTTGCCAAAACATTGACATGATTCCCTCAATTTCTTACTGTCGAAGCCCTCACCCAATCACACATTACCCATCTTCCCCCCCACTCAACATCAGACATTGAAACCCCCTCCAACATTCTCTACATCCTTCACTGCCTTCTATTACCATCATCACACCACTCAGTTGCAAAAATTCATCTCCTTCGAACTATACGCCCTCTTCACGCCCCCTGTACCCAACTAGTTTCTCCACACAACACCATAATACAAAACAAAATACACAACTAATCCCTTATTAAAACCTGTTAACTAACTCCTCAACGAATCACACTTCGTCCACTACAGTGCCTGCAACATACACTAATGCCAAATCTCACCAAAAGTTATCACCATCTCAACTCCTTAACAGTCCCTCCTTCAACTCAACCACGAAGACCATCCTCCAAACTCGCAGTCCCCTCAACATACAAATTTCCGTCCTCACTTGCACCCACCTCGGCTATCTCCACTCCATCGCATCGAACCAGAGGATCCACGAACTACTGGAACTCACGCGTTCCATTTCATCTGCAAACTGTCGATCTCCCCCAAACAAATATCGATCAGCGTAAAAATGATATGAGGGCGGAGAGAGACATGAGAGGATTCATATGTATTGAATTCGTGAAATTTTAGGAATTTATTTCCATTTGCTTTCGATTTTCTGAAGACGAGATTCATTTTCCTAGAATAAATGTTACGGCGGAAATCTCGTTTTACTTCTGAGGTTGGAAAATTAGGTTTAGGGTTAATAACGTTATTATATAGGGGAGCGAACGGATTGGTGAAGGCCAAGCTTTTGAGGCCACGGATATTGTATGGCTGAGAAGAATACAAACGTGGTCCTCTTTTAGTTTACTTAATAAGCTAGGATATTTTTGGTGTAAGGGTATACAAATGTTTATTTCCCTTAGGCAAAACGTGTTGCCTCTCGCCTACCAGTGATTTCCTTTACTGTGTAGTCTTTGGTTATCTTAGTTCTGAAGTAATAGGGAACAGGGATCGAAATAACAGCAGTGATACAAAGCTTGAGTGGAAAGGAAAAGAAATAATATACACTTGTATATGTTAGACTTTTATGGTACCCTTCTATATGAAACTCCATTTAAGTATGAACTGCAACGGACAGATATAAAAACACCATCGTGACGAGCGAGGTGTCCCGACTCCAGAAATATAATAATATCGGTAGATTAACTCATATTTTGAAACCCCAAAATCGCTTATTAAGGGTGCACAATACTCCAAATAAAAAGTCGCTTATTAAATTAATTAAAAATTACAGTAAAATTCTAAAAATTAAATTATCACTATGTCTCTAAAGAACCTTATCTAAATTCAAACACGATCTCTAGTTATATCGAATAAACCGATATGGTCGATAAACGATTCTATAGCGACTATTTTAAAATTTGATTTAGATATATCTCAAAATCTACACGACGAAATCCTGATTTTTCTCTTCCACTAGAAAGATATACTCCACCAGCTCCATACGTTTCTTGTTTCACAGAAATCCGGCATAAATGGAATCCTGTACATTCAGTTGAAGTTCGAATCGCCAAATTACGAACTGCAACGCCATTTCAAGCTCGTTTATAATTATATTATAAACTATACGTTCAACTGTCGACAATTTAATATATTCGTTATTCAAATTCAATTCCAAACTGAATTAAATATCACAGATGATCCGGTTCACACCATATCGTCATTTCGACCATTCAGAATTAAATATATTATTTAATTTATTATTTTAATTAAATATTCATCATTATTTAATTCCACGACCATTTAATTCACTATATCACTATTAATATAATTAAATAAATTAATTATAATACCTCTGCCAATGCGGGTCATTACAATCTCCTTCTAGTTGTGTATTGTATTATTTTCCGCTGCGATATATTTAAATGTAATTTAAATCTCTGATATTTCTGTGTAATATTCATTTATACTCTGTATATTCTTGTAATCTGATGCATTGTTGTAATATGCAATGAAATGTTCTTCTGTATGCGTTCTACTTTGTCGTGTTCTCAAACGATAGGGCGTTTCGAACGGCCTGGATCGGTTTAGCGACTGGTTCGGACCGAGCGAAATTCCTTGCCATCACAGTTGGTATCAGAGCTTTGGTTTACAAAGCTCAGAGAACAAGGCACATTAGAACCATACGAAAGAATTCATCGGATATTGGGTTAGTAATATCCAATGGGAATGACTCGTTAGAGATAGGATCAGTAGTATCCTAGAACGAGTGTGAAGAGTATATTTTGAAAATGAAAACCAATTTTGTTTTGAAAATTTAAATCACTTAATCGTATTTGATTATTTATTTATATTGATTAGGACAGTCCAATATATAAAGATTTTGCGTATGCGCCTGGCTAGCGTCTATTCGAAGTTTTAATATACTGGATAGATATAGAATCACGCTCTAGTCGCCCGGAGATGGTTCTGATGATAGTTCGAACATCATCAGAATTGGTATTCGTGTTTCGAAGGTGTGATATCTATATATTTCCTATTGACTGGTGTGAGAACCAAAATTGGATAGGGCCTATGGTTGTGATTTGGCATCAAAAACATGATTTTCTTTATATGTAGTAAAATTTATGAATTTGAAACGTTAATCCACTAATTGATTGATGTTTGTGTTGTTTGTTTATTTGTTTGCTAATTTTTAGCCATTTAGCCTAATTGAAACAAATATTGAATTGTATTGAAAATTGGTTGCGTTTGCTTGCATATACATATACTTACATTGAACAGGTCATAGCAAGGAGGCTAGAACAGAGAATAAAATTTGTTTGCCCGACAAATAGGTACATGTTTACTACATAATTTACTGTTTTGTTTGGGTGATGATGATTTTGTGAGCCTATTGGCTAGCCGCTTGGCTTTTTCTTTTTCTTTTTCTTTTTGAGATCTGAAGGACCGGGGAAGCTATTTGAAATTCCCCGATGCTCCCGGTGCAGGGGAGGTTATGGCGAAATTTTTCGAAAATTTAGGGTGTTAGCCAAATTTTTGAAAATTTGAAAATTCTCAGAAACTAAAGAGTTGGAGAATGGAAGCCGGATCGAACGTAGAGTTGAATAATCAAACCACTTTCGACTTTGTTCCTTTTCGGGGACGAAAAGTTTTAAGTGGGGGAGATTGTAACAACCCGAAAATCTGGGCCAGTTTAAAATTTTTATTTTGGCAATTTTAGCGAATTTTGATTATTTAAAATGAATTATTTTAAATAATATCGACGTGAAATTTATTTTGAATATAATTCGAACGTATATATTATATACGTCATCGTTAGAATATATAATAATTATATATAATTATAAAAGGAATAGAAAATGGCGCGGTAGTTCGAAAATTCGATTTCTAATTTCAAATGAATATACAGAATTCAATATAAGTCAGAATTGAACGAAACAAGAAATATTTGAATCTGTATAACTATATCTTTGTAACGAAGTTAACAAACTGAGATTTCATCTTAGAAATGATAAGATATGTCCAGTTTAAAATTAGAAATAGTCGCCGTGGAATTAATATATATTTTCATATATATAAGGCCCTTAAAAATGGACATTTTGCAAACGACCTCGGATTTCGACGAAACCAGTTTTGTTGGGTCCGTGTTGTTAAGTTATTGCTAGGTTTCAAATTTCATAATTTTTCGAATCAATATGTGAGCGTGGCAAAGGAAAACGCGTTTGACCAGTTTCAGTTGTTTTTAATCGACTGGAAATTGGCCATTTTTCTAACGGTCTCAGAATTCGACGAAACTAGTTTTGTTAGGACCGTATCGTCAATACGAAGCTAGAGAATATTTTTCTGGAATTTTTCTAGTTAGTATGTGACCTCGGTAAATTGAAATGTGCGTTCAAATTTAAAATATAAAGGATTTATATTTTGATTTTGACAGAAACTAATCGAAACAGATGAATTGGCTTGAGTGGCATATTCCGTTGTGTTCGGGATGGGGGTAAAACGCTATAGACGACAGTCTGCGGGTTCGATTTCGAAGTTGAAATAAAAAGTTGCTTTTTAGGATTAAATTAAATAAATAAAAAGGTCAACTCCCTCCTTTATCTTCACCCCCCCCCCTAAACGATCTACTTCAGATCTAAAAAAAATAAAAAAAATAAAAATCCGGAGCTCCCCAAATCCGTCGCCCACCTCGTCGCTGGCTACCCAGCGCCCCGCCGCCGCCATCGTCAGCCATCCCTGCGACCACAACACCCCCTACGACCTCCTCTCTCTCTCCCCATGTCCATTCACGAACCTCGAGCCACAGCATCCCAAAATCGTCGAACCCGCCCCGAAGCACCGCCTAGCCCCACACCTCGACTTGCCGCGACCCCTGCACCCTTCCCCGACGACCTGCACCCCTCCACCACCACCTGAAGCCGACTTTGGGACCCCCCCCTCGAAGTTCAACAGCAAAGGCCTCCCTCAGCCACCGATGAACACAATAACCCCCCCTTTCCTTCTAAGGTGAGTTTTATTTCGTTTTAATTCTTAGTTAGTTAACTTAATTTAAATAATTGAAAAAAAAAATCAGTTTTCTTTTATTTATTTAAGCAAAGGTCTGATTTTTAATTAGCAAAGGAAAATTAGATTTTTGCCTATACGAAGTTGTGATTTTTATCGAACAAAGCTTTGATTTTTAAATCGAAGTAAAAATAGAATTTTTATATATTGAACTTCGATAGAAAAATAGAATTTTTATATATTGAACTTCGATAGAAAAATAGAATTTTTATATATTGAACTTTGATAGAAAAATAGGATTTTTATATATTGAACTTCGATAGAAAAATAGGATTTTTATATATTGAACTTCGATAGAAAAATAGAAAAATAGAATTTTTATATATTGAACTTCGATAGAAAAATAGAATTTTTATATATTGAACTTCGATAGAAAAATAGAATTTTTTTATATTGAACTTCGATAGAAAAATAGAATTTTTATATATTGAACTTCGATAGAAAAATAGAATTTTTATATATTGAACTTCGATAGAAAAATAGAATTTTTATATATTGAACTTCGATAGAAAAATAGGATTTTTATATATTGAACTTCGATAGAAAAATAGGATTTTTATATATTGAACTTCGATAGAAAAATAGGATTTTTATATATTGAACTTCGATAGAAAAATAGGATTTTTATATATTGAACTTCGATAGAAAAATAGGATATTTATATATTGAACTTCGATAGAAAAATAGGATTTTTATATATTGAACTTCGATAGAAAAATAGGATTTTTATATATTGAACTTCGATAGAAAAATAGGATTTTTATATATTGAACTTCGATAGAAAAATAGGATTTTTATATATTGAACTTCGATAGAAAAATAGGATTTTTATATATTGAACTTCGATAGAAAAATAGGATTTTTATATATTGAACTTCGATAGAAAAATAGGATTTTTATATATTGAATAGCGAAGTAAAATTCGATTTTTACATATGTAGTGAAAGCGGACAACGAGAGCGACAAAGGGCGAGTTGGCGAAGAAGATTTATATCAATGAAGTGCCGTGGAGCTAGGATAGCAATAGGTGATAATTTCTCACCTTTCAATTTCTTTTTCTAGTTATATATATACTAGGATGCAGACGGTGCTTAGTAGCACCCGACACAATCGTCCACAGACCATGGACTTGTTTGTTTGGTTGCATAGATTAGTTATACGATGTGATTTGAAATTGGTTGTTTGGTGATTTTAATTGATGTGTGAATGGCGTGGGCCTTCACTAGACCGGGGATAAGGCTAGGCCTCGTCCCGTTTCTAGTATCGTGCCGTTATGCCGCCGAAATTTTCTAAAATATGTTAGAAAAATAAAAATATCATTTTATTTAAAGAATGAACTGAATAGAAATTCATATGTTGGAATAAAATGTTTTATCGTTAAAAATATAATTTTTAACGTGAATGTGAATAAATAAATATTCATTTACAAACCGGACGGTTTGTTTATGTACACCTATTTGAAGGACATTGATTGGGTCGATAAATTTTACACATCGCCCAACTGCACAAATAAAATATTTGTTTGATTGTTTGAAACCCCACATGGGTGTTAGGATGAAATATGTAGTTCACTCATCCTAATTGATTAAATATGTCGATCGATTGATTGACAGGCTGTTATAAGCGTTGAATATCTATATTTGATGCTTATACAGTGTAGTGCACTTTGGTTGATGGTTGATTATTGTTCAACGCTATTATATACATGTGTTGTATGGAAATCCATATAATTAACTTTATATGGTAATTGATTGGGCCTCATTCCAATTTGAAAAATAAAGAATATTATAAAATAAAAGTTCATGTGTTGACAGTACTCATTCATTGAGATTGGTCATGTGTTGAACGAAATATTTTAGTAATAAAATTTACATCTTTATCATTATAAAATAAAAGTTCATGTGTTGACAGTACTCATTCATTGAGATTGGTCATGTGTTGAACGAAATATTTTGATAATAACGACTATTTTGAAAAAGAAATATTTGAAATAGAATATTTGAAAATAGAAATATATGAAGCCGTGTTGATTAGATTGACGCCATTTTGACGTGAACGATATTTATATCGATTTTATTCATTTTAAAATGAATATCGAAAAATGAATTGAATTGAAAACGATTTCGAAAGGAATTGAAAACGAATTCAAATTGAATTGAAAGCGAATTGAAAATGAATTGAAAACGATTTCGAAATGAATTGAATTGAAAACAAATTCAAATTTAATTGAAAATGAATTGAAAACGATTTCGAAATGAATTGAATTGAAAACGAATTCAAATTTAATTGAAAATGAATTGAAAACGATTTCGAAATGAATTGAATTGAAAACGAATTCAAATTTAATTGAAAATGAATTGAAAACGATTTCGAAATGAATTGAAAACGATTTCGAAATGAATTGAATAGAAAACGATTTCGAAATGAAATGAATTGAAAACGATTTCGAAATGAATTGAATAGAAAACGATTTCGAAATGAATTGAATTGAAAACGAATTCAAATTGAATTGAAAACGAATTCAAATTGAATTGAAATTTGAATTGAATAGAAATGAATTTTAAAACGAATTTACAAAGAAGAATTCAATTTTGCTTTGAATTGAAATGGAAGTTGAAATAGATTTTGAAACGAATTTTAAAACTATTTATATAATTCGTTTTAAATAGAAATCGACGAAATATATATTATATATATATAATATAATGGCCTGAATAGAACGCGCCGCGCCACGGCAGTTCGTGAATTTCGACCATTTATTTCAAACGGACATTACGGGAGATCCGACCGTCGGATTCTCCTAAAACCGGAACCGTTGGGTTCGTATCGAAAAGAGCTTTCTAATGAAGGTTAGAAATTTGAAATCTAACGGTTGGATTTGGAGATACGTCCAAATCAAATTCGAAAAAGGTCGCTGTAAGTGCAGTTCGATGGCCGTTGATGGAAATCGACTGTACGGGCCTTGATAAAATTATTAAAAATAGTAATAATTTGTGTAAAATCATAAGAAATGATTTAGAAAGAATTGGGATGAAAAACTCCATATTTGAAAAGATAAAAATAGATTTTTTATCGAAATGAACTAGTTTTGAACTAGAAATATAATTCTATTTATTTTTAAATAAATAAATTGAATTCGAAAAGGGTTTTAAAAATAACCAAAATTTCCAATGATTGCATTGGAATGGATTTGAATCGAAATTGTCTTCGGAATATTTCGATGTTGGAATTCGTGATTATACAGATGTTGTTATGGAAATTTGAAAGATATATATTTATATCGTTATTTCAAATACGACATTTGTTAGTCGTAGAATTTGATATTGAATATAAGCCGATATATTTTCTATTCAGAGCCTTATATTGAATATCGAATGTGATTTGGGTTTGTCGTGAATGGTGTCTTCACTAACACTGTCCTTGAACCCAGTTGAGAAAGGATTAAATCTTTTTAATTAGATTTAATGAAGTGTACCAATTAAATAATATTTAATTGGAATTGAATTGATATTGATTTTTGGGTTTATCGTGAACAGTGTTTTAAATAACACTCGTTCTTTAACCCGATAATTAATGAATATGATTTTGGGTTTATCGTGAACCGTGTTTTAAATGACACTGATTCTTTAACCCAGTCAAAGATTAAAACTAAGTGGAGTTTTAATGAATCTTTAATTAGATTGAAATAATCGAAATGGAGTATCACCGGTTTTGCTCCAGGCGTTAGTTAAATCTTTAATTAGATTTGAACGCGAAATGGTAATTGAATTTACCGATAACACCGTGGTGTTAGATATGAAGTATTACCAGTTTTACTTCATGGGATGAATAGGTTGGGATTGGGAAATTAAAATAAATGATTACTTCGATAAGGTTCGCTAATCCCGACTAGTTTGAATTGAGATTCAAAAATAGAATAAAGAATAAATTCAAGGAATTTATCTTGGATAAAATTAATGGGAACATTTCCCTATGAATGTGAAATTTAGAAACTAACTGTCGGTTGGCCAAGCAGAATGGTTTTCTGGATATTGATCTGATGTTGGTTTCGGCCTTCGGGGTTAATGTTTGGGGAATTATTCTCTTGATTAATTTACGGTTAGTGACTGATGAATTGGAATGAGGCGTATGTTATGTTTGTGTAACACTTATTTAAAATATACGCGAGTTATTTAGAAAGACCGGGTTTATCCCATTCTGAATAACTGATTCGACGTGGTGTCGAAGATGAAGACGGTGGTCGAAGACCGGAAGTCTTCACGTCGTTTGGGTAATTACTGATGATCTTGATTGGGCTGTACACCCAAGAAGATGGAAACAGTTAGTGATCGTCCAGACGTGCTTGGAGATCCATAGATATGCGGGGTACTAGGTGCCTCCGGTTTCGTTCAGACCCAGAACGGACTTGTAAATGGACTGTGTGTCTGACATTGGATTTTAGTCCGTGTGATCGATCTCTATTAAATATATATCTGCTTGGCGGCGGAGAATTTATTCTCTTGCTTAACGCCCTTCTCTGAGACGTACGAGCTCAGGGGTTATATATTGATGGATATCAAACGCATGGAGTGAATTGCCTGTGTGGCATGCCTAAGTGGCAATTGATCGAGGCTTCTATTGAAAAGCAAAGTCTTGTGGTGATGATCAAAGCACGGCCTTTGTGGCGTAGCTTTGGGTAACGTTTACCTCGCGAGTTTCACACCCGGTATGAACCAAAAACGGGAGACGGACCTCAGGGAGGACTTGCGTTTCTTTCTAGCTAAAAAGTGGCGTCAGTGGTTTTACACGCCCTGACGAGTTTGACTTATGTGGTTGTTGCTGTTGCGAGGCGCCTCGGTTTGATCGGACGATCCGGGTCCGATGGAGTCATTTGTTGGCTCATTTACGCCCCATAGGGCGGAGAGACGTAGTGTTCAGGCATAATAATCCACATCGGTGGACCGGCCCTGTCGCTCCAAGGCTTGCCTGCGCGCTTGCCTGAGACATGGGCTAGATTGTCTCGAATCGGTTGAGGACTATCTTTTGCCTCGGTTCATAGACGGAAATCCAATTTCCAAATACGTGACATTTGCGGTTTTAATTGTAGAACTAGTATGGCGACATGATATATGGTACCCATGCCGCCTATGATTGATACTTATGATTTGAAGTTGTTTTATACACTATGCACTTATGATAGTATCAAATGATTTGTTTTTAAACGTATCAAGCATTCTTGGCTGTTATAAGGGAAAACCCTATCCCCCGGCTTGCGTTGCATTGTGTGATAGGACCTGGGTCTTATAACAGCTTCATTTTTCTTTATTTAGCATTGCGCTGTTTTGTTTTATGCACTGGTATTCTTGGGAGGAAACCCGTTCCGTGTTATACGGCGTGGTCCCTTGATTTACCTAATGATTTAAAATAAAGATTAATAACTGTTTTAGTTCTCACACCAGTCACATGACTGACCTGGAGTTTATTGTTTTAACCTAAACTCTGGGTGCCCTTATTTTGACACGGGCAGCTAGTAGTTTTGGTTTTGCAGATTTATATTCACAGGATCCTGGTTTACAGCTGGAACGATATCCGGAAAGCTTTGTATCCGTATATCTCCTTCTAGTTGTGTATTGTATTATTTTCCGCTGCGATATATTTAAATGTAATTTAAATCTCTGATATTTCTGTGTAATATTCATTTATACTCTGTATATTCTTGTAATCTGATGCATTGTTGTAATATGCAATGAAATGTTCTTCTGTATGCGTTCTACTTTGTCGTGTTCTCAAACGATAGGGCGTTTCGAACGGCCTGGATCGGTTTAGCGACTGGTTCGGACCGAGCGAAATTCCTTGCCATCACACGGATTCTCCTAAAACCGAAGCCGTTGGATTCGTTTCGAAAAGAGCTTTACACTGAATATGAGAGATTTGAAATCTAAAAGTTGGATTTGGAATTATGTCCAAATAAAATTTGGAAAAGGTCGTTGTAAGTGCAGTTCGATGACCGTTTATGGAAATCAACTAAAAGGGCCTTAATAAAATTATTAAAAACATTAATAATTTGTGTAAAATCATAATAAATGATTTGGAAAGAATTTGGATGAAAAATTCCACATTTGAAAAGATAAAAATATATTTTTATCAAAATGAACTAGTTATTAACTAGAATTATAATCCAATTATTTTTAAATAAAATAAATTGGACTTGTGAATGGTTTTAATTTAACTAGAAATTCCAATATATGAATTGGAATGGATTTGAATCGAAATTATCTTCGGAGTATTTCGATATTGGGTTTCGTGATTATACGGACATTGTGGAGGAATTTGGAATATACATATATATATCGTTATTCCCAATACGAGCTTTTTTGATTTCAGAATTTGATATTGAATATAAGCCGATATAATTTCTATTCAGAGCATTGTATTTAATATTAAATTGGATATTGGGTTTGTCGTGAATGATGTCTTAAATAACACCATTTTTAAACCTAGTTGAGAAAAGAATAAATCTTTTAATTAAAATTTAATGAAGTTTTCCTATAAATTAATATTTAATTGGAATTGAGTAAAAGAATTGGATTTTGGGTTTGTCGTGAATGGTGTCTTAAATAACACTGTTCTTGAACCTCGTATGAAAAGAATAAATCTTCTAATTATGATTATTAGAGTTTCTAGTTAATTAACATTTAATTGGAATAAAATGGAATGTGAATTGGGTTTATTGTGAACTGTGTTTTTAAAGACGTTCGTTCTTTAACCAGATTTAAAATGAAATGTGATTTGGAATTAAAAAATCTCTTTATTAAGATTTAATGGGATTTTCCAAAGTAAAGTTTTCGAATTTAATATATTAAATTGGAACTGAATGGAACTCGATTTGGTAATAGTCAAAGTGAGCTTCTGTGGAGGAAGTCTGTTAATGTATATGGAATTTAAGAGGCTTTTTCGTTATCCCTTTTATATTATTAGTCAGATACAGAAATTGATATCGATTATATATTGATCTCTTTCCCGTGATGATTCCATAATTAGTGGAATATGGTTTTGGGTTTATCGTGAACTGTGTTTTAAAAGACGTTGGTTCTTTAACCCAGTGAAAGACAGGATTACATGTCTAACATTGTATTTCGAACTGTATTGTTGATCTCTATTAAATATATATTTGTTTGGTGACGGAGAATTTATTCTCTTGCTCAACATCCGTCTCTGAGACGTACGAGCTTAGAGGTTATACATCGCCAGAAATCAATGGTACGGTGTAGATTGACGATGCGACATGTTTGATTTCCCAAAGTTAAATAATCATTAATATTGATTTTTGTGAAGATTAAAACTAAGTGGAGTTTTAATGAATCGTTAATTAGATTAAAATGTGAATGTGATAATTTAAATTATCAAATTTGTGAAATGATCGAGATTGGAGTATCACAGTTTTACTCCAAGCTATAGTTAAATCTTTAATTAGATTTGAACGAGAAACAGTAATTAATTTTACCAATAACACTATGGTGTTAGATATGGAGTACTACCAGTTTTGCTCTATGGGATGAATAGGTTGGGATTGGGAAATATAATAAATGATTACTTCGGTAAGATTCGCTAATCCCGACTAGTTTGGAAAACCATAATTTGGTTTAAAATGTGAAAATAATATTCGAATAAAAGTATATTCAAGATTGGAATAAGGCATATGTTGTGTTTTTATAGCACTCATTTACAAGATACTCGAGTTATTCAGAAAGTCCGGGTTTATGCCCATTCTGTATATCTGATTCGACGATAAGTCGATGATGAAGACGGTGGTTGAAGATCAGAGGTCTTCACATCGTCGGGAAGATTACTGATATCTTGATTGGGTTGTACACTCAGGACAAGGTAATAAGTGGTGATCGTCCAGACATACTTGGAGATCGACCGGCTATGCGAGGACCTCTCTCCTGTATTGGACATATAGGACGAGAAATAAGGTGCCTCCGGTTTCGTTCAAACCCAGAACGAACTTGTAAATGGATGTGTATCTGACATTGGAATTTATATAGTGTTGATTGATCTCTATTAAATATATATCTGTTTGGCAGTGGATAATTTATTCTCTTGCTTAACGTCCTTCTCTGAGACATATGAGCTCAGAGGTTATATATCGATAGACATTAGTCATATGGCGTGAATTGCCTGTGTGGCATGCTGAGATGCAAATGATCAAGGCTTCTGTTGAAAAGCAGAGTCTTGTGGTTGATGATCAAAGCACGGCCTTAAATGGCGTAGCTTTGTGTATAGCGTTAATTCGCGAGCCTCACACCCCGGTATGAACCAGAAACGGGAGAGGATCCGGGGAGAACATGCGTTTCTTTCTAGCTAGGAGTGGTGTCATGTTTGGAGTCCAGACATTTTACTCATGTGGATGTTGCTTATTACTTGATGGATAGTGAGGTACCTTAGATATATCGGTCACTACAGGGCCGATGGATATGATGGTCGACATACTGACCAGGTTTATGACCCATAGGACAGGGAAACGCATTGTTCAGTTATTACTAATCATCGATGGGTGACCGGCCCTGTAGCCCTTAAGGGTCGATGCGTTCTGATCCTGAAACATGGGATAGATTGTCTCGAATTTGGCAAGGATGATCCCTTGCCTTGGTTCATGATGGAAATCCAACTTCTATACGAAATATCGGTTTTAATTGTAGAGCCTAGTATAGCGACATGATATATGGTACCCATGCCATCTATGATCGATACATTTATATTTGAAGTTGTTTTTAACACTATGCAGTTATAAAAGTATCAAATGATTTGTTTTAAAATGTACCAAGCATGTTTGGCTATTATAAGTGAAAACTCTATCCTCCGGCCTGCGTTGCATTGTGTGATGGGACCCGAGTCTTATAGTAGCTTCATTTTTAAAAAAACATTGCGTTGTTTATAAACTGTTTATGTACTGGTATTCTTGGGAGAAAACCCGTTCTATGTTATACGGCGTGGTCCCTTGATTTACTTTATTTTTAAAGTAAAGTTTTAAATAACTGTTTTAGTTCTCATACCAGTCCCATGACTGACCTGGAGTTTATTGTTTTAACCTAAACTCTGGATGCCCATATTTTCTACACGGGTAGCTTTGGTTTTGCAGATTTCTATTTCCGGATCATGGATTTACAACTGGAATTATATTCGGAAAGTGTTGTATCCGTGTATTTCTTTAAGTTGTGTTATGTATTATTTTTCCGCTGCTATGTAATGTATTTTAATCTCTAATATTTTTCTGATGTATATTATTTATTCATACTCTGTTATATTCTTGTACTCTGATGTAAATTATTGTTATAATAATGAAATGTTCTGTCGTTTGTGTTCTGATTTGTCATGTTCTCAACTCAATCCGGACTTTCCCGTAAGGGCGAGTTATGGTCACTTCATGAAATATATGAACAACTTCGAGTTGTTAATCTTTATTGAACTTCTGGTTCAAATAATATATAACAATTTCAAGTTTGTTAAACTGTATTGAACTTCTGGTTCAACTGTACTGAACTTCTGTTTCCATTGTATTGAACTTCTGGTTCCACTATATTGAACTTCTGGTTCCACTGTATTGACCTTCTGGTTCAAATAAAATATATAAACAACTTCAAGTTGTTAAAATTTATTTTCCAATGCAATATGTAAGTATAAATATATAAGAAAGATACAACTCATTTTGAAAATTGTGCAATCTTTAGATATCAATTTTATTAATGTTATTATTTCACAAAGTTTCAATAAAGCTTCAGGCTTTTAAATTATGAAGTATTTCAAGTTCATTGATTAAGGAACTTCAAGTTCCTATGCATATATATACACATACATATGCATATCAAGTTTATTAATTTATGTTGAACTTCTAGTTCTTAATCTTTTAACATACTTTTAATTTAGAAGCTTTTACATTCTTGCTAATTGTCAAGATTTCAAACTATAAACTTCATCAAAAAGTTTCTTTTTTTAATAATCCAGTACTTCAGGTCTCAGATCCGAGTTACACAACTTTTCCATTACATTAAATATTAGTTGCCAAATACATTGATTAATAATACATACGACTAAACTTAGTCCAAGCACAAACATACATCATCTAACTTACAATAACAAATGATTTTAATACATTTATAATAATATGGCAATACAATGTATAATACCATAATGATACATTTAATGTTTACTATAAAAATAACGGAAATAACCATTATACGTCTAAATATGTGAATCAAATTAATAAATTTTACTTAAATCGACAGAATAAATTTTGGATCTAGCTACAGTATTGATCAAAGACAAAACTGAAATAAACAACTTATAGTTGTACTGCATTTCTCAATAATCAAATTTTCCAAAATTTCATATATACGCATAATATATGATCGAGAATTGAGTAGAAATGTATAATTATAGAACTGAGATTTTACATTCTTTAATATTAATGATTCTAAAAACTTGCAGTTCTATACATTAAATTAACAAATATAAAAATTACATGCTTTAGATTCAAATTATACAATCCATATAAAAATCTTTTAGATCTTTCTATTCATATCAAAATTATCTCTTACCATTATAGAAACTGTAGGTTCTAAATTTTCCATTTTTATAACAAAAATTGCTTTTGCATATACTTTAGATATTTAAGATCAATATTTAAATCTTAACTTATGGTCTTAGAGATGCATATTTTCTTTAGTCATTAAATTTGAATCATCATCTTTCTCATTTGCATATGAACTTCAGGTTCTTCATTTGCATATGAACTTCAGGTTCCTCATTTGCATATGAACTTCAGGTTCCTCATTTGCATATGAAATTAGGTTCCTTATTTGGAAAAAAAATTGTATATGAACTTTTTCTACAAAATTTTTATCATTTTTAATTGTAGAAATCTCTTCTGAAGATATTTTATTATTTTCAAATAAAAAGATCTCTTCTAGAGATATTTTACCATTTCCAAATATACAAACATCCTCTAAACATATTTTGTTATCACTGCTTCTGGGATGAACTTATCTCCTCTAGAGATAAATATATACAAACTATTGAAATGTCATATCTATATACAAAAATACATATCAAACCTTAAATGCAGTAACAAAATCAAGTTCATTAAATAAAAATAAGATTCAAGAGAGAAAAGAAATCACTATTTCTAAAGTGTATGATAATTTTTCAAGGAATATATCTTTTATTTATGTAATTGCAATGCAACAAAAAAATTTCTAACATCTCATCTAGGATGTTGGATTTGATATACGAAATTAAATCTCTAAAACATCTCTTCAAGAGATTAATATGCATACTATATCTTCAGGATATTCAGTTAATATAAACTGTACATGAAAGATGTCAGTTAGTGGAAATCCATTTAGAGATTTTCTATTGAATTCAATGTTATTGTCACATTTTATAATGTGTATCTCTTTTAGCTTCTTTTGGAAGTAAAATCTTTTTATGTCACAACTTTTAAGAAAGCTTCGGTCTTCAATTTTTTTTTCTTCAACATATGAACTTTAGGTTCATATTATTTCAAATTCCAAAGAATTAATATACTTTATGATTCTTCATTTGTTTATTTTTCATAATTCATTTTTTCGTGATAGAAAAATATTAGATCTGAAATTAATACAATCTTCTAGATACGTATTATATTTACATTTTTTCTCTAAGAAAAATGCAACATTTCTTCCGGAAATATGAATTATGTAACAAAATCAAATTAAATTCAATGAATTTATCCCAATAGAGAAGAACAAAAATTTGTCGAATCCAAAAGGATAAATTACTACAATCAACATCTCATGTAGGGACCTCAAATGTATATAATTTGAATATAATTTTGAGATCAACAGTATGATTACATAAAAAACAGATCTATTGTAACAACCTGGAAAATCAGAACCAATTTAAAAATTTTATTTTGGCAATTTTAATTAATTTTGAAATTTTAAAATGATTTATTTTAAATAATAACGACTAAAAATTTATTAAATTGAAGTTAGAATGAATAAAATTATTTTAATTATATAACGAGCCTGAAATGGCACGGTAGTTTGAAAATTCGATTTCAAATTTCAATTGAATGTACAGGATGCAAAAGAAATCAAATTTCAGTAAAACCAGAAATATTTGAACCTGATTGAATATATCTTTCCAACGAATGTGAAAAATCCAGATTTCAAAATGGGAATAAAAATTTATGTCCAGTTAAAAATTCAGAATAGTCGCTATGGAATTTTATATAATATATAGCCCTTAAAAATAGCAATTTTGCAAACGACCTCTGTTTTCGATGAAACTACTTTTGTTGGATCTGGAATGTCAAATTATTGCTAGATTCTAATTTTCATAGTTTTTGGAATCAATATGTGAGTGTGGTAAATTTAAACGTGTTTGGTCAATTCAGTTTGAATTTAATCGACTGGAAAATGACCGTTTTACAAACGGTCCCCAAATTCGACGAAATTAGTTTTATTAGGACCGTATCGTCAAAACAGAGCTAGATTTATTTTTTTGGTAATTTTTGGAGTTAGTATGTGGCCCCAGTAAATTAAAATGTACGTTAAAGTCAATATTGAACGTTATATTTTAATTTTGAAAAAAAACTAATCGAAACAGTCGAATTGGCTTACGGGACATATCCCATTGTGTTTGGAATGGGTGTATTTAGCTAGGGCCGATAGTTGTTGGGTTTGATTTAGAGTTCGAATATGAAATCCACTTTTTGGAATTTAATTGAATAAGTAATATATTAATTTATATATACCCTTCCCTTCATAACCCTAATCCCCAAATTCATTACCCCGTTTAAAACCTGTTCAGCCCCCTTCCTCAAATCACGCCGCCGCTTCCCCAATGGCCACCGCACCTGGCTGCGGTCCCCCCTCCCACCTCCGACGATGGCCCCCCCTCCCCCTAGCTTTCCCTACCCCTAGCTCCTCCTCCCCCGAGCTCTTCCTCCCTCTTCTCGGCCCTCTTTCCCCTAACTCTCCCCAAAAAACGAACGAAAATCACCCAAGACCCATTTCCGCCGCCACCCTCCCTCACGTCAGCCGCTACCTCAACACCCCCTTCGGCCTCCTCCACCATGTCATCACCATGTTGGACCCCTTCTTCCGATCGAGAAGAAAATGTGAGCTTTTTTTTTATTTTTCTATTTTTTATATATATGTGATTAGAAATGAGATTTTTTTATGTATGAATCACATAAGATTAGAAAAGAGATTTTTATATGAAAAGCATAATAAAAATATGATTGTTATTGTCTAGAGTAGTAAATAAAATATGATTTTTATTGTCTAGAGTAGTAAAAAAAATATGATTTTTATTATCTAGAGTAGTAAATAAAAATATGATTTTTATTATCTAGAGAAGTAAATAAAAATATTATTTTTATCTTCTAGGGTTGTAAATAAAAATAGGATTTTTATATAACTAGCATTGAAATAAAAATACGATTTATATATATAATACCATTATAAAAATATGATTTTTATTATATGAATAACAATTAAAAATGTGATCTTTTATATATATATCGTAATATAAAAATGCAATTTTTAAATATATAAACATAATATTAAAAATGTGATTTTTACTATGAACAACGTGAAAAAGATTGCGTTGGAATTTCGGGCAAATCCAAACTGTTCAGAAATTCAGAAATAAAACTAGAGGAGTGGATCCCAAAGGTGAGAACTTCTCAAACTAATCTTATTTTCTAGTTAAATATATATACTAGGATGCAGATGGTGCTTAGAAGCACCCGACACCTTTGATTGAAACCATGGATGTATGTGACACGACCCGAACTTCCCCGTGAAGGAAAGCACGGATGGCGTTGAGAACAACACACATCGGAACGCAAACAGAAGAATATTTCATTGTTTATTACAACAATTCCTCCAGAATACAAGAATATACAAAGCATGAATAAATATTACACAGAAAATATCAGAGATTTAAATTACATAGAAGCGGAAAAATAATACAAAACACAACTGAAAGTAATACACGGATACAGAGCTTTCCGAGCATCGTTCCAGCTGTAAATCAAGATCCTGTGAAAATAAAATCTGCAAAACCAAAACTACTAGCTGCCCGTATCGAGAATAAGGGCACCCAGAGTTTAGGTTAAAACAATAAACTCCAGGCCAGTCATGTGACTAGCATGAGAACTAAAACAGTTATTTAAAACTTTACTTTAAAAGAGAGTAATTCAACGGACCACACCATATAACATGGAACGGGTTTCCTCCCAAAAATACCAGTGCATAGAATAAACAACGCAATGCTTTTTCGAAAAATGAAGCTATTATAAGACCTAGGTCCCATCACACAATGCAACGCAAGCCGGAGGATAGGGTTTTCCCTTATAATAGCCAAACATGCTTGGTACGTTTAAAACAAACCATTTTGATGCTATTATAGTGTAAAGTGCCAAAACAACTTCAATCATAAATATCAATCATCAACGGCATAGTATCTCATGCTACTATGTCGCCATACTAGGCTCTACAAATAAAAACGAAATATTACGTAATGGAAATTGGATTTCTGTCATGAACCGAGGCCAGGGGAAAGCTCCTCACCGCTTCGAGACACTCTAGCAAATGTCTCAGGACTACTCTCTCTGGGTAACCCTTGGATGCTTCAGGGCCGGTCCACACTCACGTTAGTGGATTAGTATTCCTGAACACACGTTTCCCGGTCCTAACAGACCTAAAATCGAGGCGCCTCATTCCAACAACCACATAGGTAAAAATATATATAAATGTCAGCCAGTTTAAGCACTGACACCACTCATAGCTAGAATGAAACGTCGTGCTCTCCCTGCAGTCCTTATCCCGTTTTTGACTCATACCGAGGTGTCAGGCTCGCGAATCCACGCTATACACAAAGCTGCGCCACTTAGGCCGTGCTTTGATCATCAACCACAAGACTTTGCTTTTCAATAGAAGCCTTGATCATCCGCCTTTTAGGCATGCCACACATGCAATTCACTCCATGCGACTGATGTCCATCGATATACAACCTCTGCGCTCGTACGTCTCAGAGAAGGGCGTTAAGCAAGAGAATAAATTCTCTGCCGCCAAACAGATGTATATTTAATAGAGATCAATCAACACAGAATAAAATCCAATGTCAGACACACAGTCCATTTACAAGTTCGCTTTGGGTCTGAACGAAACCGGAGGCACTTTCCTCGCATATCCATCGATCTCCAATTACGTCTAGACGATCACCAACTGATTCCCTCATCTTGGGTGTACAGCCCAATCAAGATCATCAGTAATCACCCAAACGATGTGAAGACCTCTGGTCTTCAACCACTGTCTTCGCCTTCGACTTATCGTCGAATCGGTTATTCAGAATGGGTATAAAACCGGCCTTTTCGAATAATCCGCGTATATTATAAACAAATGTTACAAAAACGCAACATATGCCTCATTCCAATTCATCAGTCACTAGCAATAAATTAGTAAGAGAACAACTCCCCAAATATTAACCCCGAAGGCCGAAACCAACATCATATCAATACCCAGGAAACCATTCATCTCAATTAATCTTCAACTAGTTGCTAAATTTCACATTCTTAGGGAAAGGTTCCCATTAATTTTATCAAAGATAAATTCTTCTAAATTTATTCTTTAATCTTCCTTTGGATATCTTTTCAAACCATGTTATGGTTTTCTAAACTAGTCGGGATTAGCGAACCACACCGAAGTAATTATTTATTTTATTTCCCAATCCCAACCTATTCATCCCATAAAGCAAAACTGGTAATACTCCATATCTAACACCACGGTGTTATCGGTAAAATTAATTACCATTTCACATTCAAATCTAATTAAAGATTTAACTATCGCTTTGGAGAAAAACTGGTGATACTCTATTCTTGATCACTTTCCAAATTTTATAATTTAAATCATCAATCCACATTTCAATCTAATTACAGATTCATTAAAACTCCACTTAGTTTTAATCTTTTCAAAAATCAATATCCTTTAACTGGGTTAAAGAACCAATGTCATCTAAAACACGGTTCACGATAAACCCAAACTTTCAAATTCAATTCCAATTAAATATTATTTAATTGGTACACTTCATTAAATCTAAATAGAAATATTTAATATTTTCTCAACTGGGTTCAAGAATAGTGTTAATGAAGACACCATTCACGACAAACCCAAATCACATTTGATATTAAATACAAGGCTCTAAATAGAAAATATATTGGCTTATATTCAATATCAAATTCTACGACCAACAAATATCGTATTGGAAATAACGATATAAATATATCTTTCAAATTTCCACAACCATATCTGTATAATCACGAAATCCAACATCAAAATATTCCGAAGATAATTCTGATTCAAATCCATTCCAATTCGTATATTGGAAATTCTGATTATTTTCAAAACCACTTCAAATCCACTTTATTTTTTAAAAAAAATAAATAGAATTATAATTCTAGTTCAAAACTAGTTCATTTCGATAAAATCTATTTTTATCCTTTCAAATATGGAATTTTTCATCCCAATTCTTCACAAATCATTTCTTATGGTTTTACACAAATTATTGATATTTTTAATAATTTTATCAAGGCCCGTACAGTTGATTTCTATCAACGGCCATCGAATTGCACTTACAGCGACCTTTTCCAAATTTGATTTGGTCATAATTACAAATCCAACCATTAGATTTCAAATTTCTAATATTCATTGGAAAGTTCTTTTCGACACGAACCCAAATGTTCTGGTTTTAGGAGAATCCGACGGTCGAATCTCCCGTAATGTCAATTCGAAGTCAATGGCCGAAATTTGCGAACTGTCGCGGTGCGGCGCGTTCTATTCAGGCCATTTAATATATATATAATATATATTATATATATTTTGTCGATTTCAATTCAAAACGTATTTTATAAATCGTTTTAAATTCGTTATTCTATTCAATACGGCTTTATATTTTTCAATACGGCTTTATTCTATTCAAAACGTATTTTATAAAACGTATTATATAATATATTATAGCGCATCTCTAATCAATACGGCTTTATATTTTTCAATAACTTCGTTATTCTATTCAACAAATGAATATCTATTCTATTCAACACATGAATGTATATTTCTTTCAACACATGACTACTCTCAACACATGAGTACTGTCAACAACTGAATATTTTTGTTATTTAATATATTTTATAAAATTATGATTTCTATCGTTTAATTTTATATCAAACTCTAACCGTAAATTGGCAAGAGAGCAATTCCCTAAATATTAACCCCGAAGGCCGAAACCAACATCAGATCAATATCCAGGAGACCACTCATCTTATCTATTTTCCAGTTAGTTTCTAATTTTATATATGATAAAGATGTAAATTTTATTGTTAAAATATTTCTTTCAACACATGAATATTCTCAACACATGGGCATCGTCCACACATGACTATTTATTCTATTCAACACATGAATCTATATTTTATAATATTCTTTATTTTCCCAATTGGAATGAGGCCCAATCAATTACCATATAATGTTAATTATATGGATTCCATACACACATGTATATAATAGCAACGATAAATAATCAACCATCATCCAAAGTGCACCACACAACTGCATAAGCATTAAATATAAATAATTAACGCTCGTACAGTTTGTCAATCCAATGATTGACATACCGCTAAACAATTGGGATTAGTGTGCTTCAAATATCATCCCAACACCCGTGTGGGGTTTCAATCCACAAACACTGAATATTATTTGTGTAGTTGGGCGACGTGTAAAATTTATCGTCCTAATCAATGTCCTTCAAATTGGTGTTCATAAGTAAACCGTCCGGTTTGTAAATGAATATTTTATTTTATTCACATACACGTTAAAAATTATATTTTTAACGATAATTAATTTATTTCAACACATAAATCTTTATTATCTATTTCACATCAACATCACAAACAAGCTTCACAACACATCAAACAAGCATACAAGTCGTCCATGGTCTGTGGACGACGGGTGTCGGGTGCTGCTAAGCACCGTCTGCATCCTAGTATATATTTTTAACTAGAAAACAAGATTTAAAGTGAGAAGTTCTCACCGACTAGCTAAACCAAACTCCATGACTCTCCTTATGTAGAAATCTTTGTCGTGCTCGCCCTTTGTCAATTTCATTGTCTGTAGCCACTACATATATAAAACTCATATTTTTATTTCAACATATATATATATATATATAATAAAAATCAAATTTTTGTTTCGCTACATATATAAAAATCAAAATTTTATTCTCTATATAATATAAAAATCATGTTTTTATTCTTTATAAAATATAAAAGTCATATTTTTATACTTTCTCTATTTTTATAACGGTGTTTATACAACAAAAATCCTATTTTTACACGGATAAAAACCATGGCTTCATACGAATAAAAATCTCACCTTTTCGTTATTAAAATATAAACTTTCCTATATATAAAAAACTCGTCTTTGCTATGTTAAAGATCTCGCCTTTCTTAAAAAAAACTTCATCTTTCTATGACAAAAAATCTCGTCTTTTTATTTAACGATTATACACATTAAAAACAACACATTTTAATAACTCTATATATATTTAAACTGAAATAAATAGGAAAAATAATAATAAAGAAAACAAATTATAAACACACCTTTTCACTTGTAAAATTCGGATTTTTGGATGGAGGAGGGCCTGGGGGTTTCGCGCACGTCAGAAGGAAGGCTCGACGAGAGGAGGACGAAAAAGGAGAAGAGGGGGCAGAGCTGAGGGGGTTTCGCGGGTTTCGAGGATAGAGTAGGAGGGAAGAAGAGCATCGCCAGGGGAGGGGAGAAGTTCTGTCGCGAGGTGGAAGAGGCCAGGGGTTCGGGGGGGGGGGAGGATACAGGAGGAGAACGGCCGGAGGAGGGGGAAGAAGAAGCGGCGGCGACGGCAGTAGATGTGAGGGGGGCGCGGTTCGGGTCTTCGCGTGGTAGATAGGAGAGAGAAGAGGGAAGCGAGGGGGGGTCGTGTCGGGTGGGGGAGCCCGGTGGTGGGCGCCGCCGCCTAGGGGGGCGCGATGGCAGTTCTTCCGCCTCTGTCCTCCTTCTATATTTTTTTATTTAAAATCGATTTGAAAAAAGGTGAATGAGGGAGAGGGGCTTGAAAGGGAAAAAGGGGATGAAGGGTTGACCGAACATTAAAATATATATATTTAATTTATTTTTGAATTCAAAAAGCAACTTTTATTTTGAATTCGAAATCAAACCCACTGACTGTCGCCACTAGCTAATTACCCCTATTTTGAACACAATGGGATATTTCCCGTAAGCCAATTCGACTATTTCGATCAGTTTCCGCCAAAATCAAAATATTAATCTTTATATTCAATTTTGAACGTACATTTCAATTTACTGGGGCCACATACTAACTTTAAAAATTCCAGAAAAAATATTTCTAGCTTCGTTTTGATGATACGGTCCTAACAAAACTAATTTCGTCAAATTCTGAGACCGTTTGAAAAATGGCCATTTTCCAGTCGATTAAAATCAACTGAAACTGGTCAAATGCGTTTTCCTTCGCCACGCTCACATATTGATTTGAAAAATTACGAATTTTGGAATCTAGCAATATCTTGACATCACGGACCCAACAAAAGTAGTTTCGTCGAAAACCGAGGTCGTTTATAAAATTTCCATTTTTAAGGGCCAGAATTCCATAGCGACTATTCTGAATTTTCAACTGGACGTAACTTTTGATTCCCTCTATGAAATTTTGATTCTTCAGATTTGTTGGAAAGATATTCTCAATTAGATTCTAATATTTTTGGTTTCTCTAAAATTCGGTTTATTTTGAATCCTGTACACTCATTTGAAATTCGAAATTGAAATTTCAAACTACCGCACCATTTTCAATTCCTTTTATAATTAAAAATAAATATTTATATTTTAACGATGATCTATATAAATATATATGTTTGAATTCTATTCAAAATAAATTTCTCGTCGATATTATTTAAAATAATTCATTTTAAATATTCAAAATTCGTCAAAATTGCCAAAATAAAATTTTTAAATTGGCTCAGCATTTCCGGGTTATTACAGTATGGTTGTTTGTTTTGATAGATAAATTGGATGAATTTGATTTGGGATGTAAATTGAATTGATTAGAATTGGTATGTGTATGGCACAAGCCAGTACTAGGCGAGGGATAAGGCTAGACCTTATTCCGGTTCTAATATCGCGCCGTTATGCTACCAAAATTTTATAAAATATGTTAGAACAATAAAAGTATCATTTTTATTGAATAAATGAACCATATAAAATATTCATGTGTTAAATAAAATATTTTATCGTTAAAAATATAATTTTTAACGTATATATAAATAAAATAAATACTCATTTACAAGTCGGACGATTTGTTTATGTACACGCATTTAACTGATATTGATTAGGACAATAATTTTGCACATCGCCCAACTGCAAAAATAATATTCAATATTTGTTAGTTGAAACCCCATATGGGTATTGGGATGATATTTAACGTACACTAATCCTAATTGTTTAGTTACATGTCAATCGATGGGTTGACAAACTGTTGTAAGCGTAAATTATTTATATTTAACGCTTATGCAGTTGTGTAATGCACTCTGGATGATGGTTGCACTACACCAAAATAGGGGATTCCTGTAACGACCACGAGATTTTCGGCCCGAAAATCGACATAAAACATAATGTCAATTATTCGAGTACCAAAAGTACAAGATCATTAATAGAAAGAAGTTAGAGGGTGATAGATAGAAAGAAAGAAATTTAGAATAGAAGAAGAAGAACACAACTGAACAAAATCAGAGTAAACGCGAATCTCACAGCTGAACGAATAAAATATACTATATAACATAACTTTTGAAATACAAACTTATATCTATATATACATACCATTTTAGAGTACAACTCATAACATCACAGCGGAAATAAACTCTGTATATAACTAATGTTGAAGCCTCCTGCTCCACGCTGCTCCAGGTATATCTGAAAAATCCCGACTACTTGACTGCCCGTACAAATTTGGGCACCCAAGAGTTTAGGGTAAAACAAAACAAAATAAACTCTGGGTCAGGCGTGGGACTGGTGTGAGTAAACTCCAAACATTCAGTTTAACTTTGAAAAATCCTTTTGAAAGAAAATGATAATAGTAAGATTAGCCCACACACAAACATGGACGGTTTTTACCTTACTATAACCCAAACCGTTTTTGAAATCAATAAAATTCTGATATTGGAATATTGAAACAATTCAAAAACTTTTCAGGATGGCGTCCTCCACCTTCTTTCATGCCGTCCAATCATTCATGGCGTCAGCTTCGAGTTTCGTTCAAGAAAATCTATTTTCAACAAATTCTTCACCTACTAAATCTCACGTGGCATTTAAAGAAGCTCTTTTAAATACTCCTGGCCTGATAATTGGGAATAGAAAAACGCAAGATTCAAGAAAGGTTACCGATTCATATTCTGCTAAACTACAGAATGCCAAATCAAAGAAATGTTGCTTTCGATGTGGTGAATCTGATCATTGGGTTAGGGATTGTAGAAATCCAACAATTTGTTTTAAATGCAAAAAAACCGGTCATAAAGGGTTTCAGTTCTTTAAGGGCAAAAAATCACATAGAAATACCCCGAATTCTTCAAATAATCCATCTGAAACTCCTCCGCATAATTTGTGTGCGTCGTAGCAAAGAAGAATGAAGATGGTAATCGGCAACGAGATCCATATTTCTCAGTTTACGGGAGATGCTGACTTAGAGAGACTTAATTCTTGGGTGGTTATTTCTATCGTGAAGGGAGAGTTTTCTATGAATCATGTGGAACAGTGCTTAAAGAAAGAGTTTGAGTATCTTCATCGCTGGATTTGGAATGTAAAGCGCTTTAACAATGACTTTGTGGTGAAATTTCTGCGAAATTTCTTGGATGGGGAAAGATTCTTGCATGTAGATAGGGGTGTTCTTTGCTTGAGACCTTGGAGTCTTCGCTTTAATTCTGCTAAACCTAAGGAGATGGCGAAGATCTGGATTACTCTAAATAACCTTCCGATTATCTTTCGTAATCGATGGATGGTAAGCTTGATCCTGATGAAAGTGGGGGAGGTTACAAATTTACAGAAAAAGATTTGGGATGTTGTTGATCTTTCTTATCTTAGAGTGGAGGTTGAGGTTCCTATGCCTGTCTATCATCAATCCTTGTTGAGAATTTATGCAAGACGTTCGTATCATAAGGTGGAGACAAGCAGGTTCTATGGAAATCCTAATGAGATGCCGGGCCCTGTGGAATTTAAAAGTGTGGTGTTCAGAAAGGACTCTGAAGGAATTCTGAAAATTTGGAAAGCTAAAAGTGATGCGCATCTTTAGAATGTCTTTCTGAACTTTCCTGGAGAGTGGGGAGAACCCTCTACTATTTTTGATGGTGGTGACGCTCATGAAGATTTGGGGGATTTGCATGCAGGTTTGGAGGGGTCTCATGTGATAGAGAACATTGAAGGGGTGCTTGATAGTGATGATTCAAATGGTGAATAGGTGGGAGAAGCTCCTGCTGTAGAGAGTAGCTACCACAACAATCCAAAGGGCAAAGGAGCTTTGGGTACCTCTGGAATCACACTGCTAAGGAGGAGTGCGCGAAAGAGTCAAGGCATGGAACATCCGCTGGAAGGTAGTGTTTTCATTCCTGCTTTTCTTAATAGCTTATCGAATGATCAACTTTACGAATTAGCTATTAAGTCTGGTTTTAACATGAGTAATATTGATGCA
The DNA here is from genome assembly GCA_030737875.1 of Allium sativum. Classification (NCBI taxonomy): domain Eukaryota; kingdom Viridiplantae; phylum Streptophyta; class Magnoliopsida; order Asparagales; family Amaryllidaceae; genus Allium; species Allium sativum. The sequence goes on from CM060920.1 coordinate 457,068,607, forward strand.
AACATTGAGGATTTTAAGAAGAAAGAATTAGAGAGGGTTAATTCGAATAAATGATTATTGTGACTTGGAATGTGCGTGGTTTGGGCAAACCCAAAAAATGCCATAGGATTAAGAATGTTTTGTTGTCTCTTAATCCTGATCAAGTGTTCATTCAAGAATCTAAGATTGCTAATGCTAATGATTTTTGTTTCATGTCTTTGGGTGGTTCTATGTTGGACGGCTGGAGTCATCTGAATGCTTCTGGTAGTTCAGGTGGCCTTATGGTTGGTTGGAATTGTGATAAATGGGAATTGATACAAGAGATTAAGGATGTTCATTGTTTGCACGTGGTGTTAGGTTTGAAGAGTTCTAGAGTTCAGTATTACTTCACCAATGTATATGGCCCTCAAACCAGAGAAGGGAGGAGAATGCTCTGGGAAGATTGCTCGCAGTTTGATAAATCTTTTCAAGGACCATGGCTAAATGGTGGAGATTTTAATGTTACGAGATTTTCATTTGAGAGAAACAAAAGAGATGAAAATTATGGGGAAGATATGGATGATTTTGGAGAGTTTGTTCGAGACTGTAATTTGATTAATTTGCCATTAAACAATCGAAATTACACTTGGAGCAGTAGAAGGGATGATCCAACTTTGGTGAAGCTGGACAGATTTTCTATAAATCCTGAATTTGAAGACCTTCATCCTCTCTCATCTCAAAGGGGCTTTGCATCGGTTATCTCTGATCATTGTCCGATCATACTAGATTCTGGTGACAGTCCGCCTAAGAATGTGATGTTCAGATTTGAGAAGATGTGGTGCTTAGAAGAGGGTTTTGATGATATGTTGATGAACAAGTGGTTTGAATTCTCGAACTTGGAAGAGGCTGTGGGCTCTATCAGGAGAAAATTGAAACTGTTGAGGACTTTTTTGAAAAAATGGAATATGGAAGTTTTTGGGTCCATTAAGAGGAGAAAAGAAGGGTTGGAAAATGAGATTCTAAACATAAATATTATGGCTGAACAAAGAGTTTTATCTGATGTGGAGAAGGATCTTTTGAAAAACAAAGAGAAGGAGCTTTTGAAAGTAATTGATCAAGAGGAAGTATACTGGAGACAACGTTCTAGAGATTAATGGATCAAGGAAGGAGACAAGAACACTGGCTATTTTCATCGCATAGCCAATGGTAGAAGACATTCTAACATGGTATGCAGTATTGAGCATGAGGGGGTGGAGATTCCTAATCAAGAAGATTTAAATAAAATTTTCACTGATTTTTATGGCAAATTGTTTGGTACTAGTAGCAATGTGGGCTTGAGAGTTGATTGGAAAGCTTTGTATCCAGACTGCTTGGATCTTACTTGTTTAGATTCAAGCTTTACTGAGGAGGCGATTTTTGCTACCTTGAAAGAAATGCCTAATGATAAAGCTCCAGGACCAGATGGATTTCCAAATTTTTTCTTTAAAAAATATTGAAGCTGGATCAAAGTAGATATCATTAATCTTTTTAGAGATTTGGAAAAGGGTACTATCAACTTTGAGAAGATTAGCTACGCAAATGTTGTTCTTATCCCAAAGAAGGAAGGCTGCTTATCTCCATCAGACTTTAGACCAATAAGCTTATTAAATAGCACTTATAAGCTAATTACTAAAGTGCTTGCTAATAGGCTAAAAGTGGTCTTGGACAAGCTCATTGATAAATCTCAAACTGCATTCATTAAAGGTAGATATATTCTGGAAGGGGCAGCATTGGTTCAAGAGGTGGTGTCTTACTGTTCTCGTAACTCTATGCCTTGTGCTCTTATAAAGCTGGATTTTGCCAAGGCTTTTGACACTGTGGATTGTTATTTTATTCTGCAATTGTTGGAAGCCAGAGGATTTAGCAAGAAATGGACTGGGTGGATTAGTGGCATTTTTAAAGCAAGCAAGGCCAATGTGTTTGTGAATGGAATTGCTGGGAAGTCCATCAGTTCTAAGAGGGGATTAAGGCAAGGAGATCCGTTGTCGCCATTGTTGTTTGATATGGCTGCTGACGTTTTTACTCAGATTTTGAAATTGAGTTGTGTGAATGGGATTTTGAAAAGCTTTGGTGAAGACTTTATTATGGGTGGTATCACGTCTCTTCACCATGCTGATGATACAATAATTTTCAGCAATCTTGACTGTAAGTACATTGCTGCTCTCAAATTTATTCTATATGCATTTGAGAGTATTTCTGGTTTGAAGATAAATTTTCATAAGAGCTCGGTTTTAGTGGTTGGGGCTGATGGTGGAGTTGCTGAAGAGATTGCTAAAACGCTGAACTGCAAAGTTGGTACCTTTCCTTTGAATTATTTTGGTCTTTGTATAAGACCAGGCAAATTATTAAAGGACGATTGGTTCACATTAATAAGCAAGGTGGATGTCAGATTGTCAAGATGTAAAGGAATATCTCTTTCCAAAACAGGAAAATTAATTTTAGTTAATTCTATTCCATCAGCTACTCCTTTGTACTGGCTTTCCTTTTATAATGTCCCTGATTGGGTTATAAAAAATATTGATGCAGTGCGGAGAAGTTTTCTTTGGACAGGAAAAGGGATGCTAGTGCCGCTACTTGCTTAGTTTCTTGGAAGCAAGTTTGTAAATCTAGAGAGCAAGGGGGGTTGGGAGTTTTTAATTTGATGAAGATGATTACAGCTCTATTGTGCAGATGGTTATGGAGTATTTCATCCCACAAAGAGTCGTTGTGGTGTGAATGGATAGTGAATTCATGCTATGATGGTACCTTTTCACTCTACAATAATGTTGATCATCCTTCAGTGTTTTGGAAAGGTGTTCTTAGTTGTTCTCAGGTTTTCAAAGTGCAATTTACTTTGAAGGTCAACAATGGAAGATGGAGTTACTTCTGGTTTGATAAGTGGCTTTTACCAATTGCTCTGAACTCTGAATTTGATTTGCTTTATGCAATTTCTTGTGATAAGATGGCATATGTTTCAGATGTATATGATTCATCAGCTATGGGTTTTAAGTGTAGAATCATCGAAGGAAGGGCTTTACTTCAGCTTTTGAAGCTGTTTAGTCTCTTGGAGAGTGTAAGTTTAATTGATGAAGATGATGTTTGCTTGTGGAGAGGAAAGGCAAAGTTTTCAGTGAAGCAGTGTTATGAGTTTCTGAATTTCTCGGGCTATAAATTCACGTTCTTTGCATGCATGTGGGATTGTAATGTCCCACTGAAGGTTCGAATGCATATGTGGGTAGTTTTGCATGTGAAATTAAATACAAAAAGTATGTTGAGAAGGAAGAATATAAATATCGATGCTGCATGTGTTTTTTTGGAATCGAGGAGGAGGATTGTACCCATTTATTTCATCACTGTGATTTAGCTTTCTATGTATGGGTCAATTGTTTAGTTAATGCTAACATTGATCTTATGTGGAAAGATTCACTGAGGGACCAGGCACAGTTTTGGGAACATGTTCTGAAACGACCTGAACTTCCCCGGTAAGGAAAGCGCGGATAGAGTCGAGGACAAGCCACATCAGAACACAGACAGAAGAACATTTCATTGTATATTACAACAATTCATCAGATTACAAGAATATATAGAGTAATGAATAAATATTACACAGAAAATATCAGAGATTTAAATTACATTTTAATACATCGTAGCGGAAATAATACATAACACAACTAGAAGAGATATACGGATACAGAGCTTCCCGGATATCGTTCCAGCTGTAAACCAGGGTCCTATGAATATAAATCTACAAAACCAAAACTACTAGCTGCCCGTGTCGAAAATAAGGGCATCCATAGTTTAGGTTAAAACAATAAACTCCAGGAAAGTCATGTGATTGGTGTGAGAACTAAAACAATTATCAATCTTTATTTTAAAGTTAGATAAATCAAGGGACCACGCCGTATAACACGGAACGGGTTTCCTCCCAGGAATACCAATGCATAAAACAACAGCGTAATGCTAAATAAAGAAAAATGAAGCTAATATAAGACCCAGGTCCCATCACACAATGCAACACAAACTAGAGGATAGGGTTTTCCCTTATAATAGCCAAAACATGCTTGATACGTTTAAAACAAATCATTTGATACTATAATAGGTGTATAGTGTCAAAACAACTTCAAATATAAATGTATCAATCCTAGACGGCATGGGTACCATATATCATGTCGCCATACTAGGCTCTACAATCAAAACCGCAAAGTCACGTATTTGGAAATTGGATTTCTGTAACACTCCACCTCCGTTAAGGTCACTCACTAAGGGAATGCCTTAACTTTGGTGGAGCATTTTAGTAAACAGAACAGAAACTTACAAGACTGATATTTTGTACTTGAATTCTGAAATTGAAAGGATGTAACCATATTAATTTCTGTTTCCGCTGTAATAAAGTTAAAAAAAATTTCAATTGAAAAGGAAGTATTTTCAAAAGTAAAGCTTATTTTGAAAAACATAGTCCCCTAAGCCATATATCTATCTTTTGATCCTCTGCTTGAATCCTTGTTTCCTTCTTTCTTGAGTCTCTGGGGCTCCCGGTTTTCTGGGGGGTAACCTCATCAAAGGGCAAAGTAGTGCCCGACTTCCATCGATAGCTGTAGTAGTTTCACCTGCGGCTAGTTTTCTTTAGAGCTTTGAAGGATTTTTCCGGGCGATGGAGGCAGCTTCGAGGGATTGGTCAACATGTTACAATTTCCGTCTGTGAACCGAGGCCATGGATCTTCCTCTACCGATTCGAGACGCTCTATCCCGTGTCTCTGGCAAGCGCGCAGACAAGCCTTGGATCGTCAGGGCCGGTCCACCGATGTGGATTAAAATGCCTGAACACTGCGTTTCCCCACCCTTTGGGGTGTCAATGAATCAACAAATGACTCCATCGGCTTCACATAGTCACCGATATATCCGAGGCGCCTCGCAACAGCAACAACCACATATGTCAAACTCGTCAGGGTGTGTAAAACCACTAACGCCACTTCTAGCTAGAAGGAAACGCATGCCCTCCCTGAAGTCCTCTCCCGTTTCTGGTTCACAACCGGGGTGTGAGTCTCGCGGTTCAACGCTACACAAAGCTATGCCACACAGGCCGTGCTTTGATCATCAACCACAAGCCTCTACTTTTCAACAGAAGCCTTGATCATTTGCATCTTAGCATGCCACACAGGCAATTCACGCTATGCAACCGATATCAATCACACAGAATGAAATCCGATGTCAGACACGCATCCATTTACAAGTCCGTCCTGGGTCAGAACTAAACCGGAGGAACCTTATTCCTCGCATATCCATCGATCTCCAAGTACGTCTGGACGATCACCAACTGATTCCCTCTTCTTGGGTGTACATCCCAATCAAGATCATCAGTAATTATCCAAACGACGTGAAGACCTCCGGTCTTCAACCACCGTCTTCATCTTCGACTCATTGTCGAATCAGTTATTTAGAATGGGATAAACCCGGTCTTTCTGAATAACTCGCGTATATAATAAACAAGTGTTACACAAACACAACATACGCCTCATTCCAATTCATCAGCCACTAACCGCAAATTAGCAAGAGAATAATTCCCCAACCATTAACCCCGAAGGCCGAAACCAACATCAGATCAATACCCAGGAAGCCATTCTTCTTAGCTAACCTACAGTTAGTTTCTAAATTTCACATTCTTAGGGAAAGGTTCCCATTAATTTTATCAAAGATAAATTCTTTTAAATTTATTCTTTAATCTTCCTTTGAATATCACTTCAAACTAGTCTGGATTAACGAACCTTACCGAAGTAATCATTTGTTTTAATTTCCCAATCTCAACCTATTCATCCCATGAAGTAAAACTGGTAATACTTCATGTCTAACACCACGGTGTTATCGGTAAATTCAATTACCATTTCACGTTCCAATCTAATTAAAGATTTAACTATCGCCTGGAGCAAAACTGGTGATACTCCATTCTCGATCTTTTCAATCTAATTAAAGATTCATTAAAACTCCACTTAGTTTTAATCTTTGACTGGGTTAAAGAATCAGTGTCATTTAAAACACGGTTCATGATAAACCCAAAAATCAATACCAATTCAATTCCAATTAAATATTATTTAATTGGTACACTTCATTAAATCTAAATAAAAAGATTTAATCTTTTTTCTCAACTGGGCTTAAGAACAGTGTTAATGAAGACACCATTCACGACAAACCCAAATCCCATTTGATATTAAATACAAGGCTCTGAATAGAAAATATACCGGCTTATATTCAATATCAAATTCTACGACCAACAAATATCGTATTGGAAATAACGATATTAATATATCTTTCAAATTCCCATAACAATATCTGTATCATCACGAAATCCAACATCGAAATATTCCGAAGACAATTTCGATTCAAATCCATTCCAATTCAATTATTGGAAATTCTGGTTATTTTCAAAACCATTTCAAATCCAATTTATTTATTTTAAAAATAAATAAATTACTATTCTAGTTCAAAACTAGTTCATTTCGATAAAAATATACTTTTATCTTTTCAAATATGGAGTTTTTCATCCCAATTCTTCACAAATCATTTCTTATGATTTTACACAAATTATTACTATTTTTAATAATTTTATCAAGGCCCGTACAGTCGATTTCCATCAACGGCCCTCAAACTGCACTTACAACGACCTTTTCCAAATTTGATTTGGACATAATTCCAAATCCAACCGTTAGATTTCAAATCTCTAATATTCATTAGAAAGCTCTTTTCGATACGAACCCAACGGTTCTGGTTTTAGAAGAATCCGACGGTCGGATCTTCCGCAATATCCATTCGCAGTCAATGGTCGAAATTCATGAACTGCCGCGGCGCGACACGTTCTGTTCAAGCCATTATATTATATATATATATATAATATATAATATATATTTCGTCGATTTCCTTTTAAATGTATTTTATAAATCGTTTTAAATTCGTTTTCAAAGCGATTTCAACTTCATATTCAACTTCAAATCAAAATTGAATATTCCACATCATCGATATACAAATGATAATATTTTCAAAACGTTACATTTTGAAATCACTTTCTTTTCTATATTCGTTATAAAAACGAATAAAATCGATATAAATATCGCTCGCTTCAAAATGGCGTCAATCTAATCAACAAGGCTTCATATATTTATATTTTCAAATATTCTATTTCAAATATTTCTATTCAAATATTTCTTTTTCAAATATTCTATTTCAAATATTTCTATTCAAATATTCTATTTCAAAATTGGAATGAGGCCCAATCAATTACCATAGATTTTATTTCTATGGATTTCCATACAACGCATGTATATATCTACCATGACAAATAATCAACCATCATCCATAGTGCATTCTACACTGTATAAGCATCAAATATAAATATTCAACGCTTATAACAGTCTGTCAATCAATCGATCGACATACAACTAATTACTGGGATTAGTGTATGTCATATATCACCCCAGTACCCGTGTGGGGTTTTCAAACAATCAAACATAGATTTTATTTGTGCGGTTAGGCGATGTGTAAAATTTATCGTCCCAATCAATATCAGTCAAATGTGTGTATATAAACAAATCGTTCGATTTGTTTATATTAATTTATTTATTCAAATTTACGTTAAAAATTATAATTTCAACTATAAAATATTTTTAAGTACTTAAATATTTTATTTCATTTCACATCACATCACACAATCAACTACACATCAAAATCAAATAAACAAACAAACAAGCCGTCCATGGTCTGTGGACGACGGGTGTCGGGTGCTACTAAACACAGTCTGCATCCTAGTATATATTTTAACTAGAAAATTAAATTAAAAGTGGGAAGTTCTCTCCGAGGGTTCCACTCCTCCATTCTTTATATTTGTGAACATCTGAACATCTTGGATTTGTTTCCAGTGGTTCCATCTCAATCTGATTCCCGCTGGTTATAGTAAAAATCACATTTTTATTTCTATGCTATAAAAATCACATTTTTATTTCACTATATATATATAATAAAAATCAGATTTTTATTTCACTACATATACAAAAATCGTATTTTTATATTCTCTATTATATAAAAATTCTATTTTCAATCCGCTTCTCCTATAAAAATCATATTTTTATTGTCACTACTGTATAAAAATTATATTTTTATTGTCAGTACTATACAAAAATCATATTTTTATAGCTTAACACTTCATATAAAGTTCATATTTTTATAGCTTATAAAAATCTTATCTTGGCATCAATAAAACTGATTTTTCTTTATTTTTAAAACTGATTTTTAACAACGATTTTATAAAAAAAAAAGTATTCGAATTAGAAAAATCACCTTACTACTGTTGTTCATAATCGCTACCACCAACATCTGAAAATCGAGCTCGTCCATGTCGCTAGGGCACGCAGGGGTTCGCGGAGGTAGCCCGGGGGTTTGGAGTCGGCGGTGGGTGCAGGAGGTCGGAGCGGTGGTCTCAGGCAAGGCGCGGTTTAGGGTTTTTGGTTGGGGGGGGATACGGGTTCGAATGGAGAGAGAGTCAGGAGGAGAGAGGCGTGAGGGAAGGAGGGGGGCTGGCGCACCGTCGTCGGAGGCTGGGGTGGGCTGCCGTCGATCGGCGGTGCCTAGAGGCAGCACGCGGTTTCCCCTTTTTTTTCCACTTTGTTCTGTTGATTTCAATACCGAAGAGAGAGGGGGGCTAAGTGGAAAAGGAGTAATTATATTATTTAATTTTATTGTTTTATTATATATTTTTCCATATAAGTTGACTTTTCTTTCGAACTCGAAATTGGACCCAGCGACTGTCGCCCGTAGCCAATTACCCCCATTCCGAACACAATGGAATATGTTATGTATCCAATTTCGGCTGTTACAATAAGTTTTGCTTCAAATTAAAAATATAAATCCATGTATATTCAATTTAAACGTACATTTTAATTTACTGGGGCCACATACGGACCCCAAAAATTCCAGAAAAATTATTTCTTGCTTTGTATTGACGATACGGTCCAAACAAAACTGATTTCATCGAATTCTGAGACCGTTTGAAAAATGGCCATTTTCCAGTCGATTAAATTCAACTGAAACTGGTCAAACGCATTTTCCTTCGCCATGCTCACATATTGATTCGAAAAATTATGAAATTTGAAACCTAGCAATAATTTGACATCGCGGATCCAACAAAAGTGGTTTCATCAAAAACCGAGGTCGTTTGCAAAATGGCTATTTTTAAGGGCCAGAATTCCATAGCGACTATTCTGAATTTTCTACTGGACATAAGTTTTGATTCCTTCTATGAAATTTCAATTTTTCGGATTCGTTGGAAAGATATTCTCAATTAGATTCTAATATTTTTGGTTTTGCCAAAATCCGGTTTATTTTGAATCTTGTACACTCATTTGAACTTTGAAATCGAGTAAATTTCTCGTCGTTATTATTTAAAATAATTCATTTTAAATATTCAAAATTCAATAAAATTGCCAAAATAAAAATTTTAAATTGGCTCTGATTTTCCGGGTTATTACATGTTCCTTCGAAACAACTTGCGTTACTTAATTTGTCTTTTTGCTGGGTTATGTGGTACGAAAGAAACAATCGCTGCTTCAAAAACACTGCTACTTCATCTAATGATGTTTTGTTTAATGTACTAAAGTTTTACTATAAGATGATGGGTATTGATGATTGGTTATTTGTCGATTTTGTTTCAGATAGCAGCGGAGCATGGTGATTGGCTCCACGCTGTTCGGATGGGTAGTTATTGGTCGCTTTTATTTTGCTTACAGTACTTTGTCTTGTAAAACCTGATGTTTTGGTTAGCTTCTACGTGAGCAAGGTTGATATTATGTTTCTTTTTGGCTCCGTTGTGAGCAGTGTGGGTTGTATTATTGTGACCAATAGGATGATGTTTCTTTATGCAGTATTTATATATGGCAAGGCAAGTTATTGCCTCTACCTTTCTACTAAAAAAAATATATTCTGATATTATAATAGTGTCTACATACAAGTAAATAAAAATCTAGCAGAACGCTTGCATCTCACGCTCCACATATATAATATACAATCCAAACCACGGGCGCTCATTGTAGATTGGATTCCGACTATGAAAAGGTATGGAACCACCTTCCGATAGTGTATCTCTAGAGAGGAATATACTGGGTTCAACAAGAACGTCTTGCAACCCGGCCACACATGACCGACCACTCATTTCTCTTGAGTGTATCGAATATATTGTCACCTACGGTTGCTGGCAACATAACCATTCCCGGTAGATACAGAAGCGAAAAGAAGTAACAAATATGAATATTCTCTAGATGGTGACAATACACCCTAATGGGGGCGACCGACATAGCCATGCTGCCTGTCCGATTTTTTTCATTTCTCGGTTGAGGAGGTTTGAGGTCATAACGTATCTTTTGACAGATCACACCTTCATTTACTTTGAATGCCACGTCGTCACACCCGCCAAATCACAAATTGATTTCCACAAAAATACCACGGGTATAAAGCTAAGAGGAACGAATTCCTCCGCCACCAAACATAAATACGTTTGAAGAGATCAACTTACGCGATCCATTAGATATACTATGTCATACATTCGTCCATACATGTTCTCCTGGGACTGGGCAAACGGAAGGCACTATTCTGTAAATCCATCTTCGGCAATTTGTTACCTAGGATTGCCAGAACTGCCCTTGTATAAACTCCGTCTTCAATCATCTTTAGCTTATTTTATTCGCAACGCTAATGCCATACGGAGTGGGTTTCAGATAATAAATTTGATCCCGGTCTCTCCGTATTGACAATGGAAAAGTGGTTAAAAGTTTTGATAGCCGGTGATTTAACAATCAAAGGAAAAACATACATACAATCAACGGTCGTATTTCCAAATGTAAATATTATTGATCAATAATCAATCAATATTCCCCTTTTTAAATTAATTTAACCTTAATTTATTTGTTCCCCAACTTCCCGTTTCCCAATATTCTAAAATCCCATTTATCCTTTCACAATTCTCAGCAAAACATTTCCATATACCCACGACTTCTTATTTTCTATATTTAGAAAATGTACGCTATAAATTATTGGAATACATTTGCATTTCCCATCCACACATTACTATTATTCTACCTCTATTAGGCTTGACCCTAAACTAGTAAGTGAACGACTTCTTAAGTATCAATCCCGAAGGCCGAAACCAACATCAGATCAATACTCATGGAACCATTCAACTTAGCTAATTTCTAGTCAACTTCTAATTTCCTTAGCTCCATTCTTAACTTCAAAATCATTTCATTTTTATACTTAGAAAAAATTTCTAACTACATTGGAAAACATTTCCAAAATCCATTTATATTTGTTTAATGATCAATGTATAAAATATTGTTTATAAAGGTAGCGTTATAATATCTGTATCCAAAATATCTAAATTAAAAATATAACTTCGGTTCTTTATTTAGAATAAATAAATAATACTAAATTAATTAAACCTATAAATAATCTTCATTTATAACTGGAAAGTAGATATCACTTTCCTGAATCCAATATAGTCGAATTCAACATATGGCTCCCTTTCGAATAATACCTACTCGATAACTCCCTCTCGAATAATTTATATTACATTTACGTTCCGAACGTCGGATTAAATTCACCATTTCAAGTCAACTCAATTTCTAAATTCATTTTGGAATTTATCATTCCAAACATTTACAAATTCCTTTCATAACTAATTAACTCTGTAACTGTTTGTTCTAAATCAGTATTCACTTTTAAAACGAGAATATTATTCCTTTATAGGATTCCCAATGCAACTCGTTTCATCAAATACCATTACAGTTTCAATCCAGTTTATCGGTTATTTTATAAATTTATATTCATATTTCACTTTATAAACTCCATTTATAAATTAGCTTCTTGTTAATTATATATCAAGTTTGTACCTTAATCTCGACTTCATATTCGATTATAAATTTATTGGTTTTGAACCAAATATTAGTCACCCTATAAATTTCTAAATTTTATAATATATATTTTCAAAATAAATAAATTATTGAAATAACATTCGACATCGTCGAATTCTAATTATAAATCCTTATGGGTTTATATCAATTTTACTCTCATCCCGAACATCGGACCAAATTCTATTATTTCCCTTTTTTAATCAATTTCTTAAATTTACATTTTTAAATTATTTAATAATAATTCAATTTCATTTATAAATATTGTTTGTAAATCAACTACTTGTTTTAACATAATTAAAACAAGTTATTTTACTTTAGTCCATTCGAAATTCAATTCTATAAAAAATAGAATTCCTTTTTAAAACCCCAATTTCTTTTCCAGTATTTAAAATATGTTTTCTAATATTTTAAATACCAATTATTTCAGGTCGATCTTGTTCAAACACCTCAAACACACAACAATCAACCATAGATTATTCGTCACATCATATAATGCAATATATATGAAAACAATTATATAATTTGGTGAGGAATCCAGTTGGATCACTCCACCCTGTTTTCCTGCATCCACAGATGTTAATCATCATAAATAAAACAATACCATGTCAATATGAAATTATTAAATCAGTATTTAACCAACGACTTCATAAATATAATTATCAACCAATTTATTTGTAAATCATCTAAACAACCATCACATGTAGCATTCATTCATTTTTATCAATATTAAATAATGTTTATAAAATTATAAAACTTGACAAAGTTAGTGAGATTACTCACCTTGGTAGTTAAACGTTGAATAACGGTTAACGGTCGATGATTTGAATTGACTGTTTTATTTTGTCCAAAATTGTAACCTCCTTTAAATGGTTCTGAACCAGCATCATAACATAGCCTGCGTTTGCACTGGTCCAACGGATCAGACTGTCTGCAAATTCCGATATCTTATGTAAAATATAATAAAGTTTCAAATTTATTCATTATTTAATTTAAACAAAAGAACTTAATTTTGAATTAAAAATGATTGGGCCTCACCTTCAAAATTTTCACTTCGGCCATATGCTAGGTTGAAAACTTAGACAGCACAAAAATTTGTCTTCCAAAAAATTAAAACAATCCTCCCTTCCCCTGATAATACGTCCCGCTATTGGGCTTCTATATATTATTTTCTTCTTTGAATACTGGGCCTCACATCAGGCCCAACATCCCCTTAAATAAGAACCAATCCGCAAGCGTTTCTCCCCCAAAGTTAACTGCTCAGTAAAAATTCGTACCCACCATTTTCGTTCCTTCGATCTTCCACCGCTCCCCGTCTGCTCTATGAATTTACTAATAATAAAAAGCACCATTCTCTTGCTCCTCGTGAACCCCATCTTCCCAGAATCCCATACCACACGTGTTGAACTCGCCCCTCCCCCTTGTCTCCGTTTTACTCCACCATCTCCTCTGTGTTAAGACGCAAGGCTTCAGAAAACCACACACGCTCCCTTCATTATAACGCGGCCTCTCCAGTACAAGCTCTCACCAGCCAATACTCGCTCATCTTCCCACAAAAACAAAAAATCCCCTATACCAACCGAACCCTAGATGACGATTCCTAAACCAACCCGCCCGAACTATCGTCGAATCCAGAAAATGTTATACAAGTGTGAAGAGCAGGTGCGCAGGAGTGCAAATATATCTTTATTTGGATTTATGAATTGTTATTGTTTTTGTTTTGGATTTTAGAATGGTGTGAGCAACCAAAGAATATGCTAGTATTTGTATCATTAAAATCCTTGGCCCTCACGTACTAGACTTATAGGTAGCTGCTACCATGCTTGTGTTTTCTTTTCATAGATGGCTCTATGGTGAAGGAAGAGTAGGACTTAGACAGTCTTTAGATTAGGTAGCTGTTAACTACAGTTCAGTTTTTTGATGCTTGATGTTGCTTTGATTTGAATATACATCTGCCGTGATGAGGATCAGTTGACAGCTGATGATGGTGGCAAAAGTAGATGACAGTGGTTGATTTACTTTATAGGATCAGTTATTGCTTAAGGAATAGGAAGGCACGGTGTATGCATAGAAAGGCAGACTTCATGTGCTATCTATAAAGGCTATAAATTCACTTTATAGCTAAGCAAAAAGGGATGGTAGAAATAAACAAAAGAGGGGGCATGCTGTGTTTATGATGTGAGATTTCGTGCTATGTCTAGGTGCAGTGGTTCTACATTAAGGTACGGTGGTAGTAGCTGGCTTGTGAAGACTTGGTTACTCACTTGCTAAGGATAGTATAAAGTAATCTGAAATTTTCAAATTTTCAATTTTGGAGTCTGTATAGCTTTTTTGTCATAGCTTCTAAGGTCTAATTTTGTACAATACCCTTTCTTTTGTTATGCGAATAGCTCTCTATATTTTGATTAATGCATATATTCAGGATTTTTTCCAAACTCGTTGTTCATCTTATTGGTTTATTATTCTATTTTTGCATCAATGCTATGTTAGCAGTAAATGAGCCAACATTTTGATGTTGTTGCTTTGATGACTTCGGGTATAAATGTGTATATCAATGTGCTGGTATTTTCAAGTAGCCAAGATGACTGCTTGGAATTATCGTTAGCGTATTTGATGTAGATTTTATTTGTAGATTTTTGGTTTGTAATGCGTTAATAAGATTTATTTGATTGAAAAAAATGGCACGTGCTTGAAATTGACAAAACAATCGATATATCAAAATGTATCCTTATACCTCCATATGAAGATTTGTCGGTTGAGTAATATTAATACTCATTAGGTATGATGATTGCGGCACCGGTTCTGGGTCTAATAACTATGTATTTTTTTGAATCCATTACAGAGAAGCGGTGAACTTTATAGTAGAATATGTGAGATTAATGTAGTCATGCAATTTTGTAAATTAAAAATAAAATGAAAGAGAAGAATTCCAGTTAAAAATTTCAGGTTGATGTTGGTACATTTGTTTTTGAAGGGCTGAGCAAGCACTAAGCACTACCAGTATCACATGCTGATATGTAATCGTGTTCTTTCCTTATATTGTTCGTTTCATTTGTTGGTTCAAATGTTTTACTTATGTGTTGTAAGTTAGTTCTTTTGTTTTGATTCTTCGTTTGCTTGGTCTATGAAATATGATTTGAGATTTTGGTGCTTTGCTTTATGGGTGCTTTTAGTGATATTATGGCTCTATTATTGTTGAAATTAGGTCAGTTAATTGATATTTGACTCTTTGAGGTCGTTTGAAATCTGATGATGATAATAAGACAATCATATTTGTAAAACAGGTAAATATTTGGTTACTACACCGGTGGATGAAATATTCAAAGTTTATTAATGATCGTATTGAAAATGAAAAATTAAATTAAATTGATTTCCTAATTAACAAATCTATTAAAAATAAAATATTGTTATTATATACCACTATTTATATTATTTCAAATATTCAAAATATTTGAATTCAAATTATTTAAATTACCAAACCTCCATATTAAACTAATTAAATAAATAAATTATTAGATCGCTAAAATCCTGGGACGTTACAATTCCCAACAAGTATAGGTGTTGCAAATAATTTTTGTAACACTTTTATGTGTCACCAACGGCCTGTGAGGAATTTCCTGTAACACTTATAAGTGTTACAAACAGAGTAACGTCTAACACTTATTAGTGTTACAAACATATTCATTGCTAACACTTATAAATGTTGGAACTATAAGATACGGTAACACTTATAAGTGTTACAAACATATTCATTGCTAACACTTATAAATGTTGGAACTATAATATATGGTAACATTTATAAAAGTTACAAACATATTCGTTGCTAACACTTATAAATGTCAGTATCATAATCCTACTAACTCATATAAATGTTGGCATACGTAAATTTCTAACACTATATAACATGTTTTTATGATTTTCAATCACATATAATTCGACATATCAATTCAAATAAAACTATTTGGTACACTTCCATATTTCAAATTCAATAATGTCACTTTTGCATAATGCTTCCAATTTCAAAATACCATAATATCAAGTTCAAATTACAAAAAACAATACAAAGTTCTACTAAAGATACATAGAATTCTACATATTATGAAGGTGAAACATGGACCATACCACAAAACCTCCATCCGAAAATTCATGAAGCTTGTAATGTCCGTTTTGAGGACCATCGTAAACTGGTGCTTTCGGATCTAAAACTTCTGTTATCCAAACAACTTTCTCAACATCTGGCACTATCTCCCTAAAATGACACATGGTTTGCATGCTAATATAAGCTTTTGCTACATTCTTCTTCAAATCTAGTACCATTACAAATTGTTTTCCATTTGTTGGTGATCCAACATCATTTGACAGAATAACCGAATTAGCAATTCCAACGTTCGGTGTAGATTTATCCAAATTAGAAGCGGTTTCTGTCATAGGCGTCATAAAACTGCCATTAACATTATGTTGCAATCCCGGTACCATAGTAAGAAAGGATGAAGCTAATGATTTAAGAGCATCGTTGATTTGGATTGACACTTGACTCGCCACTTGACTTGCAACTTGATTTTGTAATTCCACAGACCATTGACGAAAATCATCCTTTTTATTCTTGTCGCCAATTTCTTTTGATGCTTGTATCATCTTTATGTGCTTTACAGAAGAAGAAAAGCTAATTGCACGACAATTATTTTTCCTTTTATCAGAACCAAAAACTTTGGCGATAGGATCATTGTCAAAATCAAACATGTTTGCATTCTCGTTACTATTACATTCCAAATCCTGTTTTTTCCCTCCTCCTCCACAAGTGCCTAAAGAATATAAACAAACTCATTTTACAGAAATAACAAATTGCAAAACTGATAAATAACATCTTGTATTAACTAACTGAACTAGGATTTGTTTTTGTTTTTTGTGAAACTGGTCAAACATATTTGCGAAACTGAGTATTGCTCGATTTTTCTCGAAACTGAGCATTGCTCAGTTTTGAGAAACTGGGCAATGCTCATTTTCGAGCAAAACTCTCAGCTTCGAGAAACTGAGCAATGATCAGTTTCGAACAAAACTCGCAGTTTCGAGAAACTGAACAATGCTCAGTTTCGAACAAAACTGAGCATTGCTCAGTTTTTCTCGAAACTGAGCATTGCCCAGTTTCGAGCAAACATTGCTCAGATTTGCTCGACTAGGCAATGCTCAGTTTCGAGCAAACTGAGCAATGCTCGAAATTGAGACATTGCTCAGTTTTTCTCTAAGCTGAGCATTGCCCAGTTTCGAACAAATTGAGCAATGCTCAGTTTCTTGCTCATGTTAACCTCTAGAAGGTTTAACAGTTCACTTTTATGTGTTTCTATTTCGTAAAGAACCCTATGAAAATCTTTCAATTTTAACAATAATCAGCAAAAATTTTTACTTTAGTCACATCATATCTCAAGGCTAAGAAATGGGTTGTTATTTCATTGTACATCCCGCTTAACGAACAATTAATCAAGTGATACTAAGACTAATCGTGTAATACTATCATTTCTAATTACCTTGCCCAACGAATTAGTATTACTACATTTTCTTGCCCGTTCAGCGTGATAGTAGTAGTACTCACTGAAATATGGAAATATGAAATTAAGAAACTTACAGAAAAGAAATCAGTATATTTCATAACCCAAAAGAATATCACAGTCATCATTGCTAAATAACTTCCAAAAACTATTCCTGTTGCAAAGATTTATTTTAACTTCCGACTATCAAGTACTGGAGATGGCTTAACCCGGTCTTTTGAGATTGTCATGATTGTTCCTATCGATAGCCTAAATATTAGACCATAAACCAAAAACCTAAATTCGCTGGGTTAAATACCACAATGAACACAATTGTACAAACCATCATTAAGGATGGCAATAATCAAGACCATAAACGGTGAGAAGTCATATTGCCATATCAATGCGATCAACATAAATCCTACCTGCAATAGGTTACAAAGATGTGAAAATCATCAAAGTAACCACTCATGTGCATTTCATACATTTATAAGTTTCACTTACCACAATACGGATTGTAATAGAAATAACGTATATTTGTGATGCAACAAATACAACTTGCAGTATTTAGTTATTGACTTACTGAATAGCATAAAAGATAAGGATACGGCTTAATGAACAATTAGTCTAGTGATATTAAGACTTTTATGTGTAATTCTTCATCCTTTGAAAAATAGCTCTACCAGTTAGAACAACACAAATAATAACACTAAGACCTGGCTCAGTGAGCACAATATCGGAAGCACCTCGTGCAGCATCAGTTGCATCAGCAAAAGCAATTCCGATATCTGCTTTCTTCAAAGCCGGTGCATCATTCATTCATGCCATCTATAGTCATTCCACATATATGTTTTTTCTCTTGCGACTTCTTTACTATTTCATATTTATGTTCTATGCCATAGATATAAATCTATTATTTTTACATACATACTTTAAAATAAAATAAAAATTAAACTTGAAAGTGGTTGTATTCCACCAAAAATAAACCTGGAAATACACCTGCAAATCCATCAGCTATTTCAATTAGTTCATCAATAGGAAGAGTAACTAATGACTCGTCACTTTTATGACCAAGCAATGAGGATGAATGATACATGTTCACTCCCATTCTAACTCTACGACCTGTTTCCTTAGCAATCGCAAGTTGATCTCCTAATGCATTCAATATTATACATTCGTCTTAGTAGCAAAATTAATATCTCCAAAAATCAAGAAGAATAAATTATTTAGATTACCGGTTATCATCTTGACATTAACACCAAGGTTGAGAGCACGACGAATAGTTTCAGCACTATCATGCCTTGGTGGATCAAAAGGAGGAAGTAATCCAAAAAATTGCCAAGGCCCACCTGGGCTCTCTTTAGATTTCTCGGGAACTTCCTGCATGTTATAAGATCAAATATGATATAATAATGGATCAGTAATGAAATTAATTGGATACACATGATAACTACAAGATGGATATTGAAGAAAACCTATTGTGCCACAGGGAGAGACCGAAGTCCTCGTTCAGCAAACTTATTAATCACATCACGAACCTTATCCCTTACATCTTTTGCACAATTGCAAAGGTTTATAATCTGATTCAAATAAACATTAACTTCACAGGAATGTCGAGAAAACAATCAAAGATAATTTAGGTATGATTTTCACCTGTTCAGGAGCGCCTTTACTTGCATGATGCCAATCGTCATTAGCATCAATGTAGGTAAGAGCAGTTCTTTTCTCAACTGGGTTAAATGGTAGAAAACGCACTTCTCTAATACCCGCTCTTGCCTATAAATACAAAAAGAAAATAATCAACAAATGTTTCATTGGACATCATAATAAAATATATATTGATGGGAGATGGTGAACCAATTTATACCTCTTTGGGGTCAGAAAGCATTCCAACCATAGCAGCATCAATAGCATCTTGATTCTCAGTTCTTGAAGCTCTTTATGCTAAAAGCATCAGATGGATTTTTTTCTATATCACTTGCAAATACCTCAATAAGATTCGTATCAATGCTTAACTAGTTTAGAGTCAACGTTCCATTTTTATCACTACATCACACATCCATTCCAGCTAGCTCCTCAATGGCAGTCATTCTTTTAGTGATAGCACCTTGTGTAAGAGGCGGTGAGACCCAATAGCCATAGTCACAGAAAGAACAGTTGGCATAGCAATTGGTATTCCACCAATCAAGAGAACTAGAAGATTATCGAGGCCATCCCTGTAACTCCTTGTCTGAATTTGCCACATTACCATTATCTCAATAGCCATTCCCACAGCAATGGAACAAATACAGAAGTTACCGATGGCAGTTAAAACTTTTTTAAAGTGACCAACTTGGTTAGTGCTATCAACTAAGTGAGCGGCTTTTCCAAAGAAAGTGTGGACCCCAGTTGTTGTAACTACTTCCTCAATCTCACCTAGCTTGCAAGTTGAACCGGAGAATATTCCATCACCTGGGTTTTTTGTGACTTGAAGTGATTCTCCAGTAAGGGCAGATTGGTCAATCTTTAATGGGTCTCCTTCTAGAAGGCGGGCATCTGCTGGAATGATGTCACCTAATTTTAGCTGATAAAGTCTCCTGGATCTTGTTCACTCCATTGCCCATCCCTAAGGACATTCAGGTTTGGAAAAATACAAAATTAATGGTTACATTATATCAAATATTTTTGGAGCAACAAATGTTGGTAACTTTAGGAATATTAATTTGAGAGTTGTGTGGTTATCAAAATTCTAGTAGAAAGGCCCCAAAGCACATTTATTTTGTAGCATCAGTTTATATAAAATATATACCCAATCTGTTTCATAACTATGAACTCGATACAAATAAATAGTTAAAAAATCCCATCACCAACAGTATTCAAAATATATTATCCAATTAGAATATCAACAATCTTGAATGTTATTGAATGTCATAACATTAGTTCAAAGCCAAACAAAATTCTTAGAAGTTAATAAATGATAAATAAGTATGGTGAACATATATTGATGAAAATGGCAAAACTAATTAATTTTTGTACGTGCTTTATATGAAATTGTATATAAATATGAAAATAGCCAAACTAATTATTTTTTATATGTGCTTCATATGAAATTGGTTAACAGTAGAACCTCGTTTGTGGTTAAGAAATCTTTGATAAATAGCCAAACATTTACAGTGACATTGGGCTCCTTTTTTTTATTTTCTTAACAATTTCCTAAACAGTAGGAATACGTGTTGATCTTCCTACTAGATTTACCTCATCAAAATATGTAAATGATAGTTCTGCATCTCTTAAACATTATCAATAGGCATTTTAAGCCTAAAAAAAAAGAAAAAAAGTGAAGGATTTAGAAAATATGCTTGTTACTCTAAACAGTACCAACAACATTATCAATGTAATACCTATCAAGAGCATCAACACAAAGTTCCTTAAAAGTTTCCCTTGTAAGTGTTTGTGTCTATCAACAAGCCCCAGCTAGAAATTAGCAAATCCTTTGCAAAAATTGAAATTTTGACAAAGCTAATATGATTTTCAGCCTTTGTTTTACCTTCCTCCCTACTTGAAATTAATTCCCAGATCCGCTACTGATGGGTTGTAATGAATTGCAATGAATACATAACTTTGCATAATTGGTTTGATTGTTCAGGATAATAACATAGATTAATAGATGATTCAGAATGAATTAAATATGCAGATTTTTATAGGATTCCTAGAAGTGAAATCGAATTTTTTACCTCTTGTCGTGATTCCTAGAAGCCGCCATGATTTCTAGAATCCCCAATTCCTAGAAGCCCAATTCGAAGTCCATTCTTTTAATCGCAGATTTCAATTCTTCGAGTTCGTTGTGTCTCTGATGTTGATTAGCTAATCGCAGATTTCAATCTTCGAAGTCCATTATGTTTATTTGCTTATGTTGCAACCTGGAAGGAATAAGTGTTGAGGACTAAACATTGAGCATCCGATTAGGGTTATGTTTGGTAAGTTACCCTTTTGTCCTTAGAAAAGAAGAGTTGACCAGGTATAACAACACAGAAGTATTGGCACATTTTTGGTGACACATTTTTACTACCGCAACACATATTAATGTCACTGGTCTACAACACATATAAGTGCTGGCAGTAGAAAAAAATAAGAGTAGCCAAATGGCCATTATGGTGTAGTGTTGACTGTGTTTGATTGTTGTTGTGTTAATGTGTGTATGAAATCCATATAATAAAATTATATGGTAATTGACTGTGTTTGATTCCAATTCGGAAAGAACGAATATTTTAAACAAATGAATATTTTAAAATGAGGAATAATGAATATTTTAAAATAATATTCACAAATGGATCAAAATATGATTTTGATGTCCAATTTGGGATGGACACGAAAGTGCTAAAATATATGAAGCTGTGTTGATTAGATATGCGCCACTTTGACACGAACGACATTTACATCGATTTTATTCATTTTTATAACGAATATCGAAAAGGAAATGATTTCAAATCAGATATATTGAAAATATTATCATTTAAATATTACAATGATAAGGAATATTCAATTTTGATTTAAATTTGAAAATGAAGTTAAAATCATTTTAAAACGAATTTATAAACGATTTATAAAATCCGATTTAAATGGAAATCGACGAAATATATATATAATATATATATATTATATATATTTAATGGCCTGAATAGAATGCGCCGCCCCGCGACCGTTCGCGAATTTTAACCATTGAATTTGAATTGATATTATGGGAGATCCGACCGTCGGATTCTCCTAAAACTGGAACCATTAGGTTCGTATCGAAAAGAGCTTTCCAAAGAATATAAGAGATTTGAAATCTAACGGTTGGATTTGGAATTTTGTCCAAATAAATTTTGGAAAAGGTCGTTGTAAGTGCAGTTCGATGACCATTTATGGAAATCAACTGAAAGGGTCTTAATAAAATTATTAAAAATATTAGTAATTTGTGTAAAAAAATAATAAATGATTTGGAAAGAATTGGGATGAAAAATTCCATATTTGAAAAGATAGATATATATTTTTATCGAAATAAACTAGTTATTAACTAGAATTATAATCCAATTATTTTTAAAATAAATAAATTGAATTGAGAATGGGTTTTAATATAATCAGAAATTTCCAACGAACAAATTGGAACAGATTTGGAATGGAAATAATCTTCGGAATATTTCGATATTAGATTCCGTGATTATACGGATATTGTTATGGAAATTTGGAAGATAGATTTTATATTGTTATTTCCAATACGATATTTGTTGGTTTCAGAATTTGATATTGAAATAAGCCGATATAATTTCTATTTAGAGCCTTATAATTAATATCAAACGGGATTTTGGGTTTGTCGTGAATGGTGTCTTCAGTAACACTGTTCTTAAACCTCGATGAGAAAAGAATAAATCTTTTAATTAAGATTTAGAGAAGTTTTCCAATTAATTAATATTTAATTGGAATTGAAAGAAAGAATTGGATTTTTGGGTTTATTGTGAATGGTGTTTTAAATAACACTTGTTCTTTAACTCGATTAACCGTGAAATGTGATTTGGAATTTATAAATCTTTTTATTTAGATTTAACGGGAATTTTCCAAACTAAAGTTTTCCAATTTAATATATTAAATTGGAATTAAATGGAATTCAATTTTATACAAATCGAAGTGAGCTTCTGTGGAGGAAGACCGTTAATATATATGGAATTTAGAAGGCTTAGTAGTTATTCCATTTATATTATTAGTCGGATACGGAAATTGATATTGATTATATATCGATCTGTTTTCCGTGATGATTCCATAATTAATGGAATGTGATTTGGGTTTATCGTGAACTGTGTCTTAAATGACGTCAATTCTTTAGCCTAGTTAAAGACAGGATTACATGTCTAACATTGTATTTCGAACTATATGGTTGACCTCTGCGAAATATATATCTGTTTGGTGGCGGAGAATTTATTCTTTTGCTTAACAACCTTCTCTAATACGTACGAGCTTAGAGGTTATATATAGGTAGAAATCAATAGTACGGTGTAGATTGTCGATGCGACATGTTTGATTTTCCAAAGTTAAATAATCATTAATATTGATTTTTAGGAAGATTAAAACCAAGTAGAGTTTTAATGAATCTTTAATTAGATTGAAGTGCGAATGTGATAATTTAAATTATCAAATTTGGAAATGATCGAGAGTGGTGTACTACCAGTTTTGCTCCTAGCGATAGTTTAAACTTTAATTAGATTTGAATGGGAAATGATAATTAATTTTACCGATAACACCGTGGTGTTAGATACGGAGTATTACATGTTTTGTTCCATGGGATGAATAGGTTGGGATTGGAAAATTAAGGAAATGATTACTTCGGTAAGGTGCGCTAATGCCGACTAGTTTGGATAAACCTTAATTTGGTTTGAATTGATATCCAAAGGAAGGTTAAAGAATAAATTTAAAGAATTTATCTTTGATAAAATTAATGGGAACCTTTCCCAAAGTATAAGAATATTTGAATAGAAGAATATTCCAGATTGGAATGAAGCGTATGTTGTGTTTTTATAGCACTTGTTTATTATATACGCAAGTTATTCGGAAAGGCCAGGTTTACACCCATTCTGAATAACTGATTTGACGATAAGCCGACAATGAAGACGGTGATTGAAGACCAAAGGTCTTCACATCGTATGGATGATTAATGATGCCTTGATGGGCCGTACACCCAAGACAAGGTAATAAGTGGTGATCGTCCAAACGTACTTGGAGGTCGACCAGATATGCGAGGACCTCTCTCCTATATTGGACATTTGGGATGAGGAATAAGGTGCCTCCGGTTTCATTCAGACTCATAATGAACTAATAAATGGATGTGTGTCTAACATTGGATTTTATTCTGTGTTGATTAATCTCTATTAAATATATATTTGTTTGGTGGTGGAGAATTTATTCACTTGCTTAACAACCATCTCTAAGACGTACGAGCTCAGAGGTTATATCTCAATAGGCATCAGTTGCATGGCGTGAATTGTCAGTGTGGCATGCTGAGATGCAAATGATAAAGGCTTCTGTTGAAAACAGAGTCTTGTGGTTGATGATCAAAGCACGGCCTTAAAGGGCATAGCTTTGTGTATAGCGTTAATTCGCGAGTCTTACACCTCAGTATGAGTCAAAAACGGGATAAGGGACCCAAGGAGAACATGACGTTCCTTTCTAGCTACGGGTGGTGTCATGGTATGGAGCCTTGACATTTATTATATTTTTTACCTTTGTGGATGGTTGATTGCGAGGCGCTCGGATATATCGGTTACTACGGACCGATGTATAGGTCCTATAGGACCAAGAAACGTGTGTTTAGGAATAATTAATCCTCAAACATAAGGGAGGACCAGCCTTGGAGGATCCAAGGGTCTACTACAGGAGATCCTAAGGCATTTGCTAGAGTGTCTCGAAGCCAGTGAGGAGTACATCCCTTGCCTCGACTCATGACGGAAATCCAATTTCCAATACGTAACATTTCAGCTTTCATTGTAGAGCCTAGTATGGTGACATAGTAGGATGGGTTACTATGCCGTCTATGATTTATACATTTGTATTTGAAGTTGTTTTATACACTTTATGTAATAACACGGAAAATCAGAACCAATTTAAAAATTTTATTTTGGCAAATTTAGTGAGTTTTGAATATTTAAAATGATTTATTTTAAATAATGACGATAGGAAATTATTTTTGAATATAATTAGAACATATATATTTATATAGATCGATGTTAGAATATAATTAATTATTTTTAATTATAAAAGGAATTGAAAATGGCGCGGTAGTTTGAAAATTCGATGTAAAATTTCAAATGAACGCACAGGATTCAAAATAAACTGTATTTTGGCGAAACCAAAAATATTTGAATCTATTTGAGAATATCTTTCCAAAGAATCTGAAAAATTGAAATTTCATAGTGGGGATAAAAAGTTATGTCAAGTTGAAATTTCAGAATAGTCGCTATGGAATTTTGGCCCTTAAAAATGGAAATTTTGCAAACGACCTCCGTTTTCGACGAAACCACTTTTCTTGGATCCGTAGTGTTAAGTTATTGCTAGATTCTAAAATTCGTAATTTTCAGAATCAATATGTGAGCATGGCAAAGAAAAACGTGTTTTGACAGTTTTAGTCAATTTGGATCGACTAGAAAATGACCATTTTTCAAACGGTCTTCAAATTTGACGAAATTAGTTTTTTTAGGACCGTATCGTCAATTCGAAGCTAGAAATAAATTTTCAGAAATTTTTAGAATTAGTATGTGGCCCCGGTAAATTGAAATGTACGTTTGAAATTAAAATATAATGATTTATATTTTAAATTCAACGGAAATTGATTATAACGTTCGAATTGGCTTGTGAAACATATCCCATTGTGTTCGGATTAGGGGTACTATGCTAGGGACGATAGTCGTTGGGTTCGAAACTGAGTTCGTATGAAAAGTCAACTTAAATTGAAAATAATAATAATATATTAATATTATATATATAAAACTCCTACCTTTCTCCTTTCCATCCCCATCATTTTCAGATCTGAGAAATCAAAAGAAATAAAAAAAGGAGGAACTGCGCCATCGTTCATCGTGCTTACCCGTCGCTCGCCGCCACCGTCGCGGCCTCTTCCAGCCGATCGCCCCGCGCCTCCCTCATCTCCACCTGAATCTGCCAACCTCGATCTCGCCCCTCACCCTCAAATCAAACCGCGAGCGCCACACCAGCGAGGGCAGCCACAGACCACCGCCATTCTCCCCTCCGTTTATCAGAGCCTCCCCGCCCCTCGTGCTGACCACTAGCGATCTCCGATACCCCCTTCTTCAAAACCCAAGAACAGTGAGTGTTTTATTTTTATTTTTACGTTTACTATTTCTTTTATTTATTTTAGTTAGCTAATTTAAATATAAAAACATGATTTAAATTCAGTCTTTAGATTGTGATAAAATTTAGATTTTTATTCACGAGAGGTTTAGATTTGTATTCACAAAAAGATTCGATTTTAAAAATGAAAAGATAGGATATTATTAATAACATGAAGATGTGATTTTTAGCGAAATAAAAATACGAAGATATGATTTTTAATAATATGAAAAGCGGGATTTTTATATGCATGAAGATGAGATTTTTATTTCTAGGAAGACATGATTTATATATATATAATTTGTAATACAAAGATATGATTTTTATTTATATCATAACATAATAAAAATATGATCTTTATATTATAGAGATAATAAAAATATGATTTTTATATATGTAGCGTATTAAAAATATGATTTTTATTTAATAGAGAATATAAAAATATGATTTTTACGTATGTAGTAGCTATATAAAAATGGGATTTTTTATATGAAGTAGAGAATTAGAAATGTTATTTTCACATATAAAGAAGTGATTTTTACATAGACGGTAGCGATGTGAAAATATGATTTTTATATATAAAACTGAATAACAAAAATGTGATTTTTACTATGAGCAGAGTGAAATAGATTGCGATGAACCAACCGTAATCAAAACAAAATCCGAATCATTTAGAAATAAAGAATGGCGGAGTGGAAACCCAAAGGTGAGAACTTTGTCACTAAATTTATTTATACAGTTATTTATTATGTAACTGCGTATATGAACTGTTTCCCCATCGTCCACAGACCATGGACGAATTGTGTGTTTGTTTGGTTATATTGTGTTGGGGTTTTTGGTTGATTGGTTTGTTTGTTTGGATTGGTTTGGGGAAATGAAATAGAATTGATTAGGATTGGTATGTGTATGGCATGGGCCATTATTAGACTGGGGATAGGGCTAGGCCTTATCCCGTTTCTAGTACCGTGCCGTTATGCCGCTAAAATTTTCTAAAATACTTTAGAATAATTATAATATCATTTTTATTGTGTAAATGAACCGAATAAATATTTTATCATTAAAAATATAATTTTTAACATGTATATGAAAGGGAATAAATATTCATTTACAAATCAGACGATTTGTATATGTACACTGATTTGACTGATATTGATTGGGAAGATAAATTTTGCGCATCGCCCAACTACACAAATAATATTCAGTATTTGTTGGTTGAAGCCCCACACGGGTATTGGGATGATATATGACATACTTTAGTCCCAATAATTAGTTGTATGTCGATCGATTGGTTGACAGGCAGTGTAAGCATCGAATATTTATATTTGATGCTTATGCAGTGTTAATGCACTCTGGATGATGGATTGTTGTTTTCATTATTGTTATGCACATTTGCTGTGTGAAATCCATATAATCAAATTATGTGGTAATTGACTGTGTCTGATTCCAGTTCAGAAAGAATGAATATCTTAAAATAACGATTATTTTAAAATGATGTATATTTTAAAATAATATTCAGTAAATGATCAAAATTTGATTTTGATGTCCGATTTGGGATAGACACGAATATATTTAAATATATAAAGTCGTTGTAACAACACAGAATTTTGGGGCCAATCTAAAAATTTTATTTTAGAAATTATGTCAGAATTTAGAAGGAGGAGAAAAAAAGAAAAGAAAAAGAGATTCATTGTATAGTAAATTGTGTTCACATTAGGAACTGGATTTTTAATGTAAAGGATGAATCATTAAAAAGGGATTCATAGTTTGATAAAACGTTTTATCATAAAAATAAAAATAAAATATGTTTTAACAGTAGAAAAAGTCTGTTTGTTTAATGTTAAACATTTACATGTTAGAAGTTTGTTAAGTATTAACCTTTACATGTAAACATTCATTTCTAAAAATAATATTTAATCCTGTAGTGTTAGTTTTAATTTCTAACAATTAGCATTAACCATGCATTCATTGTCTTTCCTCCCTTTTGTTTTTCATTGTTATTTTTTTTCTTCTTCACAAACTAATCATCTATATATATATGTATATATATATTTCTCTTCTATGTATTCTTCCCAACCCATTGAATATGTTACTTGAATTATGATATTTAATGTTATGTGTTTTGAAATTTAAAAGGACACACAACTTTCTAACAATCGGCATCACACAATAAATCATACATTCATTCCTTTCTATTTATTCTCTCTCCTTCTTTGTAATTTAATTTCGAAATTTGAATAAAAATATAAATAATAATAAATAGTGTGGTCCCATCACGCATAGTCAGCTAATTAAATCCTTGGTAACCTACTATGTTGTAATAGACACATTAGGGGAATGAATCTAAAGAAAGAAAAAAAGTATTAATATATATATATATATATATATATATATACTAATGGTATACATTTAGAACATTGCTTACAATATATATATATACTATATATTTAGCAAATGCTACATATATGAATGGTAGAATTAAAGTTTAATTAATTGACTACATTCTATATATACTAATGGTATGCATTTAGAACATTGCCATGAAAAGAGTAATTAATTGCCATGAAGAGATTAATAGACTGCATTAAATTGGGCTTTAACTATAAAAAAAAGAATTAGAGAATTAATTAATATTTTATTTTAAGAATTGTATTTGTAAATTAAAGATCAATAAATGGGAATTGAAGTCTTAATTTATTAATGCAAATAAGGTGTGTAATTAAAAGGTAGATTTGAAATTGAAATTTTTAATGAATAAGGACAAATGGATTTATGGGAATGAATATAAATGAATTAATTACTAATTGCAAATCAGAGTGGCGCAGCGGAAGCGTGGTGTGGGCCCATAACCCACAGGTCCCAGGATCGAAACCTTGCTCTGATACCAAATGAAACGACCCTGAACTTCTCCGTAAAGGAAAGCCTGGATTTCTTTGAGAACAACACACATCAGAACACAAACTGAAGAATATTTTATTGTTGATTACAACAATTACATCAGAGTACAAGAATATAACAGAGTATGAATACTTATTACACAGAAGAAACATAATAATATCAGAGATTTAAATTACACTTAAATAGCAGCGGAAAAATATTACGAATACACAACCGAAAGGAATACACAGATACAGAGCTTTTCGAATATAGCTTCAGCTGTAAACTAGGATCCTGTAAATATCTATAAAAAGCTACTCGACTGCCCGTGTGGAAAATATGGGCACCCGAGTTTGCCAGTGAAACAAACTACAAGTCAGTCATGGGACTGGCATGAGAAATCTATCTTTCTATACTAACTAATAATATGGCGAATCATAGGACCACGCCGCTAACGCGGAACGCATTTACTCCATTGGATTGCCAGTGCATAATTTAATAAAGTTTATACAAAAACAACGAAATGACTTTTGAAAAATGAAATCATTATAAGAGTCAAGTCCCATCACACAATGCAACGCAAACCGAAGGATAGAGTTTTTCCTTATAATGACCAAACATGCTTAATACGTGTAAAATAATGTTTTTAATATTATTATTAGTGACTAAGCATTTTAAAAATACTTCAACATAAATGTATCAATCCTAGACGGCATAGTACCCCATCCTACTATGTCGCCATATATAAGTTTACAATCAAGACCATAATGTCGTATTGGAAATTGGTTTTCATCATGAAATCGAGGCCAGGGATCGTCCTCTCCAATTCGAGACACTCTAGCAAATGCCTCAGGATCACACCTATAGGCAACCCTTGGATCTTCAGGGCCGGTTCTGATGACCCCAAACTTCCATGGTTCGAAAGTAAGGATAATCATTTTGGAATACAACACATTTACAACAAAAACAGATCTCAGATAATTATCATAACACATAAACCATTGCAGCAGAAATAAATGTCATCAGCATCATAATATCCAATACATCAGAGTACGCGGTACAGAATACAACTTAGCCAAATAAAGAGTCTCAAAAAAAAGGGAAATAAGTTTTCAAATGGAAAAGAAACAAGTCTCAAACTCCATCACATACATCAAAGCTACAGAAGGTAAAATGTCTCAAGCAGAAGTAAAACTAGAGAAAAAGTCTTCTTCTTCTTCCGTTTAAGCAAGCTCCAATCAGAATGTATCACCTGAACCTGTCAATTGGCTGCCCGTGTGGAAAGAAGGCACCCGAGTTTGCAAAAGTGAAACAAACTACGAGTCAGTCATGGGACTTGTAACACCCCACGTCCATTAATGTCACTCACAAAGGGAATGCATTAACTTCCATGGAGGTTTTAAGTGAATATAGAACAGTAAAATTACAACAAGACAGATATAAAATGGTACTTGGAAATTCAAAAACTTTATTTCATTGTAGCAGAAGTCAAAACATGTTTGATTACATCATAACACCATATTCAATGTCAAGTACAATATCTATCTTGATAAAACAAGTACATAATCCCATTACATGAATAGCCATTAAAAAGAAAGATAACAAGCTGGACTTTACTTCAGCAGTCCAAGCTTTCCAGAAGATAAGCGATCCAACTAGACTCCACTAGAACTTGGCCCAACCAGCGGACCTGAAGGGAGAAAAAGGATGGAAAAGAGGGGGTCAGACATAAAGTCTGGTGAATATGATAATTCTACAATACTATTACCAAAATAACTGGACTAAGGCATAAGCTGGAAAACAAGAAAATGTCTATGAAGAGCAGATTAAGGACATAGACAATCGCTAAAGGCAACGTTATAGGCGCTCCTAAATACTAAAGGATAAACACTATACTGCACCACACCAGTCACCCTAAAGATTCATCCCACTTAGCTTCACTTAGAAACTTTCCCAATGGCTTTACGTACCCCTAGCTGACTACATAGGTGCCGCCTGCCCCTATCTCCACTAGGTGTACCCTACTTCCCATTATTCGATCGGCTCCCTAACTCGTAGATACCCGTGCTGGCCCCATAGTGGGGTGTATCACTCCCCTAAAGTGGCAACCTGATACAACGGACATGCACGGCTTATACCTACACGATGCAACAACGTCTTACCTACCAGCCCGGGTCCACACACGCATATGAAACCCGTTGGACTTGCGTTGCCACCGCTCCCTGTTTTGGCCTCTTATAGTCAAACCCAGTATGCGTTTCCCGTCCTCGACTTGGGTCGAGCCCACAAAGATACGTTTTGGGATACTGGTTGAAATGGGCCCCCACTATTTACCACAAGCATTCCACCTAAGCTTGTCCCCATTAGTCCATCCCACTTAACCCACTTAGTCATGTTCATTTACATGTGTGTTTGGTTAAGTCTAATCGTATTTCAAATGCCTCTAAAGGCAACCACCAGATTCCTCATGCCACCCAAGGCACCTACTTAACCCCCATGTCCCACCTTACATGATTATCTGGTTAAGTATTTCTTAGTTCATTAAAGCCATAACCTCATAAAGACCTCTCACATTAGACTGGCATTTATGGCAGCTGGATTTGCCGGGCGGGCCCGGGCAGTCTTACACCATAAAAGAGTCTAACCTCGTGTCTTTACAACTGTTATGCTTTAGTTTGGGCCTAGGACCTCTCACATTGGGCCGACATTTGTGACTACTGGATTTGCCGGGCGGGTCCAGGCAGGTTTACATCACAAACGGGTCCAACCTCGTGTCCTAAGCATTGATTATTAATAATAATCCACTTTCCCCCAATTTTAATAATTCCCTACTTGAATTATTAATTACTTCCAATTTTTAACAATGTCCATAATTGACTCAATTATGGACATCCATTCATGGTATGCAAAATCTTACAAAATTGCACCCAATTTATTAATTCCTAATAATAACCCTACCCCACGTTTGAACGTTTATTCGCAAAATATATGTTAGACTCGAATAGCCTAACTCATAGCATAAAAGAGATTATCATAATAACAACATGTATATGTGACCAAATGAATCATAATAAGGGGTGAAACTTGCATATGTCCAATTTGCATAGATTATACATGTCATGGACCTAAAGGTGTCAACTTGTTCAAAATTCACCTAATATAATCTCAATCAATTTTCATAAACTTACATATGAACATGTGTGAATCAACATCATCTAATTTTTTAACAACATGGTTTTATATGGGTACACCTAACTCAATAGGCAAATTCCCATAATCAAGTTTTATTTAATTATAGTTTCAAGTTTATGGGTACACCTAACCTAATAGGCAAATTCCCATAAACAAGATCCATTTAAATTAAGAAAAAAAAACATAACTTTAAGCATGATCCAACAACATCATGATTTTTCAACATAATATAGCATGATTTATAACATGGCATAGTATGATTGTATAACATAGCTTGACATGATTCTCAACATAGCACGACATAGCATAAGAGAATTTACAACATAGCATGACATAGCATATATAATTTACATCATACGACAACATAATAACATAATAAGAGATCCACAATATATAGAATTTACAATTACAAATCACATCACTTTCTTGTGATCCATTCATAACTGAGTCAAATTAGTTTGTAATAGTCTTGTGAGAATCATCATACTCACCAACAAAAGAAGAGAATTAGAGAGAGAGTTCTTTGGTTTGATTTGTTTTGTTGAGTAGAATTTAGTTGTAGTAGATTAGGCTTCCTCTTCTTAGTTTGTGACGGCTACGCTGAACTCCGTGGCAGCAGCATGACGGTAGCTTCTCTAATTTTACAAGTGATTTAGGTCTAGGGTCTACCCACTTATTTATAGATTTTAGAATTCATTTAGGCCATTAGATTTAACCTAGAAATAACCGCAGCCGTTCAGACAAGATGGGGTTTATCTTGTTGACTCAGCAATGAGTCAGAAGTGACTCAGCAAACACTCAGCATATTAATAAACTTCTATTCATGTCATAAATATATATATATTTTCTACAATGTACATATTAGATACATCCCCCTTTACTTATTATTGTTTTTATATACATATTAGATACATCCCCTCTCTCACACACTTATTAATATTTTTATATTCATATTAGATACATCCCCTCTCTTACACACTTATTAATATTTTTATATTCATATTAGATACATCCCCTCTCTTACATACTTATTAATATCTTTATATTCATATTAGATACATCCCCTCTTCTACACACTTATTATTATTTTAGCAACTTTAGTGTTAATAGAAAATTCGGGGTGTTACATTCTCCCCTCCTTTTAGCATTTCGTCCCCGAAATCTTCAAGTCTGGAAGAATGTATATCCTACCATCCAAACGTCCATCTACTCATCCATCATACACAGGCATCCATTGTCCTTACAGACTTCTAATGCTTTCATGTTTAAATGCACAGTGTGTGTATATGTCCGTATCTAATGCAAAATCAGGCGGTCCACTGATTCAGTTGACCTCCTTAATGCAACTATGATCGTGCCATGCATCCATTATGTATGCAAAAGATTCTTAATGCTACATAATACTTCTATATGCGTGCACAACCATCATCTGAATGCAGCATCCATATGATAATACAACCATCGTTCATCCATTTTACTAAATA
Source organism: Allium sativum (assembly GCA_030737875.1). Classification (NCBI taxonomy): domain Eukaryota; kingdom Viridiplantae; phylum Streptophyta; class Magnoliopsida; order Asparagales; family Amaryllidaceae; genus Allium; species Allium sativum. The sequence continues at coordinate 457,102,447 of CM060920.1, forward strand.
CATCCATATATATGCAATACGCAATATGTAGTGACTGAGCCGATCTAGTGCCTAAAGTGTGTGTATATATGCATCCACGAGCAACCACTAGCAAACACTTGCATCCATTTTGCATCCATCATACATAACATGTCTCAAACACATGTTTCAACCATAGGATTATCCTAACTAAAGGTCAAAGATACTAATGAGAGGACATACTAAAGATAAGATAAGATAAGCTAAGCGATAAAGGAGAAATTAAAAGACATACCCTCAAAAAGAAAAGGGTACAACGAACGCATCTTCTCTTCTGTCTCCCAAGTTGCGTTGCTCTCATCATCTCCCTATTGCACTTTAACCAGTCTGACCTCTCGATTCCTCAACTTTTTGATCTCCAACCCAAGAATGCATGTAGGAGCTCGTCTAATTGTTGCATCACGCTCTATTTCCACCTCTTTAAGCAAGCTCGGCTCTACCACCTCCGCGGTCTTGTGCAAACACTTCCTCAAATGTGATACATGGAATACGTCGTGTACTCCACTAAGTTTCTCAGGCAACTCCACCCTATATGCCATCTTCCCAATCCTGTCTTTTACAGGAAACGGCCCTACAAACCTTGGTGCTAATTTCCCCACGGACCCAAAGCGAACAACATTCTGTAACGGAGATACTTTGATAAAAACCATGTCCCCAATGTCAAACTCAAGATCTGTCCTCCTCTTATCAGCATACGATTTTTGCCTATCTTGTGCTGCTTTCATCCTCCTTCGAATCAACTCAATCTTCTCCGAGGTTTCCCTAACCATATCGGGCCCAAGTAGGATTTTATCGGTAGATTCCCACCAACATGTAGGCGAACGGCAAGGCCTTCCATAAAGAGCTTCGAAAGGTGCCATGCCAATACTAGACTGAAAGCTATTATTATATGCGAATTCTACTAACGGAAGGTGCTCTTCCCATGTACCCCCAAAGTCTAGGATACAAAGCCTTAAAAGATCCTCTAGAATGCGATTCACCCTCTCGGTCTGGCCGTCTGTCTGAGGATGATATGCGGTGCTCAAACATAGCTGAGTCCCTACCACCTCTTGTAAACTCTTCCAAAATTCGCTAGTAAAGATGGGGTCACGGTCGCTTACTATACTAGAAGGAATACCGTGCAAACGAACTATCTCCTTAATGTATACAGAAGCCAACCACGGAGCAGTCCTCTTACTTTTCACGGGAATAAAATGGGCGCTTTTAGTAAGTCTATCTACTATAACCCAAATCCCCGTGTTACCCTTCCTTGATCTTGGTAATCCATCCACAAAATCCATTGAGATGCTTTCCCATTTCCATAGTGGAACTTCTAATGGGTGAAGCAACCCACCGGGTTTCTTTTGTTCTGCTTTAACTCGTTGGCACACCAAGCATCTAGCGACGTACTCGGCCACATCCTTTTTCATACCGGCCCAAAAGAAAACCCGCTTCATATCTTTGTACATCTTATCCCCGCCGGGATGAATGGTCATTTTTGAGCGATGAGCATCATCAAGAATGGCCTTCCTTAAGTCTTCGTCTTGTGGTACACAAAGTCTATTATCCCTTCGTAACCAACCCTTATCGTCTAGGGTATACCTACGAAGATGGCTTGACGACTCCCCCCCTTTGAGCTTTTCTACTATCTCAACCAACTGTGGGTCGTCTCGCTGTGCCTCACCAACCCGTCCTAGAAGTGTAGGTCTAACCTCCAAGGATGCTAACAGACCGGGTACTAAGTCAACGGAGGGTCTAAAGTCAAACATAGAGATGAATTCTAAGCTTTGTCGTTCAACAAACAACGGACTCAAGGACAACCTTTTCCTACTTAAGGCGTCTTCCACCACGTTACCCTTGCCCGGGGTATACGCTATTTCAAAATCGTAGGAGGCTAAGAATTCCATCCACCGTTGCTGCCTTAAATTCAAATCCTTCTGAGAGAATAAGTATTTTAATGATTTGTGGTCAGTGAACAGTTCGAATTTCTCACCAAGAAGATAGTGACGCCAAGACTTAAGCGCGAAAACAATTGCGGCCAGCTCTAAGTCATGCGTGGGGTAATTCTTTTCATGAACCCTCAACTGCCTTCCACCATAGGCTATTACTCTTCCCTCTTGCATGAGGACCGCGCCAAGTCCCGTCCCACAAGCATCAGTATAGATGGTAAACGGTTTATTCCCGTCTGGCAGCACTAAGACTGGGGCTGAAGTTAAGGCTCTCTTTAAACGTTGGAACGCATCATCACAATCTTTGTCCCACATAAAAACCAGGTTCTTCTTCGTTAACCGTGTTAATGGAGCTGATATTTTTGCGAAGTCTTTGATAAACTTCCTATAATAGCCAGCCAACCCCAAGAAACTTCTTACTTCGGTTGCATTTTTAGGGACCTTCCAATCTTGGATGGCCACCACCTTTGCGGGATCCACTGCTATCCCTTCTTTGGAAACCACGTGCCCTAAGAACCGTACTTCCTTCCTCCAGAAGTGACACTTAGAAAATTTTGCCTTAAGGTTATGCGCTCGAAGGGTTTCCAAAACTTCCCTAAGATGTAGGGAGTGCTCTTCTTTATTCTTAGAAAAGACTAAGATGTCATCCACAAAGACTACCATGAATTTGTTAAGGTATTCCCTAAACACCCTACTCATCAAATCAACAAAATATGCAGGGGCGTTTGTCAAACCAAAGGGCATCACTAGCCATTCATAGAATCCGTCAGGAGTCCTAAAAGCAGTCTTATCTATACTATCCTCAGCCACTCTCAGTTGATGAAAGCCAGTGGCTAAGTCCAACTACGAAAACACTGAGGCGCCAACTAACTGATCAAAGAGATCGTCAATCCTCGGCAGTGGGTGTCGGTTCTTTTTAGTAAGCTTGTTTAGTTCTCTATAGTCCATACAAAGTCTAAGAGACCCATCCGCCTTTGTGGCAAAAACTACTGGAGCACCCCACTCCGATATACTACGTCTTATGAACCCCTTCTCAAGCAACTCCTTTACTTGCTTATTGAGTTCCCTCCTTTCACGAGGAGCCATGTGGCGCACTGGCAAAGATACGGGTTTAGCATTATCCACAAGATAAATTCGAAAGTCTATCTCCCGCTTTGGAGGTAAGCCCTTCACCTCCTCAAACACATCCGGATATTCCCGGACCACTTCTACCGATCGCAGGTTCTCTACAGACGCGTCAAGCGATTCAAGATATCTTAGCATAACGGAATTTATGGGATTACAAAAGATGTCGAGAGCATTACCAAGGCGAGTCACAAGCCTAACTACTCTCCTTTCACAATCAAGAATGGCCCTATTTCTAGATAACCAATCCATTCCTAAAATTAGCCCATAGCCCGTGAAGCCCAATACATAAGCATCACATCTAAATTCAACGCTAAGTATAGAGATTTTCAAATCCAAACATATCATGGTCAAATGAGCCGAACCCCCAATTGGATTTGAAACGACCAAGGGATCCTCTACTAAACTGGTGTTCAAGTGCAGTGATTCAACTAATGATGCAGAGATAAACGAATGAGATGCGCCAGAATCGAATAAGGTACGGACAGGATGATCAAACAGAAAAACTAAGCTTTCAACAGAAATTGTTCTACCTCTTTCTTGTAGCGGTGGGGCCGCAATAGCCTGAACTTGCCCCCTTGCCTGCCCTGGTGCCATAAGAGCCTGCACCTGTCCTCCCGAGGTAGACCCTGCCCTCTACCCCTTCTTTGGACAGTCCTTCACTAAATGTCCCGCATCTCCACAATGAAAACATCCAGTCTTCTTTTTCTTTCTACAATCTTTGCTGAGATGGCCAGGCATCCCACAATTGAAGCATTTCTTGTTCCCTTTGCCATTATTGTTTTTACCACCCTTCTTATTTTGCTGTTGGGGTTTCTTCTGATCCCCTTTCTTTTCAACTGCCTTATCCTCATGCATAAGTGCCATTTCTACTAGCTTTTCAAAGGTGGCTCCCATAGGGATGTGGGTCATAGCCAACCCTTGCAACGGTTCATTCAAGCCTTTAACGAACCTCAAAGCTTTCTTCTCTGGCGTGTTCACCAACTCCAAGCCAAACCTTGCTAACTGATTAAATTTATTGACATATTCCTTTACTGATGAGCTCCCTTGCTTTAGTGCCAGGAATTTTTCCATATTTAAGTTCTCCTCTGCCCTTGAAAGAAACTTTGCCTCAAACCTTCGTCTGAAATCCGCCCATGAATCAACTGGACGTTCCCCGTTAGTGACCTCCCACCAAAACGAGGCCTCTCCCTTCATTAACCAAGCAGCTAAACGGACTTTCCTCCCATCTTCCACTTCAAAGATATCCAACAATTCCTCAGTCTCCTTAAGCCAATCTCTGGCCTCCACAAACGTCTCAATCCCTTGAAAAGTTTTTCCTCCCATAGCCTTGAATTCCTTGCACGTCTTTGCAAAAGTGTCAACACGAGGAGGAGGAGGAATGGGTGCAACTAGGGGTGGAGGAGTATCCGCTGGGCCTGCAGTGGTGGCCCTAGCCTCCAAGTATCTCATAAACCACCCTGGAATCGTCACACCTTCTGGGAGATTAAGATCTTCAGCCATGCTGAAACGAAAAAGGAAAGATTCAAAATAGAGAATTCGAAAGATAAAGATAAGGATGTGGCTATTTGGGATTATGTTTTTCATAAAAACTCTCTTTAAATAACATGTTTTTTTTTTTTTTTTTTGAAAGCACTTCTTCCAAAAATGCTTTAGAAAAAAAATATTTTTCTAAAATTTTTTTTTTATCTGTTCTGGTAACCTTATGCTCTGATACCACGTGTAACACCCCACGTCCATTAATGTCACTCACAAAGGGAATGCATTAACTTCCATGGAGGTTTTAAGTGAATATAGAACAGTAAAATTACAACAAGACAGATATAAAATGGTACTTGGAAATTCAAAAACTTTATTTCATTGTAGCAGAAGTCAAAACATGTTTGATTACATCATAACACCATATTCAATGTCAAGTACAATATCTATCTTGATAAAACAAGTACATAATCCCATTACATGAATAGCCATTAAAAAGAAAGATAACAAGCTGGACTTTACTTCAGCAGTCCAAGCTTTCCAGAAGATAAGCGATCCAACTAGACTCCACTAGAACTTGGCCCAACCTGCGGACCTGAAGGGAGAAAAAGGATGGAAAAGAGGGGGTCAGACATAAAGTCTGGTGAATATGATAATTCTACAATACTATTACCAAAATAACTGGACTAAGGCATAAGCTGGAAAACAAGAAAGTGTCTATGAAGAGCAGATTAAGGACATAGACAATCGCTAAAGGCAACGTTATAGGCGCTCCTAAATACTAAAGGATAAACACTATACTGCACCACACCAGTCACCCTAAAGATTCATCCCACTTAGCTTCACTTAGAAACTTTCCCAATGGCTTTACGTACCCCTAGCTGACTACATAGGTGCCGCCTGCCCCTATCTCCACTAGGTGTACCCTACTTCCCATTATTCGATCGGCTCCCTAACTCGTAGATACCCGTGCTGGCCCCACAGTGGGGTGTATCACTCCCCTAAAGTGGCAACCTGATACAACGGACATGCACGGCTTATACCTACACGATGCAACAACGTCTTACCTACCAGCCCGGGTCCACACACGCATATGAAACCCGTTGGACTTGCGTTGCCACCGCTCCCTGTTTTGGCCTCTTATAGTCAAACCCAGTATGCGTGTCCCATCCTCGACTTGGGTCGAGCCCACAAAGATACGTTTTGGGATACTGGTTGAAATGGGCCCCCACTATTTACCACAAGCATTCCACCTAAGCTTGTCCCCATTAGTCCATCCCACTTAACCCACTTAGTCATGTTCATTTACATGTGTGTTTGGTTAAGTCTAATCGTATTTCAAATGCCTCTAAAGGCAACCACCAGATTCCTCATGCCACCCAAGGCACCTACTTAACCCCCATGTCCCACCTTACATGATTATCTGGTTAAGTATTTCTTAGTTCATTAAGGCCATAACCTCATAAAGACCTCTCACATTAGACTGGCATTTATGGCAGCTGGATTTGCCGGGCGGGCCCGGGCAGTCTTACACCATAAAAGAGTCTAACCTCGTGTCTTTACAACTGTTATGCTTTAGTTTGGGCCTAGGACCTCTCACATTGGGCCGACATTTGTGACTACTGGATTTGCCGGGCGGGTCCGGGCAGGTTTACATCACAAACGGGTCCAACCTCGTGTCCTAAGCATTGATTATTAATAATAATCCACTTTCCCCCAATTTTAATAATTCCCTACTTGAATTATTAATTACTTCCAATTTTTAACAATGTCCATAATTGACTCAATTATGGACATCCATTCATGGTATGCAAAATCTTACAAAATTGCACCCAATTTATTAATTCCTAATAATAACCCTACCCCACGTTTGAACGTTTATTCGCAAAATATATGTTAGACTCGAATAGCCTAACTCATAGCATAAAAGAGATTATCATAATAACAACATGTATATGTGACCAAATGAATCATAATAAGGGGTGAAACTTGCATATGTCCAACTTGCATAGATTATACATGTCATGGACCTAAAGGTGTCAACTTGTTCAAAATTCACCTAATATAATCTCAATCAATTTTCATAAACTTACATATGAACATGTGTGAATCAACATCATCTAATTTTTTAACAACATGGTTTTATATGGGTACACCTAACTCAATAGGAAAATTCCCATAATCAAGTTTTATTTAATTATAGTTTCAAGTTTATGGGTACACCTAACCTAATAGGCAAATTCCCATAAACAAGATCCATTTAAATTAAGAAAAAAAACATAACTTTAAGCATGATCCAACAACATCATGATTTTTCAACATAATATAGCATGATTTATAACATGGCATAGTATGATAGTATAACATAGCTTGACATGATTCTCAACATAGCACGACATAGCATAAGAGAATTTACAACATAGCATGACATAGCATATATAATTTACATCATACGACAACATAATAACATAATAAGAGATCCACAATATATAGAATTTACAATTACAAATCACATCACTTTCTTGTGATCCATTCATAACTGAGTCAAATTAGTTTGTAATAGTCTTGTGAGAATCATCATACTCACCAACAAAAGAAGAGAATTAGAGAGAGAGTTCTTTGGTTTGATTTGTTTTGTTGAGTAGAATTTAGTTGTAGTAGATTAGGCTTCCTCTTCTTAGTTTGTGACGGCTACGCTGAACTCCATGGCAGCAGCATGACGGTAGCTTCTCTAATTTTACAAGTGATTTAGGTCTAGGGTCTACCCACTTATTTATAGAATTTAGAATTCATTTAGGCCATTAGATTTAACCTAGAAATAACCGCAGCCGTTCAGACAAGATGGGGTTTATCTTGTTGACTCAGCAATGAGTCAGAAGTGACTCAGCAAACACTCAGCATATTAATAAACTTCTATTCATGTCATAAATATATATATTTTCTACAATGTACATATTAGATACATCCCCCTTTACTTATTATTGTTTTTATATACATATTAGATACATCCCCTCTCTCACACACTTATTAATATTTTTATATTCATATTAGATACATCCCCTCTCTTACACACTTATTAATATTTTTATATTCATATTAGATACATCCCCTCTCTTACATACTTATTAATATCTTTATATTAATATTAGATACATCCCCTCTTCTACACACTTATTATTATTTTAGCAACTTTAGTGTTAATAGAAAATTCGGGGTGTTACAGGACTGGTGTGGGAATTCTTAACTAAATTTAACTATCAATATGGAGAATCACAGAACCATGCCGCTAACGCGGAACGGGTTTACTCCATTGGATTGCCAGTGCATAATTTTATAAAGTTTATATAAAACAGCGAAATGACTTTTGAAAAATGAAATCATCATAAGACTCAAGTCCTATCACCCAATGCAACGCACACAGGAGGATAGAGTTTTCCCTTATGATGATCAAACATGCTTAATACGTGAAAAGTAATATTTTAATATTATTAGTGTCTAGGCAATATTAAAATACTTCAATATAAATGTATCAATCCTAGACGGCATAGTACCCCATCCTACTATGTTGCCGTATATAAGTTTACAATCAAAACCGAAATGTTGTCGTATTGGGAATTGGTTTTCTGTCATGAAATCGAGGCTAGGGATCGTCCTCTTCCGATTCGAGACACTCTAACAAATGCCTCAGGATCCCCCGCAGTGAACCCTTGGATCTTCAAGGCCGGTCCCCACCTAATGGTAGTGGATTGGCAATTCCTGAACACACGTTTCCCGGTTCCTTTGAACCTATAGTATGACCACTTTCGGCCTATAAAAACCCGAGGTACCTCAATCCAAAATCCACATAAGTAAAATGTCGGGCCGTGTTAAAGCCCAAACACCACTAACTAGAAAGAAACGTGTGCACTCCCTGTAGTCCTAATCCCGTTTTTGACTTATACCGGGGTGTGAGGCTCACGAAGTCACGTTATACACAAAGCTATGCCTAAATAGGCTATGCTTTGATCATCAGCCACAAGGCCTGCTTTTCAACAAAGCCTTGATCATTGCATCTTGGCGTGCCACATTGACAATTCAACGCCATGCGATCGATAACTATTACTACACACCATGGTGTTAAGTAGAGAATAAATTCTCTACCACCAAACAGATATATATTAATACAAATCGATTTAATTACATGAAGTGAATTTCAATGTCAGACACGCATCCATTTACAAGTCCGTTCTGGGTCTGAACGAAACCGGAGACACCAAAAGGCGCTCGCTTATCCGCACAACCAACACATACGTCCGGACAATTACTGCTTCAACCCCATCCTTGGAGCAAGTCAGTCCAAGGTATCTGTAGTCGTCGTCCATTCAATGTGAAGATCGTCGGTCTTCTACACCGTCTTGTTACATCTTTGATTTAATCGTCGTGCAATTATTTGAAATGAGTTAAACTCGGTCTTTTCAAATAATTATCGCATAATTATAATTTAAAACATTTCAAATATATTTATAACTATTTATCGCTATTTTTATTTATTAAAAATAGCTCGAAATAAATAAACGACGTTTCGGGTCAATGGGCGGCCCTAGTGTTGTTTTTACCAAAATTTGATTTACACATATCTTAAAATCTAACTGTCGGATTTTGATGAAATTTATATTGTTGGAAAGCTCTTCCCAAAGCGGTCCTAACGGTTCCAGTTTTTGGAAAATCCAACGGTCGGATCTTTCTATATAATCGTTTGAAGTTACGATTGCCGATAAGCGAACTGCCGCTCTCGTTTCGTTAAATTTTATATTTATATTTATATATATAAACCACTTGGTGATTCCCTTTATTAAAATTCATTTCTTTATTCTACCAAAAACAATATTTTTGTTCGCCAATTCTAATGCGACAAAAATGACGTTTTCTGACATTTTTGTCCGCCAATTCTAATGCGACAAAAATGATGTTTCTATATTATATATTTTTATTTTCAATAAAAAATGACATTTTTATTCACCAATTCTAATGCGACAAAAATGATGTTCTCAACATCGTATATTTTTATATTCAATAAAAATGACATCTTTGTCCGCCAATTCTAATGCAACAAAAATGATGTTTTCGACATTGTATATTTTTATATTCAATAAAAATGACATCTTTGTCCGCCAATTCTAATGCAACAAAAATGATGTTTTCAACATTGTATATTTTTATATTCAATAAAAATGACATCTTTGTCCGCCAATTCTAATGCAACAAAAATGATGTTTTCAACATTGTATATTTTTATATTCAATAAAAATGCCATCTTTGTCCGCCAATTCTAATGCAACAAAAATGATGTTTTCAACATTGTATATTTTTATATTCATTAAAAATGACATCTTTGTCTGCCAATTCTAATGCAACAAAAATGATGTTTTCAACATTGTATATTTTTATATTCAATAAAAATGACATCTTTGTCCGCCAATTCTAATGCAACAAAAATGATGTTTTAAAATGTACTCTTTCTTTAATTATATAAAAATGTTCTTTTCCTCCAATTCATTTTTATAACATAAAAATGTACTTTGTCTAATTCATTTTAAATACACAAAAATGTACTTTTTAATATAATTCATTTTAATAACATAAAGATGTAATTTTTATGTTTTTATAAAACGTAAATATTTTATCTCTTTTTCTTTTACAATGAAAATTGTAAATTCTTTTACCTTTAAATTGAAAAATGTATACCTTCCATTGTTACAAAGAAAAATGGTAAATCTTTCATCTTCACATAGGAAAATGTAAATCTTATATTTTTACATAGAAAAATGTAAATCTTTTAATTATCTTTACTACATTCGAAAAATGTAAATTCTCTAATTATCTTTATTACATTGGAAAACTGTAAATTTTCTATTTCTCTTTATTACAATAGAAAAATGTTAATTTTCTATTTCTCTTTATTACAATAGAAAAATGTAAATTTCTCCTAATTGTCTTCTTAATGCACATTTTTCCTATAGGGGGTATTTACTATCTAACTCAACTCAATTTGGTGTCAGAATATGATAACCAAAAATAATGGTTATTGTCTAACCATTTCTATTTACCCAACATCGTCATTTCAATGTCCACACATACAACACAATATATGATTTGGTGTATAAATCTGATGAATCACAATAAAAGGTCTCATCTTTGTTTTATTTGTAAATTAAATAAAATATCTAATCTTTATTTGTAAATAAAATAAAATATTTAATCTTTATTTTATATTGTAAATCAAAATAAAATATCCAACCTTAATTTATCTTTTAATTAAAATTTAAAAGATTTAAACTTTCTTAATTTTTAAAAATCATAAACAAAATAAAGATTCAATCTTTTGTTCTTTTTATGTAAATCAAAATAAAAATTCCACCTTTGTTATTATTTTGCAAATCAAAAATAAAGATTCAATTTTTGTTTTATTTTGTAAATCAAAAATAGAAATTTAACTTTTGTTTTATTTTGTAAATCAAAAATAAAGATCAAACCTTTGTTTTATTTTGCAAATCAAAATAGAAATTTACCTTATGCTATTATTTTACTAATCAAAATAAAACTTACCTTTCATTTATTTTGTTAATCAAAACAAAAACTCAACTTTTCATTTTATGCGTTGAACCAAAAATAAAGATTTAACCTTTCATGTTTGTTGTAAAACAAACAAAGATTCAATTTTTCATTTTATTTTGTAAAAACAAAATAAAGATTCAAAATTTCATCTTTGTTTGTAAAGCAAACAAAGATTCAATTTTTCATTTCTATAAAGGAATAAAATTAAAAATAAAAATAAAATAAAAACAAAATAAGAATAAAAACAATAAAGATGAGAACTTTATAGAGATTACATCAGAATTTTATAGATCTAAACTGACATGCTATATCATGATATCACAACGAATATAAATCAACCATACAACAATCACCACATCACAGATCAGAAATAACATCCCATGATTCACATAACAAATACAATTAAATTATTATTTATTAAAATTCAGAAATCTCACAGTCATTGCAGATTTTGGCCAAAATTCAAACTGTTCAGAATGGTCCCGTTTCAGTCTCAACACGTTCTATTCGCTGTTACGATTCCAATGCTTCCGAAATCGTCAAATTCTGAGTTGAAACAAATTAGTTATGGTTTAATTTATGTAAATAAAATTTAAAAGAAAAAACATCAAAATTGAATATTCCCCTTTCTTCTACCTCAATTCTTAGCCGTGCTTTCTCTAGTTTGTTCCAACCTAGGTCTGAGTTTTGCTCGCTGTACGAGGCGCGGGGTCTCAATCCGAAGGCACCACGCTCTTCAGCACCGAGAGGCGCACCAGGACCTCCCCACGGTGGTGAACTCGGTGGTGCTCTGGTGGTGGTACCGGGCTCCGAATGTGGCGACTTCGGGTCCTTGAATCTCGAACGTTGTGCAGCGGGAGGAGGTGATAGCCGTATAGATTAAAAGAGGATGAAGAGGGCTGTGATAAAGTACAAAAGACGGAGGGGTTTTAGTGTGAGGATTGACTGGAATTAGAGGGAGAAGGAAGGAGCGTCGGTGGCCATGGATTTCAAAGGGCGGCGGCTGGAACGAACGTAAACATTATTAGGGTTTAGGATTTTCCAATTTTTTATACTATTTTATGTGTAATTTTACAAAAAAAACCATATCTTTAAAACCGTACTATTTCCAGTCCAGTAGAAAGTGACCCTAGCCAATAGCCCATATTCCGGATCCAATGGGACAGGTCTCGTCAGCCCAAACGGCGTCTGTGGCCTGTATTATTTAATTTAATAATTAAATCCTTTATTAATTTAATTCGTCTGCATAAATAAATTCACTGAGGCCACATACGGGCTCAGAAAAATCCAAAAAATATATATTTGTCTTTGTTATGACGATACGGTCCTAATAAAACTAATTTCATCGAATTCTGAGACTGTTTGAAAAATGGCTTTTTCAGTCGATTAAATTTGACTGTAATCGACCAAACACATTTTCCTTCGCCACGCTCACATATTAATTCGAAAAATTGTAAAAATTGAAACCTAGTAATAATATGACATTCTGGTTCCAATGAAAGTGGTTTCGTCGAAAACAGAGATCGTTTGAAAATTGACTATTTTCACTGGCTTTAATATTATTTAAAAATGAAAATTTTAATTTCTGCCACATTTTTCCACCAAATAATTCAAAATAAAAATTTTAAATTGGTTCGGATTTTCCGGGTCGTTACACCGGTCCCCACCTAACGGTAGTGGATTGGCAATTCCTGAAAACACGCTTCCCCGTTCCTTTGAACCTCCATATGGCCACTAACAACCTATAAATCCGAGGTACCTCAATCCATCATCCACATAAGTAAAACGTCAGTCAGTTTAAGCACTGACACTAACCCTAGCTAGAAAGAAACGTGTGCACTCCCTGTAGTCTATATCCCGTTTTTGACTCATACTGGGGTGTGAGGCTCGCGAAGTCACGCTACACAAAGTCATGCCGTAATAGGCTATACTTTGATCATCCCACAAGGACCTGCTTTTCAACAAAAGCCATGATCTGTTGCATCTTGGCATGCCACATTGACAATTCACGCCATGCGATCAATCACTATTAATATATACCAGGGTGTTAAGCAGAGAATAAATTCTCCACCACCAATTAGATATACATTAATAAAAATCAATTTAATTCACATGGAACGAAATCCAATGTCCGACACACATCCATTTACAAGTCCGTTCTGGGTCTGAACGAAACCGGAGACACCTGAGAGGTCCTCGCATATTCGAACAATTAACAATACGTCTGGACGGCTACCACTGAAGCACCTTCAAGGTAGCTTCTCCCATCATGGGTCTCAGTAGCAACACATCCATTCTATGTGAAAATCGTCGGTCTTTAATCACCGTCTTCAACTTCGACTCTTCATCGTCGTAGTGATTATTCAGAATGGGTTAAACCCGGTCTTTCCGAATAACCCGCGTATTTTTATAATTAAAAATCAAGTGCTATAGTAACACATCCAAAGCCTCATTCCAATTAAGAATATTCTTTTAAATAAATTATTCACATTATTCTATCAAAGATAAATTCTTTAAATTTATTCATAAATCTTTCTTTTAAAGATTTATTAAAACCCCAATTTGGTTTTAAATATCAAAAATCATTATTCAATGATTATTTAAATTTAAGAAATTAATCTTATCTTTAACTGGGTTAAAGAACTAATGTCATTTAAAACATAGTTCACGGTAAACCCAAAATCATCTTCCATGAAATATGGAATCTTTACAGAAATCAAATCAATATATAATCATTATAAATTTCTTTATCTGACCAATAATATAAATGGAATAACGACAAAGCCTTTTAAATTCCACATGTAGTATCGGTCTTCTTTTACAGAAGCTTATCTCGGTTATTATTAATTCGAATTCCATTCAATTCCAATTTAATATATTAAATTGGAAAACTTTACTTTTGGAAAATTCCCATTTAAATCTTAATAAAAGATTTATAAATTCCAAATTATATTTTCACTGTCAGTTGGGTTAAAGAACAAATGTCGCGTAAAATATAGTTCATAATAAACCCAACTCATATTTCATCTTATTCCATTTACTAAATATAATGGAAACTTTAATAATCTTAATTAAATGATTTATTCTTTTCTCAACTAGGTTTAAAAAAGGTGTTATTGAAGACACCATTCAAGACGAATCCAAAATCCAATTTATTCAATTAAATATTAACAAATTGGAAAACTTCATTAAATCTATATTTAATGATTTTTTTCTAGTTAATAACTAGTTCATTTCAATAAGAATACACAATAAACCCAACTCATATTTCATCTTATTCCAATTACTAAATATAATGGAAAACTTTAATAATCTTAATTAAAAGATTTATTCTTTTCTCAACTGGGTTTGAAAAAGGTGTTATTGAAGACACCATTCACGACAAACCCAAAAAACAATTTATTCAATTAAATACTAACAAATTGGAAAACTTCATTAAATTTATATTTAATGATTTATTCTAGTTAATAGCTAGTTCATTTCAATAAGAAAAGAATATATATTCTTATTGAAATGAACTAGCTATTAACTAGAATAAATCATTAAATATAGATTTAATGAAGTTTTCCAATTTGTTAGTATTTAATTGAATAAATTGGATTTTGGGTTTGTCGTGAATGGTGTCTTCAATAACACCTTTTTTAAACCCAGTTGAGAAAAGAATAAATCTTTTAATTAAGATTATTAAAGTTTTCCATTATATTTAGTAATTGGAATAAGATGAAATGTGAGTGGGATTTATTGTGAACTATGTTCTTAAGCGACATTTGTTCTTTAATCCAACTGACAGTGAAAATATGATTTGGAATTTATAAATCTTTGATTAAGATTTAAATGGGAATTCTCCAAAAGTAAAGTTTTCCAATTTAATATATTAAATTGGAATTGAATGGAATTCGAATTAATAATAACCGAGATAAGCTTCTGTAAAAGAAGACCGATACTACATATGGAATTTAAAAGGCTTTGTCGTTATTCCATTTATATTATTGGTCGGATACAGAAATTTATAAGGATTATATATTGATTTGATTTCTGTAAAGATTCCATATTTCATGGAAGATGATTTTGGGTTTACCGTGAACTATGTTTTAAATGACATTATTTCTTTAACCCAGTTAAAGATAAGATTAATTTCTTAAATTTAAATAATCATTGAATAATGATTTTTGATATTTAAAACCAAATTGGGGTTTTAATAAATCTTTAAAAGAAAGATTTATGAATAAATTTAAAGAACTTTTCTTTGATAGAATAATGTGAATATTTTATTTAAAAGAATATTCTGAATGGGAATGAGGCGTTGGATGTGTTTTTATAGCACTTGATTTTTAATTATAAAAATACGCGAGTTATTCGGAAAGACCGGGTTTAACCCATTCCGAATAATCACTACGACGATGAAGAGTCGAAATTGAAGACGGTGATTGAAGACCGACGATTTTCACATCGAATGGATGTGTTGCTACTGAGACCTATGATGGGAGTAGCTACCTTGAAGGGGCTTCAGTGGTAGCCGTCCAGACGTATTGTTGATTGTTCGGATATGCAAGGACCTCTCAGGTGTCTCCGGTTTCGTTCAGACCCAGAACGGACTTGTAAATGGATGCGTGTTGGACATTGGATTTCGTTCCATGTGAATTAAATTGATTTTTATTAATGTATATCTGATTGGTGGTGGAGAATTCATTCTCTTCTTAACACCCTGGTATATATTAATAGTGATTGATTGCATGGCATGAATTGTCAATGTGGCACACCAAGATGCAACCGATCAGGGCTTTTGTTGAAAAGCAGGGCCTTGTGGGATGATCAAAGTATAGCCTATTACGGCATAACTTTGTGTAGCGTGTCTTCACGAGCCTCACACCCTGGTATGAGTCAAAAACGGGATATGGACTGCAGGAAGTGCACATGTTTCTTTCTAGTTAGGGATAGTGTCAGTGCTTAAACTAGCTGAAATTTTACTTATGTGGATGATGGATTGAGGTACCTCGGATTTATAGGTTGTTAGTGGCCATATGGAGGTTCAAAGGAACCGGGAAGCGTGTGTTCAGGAACTGCCAATCCACTACCGTTAGGTGGGGACCGGCCCTGAAGATATAAGGGTTGCCCATAGGTGTGATCTTGAGGCATTTGCTAGAGTGTCTCGAATCGGAGAGGACGATCCCTAGCCTCGATTTCATGACGAAACCCAATTTCCAATACGACATTACGGTCTTGATTGTAAACTTATATATGGCGACATAGTAGATGCGGTACTATGCCATCTAGGATTGATACATTTATGTTGAAGTATTTTTAAAATGCTTAGTCACTAATAATAATACTAAAAACATTATTTTACACGTATTAAGCATGTTTGATCATTGTAAGGAAAAACTCTATCCTCCGGTTTGCGTTGCGTTGTGTGATGGGACTTGAGTCTTATAATGATTTCAATTTTCAAAAGTCATTTCGTTGTTTTTGTATAAACTTTATTAAATTATGCACTGGCAATCCAATGGAGTAAACCCGTTCCGCATTAGCGGCGTGGTCCTGTGATTCGCCATATTATTAGTTAGTATAGAAAGATAGATTTCTCATACCAGTCCCATGACTGACCTATAGTTTGTTTCACTGGCAAACTCGGGTGCCCATATTTTCCACACGGCAATCGAGTAGGGTTTTGCAGATATTTACAGAATCCTGGTTTACAGCTGAAGCGGTATTCGGAAAGCTCTGTATTCGTGTATTCCTTTCGGTTGTGTATTTGTAATATTTTTCCGTTGCTATTTAAGTGTAATTTAAATCTCTGATATTATTATGTTTCTTCTGTGTAATAAGTATTCATACTATGTTATATTCTTGTACTCTGATGTAATTGTTGTAATCAACAATAAAATGTTCTTCAGTTTGTGTTCTGATGTGTGTTGTTCTCAAAGAAATCCAGGCTTTCCTTTACGGGGAAGTTCAGGGTCGTTTCAGCCTTGTTGATTAGATTAACGCTATTTTTACATGAATGATATTTATATCGATTTTATTCATTTACATAATGAATAACGAAAAGGAATTGATTTCAAAATCTAATGTTTTGAAAATATTATCATTTATATATCGATGATATGGAATATTCAATTTTGATTAGAAATTGAATATGAAGTTGAAATCGTTTTGAAAACGAATTTAAAATGATTTATAAAATACATTTTAAAAGGAAATCGATGAAATATATATATATATATATATAATATATATAATTGCCTGAATAGAACGCGCCACGCTGCGGCAGTTCGCGATTTTCGACCATTGACTTTGAATGGACATTACGGGAGATCCGACCATTGGATTCTCCTAAAACCGGACCTGTTGGGTTCGTATCGAAAAGAGCTTTCTAAAGAATATAAGAAATTAGAAATCTAATGGTTGGATTTGGTATTATGTCCAAATCAAATTTGGAAAAGGTCGCTGTAAGTGCAGTTCGATGGCCATTGATGGAAATCGACTGTACGAGACTTGATAAAATTATTAAAAAAATAAATAATTAGTGTAAAATCATAAGAAATGATTTGGAAAGAATTGGGATGAAAAATCCCATATTTGAAAAGAAAAAAATAGATTTTTGTCGAAATGAACTAGTTTTGAACTAGAATTATAATCCATTTATTTTTAAAATAAATAAATTGGGTTTGAAATTGTTTTAAAAATAATCAGAATTTCCAATATATAAATTGGAAATGGATTTGAATCGAACTTGTCTTTGGAATATTTCGATGTTGGATTTCATGATTATACAGATATTGTTATGGAAATTTGAAAGATATATTTATATCGTTATTTCTAATACGATATTTGTTGGTCGTAGAATTTAATATTGAGTATAAGCCGATATATTTTCTATTTAGAGTCTTGTATATAATATCAAATGGGATTTGGGTTTGTCGTGAATGGTGTCTTCAAAACACTGTTCTTAAACCTAGTTAAGAAAAGATTAAATCTTTTTATTTAGATTTAATGAAGTATACCAATTAACTGATATTTAATTGGAATTGGGATTTGGGTTTATCGTGAACGGTGTTTTAAATAACACTTTTTCTTTAACCCGATAATTAATGGAATGTGAATTGGTTTATCGTGAACTATGTTTTTAATGACATTCGTTCTTTAACCCGATTTACAGTGAAATGTGATTTGGAATTTATAAATCTTTCGTTAAGATTTAAAAGGAGATTTTCCAAAGTAAAGTTTTCCAATTTAATAAAATAAATTGGAATGGAATGAAATTCGATTTGATAATAATAGAAGTGAATTTCTGTGGGTGAGGACTGCTACTACATATGGAATTTAAAAGGCTTTGTCGTTATTCCATTTATATTATTAGTCGGATATGGAAGTTAATATCGATTATATATCGATTTGTTTTCCATGAAGATTCCATCGTTAATGGAATTAATTTTGGGTTGTCGTGAATGGTATCTTTAATAATACTGTTCTTAGACCCAACGGAGTTAAGAAAATCAGAAACTAACTGGAGATTAGTTAAGTTGAATGGTTTTTTGGGTATTGATCTGATGTTGGTTTCGACCTTCGGGGTTAATACTTAGAGAATTGTTTACTTGCTAATTTACGGTTAAAGGCTGATGGAATGGAATGTGATTTGAATTTATAGTGAACTGTGTTTTAAATGACATTGGTTCTTTAACCCAGTTAAAGACGGGATATGATTTCCCAAGTTAAATAATCATTAATATTGATTTTTAGGAAGATAAAAACCAAGTGGAGTTTTAATGAATCTTTAATTAGATTGAAATGATCGAGAATGGAATATCACCAGTTTTGCTCTAGGCGATAGTTAAATCTTTAATTAGATTTGAACGTGAAATGGTAATTGTATTTACCAATAACACCGTGGTGTTAGATATGAAGTATTACCAGTTTAATTCATGGGATGAATAGGCTGGGGTTGGGAAATTTAACAAATGATTACCTCGGTAAGGTTCGCTAATCCCGACTAGTTTAGATAAACCAGAATTTGGTTTGAATTGATTATTCAAAAGAAGATTAAAGAATAAATTTAAAGAATTTATCTTTGATAAAATTAATGGGAACCTTTCCCAAAGTATAAGAATATTTGAATAAAGAAATGTTCTGGACTGGAATAAGGCGTATGTTGTGTTTTTATAGCACTTGTTTATTATATACGCGAGTTATTCGGAAACACTGGGTTTATCCCATTCTGGATAACTGATTCGACGATATGTCGAGGATGAAGACGGTTGTTAAAGACTGGAGGTCTTCACATCGTTTGGATAATTACCGATGATTTTGATTGGGGTGTACACCCAAGAGGACGGAATCGGTTGGTGATCGTCCAGACATACTTGGAGATCGATGGTTATGCGAGGAATAAGGTTCCTCTGGTTTCGTTCAGGCCCGGAACGAACTTGTAAATGGATGTGTGCCTGACATCAAATTTTATTATGTGTGATTGATATCGGTTGCATAGCGTGAATTGCCTGTGTGACATGCTGAGATGCAAATGATCAAGGCTTCTGTTGAAAAGCAGAGTCTTGTGGTTGATGATCAAAGCACGACCTTTGTGGCGTAGCTTTGTGTAGCGTTATTCGTGAGCCTCACACCTCGGTGTGTACCAGGAACGGGAGAGGACCTCAGGAAGGGCTTGCGTTTCTTTCTAGTTAGGAGTGGTGTCAGCGTTTTACACGCCCTGGCATTTTACTTATGTGGATGATGGATAGCGAGGCGCCTTGGTTATATCAGTCAATTCGGGACCGATGGAGTCATTTGGCTCATTTACGCCCCATAGGGCGGGGAAACGCAGCGTTCAGGCATTATAATCCACATCGAGTGGACCGGCCCTGACGATCCAAGGGTCGATGCGCTCTGACCCTAAGGCTCGGGCTAGAGAGTCTCGAAGTGGTAAGGACGATCCCTTGCCTTTGTTCACAGATCGAAATCCAACTTCCAATACGTGACATTTGCGGTTTTGATTGTAGAGCCTAGTATTGGCAAAATGATATATGGTACCCATGCCATCTAGGATTGATACATTTATATTTGAAGTTGTTTTATACACTATGCACTTATAATAGTATTAATTGATTTGTTTTAACGTACCAAGCATGTTTGTCTATTATAAGGGAAAACCCTATTCCCCGGCTTGCGTTGCATTGCGTGATAGGACCTGGGGTCTTATAATAGCTTCATTGTCCCAAAAAGCATTGCGCTGTTTTGTTATATGCGCTGGTATTCTTGGGAGGAAACCGGTTCTATGTTATACGGCGTGGTCCCTTGATATATCTGATTTAAAGTAAAGTTTTAAATAACTGTTTTTAGTTCTCACACTAGTCACATGACTGACCTGGAGTTTATTGTTTTAACCTAAACTCTGGGTGCCCTTATTTTCGACGCGGACAGCTAGTAGTTTTGGTTTTGCAGATTTATATTCACAGGATCCTGGTTTACAACTGGAATGATATTCGAAAAGCTCTGTATCCGTATATTCTTTTCAGTTGTGTTTTGTATTATTTTCCACTGCAGCAATGTATTTAAATCTCTGATATTTTCTCTTGTATTTTATTCATTCATACTCTGTAATAATCTTGTATTCTGATGGAATTGTTGTAATAAGCAATGAAATGTTCTTCTGTTCGTGTTCTGATTCGTCTTGTCCCCAACTCAATCCGGGCTTTCCTTCATGGGGAAGTTCAAGTTGTTTCATTGTGGTATCAGAGGTTCTGTTTACAAAGCTCGAGAACAAGACATATTAGAACCGAACGAAAGAATTCATCAGAGATTGGATTAGTAATATCCAATGAGAATGACTCATTAGAGATGGGATCAATAGTATCCTAGAACGAGTGTAAAGAGTGATGTTTTTAAAATAAAATTGAAAACAATTTTTGTTTTGAAAATTTAAATCAATGATTCGTATTTGAATATTATTTTTGTATTGATTTGGAAAATCAAGTATATAAAGATTTTGCGTATACGTCTGATCCATGTGTATTTGAAGTTTTAATATATTGGAGAGATATAGGATCACACTCTAGTCGCTCGGAGATGACTCTGATGATCGCTCGAGCATCATCAGCGTTTATATTCGGGTTTCGAAAGTGGGATTTCTATATATTTCCAATTGACTGGTGTGAGAAGCAAAACTAGATAGGGCTTGTTGTTGTGAATTGGCGTCAAAAATCTGATTTTTGGACTATATATCAAAGTTATGGATTTGAAAAGCTAATCAACTAATTGATTGATGATTGTGTTATGTGATTATTCATTTAAACCATTATGTGAATGTAAGGTAAATTTGGCCAAATTGAACAGATGTTGAACTAAAATTAAATATTGTTTGGAAATACATGTACATGTACATACATTGAACAGGTCATTGCAAAGAGGCTAGAGCAGAGGAATAAAATTGTTTGCCCAACAAACAGGTACATGTTTGTTGTATTTCTTAAGGTTTTTGATGATTTTATGAGCCGATTGGCTAGCCGCTTGGATGTTTCTTTTTCTTTTTGGATTGGAAATGCATGTATGGCAATTTCGGGATTTTCCCAGTGCTCCCGTGCAGAGGAGGTTATGGTGAAATTTTTTGAAAATTTAGGGTGTTAGCCAAATTTTTGAACAATTTGAAAAGTTCGTAGAAACTGGAAAGTTGAAGAACTTAAGCCATAATGAAAATAATGAAATTTGAGTTGATTTGTAAAACAACTTTAAGCTTCGTTCCTTTTGGCGGACGAAAAGTTTTAAGTAGGGGAGATTGTAATAACCCAAGAAATCTGAACCAATTTAAAATTTTTATTTTGGCAAATTTAGTGAATTTTGAATATTTAAAATGATTTATTTTAAATAATGATGATTGGAAATTTATTTTGAATAGAATTAGAACGCATATATTTATATAGATCGACGTTAGAATATAATTAATTATTTTTAATTATAAAAGGAATTGAAAATGGCGCGGTAGTTTGAAAATTCAATTTAAAATTTCAAATGAACGCACAGGATTCAAAATAAATCGGATTTTGCAAAACCAAAATATTTGAATCTATTTGAAAATATCTTTCCAAGGAATCCGAAAAATTGAAATTTCATAGCGGGGATAAAAAGTTATGTCCAGTTGAAATTTCAGAATAGTCGCTATGGAATTTCGGCCCTTAAAAATGAAAATTTTGCAAACGACCTCCATTTTCAATGAAACCACTTTTATTGGATCTGTAGTGTTAAGTTAATGCTAGATTCAAAAATTCGTAATTTTCTGAATCAATATGTGAGCATAGCAAAGGAAAACGTGTTTTGATAGTTTTAGTCAATTTGGATCGACCAGAAAATGGCCATTTTTCAAACGGTCTTCAAATTTGACGAAATTAGTTTTGATAGGACCTTATCGTCAATACGAAGCTAGAAATAATTTTTCGGGAATTTTTAGAATCAGTATGTGGCCCCGATAAATTGAAATGTACGTTTGAAATTAAAATATAATGATTTATATTTTAAATTTAACGGAAACTAATCGTAACGTTTGAATTGGCTTGTGAAACATATCCCATTGTGTTCGGAATAGGGGTATTGCACTAGGGACAACAGTCGTTGTGTTCGAAACTGAGTTCGTATGAAAAGTCAACTTAAATTGAAAATAAATATAATATACTAATATTATATATATTTATATATAAAACTCCTACCTTTCTCCTTTCCATCCCCATCATTTTCAGATCTGAGAAATCAAAAGAAATAAAAAAAGGGGGAACCGTGCCATCGTTCATCGCGCTCACCCGTCGCTCGCCGCAACCGTCGCGGCCTCCTCCAACCGATCACGCCACGCCTCCCTCATCTCCACCTGAATCCGCCAACCTCGATCTCGCCCCTCACCCTCAAATCAAACCGCGAGCGCCGAACCAGCGAGGGCCGCCACAGGCCACCGCCATTCTCCCCTCCGTTCATCAGAGCCTCCCCGCCCCTTGTGCTGACCACCAGCGATCTCCGATACCCCCCTTCTTCAAAAACCCAAGAATAGTGAGTGTTTTATTTTTATTTTCACTTTTACTATTTCTTTTATTTATTTTGGTTAGCTAATTTAAATATAAAAACATGATTTAAATTCAGTCTTTAGATTATGATAAAATTTAGATTTTTATTCACGAGAGGTTTAGATTTGTATTCACAAAAAGATTCGATTTTAAAAATGAAAAGATAGGATATTATTAATAACATAAAGATGTAATTTTTAGCAAGATAAAAATACGAAGATATGATTGTTAATAATATAAAAAGCGAGATTTTTATATGCATGAAGATGAGATTTTTATTTCTAGGAAGACATGATTTTTATACGTATAATTTGTAATACAAAGATAAGATTTTTATTTATATCATAGCATAATATAAATATGATCTTTATATAATAGAGATAATAAAAATATGATTTTTATATATGTAGCATATTAAAAATATGATTTTTATACAATAGAGAATATAAAAATATGATTTTTACATATGTAGTAGCTATATAAAAATGGGATTTTTATATATGAAGTAGCGAATTAGAAATGTGATTTTCACATATAAAGAAGTGATTTTTAAATAGACGGTAGCGATGTGAAAATATGATTTTTATATATAAAACTGAATAATAAAAATGTGATTTTTACTATGAGCAGAGTGAAATAGATTGCGATGAAACCGACGGTAATCAAAACAAAATCCGAGCCGTTCAGAAATAAAGAGTGACGGAGTGGAAACCCAAAGGTGAGAACTCTCTCAGTGAATTTATTTATATAGTTATTTATTATGTAACTACATATATGAACTGTTTCCCCGTCGTCCACAGACCATGGACGACTTGTATGTTTGTTTGGTTATATTGTGTTGTGGTTTTTGGATGATTGGTTTGTTTGTTTAGATTGGTTTGGGGAAATGAAATAGAATTGATTAGGATTGGTATGTGTATGGCATGGGCCATTATTAGACTGGAGATAAGGCTAGGCCTTATCCTGTTTCTAGTATCGTGCCGTTATGCCGCCGAAATTTTCTAAAATACATTAGAACAATAAAAATATCATTTTTATTGTGTAAATGAACCGAATAAATATTTTATCGTTAAAAATATAATTTTTAACATGTATATGAAAGGGAATAAATATTCATTTACAAATCAGACGATTTGTATATGTACACTGATTTGACTGATATTGATTGGGACGATAAATTTTACATGTAAAGACCCGTAACTTCCCTGGTAAGGAAAGCCCGGATACTTTGAGGACAACACACAAAAGAACGCAGAAAGAAGAACATTTCATTGTATATTACAATAATATCATCAGAATACAAGAATATACAGAGTATGAATAAATATTACACAGAAAATATCAGAGATTTAAATTACATTTAAATACATCGCAGCGGAAAAAATACAAAACACAACTTGAAGTAATACACGGATACAGAGCCTTCCGAGTATCGTTCCAGCTGTAAATCAGGATCCTGTGAATATAAATATGCAAAACCAAAACTACTAGCTGCCCGTGTCAAAATAAGGGCACCCAGTAACGACACGGATTTCACTCGGACCTAATCACATCACGTGTTTGGTAAATTTAATCACCATTCATTCATCCAAATCTAATTAAAGA
Organism: Allium sativum; assembly: GCA_030737875.1. Classification (NCBI taxonomy): domain Eukaryota; kingdom Viridiplantae; phylum Streptophyta; class Magnoliopsida; order Asparagales; family Amaryllidaceae; genus Allium; species Allium sativum. The sequence continues at coordinate 457,127,231 of CM060920.1, forward strand.
TTTATTCAAACCCCAATTGGTTTCATCTCTAAAATCATTTCATATTGATTGTTCTACTTTTTGGAAATTAATCCTGCTTTTACGCGGGTTAAAGAACTAATGTCATTTAAACACAGTTCACGACAAACCCTAAATCCAATCTGATATTAAACACAAGGCTCTGAATAGAAAATAGTATCGGCTTATATTCAACATCAAATTCTGAAACCAACAAATATCGTATTGGAAATAACGTTATTAATATATCTTTCAAATTTCCACGACCATATCTGTATAATCACGAAATCCAACACCGAAATATTCCGAAGATAATTTCGATTCTAATCCATTCCAATTCATATATTGAAAAGTGAAAATATCGTATATATTGAAAAGTAAAAATATCGTATATATTGAAAAGTGAAAATATCGTATATATAAGAAGTGAAAATATTATATATATATATATGAAAGGTGGAAATAATATATATATATATATATATATGAAATGAAAGCGATATATATGAAATGAAAACGATATATATATGAAATGTGAAAACGATATATATATGAAATGATAACGATATAGATATGAAATGTGAAAACGATATATATATGAAATGAAAACGATATATATATATATATATATGAAATGTGAAAATGATTTGATTGTTAAAAATATAAATTTTAACATATATATACACTGTATAAAGTTGTCGTGTATATGGAATATTCAATTTTGATTAGAAATTGAATATGAAGTTGAAATCATTTTGAAAACGAATTTAAAACGATTTATAAAATAAGTTTTGAAAAGGAAATCGACGAAATATAATATATATATATATTATATATAATGGCCTGAAAAGAACGCGCCGCGCCGCGGTAGTTCACGAATTTCGACCATTGACTTCGAATGGATATTACGGGAGGTCCGACCGTCGGATTCTCCTAAAACTGGAACTGTTGGGTTCGTATCAAAAAGAGCTTTCAAACGAATATTAGAAATTAGAAATCTAACGGTTGGATTGGGAATTATGTCCAAATCAAATTTGGAAAAGGTCGTTGTAAGTGCAGTTCGATGGCCGTTGATGGAAATCGATTGTACGGGCCTTGATAAAATTATTAAAAATAGTAATAATTTGTGTAAAATCATAAGAAATGATTTGGGAAGAATTGGGATGAAAAACTCCATATTTGAAAAGATAAAAGTAGATTTTTATCGAAATGAACTAGTTTTGAACTAGAATAATAATTTATTTATTTTTAAAATAAATAAATTGGATTTTGAAATGGTTTCAAAAATAACCAGAATTATTGAACACACCCCGGTTGTAAACCATAAACGGGAGAAGGACCTCAAGGGGGACATGCGTTTCTTTCTAGCTAGAAGTGGCGTCAGTGGTTTTACACGCCCTGACGAGTTTGACTTATGTGGTTGTTGCTGTTGCGAGGCGCCTCGGATATATCGGTGACTATATGGAGCTGATTGAGTCATTTGTTGACTCATTGACACCCCATAGGGTGGGGAAACGCAGTGTTCAGGCATTATAATCCACATCGGTGGACCGGCCCTGACGATCCAAGGGGCAGTTGCAGCTGTTCCTGAGACACGGGCTAGAGCGTCTCGAATTCGGTAGAGGACGATCCCTTGCCTCGGTTCACAAATGGATATCCAACTTCCAATACGTGACGTTTTGGTTTTAGCTGTAATCCTATATATGGCGACATAGTGGGATGGGCCGCTCATGCCGTCTATGATTGATACTTATGATTGAAATTGTTTTGACACTATACACTTATAGTAATAATAAAAGATGAAATTTAGCGTATCAAGCATTCTTTGGCTATTATAAGGTAAAACCCTATCCTCCGGCTTGTGTTGTATTATGTGATCGGACCTGGGTCATATAATAGCTTCATTGTTCTTTATTTATCATTGCGCAGTTGTTTTATGCACTAGTATTCTTGGGAGGAAACTCGTTGCGTGTTATACGGCGTGGTCCCTTGATTTACCTAACTTTAAAATAAATATTAATGACTGTTTTAGTTCTCACACCAGTCACATGATTGACCTGGAGTTTATTGTTTTAACCTAAACTCTGGGTGCCCTTATTTTGACATGGGCAGCTAGTAGTTTTGGTTTTGCATATTTATATTCACAGGAACCTGGTTTACAGCTGGAACGATATTCGGAAAGCTTTGTATCCGTATATCTCCTTCAGTTGTGTTTTTGTATTATTTTCCGCTGCTATGTAATTTATTGTAATCTCTGATATTTATCGAGTGTATTTTATTCATTCATACTTTGTATATTCTTGTAATCTGATGAATTGTTGTAATAAACAATGAAATGTTCTTCTGTCTGCGTTCTTTGGCGCGTTGTTCTCGAAGTATCCGGACTTTCCTTACCGGGGAAGTTATGGGTCTTCACATTTGGCAATTTTAAATAACCAAAATTCTTAAGAGGAGGGAATCAGTTGGTGATCATCCAGACGTACTTGGAGATCGATGGATATGCGAGATACAAGCTGCCTCCGGTTTCGTTTAGACCTAGAACGGACTTGTAAATGGACTGTGTGTCTGACATTGGATATCATTCTGTGTGATTGATGGATATCGGTTGCATGGAGTGGTTTGCCTGTGTGTCATGCTAAGATGCAAATAATCAAGGCTTCTGTTGAAAAGCAGAGTCTTGTGGTTGATGATCAAAGCACGACCTGTGTGGCTTAGCTTTGTGTAGCGTTGATTCGCGGCCTCACACCCCGGTGGTGAACCAAAAATGGGAGAAGACCACAGGGAGGATATGCGTTTCTTTCTAGTTAGAAGTGGCATCAGTGGTTTGACACGCCCTAACGAGTTTGACTTATGTGGTTGTTGGTTTGCGAGGCGCCTCGGATTTACCGGTGACTATGTGAAGCCGATGGAGTCATTCGCTGGCTCATTTACGCCCCAAAGGGCGGGGAAACGCAGTGCTCAGGCATTTTAATCCACATCAGTGGACCGACCCTGACGATACAAGGGTCACTCGAGCTCTGATACCAGCTGTAACGACAACAGATTTCGCTCGGACCTAATCGATCACTAAATCGACCAAGACCGTTCGAATCCCGTATACGCTAACTATGGGCATACAACACATCAGAACAAATGACATAAGACTTTTATAAACATCATAATAATGTTACATCAGAGTTCAGAATATATTAGAGTATATCAAAAAAAAAAAATACAGCGGAAGATTAATTTACAATAAATATAATACAATGCACAGCGGAAGACTATAAATATCTAGATACTGCTTAAAGCTTCAATCCAGAATCCTGCTCAATATATCGGCTTATATTCAATATCAAATTTTACGACCAACAAATATCGTATTGGAAATAACGATACAAATATATCTTTCAAATTCCCATAACAATATATGTATCATCACGAAATCCAACATCGAAATATTCCAAAGACAATTTCGATTCAAATCCATTCCAATTCAATTATAGGAAATTCTTGTTATTTTTAAATCCATTTCAAATTCAATTTATTTATTTTAAAAATAAATAGAATTATAATTCTAGTTCAAAACTAGTTCATTTTGATAAAAATCTATTTTTATCTTTTCAAATATGGAGGTTTTTCATCCCAATTCTTCACAAATCATTTATTATTATTTTACACAAATTATTACTATTTTTAATAATTTTATCAAGGCCCGTACAGTCGAATTCCATCAACGGCCATCGAAGTGCACTTACAACGACCTTTTCCAAATTTGATTTGGACATAATTCCAAATCCAACCGTTAGATTTCAAATTTCTCATATTCGTTATAAAGCTCTTTTTGATACGAACCCAACGGTCTCAGTTTAAGGAAAGTCCGACGGCCGGATCTCTCGTAATGTCCACTCGAAGTCAATGGTCGAAATTCACGAACTGCCGCAGCGCGGCGCGTTCTATTCAGGCCATTATATATATAATATATATATTATATATATTTCATCGATTTCCTTTTAAAACGTATTTTATAAATCGTTTTAAATTCGTTTTCAAAACGATTTCAACTTCATATTCAATTTCAAATCAAAATTGAATATTCCACATCATCGGTATACAAATGATAATATTTTCAAAACGTTATATTTTGAAATCACTTTCTTTTCTATATTCATTATAAAAATTAATAAAATCGATATATCGCTTACGTCAAAATGGAATCAATCTAATCAACACGACTTTATTCAACACATGAATATTTATTCTATTCAACACATGAATCTATTTTCAATTCAACACATGAATCTATTTTCATTTCAACACATGAATTTATATTTCTATTCAACACATGAATATTTAATTCTTATTTTCCAAATTGAAATGAGGCCCAATCAATTACCATATAATGTTAATTATATGGATTTTCTACAACACATGTATATAATAGCAACGATAAAGCATCAATCATCATCCAGAGTGCACCACACAACTGCATAAGCATTAAATATAAATAATTAATGCTTACACAGTCTGTCAACCCATCGATTGACATATAACTAAACAATCGGGACACGCCAAATATCATCCCAATACCCGTGTGGGGTTTCAAAACAACAAACATAGATTTTATTTGTGCAGTTGGGCGATGTGTAAAATTTATCGAAATTGCCAAAATAAATTTTTTAAATTGGCTCAGATTTCCGCGTTATTACATTACACATCGCCCAGCTGCACAAATAATATTTAGTATTTGTTGGTTGAAACCCCATACGGGTATTGGGATGATATATGACATACAATAGTCCCAATAATTAGTTGTATGTCGATCGATTAATTGACAAGCTGTATAAGCGTCGAATATTTATATTTGATGCTTATGTAGTGTAGAATGCACTCTGGATGATGGATTGTTATTTTCATTGTTGTTATGCACATTTTTTGTGCGAAATCCATACAATCAAATTATGTGGTAATTGACTATGTCTAATTCCAGTTCAGAAAGAATGAATATTTTACAATAACGATTATTTGAAAATAACGAATATTTTAAAATAATATTTAGTAAAAGATCAAAATTTGATTTTGACGTCCGATTTGGGATGGACAAGAATATATTTAAATATATAAAGCCATGGTGATTAGATTAACGCCATTTTGACGTGAACGATATTTATATCGATTTTATTCATTTATATAATGAATAACGAAAATAAATTGATTTCAAAATCTAATGTTTTGAAAATATTATCATTTACATATCGATGATATGGAATATTCAATTTTGATTAGAAATTGAATATGAAGTTGAAATCGTTTTGAAAACGAATTTAAAACGATTTATAAAATACGTTTTAAAAGGACATCGACGAAATATATAATATATATATATATATATTATATATAATGGCCTGAATAGAACGCGCCGCGCTGCGGCAGTTCGCGAATTTCAACCATTGACTTCGAATGGACATTACGGGAGATCCAACCGTCGGATTCTCCTAAAACCGGAACCGTTGGGTTTGTATCGAAAAGATCTTTCTAATGAATACAAGAAATCAGAAATCTAATGGTTGGATTTGGAATTATGTCCAAATCAAATTTGAAAAAGGTCGCTGTAAGTGCAGTTTGATGGCCGTTGATGGAAATCGACTGTACGGGCCTGGATAAAATTATTAAAAATATCAATAATTAGTGTAAAATCATAAGAAATGATTTGGAAATAATTGGGATGAAAAATACCATATTTGAAAATATAAAAATAGATTTTTATCGAAATGAACTAGTTTTGAACTAGAATTACAATCCATTTATTTTTAAAATAAATAAATTTGATTTGAAATTGTTTTAAAAATAACCAGAATTTCCAATATATAAATTGGAAATGGATTTGAATCGAAATTGTCTTTGGAATATTTCGATGTTGGATTTCGTGATTATACAGATATTGTTATGGAAATTTGAAAGATATATTTATATTGTTATTTCTAATACAATATTTGTTGGTCGTAGAATTTGATATTGAGTATAAGCCGATATGTTTTCTATTTAGAGCCTTGTATTTAATATCAAATGGGATTTGGGTTTGTCATGAATGGTGTCTTCATTAACACTGTTCTTAAACCCAGATGAGAAAAGATTAAATCTTTTTATTTAGATTTAATGAAGTATACCAATTAATTGATATTCAATTGGAATTGGGATTTGGGTTTATCGTGAACGGTGTTTTAAATAACACTTGTTCTTTAACCCGATAATTAATGGAATGTGAATTGGGTGTAACAACCCGAAAAATCTGAACCAGTTTAAAAATTTTAAATTGGCTATTTTAGTGAATTTTAAGTATTTAAAACAAATATTTTAAATAATAACGACGAAATGTATGTTTGAATCGATGTTGAAAATGAATATAATTAATTTGAATTATAAACAAGGCCTGAAATGGCGCGGCAGTTTCGAAATTTCAATTCAAACTTTGACTGACTGTTCTGGGTGCAAAATAAAATGGATTTTAGTGAAAGCAAAAATATTTAAATCTATTAGTGAATATCTTTCTAACGAATCTGAAAAATCGAAGTTTCGTAGTGGGAGTCAAAAGTTATGGCCAAATGAATTTTCAGAAAGGTCGCTATAGAATTTATATAGCCCATGAAAATAGACATTTTGCAAACGACCTCAGAATTCGTCGAAACCACTTTTGTTGGATCCAGGATGTGAAGTTATTACTAGGTTTCAAATTTCATAATTTTTGAAGCTAGTATGTGAGCGTGGCAAAGGAAAATGTGTTTTGGTCAATTACAGTTAAATTGAATCGGTCAGAAAATGGCCAATTTCCAACGGTCTCAGAATTCGACGAAACAAGTTTTGCTGGGACCGTAGCGTCAAAACATAGCCAGATTTATTTTTCTGGAATTTTTCGAATCAGTTTGAGGCCGTGGCAAATTGAAATGTGCGTTCAAGTTGAATATTGAATGTTTTATATTTTAATTTGAAGGAAAACTGACTGAAACATTCAAATGGGCCTATGAAACATATCCCATTGTGTTCGGAATGGGGGTATTTAGCTGGGGACGACAGTCGTTGGGTCTGGATTGGGGTTCATGGGTGAAAGGGGGTATTTTTGAGATTTTAAAAATATATAAATAATAAAAAAACTCTGGCCAATCACGTTATTTCTCTTTCCCCGACCTTCTTCCCGAACCCCCCCCCCCAAACGAACGGCGGCTACAACTGATTTCTTCTCTCCTCTTTTTCTCTTAATTCTCCCCACGAAATCGAGTGCTCCAGTTAGGGATTTTGGAGAGCACCTCACAAGCTTCAAATCCATGTTTGTTTCGCCCCTTCTAGTTGAGTGAATCAGCTGCATCGTCCTCCTGAAGTCGATAACTTCAACGCGTCGGAGCTCCTCCCGCAGGCCGTCGATCTCGACAAGGCCACTAGCGCCAGGGGCGTCGTGCGAAGCTCTTCGACGTCCTATACTCTGATCGGCTTCATACTTCATGGATTGAGGGAAAAGATCAATCCTAGTTTTGGATGAAATCGTGAGGTATACAGCTTTATTTTTATTTTATAGTTAATAGCACTTTAAAGAGCTACGGTTTATGATTCCACTATAAAAATCATATCTTTTTCGTTTGTTGACGAAATTCAGTAAAACAAGAGACAGTGGACTCGTGTGGATGTCTTCTACATTATAGAAGAGACCGCATATTTTTCTGAGCCTTCTGCTATTTTTGGTGGAGTGGAACCCAAGGTGAGATTTCTAATTTATAAAGGATATGGAAAACTACAATGTATAAATTATATAGTCAATGTATGAGTTATATAAGCATTGTACTCCACATGTATAAGCGTTGTATAAGTTGTATGTTCGATGTTTAAGTTATATATGCGTTGAAAAAATTATATATGCAATGAAATGACATTGAAATGAATTGAAGTGAATTGAAATATACTTATATATATATATATATGCTCCTCGTCCACAAACCATGGACGATATTTATTGGTTGTGATTGGTGTGAAAATTGGTTGATAGCGAATGGTTGATTAGAATTGTTTGTGGTTGAAATTGATTGGTTGTGGTTGAAAAATACCCGTTTGTGGTTGGGAATTATTTGGTTGAAACCACATAGGATTAGTTTGTGGAAAATGAAAATAAAAATAAACATGCCGCCTGCGTGCGAACTAGATGCATGAAATCCCCATTGTCAAAAGCTGCGAGGCTTTAAGGTAGAGCGAGGAGCTGTACTAGGGACGGCCCCGGTTTTAACTACCCTGCGGTTATGCTGCCGAAATTTTCTGAAATATTCATGTGTTAGAATAATTTTCATTTGTTGAAATTATTTTCATATGTTGAAACCACATTCATGTGTAGAATAGAAATTCATTCATTGAATAGAAATTCATGTGTTGAATGATATTCGTGTTTTAAATAAATTGTTTTATAATAAAAATCATATTTTTATCATCTACATGAACTATATAAAATAGTCATGTTTTGAAATAAATTGTTTTATAATAAAAATCATAATTTTATCATCTATATGACCTATGTAAAATAGTCGTGTTTTGAAATAAATTGTTTTATAATAAAAATCACAATTTTACTATATACATGAATTGTTAAAAATGGTGATGTGTTGAAATAAATGTCTGTTGGATAAAAATATCATTTTTATCAAATGTATGAAAGGAATATGGTTTTGAAATCGAAGAATAGATTATATTTATATATATATATATAATCAAAATAAATCGAATAACGAAGCTGCAGTTCTCGTTTTGAAACCATGATTTCAAACGATTAGTGCGGGAGATCCAACCATCGGATTTTCCCGAAACCACAATAGTTGGGTTCGCCTTGGAAATATCTTTCCAACGACACCAACTTTGTAAAGATCCAACGATTGGATTGTCTGGAATGTTTAATTCAAATCTGAAGAAAAACAACGCCATAATCGATTATATTTATATATATAAATATAATTAAATTAAATCGAATAACGACGGTGCATGTAACACCCCGTAGTTATATAACATTAAGCTTCACAAATTAAAGTATAATTATTTCTAAATGAAAGAACTAAGGGAAATGGGTTACTCCGTTGCGTTCGTCTCGAAATTCTGCTTGAGATAGAGTCCAAGTTTGCGTAAAAAGGATATCGTATGAAGAAGATATGGACGAACGAAGTTGGGCAGAAAAAACAGAAAACGGGTCAGAATGCACTGGCGCAGTTGGGAAGTGCGCCAGAACATAATTGAACTGGCGCACTTGGGAAGTGCGCCAGTACAATTTTAGCCTGGCGCACCTACCAAGTGCGCCCAGGTCTGAAAGACTTGCTGGTCAGGCCTTGGCTGGCCTGGTCAGGGTCTGGTCGAATTCTGAGGCTTGGCTGAGTCACTAGGGCCTACATGTCACTTTCTGATTGGCTTCTCTTGAGATGGATGGTCTGGATTCACTCTAGCTTCATCGACGGCTCTAATTATATTGAAATTCTATAAATACAACTCAAGTCTAACCCTAAACTCACACAAATAATAGAATACTAAAGCCGTCATGCTGCTGGAAAGGAACTAGGAATGGCCGTCAATTAGAAAGCCTAGATACAAGCCAACACTAAAGCTTAGAGACGAATCAAATTAAGAAGAAGATAAAAGTTTAATCAAAATTAATCAACGCAACGTTAGTCTACCCAAAGGAGCGCATCTCAGTTTCAGAATTCAGAATCCAGTATTCAAGATTCTGCCTTCATTGTAAGTATAGTGGTTTTTCTGAATATGAATAGAAATTGCGATGTGATTCAATGTAAATGAAATTGGGGTTTTACTATTGTACAATATTGATGTAAATCTTGTGTATTGCGTTGATTATTTCATATTTTGTATTGGGGATTCGTGGCATAAATTGGTTGATGCGAAACTATTGACATTTGTATATGAAAATATCACCTGCAAGTTTGTAGTAAAAACTAGAATTGACATCTTTATGTTATGTCGTTAACACGGTTAGCATATATTATTTTTAGGCCTAAGTTGAGACTCATGTAAACATGTTCCAAGTTGAAACCTTTTATGCCTACACGACTCAAAACCTTTGTATACGTTATTATGTTTAATTGCAAGTGATAATTGGGTTCATGCAAGTACCTTTTGGTTACACAAATTATACTAGTTTCATGTTGAAATAGGCTACTTGATGTAAAGTTAGTTTACACCTTTGGGTTATGTCAAAAAAAGTGGACATTTTTATGCTAGTTTGGTGTTTGACATTATGCCTAGTTATATGTGTATAAAACCATGTTTAAACAAGTCTAAAAGTACGCCATTTCATGTGACACCTATTATTCTATACTTTGTTATACCATGTTATATCTTTATAATAGTCCAGAATTTATGATTTACATGATGCCTATCTAACTAGATCAAATATTCATGTGCAAGTTTGTGACATGCTATGCAATGTTATGATTCATGTTATGCGAGATCACCTTATTTATCTAGTTACACCTTTATGTCACACGCTAATTGATAACTATGTTTAGGCCAAATTTCATAGTATAGGCTCATTGAGCCTATGCTCCCTTCTTTACTTTGTTTATGGATTGGGCCTATTAGCGGGCCTAATATCTTCATACAATTAATATGAATAATCGAGCGAGGGTAACGTTGGGACTAACTATTAAATTAAAGTATGTTAATATGTCGGCGGGCCTAAAAACCATGAAATAGGTTAAGGCCATAAATGATATAAATTATGTACCATTAGTTTGGAATAAAACACGTGACATGAAATATTTACATAAGTAAAAGTGTAAATCTAGAAAATACGAGTATGCTTAACCCGAGGTTGGATTGAGTTGTGATGTAAACCTGCCCGGACCCGCCCGGTTGTCCAGTAGTCACAACAATACCTATCCAATGTGGGTGGTTAAGCATTGAGCCCAATAATGACCCGAGGTTAGACTGAGCTACGGTGTAAACCTGCCCGGAACAGACCGGCACATCCAGTAACCGTAGCAATATCTGTCTAATGTGAGTGGTCAGGTGCTCTAAGAGGCTAAGGGCAGATGGAGGGTTAAGTTAACTAAAACACTTAACCAGCTTAACATATTAACAAGACATGACTTGTAGGGGTTAAGTAACTAAGAAAACACTTAACCAATTTAACATATTAACTAGACTAGAAGGTGAGGTTAAGTAAAGTTAATATACTTAAACCAATTTAACATAATAACTAGACTAGGGGGTGAGGTTAAGTAAATTCAGGACACTTAACCATTATAACCTGATAATTAGATAAGTGGGCGAGGTTAAGTAAATTTAGAATACTGAACCATTATAACACGTTAGCTAGATAAGAGGGTAAGGTTAAGTAAGTACACTTAGCCAATTTAATATGTTAGCTGGACTAGAGGGTAGGGTTAAGTAAACTTAGAACACTTAACCATCATAGTGTGATAAATTGAACAGGGTTAAGTTGAAACATGAAGGGACAATACCTAACCATTAGAACATGTTAATTAAACAGATGTTAGGGTTGAGATAACTAAGGGAACACTTAACCATTATAACATGTTAGCTAAAACAGATGGGCAAGGTTAGGTTAAAACGGACACTTAACCAATACAAGATGAATGGGTAGGGTTAAGTAATAAGAAATACTTAACCAATATAACTTGGTTTGTGATAGGGTTAAGTCAACATGAACTACTGATAACACTTATCCAGTTTAATATGACAAAGGAACGGGTTAAGCTAACTTGAATTGACTAATGACACTTAACCAATCCAACTTGATGAGAAAGAAGGCTAAGTAGTAAACCCTAGTTAAGAAACAATTGAGAACGGGAGCTAAGTTGAAAGCCCCAGTTAAAGAAACTAAGGGATAAACCTTAGTTAACAAGATTTGTGGGAAAAGAAACTAAGTGGTAAACCTTAGTTGAGAACAACTAAGTAATAATTCTTAGAAAAGAAAACTGAGCCGGTCCATAATAGATGAATAACCCGATATGGTAGATCATTGCTTAACAAGTACATGAGAAGCAGAAAACGTTTATCTGATTTCGAAAAAGGCTCCAGCGGACTGGGTTTAGAAGCACGTAGCTTCGGGGGACGTGAGGGTACTCTTGGTATCCCTCTGTGAGGTTGCAGATGATCCGCCTGGGCTCACAGAGGTTAAGGTCTGCGTTAGAAGAACCAAGGGTATGCCTTGGTTGCAATTCAAGGCAACCTAAAGACTAGGATGGACCAGCGTGATTCGACGAGACCAGTAGCCCTGTGATAGCGACTCGTTGTCTACCTACCATCTTGAGTCAACCGTAGTACGCATGCGGAAAGGTAGAGAACTCCCAACATACCATATACTTGCTATCTAGTTATGGGTGAGGTTGGCCAATAGGAAAGTGGGGGCATAGAGTGGCAAGAGTATAGTTCTCGTGCTTGATTTTCTTGGATTGCCTTTCATTATTTGAGGGAGGGGTCACGTGGGACCATATCCACTGGTAGAAAAACAGACCTTAGCATCTGCATCGGCAGATTTCTGAAAGCTCCCGACCGAGTTCCATGTTTCTAGAATAGCCCTACCACGGGACTCGGGTCGCACATTTCAGGACATGTGCATCTAGACAGCGATAAACGATTCGTGACACTTACGTGGGGAAAGTCTAGGAAATATACCACTCTAGGTAGTGTGTCCTAGACTAGGGGCATCGTTCGACAGGTAGCATAATCCCTAGTGGACCTAGGTGGCATAAATCCTGAATCCGAGAAGTAGTAGACAAGTCGAATAAACCCTAGTTGAATCTAGGTAACGCTCGATAGAAAACCCTAGATTAAATCTAGGAAATAAATAAATGTGCGCCTGATGGCAACCACAGTTACAGGGACTGGGATCACGTTATCATTTTATACAGATTACTAGTTCGGAAACTAGTTAGGTGGTGCAGAGATTAGTATGGGATGCGATAGTAATTTCGATCCTAAACTGCTTTGCCTTAGTTTATGGTATTTTCCCATATTCATTTTATGTCTGTCATGTCCTTTTCCTTATTCATATACCGAAGCACCACTAGACTTACCAGGCTTTATGTCTGACTCTATGTTTTCTTTCGTCTTCTTTTCTTCCGTTCCACCCCCCACGTAGTCAGGGACGGAATAGCTCAGATTTGTATGGACCTGTTACTCTTCCCAAGCTTGAAGACTCTTTGATGTGCTGCTTTGGACTCTCTTTTCCACCGCTATAGCTGGCTAATGTTTTATTGGGGAATATCATTGTGTATTTATGCTTTTTTATTTTGTTAAACAAGATAGATACTTTGTTGTTGGAAAACAATCTTTGTACAAGCTGTTCATAAACGAAATAAAGTTTTATTCACTTTTCCGCTGCTTTATTTATCTGTCTTGCAATTTATCTGCATCTTTTACCTTAAATGCTCCACAGAATTTAGTGCATTCCCTTTGGGAGTGACACTAACGGATGTGGGGTGTTACACGTGGTATCAGAGCTGAAGGTTACCGGATCAGATAAAAGATTTGAAAAATTATTTTCAAAACGGGTTTAAAAGAACCATTTTCAAAAGAAAAGTTTTGTTTTAAAGGCATATTCCCCAAAGCCATATGCACTACCTTTTGATTCTCTGTTTGAGTCCTTGTTTCCTTCTTTCTTGAGTCTCTGGGGCTCCTGGCTTTCCGGGAGGTAACCTCATCGAAGGGCAAAGTAATGCCCGACTTCCATCTATAGCCGTAATAGTTTCACCTGCAGCTAGTTTTCTTTCAAGCTTTGTAGGGTTTTCTGTATGATGGAGGCAGCTTTTGAGAGATTTGTCAACATGATTACACAAGGAAGAGGATGAGGAGTTTGGCTAAGGGGCACAACCCAAGGATGAGGAATTCATGGATATGGACTTGGCTCACGAAGGAGGAAGGAATTATAAAACCTAAGACAAGAGGATGTAGCTTTTCTATGGTAGAATAGGGCATATTATTAAGGACAAGGGCAAGGCCGAGGGAAAGGATTTTCAGAAGGACGAGTGCGTGCTTTCACCACCAGAATACCTGGGAGAGAGATAGTAAAAGTCTCCATTGGAAAAGTTTAACTTTTCATTTGATCAACCTGTTAGTACTCTTTTGATCTTAGCGCTTCGCATTCGTTTATACCTGCTTTCATAGTTGAGTCTCTGCACCTAGGCACTTGTACAGTAGAATATCCCAGTTAGTCTCAGATCCAAATTGGTGGTTCGGCCCGTTTACCTTTGGTTTGCAGGGATTTGAGAACGGCCACATTAATGTTGAATTTAAGCGTAATGTTTTGGTTCCATGGGCTATGAGTTGATCCTAGGCATGGGTTGGTTGGCTAGTAGTTATGAAAGTTAGACTTTTTCACTTGCCTTGGAAATACCCTCGAGATTTCGTGATCCTAAAAAGACCAGTTAGGCTTAGCAATCTAGAATCACTTAATACATTTATCGATGATTTGCAATCCATTAGAATAGTCCATGAGCACGCAGATGTTTTGATTAGGTTAGAGGTTTACCCCTAAAACGCGGGATAGACTTCCGCATATATCCAGTTGACAATGAAAAGCCAGCTATCCGATCAATGACAATTTTGGAAATGGAGGTCAAGAAGCTTCACAATCGTGAAGATTAACTAGATAAGGTACAGTACAGAGAAGCTCAAGAACATGCGACTTAGAAGACTGAAGACTAGATACGTGCATCATACCCTTTTTCTTAAGGGTATATCCTTTCTCTAGGAGTTTTATGCCTACTTATTTCTAGCTTTTAAGGTATATCCTCTAGGATGTATCATCGATGCTTAGTTAAAAGACAATGGATGTAAACGTGTATTTGAAACATGTATTTGAAACATGTTATGATTGATGGTTGCAAGTGGTTGCTCGTGGATGCATATACACACCATATGCGCAAGAACGACTTAGTCACTTTCATATTGCATCCATATATATGTATTTGCTTAACGGAATTAACTTGATATGTTATCATATGGATGTTGCATATGGATGAATGGCTATGCACACATGTAGTATTTACATAACTAGGGATGCTTGCATACATGATTGGATGCATGACACTGACATAATTTGCATTAAGGAGGTCAACTTAATCAGTAGACCGCCTGATTTTGCATTAGATAAAGATATACACACACTATGCATATGAACATGAAAGCATTAGAAATATTTTTAAGGACAATGAATGCCTGTGATTGAACGATTGAGTAGATGGGTGATTGGGTGGTAGAACAAATTCTTCCTAACTTGAAGATTTCGGGGACGAAATTCTTTTAAGAGGGGGAGAATGTAACACCCCGTAGTTCTATAACATTAAGCTTCACAAATTAAAGTATAATTAATTCTAAATGAAATAATTAAGGGAAATGGGTTACTCCATTGCGTTCGTCTCGAAATTCTGCTTGAGATAGAGTCCAAGTTTGCGTAAAACGGATATCGTATGAAGAAGATATGGACGAACGAAGTTGGGCAGAAAAAACAGAAAACGGGTTAGAATGCACTGGCGCACTTGGGAAGTGCGACAGAACAGAATTGAACTGGCGCACTTGGGATGTGCGCCAGTACAATTTTAGCCTGGCGCACCTGCCAAATGCGCCCAGGTCTGAAAGACCTGCTGGTCAGGCACTGGCTGGCCTGGTCAGGGTCTGGTCGAATTATGAGGCTTGGCTTAGTCACTAGGGCTTACATGTCACTTTCTGATTGGCTTCTCTTGAGATGGATGGTCTGGATTCACTCTAGCTTCATTGACGGATCTAATTAGATTGAAATTCTATAAATACAACTCAAGTCTAACCCTAAACCCACACAAATAATAGAATACTAAAGTCGTCATGCTGTTGGAAAGGAACTAGGAATGGTCGTCAATTAGAAAGCCTAGAGACAAGCCAACACTAAAGCTTAGAGACAAATCAAATTAAGAAGAAGATAAAAGTTTAATCAAAATTAATCAACGCAATGCTAGTCTACCCAAAGGAGCGCATCTCAGTTTCAGAATTCAGAATCCAGAATTCAAGATTCGGCATTCGTTGTATGTATAGTGGTTTTTCGGAATATGAATAGAAATTGCGATGTGATTCGATGTAAATGAAATTGGGGTTTTACTATCGTACAATATTAATGTAAATCCTGTGTATTGCATTGATTATGTCATATTTTGTATTGGGGATTCATGGCATAAATTGGTTGATGCGAACCTATTGACATTTGTATATGAAAATATCACCTGCAAGTTTAGAGTAAAAACTAGAATTGACATCTTTATGTTATGTCATTAACATGGTTAGCATATATTCTTTTTAGGCCTAAGTTGAGACTCATGTAAACATGTTCCAAGTTGAAACCTTTTATGCCTACACGACTCAAAACCTTTGTATACGTTATTATGTTTAATTGCAAGTGATAATTGGGTTCATGCAAGTACCTTTTGGTTACAAAAATTATACTAGTTTCATGTTGAAATAGGCTACTTGATGTAAAGTTAGTTTACACCTTTGGGTTATGTCAAAAATAGTGGACATTTTTATGCTAGTTTGGTGTTTGACATTATGCATAGTTATATGTGTATAAAACCATGTTTAAACAAGTCTAAAAGTACGCCATTTCATGTGACACCTATTATGCTATACTATGTTATACCATGTTATATCTTTATAATAGTCCAGAATTTATGATTTACATGACGCCTATCTAACTAGATCCAATATTCATGTGCAAGTTTGTGACATGCTATGCAATGTTATGATTCATGTTATGCGAGATCAACTTATTTATCTAGTTACACCTTTATGTCACACGCTAATCGATAACTATGTTTAGGCCAAATTGCATAGTATAGGCTCATTGAACCTATGCCCCTTCTTTACTTTGTTTATGGATTGGGCCTAATAGCGGGCCCAATATCTTCATACGATTAATATGAATAATCGAGCGAGGGTAACGTTGGGACTAACTATTAAATTAAAGTATGTTAATATGTCGACAGGCCTAAAAACCATGAAATGGGTTAAGGCCGTAAATGATATAAATTATGTACCATTAGTTTGGAATAAAACATGTGACATGAAATATTTACATAAGTAAAAGTGTAAATCTAGAAAATACGAGTATGCTTAACCTGAGGTTGGATTGAGTTGTGATGTAAACCAACCCGGACCCGCCCGGCTGTCCAGTAGTCACAACAATACCTTTCCAATGTGGGTGGTTAAGCATTGAGCCCAATAATGACTCGAGGTTAGACTGACGTACGGTGTAAACCTGCCCGGAACCGACCGACACATCCAGTAACCGTAGCAATATCTGTCTTACGTGAGTGGTCAGGTGCTCTAAGAGGCTAAGGGCAGATGGTAGGGTTAAGTTAACTAAAACACTTAACCAGCTTAACATGTTAACAAGACATGACTTGTAGGGGTTAAGTAACTAAGAAAACACTTAACCAATTTAACATATTAACTAGACTAGAAGGTGAGGTTAAGTAAAGTTAATTTACTTAACCAATTTAACATATTAACTAGACTAGAGGGTGAGGTTAAGTAAATTCAGGACACTTAACCATTATAACCTGATAATTAGATAAGTGGGTGAGGTTAAGTAAATTTAGAATACTTAACCATTATAACACGTTAGCTAGATAAGTGGGTAAGGTTAAGTAAATACACTTAGCCAATTTAATATGTTAGCTGGACTAGAGGGTAGGGTTAAGTAAACTTAGAACACTTAACCATCATAGTGTGATAAATTGAACAGGGTTAAGTTGAAACATGAAGGGACAATACCAAACCATTATAACATGTTAATTAAACAGATGTTAGGGTTGAGATAACTAAGGGAACACTTAACCATTATAACACGTTAGCTAAAACAGATGGGCAAGGTTAGGTTAAAACGGACAATTAACCAATACAAGATGAATGGGCAGGGTTAAGTAATAAGAAATACTTAACCAATATAACTTGGTTTGTGATAGGGTTACGTCAACATGAACTACTGATCAGACTTAGCCAGTTTAATATGACAAAGGAATGGGTTAAGCTAACTTGAATTGACTAATGACACTTAAACAATCCAACTTGATGAGAAAGAAGGCTAAGTAGTAAACCCTAGTTAAGAAACAATTGAGAACGGGAGCTAAGTTGAAAGCCCCAGTTAAAGAAACAAAGGGATAAACCTTAGTTAATGAAATTTATGGGAAAAGAAACTAAGTGGTAAACCTTAGTTGAGAACAACTAAGTAATAATTCTTAGTCAAGAAAACTGAGCCGGTCCATAATAGATGAATAACCCGATATGGTAGATCATCGCTTAACAAGTACATGAGAAGCAGAAAACGTTTATCCGATTTCGAAAAAGGCTCCAGCGGACTGGGTTTAGAAGCACGTAGCTTCGGGGGACGTGAGGGTACTCTTGGTATCCCTCTGTGAGGTTGCAGATGATCCGCCTGGGCTCACAGAGGTTAAGGTCTGCGTTAGAAGAACCAAGGCTATGCCTTGGTTGCAATTCAAGGCAACCTAAAGACTAGGATGGACCAACGTGATTCGACGAGACCAGTAGCCCTGTGATAGCGACTCGTTGTCTACCTATCATCTTGAGTCAACCGTAGTACGCATGCGGAAAGGTAGAGAACTCCCAACATGCCATATACTTGCTATCTAGTTATGGGTGAGGTTGGCCAATAGGAAAGTGGGGCAGAGAGTGGCAAGAGTATAGTTCTCGTGCTTGATTTTCTTGGATTGCCTTTCATTATTTGAGGGAGGGGTCACGTGGGACCATATCCACTGGTAGAAAAACAGACCTTAGCATCTGCATCGGCAAATATCTGAAAGCTCCCGACCGAGTTCCGTGTTTCTAGAATAGCCCTTCTACGGGACTCGGGTCGCACATTTCAGGACATGTGCATCTAGACAGCGATAAACGATTCGTGACACTCACGTAGAGAAAGTCTAGAACATATACCACTCTAGGTAGTGTGTCCTAGACTAGGGGCATCGTTCAACAGGCAGCATAATCCCTAGTGGACCTAGGTGGCATAAATTCTGAATCCGAGAAGTAGTAGACAAGTCACATAAACCCTAGTTGAATCTAGGGAACGCTCGATAGAAAACCCTAGATTAAATCTAGGAAATAAATAAATGTGCGCCTGATGGCAACCACAGTTACAGGGACTGGGATCACGTTATCATTTTATATAGATTACTAGTTGGGAAACTAGTTAGGTGATGCAGAGATTAGTATGGGATGCGATAGTAATTTCGATCCTAAACTGCTTTGCCTTAGTTTATGGTATTTTCCCATTTTCATTTTATGCCTGTCATGTCCTTTTCCTTGTTCATATACCGAAGCACCACTAGATTTACTAGGCTTTATGTCTGACACTATGTTTTCTTTTGTCTTCTTTTCTTCCGTTCCCCCCCAGGTAGTCAGGGAGGGAATAGCTCAGATTTGTATGGACCTGTTACTCTTCCCAAGCTTGAAGACTCTTTGATGTGCTGCTTTGGACTCTCTTTTCCACCGCTATAGCTGGCTAATGTTTTACTGGGGAATATCATTGTATATTTATGCTTCTTTATTTTGTTAAACAAGATAGATACTTTGTTGTTGGAAAACAATCTTTGTACAAGCTGTTCATAAATGAAATAAATTTTTATTCACTTTTCCGCTGCTTTATTTATTTGTCTTGCAATTTATCTGCATCTTTTACCTTAAATGCTCCACAGAACTTAGTGCATTCCCTTTGTGAGTGACACTAACGGATGTGGGGTATTACACTGCAGTTCGTATTTTGAAATCGTAACTTCAAACGATTAGTACGGGAGATCCGACCGTCGGATTTTCCCGAAACTGAAACCGTTGGATTCGTTTTGAAAAGATCTTTCTAATGATATAAAATTTGTGAAGATCCTATGGTTAGATTTTCAGATATGTGTAAAACAAATCAGGAGAAAAACAGCGCCGTGACCGCTTTATGGCCTGAAGCGTTGTTTTGAATAAATTGGATATTTTTAAATAAATAAAAATAGCAATAAATCGTGATAAAATATCATAAACGATATGGAGTGGAAATAAACTGAATTGGCTCGGTTTATGTGATATTTGATGGTTGAATGTGTTTGGCATGAAAAGTACACTAAAGAACAGAATTAGTGATATCGAATAATTTAACCATTGAAATGAATTGATTTGAAATTCTAAATAAACGTGAATTATTTGATAAGGCCGAGTTAATTCTCATTTCAAATAATTGATCGACGATTGAAAGTCGAAGATATGAAGACGATGCAAGACCAATGATCTTCACGTCGAATGGACGGGTGCTACTGATGCTCATGATAGGAGAGCCTACCTAGAAGGGTTGAAGTAGTAGCCGTCCAGACGTACATGCTGATTGTACGGATATGCGAGGAA
Source organism: Allium sativum (assembly GCA_030737875.1). Classification (NCBI taxonomy): domain Eukaryota; kingdom Viridiplantae; phylum Streptophyta; class Magnoliopsida; order Asparagales; family Amaryllidaceae; genus Allium; species Allium sativum. The sequence goes on from CM060920.1 coordinate 457,147,631, forward strand.
TAAAGATCCTTCGGTTTCGTTCAGACCCAGAACGGATTTGTAAATGGACTGTGTGTCTGACATGGGATTTCATTCTGTGTGATTGATAGACATCAGTTGCATGGCGTGAATTGCCTGTGTGGCACGCTGAGAAGCAGTGATCAAAGATTTTGTTGAAAAGTAGGGCTTTATGGTGGATGATCAAAGCAACGCCTGTATGGCATTGCTTTGTGTATAACGTTAATTCGCAAGCCTTACGCCCTGGTATGAGCCAGAAATGGGAGACGGACTTCAGGGAGGACATGCGTTTCCTTCTAGCTAGGAGTGGTGTTTTGGGTTTTGCATGCCCGAGTATTTTACTTATGTGGATGATGGAAAGAGAGGCCTCGGTTTGCTTCGGTCTCTTCGGAGCCAATAGTGTGGTCAGATATAACCAGTTTACGCCTCATAGGGCGGGGAAACGCAGTGTTCAGCAATTTTAATCCACATCGGTGGACCGGCCCTGACGATCCAAGGCTTGTCTGCGCGCTTGCCTGAGACATGGGCTAGATTGTCTCGAATTCGGTAAGGACTATCTTTTGCCTTGGTTTAAGATGGAAATCCAATTTCCAAATACGACATCGTGCGGTTTTGATTGTATACCTATATATGGCGACATAGAGGTATGGGGCACTTATGCCGTCTATGATTGATATTTATGATTGTATCTAAAATTAGAAACTAACTGGAAACGAGCTAGGACGGATGGTTTCATGGGTATTGGTTTGATGTTGGTTTCGGCCTTTGGGGTTAATACTTATGGAATCGTTCTCTTACTAGTTTATGGTTAGAGTCTGATTAAGAACAAAACGATAAAATTTACATTTCAAATGATTTGTTTTCCTCGTATCAAGCATATTTGGCCATTATAAGGTAAAACTCTATCCTCCGGTTTGTGTTGCATTGTGTGATGGGAACTGAGTCTTATAATAGCTTCATTTTTATAAAAAGCATTGCGATGTTTAAAAGATTTATTTGTTTTAAAGCACTGGCAATCCAATGGAGTAAACCCGTTCTGCGAAAGTGGCGTGGTCTTGCGATTAGCCATTTTTGAAAATGTGTTAAGTAGATTTCTCATACCAGTCCCATGACTGACTCGTAGTTTGTTTCACTTGCAAACTCGGGTGCCCGTATTTCTACATGGGCAGCCTTGTATTTAGGTTTTAGCAGGCACTTTCTGGATAGCTGGAGATGAAGATGGATTCTATCATTTATCTCTTTTTATGCTGTTCAGCTCCTGTTGTACATATTATGTTTTCTTTTCCGCAGTAGACATTTTATGTATAGCTGAACTGTATTTTGTACTAAGTATGATCCTGTATGCTGTGTAACTCTGATGATTATTATTATCCGGTGGTTCTATTACACATTATCTGGTGTATTTAATTCCTTTTGTTCTCTTGTTATCTATTTATGTGTTATATTCCAAAGATTACCCTTGCATCGTCTCATCGGGGTTTGGGGTCGTCACAAACGTGGTATCAGAGCTTTGGTTAAGCTTAGTTCTGGAATATAACATATGAATGAACTCGTCAGAAATGGAACCAGTAGTGTTCTAGGACGAGTAACTCATTACAGATAGGATCAGTAATATCCTAGTATGAGTATAGCAGAAGGAAATACACCTCAATAGACACATTTACATTCAAGTATATGTCTCTATGCTGTATATTATCTTTTCTGTTGACCTGACACTTGGTCTTCTATTTGCAGAAGTACTAGAAAATGAGTGCCAGAAACAGAAGGAATGCAGACCCAGATATAGAAGCTCTACTTAAGAAATATTAAATATGTGTGGAGTACCATTCTTGGGCGAAGAATCTATTGCTAAAACACAAGCTTGGATTCGATCTGCTGAGAAAATCTTTGAAGGATTAAAGCTGAGGGATGACCAGAAAAGATTATTGGCATCTTGGGCACTCAAAGACGAAGCTTTGTTCTGGTAGGATTCACCTGTTAAAGATAATCCAGAAGGTGATATCACCTGGGATAGATTCAAAGAGCTTTTCAGTAAAAAAATTATTCCTCCAGAAGCAATGGAGCAGTTATCTGATGAATTCTACTATTTGATACAAGGAGATATGAATATCCCAGAATATCATAAGAAATTCAATGAACTTTCTCATTTTGCTCCACATCTGATTCAAGATCCAAAGCGGAAGAATCTGAGGTTTATTTATGGTCTTCAAAGAAAATACCAGAATAAAGTAATGGGGCATGTGAAGCTTCCTTTTTCTGAAATGATATATATGGCCTACCAATATGAGGACCTCGATAGGAAAGGTATGTTGCGAGACGAAGAGTAAGCCAGTTCTAGCAACAAAAGAAAGTTCGAAACTGATAGCCCAAAGACGAGTACACAGCCTGAGGCCAGTACGATGTCTAGAGTCAGAGAGAAGCCTAGATTCAATCGGGAAAATGTTATATCCGAGAAAGGACACGTAACGACCGCAATATGCAATAACTGGAAGAAGCCAGGCATTTTCAAAGAAATTGCAAATCATCGAAGAGGGAAAGAAATGTTGGGTCGAAATCCAAGGGCAAGTTCCAAGAGAAAAGGAAGTGCAGTCTTTGCCATCGGGCTGGTCACATAAAGCGAGATTGCCGGTTATTAGAGAAACCTGAAATGATACAGGTAAATAAAGTAGCAGAAGTTCCTGCATCCTCAGCTAGTCAGGAAAGGCCAGATGTTTTAAAAGGCACACTTACTGTCAAAGATATTCCAGTTAAAGTACTGTTTGATATAGGCATGTCGCGAAGCTTTGTTGCAAAGAATGCGGTTAAGAAATTGGATTTGAAATTGAAGAAGCTCAAAGAACCCATGACGGTACATAATCAGGTCGGGGGTTCCCTCGATCTTAGTTGGGTTTGTGGAGTTCCTGTTTCTTTTTCTCGTTATCGATTCCCCACTATCGCAATCATTATGAATTTTACCAAATTCGATCTCATTCTGGGATTGGACTGGTTAACCCAATATGAAGCCAAAGTTAAATGCGCCGAGAGGGTTGTCAAGGCAAAAACAAAGTTCGAGGAATATATAACCATTCCATGTGAAGGACCGAATTCTAACAGAAAAGATTTCTGGGAAGCTTTAGATGTTTCTCCTGCTCAGATAGAACCTTTTCCTGTTGTCTCAGAGAATATTCCGATCGACATTGAAAATATCCCAGTTGTCAAGAACTATGCAGATGTGTTCGAAGAAGTTGGTCGCTTGCCTCCGCAGAGAGAAATTGATTTCAGGATCGCTTTAGTTCTGAATGCAAGGCGGGTAGTTCATGCTATTCGGAGGATGACCTTGAAAGAGAAAGATGAGTTAGATAATCAAACTCGACAGCTAGTATGGAAGGGTCTAATCAGACCAAGTTTCTCTGATTGGGGAGCAACAGTGGTATTTGTCCCAAATTCAGACGGTGCTCTCAGATTATGTGTAGACTATCATGACTTGAATAAGCAGACACTGAAGAATAAATATCAATTTCCGCGGATAGATGATTTGTTGGATCGATTGAATGGCGCACAAGTTTTTTCCCGAATGGACCTAGCTACAAGTTTCCATCAGCTTCGTATTGCCGAAGAGTGTGTTCCTTTGACAACATTTAGAGGTCCAGACTTATTCTACGAGTGGTTAGTAATGCCGTTCGGCTTATGTAACGCTCCATCATATTTTGTTGATCTAATTGACCGAGTATTCAAAGGAGTATTGAATAAATTCGTTCTGGTTTTCATTGACGATATACTTATCTTCTCTAAGTCAGAAAGCGAGCACGAAAAACATCTGGAACAAGTGTTAGAAATTCTCAGAAAGAATGTGTTGAAAGCAAAATTTTCCAAATGTATATTCTGGCAAGAAAAAGTCAAATTTCTTGGCCACGTCATGTCAAAACAAGGAATTTCAGTGGATCCCAGTAAAATCACTGCTATTCAGAATTGGAAACAGCCTCGTACGCCCACAGAAGTTGGGAGTTTCCTTGGATTGGCCAGCTATTATCGGAATTTCATTAATAATTTTTCGAAGATATCCAGTCATTTAACAAAGCTTACTAAGAAACATTCGAGATTCAACTGGACTCCCGAATGTGAGGCAGCTTTCCAGGAGCTGAAGTTAATATTGACGACTGCTCCAGTGCTCACAATTATTGATGGCAATCAGGATTTAAAAGTCTGGACCGATGCTTCTAAAGAAGGCCTGGGCACAGTGTTAATGCAAAGGGGCCATGTAGTCGCGTATGCTAGCCATCAATTGAAACCACATGTAAAGAATTATGTTACTCACGATCTTGAATTACTAGCTATCCTGTTTGCTATGAAAATCTGGAGTATCTATTGGGTGAGAAGTTTGAATTATTCACTAATCATCAATCATTGAAGTATTTATTCACCCAGAAGGATCCGAATATGAGAAAACAGCGTTGGTTAGAATTTCTCGCAACTTATGATCTAGATATTTTATATACTCCGTGAAAAGCCAATGTTGTAGCTGATGCGCTTAGCAGAAAGAATGTGATCATCGCCAGTATTATCATTACACCATTGTTGATTGATAAAATAGCTATTCTTCAGAAAGACGATAGTTATATTAAGGAGATGATCAGAAGAATTCAAAAGGGCGAAGTCTCCAGTTTCCAAGTGGATGGCGCAGGAGTTCTGAGACTGAAAGGAAGGATTTGTGTTCCCGACAACATTGAGCTCAAAAGAGAAATATTGGACGAGTGTCACAAGTCCAAGTTGTGTATCCACCCGGGGTTAGTAAAATGTATACTGACCTTAAGCGAACTTTCTGGTGGAAGGCAATGAAAAGAGATATCTCTATATATGTTAGCCGGTGTTCCACCTGTAAGCAAGTTAAAAGCGATCAGCAGAAGCTCGCTGGATTGTTGCAACCCTTAGAAATTCCAGCTGGAAAGTGGGAACATATTTCTATGGACTTCATAGATGGTTTGCCCAGAACTAGGAAAGGAAGTGACAGTATTTGGTTGATCGTCGATCGTTTCACAAAGACCGCTCATTTCATACCTATCAAATCAAATAGAACTGCTCAAAGTCTGGCACAGATTTATTTCAAAGAAATTGTTAGACTGCACGGAGTTCCCATGAGCATCGTTAGTGATCGTGACCTGATTTTTGCTAGTAAATTCTAGGAAGCATTCCAAGCAGAACTGGGAACGAAACTGAACTTGAGAACCACATATCATCCTCAAACAGATGGTCAAACTGAGAGGGTGAATCGTATGCTTGAAGATCTATTGCGGGCGTGTATTATTGATTTTGGCGGATCATGGGAAGACCACTTACATTTGGCCGAATTCTCAAACAAAAACAGCTACCAGGCGAGCCTGAAATTGTCTCCATTCGAAGTATTATATGGTAGACCATGCCGATCCCCTCTTGTTGGGTTGAACCTGGTAATAGACTTGTATTGGGGCTAGATATGATTCGCGATGCTGCAGACAAAGTCGATTTCGTTAAGAAACGATTACTAGCCACCCAAAGCTGACAGAAAAGCTATGTAGATAAGAGAAGAAGAGATATATCATTTACTGTTGGCGACTATGTATATTTGAAGGTATCTCCGATGAGAGGAGTTATCCGGTTTGGTAAAACAGGGAAACTAGCGCCCAAATTCATTGGTCCGTTTCCTATTCTATAACGGATTGGAACTCTCGCATATAAGGTTCAATTGCCTAATTTGTTGCCTGGAGTGCATGATGTATTTCACGTATCTCAACTTCGAAAGCACGATCATGATCCAGACTTGATCGTGGAAGAAGCAGCGCAACAGGATATAAAAATCACTCCAGAATTGGCTGTAAGAAGAGAGCCGCTAAAGATAATTGGGAAAGAGACAAAGAGCTGATGAACAGGAAGGTTCACTTAGTCAAAGTGCAATGGAGTGGAGATCCGCGAGATTGTACTTGGGAAACAGAGGAAAGCATTAAGAAAGCCTATCCTAAGTGCAGGGTGGATATCTCTGATTGACTCTGGTGCAAGGTACATTTACCATATTTTGCATTTCCATTATGTTCCCCACTTTGCTATTATTTCTTTGCATAGGTGTAAACTTTTTAATTATATAGTCTGAATGATTTAAAAGAGTATATGAATTAATTAGTATGATTTTGAAAAGTTAAAAATAAAACTGATTGTTTTTTGTGTTGTGTGATAGTTGATTTGATTAATTAAATTATTAGAACGATAGTTAATTTAATCAATAAGAGAATGAATGGTAGAATTTATTCGATTAAATCACACATTGAACTGATTAGAGAATAGATAGAAATATATACATGTGCATTATATATGTTTGAACAGGTAAATGGATTAGATGCTGAGTAAAGATTTTATTTGTGTGCCCGACATATAGGTAAACCTTAATGAGTGGGATGCACAATTTTATTATTATATCAACTCCTGTGAATGCCATTGGATGCGGAGTGCTGGTTGTTCTGTGTGTAATAGTAAATGTCGCTATAGGATAGTAACAAGTAATTTTGAACTACACTACATGGCATACTTCTTGAAGATAGGCATACTTCATCATATACCACATAAGCATTTGGAGCTTGTGTGAAGAGGTTGAAGATTTACCGTACGAGCGAGAGGCTTGTATGACGATGACTATATTTTACAGGTTTAACAGATGACTGATATGGACTATATAAAATATAACGGTAAATTGCCAGATTAAGAAAAACCCCACACGGGTCTGGAGTTGACAATAATCGCGTCTCTCTAGTTATTAGATACGGCACATGGATTATTTATTTCCCACACGGGACGAGGTGACGAGAATTTATTCTCTGAAGTAATTAAAAATACACACTCCCTCAGGCTTAGACAGGGTGACGAGAATTTATTCCCTCGAGTTATTATCTATACACGCTCCCCTGTAAACACCAGAATATATCACTATAAGTATGTGTATGCTTTATAGGATTTATTGGGTACCTAATACGACCCAATAAATTTCCAAAACCCTCCTCGTACAAAGGAGGTTATGGCGAAATTTTTCGAAAATTTAGGGTGTTATCTAAATTTTTGAAGAATTAAAATATTCTCAGAAACTGGAAAGTTGGAGAATGGAAGCTAGATTGAAAGTAGAGTTGATTAATCAAACCACTCTCGACTTTGTTCCTTTTCGGGGATGAAAATTTTTAAGTGTGGGAGATTGTAACAACCCAGAAAATCTTAACCAGTTTAAAAAAATTTAATTGGCTATTTTAGTGAATTTTAAGTATTTAAAATAAATATTTTAAATAATAACGATGAAATGTATGTGTGAATTGATGTTGAAAATGAATATAATTAATTTGAATTATAAACAAGGCCTGAAATGGCGCGGCAGTTTCGAAATTTCAATTCAAACTTTGACTGACTGTACCGGGTGCAAAATAAAATGGATTTTAGTGAAACCAAAAATATTTAAATCTGTTAGCGAATATCTTTCTAACGAATCTGAAAAATCGAAGTTTCGTAGCGGGAGTCAAAAGTTATGGCCAAATGAATTTTCAGAAAGGTCGCTATATAATTTATATAGCTCATGAAAATAGACATTTTGCAAACGACCTCGGAATTCGACAAAACCACTTTTGTTGGATCCTGGATGTGAAGTTATTGCTAGGTTTCAAATTTCATAATTTTGGAAGGTAGTATGTGAGCATGGCAAAGGAAAATATGTTTTGGTCAATTACAGTTAAATTGGATCGGCCAGAAAATGGCCATTTTTCAAATGATTTCAGAATTCGACGAAACTAGTTCTGTTGGGACCAAAGCGTCAAAATATAGCCAGATTTATTTTTCAGGAATTTTTCGAATCAGTTTGTGGCCCTGGAAAATTGAAATGTGCGTTCAAATTGAATATTGAATGTTTTATATTTTAATTTGAAGGAAAACTGACTGAAACCTTCGAATGGGCCTACGAAACATATCCCATTGTGTTCGTAATGGGGGTATTTAGCTAGGGACGACAGTCATTGGGTCTGGATTGGGGTTCGTTGGTGAAAGGGGGTATTTTCGAGATTTTAAAATATATAAATAAAAAAACTCTGGCCAATCACGTTATTTCTCTTTCCCCGACCTTCTTCCCGAAACCCCCCCAAACGAACGCAGCTACAGCTGATTTCTTCTCTCCTCTTTTTCTCTTAATTCTCTCCACGAAATCGAGTGCTCCAGTTAAGGAGTTTGTAGAGCACCTAACAAGCTTCAAATCCATGTTTGTTTCGCCCCTTCTAGTTGAGTGAATCGACTGCATCATCCTCCTAAAGTCAATTACTTCAACGCGCCGGAGCTCCTCCAGCAGGCCGTTGATCTCGACTGGGCCACCAGCGCCAGGGGCGTCGTGCGAAGCTATTCGACGCCCTATACTCTGATCGGCTTCATACTTCACGGATTGAGGGAAAAGATCAACCCTAGTTTTGAACGAAACCATGAAGTTTACGGCTTTATTTTTATTTTATAGTTAATAGCACTTTAAAGCGCTACAGTTTATGATTCCACTGTAAAAATCATATCTTTTTCGTTGTTGACAAAATTCAGTAAAACAAGAGACAGTGGACTCGTGTGGATGTCTTCTACATTCTAGAAGAGACCACATATTTTTCTGAGCCTTCTGCTATTTTTAGTGGAGTGGAACCCAAGGTGAAATTTCTAATTTATAAACGATATGGAAAAAAACGATGTATAAATTATATAGTCGATGTATGAGTTATATAAGCATTGTACACCACATGTATAAGCGTTGTATAAGTTGTATGTTCGATGTATAAGTTATATATGCGTTGTAAAAATTATATATGCGATGAAATGACATTGAAATGAATTGAAGTGAATTGAAATATACTTATATATATATACGCCCTTCGTCCACAAACCATGGACGATATTTATTGGTTGTGATTGGTGTGAAAATTGGTTGATAGCGAATGGTTGATTAGAATTGTTTGTGGTTGAAATTGATTGGTTGTGGTTGAAAAATACCCGTTTGTGGTTGGGAATTATTTGGTTGAAACCACATAGGATTAGTTTGCGGAAAATAAAAATAAAAATAAATGTGCCGCCTGCGTGCAAAATAGATGCTTGAAATCCCCATTGTCAAATGTTGCGAGGCTTTAAGGTAGAGCGAGGAGCCGTACTAGGGACGACTCTGGTTTTAACTACCCTGCCGTTATGCTGCCGAAATTTTCTGAAATATTCATGTATTAGAATAATTTTCATTTGTTGAAATTATTTTCATATGTTGAAACCACATTCATGTGTTGAATAGAAATTCGTTTGTTGAATAGAAATTCATGTGTTGAATGATATTCGTATTTTAAATAAATTGTTTTATAATAAAGATCATATTTTTATCATCTATATGAACTATGTAAAATTGTCATGTTTTGAATAAATTGTTTTATAATAAAAATCATATTTTTATCATTTATATGAACTATATAAAATAGTCATGTTTTGAAACAAATTGTTTTACAATAAAAATCACATTTTTACTATATACATGAATTGTTAAAAATGGTGAAGTGTTAAAATAAATGTCTGTTGGATAAAAATATCATTTTTATCAAATATATGAAAGGAATATGGTTTTGAAATCGAAGAATAGATTATATCTATATATATACAAATATAATCAAAATAAATCGAATAACGAAGATGCAGTTTGTAACAACCCGAATTTTAACAACACGTTAAAACAAGAAATCAAGGCAGAATTAAATTTTAAAGTTAGAATTAGGTAAAATGGACATTACCATTGCGTTCGTCTCGGATAAATACGCGAAATTGAGTCCGAGTTTTCGAAAATCGGAGTCTGTATGACCAAGATATGGCCAAAACAAGATTTCAGCAGACTTTCTGGCAGACTGACCCATGTCGACTGTAGTGTCGACACCCAAGTCGACCTGCCCCCCGTTGTGTCGACTGTAGTGTCGACTTCCCCCCTGTACAGGTCAACCTGGTTGGCCTGGGGTGGCCCAGAACCCATTTTTGAGGCCCGGGATGAGTTTTGATGGTCCGGATTGACTCTAGGGTTGATCTAGAGGCCCTAAATGGTTCCTACACTTGACTTCTTCCCCAAGACATGCTTTGGGTCTAGTTTGTTGGCTTGTGATGGATTTAGATGGCTAGGATCTAAACTAGGGTTTATCCTACGGCCTAAACTATCCTAATCTTCTATAAAAAGACCCCTAACCTAATCTAAAACTCTCATAAATTGATCCTACAACTAAACTATGCCAAAATGTTTAGTCATGGCCTCCATCCTCTTGTCATAAATTCTATCTTCATTCACATGAGAGATTACATGATCATATGAGTGTATGAGAGTTTCTATGTTCATATGAGAGCTTCTAAACTTGATTTCAAGGCAAATCTTCATCAAAGCAAGGATCTTTCTTATTATTTTCTCAAGGGTTTTATTGGAGCTTATTGATTTGGGGTTTTTGCTAGTGTGGCTTCGTCTCAATCTTTTTATATATTGATTTGTGCCTTCATAGCATTGTAAGCCCCCTCCTACTCTTAGATATTAACTATGAAGTTAAATGTTCATGTTGCAAGTTTTGGGTTTGAACTTGAGTAGGTTACATGCTTCGAAACTATCATGTTATGTGTAGATTTATCCTATGCATATTCGTAAAGTTATCACCTTGATTTTGTGGGCTAAAAGCTATAAGCTTTATGTTGAAATGTTGCATTATGCAACATAAGAAATCTCTTATCCCTTAAGTTAACATGCATAGAATGCTATATGCGAACTACTAGCCATTTTTCTATGTCATCTATCACCATGATTCACCTATATGCTAAGTTTTGGGGTTATGCGTGTTTTTGAGGCTTAACAATGTAACATGCAAGTTAATGAACACATTTATGCCTCATATGCCACCATGATTAACTTGTGGCCTTATACCCTTTTTGTCATGCTTTCGCCAAGTTCCTTCTTAAATCCATTATGCGTTGTTGCGAATGTATATGCGAGTTTAAAAGCGTTGGGGTTACATTATGGGTAAACTTTAATGACATGAAACACGACTTGGGGCAAATTGGTAAAAACATGACAACATGTAATTTTGGCTATGAACATGGAACTTGAAAACTAGACGTGTATGGGTTGTAAGTGTAATATGACACTAGACCAAACATGAAAGTGGCCAACTCGAGGTTGGGTTGAGTTTGTAGCATAAATCTACCCGGAACCGCCCGGCTTAACTAGTGGCTACAAACAATAGGACCCAATGTGAGTAGTTGGTCACATAGCACTTAAAACCCGAGGTTAGACTAGGTTGTGGTGTAAATCTACCCGGACCCGCCCAGCTTAACTAGTAACCACAACAAAGTCTAGTGTGAGAGGTTGGGGTGCATTAATCTAATTAATGCCACATGAAAAGGTTAAGTAATTTTGATTAATGACACTTAACCGATATGACACAAATGGGTAGGTTAAGTTAAACCGGACTTGGTTCCTTAATGACACTTAACCATATAAGACAATTAGGGGATGGTGTTAAGTAATTTACACTTAACTAATCTGACTTGGTAATTAGATGGGGTTAAGTAATCCATACTTAACTAATCTAACACGGTAAATTCGGTGGGGTTAGGTAATTTACACTTAACTAATCCGACTTGGTAATTAGCTGGGGTTAAGTAACTTAGACTTAACTAATCTAAACACGGTAATTAGATGGGGTTAAGTAACCTTCACTTAACTAATCTAAGCACGGTAATTCGATGGGGTTAAGTTAAACACTTAACCAATCTGAACTTGGTAATTCAATGAGGTTAAGTAACCGATACTTAACCAACTTAACATGATAAATTTAATGGGGTTAAGTAACTTATACTTAACCAATTATACATGATGATTTGATGAGGTTAAGTAACCTATACTTAACCAATCTAATATGCGGACCTGATAAGGTTAAGTCACAAGACCTTTTAAATATACTTAACCATTGTAATACGATTAGTGGATGGGGTTAAGCTAACCCATACTTAACCAATCCGACTCGATAATCTGATGGGATTAAGATAATCTATGCTTAATCAATCTAACACAATAATCTGATAGGGTTAAGACAAATAAATACTTAACCAATTTGACTTGATAGGGTTAAGTCTTGAGCTTCTTGGTACACTTAACCAACTTGTAGGGCTAAGCCTTGAACTTGAATACTTAGCCAACCTTGACATGATTCGTGGGCGGGTTAAGTCATGAACTTGAATGACAACACTTAACCCATTTGACAAAACCCTAGCTCAGGGGACTAGGTTGAAAATCGTAGTTAATCAAGGATAACGGGAAAAGAAGCTAAGTGGTAAACCTTAGTTAAGAATAACTAAGTAATAATTCTTAGCCAAGGACATGGGACTAGTTCATAAATAGATGAGTAACCTGATACGGTAGGTCATCGCTTAGTATACGAGGAGGCGCAACTTATCTGACTTGGATAAAGAGCTCCAGCGAACTGGGTGGCGAAGCGCTAGCTTCAGGGAACGTGAGGGTACTCTTGGTATCCCTCTGTGAGATGGCAGATGGTCCATGAAACCCGGCCTCACAGAGGTTAAGGTCTGCGGTAGAAGAGCCAAGAGTATGCCTTGGTTGCTATGCGAGCGACCTAAAGACTGGGTTGGATTAGCGTGGAGTCGACGATACTTGTTTTTGCCCTGGATAGCACGTCGCCGACTACCTACCATCTTTGGTCAATCATGTACGAACGGAAAGGCAGAGAACTTCCAACAGACCATGTTCTTGCTATCGAGTCATGGGTGAGGTTGGCCAATAGGAAAGTGGGGCATAGTGGGGCCGGGATGTAGTTCTCATACATGATTTTTCTTGGATTGCCTTTCAGTAGTTGAGGGAGGGGTCACGTGGGACCATTGCCACGGATACAAAAACAAACCTTGATATCTGCACCGGTAGATGACTTAAAGCTCCCGACCGAGTTCCGTATTTCTTGATTTTCCCTGGCACGGAACTCGGATGGCACATTGAGATACATGTGCGTCTAGACATGGAAAACGATTCACGATTCATACGTGGGACAAAGGGCATGGTTGACGGGTGGCATAATCCCTAGTAGTCCTAGGTGGCTTAAAACCCAAACCGAGATACGAAAACGTTCATTAGGTAGCATAATCCCTAGTGGTCCTAGGTGGCATAAATCCTAGTTGAGCGCGTGATAGTTCATGGTAAGAAAACATAACCAGATCTAGGGGGACAGTCCAAAACGATCTCAAGGATCATGGAACAACGTCGAAGTGGTATAGATTTACATAAGAAAGACTCGTACGGCCTACGACAAAGGACTGAACTTATGCATGGAAAGAATCATACGAATCAGGAAACCTACATATACGATATATTAGGATGACATGGACCATTACATGACATTGGGCAAGAGACATTCATAGTTAACACATGACACGGGCCGGGATACTAGTACGGGAGGTGCAGAGCGAATATACATGATAGATACCTTGCGATATTGTACTTGATAGAAACCTGACGATGTGATACCTTGACTTATCTTGACACCGTAGTTTATCATGACACACTTGTTTATCTTGGTACAGTAGTTCATCCTTTTATTTTGGTTTAGCTTATCTATCTTGTCATCATACTTATGTTCATCTCAGTTCCTCATGCCAGTTAACTTTACTAGTTTATATACTGATAGTAGATAGGGCTTACCAGTCTTTATGACTGACCCCATTTTCTTTCGCTTCTTGTCTTCCGTTTCCCCCCCCCCCCCAGGTTACATGGAGGAAATACTGTTGTTAGTTCGGACCTCTTCTGCTTGAAGGTCATCATGGATGGCTTGGACTTTTCTTGGCTATGGCTACTTTACTATTTTACTTGGGGAATAATTTATGAAATGGTTTATGCTTCTTTACTATTGCAAGACAGGTTTTGATGTATTCTGATGTAAAAAGGTTTTAGACCTTATTATTTTATAAGGTAATGAAATTTGTTTTACTTCCGCTGTTTTATATGTTCTGTCTTGTGATATCTTTATGCATGTTTACCTCGTTTAACGCCCTTCCAAAGCTAGTGCATTTCCTTGTGAGTGACCCTAGCGGAGTTGGGGTGTTACATTTGGTATTAGAGCAGAAGGTTACCAGACTGGGCAAAAGTTTTTAAAAACTTCTGAAAACTATTTGAAAAATCGTTTACAAAGAAGCATTTTTCAAGAAATGTTTTTAAAGGATATTCCCCAAAATCCATTAGCACCATCCTTTGTTTCCTTGATTGAATCTCTTTTGCTTTCTTTCCTCCATCTGTAGTCACAGTAGTTTTACTGCGACTAATTTTTTTCTAGCTACGTAAATGTTTCCCGTACGATGGAGGTGGTTCTCGAGAGACCCGTTTCAGAGTTATACAAGAAAGGATAGTAAGAGCAAGGATAAAGGATACGAGCTCAAGGATAAGCAACTTGTTGGTACGGCTTAATCCTCAAAGGAGGGAGAAAGATGAACAATAAAACCCATGACGAGAGAATATCTTAGGCATGGTAAAACGGGACGGATAGTTAAGTATCATGGAATAAGGACAAGATCACCGAGGGGGAAATTGTACGCTCTCATTTCTGGTGTACCTCTGAAGGAGGGTAACGATCTTGTTAAAGATTTAGCTTTTCTTTCCTAACATCCCGTCAGGACCTTGTTTTGATCATCGCATCATTTAAGTCTGCTTCGATAGTTGAGTCTCTGCACCTTAGTACTAGCGCGGTAGAGGATCCCACTTTTGCCTCAGATCTTGTTGAGGAATCAGTCCATTTATTCATGACTTGTTTGGATTTGAGAATGACATGTCTCGGCTATGGATGGATTCTAAGGATGAAGTGGTTATCCAGCAAGGGATGCCATGCTTGGTTTTGAAAGGAGGGTAGTTAAACTCTTAACTTGCCTTGGTAATACCCTCGAAGTCTCGTGTAACCTTATGAGTTCTGTCATGGTTAGTTACCTAGAATCTTTTGATGCATTTATCGGAAATCTCTGATCCGATCGAGTAACGTTCGCCACTAAGGCGGATGGTCCATTCCGCTTAAGCATGGGTTATAGGAATCACCCTAGTAAGTGCACGTGGTAACATGGATTGGCATTGGTAAACGAGATCCAGAATTCACTAGTGAATTTTGGAGAGCTTGCATGAGTACGTAGATATGGTTGAGCCAAGTATACTAGGGAAAGAATAAATGAAAGTGAAACGAGAGGCGACAGTGAAAAGAGTTCCGACTCATACCTTGGAAATAGGAATCAAGGAGCTACGAAATCATGAAGTCAAAGGCAGTCAAGGCACACTGGAATTAAGCTCAAGGAAATGCGGCTTAGACGCGCGCATCGTGTCTCTTTGTAAGAGTATATCGTTGATCCCTGGTTCTCCTGTAGAGCTTGCTTGCATGCTATCGCTTGGTGGATATCCTCTCGGTCCTGTTTCTGTTGCAAACCCCATAAGGAGTTTGTCTTGTTTATCTCCTCGATCTTATCTTGGGAACCTTAGATAGAACTCTATGGATGTAAACATGTATTTGAAACATGTTATGATTGATATGGTTGCAAGTGGTTGCTCGTGGATGCGCGAATACACGTTAGATACTAGATCGACGCACTCACATTTTGCATTGCATATGCACGAGTATTTATACCTATTTGAATGTTAATGTGTTGTCATGTGGATGTTGCATATGAATGAATGTTTGTGCACGCATGTAGTACTTATATGACTAGGATTATTTGCATACATGTTGGATTCATGGCACTAAACATACTTTGCATTAGAAAGATCATTCAGGCCTGATCATTAGCATTAGCTAAGGAGCATATACACACACGCTTTGCATATGTTCATATGGCATTAGAAATCATCTAAGGACAATGGTTGCCTGTGGATGATGTTTTGAGTAGATGGATGATGGATGGTAGGATACGTTCTTCCTAACTTGGAGATTTCGGGGACGAAATCCTTTAAGGAGGGGAGAATGTAACAACCCGAATTTTAACAACACGTTAAAACAAGAAATCAAGGCAGAATTAAATTTTAAATTTAGAATTAGGTAAAATGGACATCACCATTGCGTTCGTCTCGGAAAAATACGCGAAATAGAGTCCGAGTTTTCGAAAATCGGAGTCCGTATGACCAAGATATGGCCAAAACAAGATTTCAGCAGACTTTCTGGCAGACTGACCTGTGTCGACTGTAGTGTCGACACCCAAGTCGACCTGCCCCCCTTGTGTCGACTGTAGTGTCGACTTCCCCCCTGTACAGGTCAACCTGGTCGGCCTGGGGTGGCCCAGAACCCATTTTTGAGGCCCGGGATTAGTTTTGATGGTCCGGATTGACTCTAGGGTTGATCTAAAGGCCCTAAATGGTTCCTACACTTGACTTCTTCCCCAAGACATGCTTTTGGTCTAGTTTGTTGGCTTGTGATGGATTTAGATGGCTAGGATCTAAACTAGGGTTTATCCTACAGCCTAAACTATCCTAATCTTCTATAAAAAGACCCCTAACCTAATCTAAAACTCTCATAAATTGATCCTACAACTAAACTATGCCAAAATGTTTAGTCATGGCCTCCATCCTCTTGTCATAAATTCTATCTTCATTCACATGAGAGATTACATGATCATATGAGTGTATGAGAGTTTCTATGTTCATATGAGAGCTTCTAAACTTGATTTCAAGGCAAATCTTCATCAAAGCAAGGATCTTTCTTATTATTTTCTCAAGGGTTTTATTGGAGCTTATTGATTTGGGGTTTTTGCTAGTGTGGCTTCGTCTCAATCTTTTTATATATTGATTTGTGCCTTCATAGCATTGTAAGCCCCCTCCTACTCTTAGATATTAACTATGAAGTTAAATGTTCATGTTGCAAGTTTTGGGTTTGAACTTGAGTAGGTTACATGCTTAGAAACTATCATGTTATGTGTAGATTTATCCTATGCATATTCGTAAAGTTATCACCTTGATTTTGTGGGCTAAAAGCTATAAGCTTTATGTTGAAATGTTGCATTATGCAACATAAGAAATCTCTTATCCCTTAAGTTAACATGCATAGAATGCTATATGCGAACTACTAGCCATTTTTCTATGTCATCTATCACCATGATTCACCTATATGCTAAGTTTTGGGGTTATGCGTGTTTTTGAGGCTTAACAATGTAACATGCAAGTTAATGAACACATTTATGCCTCATATGCCACCATGATTAACTTGTGGCCTTATACCCTTTTTGTCATGCTTTCGCCAAGTTCCTTCTTAAATCCATTATGCGTTGTTGCGAATGTATATGCGAGTTTAAAAGCGTTGGGGTTACATTATGGGTAAACTTTAATGACATGAAACACGACTTGGGGCAAATTGGTATAAACATGACAACATGTAATTTTGGCTATGAACATGGAACTTGAAAACTAGACGTGTATGAGTTGTAAGTGTAATATGACACTAAACCAAACATGAAAGTGGCCAACTCGAGGTTGGGTTGAGTTTGTAGCATAAATCTACCCGGACCCGCCCGGCTTAACTAGTGGCTACAAACATTAGGACCCAATGTGAGTAGTTGGTCACATAACACTTAAAACCCGAGGTTAGACTAGGTTGTGGTGTAAATCTACCCGGACCCGCCCGGCTTAACTAGTAACCACAACAAAGTCTAATGTGAGAGGTTGGGGTGCATTAGTCTAATTAATGCCACATGAAAAGGTTAAGTAATTTTGATTAATGACACTTAACCGATAGTACACGAATGGGTAGGTTAAGTTAAACCGGATTTGGTTCCTTAATGACACTTAACCATATAAGACAATTAGGGGATGGGGTTAAGTAATTTACACTTAACTAATCCGACTTGGTAATTAGATGGGGTTAAGTAATCCATACTTAACTAATCTAACACGGTAAATTCGGTGGGGTTAGGTAATTTACACTTAACTAATCCGACTTAGTAATTAGCTGGGGTTAAGTAACTTAGACTTAACTAATCTAAACACGGTAATTAGATGGGGTTAAGTAACCTTCACTTAACTAATCTAAGCACGGTAATTCGATGGGGTTAAGTTAAACACTTAACCAATCTAAACTTGGTAATTCAATGAGGTTAAGTAACCGATACTTAACCAACTTAACATGATAAATTTAATGGGGTTAAGTAACTTATACTTAACCAATTATACATGATGATTTGATGAGGTTAAGTAACCTATACTTAACCAATCTAATATGCGGACCTGATAAGGTTAAGTCACAAGACCTTTTAAATATACTTAACCATTGTAATACGATTAGTGGATGGGGTTAAGCTAACCCATACTTAACCAATCCGACTCGATGATCTGATGGGATTAAGATAATCTATGCTTAATCAATCTAACACAATAATCTGATAGGGTTAAGACAAATAAATACTTAACCAATTTGACTTGATAGGGTTAAGTCATGAGCTTGTTGGTACACTTAACCAACTTGTAGGGCTAAGCCTTGAACTTGAGTACTTAGCCAACCTTGACATGATTCGTGGGCGGGTTAAGTCATGAACTTGAATGACAACACTTAACCCATTTGACAAAACCCTAGCTCAGGGGACTAAGTTGAAAATCGTAGTTAATCAAGGATAACGGGAAAAGAAGCTAAGTGGTAAACCTTAGTTAAGAATAACTAAGTAATAATTCTTAGCCAAGGACATGGGACTAGTTCATAAATAGATGAGTAACCTGATACGGTAGGTCATCGCTTAGTATACGAGGAGGAGCAACTTATCTGACTTGGATAAAAAGCTCCAGTGAACTGGGTGGCGAAGCAGTAGCTTCAGGGAACGTGAGGGTACTCTTGGTATCCCTATGTGAGATGGCAGATGGTCCATGAAACCCGGCCTCACAGAGGTTAAGGTCTGCGGTAGAAGAGCCAAGAGTATGCCTTGGTGGCTATGCGAGCGACCTAAAGACTGGGATGGATTAGCGTGGAGTCGACGATACTTGTTTTTGCCCTGGATAGCACGTCGCCGACTACCTACCATCTTTGGTCAATCGTGTACGAAAGGAAAGGCAGAGAACTTCCAACAGACCAAGTTCTTGCTATCGAGTCATGGGTGAGGTTGGCCAATAGGAAAGTGGGGCATAGTGGGGCCGGGATGTAGTTCTCATACATGATTTTTCTTGGATTGCCTTTCAGTAGTTGAGGGAGGGGTCACGTGGGACCATAGCCACGGATACAAAAACAGACCTTGTTATCTGCACCGGCAGATGACTTAAAGCTCCCGACCGAGTTCCGTATTTCTTGATTTGCCCTGGCACGGAACTCAGATGGCACATTGAGATACATGTGCGTCTAGACATGGAAAACGATTCACGATTCATACGTGGGACAAAGGGCGTGGTTGACGGGTGGCATAATCCCTAGTAGTCCTAGGTGGCTTAAAACCCAAACTGAGATACGAAAACGTTCATTAGGTAGCATAATCCCTAGTGGTCCTAGGTGGCATAAATCCTAGTTGAGCGCGTGATAGTTCATGGTAAGAAAACATAACCAGATCTAGGGGGACAGTCCAAAACGATCTCAAGGATCATGGAACTACGTCGAAGTGGTATAGATTTACATAAGAAAGACCCGTACGGCCTACGGCAAAGGACTGAACTTATGCATGGAAAGAATCATACGAATCAGGAAACCTACATATACGATATATTAGGATGACATGGACCATTACATGACATTGGGCAAGAGACATTCATAGTTAACACATGACACGGGCCGGGATACTAGTATGGGAGGTGCAGAGCGAATATACATGATAGATACCTTGCGATATTGTACTTGATAGAAACCTGACGATGTGATACCTTGACTTATCTTGATACCGTAGTTTATCATGACACACTTGTTTATCTTGGTACAGTAGTTCATCCTGTTATTTTGGTTTATCTTATCTATCTTGTCATCATATTTATGTTCATCTCAGTTCCTCATGCCAGTTAACTTTACTAGTTTATATACTGATAGTAGATAGGGCTTACCAGTCTTTATGACTGACCCTGTTTTCTTTCGCTTCTTGTCTTCCGTTTCCCCCCCAGGTTACATGGAGGAAATATTGTTGTTAGTTCGGACCTCTTCTGCTTGAAGGTCATCATGGATGGCTTGGACTTTTCTTGGCTATGGCTACTTTACTATTTTACTTGGGGAATAATTTATGAAATGGTTTATGCTTCTTTACTATTGCAAGACAGGTTTTGATGTATTCTGATGTAAAAAGGTTTTAGACCTTATTATTTTATAAGTTATGAAATTTGTTTTACTTCCGCTGTTTTATATGTTCTGTCTTGTGATATCTTTATGCATGTTTACCTCGTTTAACGCCCTTCCAAAGCTAGTGCATTTCCTTGTGAGTGACCCTAGCGGAGGTGGGGTGTTACACAGTTCGTGTTTTGAAACCGTGATTTCAAATGATTAGTGTGGGTGATCCGACCATCGGATTTTCCCGAAACCACAACAGTTGGGTTCGCCTTGGAAATATCTTTCCAACGGCACCAACTTTGTAAAGATCCAACGGTTGGATTGTCTGGAATGTTTAATTCAAATCTGAAGAAAAACAGCGCCAGAATCGATTGTATTTATATATATATATATATATATATATATATATATATATATATATATATAATTAAATTAAATCGAATAACGATGCTGCAGTTCGTATTTTGAAATTGTAACTTCAAACGATTAGTACGGGAGATCCGACCGTCGGATTTTCTCGAAAATGGAACCGTTGGATTCGTTTTGAAAAGATCTTTCTAATGATATTAAATTTGTGAAGATCCAACGGTTAGATTTTCAGATATGTGTAAAAAAATCTGGAGAAAAACAGCGCCACGTTCGCGTTATGGCCTGAAGTGTTGCTTTGAATAAATTGGCTATTTTTAAATAAATAAAAATAGCAATAAATCATGATAAAATATTATAAACGATATGGAATGGAAATAAACTGAATTTGCTCAGTTTATGTGATATTTGATGGTCGTGAAAATTATACTAAAGAACAGAATTAGTGATATCGAATAATTTAACCATTGAAATGAATTGATTTGAAATTCTAAATATACGTGAATTAATTGAAAAGGCCGAGTTAATTCTCATTTCAAATAATTGATCGACGATTGAAAGTCGAAGATATGAAGACGATGCAAGACCGATGATCTTCACGTCGAATGGAGGGGTGCTATTGATGCTCATGATAGGAGTAGCTACCTAGAAGGGGTTGAAGTAGTAGTCGTCCGGACATACATGTTGATTGTACGGATATGCGAGGAATAAAGATCCTTCGGTTTCGTTCAGACCCAAAATGGATTTATAAATGGACTGTGTGTCTGACATGGGATTTCATTCTGCGTGATTGATAGACATCAGTTGCATGGCGTGAATTGCCTGTGTGGCACGCTGAGATGCAGTGATCAAATCTTTTGTTGAAAAGTAGGGCTTTGTGGTGGATGATCAAAGCAACGCCTGTATGGCATCGCTTTGTGTATAACGTTAATTCGCTAGTCTCACACACTGGTATGAGCCAGAAACGGGAGACAGACTTCAGCGAGGACATGCGTTTCCTTCTAGCTAGGAATGGTGCTTTGGGTTTTGCACGCCCTGGTATTTTACTTATGTGGATGATGGAAAGCGAGGCCTCGATTTGCTTCGGTCTCTTCGGAGCCGATAGTGTGGTCAGAAATAACCAGTTTACGACCCATAGGGCGGGGAAACGCAGTGTTTTGGAATTTTAATCCACTTCGGTGGATCGGCCCTGACAATCCAAGGCTTGTCTGCGCGCTTGCTTGAGACATGGGCTAGATTGTCTCGAATTCGTTAAGGACTATCTTTTGCCTTGGTTTAAGATGGAAATCCAATTTCCAAATACGACATCGTGCAGTTTTGATTGTATACCTATATATGGCGACATAGTGGTATGGGGCACTTATGCTGTCTATGATTGATATTTATGATTGTATCTAAAATTAGAAACTAACTGGAAACGAGCTAGGACAGATGGTTTCCTGGGTATTGGTCTGATGTTGGTTTCGGCCTTCGGGGTTAATACTTAGGGAATCGTTCTCTTACTAGTTTATGGTTGGAGTCTGATTAAGAATTAAACAATAAAATTTACTTTTCAAATGATTTGTTTTCCTCGTATCAAGCGTATTTGGCCATTATAAGGTAAAACTTTATCCTCCGGTTTGTGTTGCGTTATGTGATGGGAACTGAGTCTTATAATGGCTTCATTTTTATAAAAAGCATTGCGATGTTTAAAAGATTTATTTGTTTTAAAGCACTGGCAATCCAATGGAGTAAACCCGTTCCGCGAAAGTGGCGTGGTCCTGTGATTAGCTATATTTGAAAATGTGTTAAGTAGATTTCTCATACCAGTCCCATGACTGACTCGTAGTTTGTTTCACTTGCAAACTCGTGTGCCCCTATTTCTACACGGGCAGCCTTGTATTCAGGCTTTAGTAGGCACTTTCTGGATAGCTGGAGCTGAAGATGGATTCTATCATTTATCTCTTTTTATGTTGTTCATCTCCTGTTGTACATATTATGTTTTCTTTTCTGCTGTCGACATTTTTTGTATAGCTGAACTGTATTTTGTACTAAGTATGATCCTGTATACTATGTAACTCTGATGATTATGATTATCCAGTGTGTTGTATTGTACATTATCTGGTGTATTTAATTATTTCTGTTCTGTTGTTATCTGTTTATGTGTTATATTTCAAAGATTACCCTTGCACCGTCTCATCGGGGTTTGGGGTCCTCACAAACGTGGTATCCGAGCTTTGGTTAAGTTTAGTTCTGGAATATAACGTATGAACAAACTCGTCAAAAATGGAACCAGTAGTGATCTAGGACGAGTAACTCATTACAGATAGGATTAGTTTTATCCTAGTATGAGTATAGCAGAAGGAAATACACCTCAATAGACACATTTACATTCATGTATATGTCTCTATGCTGTATAATAACTTTTCTAGTTGACCTGACACTTGGTCTGCTATTTGCAGAAGTACTAGAAAATGAGTGCCAAAAACAGAAGGAATGCAGACCCAGATATAGAAGCCCTACTTAAGAAATATAGAAATATGGGTGGAGTACCATTCTTGGGCGAAGAATCTATTGCTAAAACACAAGCTTGTATTCGATCTGCTGAGAAAATCATTGAAGGATTAATGCCGAGGGATGACCAGAAAAAATTATTGGCATCTTGGGCACTCAAAGACGAAGCTTTGTTCTGGTGGGATTCAATTGTTAAAGATAATCCAGAAGGTGATATCACCTGGGATAGATTCAAAGAGCTTTTCAGTGAAAAATTTATTCCTCCAGAAGCAACGGAGCGGTTATCTGATGAATTCTACTATTTGATACAAGGAGATATGAATATCCCAGAATATCATAAGAAATTCAATGAACTTTCTCATTTTTCTCCACATCTGATTCAAGATCCAAAGCAGAAGAATCTGAGGTTTATTTATGGTCTTCAAAGAAAATACCAGAATAAAGTAATGGGGCATGTGAAGCTTCCTTTTTCTGAAATGATATACATGGCCTACCAATATGAGGACCTCAATAGGAAAGGTATGTTGCGAGATGAGGAGGAAGCCAGTTCTAGCAGCAAAAGAAAGTTCGAAATTGATAGCCCAGAGACGAGTACACAGCCTGAGGCCAGTACGACGTCTAGAGTCAGAGAGAAGCCTAGATTCAATTGGGAAAATGTTATATCCGAGAAGGGACCCGTAACGACCGCAATATGCAATAACTGGAAGAAGCCAGGGCATTTTAATGAAATTGCAAATCATCGAAGAGGGAAAGAAATGTTCGGTCGAAATCCGAGGGAAAGTTCCAAGAGAAAAGGAAATGCAGTCTATGCCATCGGGCTGGTCACATAAAGCGAGATTGCCGGTTATTAGAGAAACCTGAAATGATACAGGTAAATAAAGTAGCAGAAGTTCCTGCATCCTCAGCTAGTTAGGAAAGGCCAGATGTTTTAGAAGGCACGCTTACTGTCAGAGATATTGCGGTTAAAGTACTATTTGATATAGGCGCGTTGCGAAGCTTTGTTGCAAAGAATGCGGTTAAGAAACTAGATTTGAAATTGAAGAAGCTCAAAGAACCCATGACGGTTCATAATCCGGTCGGGGGTTCCCTTGATCTTAGTTGGGTTTGTGGAGTTCCTATTTCTTTTTCTCATTATCGATTCCTCACTATCGCAATCGTTATGAATTTTACCGAATTCGATCTTATTCTGGGATTGGACTGGTTAACCCAATATGGAGCCGAAGCTAAATGCGCCGAGAGGGTTGTCAAGGCAAAAACAAAGTTCGGTGAATATATAACCATTCCATGTGAAGGACCGAATTCTAATAGAAAAGATTTCTGGGCAGCTTTAGATGTTTCTCCTGCTCAGATAGAACATGTTCCTGTCGTCGCAGAGAATATTCCGGTCGACATTGAAAATATCCATGTTGTCAAGAACTATGCGGATGTGTTCGAAGAAGTTGTTCGCTTACCTCCGCACAGAGAAATTGATTTCAGGATCGCTTTAGTTCCGAATGCAAGGCCGGTAGTTCATGCTATTCGGAGGATGACCTTGAAAGAGAAAGACGAGTTAGATAATCAAACTCGACAGCTAGTATGGAAGGGTCTGATCAGACCAAGTTTCTCTGATTGGGGAGCAGCAATGTGTATTTTTCCCGAAGTCAGACGGTACTCTCAGATTATGTGTAGACTACCGTGACTTGAATAAGCAAACACTGAAGAATAAATATCCATTTCTGCAGATATATGATTTGTTGGATCGATTGAATGGCGCACAAGTGTTTTCCCAAATGGACCTAGCTACAGGTTTCCATCAGCTTTGTATTGCCGAAGAGTGTGTTCCTTTGACAACATTCAGAGGTCCAGACTTATTGTACGAGTGGTTAGTTGTAACACCCCGCCTCCGCCAGGGTGGCTCTTGCAAGCACTCTGACTTTGGAGGGGCATTTGAATCAGGTAAACATGCATAATGATATATCAAGGCAGAACAAGAACATATGTATATATGTAAACAGAGTAAATAAGATAAGTAAAACAGCGGAAGATTTCAAACTATTTCAAAACAAGTCTGGTACTACATAATGTCAACTTTCCAAATACACAAGTCTAGATAAAAACAACATTACTGAAAAACTGAAATACATAAGTACTATCCCCAAAATAAGTGATAACCATAGCTAGCTTCATGTCAAGACCGTACATGAGCTAAAATCCCACAAGCAAGCGATCAGAAATCCAAGCTAAGCTCCAATATTCCCACCCTGAGAACCTGGGGGGGGGGGGGGGAAACGGAAGAAAAGAGGCGAAAGAAAAGCAGGTCAGTCAAAAAGACTGAGTACGGCCTACTACAATCAATGTAAACTGATAAAGTTAACTGGCATGAGAAGCAGGGATGATCATAAGGATAACAACATGCTAGCATGATGATTAACTAACAAGGTAGATAAAGGTGTCATCGCATAATCAGGTTTAAGGTTTTGCACCACAGGTGTACTAGCAAACTAACATGATTTGAACAAACAAGTATTGATCCCTTGGCCCAAGCTTTGGCCCAATAACATGAAGTGACCCTAATACGCGGTCCAACCAAACGGTCTAGTCGATCGGCTCCCTATAGGCCTAACTCGTCACGTGTTGGTGTCAATACGGCTCAAACATAATTGTAGTCAGACTGTGCAGGGTCTCCCGTCGGGTGTATCAAGCCCTAGGGCGTCAACCCCTGGACACCATAAACATAAGTGCACAGTCTCGATCTACTGGTACCCGTGCATGTTTTCCCCGGCTTCGGACTATGTGCACGACCATAGTCCGCACGGAACTACACCGGCGTACCACTCTACCGTCGTTTTTGGTCTCTTACCTCAAGTCCAGTAATTGTGCCCCCTACCCTAGCCTAGTCCCTAGGGTCTTAATGATACGAACTTGGGATTACTACTGGAGTGGACCCCCATTGCTAGGATTTTCTAGTGGGTTAAGTACGGTTTAACCCTTTTACTAATCATGGATTAACTTGTTAAGTGTAACGATGAGTTCACGACTTAACCCTGATTAATCTACCAAGCCCAAATTGGTTAAGCATTAAGTGGACCATGACTTAACCCTAATCATGAGGCATTAATTAATTTAATGTGCCTTAACCTCTCACATTAGACCTTGTTGTGGTTACTAGTTAAGCCGGGCGGGTCCGGGTAGCTGTACACCACAACTTGGTCTAACCTCGGGTTCAAGGCATCACATGGCCAACTTCTCACATTGGGTCCTATTGTTTGTAGCAACTAGTTAAGCCAGTCGGTTCCGGGTAGGTTTACGCTACAAACTCAACCCAACCTCGAGTTGGTCACACTTATCTTTTCTAAGTGTCATGTCCATCATGTTTCCAAAACATATTACAAGTTTTCAAGCATTTGGGTAGACCTAACTTAATAGGTAAATTCCCAATGGGTAGACCTAACTTAATAGGTAAATTCCCAATCTTATGTTTTTAGGTCTTTTAAGTTTACCCAACCCCAAACGCAATCCCATCGCTTACATATCGCAATAGTGCATAAAGGATAGAAAGAGGGAACTTGACATAATCATGACATAAAGATGTTGAAGCCACAAGTTCAACATGGTGGCATATGAAATGTACACATGTTCATATACTTGCATATTACATTTTTAGGCCTCAAAAGCATGCATAAAACCAAACTTAGCATATTGGTGATACATGGTGATAAATGACATGTAGAAATGGCCATAAGTTCGCATTTAGCCTCACATGCAAGTTATCATAAGAGATATGATAACCTACATGTTGCCAAAATGCAACCTTTAGCATAAAGCTTGAAGCTTTATGTTCATATACTCAAGATAAGCTTGCATAACATGATAACATGAACAAAATGATCATCCCAAACTTGCATAA
Organism: Allium sativum; assembly: GCA_030737875.1. Taxonomy (NCBI): domain Eukaryota; kingdom Viridiplantae; phylum Streptophyta; class Magnoliopsida; order Asparagales; family Amaryllidaceae; genus Allium; species Allium sativum. The sequence goes on from CM060920.1 coordinate 457,174,616, forward strand.
CATACTTGCATATCATATGACGAACTTGCATATCAAACTTGCATAACATAACATGATAACCTTGCATATCATAACATGGCAAACTTGCATAACATAACATGATAAACTTGCATATCATAACATGGAAAACTTGCATAGCATAACATGGTAAACTTGCATATAAACTTGCATATCATAACATGATTAACTTGCATATCACAACATGGCTAACTTGCATAACATAACATGATTAACTTGCATATCATAACATATCAAACTTGCATATCATAATGATCAAACACAACTTGCATCATTCATTTAACTTTAGAGTTTAAGTATGAAAGTAGAAAAGGGCTTACAATGCTTATGAAGACACAAAAATATGACAAAGCCCTTATGCAATCAAATAGACCCAAAATGCAAGCTCTAATAGAAAATCCCTTGAGCCAAAATGATCAAAACCCTTGCTTTATGATGTAAATATGGAAACTTGACTTGAATGCAAGCTAATGACACTCATACAAGCTTGAAAACACTTGTATGCATGGAAAATCTCTCATAGAAATTTATTTAGGAATTTTATGAAGAGAGTGGAGGCCATGAGAGGAATGATTTTGCCATAGTTTAGTTACTTGAATGAATAATGATGATTTAGGGTTAGGTTAGGGGCTTATTTATAGAGATTAGGATTAGTTCTAGCCTTAGGATTAAACCCTAGTTCCAATCTCAGCCCTCAAAACCGAATCTGGCCCTAAAACCTAACCAAGACCCCAAATGGTGCACCAGGCAAAACTGCCCGGCTGAACCAAGTCGACAGCCAAGTCGACAGGGCTGTCGACTTGGGTCCAACCAAGTCGACTCCCAAGTCGACAGGGCTGTCGACTTGGGTGCTCTGGCGGGAATTTTCCCGCCTGGCCCAATCTGACCTAATTTCCAAATTCAAATTGAATTTGAAATCTGTTTTTACTTTGAATTTTTCTGAAAACTTCGTTGGGCCTTAATCGGGTCATACGGACTCCGATTTTCGAAAACTCGGACTCTATTTCGCGTATTTTTCCGAGACGAACGCAATGGCATAGCCCGTTTCCCTTGATTCAGATTTATAAATTAAATTCTGCCTCGATTTACGTTATAACAGGTTATTGAAAATACGGGTTGTTACATTCTCCCCTCCTTAAAGGATTTCGTCCCCGAAATCTTCAAGTTAGGAAGAACGTATCCTACCATCCAACATCCATCTACTCAAAACATCATCCACGAGCAATCATTGTCCTTACAAGATTCTAAATGTTGTATGAACATATGCAAAGGTGTGTGTATATGTACTTATCTAATGCAAATATCATCAATGCAAATTATGTTAGTGAAATGAATCCATATATATGCAATTCCTAACATAATGTATAACATCTATATGTGTGCACATAACATACATCCATATGCAACATCCATGTGATAACACAAAAATTTTCATCCATGGATAAGCGTAAACACTCATGCATATGCAATATGAGGAGTGTGTGAGCCGATCTAGTGCCTAATGTGTATAATGCATCCACGAGTAACCACTTGCAAACACTTGCAACCACTTGCAAACATCAAGCATAACATGTTTCAAACACATGTTTCATCCAAAGGGTTTCTACCTAAGGTTCTCATTACAAGATTAACATGATAACAAGATAAACAAGCCAATAAGTCATACCTCCCGACAGAAATAGGATCGAGAATGGGACCGAGAGGATATACGTAAAAAGATAACATGCGAGTAAGTTCCACAGGAAAACAAGGATCAAGGATATGCTCTTAAAAAAGATATGATGCGCGTATCTAGCCTTCAGTCTTCTAAGTCACGTTTCCTTGAGTTTAACTCCACTGTGCTTTGACCGTCTTTTACTTCATGATTCCTTAGCTTCTTAACTCTTATTTCCAAATATGAGTTGGAACCCATTTCATTGTCGCCTCCCGTCTTCCTTTTTCACTTACTCTTCTATCATTCTTGGCTTAAACATAACTATGACCTCATGGTTTCATGCAAGCTCTCCAAAATTCACTAGTGAATCCTGGATCTCGTTTACTTACTATAAAGTATTCCACGCAGCAGAACTTTTCTTGAAAATACCAATCCACGTTGCCAATTGCTCTTACTAACATGATTTTCTATAACTCATGCTTGAACGAAATGAACCATCCGCCTGCGAATGATAGGCCGTACTTAGATTCAGTGCTTGCCCATGACTTCCCGTAGACTATCCCAACTGGCTAGTGAAGATTGAGTCATGGTTACTAACTATACTTTAGGGAACCTCGTGCAACCGCTTTATTTCTTGAGAGTAAACTGTCGCTAGCTATGATGCAGTCCTTTCGCTCTTTACCGGAGTGAAATGAGCACTCTTCGTGAGTCTACCTACTATGACCCACATGCTCGTATTCCCTTTCCTTGATCTAGGCAGTCCATCTACGAAATACTTCGTGACGCTTTACTACTTCCATTGCGGGGACCTCCAATGGATGTAATAGCCCACCGGGCTTATTATGACTCGGCCTTAATCTGTTGGCACAACATGCACCTTGGGACAAACTCGGCCACCTCCTCGAGTGATGTGCATCTTCAAGAGCCTTCTTTCTCTCATTCCGTCGTAGCCATCCCTTGTCATCTATAGCGAGGTGTCTTAACATCTCGCCTCGCATCAACTTGTCCATGATCTCGACTAACTACGGGTCTTCCTTCTGTGAAGTCCCTACTTGATCTAGAAGGGTAGGTCTAAGCTCAAGGGACACTAACTAACTAATTAAATTGAGAGAACTTCTTACTTTAATTGTCCTCGTCGGAGCTTTTCGGTCTTGAACCGCGACCACTTTAGCGGGATCCACCGCTAAGCCTTGCTTAGAAGCTATATGCCCAAGGAATCTAACTTCCCTTCTCCAAAAGTGACACCTGGAGAACTTGGCCTTCAACTGATGCGCTCTAAGCGTATCCATCACCTCCTTGAGATGTCTAGCATGCTCTTCGGAAATGCTTCATCGTATGAAGTTCTTCTCAAGCAACTCCTTGACTTGCTTTCTTAACTCTCATCTCGCGGGACCATGTGCCTAACCGGCCACGTAACTGGCTTGGCATTATCAACCAGATAAATGCGGAAATCAATCTTTCGCTTAGGGGTAACCCCCTTCACTTCACCCAAGATATCAGGATATTCTCGGACCACCCTCACCGATTGCAAACTATCGATAGACGAGTTGAGGGATTCAAGATAACACAACATGACGGGACCCGTAAGGTTACTAGAAATTTTTAGGGTATTACCGAGGCGAGTCATGAGCCTCACAACCCTATGCTCAAAAATCAAGGATGGCTCCAAAACTGGACAACCCATCCATGCCCAAAATCAACCCATACCCCATGAAACCGAGAATATAAGCATCACACGAGAACTCTACACTAAAGATAGAGATTTTCAAATCCACGTAGATAATAGACAAATGGGCGGAAACCCCAATTGGATTTGAAACACACACGGGATCATTAACTAGACTAGTACTTAGGTGCAAACTTTCAACAAGATCAGATGAGATAAAGCTATGCGATGCACCAGAATCAAACAAAGTACGAATTGGAAAATCAGAAATATATACAAGGCTCTCAACAGAAATACTACCTCGATCATGAGCTGGAAGAACGATGTTGAGGGGATGAACTCGCCCTCCAGATGGTCTTGCACACTGAGTCTGACCTTGTTCTTGCTTCTTCGGGCAATCCTTACTGAAATGTCCAGTCTCACCGCAGAAAAAGCATTCACCATCCTTCCTTTTCCTCTTCTTACAATCCTTAATAAGATGCCCAACTGAACCACAATAATGGCACTTCCTCTTGTCGTTATTGCCCTTGTTGTTGTTCCCCTTGTTGCCTTGACTCTTGTTCTTGTTCTTATTGCCTTGACTGCTCTGACCGCTTGGATTACCCTGATTTCCTTTCCACTGGGAATCAGTCTTCTTGGCTTGAGTATCATTCATCTTGATCTCCTTCTTGTCACTCCTATTCTCTTCATTGAGTAGGGCCATATTCACCAAACTCTCGAAAGTTGCCCCCAAGGGTATAGAGACATGGCTAAACCATGTAATGACTCGTTTAATCCTAGAGCAAAGTATAGGGCCTTCTTCTGAGCTGTGTTAACTAAGTCTAAACCGACCCGAGCCAGTTGATTAAACTTATCTATGTATTCCCTAATAGTCATGTCCCCTTGCTTCAGTGATAGGAATCTTAGTCCAAACTTTCCCCTAAAGTCATCCCAAATCTCAATTGGCCTAGTAGCGGTGGTGACCACCCACCAACATGCAGCTTCTTCCTTTAGCAACCACACTGCTAATAAAACCTTCCTACGGTCATCTATATCAAAGAAGGCAAAAAGATCTTCGGTTTCTTTCAACCAATTCCTTGCCTCTACATAAGTATCGGTTCCAATGAAATTCTTGCCACCCATCGTCTTAAAGTCTTTGCAAATCTCCGCGAAATCCTCTTGTGGATGCTGAGGGGGAGGAGGAAGAAGAACCTCAGCGACAGGAGGAGGAGGAACATTAACTACCGGAGGAGGAGGAGGAGGAGGAACATCTGCGGGGCCGGCTTCGGTCGCCCTAGCCTCCAAAAGTCTCCTATACCAAACAGGTACGTGTACTCCCTATGGAATGGCAAAGTTATCAGCCATACTGAAGACGAAGAATAAGATAGATTCAGAATGGAGAGGAAAAAAAAACGAAGGAATTTTTGCTAATGGCTTTTTTTTTTGGGGAATAGCCTTTAAAATAAACGAGACTTTTCTTTGGAAAATACTTTATACTTGGTTTTGAAAATAGTTTTCCAAAAGTTTTAAAAACATTTTTGTTCCTTCTCGTAAACCATATGCTCTGATACCAAATGTAACACCCCGCCTCCGCCAGGGTGGCTCTTGCAAGCACTGACTTTGGAGGGGCGTTTGAATCAGGTAAACATGCATAATGATATATCAAGGCAGAACAAGAACATATGTATATATGTAAACAGAGTAAATAAGATAAGTAAAACAGCGGAAGATTTCAAACTATTTCAAAACAAGTCTGGTACTACATAATGTCAACTTTCCAAATACACAAGTCTAGATAAAAACAACATTACTGAAAAACTAAAATACATAAGTACTATCCCCAAAATAAGTGATAACCATAGCTAGCTTCATGTCAAGACCGTACATGAGCTAAAATCCCACAAGCAAGCGATCAGAAATCCAAGCTAAGCTCCAATATTCCCACCCTGAGAACCTGGGGGGGGGGGGGAACGGAAGAAAAGAGGCGAAAGAAAAACAGGTCAGTCAAAAAGACTGAGTAAGGCCTACTACAATCAATGTAAACTGATAAAGTTAACTGGCATGAGAAGCAGGGATGATCATAAGGATAACAACATACTAGCATGATGATTAACTAACAAGGTAGATAAAGGTGTCATCGCATAATCAGGTTTAAGGTTTTGCACCACAGGTGTACTAGCAAACTAACATGATTTGAACAAACAAGTATTGATCCCTTGGCCCAAGCTTTGGCCCAATAACATGAAGTGACCCTAATACGCGGTCCAACCAAACGGTCTAGTCGATCGGCTCCCTATAGGCCTAACTCGTCACGTGTTGGTGTCAATACGGCTCAAACATAATTGTAGTCAGACTGTGCAGGGTCTCCCGTCGGGTGTATCAAGCCCTAGGGTGTCAACCCCTGGACACCATAAACATAAGTGCACAGTCTCGATCTACTGGTACCCGTGCATGTTTTCCCCGGCTTCGGACTATGTGCACGACCATAGTCCGCACGGAACTACACCGGCGTACCACTCTACCGTCGTTTTTGGTCTCTTACCTCAAGTCCAGTAATTGTGCCCCCTACCCTAGCCTAGTCCCTAGGGTCTTAATGATACGAACTTGGGATTACTACTAGAGTGGACCCCCATTGCTAGGATTTTCTAGTGGGTTAAGTACGGTTTAACCCTTTTACTAATCATGGATTAACTTGGTTAAGTGTAACGATGAGTTCACGACTTAACCCTGATTAATCTACCAAGCCCAAATTGGTTAAGCATTAAGTGGACCATGACTTAACCCTAATCATGAGGCATTAATTAATTTAATGTGCCTTAACCTCTCACATTAGACCTTGTTGTGGTTACTAGTTAAGCCGGGCGGGTCCGGGTAGCTGTACACCACAACTTGGTCTAACCTCGGGTTCAAGGCATCACATGGCCAACTTCTCACATTGGGTCCTATTGTTTGTAGCAACTAGTTAAGCCGGTCGGTTCCGGGTAGGTTTACGCTACAAACTCAACCCAACCTCGAGTTGGTCACACTTATCTTTTCTAAGTGTCATGTCCATCATGTTTCCAAAACATATTACAAGTTTTCAAGCATTTGGGTAGACCTAACTTAATAGGTAAATTCCCAATGGGTAGACCTAACTTAATAGGTAAATTCCCAATCTTATGTTTTTATGTCTTTTAAGTTTACCCAACCCCAAACGCAATCCCATCGCTTACATATCGCAATAGTGCATAAAGGATAGAAAGAGGGAACTTGGCATAATCATGACATAAAGATGTTGAAGCCACAAGTTCAACATGGTGGCATATGAAATGTACACATGTTCATATACTTGCATATTACATTTTTAGGCCTCAAAAGCATGCATAAAACCAAACTTAGCATATTGGTGATACATGGTGATAAATGACATGTAGAAATGGCCATAAGTTCGCATTTAGCCTCACATGCAAGTTATCATAAGAGATATGATAACCTACATGTTGCCAAAATGCAACCTTTAGCATAAAGCTTGAAGCTTTATGTTCATATACTCAAGATAAGCTTGCATAACATGATAACATGAACAAAATGATCATCCCAAACTTGCATAACATACTTGCATATCATATGACGAACTTGCATATCAAACTTGCATAACATAACATGATAACCTTGCATATCATAACATGGCAAACTTGCATAACATAAATAAACTTGCATATCATAACATGGCAAACTTGCATAGCATAACATGGTAAACTTGCATATAAACTTGCATATCATAACATGATTAACTTGCATATCACAACATGACTAACTTGCATAACATAACATGATTAACTTGCATATCATAACATATCAAACTTGCATATCATAATGATCAAACACAACTTGCATCATTCATTTAACTTTAGAGTTTAAGTATGAAAGTAGAAAAGGGCTTACAATGCTTATGAAGACACAAAAATATGACAAAGCCCTTATGCAATCAAATAGACCCAAAATGCAAGCTCTAATAGAAAATCCCTTGAGCCAAAATGATCAAAACCCTTGCTTTATGATGTAAATATGGAAACTTGACTTGAATGCAAGCTAATGACACTCATACAAGCTTGAAAACACTTGTATGCATGGAAAATCTCTCATAGAAATTTATTTAGGAATTTTATGAAGAGAGTGGAGGCCATGAGAGGAATGATTTTGCCATAGTTTAGTTACTTGAATGAATAATGATGATTTAGGGTTAGGTTAGGGGCTTATTTATAGAGATTAGGATTAGTTCTAGCCTTAGGATTAAACCCTAGTTCCAATCTCAGCCCTCAAAACCGAATCTGGCCCTAAAACCTAACCAAGACCCCAAATGGTGCACCAGGCAAAACTGCCCGGCTGAACCAAGTCGACAGCCAAGTCGACAGGGCTGTCGACTTGGGTCCAACCAAGTCGACTCCCAAGTCGACAGGGCTGTCGACTTGGGTGCTCTGGCGGGAATTTTCCCGCCTGGCCCAATCTGACCTAATTTCCAAATTCAAACTTGAATTTGAAATCTGTTTTTACTTTGAATTTTTCTGAAAACTTCGTTGGGCCTTAATCGGGTCATACGGACTCCGATTTTCGAAAACTCGGACTCTATTTCGCGTATTTTTCCGAGACGAACGCAATGGCATAGCCCGTTTCCCTTGATTCAGATTTATAAATTAAATTCTGCCTCGATTTACGTTATAACAGGTTATTGAAAATACGGGTTGTTACATTAGTAATGCCGTTCGGCTTATGTAACGCTCCATCATATTTTGTCGATCTAATTAACCGAGTATTCTGAGGAGTATTGAATAAATTCGTTCTGGTTTTCATTGACGATATACTGATCTTCTCTAAGTCAGTAAGCGAGCACGAAAAACATCTGGAACAAGTGTTAGAAATTCTCAGAAAGAATGTGTTGAAAGCAAAATTTTCCAAATGTATATTCTGGCAAGAAGAAGTCAAATTTCTTGGCCACGTCGTGTCAAAATAAGGAATTTCAGTGGATCCCAGTAAAATCACTGCTATTCAAAATTTGAAATAGCCTCGTTCGCCCACAGAAGTTGGGAGTTTTCTTGGATTGGCCAGCTATTATCGGAAGTTCATTAAGAATTTTTCGAAGATATCCAGTCATTTAACAAAGCTTACTAAGAAACATTCGAGATTCAACTGGACTCCCGAATGTGAGGCAGCTTTCCAGGAGCTGAAGTTAAAATTGACGACTGCTCCAGTGCTCACAATTATTGACGGCAATCAGGATTTAAAAGCCTGGACCGATGCTTCTAAAGAAGGTCTGGGAGCAATGTTAATGCAAAGGGGCCATGTAGTCGCGTATGCTAGCCGTCAATTGAAACCACATGAAAAGAATTATGTTACTCACGATCTTGAATTACTAGCTATCATGTTTGCTATGAAAATCTGGAGTATCTATTGGGTGAGAAGTTTGAATTATTCACTGATCATCAATCATTGAAGTATTTATTCACCCAGAAGGATCCGAATATGAGACAGCAGCGTTGGTTAGAATTTCTTGCAGCTTATGATCTAGATATTTTATAAACTCCGGGAAAAGCCAATGTTGTAGCTGATGCACTTAGCAGAAAGAATGTGATCATCGCCAGTATTATCATTACACCATCGTTGATTGATAAAATAGCTATTCTTCAGAAAGACGATAGTTTTATTAAGGAGATGATCAGAAGAATTCAAAAGGGCGAAGTCTCCAGTTTCCAAGTGGATGGCGCAGGAGTTCTGAGACTGAAAGGAAGGATTTGTGTTCCCGACAACATTGAGCTCAAAAGAGAAGTATTGGACGAGTGTCACAAGTCCAAGTTGTGTGTCCACCCGGGGGTTAGTAAAATGTATAATGACCTCAAGCGAACTTTCTGGTAGAAGGCAATGAAAAGAGATATCTCTATATATGTTAGCCGGTGTTCCACCTGTCAGCAAGTTAAAAGCGATCAGCAGAAGCTCGCTAGATTGTTGCAACCCTTAGAAATTCAAGGTGGAAAGTGGGAACAGATTTCTATGGACTTCATAGATGGTTTGCCCAAAACTAGGAAAGGAAATGACAGTATTTGGGTGACCGTCGATCGTTTCACGAATACCGTCCATTTCATTCCTGTCAAATCGAATAGAACTGCTCAAAGTCTGGCGTAGATTTATTTCAAAGAAATTGTTAGACTGCACGGAGTTCGCATGAGCATCGTTAGTGATCGTGACCCGATTTTTGCCAGTAAATTATAGGAACCATTCCAAGCAGAATTGGGAACGAAACTGAACTTGAGAACCACATATCATCCTCAAACAGTTGGTCAAACTAAGAGTGTGAATCGTATTCTTGAAGATCTATTGCGGGCGTGTATTATTGATTTTGGCGGATCATTGGAAGACCACTTACATTTGGCTGGATTCTCATATAACAACAGCTACCAGGCGAGCCTGAAAATGTCTCCATTCGAAGTATTGTATGGTAGACCGTGCCGATCCACTCTTGTTGGGTTGAACCTGGTAGTAGACTTATATTGGGGCCAGATATGATTCGCGATGCTGCGGACAAAGTCGATTTCGTTAAGAAACGATTACTAGTCGCCCAAAGCCGAAAGAAAAGCTATGCATATAAGAGAAGAAGAGATATATCATTTGCTTGTGGCGACTATGTATATTTGAAGGTATCTCCGATAAGAGGAGTTATCCAGTTTGGTAAAACAGGGAAATTGGCGCCCAAATTCATTGGTCCGTTTCCTATTCTAGAACGGATTGGAACTCTCGCATATAAGATTCAATTGCCTAATTGGTTACCTGGAGTGCATGATGTATTTCACGTATCTTAACTTCGAAAGCACGTTCATGATCCAGACTTGATCGTGGAAGAAGCAGCGCAACAGGATATAGAAATCACTCCAAAATTGGCTGTAAGAAGAGAGCCGCAAAAGATAATTGGCAAAGAGACCAAAGAGCTGAGGAACAAGAAGGTTCACTTAGTCAAAGTGCAATGGAGTGGAGATCCGCGAGATCGTACTTGGGAAACAAAGGAAGGCATTAAGAAAGCCTATCCTAAGTGCAGGGTGGATATCTCTGATTGACTCTGGTGTAAGGTACATTTACCATATTTTGCATTTCCATTATGTTCCCCACTTTGCTATTGTTTTCTTTGCATAGGTGTAAACTTTTTAATTATATAGTCTGAATGATTTAAAAGAGTATATGAATTAATTAGTATGATTTTGAAAAGTTAAAAATAAAATTGATTGTTGTTTGTGTTGTGTGATAGTGGATTTGATTAATTAAATTATTAGAACGATAGTTAATTTAATCAATAAGAGAATGAATGGTAGAATTTATTCGATTAAATCACACATTGAACTGATTAGAGAATAGATAGAAATATATACGTGTGCATTATATATGTTTGAATAGGTAAATGGGTTAGCTGTTGAGTAAAGATTTTATTTGTGTGCCCGACAAATAGGTAAACCTTAATGAGTTGGATGCACAATTTTATTATTATATCAACTCCTGTGAGTGCCATTGGATGCGGAGTGCTGGTTGTTCTGTGTGTAATAATAAATGTCGCTATAGGATAGCAACAATTAATTTTGAACTACACTACATGGCATACTTCTTGAAGATAGGCATACTTCATCATATACCACATAAGCAATTGGAGCTTGTGTGACGAGGCTGAAGATTTACCGTACGAGCGAGAGGCTTGTATGATGATAACTATATTTTACAGGTTGAACTGATGACTGATATAGACTATATAAAATATAACGGTAAATTGCCAGATTAAGAAAAACCCCACACGGGTCTGGAGTTGACAATAATCACGTCTCTCTAGTTATTAGATACAGCACATGGATTATTTATTTCCCACACGGGACGAGGTGACGAGAATTTATTCTCTGGAGTAATTAAAAATACACACTCCCTCAGGCTTAGACAGGGTGACGAGAATTTATTCTCTGGAGTAATTGTCTATACACGCTCCCCTGTAAACACCAGAATATATCACTATAAATATGTGTATGCTTTATAGGATTTATTGGGTATCTATTACGGCCCAATAAATTTCCAAAACCCTCCTCGTACAAAGGAGGTTATGGCGAAATTTTTCGAAAATGTAGGGTGTTAGCCAAATTTTTGAAGAATTAGAAAATTCTCAGAAACTGAAAAGTTGGAGAATGGAAGCTAGATTGAAAGTAGAGTTGATTAATCAAACCACTTTCGACTTTGTTCCTTTTCGGGGACAAAAAGTTTTAAGTGAGGGAGATTGTAACAACCCGGAAAATCTGAACCAGTTTAAAAAATTTCAATTGGCTATTTTAGTGAATTTTAAGTATTTATAATAAATATTTTAAATAATAACGATGAAATGTATGAATTGATGTTGAAAATGAATATAATTAATTTGAATTATAAACAAGGCCTAAAATGGCGCGGTAGTTTCGAAATTTCAATTCAAATTTTGACTGACTGTACCGGGTGCAAAATAAAACGGATTTTAGTGAAACCAAAAATATTTAAATCTGTTAGTGAATATCTTTCTAACGAATCTGAAAAATCGAAGTTTCTTAGCGGGAGTCAAAAGTTATGGCCAAATGAATTTTCATAAAGGTCGCTATAGAATTTATATAGCCCGTGAAAATAGACAATTTGCAAACGACCTCGGAATTCGACGAAACCACTTTTGTTGGATCCGGGATGTGAAGTTATTGCTAGGTTTCAAATTTCATAATTTTTGAAGCTTGTATGTGAGCGTGGCAAAGGAAAAATGTGTTTTGGTCAATTACAGTTAATTTGGATCTACCAGAAAATGGCCATTTTTCATACGGTCTCAGAATTCAACGAAACTAGTTTTGTTGGGACCGCAGCGTCAAAATATAGCCAGATTTATTTTTCAGGAATTTTTCGAATCAGTTTGTGGCCCTGGCAAATTGAAATGTGCGTTCAAATTGAATATTGAATGTTTTATATTTTAATTTGAAGGAAAACTGACTGAAACATTCGAATGGGCCTACGAAACATATCCCATTGTGTTCGGAATGGGGGTATTTAGCTAGAGACGACAATCGTTGGGTCTGGATTGGGATTCATGGGTGAAAGGGGGTATTTTCGAGATTTTAAGAATATATAAATAAAAGAACTCTGGCCAATCACGTTACTTCTCTTTCCCCGACCTTCTTCCCGAAACCCCCCCAAACGAACGGCGGCTACAGCTGATTTCTTCCCTCCTCATTTTCTCTTAATTCTCTCCATGAAATCGAGTGCTCCAGTTAGGGAGTTTTGGACAGCACCTCACAAACTTCAAATCCATGTTTATTTCGCCCCTTGTAGTTGAGTGAATCGGCTGCATCGTCCTCCTAAAGTCGATAACTTCAACGCGCCCGAGCTCCTCCAGCAGGCCGTCGATCTCGACTGGGCCACTAGCGCCTCGTGCGAAGATCTTCGATGTCATATACTCTGATCGGCTTCATACTTCACGGATTGATGGAAAAGATCAACCCTAGTTTTGAACAAAATCGTGAGGTATACGGTTTTATTTTAATTTTATATAGTTAATAGCACTTTAAAGCGCTACGGTTTATGATTCCACTGTAAAAATCATATCTTTTTCGTTTTTGATGAAATTCAGTAAAACAAGAGACAGTGGACTGGTGTGGATGTCTTCTACATTCTAGAAGAGACCGCATATTTTTCTGAGCCTTCTGCTATTTTTAGTGGAGGGGAACCCAAGGTGAGATTTCTAATTTATAAACGATATGGAAAACAACGATGTATAAATTATATAGTCGATGTATGAGTTATATAAGCGTTGTACACCACATGTATAAGCATTGTATAAGTTGTATGTTCGATGTATCAGTTATATATGCATTGTAAAAATTATATATGCGATGAAATGACATTGAAATGAATTGAAGTGAATTGAAATATACTTATATATATACGCCCCTCGTCCACAAACCATGGACGATATTTATTGGTTGTGATTGGTGTGAAAATTGGTTGATAGCGAATGGTTGATTAGAATTGTTTGTGGTCGAAATTGATTGGTTGTGGTTGAAAAATACCCGTTTGTGGTTGGGAATTATTTGGTTGAAACCACATAGGATTTGTTTGTGGAAAATGAAAATAAAAATAAACATGCCGCCTGCGTGCGAACTAGATGCATGAAATCCCCATTGTCAAAAGCTGCGAGGCTTTAATGTAGAGCGAGGAGTCGTACTAGGGACGACCCCGGTTTTAACTACCCTGCCGTTATGCTGCCGAAATTTTCTGAAATATTCATATGTTAGAATAATTTTCATTTGTTGAAATTATTTTCATATGTTGAAACCACATTCATGTGTTGAATAGAAATTCATTCTTTGAATAGAAATTCATATGTTGAATGATATTCGTGTTTTAAATAAATTGTTTTATAATAAAAATCATATTTTTAACATTTATATGAACTATATAAAATAGTTGTGTTTTGAAATAAATTGTTTTATAATAAAAATCATATTTTTATCATCTATATGAACTATATAAAATAGTCATGTTTTGAAATAAATTGTTTTACAATAAAAATCACATTTTTACTATATACATGAATTGTTAAAAATAGTGAAGTGTTGAAATAAATGTCTGTTGGATAAAAATATCATTTTTTATCAAATGTATGAAAGGAATATGGTTTTGAAATCGAAGAATAGATTATATATATATGTATAAATATAATCAGAATAAATCGAAAAACGAAGCTGCAGTTCGTGTTTTGAAACCGTGATTTCAAACGATTAGTGCGGGAGATCCGACCATCGGATTTTCCCGAAACCACAACCGTTGGGTTCGCCTTGGAAATATCTTTCCGACGGCACCAACTTTGTAAAGATCCAATAGTTGGATTGTCTGGAATGTTTAATTCAAATTTGAAGAAAAACAGTGCCAGAATCGATTATATTTATATATATATAAAAATATAATTAAATTAAATCGAATAACGACGCTGTAGTTCATATTTTAAAATCGTAACTTCAAACGATTAATACGGGAGATCCAACCGTCGGATTTTCCCGAATCTGAAACCGTTGGATTCGTTTTGAAAAGATCTTTCTAATGATATAAAATTTGTGAAGATCCAACGGTTAGATTTTCAGATATGTGTAAAACAAATCTGGAGAAAAACGGCGCCACGGCCGCGTTATGGCCTGAAGCGTTGTTTTGAATAAATTGGCTATTTTTAAATAAATAAAAATAGCGATAAATCGTGATAAAATATTATAAACGATATGGAATGGAAATAAACTGAATTTTCTTGGTTTATGTGATATTTGATGGTTGAATGTGTTTGGCGTGAAAATTACACTAAAGAACAGAATTAGTGATAACGAATAATTCTACCATTGAAATGAATTGATTTGAAATTCTAAATATACGTGAATTATTTGAAAAGGCCGAGTTAATTCTCATTTCAAATAATTGATCGACGATTGAAAGTCGAAGATATGAAGACGATGCAAGACCGATGATCTTCACGTCGAATGGAGGGGTGCTACTGATGCTCATGATAGGAGTAGCTACCTAGAAGGGGTTGAAGTAGTAGCCGTCCGGACATACATGTTGATTGTACGGATATGCGAGGAATAAAGATCCTCCGGTTTCGTTCAGACCCAGAACGGACTTGTAAATGGACTGTGTGTCTGACATGGGATGTCATTCTGTGTGATTGATAGACATCAGTTGCATGGCGAGAATTGCCTGTGTGGCACGCTGAGATGCAGTGATCAAAGCTTTTGTTGAAAAGCAGGGCTTTGTGGTGGATGATAAAAGCAACACCTGTGTGGCATCGCTTTGTGTATAACGTTAATTCGCAAGCCTCACACCCTGGTATGAGCCAGAAACGGGAGACGGACTTCAGGGAGGACATGCGTTTCCTTCTAGCTAGGAGTGGTGCTTTGGGTTTTGCACGCCCGGGTATTTTACTTATGTGGATGATGGAAAGCGAGGCCTCGGTTTGCTTCGGTCTCTTCAGAGCCGATAGTGTGGTCAGATATGACCAGTTTACGCCCCATAAGGCAGGGAAACACAGTGTTCAGGAATTTTAATCCACATCGGTGGACCAGCGCTGATGATCCAAGGCTTGTCTGCGCGCTTGCCTGAGACATGGACTATATTGTCTCGAATTCGGTAAGGACTATCTTTTGCCTTGGTTTAAGTTGGAAATCCAATTTCCAAATACGACATCGTGCGGTTTTGATTGTATACCTATATATGGCGACATAGTGGTATGGGGCACTTATGCCGTCTATGATTGATATTTATGATTGTATCTAAAATTAGAAACTAACTGGAAACGAGCTAGGACGGATGGTTTCCTGGGTATTGGTCTGATGTTGGTTTCGGCCTTCGGGGTTAATACTTAGGGAATCATTCTCTAATTAGTTTACGGTTGGAGTCTGATTAAGAATTAAACGATAAAATTTACATTTCAAATGATTTGTTTTCCTCGTATCAAGCATATTTGGCCATTATAAGGTAAAACTCTATCCTCCGGTTTGGGTTGCATTGTGTGATGAGAAATGAGTCTTATAATGGGTCCATTTTTATAAAAAGCATTGCGATGTTTAAAAGATTTATTTGTTTTAAAGCACTGGCAATCCAATGGAGTAAACCCGTTCCGCGAAAGTGGCGTGGTCCTGTGATTAGCCATATTTGAAAATGTGTTAAGTAGATTTCTCATACCTGTCCCATGACTGACTCGTAGTTTGTTTCACTTGCAAACTCGGGTGCCCCTATTTCTACACGGGCAGCCTTGTATTCAGGTTTTAGCAGGCTCTTTCTGGATAGCTGGAGCTGAAGATGGATTCTATCATTTATCTCTTTTTGTGCTGTTCAGCTCCTGTTGTACATATTATGTTTTCTTTTTCACTGTAGACATTTTATGTATAGCTGAACTGTATTTTGTACTAAGTATGATCCTGTATACTGTGTAAATCTGATGATTATGATTATCCAGTGTGTTCTATTGTACATTATCTGGTGTATTTAATTATTTCTGTTATGTTGTTATCTGTTTATGTGTTATATTCCAAAGATTACCCTTGCACCGTCTCATCGGGGTTTGGGGTCGTCACATTGGGTTTATCATGAACTGTGTTTTTAACGACATTCGTTCTATTACCTGATTTACAGTGAAATGTGATTTGGAATTTATAAATCTTTCGTTAAGATTTAAAGGAGATTTTCCAAACTAAAGTTTTCCAATTTAATAAAATAAATTGGAATGGAATGGAATTCGTGTGACGGCCCGACCCACACCAGTCGGCATTTCCTCCGAAAGTGCGCTGTACACATGCCCGACTGGCCCGAAACGGTCGCCAAAGAAAGTAAAGAAGCGAATGAACTAATCAAGAACCTGTATAATGTCTCACAGCACAAGGAATAAAATATAATAATAACATACTTGACATAAAACAGGTGAGACAGTGCATAAGCTGAAATTAAACATCATAGCAGCGGAAAATCCAAATACAACTTATGTTCCACATCTTCATTATTACAACTTTAAATCTGTTCTAAAGCAAAATAAAGGAGGGTGCACTACTAATGCCCAAAGTAGTGACCAAGAGTGACACAGGGAGAATATCTATCTATATATCGTACGTTGAAGCCTCCTGCTCGTCTCCGGTACAGCTACTCGTGCTTCACCAGTTAACCTGTCACTAGTCTACTCGTGAGAGCACCCAGAGTAATAAGAATAGACATAAAACTCTGGGTCAGACAAAAGTCTGGTATGAGCGATAAGTAGAAAAACAGAACAAAAACAGGTATACTAAACCATACCTGAACCTGGACCTACAACCAAAGAGTTAGCACTACATACTGTACAATACTTTAAGGTGCCACTAACACATGGTACGAAGAATACGGGGGTGGGGTTGTGCATGTCATAGTGATGGCAAACAAATCAAGCATGGCAACCATCCTCACGTCTCTCACTCAGTGCGTAAAGCATACGATGTCCACCACTCTAAACCAGTAGTCCCATCGAAGTAGTGACGGAGTTCGACTTGTACGACTACTGCTACCACCAAGCTTACCCCATGGAGTATGGCTAAATCTTTACAAATGACCCCTTTTCATTGGTATATAGCCCATTAGTCGTACCTAGACCACTGTGGTCCTGAATCCGTTCACGTACCCCTACACATAGTGATCCAAAGTCATAGACATTAACAACCCCTTAGCACATGTCCCGCAGCAAAGCCCAACCCATGAAGTTAACTCGTTTGTTCCCAACTGGATCCTGAGTTCTACTTCCCATTTGGGCTTCTTTTGCATCTCGGGTTTTGGTCGAATTGGAGTTGGTCTTCAAAAGAGTCATCGCGTAATCGCAGCTTCAATCCGGTTCGGTTCGGCTTACTTCAGTCAGTTCGATTCGAATACATCACTCCTAGGCTTCCCATTCGGTTCAGTGTTCCACTTCAGGTTGGTTCGGTTCGGTAGTTCCCATCATTGCACTTCAGCCAGTTTGGTTCGGTGCTCCCCTTTTTCATTTAGTCGGTTCGGTTCAGTTCGGTGCTCATAGGTCCCGATCTGGTTCGGTGATTCACTCTAACTCCAGCTCCAAGCTTGGTCCTCTGATCCCGCTCCCTAGCTCTAGTCCGATCAGATCTCTACGCCTTTTCTTCCGATCCGATCCCGCTCCCTAGCTCTAGTTCGATCTGATCTCTAAGCCCTTGCTTCCGATCCGATCCCTTACTCAGCTTTGATCTGATTCCCAACTCCAACTCTTTGAAAATGTCCCTCCTTCTTGCCAAGACCCAGCTAGTGCCAAGTTCCGATCCGGTTCGTATTCCCCTTGCCCGATCCACCGATCCGATCTGAGCCCTATAACCCGATCTGATCCGGTCCGAAACTCTACACATTTCCTGCAACCTTTCCAGCGACTGTTTTACGCCATATGACAGCGTTTTCAACCAACCTAGCAATTCTAATCAATCACAAAGCACACCATACAGTCATAGCAACATGTATAATCAACCGCAAACATCAAAACAATAATATGATGTATTAAAATGGTTCAAACATAGCCAAAATCCATATTTTCCCTTAATCATGTTTAGGCATAACTAATGATATGTTTAGCAAAAATTAACCAAATTATCCAAACTTTCTAACAGAGGCTTAAACCATCACTTCAAATTTTATAAATATTTTTTTCATATTTTTAACATGTATAAATTCGCTAATTATCACTAATTACTCTTAATTAACCATAATTAGTGAGGAACTATGCAAATCACTCACCTTTGCCACAAATAAACTTTAGATCTGAAATGATTCTCTGTTTGGGCGCGAATACCAATGCAACATAGCAGCTCTGCCTCGATTCTTGTGCTAAACCTCTTTGATTTGATGTAGATTTGGCTTAATTAGCGATTATGAGGTGATTTGTGGTGTTTTAGATGTCAGAGGCCATTACTAGGGTTCCAATAATGAAAGTGGCGGATGGAAAATGAAGTAAAATTCATTTTCTAAACCCTAGCAGCCCTCTTATACCCTTAATCCCGAAATTCTCCTTTGGGCCTAGCTGTTAATCACCCGGTTAAGCCCAATTAAGCTGTTTTTCACCACCTGAAACTTGTTTCAGCCATATCTCCCAGACGGTGAGTCCGTTTGGCTAATGTGACCACTCTACGGAAAGGTAAACCATCATCCGGATCTAATGGAAGTGGTTTCAAATCAAAACTCCTTTCCAATCAAAATTTATGGCCGAATTAAGGTTAGCTAGGGGCAAAACGATCATTTAAAAATTGGCAAAAATCATGAATATGGGAAATGACCCCAATAGTCGTCACCCAAAGTTACATGACCATACAACTTCGTATGTGAAAGAAATAAATATTCTACGATCCTTCGATGCGTAAATGCGGGCCATTACACTCTCCCACCCTTAAGAAATTTCGTCCCCAAAATTCTTTAACCCAAAACATACAAAGGATCCCGCATGCCTACCAATCATATACAACAATCAAACATGCAAAACAAATAAAACAAACCTGTACTAGCATGTAGAAAAACTAAATCGAAGCTGAAATCTTACCCGGCGAAGAGTTCTGGATACGTCTTCCTAATGCTCTCCTCTGTCTCCCAAGTACAGTCATTCTCATTCCCATTGAAGTTTGACTAGATTCACTGCTTTCCTTCGAAGTTCCTTCGTATCGTTCCCAACAATATGCATAGGCTTGCGGTTCCCAACCGCCTCGGGTTCAACTTCGTTATCATCCAACTGAACAGGTGAAATAGTCACATCCGGGTCGTGTACGAACTTCCTTAACTGGGAAACATGAAATACATTGTGAACTCCTGCCATCTTCTCTCGTAATTCAAATTTATATGCCAAATTCCCAATTTGCTCAAGAACTAGGAATGGACCAACAAATCTTGGTGCTAACTTGCCTCTCCTACCAAATCGTACCACACTCTTCAACGGAGAAATCTTGACAAACACCAAGTCGCCAATGGAGAACATTAATTCTCTTCTCCTCTTATCAGCATAGCTTTTCTACCTATCTTGGGCAGCCTTCATTCGCTGTTGGACAACCTTAATCTTAGCTGAAGTTTCTCTTATCACATCTGCTCCAAGCACAAACTTCTCACCAATTTCTAACCAACATGACGGTGAGTTGCATGGTCTTCCGTACAAAGCATCAAACGTAGCCATGCCAATACTGGATTGGTAACTGTTATTATATGCAAACTCTACTAGATGCAAATAGTCATCCCATGATCCACCAAAGTCCAATATGCAAGCTCCCAAGAGATCTTCTAACACTCGATTCACCCTTTTTGTTTGACCGTCGGTTTGAGGATGATACGCGGTACTGAGATGTAATTCTGATCCTAACGCCTCTTGTAAGCTTTTCCAAAATCCACTAGTGAACAACGTATCTCAATCAATCACACTGCCTTTGGGTATTCCATGAAATCTCACTACCCACTTTACATAGAGTTCAGCTAACTTAGCTGCCGTTCTATTCGACTTGACGGGTATAAATCTTGCACTCATGGTCAATCGGTCCACAATTACCCAAATGTTATCATGACCCGATCTACTTCTTGGTAACCCATCAATGAAATCAATGAGACATGTTCCCATTTCCATTCTGGAATCTCTAATGGTTGTAACAAACCTCTAGGCTTCTTTTGCTCAGCTTTAACTAGCTGTCAGTTCATGCATTTGGATATAAACTTCCCAATGTCTCTTTTCATCCCTTCCCAGTAGTAGGTCTGCTTCATGTCTCGATACATCTTGTTACCACCGGGGTGTATAGTCAGTTTTGAGTGATGACATTCTCTAAGCAGTTCATCTCTCAATCCATTGACATTGGGTACAACTAGACTTCCATTCTTCCTAAGCCATCCATTTTGATCATGCCCATACTTGCTCATCTCTTCATCGATTCCCATCTCTAACTTTGAGTTGATTTCCAATAGGTTAGGATTGTTCCTCTGATTGGAACCAATCCGCTCAGTCAAAGTAGGTCTAATCGTCAAACTTGCTAACATTTCTGGATCCAATTCGCACTTTGGTCTGAAATCATACCCAACGATGTACTCTTGTTGCTTCCATTCTAGAAACATAGCCCCTAAACTGGCATGTCTTCTACTTAATGCATTAGCTACCGCGATGCCCTTCCCCGGCGTATATGCGATATCGAAATCATAAGAAGCCAAGAATTCTAACCATCTTTGCTGATGGAGATTTAGGTCCTTCTGAGAGAAAAGATATTTTAACGATATATGATTAGTAAACAACTCGAATCTTTCTCCTAAGAGATAGTGTCTCCACATTTTCAATGCAAACACGATCGCTGCCAATTCCAAATCATTGGTAGGATATCTTTTCTCATGCGGTTTCAGTTGCCGACTTGCATAAGCTACAACCCTACCTCCTTGCATCAATACAGCACCTAGTCCGTTACCACATGCATCCGTATATACCATCATCTCTTCATTCCACTTAGGAATGACTAACACTGGTGCACATGTCAACTTGTCCTTTAGACTCTTGAATGAATTCTCGCACCTTTCATCCCAAACGAAGGCTTGATTCTTCTTAGTCAACTGAGTCAACGGTGCTGCTATCTTGGAGAAGTCTTAGATAAACTTACAATAATATCCAGCTAATCCCAAGAAACTTCTTATGTCCATTGCATTCTTGGGCGTAGACTAATCTTATACCGTAGCCACCTTCACAGGATCCACGGCAATACCATTCTCTGAAACAACATGGCCCAAGAATCTCACTTCCCTCCTCCAGAAGTGACACTTAGAAAACTTTGCTTTCAATTGGTGTTTTCTCAACCCCTCCATACTATCCTCAAGTGTTCCTTGTGTTCTTCCTCTGTCCTCGAATAAACAAGTATATCGCCCATGAACACAAGAACAAACTTATTCAACTGATCTCTGAATACCTTGTTCATAAGATCCACAAAATATGATGGTGCATTGGTCAACCCGAATGGCATGACCAACCACTCATAAAATCCAGATGGCGTCCAAAATGTCATTTAGCTATACTCTCGCTTCCACTCTAAGCTGATGAAAACCTGTCGCGAGATCCAACTGGGAGAATACTCTCGCGCCACTCAACTGATCAAACAAATCATCTATCCGCGGTAGAGGATACTTATTCTTCCTCACCACCTTATTCAGCTTGCGGTAATCCACACATAATCGAAGGGAACCATCTTCCTTGGTAGCAAACACAACTGGTGCTCCCCACTCAGAAACACTTCTTTTGATAAATCCCTTCTTCAAAAGATCGCTTACTTGCACCCCGAGCTCTCGCTGCTGCCTTGGTGCCATACGACGAAGTGGCATCACTATAAGTCTGACATCTTTCACTAAATCAATACGGAACTCAATCTCTTGGTGTGGTGGAAGTCCGGTCACTTCCTTGAAGACGTCCGGATACTGGCCAACCACGGGTAACCCTGACAACTCATCATGGGGGATGTCGAGGGAATTTAGAAAACTAGCCATTACCCCATCACTGGGTAGACCACCAAACACTACCCTCCACCCATCATTCGCTCAAGCTGTCACAAAAATCCCTCACGGTCTACCACCACCCCGCATCTTTGGAGCCAATCGACTCCCAAAATAATGCCAAACCCAGTAAAAGCCAAAACAAAGCAATCACAAACAAACATGCATCCATGACTCGATAAGACCACATTACGACAATTCATGCTAAGCTAGTTGAACCACCAATCGGGTTCGTTACTACTAAAGGTCTATCGACGATCTTGGGCTCCAATCCCAAACTATCAACCCGGTCACTAGATATGAAGGAACTGGAAGCCTCGGTATCAAACAATACTCGAACAGGAACATCATAAACAGAAAGCATACCTTGAATGACGAAATTCTTTCCTTTCTCCGCCACTGTTGGGGCATTCGACGAAGAAGGAATAGCATTAAAGGCATATGCTTTCACCATCTGCTTTTCTTTAGGGGTTGCGAACACTTGTACTTGTGATGTCCCACTTGGCCACAGTTGAAGCACTTCCTATCCGTTGGCTTGGCCCGACAATTACTAGCATAATGGCCCTTCTTACCACAGCTGAAGCACTCAACGTCTTGCTTATTCTTTTTCTTCTAGCCATCCTTGGTCTGATTCTGCTTTCTCTTATTCTGAGAACCATTCTTGCCTCCACCGCTTGCTTGCGGCTTTGGTTCCTCTGCAGATGCAACCTCAGTCTTCGACTTAGGGTAAAGACTCTCTGACCTCAATGCTTTCCCCACAATCGATTCAAATGTCTCATCGATGTGGTTAATAAGCCTTTCCCCCAAGTATCCATCAAAGCCAGTTATGAACTTCTCAATCTTCTTCTCGCCAGTATCTATTAGGGATAACCCATATTTGGACAAAGTGTCGAATTCAGCAATATACTCAGGGACAGCTCTGCCATTCTGCTTGAGTTCCAAGAATTTCTTAAACAGCACTAACTTCTAAGCAGCTGGAATGAACTTTTTGCTAGAGCGAACCTTAAACTGATCCCAAGCAATCTGATCCTCGGGAGTAGCTGCCTTTATAGCACTCCACCAATTCATTACCCGTCCTTGCAGCTGACGGGATGCTAGCTTTCTTTTCATCGCATCCTCGATACCTAAGTCTTCGAAGATACGCTCGCAGCTATCCAACCAATCCTGAACATCCGTAGCCGAATCCGTTCCGTGGATTGACTTCCCACCAAGACTAGTATAATCCTTGTTCAGTTTGGCGAAATCGGCCCTAGGCGCCTGCACTGCTGCACCATCACCATTAGCAGTATTAGGGACTGTCCTCTGAACGTCCCTAAGTATCTCTCTCATGAAGTCGGTGAACATAGCCCTCATGTCAGGAGCATTCCCATTGTTGGCTCCTCTACCAGCACCTCTCGTATATCGGCTCATCGTTCAATCTGTAAAGAGAAACGATTAACCATCCTCTTTGTGGTGTCAGTGCAGTGCGACTTCATCCTTAGCTATACTATTAGTATATATACATGGCTTTTGAAAACCAAAATAATCACAAATACGCGCTCTCATATATGTACTATCTCTCTCTGGTCTTTCCCTAGGTTAACTACGCAACCTAGAGCTCTTATACCAAGTGTGACGGCCCGCCCAGCACCAGTCGGCATGTCCTCCTAAAGTGCGTTGTACACATGCTGGACTGGCCCAGAACGGTCACCAAAGGAAGGAAAGAAGAGAATGAACTGATCAAGAACCTGTAGAATGTCTCACAGTGCAAGGAATAAAATATAATAATAACATACTTGACATAAAACAGGTGAGACAGTGCATAAGCTGAAACTAAACATCATAGCAGCGGAAAATCCAAATATAACTTATGTTCCACATCATCATTATTACAACTTTAAAACTGTCTCTAAAGCTAAAGAAAGGAGGATGCACTACTAATGCCCAAAGTAGAGACCAGCAGCGACATAGGGAAAATATCTATCAATATATCATGCGTGGAAGCCTCCTGCTCGTCTTCGGTACACGTACTCGTGCTTCACCAGTTAACCTGTCTCTAGTCTGCTCGTGAGAGCACCCAGAGTAATAAGAAGAGACATAAAACTCTAGGTCAGACAAAAGTCTGGTATGAGCGATAAGCAACAAAACAGAACAATAACAGGTATACTAAACCATACCTGGACCTGCAACCAAAGAGTTAGCACTACATACTGTACAATACTCTAAGGTGCCACTAACACATGGTACAAAGAATATAGGGGTGAAAGTGTGCATGTCGTAGTGATGGCAAACGAATCAAGCATGGCAACCATCCTCATGTCTCTCACTCAGTGCACAAAGAATACGATGTCCACCACTCTAAACCACTAGACCCATCAAAGTAGTGACAGAATTCGACTTGTACGACTACTGCTACCACCAAGCTTACCCCACGGAGTCATGGCTAAATCTTTACAAATGACCCTGTTTCATTGGTCTATAGCCCATTAGTCGTACCTAGACCACCGTGGTCCTGAATCCATTCACGTACCCCCTAAACATAGTGATCCAAAGTCATAGACATCGACAACCCCTTAGCGCATGTCCTGCAGCAAAGCCCAACTCATGAAGTTAACTCGTTGGTTCCAAACTGGATCCTGAGTTCTACTTCCATTTGGGCTTCCTTTGCATCTCGGGTTTTGGTCGAATTGGAGTTGGTCTTCAGAAGAGTCATCGTGTATTCGTAGCTCCAATCTGGTTCGGTTCGGCTTACTTCAGTCAGTTCGTATACATCACTCCTAGGCTTCTCGTTCGATTCAGTGTTCCACTTCAAGTTGGGTTGGTTCGGTAGTTCCCATCATTCCACTTCAGCCGGTTCGGTTCGGTGCTCCCCTTTTTCATTCAGTCGATTCGGTTCGGTGCTCATGGGTCCCGATCCGGTTCGTTGCTTCACTCTAACTCCAGCTCCAAGCTTGATCCTCCGATCCGATCTCGCTCCCTAGCTCTAGTCCGATCCGATCTCCACGCCCTTGCTCCCTAGCTCTAGTGAGGAACTGTGCAAATCACTCACCTTTGCCACATATAAACTTTAGATCTGAAATGTTTCTCTATTTGGGCACGAATACCAATGCGATACAGCAGTTCTGCCTCGATTCTTGTGCTAATCCTCTTTGATTTTATGTAGATTTGGCTTAATTAGCGATTAAGAGGTGATTTGGAGTGTTTTAGATGTTGAAGGCCATTACTAGGGTTCCAAGAATGAAAGTGGCGGCTGGAAAATGAAGTAAAATTCATTTTCTAAACCCTAACAGCCCTCTTATACCCTGAATCCCGAAATTCCCCTTTGGGCCTAGCTGTTAATCACCCGGTTAAGCCCAATTTAGCAGTTTTTCACTACCTGAAACTTGTTTCAGCAATATCTCCCGGACGGTGAGTCCGTTTGGCTAATGTGACCACCCTACGGAAAGGTAAACCATCATTCGGATCTAATGGAAGTGGTTTTCGGTCAAAACTCCTTTCCAATAAAAAGTTATTGCCGAAACAAGGTTAGCTAGGGGCAGAACGGTCATTTAAAAATTGGCAAAAATCATGAATATGGGAAATGACCCCAATAGTTGTCTTCCAAAGTTACATGACCATACGAGTTCGTATGTGAAAGCAATAAATATTCTACGATCCTTCGATGCGTAAATGCGGGTTGTTACAATTCAATTTGATAATAATCGAAGTGAATTTCTGTGGGTGAGGACTGCTAATATATATGGAATTTAAAAGGCTTTGCCGCCATTTATATTATTAGTCGGATATGGAAGTTTATATCAATTATATATATCGATTTGTTTTCCATGAAGATTCCATCGTTAATGGAATGTGATTTTGGGTTGTCGTGAATGGTATCTTTAATAATACTGTTCTTAGACCCAATGGAGTTAAGAAAATCAGAAACTAACCGGGGATTAGTTAAGTTGAATGGTTTCTTGGGTATTGATCTGATGTTGGTTTCGGCATTCGGGGTTAATACTTAGGGAATTGTTCACTTGCTAATTTACGGTTAAAGGCTGATGGAATGGAATGCGATTTTGGATTTATAGTGAATCGTGTTTTAAATGACATTGGTTCTTTAACCCAGTTAAAGACGAGATATGATTTCCCAAGTTAAACAATCATTAATATTGATTTTTGGGAAGATTAAAACCAAGTGGAGTTTTAATGAATCTTTAATTAGATTGAAATGATCGAGAATGGAGTATCACCAGTTTTGCTCTAGGCGATAATTAAATCTTTAATTTGATTTGAACGTGAAATGTAGTGGAATTTACCAATAACACTGTGGTGTTAGATTTGAAGTATTACCAGTTTTAATTCATGGGATGAATAGGTTGGGGTTGGGAAATTTAACAAATGATTACTTCGGTAAGGTTCGCTAATCCCGACTAGTTTGGATAAACCAAAATTTGGTTTAAATTGATTATTCAAAAGAAGATTAAAGATTAAATTTAAAGAATTTATCTTTGATAAAATTAATGGGAACCTTTCCCAAAGTATAAGAATATTTGAATAAAGAAATGTTCTGGATTGGAATAAGGCGTATGTTGTGTTTTTATAGCACTTGTTTATTATATACGCGAGTTATTCAGAAAGATCGGGTTTATCCCATTCTTGATAACTGATACGACGATATGTCGAGGATGAAGACGGTGGTTGAAGACCGGAGGTCTTAACGTCGTTTGGATAATTACTGACGATCTTGATTGGGTTGTACACCTAAGAGGAGGGAATCGGTTGGTGATCGTCCAGACGTACTTGGAGATCGATGGATATGCGAGTAATAAGGTTCCTCCGGTTTCGTTCAGACCCAAAACGAAATTGTAAATGGATGTGTGTCTGACATCGGATTTCATTCTGTGTGATTGATATCAGTTGCATAGCGTGAATTGCCTGTGTGGCATGCTGAGATGCGAATGATCAAGGTTTCTGTTGAAAAGAAGAGTCTTGTGGTTGATGATCAAAGCACGACCATTGTGGCGTAGCTTTGGGTAGCGTTAATTCGCGAGCCTCACACCCAAGTGTGAACCAGAAACGGGAGAGGACCTCTAGGAGGGCATCGTTTCTTTCTAGTTAGGAGTGGTGTCAGCGTTTTCCACGGCGTGGCATTTTACTTATGTGGATGATGGATAGCGAGGAGCCTCGGTTATATTGGTCGATCTGGGACTGATGGAGTCATTTGGCTCATTTATGTCCCGTAGGGCGGGGAAACGCAGTGTTTAGGCATTATAATCCACATCGAGTTGACCGACCCTGACGATCCAAGGGTCGATGTGCTCTGACCCTGAGGCTCGGGCAAGAGAGTCTTGAAGCGGTAAGGATGATCCCTAGCCTTGGTTCACAGATGGAAATCCAACTTCCAATACGTGACATTTGCGGTTTTTATTGTAGAGCCTAGTATTGGCGACATGATATATGGTACCCATGCCGTCTAGGATTGATACAATTATATTTGAAGTTGTTTTATACACTATTCACTTATAATAGTATCAAATGATTTGTTTTAACGTACAAAACATGTTTGGCTATTATATGGGAAAACTCTATCCCCCGGCTTGCGTTGCATTGTGTGATAGGACCTGGGTCCCATAATAGCTTCATTTTTCCAAAAAGCATTGCGCTGTTTTGTTATATGCACTGGTATTCTTAGGAGGAAACCCGTTCCGTGTTATACGGCGTGATCCCTTGATATATCTGATTTAAAGTAAAGTTTTAAATAGCTGTTTTAGTTCTCACACCAGTCACATGACTGGCCGGGAGTTTATTGTTTAACCTAAACTCTGGGTGCCCTTATTTTCGATGCGGGCAGCTAGTAGTTTTGGTTTTGCAGATTTATATTCATAGGATCCTGGTTTACAGCTGGAATGATATTCGAAAAGCTCTGTATCCGTATATTCTTTTCAGTTGCGTTTTGTATTATTTTCCGCTGCAGTAATGTAATTAAATCTCTGATATTTTCTGTTGTATTTTATTCATTCATACTTTGTAATATTCTTGTATTCTGATGGAATTGTTGTAATAAGCAATGAAATGTTCTTCTGTTCATGTTCTGATTCATCATGTCCTCAACTCAATCCAGGCTTTCCTTCACGGGGAAGTTCGGGTTGTTTCACTTACACTTATAATAGTATCAAAATGATTTGTTTTAAATGTACCAAGCATGTTTGGCTATTATAAGGGAAAATTCAATCCTCCGGCTTGGGTTGCATTGTGTGATGGGACCTGAGTCTTATAATAGCATCATTTTTCCAAAAATAATTGCGCTGTTTTGTTTTATGCACTGGTATTCTTGGGAGGAAAGCCATTTTGTGTTATATGACGTGGTTCCTTGACTGACCTGGAGTTTATTATTTTAACCTAAACTCTGGGTGCCCCTAATTTCCACACGGGCAGCTATTTGTTTTGGTTTTGTAGATTTTTCTTTTCCAGGATCTTGGATTTACAGCTGGAGCTATATTCGGAATGCTCTGTATCCGTGTATTCCTTACCGTTGTGATTATGTATTATTTTTCCACTGCTATTTAATGTATTTTAATCTCTGATATTTTTTGATGTAGATTATTTGTTCATACTCTGTATATTCTTGTACTTTGATGTGAATCGTTTTAATAAGCAATGAAATGTTCTTCTATTTGTGTTCTAATTTGTCGTGTTCTCAACTCAATCCGGGCTTTCCCGTAAGGGCGAGTTTGGTTCGTTTGAGTTAGTATCAGAGCTTTGGTTTACAGAGCTCAAGAACGAGGCATATTAGAATCGAACGAAAGAATTCATCAGAGATTGGATTAGTAATATCCAATGAAAATGACTCGTTAGAGATAGGATCAGTAGTATCCTAGAATGAGTTCAAACAGTGTTGTTTTTTAAAAATCAAATTTAGATTTAAAATCTTATGTCAATTATTCGTATTTGAATATTTTATTTTTAATTGAATTTGGATAATTAAATATATGGTGATCTTGGATATACGTGAAATTAACATGTATTCGAAGTCTTGAATATACTGGATGGATATAGAATCACACTCTAGTCACCGAAGATGATTCTGATGATTGGTGCACCATCATCAGGGTTTATGTTCAAGCGGCGAAAGTGGGATACCTATATGTTTTCAATTGATTGGTGTAAGAACCAAAACTAGATAGGCTCATTGTTGTGAATTGGCATCAAAAACATGATTTTGTATATGTATATCGAAGTTATGAGTTTGAAAATTTAATCAACTAATTGATTGTTGGTTGTATTGTATGATTATTAGTATGATTAATAAATATATTGGATTGATTAAACCAATAAAAGAATAAATGAAAAGTAAGGCCAAATTGAATCAAAATATTGAACTGATTGGAGAATTGACTCAAAATGCATGCATATACACATATGTACATTGAATAGGTCATAACAGGGAAGCTAAGAAGAGGAATAAAATTGTATGTCAGACAAATAGGTACATATTTACTATATTTCTTGGGTCTGGATGAATTTATGAGTCGGTTGGCTAGCCGCTTGGCTTTTAGTTTTACTTTTTGGATTGATGAGGGCCCTGCGTAGCTAGTTGCGGTTTTAAAGGTCTCCCCGTACAAAGGAGGTTATAGCAAAAAATTTCAAAAATTTAGGGTATTAGCCAAATTTTTGAAAAGTTAGAAAATTTTTAGAAACTGAAAAGTTGAAGAATGAACGCCAGAATGAAATTTGGGTTGTTAGTTAAACAACTTTCAGCTCCATTCCTTTTCGAGGATGAAAAGATTTCAAGTGGGGGAGATTGTAACAACCCGGGAAATCAGAACCAACTTAAAATATATATTTTTGGCAATTTTAATGAATTTTGAATGTTTAAAATGATTTATTTTAAATAATAACCACTAAAAATTTATTTAAATCGAAGTTAGAACGAATAAATTTATTTTAATTATATAATGAGCCCGAAATGGTGTGGTAGTTTGAAAATTCGATTTCAAATTTCAACTGAATGTACAGATTCAAAATAAATCGAATTTCAGTAAAATTAGAAATATTTGAATTTGTTTGAAAATATCTTTCCAAAGAATGTGAAAAATCCAGATTTTATAACAGGAATAAAAAGTTATTTCAGTTGAAAATTCAGAATAGTCGCTATGGAATTTTATATAATATATAACCCTTAAAAATAGAAATTTTGCAAACGATCTCCTTTTCCGACGAAACCACTTTTGCTGGATCTGAAATGTCAAATTATTGCTAGATTCCAATTTTCATAATTTTTGGAATCAATATGTGAGCGTGGTAAATTTAAACATGTTTGGTCAACTTAGTTTGAATTTAATCGACTGGAAAATGACCACTTTTCAAACGGTCTCCCAATTCGACGAAATTAGTTTTATTAGGACCGTATCGTCAAAATAGAGCTAGATTTATTTTTCTGTAATCTTTGGAGTTAGTATGTGGCCCCAGTAAATTAAAATGTACGTTAAAATCAATGTTGAATGTTATATTGATTTATATTTTAATTTTGGAAAAAAAGCAAATCGATACAGCCGAATTGGCTTACGGCACATATCCCATTGTGTTCGGAATGGGTTTATTTAGCTAGGAGCGACAGTCATTGGGTTTGATTTGGAGTTCGAATATGAAATCCACATTTTGTATTTTATTCGAATAAATAATATAATAATTTATAAATATACCCTTCCCTTCATAACCCTAATCCCCAAATTCATTGCACCGTTCAAAACCCGTTCAGCCCCCTTCCTCAAATCACGCCGCTGCTTCCCCAATAGCTACCATGCTTGGCCGTGATCCCCCCTCCCACCTCTGACGATGGCGCGCCACTCCCCCTAGCTCCACCTCCCTCCTCTCGCGCCCTCTCTCCTCTACCCCCCCCCCAAAAGAATGGAAATCACCCAAGGCCCATTCGCGCCGCCTCCGTGCCTGCCGCCACTCTCCCCCACTTCAACCACCACCTCACCACCCCCTTCGGCCTCCTCCACCACATCATCACCACGTTGGACCCCCTCCTCCGATAGAGAAGAAAAAAGTGAGCTTTTTATTTTATTTTTCTATTATATATATATGTGATTCGAAAGGAGATTTTTTTTTATGTATGAATCACACAATATTAGAAAAGAGAATTTTATATGAAAAGCATAATAAAAATATGTTTTTTATTATCTAGAGTTGTAAATAAAATTATGATTTTTATTATCTAGAGTAGTAAATAAAAATATGATTTCTATTATCTAGAGTAGTAAATAAAATATGATTTTTATTATCTAGAGTATTAAATAAAAATATTATTTCTATTATCTAGAGTAGTTAATAAAAATATGATTTTTATCATCTAGGGTTGTAAATAAAAATAGGATTTTTATATAACTAGCATTGAAATAAAAATACAATTTATATATATAATACCGTTATAAAAATATGATTTTTATCATATGAATAACGATATATAAATGTAGTCTTTTGTATATATACATCACGATATAAAAATGCGATTTTTAAATATATAAACATCATATTAAAAATGTGATTTTTACTATAAACAGCGTGAAAAAGATTACATTGGAATTTTGGGAAAATTTAAACTGTTCAGAAATTTAGAAATAAAACTGGAGGAGTAGATCCCAAAGGTGAGAACTTCTCACACTAATCTTATTTTCTAGTTAAATATATATACTAGATGCAGACGGTTCTTAGAAGCACCTGACACCTTTGATTGAAACCATGGATGTTTGGTTATTTGTTTTGATAGATAAATTGGATGAATTTGATTTGGGATGTAAATTGAATTGATTAGAATTGGTATGTGTTTGGCGCGAGCCAGTACTAGGCGAGGGATAAGGCTAGACCTTATTCCGGTTCTAATATCGCGCCGTAATGCTGCCAAATTTTTCTAAAATATGTTAAAACAATAAAAATATCATTTTTACTCAATAAATGAACCTCATAAAATATTCATGTGTTGAATAAAATATTTTATCGTTAAAAATATAAATTTTAACATATATATGAATAAAAATATTAATTTACAAATCGGACGATTTGTTTATTTACACACATTTAACCAATATGGATTGGGACGATAATTTTACACATTGACCAACTGCACAAATAATATTCAATATTTGTTGGTTGAAACCCCACACGGGTATTGGGATGATATTTGACTACACTAATCCCAATTGTTTAGTTTTATGTCAATCGATGGCTTGACAGACTGTTGTAAGCATTAATTATTAATATTAAATGCTTATGCGGTTGTGTAATGCACTATGTATGATGGTTGACTGTTTTTTATTGTTGTTGTGTCTATGTGTGTATGAAATCCATATAAATAAAATAATATGATAATTGACTTTGTTCGATTCAATTTGGAAAGAACAAATATTTTAAATTAACGAATATTTTAAAATAACAAATAACGAATATTTTAAAATAACAAATATTTTAAAATAATATTCAGAAATGGATCAAAATATGATTTTCATGTCCGATTTGGGATGGACACGAAAATATTGAAATATATGAAGCCGTGTTGATTAGATATGCGTCATTTTGACGCGAACGATATTTATATCGATTTATTCATTTTTATAGTGAATATCGAAAAGGAAATGATTTCAAATCAGATATGTCGAAAATATTATCATTTAAATATTACAATGATAAGGAATATCAATTTTGATTTAAAATTGAAAATGAATTTAAAATCGTTTTAAAAAGGAAATATAAACGATTTATAAAATATGATTTAAATGGAAATCGACAAAATATATATAATATTATATATATATATATATATATTTAATGGCCTGAATAGAACGCGCAGCACCGCGACCGTTCGCGAATTTCGACCGTTAACTTTGAATTGATATTACGGGAGATCCGATCGTCGGATTCTCCTAAAACCAGAATCGTTGGGTTTGTATCGAAAAGAGCTTTCCAACGAATATAAGAGATCTGAAATCTAACCGTTGGATTTGGAATTATGTCCAAATCAAATTTGGAAAAGGTCGCTGTAAGTACAGTTCGATGATTGTTTGTGGAAATCGACCGAAAGGGCCTTAATAAAATTATTAAAAATATTAATAATTTGTGTAAAATCATAATAACTGATTTTGAAAGAATTAGGATGAAAATTTCCATATTTGAAAAGATAAAAATATATTTTATCGAAATGAACTAGTTATTAACTAAAATTATAATCTAATTATTTTTCAAATAAATAAATTGGATTGAGAATGGGTTTTAATATAACCAAAAATTTATAACGAACAAATTGGAATGGAAATAATCTTCAGAATATTTCGATATTGGATTCCGTGATTGTACGAATATTTTTATGGAAATTTGGAAGTTAGATTTTATATCGTTATTTCCAATACGATATTTGTTGGTTTCAGAATTTGATATTGAATATAAGCCGATATAATTTCTACTCAGAGCCTTGTATTTAATATCAAATGGGATTTTGGGTTTGTCATGAATGGTGTCTTCAGTAACATTGTTCTTAAACCCTGATGAGAAAAGAATAAATCTTTTAATTAAGATTTAGAGAAGTTTTCCAATTAATTAATATTTAATTGGAATTGAATTAAAGAATTGAATTTTTGGGTTTATCGTGAACGATGTTTTAATAACACTTGTTCTTTAACCCGATTAATAGTGAAATGTGATTTGGAATTTATAAATCTTTTTATTAAGATTTAATGGGAATTATCCAAAGTAAAGTTTTCCAATTTAATATATTAAATTGGAATTGAATAGAATTCGATTTGATAATAATTGAAGTGAGCTTCTATGGAGGAAGACTGTTAATATATATGGAATTTAAAAGGCTTAGTTGTTATTCCATTTATATTGTTAGCCGGATACGGAAATTGATATCGATTATATATTGATCCGTTTTCCGTGTAGATTCCTTAATTAATGGAATGTGATTTGGGTTTATCGTGAACCGTGTTTTAAATGACATTAGTTCTTTAGCTCAGTTAAAGACAAGATTACATGTCTAACATTGTATTTCGAACTGTATGGTTGATCTCTGTTAAATATATATCTGTTTGGAGGCGGAGAATTTATTCTCTTGCTTAACACCCTTCTCTAAGACATACGAGCTTTGAGATTATAAATAGGCAGAAATCAATAGTACAGTGTAGATTGTCAATGCGACATGTTTGATTTACCTAAGTTAAATCATCATTAATATTGATTTTTGGGAAGATTAAAACTAAGTGGAGTTTTAATGAATCTTTAATTAGATTGATATGCGAATGTGATAATTTAAAATATCAAAATTGGTAAATGATCGAGAGTGGAGTATCACTAGTTTTTCTCTAAGTAATAGTTAAATCTTTAATTAGATTTGAACGGGAAATGGTAATTAATTTCATCGATAACACCGTGGTGTTAGATATGGAGTATTACCAGTTTTTCTCCATGGGATGAATAGGTTGAGATTGGGAAATTAAGGAAAGGATTACTTTTGTAAGGTGCGCTAATTCCGACTAGCTTGGATAAACCTTAATTTTGTTTGAATTGATATCCATAGGAAGATTAAAGAATAAATTTAAAGAATTTATCTTTGATAAAATTAATGGGAACTTTCCCAAAGTATAAGAATATTTGAATAAAAGAATATTCTAGATTGGAATGAGGTGTATGTTGTGTTTTTATAGAACTTATTTATTATATACGCGAGTTATTCAGAAAGGCCGGGTTTACGCCCATTTTGAATAACTGATTGGACGATAAGTTGACGATGAAGATAGTGGTTGAAGACCGGAGGTCTTCACATCATTTGGATGATTACTGATGTCTTGATTGGCTGTACACCCAAGACAAGGTAATAATTGGTGATTGTTCAGACGTACTTGGAGATCGACCAGATATGCGAGGATCTCTCTCCTATATTGGACATATGGTACGAGGAATAAGGTGCCTCCGGTTTCGTTCAGACCCAGAACGAACTAATAAATGGATGTGTGTCTAACATTGAATTTTATTCTGTGTTGATTTATCTCTATTAAATAAATATCTGTTTGGTGGCAGAGAATTTATTCTCTTTCTTAACACCCTTCTCTGATACATATGAACTCAGAGTTTATATATCGATAGACATCAGTTGCATGGCGTGAATTGTTAGTGTGGCATGCTGAGATGAAAATGATCAATGCTTTTGTTGAAAAGCAGAGTCTTTGTGGTTGATAATCAAAGCATGGCTTTAAAGGGCATAGCTTTGTGTATAGCATTAATTTCTGAGCCTTACACCTCGGTATGAGTAAAAAACTGGATAAGGGACCCAAGAAGGACATGACGTTTCTTTCTAGCTCTGGGTGGTGTCATGGTATGGAGCCAGACATTTATTATATTTTTGCCTGTGTGGATAATTGATTGCGAGGTGCCATAGATATATCGGTTACTACGGAGCCGATGGATAGGTCTTATAGGACCAGAAAACTTGTGTCTAGGAATAATTAATCCTCAAACGTAAGGGAGGACCGGCCTTGGAGTATCCAAGGGTCTTCTGCGGGAGATCCTGAGGCATTTGCTAGAGTGTCTCAAAGCCGGCGAGGAGTACATCTCTTGCCTTGACTCATGACGGAAATCCAATTTCTAATACGTGACATTTCAGTTTTCATTGTAGAGCCTAGTATGGTGACATAGTAGGAGGGGATACTATGTCGTCTATGATTTATACATTTATATTTGAAGTTGTTTTATACACTTTACACTTATAATAGTATCAAAATGATCTGTTTTAAATGTAGCAAGCATGTTTGGCTATTATAAGGGAAAACTCTATCCTCCGGCTTGCGTTGCATTATGTGATGGAACCTGAGTCGTATAATATCTTCATTTTCCCAAAAAGCATTGCGCTGTTTTGTTATATGCACTGACATTCTTGGGAGGAAACCCGTTCCGTATTATACGACGTGGTCCCTTGATTTACTCTATTTTAAAGTAAAGTTTTAAATAACTGTTTTAGTTCTTACACCAGTCCCATGACATGACCTAGAGTTTATTGTTTTAACGTAAACTCTGGGTGCCTCTATTTTCCACACGGGCAGCTACTAGTTTTGGTTTTGCAGATTTTTGTTTTCCAGGATCCTAGATTTACAGCTGGGGCTATATTCAGAACGCTCTGTATCCGTGTATTCCTTACAGTTGTGATTATGTATTATTTTTCCGCTGCTATGTAATGTATTTTAATCTCTGATATTTTCCTGATGTAGATTATGTGTTCATGCTCTGTATATTCTTGTACTCTGATGTGAATTGTTGTAATAAGAAATGAATTGTTCTTCTATTTGTGTTCTAATTTTTCGTGTTCTCAACTCAATCCGGGCTTTCACGTAAGGCGAGTTTGGGTCGTTTCATCTATAATAGAGTGAGATCTGAAATATGATTGACAAAATAAGAATCAAATCTCAAAGTGTAGATCTATATGAGTTCTAAAATTATAACACTAAACAAAAAAAATCTAGAAGATAAAACAATATATTTAAATCTAGAATGAGATGAGATCTAACAAAAATGGAGATTTGAAAAATCAAATCAATCAGACCAGAAAAATAACCTACCATTTTGAGGTCTATAATTAGATCGATTAGAATATCGTGCTGATAACAAGTTATAAAATAGAACAGAACATATGTTTAAAAGAAACCATTAGAGAGAATAGAAAAGACAGGGGAGAGACTTTAATTTCTATTACATCAAGTGTGTATAATTTCTATTACATCGGCTCCTTTATATATAAGCTTTGGAGCTGATGTTAGACTTATTCACATGGTGTGAGACTAAATAGAATATGACAAGAGCATATTCACTCATATATATTACAACATCTGTTAATTAGTTATGAGTCATCTACATCAAGAATTTACTGTATATTATATTATAAAATTCTTTTTTGACATCAATAACTCAACCACAAATTTATACATTTATTACAAATTTCTTTTCAATTCTTCCTACTACGTTAAACTAACTTCATAATTTTACATTAACTTATTTAAATAAATTTTATTAAATAATATTTGCTAATTTAAAATAAATTGCTAATGTATATTAATTTCAACGTATATATCTACATTAACAAAAATAACTTAAAAAATCTTAAATATATACACATACATGTTGTTAGTGTAAGTTGTAGAACATAAATTATACACAAACAATTATAATAATTTTAATTGGTAGTTTGTGTATTTCACATCAAAGTTTACCATATATTACACAACAAAGTCTCGTTTTAACATTAAAATAATGAATAATATTTTTTATAATATTATCATGTGAAACACACGGGTTAAACACTAGTAAAATAAAGAAATTAGAATCTATTGGAGAGAAGAAAGGGAAGAGACTTTTATTCATTTAAGATACTAGTTATCTATTTCTATTACATTTACATTGGCTTCTTTATATATAGACCTTGGAGCTAGTGATTAAACTTACCTCATGATGTAGAACTAAACAGAAAAGTACAAAAGCATATTCACTTATATATTAGAACACTCCCCCTTGAATATGCATCTTCAAAATCTCAAATGCTCTGCTAACTTGGAGTTGTCCCTTTTGAAACATATATGATGATTGCTCCTCCTTAATATTATCTTGTTTGCATATATCTATTCAATCGATACAGCTATCATCTATTGCCTTATTGAAAAATCATTATTAGGAAAACCCAATGAGAAAACCTTGAGCGAGGAAAAGAGTGCAACATGTGAGATTATATATATATCATACTAAAATGATATTCCTGCTAAAATTTTGATAATTTGGGATCAAAACAATGCCTCTTTAAAACCTTAGTAAGAAAAACCCATTTAGAAAAAAATTTAGTGAAGGAAAGAGTACGATGACATATTTCAACATCTCATTTCATCTAATGAAGCTTGATACTTCTGGATCAGGAAAGTGTCTAGTTAAAAACCTTACTAAGAAAACCCCATGGGAAAAATCTTAGTAAAGGAGAAAGAGAGTACAATACAATTCGACATACTTCAATAATTTACTACATCAAACAAAGTTTGATACTTCTAGATCAATGTAATGCCTCGTTGTAGCCATAATAAGAAAACCCTAATGGAAAAAAATCTTAAATAAAAAAAGAGTACATTATAACTTATTTTCGTATGTTACTTTATGGATTGATACTTCTAGATCAAAATATTGCCTTATTAAAAACCATACTAGAAAAACCTAGAGGAAAAAAAATTTAGTTAAGGAAAAAAATGCATTATAACTATAACATCCCAGATTTTTAGCAGTTGAATATTTAATTTATTTAAAAATTTGAACAATGATTTGGAAATTTAAACAAACTCAAGTTTTACGATTTTGAGTATTATATTAACTTAAAATAGAGAAATAATAAATTTAACTCTTAAATAGTCGAAATAAGTTGGTTTTGCAATACAGTATGAATTGGACAATATAAATGGATTTAATTAGGTTTAGATTTGAATTATAATAAGAAATTCGTTTAATAAACGAAGTTTTAATGTATTAATTTTAATTTAAATAAAACGAGCCCCAGCATCGCGGTAGTTCGTAGTTTTACGATTAGAACTTCAATTGAGTATACATGATCCAATATAAGTCGGAATCCTTTGAAATGATAATCTTCTGGATCTATTAGATTTTAGTTTTCAAATAAAAGTGGAAAATCAAGATTTCATCGTTAGATTTGAGTTATGTCAAAAGCAATTTTCAGAAAATCATTGTAGAATCGTTTGTGGACCATAATGATTTATTTAATGAAATAAAAGGATTTTGAATTAATTGAATATCAATTTAACTTGAAAAATGAAAATATCGAGTTTAAAACTCAAACTAGTTTATGGTAAAGTTATGTATAATTCTATTTGAATATATACGATAATAATAATTTATTTTTATTAAATTGAATTGTTTGAAATTAATTTATATTTTATCATTTAAATTTAACACTTGAGAATAGCCATTTTGCAAATGACCTCGGATTTCAATGTAACGAATTTTATTAAATCTATAATGACTAATTATTGTAAGATTTCTAGTTTCGAGTCAATCAGAGTTATTATGTGAGCATGCGCAAAATAAATGTATATCGATTAACGATTTAATATTCAAAATAACGTTGATTTTGTAAACAGACTCGGATTTCGATGGAACAAATTTCATTGGGTCTGGAATGTCAAACTATAGCAGGATGTCCACTTTCACCGCGATTGGATTTCGAATGTGATCATACGAATAAAGAACATCACTGTGACGACCCGTACTTTCCCGGTCTCCGAAGAGAAGAGAAAGAACGGATTGTCTGAGAACACGACAAATCAAAACACAAACAGAAGAACACTTCATTTCTTATTACAACAATTTACATCAGAGTACAAGAATATATAGAGTATGAATAAATATTATACATCAGAAAAATATCAGAGATTAACAAATTACAATGCAGCGGAAAATAATACTAAACACAACAGAAAGAGATACACGGATACAGAGCTTTCCGAGTATCATTCCAACTGTAGACCAGGACCCTGTGAATATAAATCTGCAAAAGCAAAACTATTAGCTGCCCGTGTGGAAAATAGGGGCACCCAGAGTTTAGGTTAAAACAATAAACTCCAGGTCAGTCAAGTGACTGGTGTGAGAACTAAAACAGTTATTAATTTGATTTTAAAGTTAGGTAGATCAAGGGACCACGCCGTATAACAAGGAACGGGCTTACGCCCAAGAATACCAGTGCATAAAACAAATAGTGCAATGCTAAATAAAGAACAATGAAGCTATTATAAGACTCCGGTCCCATCACACAATGCGACGCAAGCCGGAGGATAGAGTTTTACCTTATAATAGCCAAACATGCTTGGTACATTTAAAACAAATCATTTTATACTATTATAAGTGTAATGTGTATAAACAACTTCAAATATAAATGTATCAATAATAGACGGCATAGTGTCCCATCCCATTATGTAGTCATACTAGGCTCTACAATCAAAACCGAAATGTCACGTATTAGAAGTTGGATTTCCGTCTATGAAACAAGGAAAGGGATCGTCCTTACCACTTCGAGAGGCTCTAGCCCATTTCTCAGGCATGTACTCAGTCAAGCCTTTAGATCGTCAGGGTCGGTCCACACGAGGTGGATTAAAATGCCTGAACAATACGTTTCCCCACCCAATAGGGCGTAAACTGGTCATATATCGACCAAACCATCCATCGCCACCGTAGTAACCGATATAACCGTGGCGCCTTGCTATCCATCATCCACATATGTAAAACGTCCGAGCTTGCAAAACCCAGACACTGCTCCTAGCAAGAAGGAAACGCATGCCCTCCCTGAAGTCCTCTCCCGTTTCTGGTTCACAACGGGGTTTGAGGCTCGCGAATTAACGCAATACACAAAGCTATGCTATATTAAAGTCGTGCTTTGATCATCAACCATAAGACTACGCTTTTCAATAGAAGCCTTGATCATTTGCATCTCAGCATGCCACACGGGTAATTCACGCTATGCAACCGATGTCTATCAATCACACAGAATGAAATCCGATGTCGAATAAACATCCATTTACATATTCATTCTGGGTCTAAACGAAACCGGAGGCACCTTATTCCTTGTCCCATATGTCCAATACAGGAGAGAGTTCCTCGCATATCCGGTCGATCTCCAAGTACATCTGGACGATCACCA
Source organism: Allium sativum (assembly GCA_030737875.1). NCBI lineage: Eukaryota > Viridiplantae > Streptophyta > Magnoliopsida > Asparagales > Amaryllidaceae > Allium > Allium sativum. The sequence continues at coordinate 457,215,659 of CM060920.1, forward strand.
CTTATTACCTTGTCTTGGGTGTATAGCCAAATCAAGACGTCAGTACTCATCCAAATGCTGTGAAGACCTCTGGTCTTCAACCACCATCATCATTGTTGACATATCGTCGAATCAGTTATTCTGAATGGGTATAAACATGTCCTTCCTGAATAACTCGCATATCTTATAAACAAGTGTTATAAAAACACAACATACACCTCGTTCCAATCCATAATATTCTTTTATTTAAATATTCTTATCCTTTGGGAAAGGTTCCCATTAATTTTATCGAAGATAAAGTATTTTAATTTATTCTTTAATCTTCCATTGGATATCAATTCAAACCAAATTAAGGTTTACCCAAACTAGTCGGGATTAGCGAACCTTATCGAAGTAATCAGCTGTTTAATTTCCCAATCCTAACCTATTTATCCCGTGGCGTAAAACTAGTAATACTCCATATCTAACACCACGATGTTAACGGTAAAATTAATTACCATTTCACATTCAAATCTAATTAAAGATTTAACTATCTCGTGGAGCAAAACTGGCGATACTCCATTCCCGACCATTTCTTGAATTTGATAATTTTAGTTATCAGATTCATCTTTCAGTCTAATTAAAGATTCATTAATACTCCATTTAGTTTTAATCTCCAATAATAATTACTTAATGATTATTCAAATTCAGGAAATAAATCCTGTCTTTAACTGGGTTAAAGAACTAATGTCATTTAAAACACAGCTCACGACAAACCCAAAATCACATTCTGTAATAACCCGGAAATCTGTGCCAATTAAAATTTTTTATTTTGGTTATTTTAATGGATTTTGATTATTTAAATGAATTATTTTAAATAATAACAATAGAAAATTTATTTTCAAAGAATTTAAAACGAATAATTTTAATTTAATTATATGACGAGCCTGAAATGGCGCTGCAGTTCGAAAATTCGATTTCGAATTTCAAATGAATGTACAGAATTCAATATAAGTCAGAGTTGAACGAAACAAGAAATATGTGAATCTGTTTGATGATATCTTTCCAACGGATGCAAGAAACTAAGATTTTGTTTTAAAAGTTGAGAGTTACATCTAGTTTAAATTCAGAAAAGTCAGTGTGGAATTTATATATATTTTAATATATATAAAGGCCTTGAAAATAGCCGTATTGCAAACGACCTCGGTTTTCGACGAAGCCAATTTTGTTGGATCCGGGATGTCAAATTATTGCTAGGTTTCAAAATTCATAATTTTCTGAATCAATATGTGAGCGTGGCGAAGTTAAACGTGTTTTGATAGTTTCAATCAATTTCGATCGACCAGAAAATGGCCATTTTTCAAATGGTCTCAGAATTTGACGAAATTAGTTTTGTTAGGGCTGTATTGATACGAAGCTAGAAATAATTCTTCGGGAATTTTTAGAGACTGTATGTAGGCCTGGAAAATTGAAAGGTGCGTTCAAATTCAATATAAAGATTTATATTTTAAATTCAACGAAAACTGATCGAAATTGCCGAATTGGCTTACGATACATATCCCATTGTGTTCGGAATGGGGGTAATTATCTGGGGGCGACAGTCGTTGGGATTCGATTGGAGTTCGGGGTGTTATACAATTAATTGATGAATTAAAATATTATTAAATTATAAAATATAATAAATATCTCCCCATGACCCGGTCAAACCCCCCCCCCCCCCCCTCTTTAATTTACTTCCTTACGTCGTTCTTCTCAGAACAAGATAAATAAAAAAAAACCCGTAGCCTCATCTCCCCCATCGCTTCTTCAGCAACCACGACCGACCCCACCAAGTCCGACCGCACCCCTCCCCTTTCCTCTGCTCCTCCCTCTCCCCTTCCTCCACATGGACCCACGACCCCAAACCCTAAATCCCCCCTAAAACCGAACCAGTGCCGCCGCCACCTGCCTAGGCAGCCACCTCGAGCCGCGAAGCACACCTCCCCCCTTCACCTCAGAAGCAGCCCCCTCTTCCAAATCTGAGCTATAAGTTTTTTTTTAATTTTAATTTTATTTTAGTTTATCAAAAATGTTTAATTTAGTTTACTCAATTAATAAAAATCTGAAAGGTATATAAAATGATTGTTGTGAAAATTGTTTTATAAAATTTAACAAAGCAAAGACGAGGTTTTCAACAAAGCAAAGACGAGGTTTTTAACAAAGCAAAGATGAGGTTTTTAACAAAGCAAAGATGAGGTTTTTAACATAGCAAAGACGAGGTTTTTGACATAGAAAAGATGTGATTTTCTCATATGAAGTAGCGAATGAAAAATTATATTTTTGAATAAGAAAGATTGAATTTTTATATACAAAAGATTTGATTTTAATTGTGAAATTAACGCAGTAAAAATATAATTTTTTAACATATACCGCGTGAAACAGATCTCATTGGAGGCACGACGAAGATTTCTACATATGAAGAGTCGTGGCGTTTGGTTTAGCTAGTTGGTGAGAACTCCTCACTTTTAATTTATTTTCTGGTTGAAAAATATACTAGGATGCAGAAGGTGTTTAATAGCACCCGACACCCGTCGTCCACAGACCATGGATGGTTTGTTTGCTGTTTTGTGAAATTTGATTGTGTGATGTGAAATGAAATAAAATATTTTATAGTGGAAAATATTTTATAGTTAAAAATATAATTTTTAACGTGTATATACAATTAATAGTTAAAAATAAATCGAACGATTTGTTTATATACACACATTTGACTGATATTGATTGGGATGATAAATTTTACACATCACCCAACTGCACAAATAAAATCTGTGTTTGATTGTTTGAAACCCAACACGGGTATTGGGACGATATATGACATACACTGTAACACCCCACGTCCATTAATGTCACTCACAAAGGGAATGCATTAACTTCCATGGAGGTTTTAAGTGAATATAGAACAGTAAAATTAGAACAAGACAGATATAAAATAGTACTTGGAAATTCAAAAACTTTATTTCATTGTAGCAGAAGTCAAAACATGTTTGATTACATCATAACACCATATTCAATGTCAAGTACAATATCTATCTTGATAAAACAAGTACATAATCCCATTACATGAATAGCCATTAAAAAGAAAGATAACAAGCTGGACTTTACTTCAGCAGTCCAAGCTTTCCAGAAGATAAGCGATCCAACTAGACTCCACTAGAACTTGGCCCAACCTGCGGACCTGAAGGGAGAAAAAGGATGGAAAAGAGGGGGTCAGACATAAAGTCTGGTGAATATGATAATTCTACAATACTATTACCAAAATAACTGGACTAAGGCATAAGCTGGAAAACAAGAAAATGTCTATGAAGAGCAGATTAAGGACATAGACAATCGCTAAAGGCAACGTTATAGGCGCTCCTAAATACTAAAGGATAAACACTATACTGCACCACACCAGTCACCCTAAAGATTCATCCCACTTAGCTTCACTTAGAAACTTTCCCAATGGCTTTACGTACCCCTAGCTGACTACATAGGTGCCGCCTGCCCCTATCTCCACTAGGTGTACCCTACTTCCCATTATTCGATCGGCTCCCTAACTCGTAGATACCCGTGCTGGCCCCACAGTGGGGTGTATCACTCCCCTAAAGTGGCAACCTGATACAACGGACATGCACGGCTTATACCTACACGATGCAACAACGTCTTACCTACCAGCCCGGGTCCACACACGCATATGAAACCCGTTGGACTTGCGTTGCCACCGCTCCCTGTTTTGGCCTCTTATAGTCAAACCCAGTATGCGTGTCCCGTCCTCGACTTGGGTCGAGCCCACAAAGATACGTTTTGGGATACTGGTTGAAATGGACCCCCACTATTTACCACAAGCATTCCACCTAAGCTTGTCCCCATTAGTCCATCCCACTTAACCCACTTAGTCATGTTCATTTACATGTGTGTTTGGTTAAGTCTAATCGTATTTCAAATGCCTCTAAAGGCAACCACCAGATTCCACATGCCACCCAAGGCACCTACTTAACCCCCATGTCCCACCTTACATGATTATCTAGTTAAGTATTTCTTAGTTCATTAAGGCCATAACCTCATAAAGACTTCTCACATTAGACTGGCATTTATGGCAGCTGGATTTGCCGGGCGGGTCCGGGCAGTCTTACACCATAAAAGAGTCTAACCTCGTGTCTTTACAACTGTTATGCTTTAGTTTGGGCCTAGGACCTCTCACATTGGGCCGACATTTGTGACTACTGGATTTGTCGGGCGGGTCCGGGCAGGTTTACATCACAAACGGGTCCAACCTCGTGTCCTAAGCATTGATTATTAATAATAATCCACTTTCCCCCAATTTTAATAATTCCCTACTTGAATTATTAATTACTTCCAATTTTTAACAATGTCCATAATTGACTCAATTATGGACATCCATTCATGGTATGCAAAATCTTACAAAATTGCACCCAATTTATTAATTCCTAATAATAACCCTACCCCACGTTTGAACGTTTATTCACAAAATATATGTTAGACTCGAATAGCCTAACTCATAGCATAAAAGAGATTATCATAATAACAACATGTATATGTGACCAAATGAATCATAATAAGGGGTGAAACTTGCATATGTCCAACTTGCATAGATTATACATGTCATGGACCTAAAGGTGTCAACTTGTTCAAAATTCACCTAATATAATCTCAATCAATTTTCATAAACTTACATATGAACATGTGTGAATCAACATCATCTAATTTTTTTACAACATGGTTTTATATGGGTACACCTAACTCAATAGGCAAATTCCCATAATCAAGTTTTATTTAATTATAGTTTCAAGTTTATGGGTACACCTAACCTAATAGGCAAATTCCCATAAACAAGATCCATTTAAATTAAAAAAAAACATAACTTTAAGCATGTTCCAACAACATCATGATTTTACAACATAATATAGCATGATTTATAACATGGCATAGTATGATAGTATAACATAGCTTGACATGATTCTCAACATAGCACGACATAGCATAAGAGAATTTACAACATAGCATGACATAGCATATATAATTTACATCATACGACAACAATATAACATAATAAGAGATCCACAATATATAGAATTTACAATTACAAATCACATCACTTTCTTGTGATCCATTCATAACTGAGTCAAATTAGTTTGTAATAGTCTTGTGAGAATCATCATACTCACCAACAAAAGAAGAGAATTAGAGAGAGAGTTCTTTGGTTTGATTTGTTTTGTTGAGTAGAATTTAGTTGTAGTAGATTAGGCTTCCTCTTCTTAGTTTGTGACGGCTACGCTGAACTCCATGGCAGCAGCATGACGGTAGCTTCTCTAATTTTATAAGTGATTTAGGTTTAGGGTCTACCCACTTATTTATAGATTTTAGAATGCATTTAGGCCATTAGATTTAACCTAGAAATAACCGCAGCCGTTCAGACAAGATGGGGTTTATCTTGTTGACTCAGCAATGAGTCAGAAGTGACTCAGCAAACACTCAGCATATTAATAAACTTCTATTCATGTCATAAATATATATATATTTTCTACAATGTACATATTAGATACATCCCCCCTTTTACACACTTATTATTGTTTTTATATACATATTAGATACATCCCCTCTCTTACACACTTATTAATATTTTTTATATTCATATTAGATACATCCCCTCTCTTACATACTTATTAATATTTTTATATTCATAATAGATACATCCCCTCTCTTACATACTTATTAATATCTTTATATTCATATTAGATACATCCCCTCTCTTACATACTTATTAATATTTTTATATTCATATTAGATACATCCCCTCTTCTACACACTTATTATTATTTTAGCAACTTTAGTGTTAATAGAAAATTCGGGGTGTTACATTCTCCCCTCCTTTTAGGATTTCGTCCCCGAAATCTTCAAGTCTGGAAGAATGTATATCCTACCATCCAAACGTCCATCTACTCATCCATCATACACAGGCATCCATTGTCCTTAAAAGACTTCTAATGCTTTATGATCATATGCAAGTGTGTGTACATGTCCTTACCTAATGCGAAATCAGGCGGTCTACTGATTCAGTTGACCTCCTTAATGCAAATTATGTAAGTGTCATGAATCCATTATGTATGCAAAAGATCCTAATTGCTTACATACTACTTCTATATGCGTGCACACCCATTCAACCGAATGCAGCATCCATATGATGGTACAACCATTATACATCCATTATACTAAATACATCCATATATATGCAATATGCAATATGAAGTGACTGAGCCGATCTAGTGCCTAAAGTGTGTGTATATATGCATCCACAAGCAACCACTAGCAAACACTTGCATCCATTTTGCATCCATCATACATAACATGTCTCAAACACATGTTTCAACCATAGGATTATCCTAACTAAAGGTCAAAGATACTAATGAGAGGACATACTAAAGATAAGATAAGCTAAGCGATAAAGGAGAAATTAAAAGACATACCCTCAAAAAGAAAAGGGTACAACGAACGCATCTTCTCTTCTGTCTCCCAAGTTGCGTTGCTCTCATCATCTCCCCATTGCACTTTAACCAGTCTGACCTCTCGATTCCTCAACTTTTTGATCTCCGACCCAAGAATGCATGTAGGAGCTCGTCTAATTGTTGCATCACGCTCTATTTCCACCTCTTTAAGCAAGCTCGGCTCTACCACCTCCGCGGTCTTGTGCAAACACTTCCTCAAATGTGATACATGGAATACGTCGTGTACTCCACTAAGTTTCTCAGGCAACTCCACCCTATATGCCATCTTCCCAATCCTGTCTTTTACAGGAAACGGCCCTACAAACCTTGGTGCTAATTTCCCCACGGACCCAAAGCGAACAACATTCTGTAACGGAGATACTTTGATAAAAACCATGTCCCCAATGTCAAACTCAAGATCTGTCCTCCTCTTATCAGCATACGATTTCTGCCTATCTTGTGCTGCTTTCATCCTCCTTCGAATCAACTCAATCTTCTCCGAGGTTTCCCTAACCATATCGGGCCCAAGTAGGACTTTATCGGTAGATTCCCACCAACATGTAGGCGAACGGCAAGGCCTTCCATAAAGAGCTTTGAAAGGTGCCCTGCCAATACTAGACTGAAAGCTATTGTTATATGCGAATTCTACTAACGGAAGGTGCTCTTCCCATGTACCCCCAAAGTCTAGGATACAAAGCCTTAAAAGATCCTCTAGAATGCGATTCACCCTCTCGGTCTTGCCGTCTGTCTGAGGATGATATGCGGTGCTCAAACATAGCTGAGTCCCTACCGCCTCTTGTAAACTCTTCCAAAATTCGCTAGTAAAGATGGGGTCACGGTCGCTTACTATACTAGAAGGAATACCGTGCAAACGAACTATCTCCTTAATGTATACAGAAGCCAACAACGGAGCAGTCCTCTTACTTTTCACGGGAATAAAATGGGCGCTTTTAGTAAGTCTATCTACTATAACCCAAATCCCCGTGTTACCCTTCCTTGATCTTGGTAATCCATCCACAAAATCCATTGAGATGCTTTCCCATTTCCATAGTGGAACTTCTAATGGGTGAAGCAACCCACCGGGTTTCTTTTGTTCTGCTTTAACTCGTTGGCACACCAAGCATCTAGCGACGTACTCGGCCACATCCTTTTTCATACCGGCCCAAAAGAAAACCCGCTTCATATCTTTGTACATCTTATCCCCGCCGGGATGAATGGTCATTTTTGAGCGATGAGCATCATCAAGAATGGCCTTCCTTAAGTCTTCGTCTTGTGGTACACAAAGTCTATTATCCCTTCGTAACCAACCCTTATCGTCTAGGGTATACCTACGAAGATGGCTTGACAACTCCCCCCCTTTGAGCTTTTCTACTATCTCAACCAACTGTGGGTCGTCTCGCTGTGCCTCACCAACCCGTCCTAGAAGTGTAGGTCTAACCTCCAAGGATGCTAACAGACCGGGTACTAAGTCAACAGAGGGTCTAAAGTCAAACATAGAGATGAATTCTAAGCTTTGTCGTTCAACAAACAACGGACTCAAGGACAACCTTTTCCTACTTAAGGCGTCTGCCACCACGTTACCCTTGCCCGGGGTATATGCTATTTCAAAATCGTAGGAGGCTAAGAATTCCATCCACCGTTGCTGCCTTAAATTCAAATCCTTCTGAGAGAATAAGTATTTTAATGATTTGTGGTCAGTGAACAGTTCGAATTTCTCACCAAGAAGATAGTGACGCCAAGACTTAAGCGCGAAAACAATTGCGGCCAGCTCTAAGTCATGCGTGGGGTAATTCTTTTCATGAACCCTCAACTGCCTTCCACAATAGGCTATTACTCTTCCCTCTTGCATGAGGACCGCGCCAAGTCCCGTCCCACAAGCATCAGTATAGATGGTAAACGGTTTATTCCCGTCTGGCAGCACTAAGACTGGGGCTGAAGTTAAGGCTCTCTTTAAACGTTGGAACGCATCATCGCAATCTTTGTCCCACGTAAAAACCAGGTTCTTCTTCGTTAACCGTGTTAATGGAGCTGATATTTTTGCGAAGTCTTTGATAAACTTCCTATAATAGCCAGCCAACCCCAAGAAACTTCTTACTTCGGTTGCATTTTTAGGGAACTTCCAATCTTGGATGGCCACCACCTTTGCGGGATCCACTGCTATCCCTTCTTTGGAAACCACGTGCCCTAAGAACCTTACTTCCTTCCTCCAGAAGTGACACTTAGAAAATTGTGCCTTAAGGTTCTGCGCTCGAAGGGTTTCCAACACTTCCCTAAGATGTAGGGAGTGCTCTTCTTTATTCTTAGAAAAGACTAAGATGTCATCCACAAAGACTACCACGAATTTGTTAAGGTATTCCCTAAACACCCTACTCATCAAATCAACAAAATATGCAGGGGCGTTTGTCAAACCAAAGGGCATCACTAGCCATTCATAGAATCCGTCAGGAGTCCTAAAAGCAGTCTTATCTATACTATCCTCAGCCAATCTCAGTTGATGAAAGCCAGTGGCTAAGTCCAACTGCGAAAACACTGAGGCGCCAACTAACTGATCAAAGAGATCGTCAATCCTCGGCAGTGGGTGTCGGTTCTTTTTAGTAAGCTTGTTTAGTTCTCTATAGTCCATACAAAGTCTAAGAGACCCATCCGCCTTTGTGGCAAAAACTACTGGAGCACCCCACTCCGATATACTACGTCTTATGAACCCCTTCTCAAGCAACTCCTTTACTTGCTTATTGAGTTCCCTCCTTTCACGAGGAGCCATGTGGCGCACTGGCAAAGATACGGGTTTAGCATTATCCACAAGATAAATTCGAAAGTCTCTCTCCCGCTTTGGAGGTAAGCCCTTCACCTCCTCAAACACATCCGGATATTCCCGGACCACTTCTACCGATCGCAGGTTCTCTACAGACGCGTCAAGCGATTAAAGATAACTTAGCATAACGGAATTTATGGGATTACAAAAGATGTCAAGAGCATTACCAAGGCGAGTCACAAGCCTAACTACTCTCCTTTCACAATCAAGTATGGCCCTATTTCTAGACAACCAATCCATTCCTAAAATTAGCCCATAGCCCGTGAAGCCCAATACATAAGCATCACATCTAAATTCAATGCTAAGTATAGAGATTTTCAAATCCAAACATATCATGGTCAAATGAGCCGAACCCCCAATTGGATTTGAAACGACCAAGGGATCCTCTACTAAACTGGTGTTCAAGTGCAGTGATTCAACTAATGATGCAGAGATAAACGAATGAGATGCGCCAGAATCGAATAAGGTACGGACAGGATGATCAAACAGAAAAACTAAGCTTTCAACAGAAATTGTTCTACCTCTTTCTTGCAGCGGTGGGGCCGCAATAGCCTGAACTTGCCCCCTTGCCTGCCCTGGTGCCATAAGAGCCTGCACCTGTCCTCCCGAGGTAGACCCTGCCCTCTGCCCCTTCTTTGGACAGTCCTTCACTAAATGTCCCGCATCTCCACAATGAAAACAACCAGTCTTCTTTTTCTTTCTACAATCTTTGCTGAGATGGCCAGGCATCCCACAATTGAAGCATTTCTTCTTCCCTTTGCCATTATTGTTTTTACCACCCTTCTTATTTTGCTGTTGGGGTTTCTTCTGATCCCCTTTCTTTTCAACTGCCTTATCCTCATGCATAAGTGCCATTTCTACTAGCTTTTCAAAGGTGGCTCCCATAGGGATGTGGGTCATAGCCAACCCTTGCAACGGTTCATTCAAGCCTCTAACGAACCTCAAAGCTTTCTTCTCTGGCGTGTTCACCAACTCCAAGCCAAACCTTGCTAACTGATTAAATTTATTGACATATTCCTTTACTGATGAGCTCCCTTGCTTTAGTGCCAGGAATTTTTCCATATTTAAGTTCTCCTCTGCCCTTGAAAGAAACTTTGCCTCAAACCTTCGTCTGAAATCCGCCCATGAATCAACTGGACGTTCCCCGTTAGTGACCTCCCACCAAAACGAGGCCTCTCCCTTCATTAACGAAGCAGCTAAACGGACTTTCCTCCCATCTTCCACTTCAAAGATATCCAACAATTCCTCAGTCTCCTTAAGCCAATCTCTGGCCTCCACAAACGTCTCAGTCCCTTGAAAAGTTTTTCCTTCCATAGCCTTGAATTCCTTGCACGTCTTTGCAAAAGTGTCAACACGAGGAGGAGGAGGAGGAATGGGTGCAACTAGGGGTGGAGGAGTATCCGCTGGGCCTGTAGTGGTGGCCCTAGCCTCCAAGTATCTCCTAAACCACCCTGGAATCGTCACACCTTCTGGGAGATTAAGATCTTCAGCCATGCTGAAACGAAAAAGGAAAGATTCAAAATGGAGAATTCGAAAGATAAAGATAAGGATGTGGCTATTTGGGATTATGTTTTTCATAAAAACTCTCTTTAAATAACATATTTTTTTATTTTTATTTTGAAAGCACTTCTTCCAAAAATACTTTAGAAAAAAAAATATTTTTCAAAAAAAAAAAAAAAAAAAATTATCTGTTCTGGTAACCTTATGCTCTGATACCACGTGTAACACCCCACGTCCATTAATGTCACTCACAAAGGGAATGCATTAACTTCCATGGAGGTTTTAAGTGAATATAGAACAGTAAAATTAGAACAAGACAGATATAAAATAGTACTTGGAAATTCAAAAACTTTATTTCATTGTAGCAGAAGTCAAAACATGTTTGATTACATCATAACACCATATTCAATGTCAAGTACAATATCTATCTTGATAAAACAAGTACATAATCCCATTACATGAATAGCCATTAAAAAGAAAGATAACAAGCTGGACTTTACTTCAGCAGTCCAAGCTTTCCAGGAGATAAGCGATCCAACTAGACTCCACTAGAACTTGGTCCAACCTGCGGACCTGAAGGGAGAAAAAGGATCGAAAAGAGGGGGTCAGACATAAAGTCTGGTGAATATGATAATTCTACAATACTATTACCAAAATAACTGGACTAAGGCATAAGCTGGAAAACAAGAAAATGTCTATGAAGAGCAGATTAAGGACATAGACAATCGCTAAAGGCAACGTTATAGGCGCTCCTAAATACTAAAGGATAAACACTATACTGCACCACACCAGTCACCCTAAAGATTCATCCCACTTAGCTTCACTTAGAAACTTTCCCAATGGCTTTACGTACCCCTAGCTGACTACATAGGTGCCGCCTGCCCCTATCTCCACTAGGTGTACCCTACTTCCCATTATTCGATCGGCTCCCTAACTCGTAGATACCCGTGCTGGCCCCACAGTGGGGTGTATCACTCCCCTAAAGTGGCAACCTGATACAACGGACATGCACGGCTTATACCTACACGATGCAACAACGTCTTACCTACCAGCCCGGGTCCACACACGCATATGAAACCCGTTGGACTTGCGTTGCCACCGCTCCCTGTTTTGGCCTCTTATAGTCAAACCCAGTATGCGTGTCCCGACCTCGACTTGGGTCGAGCCCACAAAGATACGTTTTGGGATACTGGTTGAAATGGGCCCCCACTATTTACCACAAGCATTCCACCTAAGCTTGTCCCCATTAGTCCATCCCACTTAACCCACTTAGTCATGTTCATTTACATGTGTGTTTGGTTAAGTCTAATCGTATTTCAAATGCCTCTAAAGGCAACCACCAGATTCCTCATGCCACCCAAGGCACCTACTTAACCCCCATGTCCCACCTTACATGATTATCTGGTTTAGTATTTCTTAGTTCATTAAGGCCATAATCTCATAAAGACCTCTCACATTAGACTGGCATTTATGGCAGCTGGATTTGCCGGGCGGGTCCGGGCAGTCTTACACCATAAAAGAGTCTAACCTCGTGTCTTTACAACTGTTATGCTTTAGTTTGGGCCTAGGACCTCTCACATTGGGCCGACATTTGTGACTACTGGATTTGTCGGGCGGGTCCGGGCAGGTTTACATCACAAACGGGTCCAACCTCGTGTCCTAAGCATTGATTATTAATAATAATCCACTTTCCCCCAATTTTAATAATTCCCTACTTGAATTATTAATTACTTCCAATTTTTAACAATGTCCATAATTGACTCAATTATGGACATCCATTCATGGTATGCAAAATCTTACAAAATTGCACCCAATTTATTAATTCCTAATAATAACCCTACCCCATGTTTGAACGTTTATTCGCAAAATATATGTTAGACTCGAATAGCCTAACTCATAGCATAAAAGAGATTATCATAATAACAACATGTATATGTGACCAAATGAATCATAATAAGGGGTGAAACTTGCATATGTCCAACTTGCATAGATTATACATGTCATGGACCTAAAGGTGTCAACTTGTTCAAAATTCACCTAATATAATCTCAATCAATTTTCATAAACTTACATATGAACATGTGTGAATCAACATCATCTAATTTTTTTACAACATGGTTTTATATGGGTACACCTAACTCAATAGGCAAATTCCCATAATCAAGTTTTATTTAATTATAGTTTCAAGTTTATGGGTACACCTAACCTAATAGGCAAATTCCCATAAACAAGGTCCATTTAAATTAAAAAAAACATAACTTTAAGCATGTTCCAACAACATCATGATTTTACAACATAATATAGCATGATTTATAACATGGCATAGTATGATAGTATAACATAGCTTGACATGATTCTCAACATAGCACGACATAGCATAAGAGAATTTACAACATAGCATGACATAGCATATATAATTTACATCATACGACAACAATATAACATAATAAGAGATCCACAATATATAGAATTTACAATTACAAATCACATCACTTTCTTGTGATCCATTCATAACTGAGTCAAATTAGTTTGTAATAGTCTTGTGAGAATCATCATACTCACCAACAAAAGAAGAGAATTAGAGAGAGAGAGTTCTTTGGTTTGATTTGTTTTGTTGAGTAGAATTTAGTTGTAGTAGATTAGGCTTCCTCTTCTTAGTTTGTGACGGCTACGCTGAACTCCATGGCAGCAACATGACGGTAGCTTCTCTAATTTTACAAGTGATTTAGGTTTAGGGTCTACCCACTTATTTATAGATTTTAGAATGCATTTAGGCCATTGGATTTAACCTAGAAATAACCGCAGCCGTTCAGACAAGATGGGGTTTATCTTGTTGACTCAGCAATGAGTCAGAAGTGACTCAGCAAACACTCATCATATTAATAAACTTCTATTCATGTCATAAATATATATATATATATTTTCTACAATGTACATATTAGATACATCCCCCCCCCTTTTACACACTTATTATTGTTTTTATATACATATTAGATACATCCCCTCTCTTACACACTTATTAATATTTTTTATATTCATATTAGATACATCCCCTCTCTTACATACTTATTAATATTTTTATATTCATAATAGATACATCCCCTCTCTTACATACTTATTAATATCTTTATATTCATATTAGATACATCCCCTCTCTTACATACTTATTAATATTTTTATATTCATATTAGATACATCCCCTCTTCTACACACTTATTATTATTTTAGCAACTTTAGTGTTAATAGAAAATTCGGGGTGTTACATACACTAATCCCAATAATTAGCTGTATGTCAATCGATTGATTGACAGACTGTTATAAGCATTAAATATTTATATTTGATGCTTATACAGTGCAGAACGCAGTTTGGATGATGGTTGATTGTTTGATTGTCATTGCTGTATACGTGAATAGGATGAAATCCATATAACTGAAATTATATGGTAATTGACTGTGTCTGATTCCAGTTTAGAATTATCAAATATTTTAAAATAATATTCCGTGAATATTGAAATGTGAAGCCGTGTTAAGTAGTTAAACGCCATTTTAACACGAACGGGAACTTTGTCGATTTTATTTGTTTTTAATGAATATTGAAAAGTGATTTCAATAATCGAATATTTTAGAAAAAGAATTCGAATTGAATTGAACAGAAAATGAATTCGAATTGAATTGAATAGAAAATGAATTCGAATCGAATTGAATAGAAAATGAATTCGAATTGAATTGAATAGAAAATGAATTCGAATTGAACTGAATAGAAAATGAATTCGAATTAAATTGAACAGAAAATGAAATCGAATTGAAACTGAATTGAATAGGAATTCAAATCGAATTGAAATTGAATTGAATGGAATTCAAATCGAATTGAAATTGAATTGAATCAAATTGAAATCAAATAGAAATGAATGTAAAAAGGAATTTATAAAGGAAAATTCAATTTAGATTTGAAATCGAATAAGAAGTTGAAATCGTTTTGAAAACGAATTTAAAACGATTTATAAAATAAATTTTAAAAGGAAATCGATGAAATATATATAATATTTATATTGTATATAAAATGGCCTGAATAGAACACGCCGCGCTGCGGCAGTTCGTGAATTTCGACCATTGACTTAGAATGGACATTGCGGGAGATCCGACCGTCGGATTCTCCTAAAACCGGAACCGTTGGGTTCATATCGAAAAGAGTTTTTTAAGAATATTAGAGATTTGAAATCTATTGGTTGGATTTGGAATTATGTCCAACTCAAATTTGGAAAAGGTCGCTGTAAGTGCAGTTCGATGGCCGTTGATGGAAATCGACTGTACGGGCCTTGATAAAATTATTAAAAATAGTAATAATTTGTGTAAAATCATAATAAATGATTTGGAAAGAATTGGGCTGAAAAAACTCCATATTTGAAAAGATAAAAATAAATTTTTATCGAAATGAACTAGTTTCGAACTAGAATTATAATTCTATTTATTTTTAAAATAAATAAAGTGGATTTGAAATGGTTTCAAAGGTAACCAGAATTTCCAATAATTGAATTGGAATGGATTCGAATCGAAATTATCTTTGGAATATTTCGATGTTGGATTTCATGATGAAACAGATATTGTTATAGGAATTTGAAAGATATATTATTATCGTTATTTCCAATACGATATTTGTTGGTCGTAGAATTTGAAATTGAATATAAGCCGACATATTTTCTATTCAGAGCCTTGTATTTAATATCAAATGTGATTTGGGTTTGCCGTGAATGGTGTCTTCATTAACCCTGTTCTTAAACCCAGTTGAGAAAAAGACTAAATCTTTATTATTTAGATTTAATGAAGTATACCAATTAAATAATATTTAATTGGAATTGAATTGGAATTGACTTTTGGGTTTATCGTGAACGGTGTTTTAAATAACATTTGTTCTTTAACCCGAAAATTAATGGAATGTGATTTGGGTTGTCGTGAATGGTATCTTTAATAATACTATTCTTAGACCCAACAGAGTTAAGAAAATCAGAAACTAACCAGAGATTAGCTAAGTTGAATGGTTTCCTGGGTATTGATTTGTTGTTGGTTTCGGCCTTCGGGGTTATTACTTAGTGAATTGTTCACTTGCTAATTTACGGTTAAAGGCTGATGGAAATGAAAAGTGAATTTGATAAGTAAAGTTATCAAATTCAAGAAATGATCGAGAATGGAGTACCACCAGTTTTACTCCAGGCGATAGTTAAATTTTTAATTAGATTTGAACGTGAAATGGTAATCGAATTTACCGATAACGCCGTGGTATTAGATATGAAGTATTACCAGTTTTACTTCATGGGATGAATAGGTTGGGATTGGGAAAATTAAAATAAATGATTACATCGGTAAGGTTCGTTAATCCTGACTAGTTTGAAGTGATATTCAAAGAAAGATTAAAGAATAAATTTAAAGAATTTATCTTTAATAAAATTAATGGGAACTTTTCCCTAAGAATGTGAAATTTAGATACTAACTGTAGGTTAGTGTGACGATCCCAAAATCCGAGGGGCGGTATTAAGGATAATCATTGGAATATAACACATTAATCATCATAGCAGAGTACAGATAATAGCAGAACAATAAATAGAATAATTTTACATGGATATGACAGCGGAATCACAACATGTAATAACATCAGAATAGCATAGCGTAGGATATAACTTAGTAAATAAAAGGGGAGTGATCAGTCATCATCGCCAGAGGCGGAATACATACATGCAGTGAGACATAATAAGGGTATCAGTCTACATCGCCGAAGGCGGAATACATATACATACAATAAGAAGTACGGAAAGTAAATCAGTCTGCATCGCCCGTGGCGGAATCATAATATAAGTACAGTAATGGCGGAAAATGTCAAAGTCGTCTCTGTGAAGTCAGCCTCGCCATGAGCCAAAATGCACTCTATGCAACAGTGCAGAGCCAAAAACAACCTGTCACCTATGAACTAGGCTGCCTGTGTGAAAATAAGGGCACCCGCGTTTGCAAAGTGAAACAAACAACGAGTCAGTCATGGGGACTGGTATGAGGAATCTATTTAACAGTTAACAACAGTAATAAGCAAATCATAGGACCACGCCACTTTCGCGGAACGGGTTTACTCCAGTGATTGCTAGTGCATTTAAAACAAAGTAAATTCTTTTAAAACAACGCAATGCTCTTAAAAAGAATGAAGCCATTATAAGACTCAAGTCCCATCACACAATGCAACGCAAGCCGGAGGATAGAGTTTTACCTTATAATGGCCAAATATGCTTGATACGTATAAAGCAAAATCAATTGATATTATTACTAGGGCATATATGTTTCAAAAGCGAATAGCATCATAAATATCAATCATAGGCGACATGAGTGTCCCATGCTATTATGTCGCCATATATAAGTTACAATCGAATCCGTTATCTCGTATTGGAAGTTGGATTTCCGTCATGAGTCGAGGCAAGGGGAAAGCTCCTCTCCGCTTCGAGACACTCTAGCAAATGCCTCAGGACTACACACTCTGGGTAACCCTGGATCTTCAGGGCCGGTCCTCTCTTACGTTTGAGGATTAGTTATTCCTGAACACACGTTTCCCGGTCCTTACAGACCTATAATCGAGGCGCCTCACATTCCAACAACCACATAGGTGAAAAATAGATATACATGTCAGGGCTGGTAAGTCACTGACACCACCATAGCTAGAAAGAAACGTCGTGCTCTCCCTGCAGTCCGTATCCCGTTTTTAACTCATACCGGGGTGTGAGGCTCACGAATCTACCAAATACACAAAGTTAGGTCACGCAGACCGTGCTTTGATCATCATCCACAAGACTTTGCTTTGCAACAGAAGCCTTGATCACAGCATCTTAGCATGCCACATAGGCAGTCCACTCCATACGATTGATTTCCATCGATATATAACCTCTGAGCTCATACGTCTCAGAGAAGGGCGTTAAGCAAAAGAATAAATTCTCCGCCGCCAAACAGATATATATTTAACAGAGATCAATCAGTATAGAACAAAATCCAATGTCAGACACATAGTCCATTTACAAGTCCATTCTGGGTCTGAATGAAACCGGAGGCGTCAAATTCCTCGTATATCCGTCCAATCAACACATACGTTCAGACGGCTACTACTTCCGTCCCTTTCCGGTAGCTAATCCGGTCAGGAACCTCAGCAGCGCCCATCCAACCGATATGAAGATCGTCGGTCTTGAATCGTCTTTGCATTTTCCAATTCGAATCGTTTGATAAATTATTTGAAATGAGGGTTAGCTCGGCCTTTTCAAATAATTCACGTCATTAGAATTTAAATCGATTCTTTCTGTGGTTATATTATTCGACATCCATCTTTCAGTTCTTTAGTTTTATTTTCGTGTCAAGCACATACAACCATCAAATATCAAACAATTCAAGCCCAATTGGTCTATTTGCAATCTATGTCGCTTATAATATTTTATAACGATTTTTCGCCATTTTTATTTATTTAAAAATGGCCATATTTAATTTAACGACGTTTCAGGTCGTGCCGTGGCACTGGCGCTGTTTTTCCCCTAATTTGTTTTACACATATCAGGAAATCTAACCGTTGGATTTCTACAAAGCCTATATCAGTGGGAAGATATTCCCAAAGCGAACCCAACGGTTCCAGTTTCGTGAAAATCCGACGGTCGGATCTTCCACACTAGTCGTTTGAAGTTACGGTTTCAAAATTCGAACTGCAGCGTCGTTATTCGATTCAATTCAATTTAATTTTATTTATATTTATATATAAATATAAACGATTCTGGCGCTGTTTTTCTTCAGATTTGAATTAAACATTCCGGACAATCCAACCGCTGGATTTTTACAAGGTTGGCGCCGTTGGGAAGATATTTCCAAGGCGAACCCAGCGGTTGCGGTTTCGGGAAAATTCGATGGTCGGATTTCTCGTACTAATCGTTCAAATTACGATTCCGAAACAAGAACTGCACGGCTTCGATTCCTTTTAATTTTATTTATATTTATATATATAAATATAGTTCATTCTATAATTCCAACTATAGTTCATTCTATATTTTCAACTTCGTTTTCACTTCAAATATTTCACTAACGCCTTAATATTTCGAAAAATTTCGCCATAACCTCCTTTGTACGGGGAGGGGTTTGGAAATTTATTGGGCCGTGTTAGGTACCCAATAAATCCTAAAAAGCATCCACATATTTATAGTGATATATTCTGGTGTTTACGGGGGAGCATGTATTGATAATCACTCCAGAGAATAAATTCTCGTCACCCCGTTTCCGTGTGGAAATAAATAGTCCATGTGCCGTATCTAATAACTAGAGCGACGTGATTATTGTCAACTCCAGACCCGTGTGGGGGTTTTATTAATCTGGCGATTTATCGTTATATTTTCTATAGTCCATATCAGTCATCAGTTCAACCTGTACTATATAGTCATCGCCATACAAGCCTCTCGCTCGTATGGTAAATCTTCCACCTCGTCACACAAGTTCCAATTGCTTATGTGGAATATGATGAAGTATGCCTATCGTCAAGAAGTATGCCATGTAGTGTAGTTCAAAATTAATTGTTACTATCCAATGGCGATATTTATTATTTCACACAGAATAACCAACACTCCGCATCCAATGGCATTCACAGGAGTTGATATATAAATAAAATTGCGCAGCCAACTCATCAAGGTTTACCTATTTGTCGGGCACGCAAATAATTTCTTTACTCTACAGCTAATCCATTTTTCCTGTTCAACACATGTATATATATGCAGAACAAAGCTAATAATAATATTTCTAGCAAACTATTATTTATTTCAACACGTGTGTATTTTTATCAAAGCATATACATGATAAAAGAAATATTTTTATCGTCAAAAATATTTATTCAACAGGTGAATGTTTTTAACACTTCATATTCACAATAAAGGTGTAGTTTTTATTGTCTATTCATTTTATTTTAAAATACGATAACATTCAACACATGAATTTCAAATCGACAAACGAATTGCAACTCAACACATGAATATTCTATATAGTTTGTATATATATAAAAATGTGATTTTTATCGCTAAAGCTATTTGTTTAAATTCAAATAATATTCAACACATGAATTTCAACTCAACGAATGAATTTCAACTCAACACATGGCTATATCTTTCAACATATGTAATTTATTTCGACGAATGAAAATTATTCTAACACATGTATATTTCAGAAAATTTCGGCAGCATAACGGCAGGGTAGTTAAAACCGGGACCGTCCCTAGTACGGCTCCTCGCTCTACCTTAAAACCTCGCGGTTTTTGACAATGGGGATCATGCATCTAGTTCGCACGCAGGCGGCATGTTTTATTTTCAATTCCACAATCCTATTCTAATTTGTTTCAACCACAAGAGGGTATTTTTCAACCACAAAGGTATTTTTCAACCATCAAATCAACCACAACCAGTTATTTCCAACCATTCGTCATACCATATAATATCACGTCAATCACAAGCAATAAATATCGTACATGGTCTGTGGACGAGGGGTGTATATATATACATATATATATATAATATTATAATTCACTTGCATTTCATCACAATTCAAAGCATATATGTTTCATTCAACGCTTGTATAATTTATACATCGCTAATATAACTTATACAACACATGTACATGAGGTATACAATGCGTATATAATTTACACTTCGCTTATATAATTTATACAACGCGATTTCATTCGCACAATTAGTTTAGATTCCTCACATTGGTTATTGCAGTGCTAAAAATCCTAGGAAGATCAGAAAAATCCGCGACTTCTTCTAGAATGTAGAGAGCCTTCTTGCGGTCACGGTGTCTCCTATTTCATCGAATTTCGTTAACACACTAAAAAGATATGATTTTTCAAAGTTTTGCAACACTTAAAAGTGTTATTTTCATTTCAGAAATTTAAATCAGAAGGGTTTGCAAAGCTTCAAAACTAGGTTTTGATTTTAAATCAAAACCGTACCTTGTTGCTCCGATCAGTCTACACGGCGTCGAAGGGCTACGAACCACCTTCCGATCGACGGTGGTGGCGATGAACTCGGTGGCTCCAGCGAGTCGCGGCGGCGCTCCAAAGGGGCTGACTTCCCTCTCGAAATTCTCCGCGTACGGTCGATGCTTTGAGGCGAGGCTTGGTCGGATGTAAAGAGGAGGCGGAGGCGATCAGAATCTTCAACTGGAGGAGGCGGCGAAACTGGCTGTGGCGGCGGCAAAAACGATGGGAAGCTTCGAGCTTCGTGCGTCGTTCAAATCGCCTGGCGGCTAGGGTTTTTTTCGATTTTTTTTTAAGGAAAAATTCCTATTGGTTGAAGCTATATAGGAAATTTTAAATAGTGTTTTCACAAACGGACTCGAAATCAAACCCAACGACTGTCGCCCCTAGCTAAATACCCCCATTCCGGACACAATGGGATATGTTTCGTTGGCCAATTCGACTGTTACAGTCAGTTATTTTTCAAATTAAAATATAAAACATTCGATATTTAATTTGAACGTACATTTCAATTTGCCAGGGCCACAAACTGAATCGAAAAATTCCAGGAAAATAAATCTAGCTTTGTTTTGACGATACGGTCCTAACAAAACCAGTTTCGTCGAATTCTGAGCTCGTTTGAATAACAACCATTTTTATGTCGACCCATTTTAACAGAAATTGACCAATCATATTTTCTTTTGTCCCGCTCACATACTAGCTTCAAAAATTATGAAATTTGAAACTTAGCAATAATTTGACATCCCGGACCCAACAGAAGTGGTTTCGTCGAATTCCGAGGTCATATGCAAAATATCAATTTTCAAGGGCTATATATGCTATATAGCGACCTTTCTGAAAATTCATTTGGCCATAACTTTTGATTCCCGCTATGAAACTTCGATTTTTCAGATTCGTTAGAAAGGTATTCATAAACAGATTTAAATATTTTCAGTTTCGCTAAAATCCGTTATATTTTCCACCCGGTACAGTCAGACAAAGTTTGTATTCAAAATTTCAAACAGCAATACTATACCCAATTCTTTATTTTATTGAAATATGCTATTTCAATTATTCAAATTCTTTGGTAATAACCAAATTTAAAAATTTTAAATTGGTTCTCATTTTCCGGGTTATTACAATCTCCCCCACTTAAAACTTTTCGTCCTCGAAAAGGAAATAACAGCTAAGTAGGAAATAAAATGTAAATGCAAAGTATTGTAAAGGTACCTTGCACCGGAGTTAGTCAGAGATGTCCACTCTGCATTTGGGATAGGCTTGTTCAATGCTTTCCTCAGTCTCTCAAGTACAGTCTCTAGGATCACTACTCCACTGCACTTTAACTAAATGAATCTTTTTCCTCCTTAGCTCTCTAGTTTCTTTGCCAACTATCTTTAATGGCTCTCTTCTGAGTGCTAATTCTGGAGTTATGTCTATATCCTGTTGTGCTGCTTCTTCCACAACAAGATCTGGATCATAAACATGTTTTCTGAGTTGAGACACGTGGAACACATCATGTACACCAGGCAACCAATCAGTTAATGAAACCATATATGCAAGAGTTACAATCCGTTCAAGTATAGGAAAGGGACCAATAAATCTCGGTGCTAACTTCCCAGTCTTGCCAAATCTGATTACTCCTCGCATTGGAGATACTCTTAAATAAACATAATCGCCAACGGCAAACGATAAATCCCTTCTTCTCGCATCAGCATAACTTTTCTGTCGGCTCTGTGCGGTTTTCAATCGCTTCTTAATGAAATCGACTTTATCCGATGCTTCTTGAATCATATCGGGCCCTAACACAAGCCTGTTGCCAGGTTCTACCCAACATGCGGGAGATCTGCACGGTCTACCATATAATGCTTCAAATGGAGACATTCCCAAACTTGCTTGATAGATATTGTTGTAAGAGAATTCGGCTAAATGTAAGTGATCTTCCCATGAGCCTCCAAAATTCATAACGCAAGCTCGCAGTAAATCTTCTAGAATTCTATTCACCCGCTCAGTTTGGTCGTCTGTCTGAGGGTGATAAGCGGTGCTTAGATTCAATTTGGATCCTAATTCTGTCTGGAATGCTTCCCATAATTTGCTAGTAAATAGTGGATCTCTATCACTGACTATATTGAGCGGCACTCTATGTAGTTTAACTATTTCTTTGAAGTAAATCTATGCTAAACTTTGAGCCGTTCTGTTGGATCGGACAGGTATGAAATGGGCAGTCTTCGTGAAGCGAT
Source organism: Allium sativum (assembly GCA_030737875.1). NCBI lineage: Eukaryota > Viridiplantae > Streptophyta > Magnoliopsida > Asparagales > Amaryllidaceae > Allium > Allium sativum. Next base: position 457,238,684 of record CM060920.1, read on the forward strand.
CTACGATTACCCATATACTGTCGTTTCCTTTCCTAGTTCGAGGCAGGCCATCAATGAAATCCATCGAAATTTGCTCCCACTTCCATCCTGGAAATTCTAATGGTTGTAATAGTCCAGCAAATTTCTGCTGATCGCTCTTAACTAGCTGACAAGTGGAGCATCTGCTAACATATATTGAAATATCTCTTTTCATCGCCTTCCACCAGAATGTGCACTTGATATCATTATTCATTTTGCTCACACCGGGATGGATACTTAATTTGGACTTGTGGCATTCATCAAGTACTTCCCTTCTGAGCTCAGGAATTCCAGGCACACAAATTCGCCCTCGTAATCTTAGGACCCCTTGGCTATCAAGGCTAAAATCTGAGGGTTTTCCTTCTCGGATCCGCTGGCCAATCCTTTTAATAAACTCATCGTCTTTCTGTAGAATAGTAATCTTATCTTCTAAGGAAGAAGTAATGATAAAACTGGCGATGATTTCATTCTTTCTACTGAGCGCATCTGCTACAACATTGGCTTTCCCTGGAGTGTATAGAATTTCAAAATCGTACGCTGCGAGGAATTCTAACCAACGTTGTTGTCTCAAGTTTAGATCTTTCTGAGTGAATAGATATTTCAAGGATTGATGATCGGTAAATAGTTCGAACTTCTCGCCCAATAAATAACGCCTCCATATTCTTAAAGCAAACACGATAGCTAATAACTCAAGATCATGAGTTGCATAGTTTCTTTCATGTGGCTTCAGCTGACGGCTGGCATACGCGACCACTTGGCCTTTTTGCATTAATACTGCGCCTAGCTCTCTAATAGAAGCGTCGGTCCATACAGTCAAGTCTTGGTTGCCTTCTATAATTGTCAATACTGGAGCGGTTGTCAACTTCCGTTTCAGCTCCTGGAAAGCTTCTTCACATTCGGGAGTCCATTTGAATTTCTCATGCTTCTTGGTAAGCTTTGTCAATACACCAGATATTTTTGAAAAATCCTGAACGAATTTCCGATAGTAACTAGCCAATTCAAGGAAACTTCGAACTTCAGTGGGGGTAGTAGGTTGTTTCTAGTTCTGAATCGCTGTAATTTTGCTTAGATCTACAGCAATCCCTTCTTTTGACACGACATGGCCTAGGAACTTAACTTCATCCTGCCAGAAGACACACTTAGAAAATTTAGCTTTCAAGACATTTCTCCTTAGAATTTTCAACACTTGTTCTAAATGTTTTGCATGTTCGTCTTCCGACTTGGAGTAGATTAAAATGTCATCGATGAAGACTAGAACAAATTTATTCAATACACCTCGGAACACTCTGTTCATAAGATCGACGAAGTATGCCGGAGCGTTACACAAGCCGAACGGCATTACTAACCATTCGTAGAATAAATCGGGACCCCTGAAGGCTGTCAAAGGGATACAGTCTTCGGCTATACGTAATTGGTGGAAACCGGTAGCTAGGTCCATTCTGGAGAATACTGTTGCTCCATTTAATTGATCTAGCAGATCGTCTATTCGGGGCAAGGGATATTTGTTCTTCAGTGTCTGCTTATTGAGATCTCGGTAATCAACGCAAAGTCTTAGAGTACCGTCTGATTTCGGGACAAATACCACTGCTGCTCCCCACGCTGAAAAGCTCGGTCTGATCAGACCTTTCCAAAGCAATTCTCGGGTTTGACTACCTAACTCTTCTTTTTCTTTTGGGTCCATTCTTCTAATTGGATGTACTACTGGTCGGGCATTCGGAATTAGATCTATTATGAATTCAATTTCTCTTTGCGGCGGTAAGTTTTCTACTTCTTCAAACACATCCGCATAGTTTTTAACGACCGGTATCTTTTCTAATGAAGGGGAAGTAACTTCTAAAGAAGACCAAAATTCCGTTCTATTAATTTCTGAGCCATGGCATGGTATAGTGATATGCCGAAATTTTGTTTTAACTTTGACGATTCTTTCGGCACATCTAACTTCGGCCTTATATTGTGTCAACCAGTCCAGCCCCAGTATAATATCAAATTCGGAAAGGTCCATGACAATCACTTTAAAAGAGAACTTGTAGCAAGAATAAGAGATAGGCACCCTACAGTATGAACTGAGACTAACAGAACCTCCTATCGAATTTTGAACTTTAATTGGTTCTTTTAGAATTCTTTGTTTCAATTTTAACTTGTGAACAATATTGCCAGAAATGAAGCTACGTGATGCACCAGTATCAAAAAGTATAGAAACAGGAATATTTTTAATGGTAAGGGTACCTCCCAAAACGTCGGGTTTACCTGATCCATCGGTGGTAGCTGGCGGGGTCTCCCCGTCATACACATGAGCCACTTGTGCATTCTGCTTCAGAGGACAATTCCTGCTATAGTGCCCCTTCTTATGGCAGTTGTAGCATTTGGCTGAGTCTGGATTTGCCTTAGGCTTCCTCGGGGCTTTGCACACATTAGAAAAATGACCTGGCTTCCCGCAGTTGTAGCAATTTCCTTTGGATATCTTTCCAGGTTTCTGAGTAGCGGTCGCGGTAATGCTAGACTCGGGCTGATCTGCTGAAGCCTTGCGCTTATTTCCAGCTTGGATTTTGGCGTGGTCTTGGCTGGCGTGCCTTTCATCCATATCTTCATAGTTGCAAGCCATTTCTACCAATTCTGAGAAGGAGAGTTTGATGTTGCTCATAGCTCTGTCATGGTACTTGCGCTTTAGCCCAAATATGAATCTCTTGTTCTTTGCTTTGTTAGTCATAATAAGCTCTGGAGCATAGCGGGACAACTGGGTGAATTTATTCAGGTAATCTTGAATAGAGAGATCTCCTTGCTGGAGATTAGCAAACTGCTCTCGCATCCTCTCTAAAGCCTGTTCAGGTACAAACTTCTCATTGAACATGGTTTTGAATTGCTCCCAGGTTCTGACAGTACCTGTTGCATCCTCTGAGGTAATGGCATCCCACCACAGCTCTGCTTCCTCCTGTAGGAGCCAAATACCTAGTCGTGCTTTGTTGTTGGTTCCCATACCCATGCCTTCAAAGATTTTCTCACAGGTCTTCAACCAAGCTATAGCCTCGGTCACTGTACCAGTGCCAGAAAAGGGTTTTCCCCCAAGGTTCCTATACCTCTTCGCTACTCTGTCTAGCTCGAAGTCCTCGTGTGCTGGTGGCTGAACAATAGGGCCTTCCACAACTACGGGGATATTCCCCCGTCCTCCTGCTGCTCCTGCTCGGCCTCCACGGCCTCCTCTAGCTGCTGCTGCTCGTGTAGCCATCTAAGAGTACTGTATAAGCAAGAAAAGAGTCAAGCTCACAGATTTGATAATTTTCATATTTGATAAAGTAGGGGAACATAAGGAAAGGAAATGATGTACTGATCGAATTGTTTTGCTAATCTGCTTAGCTCATTCTAGGACATTGCTAATCCTATCTCTAATGAGCTACTCGCATTAGAACACTACTGATTCTATTCTGACGAGGTGTTTAATGTGTTAGATCCCGGAGCTAAGATTAACCAAAGCTCTGATACCAACTGTGACGATCCCAAAATCCGAGGGGCGGTATTAAGGATAATCATTGGAATATAACACATTAATCATCATAGCAGAGTACAGATAATAACAGAACAATAAATAGAATAATTTTACATGGATATGACAGCGGAATCACAACATGTAATAACATCAGAATAGCATAGCGTAGGATATAACTTAGTAAATAAAAGGGGAGTGATCAGTCATCATCGCCAGAGGCGGAATACATACATGCAGTGAGACATAATAAGGGTATCAGTCTACATCGCCGAAGGCGGAATACATATACATACAATAAGAAGTACGGAAAGTAAATCAGTCTGCATCGCCCGTGGCGGAATCATAATATAAGTACAGTAATGGCGGAAAATGTCAAAGTCGTCTCTGTGAAGTCAGCCTCGCCATGAGCCAAAATGCACTCTATGCAACAGTGCAGAGCCAAAAACAACCTATCACCTGTGAACTAGGCTGCCCATGTGAAAATAAGGGCACCCGCGTTTGCAAAGTGAAACAAACAACGAGTCAGTCATGGGGACTGGTATGATGAATCTATTTAACAGTTAACAACAGTAATAAGCAAATCATAGGACCACGCCACTTTCGCGGAACGGGTTTACTCCAGTGATTGCTAGTGCATTTAAAACAAAGTAAATTCTTTTAAAACAACGCAATGCTCTTAAAAAGAATGAAGCCATTATAAGACTCAAGTCCCATCACACAATGCAACGCAAGCCGGAGGATAGAGTTTTACCTTATAATGGCCAAATATGCTTGATACGTATAAAGCAAAATCAATTGATATTATTACTAGGGCATATATGTTTCAAAAGCGAATAGCATCATAAATATCAATCATAGGCGACATGAGTGTCCCATGCCACTATGTCGCCATATATAAGTTACAATCGAATCCGTTATCTCGTATTGGAAGTTGGATTTCCGTCATGAGTCAAGGCAAGGGGCAAGCTCCTCTCCGCTTCGAGACACTCTAGCAAATGCCTCAGGATGTAACAACCCGAAAATCTGGGCCAGTTTAAAATTTTTGTTTTGGCAATTTTAGCGAATTTTGAATATTTAAAATAGATTATTTTAAATAATATCGACGAGAAATTTATTTTGAATATAATAGAACGTATATATTATATACGCGTCGTCGTTAGAATATAAATATTTATATATAATTATAAATAGAATTGAAAATGGCGCGGTAGTTCGATAATTCGATTTCAAACTTCGATTGAATGTACCGGGTGCAAAACAATCCGGATTTTAGTGAAACCAAAAACATTGGGATCCATTCGTGAATATCTTTCCAACGATTCGATTCGAATTCGTTTTCAATATAATTCAAATTCTCTTTCAATTCAATTCAATTCAAATTGGTTTTCTATTCAATTCAAATTCATTTCGTTTTCTATTCAATTCAAATCAAATTTCATTTCAAAATATTCGATTTAGAAATCACCTTTCAATATTCGTCCGAAAAATCAAGATTTCATAGCGGGAATCAAAAGATATGTCCAGTTGAAAATTCTGAATAGTCGCTATGGAATTCAGGCCCTTAAAAATGGGAATTTTGCAAACGACCTCGGATTTCGACGAAACCAGTTTTGTTGGATCCGTGATGTAAAATTATTGCTAGGTTTCAAATTTCGTAATTTTTCGAATCAATATGTGGGCGCGGCAAAAGAAAACGCGTTTGACCAGTTTCAGTTGATTTTAATCGACTGGAAAATGGCCATTATTCTAACGGTCTCAGAATTCGACGAAACTAGTTTTGTTAGGACCGTATCGTTAATGCGAAGCTAGAAAATATTTTTCGAGAATTTTTAGAGCTAGTATGTGACCCCGGTAATTTGAAATGTACGTTTAAAATTCAATATAATGATTTAAATGTAAATTTAACGGAAACTGATAGAAACGATCAAATCAGCTTGCGATACATATCCCATTGTGTTCGGAATGGGGGTAAAACGCTATGGACGACAGGCAGTGGGTTTGACTTCGGCTTCGAAATAAAAAGTTACATTTTTTTTAAGAGGAATTAAAATAAAATATAAATAATTATATTTACATATGCCCCCCCCCCCCCCCGATTTCATTTCGAGCAGAAAAAAACCCGCTCCCAATCCAAATCACGCCACCGCGATTCCCCATGCCCCGCCACCGCGAGCGACGACGCCGCCCTTCCCCACGGCCACCACCTCCTCCGGCGCAGTCTTCTCCCCTAGCAGCCGACGCTCCAGCCAAGCCTCCTTCTCCGTTCTGAAACCCTAACACCCATCGCCCGATGGCCCACCGAACCCGAAGGCGCTGCCCCCCCCCCCCTTGCTCCACCATCTGCGACGGCGAGCAGCCCCCCTCCTCGATTCCCGCGACGAGCAGTCCTCCACACCCCAAACACCGAAAAAAAACAGTAAGATTCTTTCTTTATTTCTTTATTTATTTTTCTTTTCTATTTTTATATATATATATATTTTTCTTCTCTGTTTTTACATAGAGTAAATTTCGAATTTTTGTATGTAGATTTAAAATAAAGATTAGATTTTTGGATATGATAAAAATACGATTTTTATATTGTTTACACCGAAATAAAGATATGGTTTTTATCATATGAATAACAACTACAAGATTTGATTTTATTAGGATTTTTAATTATGAAAAGAACGGATTTTTATAATATAGGAAGCTATGATTTTTAAAGGGATAAAGTTTGAATTTTTATATAGAGGAAGGCGATGTTTTTATATAGAGGAAGACGATGTTCTTATAAAGAGGAAAACGATAATTTTATAAAGAGGAAAACGATAATTTTATAAAGAGAAAAACGATATTTTTATATCATAGCAAAGAAACGATTTTTAATAAGGTAAAGATAGGATTTTTAACACTGTAAAAATATATTCTTTTCATATTGAATAGCGTAGTAAAAATACGATTTTTCTATATTGAAAAGTGACGTAAAAATACGATTTCTATTATGAGGTTAGCTCAATAAAAATTCTATTTTTACAATATGAGGTAGCGATGAAATTTCTATTTTTACCGATATGAAGTAACGAACTAAAAAGATGATTTTTATATATGTAGTGAATACGGACAGCGAAAGCGACAAAAGGAAGAACGATGAAGATTTCTATCAATGAAGTGCCGTGGAGCTAGGATAGCTATCTGTGAGAATTCCTCACCTTTCAATTTCATTTTCTAGTTATATTTATATACTAGGATGCAGACGGTGCTTAGTAGCACCTGACACAATCGTCCACAGACCATGGACTTGTTTGTTTGGTTGCATAGATTAGTTTGATGATTTGATTTGAATTTGGTTGTTTGGTGAATATGATTGATGTGTGAATGGCGTGGGCCTTCACTAGACCGGGGATAAGGCTAGGCCTCGTCCCGTTTCTAGTATCGTGCCGTTATGCCGCCGAAATTTTCTAAAATATGTTAGAAAAATAAAATATCATTTTATTTAAAGAATGAACTGAATAGAAATTCATATGTTGGAGTAAAATGTTTTGTCGTTAAAAATATAATTTTTAACGTGAATGTGAATAAATAAATATTCATTTACAAACCAGACGGTTTGTTTATGTACACCTATTTGAATGACATTGATTGGGACGATAAATTTTACACATCGCCCAACTGCACAACTAAAATCTGTGTTTGATGGTTTGAAACCCCACACGGGTGTTGGGATGAAATTTGAAGTTCACTCATCCTGATTGATTAAATATGTCGATCGATTGATTGACAGGCTGTTATAAGCGTTAAATATCTATATTTGATGCTTATACAGTGTAGTGCACTTTGGTTGATGGTTGATTATTTTTCAATGCTATTATATGCGTGTGATGTATGGAAATCCATATAATTAATTTTATATGGTGATTGATTGGGCCTCATTCCAATTTAGAAAATAAAGAATATTACAACATAAAGGTTCATGTGTTGACAGTACTCATCCATTGAGATTGGTCATGTGTTGAACGAAATATTTTGATAATAACAACTATTTTGAAAAAGAAATATTTGAAATAGAATATTTGAAAATAGAAACCTATGAAGCCGTGTTGATTAGATTGACGCCATTTTGACGAAAACGATATTTATATCGATTTTATTCATTTCGAAATGAATTGAATTGAAAACGATTTCGAAATGAATTGAATTGAAAACGATTTCGAAATGAATTGAATTGAAAACGATTTCGAAATGAATTGAATTGAAAACGATTTCGAAATGAATTGAATTGAAAACGATTTCGAAATGAATTGAATTGAAATCGACGATATATATATTATATATATAATATAATGGCCTGAATAGAACGCGCCGCGCCGCGGCAGTTCGCGAATTTCGACCATTTATTTCAAACAGACATTACGGGAAATCCGACTGTCGGATTCTCCTAAAACCGGAACCGTTGGGTTCGTATCGAAAAGAGCTTTCTAACGAATATTAGAAATTAGAAATCTAACGGTTGGATTTGGAGTTACGTCCAAATCAAATTTGAAAAAGGTCGCTGTAAATGCAGTTCGATGACCATTGATGGAAATCGACTGTACGGGCCTTGATAAAATTAGTAAAAATAGTAATAATTTGTGTAAAATCATAAGAAATGATTTAGAAAGAATTGGGATGAAAAACTCCATATTTGAAAAGATAAAAATAGATTTTTATCGAAATGAACTAGTTTTGAACTAGAATTACAATTCTATTTATTTTTAAATAAATAAATTGAATTTGAAATGGTTTTGAAAATAACTAGAATTTCCAATGATTGCATTGGAATGGATTTGAATCGAAATTGCCTTCGGAATATTTCGATGTTGGATTTCGTGATGATACAGATATTGTTATGGGAATTTGAAAGATATATATATATATCATTATTTCTAATGCGATATTTGTTAGTCGTAGAATTTGATATTGAATATAAGCCGGTATATTTTCTATTCAGAGCCTTATATTGAATACCAAATGTGATTTTGGTTTGTCGTGAATGGTGTCTTCACTAACACTGTTCTTGAATCCAGTTGAGAAAAGATTAAATCTTTTTATTTAGATTTAATGAAGTGTAACAATTCAACAATATTTAATTGGAATTGAATTGATATTGATATTGGGTTTATCGTGAACAGTGTTTTAAATAACACTTGTTCTTTAACCCGATAATTAATGGAATGATTTTTGGGTTTATGGTGAACAGTGTTTTAAATAACACTCGTTCTTTAACCCGATAATTAATGAATGTGATTTTGGGGTTTATCGTGAACCGTGTTTTAAATGACACTGATTCTTTAACCCAGTCGAAGATTAAAACTAAGTGGAGTTTTAATGAATCTTTAATTAGATTGAAATGATCGAAAATGGAGTATCACCAGTTTTGCTCCAGGCGATAGTTAAATCTTTAATTAGATTTGAACGTGGAATGGTAATTGAATTTACCGATAACACCGTGGTGTTAGATATGAAGTATTACCAGTTTTACTTCATGGGATGAATAGGTTGGGATTGGGAAATTAAAACAAATGATTACTTTCGTTAATCCCGACTAGTTTGAATTGATATTCAAAAATAGATTAAAGAATAAATTCAAGAAATTTATCTTGGATAAAATTAATGGGAACCTTTCCCTATGAATGTGAAATTTAGAAACTAACTGTCGGTTAGCTAAGCAGAATGGTTTTCTGGATATTGATCTGATGTTGGTTTCGGCCTTCGGGGTTAATATTTGGGGAATTATTCTCTTAATTAATTTACGGTTAGTGACTGAAGAATTGGAATGAGGCGTATGTTGTGTTTGTGTAACACTTATTTAAAATATGCGCGAGTTATTCGGAAAGACCGGGTTATCCCATTCTGAATAACTGATACGACGATAAGTCGAAGATGAAGACGATGGTCGAAGACCGGAGGTCTTCACGTCGTTTGGGTGATTACTGATGATCTTGATTGGGCTGTACACCCAAGAAGATGGAAACAGTTAGTGATCGTCCAGACGTACTTGGAGATCGATGGATATGCGGGGTACTAGGTGCCTCCGGTTTCGTTCAGACCCAGAATGGACTTGTAAATGGACTGTGTGTCTGACATTGGATTTTAGTCCGTGTGATTGATCTCTATTAAATATATATCTGTTTGGCGGCGGAGAATTTATTCTCTTGCTTAACGCCCTTCTCTGAGACGTACGAGCTCAGGGGTTATATATTGATGGATATCAATCGCATGGAGTGAATTGCCTGTGTGGCATGCCTAAGTGGCAAAAGATCAAGGCTTCTGTTGAAAAGCAAAGTCTTGTGGTGATGATCAAAGCAAGGCCTTTGTGGCGTAGCTTTGTGTAACGTTTACTTCGCGAGTTTCACACCCGGTATGAACCAGAAACGGGAGACGGACCTCAGGGAGGGCATGCGTTTCCTTCTAGCTAAAAAGTGGCATCAGTGGTTTTACACGCCCTGACGAGTTTGACTTATGTGGTTGTTGCTGTTGCGAGGCGCCTCGGTTTGATCGGACGATCCGGGTCCGACGGAGTCATTCATTGGCTCATTTACGCCCCAAAAGGCGGGGAAACGTAGTGTTCAGGCATAATAATCCACATCGGTGGACCGGCCCTGTCGCTCCATGGGGCAGTTGCGGCTGTTCCTGAGACATGGGCTAGATTGTCTCGAATCGGTTGAGGACTATCTTTTGCCTCGGTTCATAGACGGAAATCCAATTTCCAAATACGTCACATTTGTGGTTTTAATTGTAAAACTAGTACGGCGACATGATATATGGTACCCATGCCGCCTATGATTGATACTTATGATTTGAAGTTGTTTTATACACTATGCACTTATATTAGTATCAAACGATTTGTTTTAACCGTATCAAGCATTCTTTGGCTGTTATAAGGGAAAACCCTATCCTCGGCTGCGTTGCATTGTGTGATGGGACCTGGGTCTTATAACAACTTCATTTTTCTTTATTTAGCATTGCGCTGTTTGTTTTATGCACTGGTATTCTTGGGAGGAAACCCGTTCCGTGTTATACGGCGTGGTCCCTTGATTTACCTAACTTTTAAAATAAAGAATAATAACTGTTTTAGTTCTCACACCAGTCACATGACTGACCTGGAGTTTATTGTTTTAACCTAAACTCTGGGTGCCCTTATTTTGACACGGGCAGCTAGTAGTTTTGGTTTTGCAGATTTATATTCACAGGATCCTGGTTTACAGCTGGAACGGTATCCGGAAAGCTTTGTATCCGTATATCTCCTACTAGTTGTGTATTGTATTATTTTCCGCTGCTATGTATTTAAATGTAATTTAAATCTCTGATATTTCTGTGTAATATTCGTTTATACTCTGTATATTCTTGTAATCTGATGCATTGTTTTAATATGCAATGAAATGTTCTTTCGTATGCGTTCTGTTTTGTCCTGTTCTCAAACGATAGGGCGTTTCGAACGGCCTGGATCGGTTTAGCGACTGGTTCGGACCGAGCGAAATTCCTTCTCGTCACAGTTGGTATCGTAGCTTTGGTTTACAAAGCTAGAGAACAAGACACATTAGAACCATACGAAAGAATTCATCAGATATTGGATTAGCAATATCCAATGGGAATGACTCGTTAGAGATAGGATCAGTAGTATCCTAGAACGAGTGTGAAGAGTATATTTTTCAAATGAAAACAAAATTTGTTTTGAAAATTTAAATCAACTATTCGTATTTGATTATTTATTTTAATGAATTTGGACAATCCAGTATATATAGATTTTGCGTATACGTCTGATCCGCGTGTATTCGAAGTTTTAATATACTGGATAGATATAGAATCATACTCTAGTGGCCCGAAGGTGATTCTGATGATTGACTAGTCGTCATTAGTATTCATGTTCGAGTAACGAAGGTGTGATATCTATATATTTCCATTAGACTGGTGTGAGAACCAAAACTAATATAGTTAGAACACATTGTTGTGAATTGGCATCAAAAACAAGATTTTCTCTATATATATCAAAGTTATCAAATTTGAAACGTTAATCCACTAATTGATTGATGTTTGTGTTGTTTGTTTATTTGTTTGATAATTTTGAAACATTATGCCCAATTGAATCAAATATTGAACTATATTGAAAATTGGTTGCATTTGCTTGCATACACATATACTTACATTGAACAGGTCATAGCAAGGAGGCTAGAGCAGAGAATAAAATTTGTTTGCCCGACAAATAGGTACATGTTTACTACATAATTTACTGTTTTGTTTGGGTGATGATGATTTTATGAGCCTATTGGCTTTTTCTTTTTCTTTTTGAGATCTGAAGGACCGGGGAAGCTATTTGAAAATCCCCGATGCTCCCGGTGCAGGGGAGGTTATGGCGAAATTTTTCGAAAATTTAGGGTGTTAGCCAAATTTTTGAAATTTTGAAAATTCTCAAAAACTGAAAAGTTGGAGAATGGAAGCCAGATCGAACGTAGAGTTGATTAATCAAACCACTTTCGACTTTGTTCCTTTTCGGGGACGAAAAGTTTTAAGTGGGGGAGATTGTAACAACCCGAAAATCTGGGCCAGTTTAAAATTTTTGTTTTGGCAATTTTAGCGAATTTTGAATATTTAAAATAGATTATTTTAAATAATATCGACGAGAAATTTATTTTGAATATAATAGAACGTATATATTATATACGCGTCGTCGTTAGAATATAAATATTTATATATAATTATAAATAGAATTGAAAATGGCGCGGTAGTTCGATAATTCGATTTCAAACTTCGATTGAATGTACCGGGTGCAAAACAATCCGGATTTTAGTGAAACCAAAAACATTGGGATCCATTCGTGAATATCTTTCCAACGAATCCGAAAAATCAAGATTTCATAGCGGGAATCAAAAGATATGTCCAGTTGAAAATTCTGAATAGTCGCTATGGAATTCAGGCCCTTAAAAATGGGAATTTTGCAAACGACCTCGGATTTCGACGAAACCAGTTTTGTTGGATCCGTGATGTAAAATTATTGCTAGGTTTCAAATTTCATAATTTTTCGAATCAATATGTGGGCGCGGCAAAAGAAAACGCGTTTGACCAGGTTTAGTTGATTTTAATCGACTGGAAAATGGCCATTTTTCTAACGGTCTCAGAATTCGATGAAACTAGTTTTGTTAGGACCGTATCGTCAATGCGAAGCTAGAAAATATTTGTCGAGAATTTTTAGAGCTAGTATGTGACCCCGGTAATTTGAAATGTACGTTTAAAATTCAATATAATGATTTAAATGTAAATTTAACGGAAACTGATAGAAACGATCAAATCAGCTTGCGATACATATCCCATTGTGTTCGGAATGGGGGTAAAACGCTGTGGACGACAGGCGGTGGGTTTGACTTCGGCTTCGAAATAAAAAGTTACTTTTTTTTAAGAGGAATTAAAATAAAATATAAATAATTATATTTACATATACCCCCCCCCCCCCCCGATTTCATTTCGAGCAGAAAAAAACCCGCTCCCAATCCAAATCGCGCCACCGCGATTCCCCATGCCCCGCCACCGCGAGCGACGACGCCGCCCTTCCCCACGGCCACCACCTCCTCCGGCGCAGTCTTCTCCCCTAGCAGCCGGCGCTCCAGCCAAGCCTCCTTCTCTGTTCTGAAACCCTAACACCCATCGCTCGATGGCCCACCGAACCCGAAGGCGCTGCCCCCCCTTGCTCCACCATCTGCGACGGCGAGCAGCCCCCCCCCCTCCTCGATTCCCGCGACGAGCAGTCCTCCACACCCCAAACACCAAAAAAAAACGGTAAGTTTCATTATTTATTTATTTATTTATTTTTCTTTTCTATTTTATATATATATATATATTTCTTTTCTGTTTTTACATAGAGTAAATTTCGAATTTTTGTATGTAGATTTAAAATAAAGATTAGATTTTTGGATATGATAAAAATACGATTTTTATATTGTTTACATCAAAATAAAGATATGGTTTTTATCATATGAATAACAACTACAAGATTTGATTTTATTAGGATTTTTAATTATGAAAAGAACGGATTTTTATAATATAGGAAGCTATGATTTTTAAAGGGATAAAGTTTGAATTTTTATATAGAGGAAGACGATGTTTTTATATAGAGGAAGACGATGTTCTTATAAAGAGGAAAACGATAATTTTATAAAGAGGAAAACGATAATTTTATAAAGAGAAAAACGATATTTTTATATCATAGCAAAGAAACGATTTTTAATAAGGTAAAGATAGGATTTTTAACACTGTAAAAATATATTCTTTTCATATTGAATAGCGTAGTAAAAATACAATTTTTCTATATTGAAAAGTGAAGTAAAAATACGATTTCTATTATGAGGTTAGCTCAATAAAAATTCTATTTTTACAATATGAGGTAGCGATGAAATTTCTATTTTTACCGATATGAAGTAACGAACTAAAAAGATGATTTTTATATATGTAGTGAATACAGACAGCGAAAGCGACAAAAGGAAGAACGATGAAGATTTCTATCAATGAAGTGCCGTGGAGCTAGGATAGCTATCTGTGAGAATTCCTCACCTTTCAATTTCATTTTCTAGTTATATTTATATACTAGGATGCAGACGGTGCTTAGTAGCACCCGACACAATCGTCCACAGACCATGGACTTGTTTGTTTGGTTGCATAGATTAATTTGATGATTTGATTTGAATTTGGTTGTTTGGTGAATATGATTGATGTGTGAATGGCGTGGGCCTTCACTAGACCGGGGATAAGGCTAGGCCTCGCCCCGTTTCTAGTATCGTGCCGTTATGCCGCCGAAATTTTCTAAAATATGTTAGAAAAATAAAATATCATTTTATTTAAAGAATGAACTGAATAGAAATTCATATGTTGGAGTAAAATGTTTTGTCATTAAAAATATAATTTTTAACGTGAATGTGAATAAATAAATATTCATTTACAAACCAGACGGTTTGTTTATGTACACCTATTTGAATGACATTGATTGGGACGATAAATTTTACACATCGCCCAACTGCACAACTAAAATCTGTGTTTGATGGTTTGAAACCCCACACGGGTGTTGGGATGAAATTTGAAGTTCACTCATCCTGATTGATTAAATATGTCGATCGATTGATTGACAGGCTGTTATAAGCGTTAAATATCTATATTTGATGCTTATACAGTGTAGTGCACTTTGGTTGATGGTTGATTATTTTTCAATGCTATTATATGCGTGTGATGTATGGAAATCCATATAATTAATTTTATATGGTGATTGATTGGGCCTCATTCCAATTTAGAAAATAAAGAATATTACAACATAAAGGTTCATGTGTTGACAGTACTCATCCATTGAGATTGGTCATGTGTTGAACGAAATATTTTGATAATAACAACTATTTTGAAAAAGAAATATTTGAAATAGAATATTTGAAAATAGAAACCTATGAAGCCGTGTTGATAAGATTGACGCCATTTTGACGAAAACGATATTTATATCGATTTTATTCATTTCGAAATGAATTGAATTGAAAACGATTTCGAAATGAATTGAATTGAAAACGATTTCGAAATGAATTGAATTGAAAACGATTTCGAAATGAATTGAATTGAAAACGATTTCGAAATGAATTGAATTGAAAACGATTTCGAAATGAATTGAATTGAAATCGACGATATATATATTATATATATAATATAATGGCCTGAATAGAACGCGCCGCGCCGCGGCAGTTCGCGAATTTCGACCATTTATTTCAAACAGACATTACGGGAAATCCGACCGTCGGATTCTCCTAAAACCGGAACCGTTGGGTTCGTATCGAAAAGAGCTTTCTAACGAATATTAGAAATTAGAAATCTAACGGTTGGATTTGGAGTTACGTCCAAATCAAATTTGAAAAAGGTCGCTGTAAGTGCAGTTCGATGACCATTGATGGAAATCGACTGTACGGGCCTTGATAAAATTAGTAAAAATAGTAATAATTTGTGTAAAATCATAAGAAATGATTTAGAAAGAATTGGGATGAAAAACTCCATATTTGAAAAGATAAAAATAGATTTTTATCGAAATGAACTAGTTTTGAACTAGAATTCCAATTCTATTTATTTTTAAATAAATAAATTGAATTTGAAATGGTTTTGAAAATAACCAGAATTTCCAATGATTGCATTGGAATGGATTTGAATCGAAATTGCCTTCGGAATATTTCGATGTTGGATTTCGTGATGATACAGATATTGTTATGGGAATTTGAAAGATATATATATATATCGTTATTTCCAATGCGATATTTGTTAGTCGTAGAATTTGATATTGAATATAAGCCGGTATATTTTCTATTCAGAGCCTTATATTGAATACCAAATGGGATTTGGGTTTGTCGTGAATGGTGTCTTCACTAACACTGTTCTTGAACCCAGTTGAGAAAAGATTAAATCTTTTTATTTAGATTTAATGAAGTGTACCAATTCAACAATATTTAATTGGAATTGAATTGATATTGATATTGGGTTTATCGTGAACAGTGTTTTAAATAACACTTGTTCTTTAACCCGATAATTAATGGAATGATTTTTGGGTTTATCGTGAACAGTGTTTTAAATAACACTCGTTCTTTAACCCGATAATTAATGAATGTGATTTTGGGGTTTATCGTGAACCGTGTTTTAAATGACACTGATTCTTTAACCCAGTCGAAGATTAAAACTAAGTGGAGTTTTAATGAATCTTTAATTAGATTGAAATGATCAAAAATGGAGTATCACCAGTTTTGCTCCAGGCGATAGTTAAATCTTTAATTAGATTTGAACGTGGAATGGTAATTGAATTTACCGATAACACCGTGGTGTTAGATATGAAGTATTACCAGTTTTACTTCATGGGATGAATAGGTTGGGATTGGGAAATTAAAACAAATGATTACTTCGGTAAGGTTCGTTAATCCCGACTAGTTTGAATTGATATTCAAAAATAGATTAAAGAATAAATTCAAGAAATTTATCTTGGATAAAATTAATGGGAACCTTTCCCTATGAATGTGAAATTTAGAAACTAACTGTCGGTTAGCTAAGCAGAATGGTTTTCTGGATATTGATCTGATGTTGGTTTCGGCCTTCGGGGTTAATATTTGGGGAATTATTCTCTTAATTAATTTACAGTTAGTGACTGATGAATTGGAATGAGGCGTATGTTGTGTTTGTGTAACACTTATTTAAAATATGCACGAGTTATTCGGAAAGACCGGGTTATCCCATTCTGAATAACTGATACGACGATAAGTCGAAGATGAAGACGATGGTCGAAGACCGGAGGTCTTCACGTCGTTTGGGTGATTACTGATGATCTTGATTGGGTTGTACACCCAAGAAGATGGAAACAGTTAGTGATCGTCCAGACGTACTTGGAGATCGATGGATATGCGGGGTACTAGGTGCCTCCGGTTTCGTTCAGACCCAGAACGAACTTGTAAATGGACTGTGTGTCTGACATTGGATTTTAGTCCGTGTGATTGATCTCTATTAAATATATATCTGTTTGGCGGCGGAGAATTTATTCTCTTGCTTAACGCCCTTCTCTGAGACGTACGAGCTCAGGGGTTATATATTGATGGATATCAATCGCATGGAGTGAATTGCCTGTGTGGCATGCCTAAGTGGCAAAAGATCAAGGCTTCTGTTGAAAAGCAAAGTCTTGTGGTGATGATCAAAGCAAGGCCTTTGTGGCGTAGCTTTGTGTAACGTTTACTTCGCGAGTTTTACACCCGGTATGAACCAGAAACGGGAGACGGACCTCAGGGAGGGCATGTGTTTCCTTCTAGCTAAAAAGTGGCGTCAGTGGTTTTACACGCCCTGACGAGTTTGACTTATGTGGTTGTTGCTGTTGTGAGGCGCCTCGGTTTGATCGGACGATCCGGGTCCGATAGAGTCATTCGTTGGCTCATTTACGCCCCAAAGGGCGGGGAAACGTAGTGTTCAGGCATAATAATCCACATCGGTGGACCGGCCCTGTCGCTCCATGGGGCAGTTGCGGTTGTTCCTGAGACATGGGCTAGATTGTCTCGAATCGGTTGAGGACTATCTTTTGCCTCGGTTCATAGACGGAAATCCAATTTCCAAATACGTGACATTTGCGGTTTTAATTGTAAAACTAGTATGGCGACATGATATATGGTACCCATGCCGCCTATGATTGATACTTATGATTTGAAGTTGTTTTATACACTATGCACTTATATTAGTATCAAACGATTTGTTTTAACCGTATCAAGCATTCTTTGGCTGTTATAAGGGAAAACCCTATCCTCGGCTGCGTTGCATTGTGTGATGGGACCTGGGTCTTATAACAGCTTCATTTTTCTTTATTTAGCATTGCGCTGTTTGTTTTATGCACTGGTATTCTTGGGAGGAAACCCGTTCCGTGTTATACGGCGTGGTCCCTTGATTTACCTAACTTTTAAAATAAAGAATAATAACTGTTTTAGTTCTCACACCAGTCACATGACTGACCTGGAGTTTATTGTTTTAACCTAAACTCTGGGTGCCCTTATTTTGACACGGGCAGCTAGTAGTTTTGGTTTTGCAGATTTATATTCACAGGATCCTGGTTTACAGCTGGAACGGTATCCGGAAAGCTTTGTATCCGTATATCTCCTTCTAGTTGTGTATTGTATTATTTTCCGCTGCTATGTATTTAAATGTAATTTAAATCTCTGATATTTCTGTGTAATATTCGTTTATACTCTGTATATTCTTGTAATCTGATGCATTGTTTTAATATGCAATGAAATGTTCTTTCGTATGCGTTCTGTTTTGTCCTGTTCTCAAACGATAGGGCGTTTCGAACGGCCTGGATCGGTTTAGCGACTGGTTCGGACCGAGAGAAATTCCTTCTCGTCACACAGGACTACACACTCTGGGTAACCCTGGATCTTCAGGGTCGGTCCTCTCTTACGTTTGAGGATTAGTTATTCCTGAACACACGTTTCCCGATCCTTACAGACCTATAATCGAGGCGCCTCGCATTCCAACAACCACATAGGTGAAAAATAGATATACATGTCAGGGCTGGTAAGTCACTGACACCACCATAGCTAGAAAGAAACGTCGTGCTCTCCCTGCAGTCCGTATCCCGTTTTTAACTCATACCGGGGTGTGAGGCTCGCGAATCTACGAAATACACAAAGCCAGGTCACGCAGACCGTGCTTTGATCATCATCCACAAGACTTTGCTTTGCAACAGAAGCCTTGATCACAGCATCTTAGCATGCCACATAGGCAGTCCACTCCATACGATTGATTTCCATCGATATATAACCTCTGAGCTCATACGTCTCAGAGAAGGGCGTTAAGCAAAAGAATAAATTCTCCGCCGCCAAACAGATATATATTTAACAGAGATCAATCAGTATAGAACAAAATTCAATGTCAGACACACAGTCCATTTACAAGTCCGTTCTGGGTCTGAACGAAACAGGAGGCGTCAAATTCCTCGTATATCCGTCCAATTAACACATACGTTCAGACGGCTACTACTTCCGTCCCTTTCCGGTAGCTAATCCGGTCAGGAACCTCAGCAGCGCCCATCCAACCGATACGAAGATCGTCGGTCTTGAATTGTCTTTGCATTTTCCAATTCGAATCGTTCGATAAATTATTTGAAATGAGGGTTAGCTCGGCCTTTTCAAATAATTCACGTCATTAGAATTTAAATCGATTCTTTCTGTGGTTATATTATTCGACATCCATCCTTCAGTTCTTTAGTGTTATTTTCGTGTCAAGCACATACAACCATGAAATATCAAACAATTCAAGCCCAATTGGTCTATTTGCAATCTATGTCGCTTATAATATTTTATAACGATTTTTCGCCATTTTTATTTATTTAAAAATGGCCATATTTAATTTAACGACGTTTCAGGTCGTGCCGTGGCACTGGCGCTGTTTTTCCCCTAAATTGTTTTACACATATCAGGAAATTTAACCGTTGGATTTCTACAAAGCCTATATCAGTGGGAAGATATTCCCAAATCGAACCCAACGGTTCCAGTTTCGTGAAAATCCGACGGTCGGATCTTCCACACTAGTCGTTTGAAGTTATGGTTTCAAAATTCGAACTGCAGCGTCGTTATTCGATTCAATTTAATTATATTTATATATAAATATAAACGATTCGGGCGCTGTTTTTCTTCAGATTTGAATTAAACATTCCGGACAATCCAACCGCTGGATTTTTACAAGGTTGGCGCCGTTGGGAAGATATTTCCAAGGCGAACCCAGCGGTTGCGGTTTCGGGAAAATCCGATGGTCGGATTTCTCGTACTAATCGTTCAAATTACGATTCCGAAACACGAACTGCACGGCTTCGATTCCTTTTAATTTTATTTATATTTATATATATAAATATAGTTCATTCTATAATTCCAACTATAGTTCATTCTATATTTTCAACTTCGTGTTCACTTCAAATATTTCACTAACGCCTTAATATTTCGAAAAATTTCGCCATAACCTCCTTTGTACGGGGAGGGGTTTGGAAATTTATTGGGCCGTGTTAGGTACCCAATAAATCCTAAAAAGCATCCACATATTTATAGTGATATATTCTGGTGTTTACGGGGGATCATGTATAGATAATCACTCCAGAGAATAAATTCTCGTCACCCCGTTTCCGTGTGGAAATAAATAGTCCATGTGCCGTATCTAATAACTAGAGCGACGTGATTATTGTCAACTCCAGACCCGTGTGGGGTTTTTATTAATCTGGCGATTTATCGTTATATTTTCTATAGTCCATATCAGTCATCAGTTCAACCTGTACTATATAGTCATCGCCATACAAGCCTCTCGCTCGTATGGTAAATCTTCCACCTCGTCACACAAGCTCCAATTGCTTATGTGGAATATGATGAAGTATGATTATCGTCAAGAAGTATGCCATGTAGTGTAGTTCAAAATTAATTGTTACTATCCTATGGCGATATTTATTATTTCACACAGAATAACCAGCACTCCGCATCCAATGGCATTCACAGGAGTTGATATATAAATAAAATTGCGCAGCCAACTCATCAGGTTTACCTATTTGTCGGGCACGCAAATAATTTCTTTACTCTACAGCTAATCCATTTTTCCTGTTCAACACATGTATATATATGCAGAACAAAGCTAATAATAATATTTCTAGCAAACTATTATTTATTTCAACACGTGTGTATTTTTATCAAAGCATATACATGATAAAAGAAATATTTTTATCGTCAAAAATATTTATTCAACAGGTGAATGTTTTTAACACTTCATATTCACAATAAAGGTGTAGTTTTTATTGTCTATTCATTTTATTTTAAAATACGATAACATTCAACACATGAATTTCAAATCGACGAACGAATTGCAACTCAACACATGAATATTCTATATAGTTTGTATATATAAAAATGTGATTTTTATTGCTAAAGCTATTTGTTTAAATTCAAATAATATTCAACACATGAATTCCAACTCAACGAATGAATTTCAACTCAACACATGGCTATATCTTTCAACATATGTAATTTATTTCGACGAATGAAAATTATTCTAACACATGTATATTTCAGAAAATTTCGGCAGCATAACGGCAGGGTAGTTAAAACCGGGACCGTCCCTAGTACGACTCCTCGCTCTACCTTAAAACCTCGCGGTTTTTGACAATGGGGATCATGCATCTAGTTCGCACGCAGGCGGCATGTTTTATTTTCAATTCCACAATCCTATTCTAATTTGTTTCAACCACAAGAGGGTATTTTTCAACCACAAAGGTATTTTTCAACCATCAAATCAACCACAACCAGTTATTTCCAACCATTCGTCATACCATATAATATCACGTCAATCACAAGCAATAAATATCGTCCATGGTCTGTGGACGAGGGGAGTATATATATACATATATATATATATAATATTATAATTCACTTGCATTTCATCACAATTCAAAGCATATATGTTTCATTCAACGCTTGTATAATTTATACATCGCTAATATAACTTATACAACACATGTACATGAGGTATACAATGCGTATATAATTTACACTTCGCTTATATAATTTATACAACACGATTTCATTCACACAATTAGTTTAGATTCCTCACATTGGTTATTGCAGCGCTAAAAATCCTAGGAAGATCAGAAAAATCCGCGGCTTCTTCTAGAATGTAGAGAGCCTCCTTGCGGTCACGGTGTCTCCTGTTTCATCGATTTTCGTTAACACACTAAAAAGATATGATTTTTCAAAGTTTTGCAACACTTAAAAGTGTTATTTTCATTTCAGAAATTTAAATCAGAAGGGTTTGCAAAGCTTCAAAACTAGGTTTTGATTTTAAATCAAAACCGTACCTTGTTGCTCCGATCAGTCTACACGGCGTCGAAGGGCTACGAACCACCTTCCGATCGACGGTGGTGGCGATGAACTCGGTGGCTCCAGCGAGTCGCGGCGGCGCTCCAAAGGGTCTGACTTCCCTCTCGAAATTCTCCGCGTACGGTCGATGCTTTGAGGCGAGGCTTGGTCGGATGTAAAGAGGAGGCGGAGGCGATCATAATCTTCAACTGGAGGAGGCGGCAAAACTGGCTGTGACGGCGGCAAAAACGATGGGAAGCTTCGAGCTTCGTGCGTCGTTCAAATCGCCTGGCGGCTAGGGTTTTTTTCGATTTTTTTTTAAAGAAAAATTCCTATTGGTCGAAGCTATATAGGAAATTTTAAATAGTGTTTTCACAAACGGACTCGAAATCAAACCCAACGACTGTCGCCCCTAGCTAAATACCCCCATTCCGGACACAATGGGATATGTTTCATTGGCCAATTCGACTGTTACAGTCAGTTATTTTTCAAATTAAAATATAAAACATTCGATATTTAATTTGAACGTACATTTCAATTTGCCAGGGCCACAAACTGAATCGAAAAATTCCAGGAAAATAAATCTAGCTTTGTTTTGATGATACGGTCATAACAAAACTAGCTTCATCGAATTCTGAGCTCCTTTGAAAAACGGCCATTTTTAGGTCGACCCATTTTAACAGAAATTGACCAATCACATTTTCTTTTGCCCCGCTCACATACTAGCTTCAAAAATTATGAAATTTGAAACTTAGCAATAATTTGACATCCCGGACCCAACAGAAGTGGTTTCGTCGAATTCCGAGGTCATATGCAAAATATCAATTTTCAAGGGCTATATATGCTATATAGCGACCTTTCTGAAAATTCATTTGGCCATAACTTTTGATTCCCGCTATGAAACTTCGATTTTTCAGATTCGTTAGAAAGGTATTCATAAACAGATTTAAATATTTTCAGTTTCGCTAAAATCCTTTATATTTTCCACCCGGTACAGTTAGACAAAGTTTGTATTCAAAATTTCAAACTGCAATACTATACCCAATTCTTTATTTTATTGAAATATGCTATTTCAATTATTCAAATTCTTTGGTAATAACCAAATTTAAAAAATTTAAATTGGTTCTCATTTTCCGGGTTATTACAGTTAGCTAAGAAGAATGGTTTCCTGGGTATTGATATGATGTTGGTTTCGGCCTTCGGGGTTAATGTTTTGGGGAATTATTCTCTTTCTAATTTACGGTTAGTGACTGATGAATTGGAATGAGGTGTATGTTTTGTTTGTGTAACCCTTCTTTATTATATACGCGAGTTATTCAGAAAGACCGGGTTTATCCCATTCTGAATAACTGATTCGACGATTGGTCGAAGATAAAGACGGTGGTTGAAGACCGGAGGTCTTCATGTCGTTTGGATAATTACTGATGATCTTGATTGGGCCGTACACCCAAGAGGAGGGAACCAGTTGGTGATCGTCCAGACGTACTTGGAGATCGATGGATATGCAAGGTACAAGGTGTCTCCGGTTTCGTTCAGACCCAGAACGGACTTGTAAATGGACTGTGTCTGACATTGGATATCATTCTGTGTGATTGACGGATATCGGTTGCATGGAGTGGTTTGCCTGTGTGGCATGCTAAGATGCAAATGATCAAGGCTTCTGATGAAAAGCAGAGTCTTGTGGTTGATGATCAAAGCACAGCCTGTGTGGCATAGCTTTGTGTAGCGTTGATTCGCGAGCCTCACACCCCGGTTGTGAACTAGAAACGGGAGAGGACATCAGGGAGGACATGCGTTTCTTTCTAGCTAAAAGTGGCGTCAGTGGTTTTACACGCCTTGACGAGTTTGACTTATGTGGTTGTTGCTGTTGCGAGGCGGCTCGTATATATCGGTGACTATGTGAAGCTGATCGAGTCATTCATTGGCTCATTTACGCCCCAAAGGGCGGGGAAATGCAGTGTTCAGGCATTTTAATCCACATCGATGGACCAACCCTGACGATCCAAAGGCTTGACTGAGTACTTGCCTGAGGCTCGGGCTAGACAGTCTCGAATCGGTAGAGGACGATCCCTGGCCTTGGTTCACCGATGGAAATCCAACTTCCAATACGTGACGTTTCAATTTTAGTTGTAATCCTATATATGGCGACGTAGTGGGATGGGGCGCTTATGCCGTCTATGATTGATACTTATGATTTGAAGTTGTTTTATACACTAATCACTTATAATAGTATCAAATGATTTGTTTTAAACGTATCAAGCATTCTTGGCTATTATAAGGTAAAAACCATATCCTCCGGCTTGCGTTGCATTGTGTGATGGGGCCTGGGTCTTATAATTGCTTCATTGTTCTTTATTTATCGTTGCGCTATTGTTTTATGCACTGGTATTCTTGGGAGGAAACCCGTTCCATGATATATGGCGTGGTCCCTTGATTTACCTAACTTTAAAATAAAGATTAATAACTATTTTAGTTCTCACACTAGTCACATGACTGACCTGGAGTTTATTGTTTTAACCTAAACTCTGGGTGCCCTTTTTTGACATGGGCAGCTAGTAGTTTTGGTTTTGCAGATTTATATTCACGGGAACCTGGTTTACAGCTGGAATGATATCCAGAAAGCTCTGTATCCGTATATCTCTTCTAGTGTATTATTTTCCGCTGCTATGTAATGTATTGTAATCTCTGATAATTTATAATATATAATATTTATTTATACTCTGTATATTCTTGTTTTATGATGAATTGTTGTAATATACAATGAAATGTTCTTCTGTCTGCGTTCTTTTGTGTTTGTTCTCAAAGTATCCGCTCTTTCCTTCACGGGGAAGTTACGGGTCTTCACAGTTGGTATCAGAGCTTTGGTTTACAAAGCTTAGAGAACAAGGCATATTAGAACCATACGAAAGAACTCATCAGATATTGGATTAGTAATATCCAATGAGAATGACTTGTTAGAGATAGGATCAGTAGTATCCTAGAATGAGTGCGAAGTGTATATTTTTGAAATAAAAACAATTTTTGTTTTGAAAATTAAATTCAGTTATTCGTATTTGAATATTTATTTGTATTGAATTTGGACAATCCAATATATAAAGATTTTACGTATACGTCAGATCCGCGTGTATTTGAAATTTTAATATACTGAATGGATATAGAATCACACTGTAGTCGCCCGAAGATGATTTTGATGATGGAGCTCCATCATTAGAATTTATGTTCGAGTGACGAAAGTGGAATTTCTATATATTTCCAGTTGACTGGTGTGAGAACCAAAACTAGATAGGGCTTATTGTTGTGATTTGGCACCAAAAATGTGGTTTTTGACTATATAACAAAATTATGAATTTGAAATGTTAATCAACTAATTGATTGATGATTGTGTTGTTTGATTATAGTTGTGATTAATTAGAATTTGAACCATTTAGCCAAATGGAACCGAATGTTGAACTATATTGAAAAATGATTACAATTGCATGCATATACATGTACTTACATTGAACAGGTCATAGCAAGGAGGCTAGAGCAGAGGAATAAAATTGTTTGCCCAACAAATAGGTACATGTTTATTGTATTTCTTGGGTTTTGGATGATTTTATGAGCCGCTTGGCTTTTTCCTTTTCTTTTGGATTGAAGAAGGCCATGGGAGGCTATATGAAATATCCCGAAGTCCCCGGTGCAGGGGAGGTTATGGCAAAAAAATTCGGAAATTTAGGGTATTAGCCAAATTTTTGAACAATTTGAGAAGTTCTTAGAAACTGAAAAGTTGAAGAACTTAAGCCGTAATGAAAATAATGAAAGTTGAGTTGGTTTGTTAAACAACTTTCGGCTTCGTTCCTTTTCGGGGACGAAAAGTTTTAAGTGGGGGAGATTGTAATAACCCGGAAATCTAAGCCAATTTAAATTTTTTTTGGTTATTTTAATGGATTTTGATTATTTAAAATGAATTATTTTAAATAATAACGACGGAAAATTTATTTTCGATGAAGTTAAAACAAATAATTTTATTTTAAGTATATAAAGAGCCTGAAATGGCGCTGTAGTTCGAAAATTCGATTTCGAATTTCAAATGAATATACAGAATTCAATATAAGTCAGAATTGAACGAAACATGAAATATGTGAATCGGTTTGATGATATCTTTCATACAGATGCAAGAAACTGAGATTTCGTTTTAAAAGTTGAGAGTTACGTCCAGTTTAAAATTCAGAAAAGTCTCTGTGGAATTTATATATATTCTAATATATATAAAGGCCTTGAAAATAACCGTTTTGCAAACGACCTCGGTTTTCGACGAAACCACTTTTGTTGGATCCGAGATGTCAAATTATTGCTAGGTTTCAAAATTCATAATTTTCTGAATCAATATGTGAGTGTGGCGAAGTTAAACCTATTTTGACAGTTTTAGTCAATTTTGATCGACCAGAAAATGGCCATTTTTCAAACGGTCTCAGAATTTGACGAAATTAGTTTTGTTAGGGCCGTATCGTCAATACGAAGCCAGAAATAATTTTTCGGGAATATTAAGAGACCGTATGTGGGCCCGGTAAATTGAAAGGTGCGTTCAAATTCAATATAAAGATTTACACTTTAAATTCAACGAAAACTGATCGAAATTGCCGAATTGGCTTAGGATACATATCCTATTGTGTATGAAATGGGGATAATTATCTAGGGGCGACAGTCGTTGGGATTCGATTGGAGTTCGGGGTGTTAAACAATTAATTGATGAATTAAAATATTATTAAATTATAAAATATAATAAATATCTCCCCATGACCCGGTCAAACCCCCCCTCTTTAATTCACTTCCTCTCGTCGTTCTTTTCAGAATGAGATAAATAAATAAAAAAACCGTAGCCTCATCTCCCCGTCGCTCCTTCAGCAACCACGACCGGCCTCCGCCTCAGGCGCGCCGCCCCCACCAAGTCCGACCGCACCCCTCCCCTTTCCTCTGCTCCTCCCTCTCCCCATCCTCCACACGGGCCCGCGACCCCAAACCCTAAATTCCCCCCTAAAACCGAACCAGCGCCACCGCCACCTCGAGCCGCGAAGCACACCTCCCCCCTTCACCTCAGAAGCAACCCCCTCTTCCAAATATGAGCTATAAGTTTTTTTTTTAATTTTAATTTTATTTTAGTTTATCTAAAATGTTTAATTTAGTTTATTCAATTTATAAAAATCTGAAAGGTATATAAAAGGATTGTTGTGAAAATTGTTTTATAAAATTTAACAAAGCAAAGACGAGGTTTATAACAAAGCAAAGAAGAGGTTTTTAACAAAGCAAAGACGAGGTTTTTAACAAAGCAAAGATGAGGTTTTTAATATAGCAAAGATGAGATTTTTGACATAGAAAAGATGTGATTTTTCTCATATGAAGTAACTAATGAAAAATTGTATTTTTGAATAAGAAAGATTGAATTTTTATATACAAAAGATTTGATTTTTATTGTGAAGTTAACGCAGTAAAAATATAATTTTTTAACATATACCGCGTGAAACAGATCTCGTTGGAGGCACGACGAAGATTTCTACATATGAAGAGTCGTGGCGTTTGGTTTAGCTAGTCGGTGAGAACTCCTCACTTTTAATTTATTTTCTGGTTGAAAAATATACTAGTATGCAGACGGTGTTTAGTAGCACCCGACACCCGTCGTCCACAGACCATGGATAACTTGTTTGTTTGGTTGCTGTTTTGTGAAATTTGATTGTGTGATGTGAAATGAAATAAAATATTTTATAGTGGAAAATATTTTATAGTAAAAAATATAATTTTTAACGTGTATATAAAATAAATAGTTATAAACAAATCGAACGATTTGTTTATATACACACATTTGACTGATATTGATTGGGACGATAAATTTTACACATCACCCAACTGCACAAATAAAATCTATGTTTGATTGTCTGAAACCCCACACGGGTATTGGGACGATATATGACATACACTAATCCCAATAATTAGCTGTATGTCGATCGATTGTTTAACAAACTGTTATAAGCGTTAAATATTTATATTTGATGCTTATACAGTGTAGAACACCCTTTGGATGATGGTTGATTGCTTGTTGTCATTGTTGTATACATGAATTGGATGAAATCCATATAACTGAAATTATATAGTAATTGACTGTGTTTGATTCCAGTTCAGAATTATCAAATATTTTAAAATAATATTCAGTGAATATTGAAATGTGAAGCCATGTTAAGTAGTTAAACGCCATTTTAACACGAACGGGAACTTTGTCGATTTTATTTGTTTTTAATGAATATTGAAAAGTGATTTCAACAATCGAATATTTTAGAAAATGAATTCGAATTGAACTGAACAGAAAATGAATTCGAATTGAATTGAATAGAAAATGAATTCAAATTGAATTGAATAGAAATTGAATTCGAATTGAATTGAATAGAAAATGAATTCGAATTGAATTGAATAGAAAATGAATTCGAATTAAATTAAATAGAAAATGAATTCGAATTAAATTGAATAGAAAATGAAATGGAATTGAAATTGAATTAAATGGAATTCAAATCGAATTGAAATTGAATTTAATCGAATTGAAATCGAATTGAAATCAAATAGAAATGAACGTGAAAAGGAATTTATAAAGGAAAATTCAATTTAGATTTGAAATCGAATAAGAAGTTGAAATCATTTTGAAAATGAATTTAAAACAATTTATAAAATACGTTTTAAAAGGAAATCGACGAAATATATATAATATATATATATTATATGTAAAATGGCCTGAATAGAACGCGCCGCGCTGCGGTAGTTCGTGAATTTCGACCATTGACTTAGAATTGACATTGCGGGAGATCCGACCATCGGATTCTCCTAAAAATGGAACCATTGGGTTCGTATCGAAAAGAGCTTTCTAAAGATTATTAGAGATTTGAAATCTAACGGTTGGATTTGGAATTATGTCCAACTAAAATTTGGAAAAGGTCGTTGTAAGTGCAGTTCGATGGCCGTTGATGGAAATCGACTGTACGGGCCTTGATAAAGTTATTAAAAATAGTAATAATTTGTGTAAAATCATAATAAATGATTTGGAAAGAATTGGGCTGGAAAAAACTTCATATTTGAAAAGGTAAAAATAAATTTTTATCGAAATGAACTAGTTTCGAACTAGAATTACAATTCCATTTATTTTTAAAATAAATAAAGTGGATTTGAAATGGTTTCAATGGTAACCAGAATTTCCAATAATTGAATTGGAATGGATTTGAATCGAAATTATCTTTGGAATATTTCGATGTTGGATTTCGTGATGAAACATACATTATTATGGGAATTTTAAAGATATATTATTATCGTTATTTCCAATACGATATTTGTTGGTCGTAGAATTTGATATTGAATATAAGCCGATATATTTTCTATTCAGAGCCTTGTATTTAATATCAAATGTGATTTGGGTTTGTCGTGAATGGTGTCTTCAATTACCCTGTTCTTAAACCATGTTGAGAAAAATATTAAATCTTTTTATTTAGATTTAAGGAAGTATACCAATTAAATAATATTTAATTGGAATTGAATTGAAATTGACTTTTGGGTTTATCGTGAACGGTGTTTTAAATAACATTTGTTCTTTAACCCGAAAATTAATGGAATGTGATTTGGGTTGTCGTGAACGGTATCTTTAATAATACTGTTCG
The DNA here is from genome assembly GCA_030737875.1 of Allium sativum. NCBI lineage: Eukaryota > Viridiplantae > Streptophyta > Magnoliopsida > Asparagales > Amaryllidaceae > Allium > Allium sativum. Next base: position 457,268,221 of record CM060920.1, read on the forward strand.
TAGACCCAACAGAGTTAAGAAAATCAGAAACTAACTGGAGAATAGCTAAGTCGAATGGTTTCCTAGGTATTGATCTGATGTTGGTTTCGGCCTTCGGGGTTATTACTTAGGGAATTGTTCACTTGCTAATTTACAATTAAAGGCTAATGGAAATGAAAAGTGAATTTGATAATTAAAATTATCAAATTCAAGAAATGATCGAGAATGGAGTACAACTAGTTTTACTCTAGGCGATAGTTAAATCTTTAATTAGATTTGAACGTGAAATGGTAATTGAATTTACCGATAACACCATGGTGTTAGATATGAAGTATTACCTGTTTTACTTCATGGGATGAATAGGTTGGGATTGGGAAAATTAAAATAAATGATTACTTCGGTAAGGTTCGTTAATCCCGATTAGTTTGAAGTGATATTCAAAGGAAGATTAAAGAATAAATTTAAAGAATTTATCTTTGATAAAATTAATGGGAACCTTTCCTAAGAATGTGAAATTTAGAAACTAACTGTAGGTTAGCTAAGAAGAATGGTTTCCTGGGTATTGATCTGATGTTGGTTTCGGCCTTCAGGGTTAATGTTTTGGGGAATTATTCTCTTGCTAATTTACGGTTAGTGACTGATGGATTGGAATGGGGCGTATGTTGTGTTTGTGTAACCCTTCTTCATTATGTACGCGGCTTATTCAGAAAGACCGGGTTTATCCCATTCTGAATAACTGATTGGACGATTGGTCAAAGATGAAGACGGTGGTTGAAGACCAGAGGTCTTCACGTCGTTTGGATAATTACTGATGATCTTGATTGTGCCGTACACCCAAGAGGAGGGAATCAATTGGTGATCGTCCAGACGTACTTGGAGATCGACGGATATGCAAGGTACAAGGTGTCTCGGGTTTGGTTCAGACCCAGAACGGACTTGTAAATGGATTGTGTCTGACATTGGATATCATTCTGTGTGATTGATGGATATCGGTTGCATGGAGTGGTTTGCCTGTGTGGCATGCTAAGATGCAAATGATCAAGGCTTCTGATGAAAAGCAGAGTCTTGTGGTTGATGATCAAAGCACAGCCTGTGTGGCATAGCTTTGTGTAGCGTTGATTCGCGAGCCTCACACCCCGGTTGTGAACCAGAAACGGGAGAGGACATCAGGAGGACATGCGTTTCTTTCTAGATAAAAGTGGCGTCAGTGGTTTTACATGCCCTGACGAGTTTAACTTATGTGGTTGTTGCTGTTGCGAGGCGCCACGGATATATCGGTGATTATGTGAAGCCGATGGAGTCATTCGTTGGCTCATTTACGCCTCAAAGGGCGGGGAAATGCAGTGTTCAGGCATTTTAATCCACATCGATGGACCGGCCCTGACAATCCAAAGGCTTGACTGCGTACTGGCCTAAGGTTCGGGCTAGACAGTCTCGAATCGGTAGAGGACGATCCCTGGCCTCGGTTCATAGATGGAAATCCAACTTCCAATACGTGAGTACTTGCCTAAGGCTCGGGCTAGACAGTCTCGAAATAGTAGAGGACGATCCCTGGCCTCGGTTCATAGATGGAAATCCAATTTCCAATACGTGACGTTTCAATTTCAGTTGTAATCCTATATATGGCGACATAGTGGGATGGGGCGCTTATGCCGTCTATGATTGATACTTATGATTTGAAGTTGTTTTATACACTATGCACTTATAATAGTATCAAATGATTTGTTTTAAATGTATCAAGCATTCTTGGCTATTGTAAGGTAAAAACCCTATCCTTCGGCTTGCTTTGCATTGTGTGATGGGACCTGGGTCTTATAATAGCTTCATTGTTCTTTATTTAGCATTGCACTATTGTTTTATGCACTGGTATTCTTGGGAGGAAACCGTTCCGTGATATACGGCGTGGTCCCTTGATTTACCTAACTTTAAAATAAAGATTAATAACTGTTTTAGTTCTTACACTAGTCACATGACTGACCTGGAGTTTATTGTTTTAACCTAAACTCTGGGTGCCCTTATTTTGACACGGGCAGCTAATAGTTTTGGTTTTGCATATTTATATTCACGGGAACCTGGTTTACAGCTGGAATGATATCCGGAAAGCTCTGTATCCGCATATCTCTTCTAGTTGTGTATTGTATTATTTTCCGCTGCTATGTAATGTATTGTAATCTCTGATACTTTATAATGTATAATATTTATTTATACTCTGTATATTCTTGTATTCTGATGAATTGTTGTAATATACAATGAAATGTTCTTCTGTCTGCGTTCTTTTGTGTGTTGTTCTCAAAGTATCCACTCTTTCCTTCACGGGGAAGTTATGGGTCTTCACACATTCCGTTAGTTATGGAATCTTCATGGAAAACAGATCAATATATATAATCGATATAAACTTTCATAAACGACTAATAATATAAATGGAATAAAGGCAAAGCCTTTTTAATTCCATATATATTAGTAGTCTTCCTCCACAGAAATTCACTTCGATTATTACCAAATCGAGTTCCATTCCATTCCAATTTATTGTATTAATTTGGAAAACTTTACTTTGGAAAATCTCCTTTAAATCTTATCAAAAAGATTTATAAACTCCAAATCTCATTTCGCTGTAAATAAGGTTAAAGATCGAATGTCGTTAAAAACAACAGTTTACGATAAAACCAATTCCCATTCCATTTTCAATTCTAATTAAATGTTGATTAATTGGTAATTCTTCTTTAAATCTCAACTAAAGATTTATTCTTTTCTCAACTAGATTTAAGAATGGTGTTATTTAAGACACCGTTCATGACAAACCCAAAATCCCATTTGATATTAAATACAAGGCTCTGAATAGAAAATATATCGGCTTATATTCAATATCAAATTCTATAACCAACAAATATCGTATTGGAAATAACGATATAAATATATCTTTCAAATTTCCATAACAATATCTATATAATCACGAAATCCAACATCGAAATATTCCGAAGATAATTTCGATTCAAACCCATTCCAATTCATATATCGGAAATCCTGGTTATTTTTCAAACCATTTCAAAAATCCAATTTGTTTTATCTAAAAAATTATTGGATTTAAAATCTAGTTAATAACTAGTTCATTTTGATAAAAATATATTTTTATCTTTTCAAATACGGAAATTTTCATCCCAATTCTTTTCAAATCATTTCTTATGATTTTACACAAATTATTAATATTTTTAATAATTTTATCAAGGCTTGTACAGTAGATTTTCAGAAACGGTCGTCGAACTGCACTTACGACGACCTTTTCCAAATTTGATTTGGATATAATTCCAAATCCAACCGTTAGATTTCAAACCTCTAAGATTCGTTGGAAAGCTCTTTTTGATACGAACCCAACGGTTCTGGTTTTAGGAGAATCCGATGGTCGGATCTCCCGTAATATCCGTTCGAAGTCAATGGTTGAAATTCACAAACTGCGCGGTGCGGCGCGTTTTATTCTGGCCGTTAAATATAATATATATATATATCATCAATTTCCATTTAAAACGTATTTTATAAATTGTTTAAAATTCTTTTTCAAACGATTTCAACTTCATTTCAAATTTCAAATCAAATTTGAACATCCCCTTATAAATTCTTTTAAATTCATTTTAAAACGATTTCAATTTCATTTCAAATTTCAAATCAAATTTGAATATTCCTTTATAAATTCGCTTTAAATTCATTTTAAAACGATTTCAATTTCATTTCAGATTTCAAATCAAATTTGAATATTCTTTTATAAATTCGTTTTAAATTCATTTTAAAACGATTTCAATTTCATTTCAAGTTTCAAATCAATTTTGAATATTCCTTTATAAATTCGTTTTTAATTCATTTTAAAATGATTTCAATTTCATTTCAAATTTCAAATCAAATTTGAATATTCCGTATCATTTTAATATTAAAATGATAATATTTTCAAAATATTAAATATTGGAATCACTTTTCGATATTCGTTATAAAATGAATAAAATCGACAATATTCCCGTTCGTGTTAAAATGGCGTTTAACTATTTAACACAGCTTAACTTTTCAATATTCACTGAATATTAGTCGTTAATTCTGAATTGGAATCAGACACGGTCAATTACTATATAATTTTATTTATATGGATTTCATACAACACATGTATATATCAACAATGATAAACAATCAACTATCATCCAGAGTGCACTATACAACTGCATAAGCATGAAATATAATTAATTAATGCTTATATCTACAGTCTGTCAACCCATCGATTGATATACAACTAAACAATTATGATTAGTGTACGTCAAATATCATCCCAATACCCGTGTGGGGTTTCAATCAACAAACACAGATTTTATTTGTACAGTTGGGCGATGTGTAAAATATATCGTCCCAATCAGTATAAGATAAATGGGTGTACATAAATTAATCGTCCGATTTGTTTATAAATATTTATTCAGTACATGACTATTTTACACAGTTCATATATACAAAAAAATGATATTTTTACTGTTCAAATATTTTATTCCCTACAGGAATATTTTATATATTTTATTCATTCAATAAAAATAATATTTTATTATTCAAATATTTTTTTATTCGCTACGTGATTAAAAATCATATTTTTATTTCACTATGATATATATAAAAATCTATTTTTGATGCCAAGTCACAACAATAGACCCTATCTGTAACGACCCGGAAAATCTGAACCAATTTAAAATTTTTAAATTGGCTAAAATAGTGGATTATAAATATTTAAAATAAATATTTTAAATAATAACGATGAAAAGTAAGTTTGAATCGACATTTGAAAACGAATATAATTAATTCTAATTATAAACAAAGCCTGAAAAGGCGCTACAATTTCAAAAATTGAATTCAAACTTTGTCGGACTGTACTGGGTGCAAAACAAAACGGATTTGAGTGAAACAAAAAATATTTAAATCTGTTAGTGAATACCTTTCTAACAAATCTGAAAAATTGAAGTTTCATTGCGGAAAGCAAAAGTTATGGCCAAATGAATTTTCAGAAAGGTCGCTATGGAATTTATATAGCCCGTGAAATTGGCCATTTTGCAAACGACCTCGGAATTCGACGAAACCACTTTTGTTGGATCTGAGATGTGAAGTTATTACTAGGTTTCAAATTTCATAATTTTTGAAGCTAGTATGTGAGCATGGCAAAGGAAAACGTGTTTTGGTCAATTACAGTTAAATTGGATCGACCAGAAATGGGCCTTTTTGCAAACGGTCTCAGAATTCGACGAAACTAGTTTTGTTGGGACCGTATCGTCAATATATAGCCAGATTTATTTTTCTGGAATTTTTCGAATTAGTTTGTGACCCTGGCAAATTGAAATGTACGTTCAAATTGAATATTGAATGTTATATATTTTAATTTGAAGGAAAACTGACTGAAACAGTCGAATGGGCCTACGAAACATATCCCATTGTGTTCAAAATGGGGGTAAAACACTAAGGACGACAGTCGTTGGGTTTGGATTGGTGGTAGTACGTGAAGAGGGGTATTTTTGGATTATAAAAATTTATAAATATATAAAAAAAATCATTGGCCAGGAATTATTTCTCTCTCCCCGATGCGACAGATCTGAAGGCGGAAACCACTTCAAACTTCCCCCTCATTTTCCGATCAATCCACGCCGAATTAGCACGTGACATAGTTGAACTTTTTGAAGATCTTCTCGAGATCTTCAAATCCATATAAAGTTTGGAATTTTTCGTGGCCTGTGGAGTGCGTATCGACGCCAGGAAGTCTGGGCGTTTAAACCGCCGCCGCGCCGCCTATAGGCCACCGAAGTGGGCCCCGCTCCAGGCGCCAGTGCGCCTCTCTCCCCTCTTCCTCGATGCGAAGGCCGATCGTCGATCCGCTTCACCGTTTGATCGAAAAGATCAAACCTAATTTTGAAGAATTCAGAGTGGTATCGGCTATATTTATTTTCAACAGTTTTAACACCTTTAAACCGTTGCAAACTTTGAAAAATCATATCTTTTTCATGTGTTGACAAAATTCAGTGAAATAAGAGATAGTATACTCGTGTGGACGTCTTCTACCTTCTAAAAGAGACTGCATATTTTTCTGAGCCTTCTGCTATTTTTGGTGGAGTGGAACCCAATGTGAGATTGCTAATTTATAAACGATATGGAAAACGACGATGTATAAATTATATAGTCGATGTATGAGTTATATAAGCGTTGTACACCTCTTGTATAAGCATTGTATAAGTTGTACGTTCGATGTATAAGTTGTATATGCGTTTTAAAAATTATATATGTGTTGAAATAGAAGTGAAATGCTATAAATATATATATATATATATATATATATATATATATATACACCCCTCGTCCACAAACCATGGACGATATTTATTGGTTGTGATTGGTGTGAAAATTGATTGATAGCGAATGGTTGATTGGAATTGTTTGTGGTTGATAGTGATTGATTGTGGTTGAAAAATACCCGTTTGTGGTTGAGAAATATTTGGTTGAAACCACATAGGATTAGTTTGTGGAAATGAAAAAAAATATACATGCCGCCTGCGTGCGAACTAGATGCAAGATTCCCCATTGTCAAAAGCTGCGAGGCTTTACGGTAGAACGAGGAGCCGTACTAGGGACGGTCCCGGTTTTAACTACCCTGTCGTTATGCTGCCGAAATTTTGAATAATATTCATGTGTTAAAATTATTTTCATTTGTTGAAACTATATTTATTCGTTGTATAGAAAACCTTCATGTGTTGAATCAATATTCATTCGTTGGATAGAAATTCATGTGTTTAATGGTATTCGTGTTTTAAATATAAAAATCACCTTTTTATCTATATATATAAACTATAGAAAACCTTCATGTGTTGAATCGATATTCATTCGTTGAATAGAAATTCATGTGTTGAATGGTATTCGTTTTTAAATATAAAAATCACCTTTTTATCTATATATATAAACTATAGAAAACCTTCATGTGTTGAATCGAAATTCATTCGTTGAATTGAAATTCATGTGTTGAATGGTATTCATATTTTGAAATAAATTGTTTTATAATAAAAATCACATTTTATCATCTATATGAACTATATAAAATAATCTTGTTTCGAAAGAAATGGTTTTATAATAAAAATCCGATTTTTATTACCTATATGAACTATATAAAATAATCGTGTTTTGAAATGAATTGTTTTACAATAAAAATCACATTTTTATTATATACATGAATTGTTAAAAATAGTGAAGTGTTGAAATAGAAGACAGTTAGATAAAAATATCATTTTTATCTAATGTATGAAGAGAATATAGTTTTGAAATCGAAGAATCGATATATATATAAATAGAGTTGAAATATATCGAATAACGAAGCTGCAGTTCGTATTTTGAAACCGTGATTTCAAATGATTAGTGCGGGAGATCCGACCATCGGATTTTCCCGAAACCGCAACCGTTGGGTTCGCTTTGGAAATATCTTTCCAACGGCACCAACTTTGTAAAGATCCAACGGTTGGATTGTCTGGAATGTTTAATTCAAATCTGAAGAAAAACAGCTCCAGAATCGATTATATATATATATATATAAATATAATTATATTAAATCGAATAACGACGCTGCAGTTCGTATTTTGAAATCGAAACTTCAAATGATTATACCGGGAGATCCGACCGTCGGATTTTCCCGAAACTGGAACCATTGGATTCGTTTTGAAAAGATCTTTCTAATGATGTAAATTTTGTGAAGATCCAACAGTTAGATTTTCATATATGTGTAAATCAAATCTGAAGAAAAACAGCGCCACGGCCGCGTTATGGCCCGAAGCTTCATTTTGAATAAATTGGCTATTTTAAAATAAATAAAAATAGCGAAAAATCGTTATAACATATTATAAACGATATGGATGTGAAATTTAGAAACTAACTGAAGGTTGGCTAAGTTGAATGGTTTCCTGGGTGTTGATCTGATGTTGGTTTCGGCCTTCGGGGTTAATATTTGGGAAATCGTTCTCTTACTGGTTGACGGTTAGTGACTAATAAATTGAAATGAGGCGTATGTATGTTAGTGTTGCACTTGTTTATTATATACGTGAGTTGCTCAGAAAGACCGGGTTAATTCCATTCTGAATAACTGAATCAACGATAAGAAGTCGAAGATGAAGATGGGGGTTGAAGACCGATCTTCACCTCGTTTGGATGGTCACTGAGGTCCTGATTGGGAGGCATCCCGAAATATGGATAATTAGTGGTGATCGTCCAGACGTACGTGGGAATCGATGAATATGCGAGGTATTTAGTGCCTCCGGTTTCATTCAGACCCAGAACGGACTTGCAAATGGATTGTGTGTCTGACATTAGAATTCATTCTGTGCGATTGATAACCATCAGTTGCGTGGATGTGAATTGCCTTTGTGGCATGCTAAGATGCAGTGATCAGGGCTTCTCTTGAAAAGCAAAGTCTTGTGGAGATGATCAAAGCACCGCCTGTGTGGCGTAGCTTTGTGTATAACGTGAATTCACGAGCCTCACACCCCGGTATGAACCAGAAACGGGAGAAGGACCTCAGGGAGGGCATGCGTTTCTTTCTAGCTAGGATTTGTGTCGGTGTTTTTACACAGCCTGACATTTTACTTATGTGGATGATGGATAGCAAGGCGCCTCGGATATATCGGTCGATCCAGGACTGATGGAGTCATTCGTTGGCTCATTTGCGCCTCATAGGGCGGGGAGACGTATTGCTCAGGCATTTTAATCCACATCGGTGGACCGGCCCTATCGCTCCAAGGGTCGATGCGTTCTGTTACTGAGACATGGTAGGCTAGATTGTCTCGAATTCGGTAAGGACTATCTTTTGCCTTGGTTCATGACGGAAATCCAATCTCCAAATACGTGACTGTGCTGTTTTGATTGTATATATATATATATATATGGCGACATGATATATGTTACCCATGCCGTCTATGATTGATAGTTATGATTTGAAATTGTTTTTGAAACATATAAACACTAGTAATAATATCAAATGCTTTTGTTTTATTTGTATCAAGCATATTTTGGCCATTATAAGGTAAAACTCTATCCTCCGGTTTGCGTTGCATTGTGTGATGGGAACTAAGTCTTATAATGGCTTCATTTTTATAAAAAGCATTGCGATGTTTCAAAGAATTATTTGTTTTAAAGCACTGGCAATCCAATGGAGTAAACCCGTTCCACGAAAGTGGCGTGGTCCTGTGATTAGCCATATTTTGATTGTGTTAAGTAGATTTCTCATTCCAGTCCCATGACTGACTCGTAGTTTGTTTCACTTTCAAACTCGGGTGCCCCTTTTTCTACATGAGAAGCCTTGTATTCAGGTTTAGCTGGCTTTCTCTGGATAGCTGGAGCGGAAGATGGATTCTACCATTTATCTCTTTTTATGCTGTTCAGCTCCTATTGTACATTATGTTTGTTTTCCGCTGTAGACATTTATGTATAGCTGAACTGTATTTATACTAAGTATGATCCTGTATACTGTGTAAATCTGATGATTACGTTTATCCCGTGTATTATTTGTTCATTATCTGGTGTATTTATTTATTTCTGTTCTGCTATTATCTGTTTTATGTGTTATATTCCAAGGATTACCCTTGCCACCGTCAGTACGGGGTTTGGGGTCGTCTCATTATCTAGTTTTGGTTCTCACACCAGTCCATTTGAAATATATAGAAATCCCACTTTCGAAACTTGAACATAAATGCTGATGATGCTAGAACGATCATCAGAACCATCTCCGGACGACTAGAGTGTGATTCTATATCCATCCAGGATATTTGAGGCTTAAAATACACGTGGATGAGACATATATCAAAACCTTTATATATGCGATAGTCCAAATAAATTTAAAATATAATAAATTATTCAAATACGTATAATTAGGTTTAAATTTTCAAAACAAAATTCGTTTTCCTTTTTATTTTCAAAATAACACTCTTCCAACTCATTCTAAGATACTATTGATCCCATCTTTAACAAGTCGTTCTTATTGGATATTACTAATCCAATCTCTGATGAATTCTTCCATTTGGTTCTGATTTTCCGAGTTGGCACAATCAAACGATCAATAGCGATCGTGTATTATATTGATTATAATTGAATAAATAATTATAATAGCCTACCATGTATGATATCATCAACATCTTAAATGTTTCCTATTCTCAATGATCAATACCGAATGAATTCTGAGCCGCCTCCAAAACCAGAAACCATTAGTTTCATAAAATAGATAAATTCAAATAAAAGTTTAAAATTGCAATACATATATATTTGGATTACTGGCGAGCTGCTCTTCATTTTCATATGAAAATGTTGGGTTCGACATCTATTTGTTACGCTGTTATATTAACAGCGTGAGTTGGAAGAAAGGATTCGAGAAAGTGGAGCTTCAATTGGTTAAATGAAGGTTATTTTCATGTTCTTGGAGGGATTTAGCACATACATGCCAAATTTCATGGATTTCGGTGCATATTGACATCGGTGTTTTTTTGGTAGCCGCGTGATAAGGTGGAAGCCGCGATCTTAGGGAAGCGTGCAAGCCAGACGTGGAGGATGCTATTGGGTAGAGAGTTGGATGCTGAGAAGAATGATGGTGGTTTGGTTAGATTTCGTGAAGAATGGAAGGTGAACGAGTGGTGCAAAGATGCAGCCATGAAGCTTGTTACGATTTTGAATTCCGGGTATCGGGGAAGAAAAGTTTAACCACGGCTTATTTAGTAATTGGAATCACATGGAACAAGAATCGTTGGGATTGCGTGGACAAGTACTATAAGTCCGTGATGAATTGGAGTGGTCTGGAGCTAGGCAGAATTTTTTTAATTTTAAACGCTTGTTTAAATTAAATAAAATGATGCTGAATTGTTGAATGAATGACTAGTAATTTGTAAACTCATACTTTTTGGAATGCTATTTAACTTATATCATTTTATAAATATCTATTATTTAATTGATATTTATTTACATTATATGATTCGCTGATTATTTGGATGATTGGTTGTTATTGTTTGAATGATTGTTTGGATTGATTATTGTTTATTGCTTGGATTGTTTAGTACAGTTATAAATTTCCGTTTATAAATGGATAAACCTTGATACCATCTGCTTTTAAGCAGAAGATTCATTTTCAATGAATCGGTTAAATTGTCTAGTTTTATGCATATATAAACAGTTATATTAAATGCGATGCAGGGAGAAATAGGTTAGAGGGAACTAATTGGATTCCTTAAATATTTTAATGTTATCTACTTTCATATTATTCTTTATATGAACTATCTAACCAATCTGTTTGGATGATGATTTGGTTATTGATGGTTGAATTGGAATTCAACACCGATGTTTATTAGTCAGTTAACAGTATTAATTAAGTACTTAGCCGTAGACGGCCTCAAAATCCATCTTTTTAAGGCGTTGATCTACCGTAAGGTGAATTGATTGAAACAAAGTTATAAAATTTATTTTATAACTGAAGTTAGATTTTGAAATCTGTTTTATATTAATAATTTTTTCAAAAAAGGTTTTATTAGAGATCAATATTTGTTGTTTAATTTTATAAATAGTTATAAATTGATTTATATAGTAAATTATTGTGTTCTAAATAAGTTTTTATAAGCCAGTGAGTCTGAAATTAACCTAACGATTAATAATTTGAAGTACATGTTTTCAAGAAACAATTTAGTAGAGTTATATTAAATTAATTAAGTTATTATTTAATTTAAAAGGAAGGATTAAATGAAATCAGCTTAATAAGTTAACTGATGTTATCAAGTTGACTAAGTCAACAATGTAGATTGAGTTTGATTATTAGATTAATTTGTTTTCAAATAGTCTAATAAGAATGGTTTTGACAAATAGCTTTGCAAATTTCACGAATGTTCTTAAAAGTTAATTAATCTTTATTTAAACGTGTTTATCGAGTAGTTTATTTTTAATAAATTTAATTATTATTTTAAATAACCTTTTAAAGGAAATCAACTATTCTTTCTTTAGTTAGTAAAAAGGTTAACTACTTCTGTTTTGATCAATAATGAAGTAAACTACTTTTACTTCAGTTAATATTGAAATTAATTATTATTTTAATTAATAATGATTAAAAGGACTACCTTTTTAATTGAAATAATTTAAGAAGGTAATCAAGTTTAATTTTTAGTTGGAAATTTTAAAGGGTTTGAAAGGGATTTGGAAATAATTCCGAGTCATGTCAATTAAAGTTTGTAAAAGAGGTTTGTAATAACCCGGTAATCTGGGCCTATTTAAAATTTTTATTTTGGCAATTTTGATGAATTTTGAAAATTTAAAATGATATATTTTAAATAATATCGTCAAAAAATTTCTTTTGAATAAAATTCGAATGTATATATTTATATAGCTCGACGTTGGAATATAAATATTTATTTATAATTATAAAAGGAATTGAAAATGGCGGGTAGTTCGATAATTCGATTTCAAAATTCAAATGAATGTACCGGGTTCAAAACAAACCGGATTTTATTGAAACCAAAAATATTTGACTCTATTTGAGAATAGCATTCCAACGAATCTGAAGAATCAAGATTTCATAGCGGGAATCAAAAGTTATGTCCAGTTGAAAATTCTGAATAGTCGCTATGGAATTCAGGCCCTTAAAAATGGAAATTTTGCAAACGACCTCAGATTTCGACGAAACCACTTTTGTTGGATCCGCGATGTCAAATTATCGATAGGTTTCAAATTTCATAATTTTTCGAATCAATATGTGAGCGTGGAAAAGGAAAACGCGTTTGACCAGTTTCAGTTGATTTTAATCGACTGGAAAATGGCCATTTTTCAAACGATCTCAGAATTTGACGAAATTAGTTTTGTTAGGACCGTATCATCAATACGAAGCTAGAACATATTTTTCTGGAATTTTTCGCGTTAGTATGTGGCCCCGGTAAGTTGAAATGTGCGTTTAATTTGAATATATAAAAATTTATATTTTAAATCCAATGGAAACTGATCGTAACAGCCGAATTGGGTTATGAAACATATCCCATTGTGTTCGGAATGGGGGTATTGCGCTAGGGACGACAGTCGGTGGGCTCAATTTCGAGTTCGAATTTTAAAGTTGCTTTTTTTGAAATAAATTAAATAAAATATATTATTATAATAGCCCCTTACCCCCTATCCTTGTTTTTCTACTTAACCAGGCCCCCCCATTTCATTTCAACGAAACCAAATAAAAAAAAGAAAAAAAGAGGGGGCGGAGCCCCGCTTCACCGACGTCGCGCGTCGGAGGGCAACCGCGCCCACCTCCGACCCTTCCCCCGCTATCCCTCCGCCTCCGTCGAACGATCCTCGCCCCTCCTCTCTAAAATGGCCAACCCCAAAAAGCCCTCGCGCCCCTCCGTCTCGAGCAGGAACCCACCGGGACCACTAGCCCTAGCCCTAGCCGCCATTTCAAAACTCCTCCACCCCGTTGGCCTGCGAGCGCCAGCAGCCCCCCCCCCCCCATTCCTCCGGTCAAACGCAAGTATCCCCCGTCTTCCAAAGTTGAACTGTAAGTTTTAATTACTTTGATTTTTAGCCTAACTTATTTATTTACAGTTAGTATTCTTTAAAATCTAAAAGCTATGATTTTTAGTTTAGGAAAATACGATCTTTATGTTAGTAAAGATGCGTTTTTATTTATTTAGGTAAAGTAAAATCAGTTTTTATAGGATTGGTGAAGGAAAGATCGTGATTTTCTAAGTAGAAAAGGTCGGATTTTTGTGTAGGAAAGTCAGGATTTTTAACAAGACCTAGGAATTTTTAATTTGATAAAGATTGAATTTTTAATTTGATAAAGTTTGTATTTTTAAAATCAAAAGTTTATATTTTTAAAATAAAAAAGATCGTATTTTTTTAAAATAAAAAAGATCGTATTTTTAAAAGCAAAATGATCGTATTTCTAGAAGTGAAAATATTCGATTTTTATATAATTGAATAGCGAAGTAAAAATTCGATTTTTATATATTGAATAGCAAAGGAAAAATTATATTTTTATATATTGAATAGCGAAGTAAACATTCAATTTTTATATATTGAATAGCGAAATAAAAATTCGATTTTTATATATTGAATAGCGAAGTAAAAATTCGATTGTTATATATTGAATAGCAAAGTAAAAAATATGATTTTTATATATGTAGTGGCTACAGGCAACGAAAGTGACAAAAGGCGAGAACGACGAAGATTTCTACATAAGAAGAGTCGTGGCGTTTGGATTAGCTTTGGTGAGAACTTCTCACCTTTAATTTTATTTTTCTAGTTATAAATATATACTAGGATGCAGACGGTGTTTAGTAGCACCCGACACCCGTCGTCCACATACCATGGACGGCTTGTATGCTTGTTTGTATGATTTTGATGTGTAGTTGATTGTGTGTTGTGATGTGAAATAAAATAAATTATTTATATAGTTAAAAAATATTTTACAGTTAAAAATAGAATTTTAACGTATATATGAAATGAAATAAAAATAAACAAATCGGATGATTTGTTTATATACACACATTTGTCTGATATTGATTGGGACGATAAATTTTACACATCGCCCAACTGCACAAATAAAATCTGTGTTTGATTGTTTGAAACCCCACACGGGTACTGGGATGATATTTGACGTACACTAATCCCGATTGTTTAGTTGTATGTCGATTGATTGATTGACAGACTGTTATAAGCGTTGAATAATTATATTTGATGCTTATACAATGTAGAATGCACTTTGGGTGATGGTTGATGATTTAACGTTGCTGTTGTACACATGTGCGGTAGAAAATCCATATAATTAACATTATATTGTAATTGATCAGGCCTCATTCCAGTATTTGAAATAGAAATATTTGAAAAAGAAATATTTGAAAAAGAAATATTTGAAATAGAAATATATGAAGCCATGTTAATTAGATTGACGCCATTTTGACGTGAACGATATTTATATCGATTTTATTCATTTTATAATGAATATCGAAAGTGATTTCAAAATCTGATATTTTGAAAAGAATTGAATTCGAATAGAAATTGAATAGAAATGAATTCGAATTGAAATTGAATAGAAATGAATTTGAATTGAAATTGAATTGAATTGAAAACAAACTGAATTTGAATTAGAAAACAATTTGAACTGAATCGATTTGAAATGAAATTAAAACGAATTTATGTTGAAAAATTCGATTTTGATTTGAATTTGAAATAGAAGTTGAAATCGTTTTGCAAACGAATTTAAAACGATTTATAAAATACGTTTTGAAAGGAAATCGATGAAATATATATAATATATATATATTATATATATAATGGCCTGAATAGAATGCGCCGCGCCGCGGCAGTTCGCCAATGTCGACCATTGACTTCGAATGGATATTGCGGGAGATCCGACCGTCGGATTCTCCTAAAACCGGAACCATTGGGTTCGTATCGAAAAGATCTTTCTAACGAGTATTAGAAATTAGAAATCTAACGGTTGGATTTGTAATTATGTCCAAATCAAATTTGGAAAAGGTCGATGTAAGTGCAGTTCGATGGCCGTTGAAGGAAATCGACTGTACGGGCCTTAATAAAATTACTAAAAATATCAATAATTTGTGTAAAATCATTAGAAATGATTTGGGAAGAATCGGGATGAAAAACTCCCTATTTGAAAAGATAAAAATAGATTTTATCGAAATGAACTGGTTTTGAACTAGAATTATAATCCTATTTATTTTTAAATAAATAAATTGGATTTGAAATGGTTTCGAAAGTAACCAGAAGTTCCAATAATTGAATTGGAATGGATTTGAATCGAAATTGTCTTTGGAATATTTCGATGTTGGATTTCGTGATTATACAGATGTTGTTATGGAAATTTGAAAGATATATATATTTATATCGTTATTTCCAATATGATATTTGTTGGTCGTAGAATTTGATATTGAATATAAGCCGATATATTTTCTATTCAGAGCCTTGTATTTAATATCAAATGGGATTTGGGTTTGTCGTGAATGGTGTCTTTATTAACACTGTTCTTGAACCCAGTTGAGAAAAGATTAAATCTTTTTATTTAGATTTAATGAAGTATACCAATTAAATGATATTTAATTGGAATTAAAATGTGATGTGATTTTGGGTTTATCGTGAACCGTGTTTTGAATGACATGGATTCTTTAACCCAGTTACAGATTAAAACTAAGTGGAGTTTTAATGAATCTTTAATTAGATTGAAAAGATCGAGAATGGAGTATCACCAGTTCTTGTTGCAGTCATGATGGGGGGTTCTCGCTTCGCGGTTTGGTGCTGAACGGGAGACTCTTACCCCCATATGTCCCTTGTGAGGGTTGGTTAGGCAGTGGCCGGGAGGCTCGAGAGGGTCGCCATAAAACAAGTGTACTGGGGGACCATGTAGAAGCCACGGTGGGTATTACCTGCTGCTTGGGGGATGAAGGGATGGTTGCAAAGCCTACCGGATTTCGTCGGCTATTTTACATTTGGTATCAGAGCCTTGGTTTACAAAGCTCAGAGAATAAGACACATTAGAACCATACGAAAGAATTCATTAGATATTGGATTAGAAATATCCAATGGGAATGACTCGTTAGAGATGGGATCAGTAGTATCCTAGAACGAGTGTGAAGTGTATATTTTTGAAAGTGAAAACAAATTTTGTTTTGAAATTTAAATCAATTATTCGTATTTGATTATTTATTCATATTGATTTGGACTATCAGGTATATAGAGATTTTAATATACGTCTGATCCTCGTGTACGGGAAGCCTCTAATATACTGGATGGATATAGAGTCACACTCTGTCGCCCGGGGATAATTCTGATGATGCGGCCGCATCATCAGTATTTATATTCGAGTGCCGAAAGCGTGATATCTATATATCTCCATTAGGCTGGTGTGAGAACCAAAATTAGATAGGGCTATTGTTGTGATTTGGCATCAAAAAATCTGATTTTTGACTATGTATCAAAGTTATGAATTTCAAAAGCTAATCAACTAATTGATTGATGGTTGTGTTATTGATTATTGGTTGATTTATTAAAATTTGTACCATATAGCCCAATTGAACCAAATAGTGAATTGTATTGAAATTTGGTCACATTTGCTTGCATATACAAGTACTTACATTGAACAGGTCATAGCAAAGAGGCTAGAGCAGAAGAATAAAATTATTTGCCCGACAAATAGGTACATGTTTACCATAATTTACTGTTTTGTTTGGGTGATGATGGTTTTATGAGCCGATTGGCTAGCCGCTTAGCCTTTTCTTTTCTTTTTGAAATCAGAGGGCCTGTATGGCAATTTCAGGATTTTCCCGGTGCTCCCGGTGCAGGGGAGGTTATGGCGAAATTTTTCGAAAATTTAGGGTGTTAGCCAAATTTTTGAAAAATTTGAAAAGTTCTTAGAAACTGAAAAGTTGAAGAACTTAAGCCGTAATGAAAAGAATGGAAGTGGAGTTGATTTGTTAAACAACTTTCGGCTTCATTCCTTTTCGGGGACGAAAAGTTTTAAGTGGGGGAGATTGTAATAACCCGGGAATCTGGGCCAATTTAAAATTTTATTTTGGCAATTTTGATGAATTTTGAATATTTAAAATGATATATTTTAAATAATATCGTCGAAAAATTTCTTTTGAATAAAATTCGAACGTATATATTTATATAGCTCGACGTTGGAATATAAATATTTATTTATAATTATAAAAGGAATTGAAAATGGCGCGGTAGTTCGATAATTCGATTTCAAAATTCAAATGAATGTACCGGGTTCAAAATAAACTGGATTTTAGTGAAACCAAAAATATTTGGATCTATTTGAGAATAGCTTTCCAACGAATCCGAAGAATCAAGATTTCATAGCGAGAATCAAAAGTTATGTCCAGTTGAAAATTCTGAATAGTCGCTATGGAATTCAGGCCCTTAAAAATGGAAATTTTGCAAATGACCTCGGATTTCGACGAAACCACTTTTGTTGGATCCGCGATGTCAAATTATTGCTAGGTTACAAATTTCATAATTTTTCGAATCAATATGTGAGCTTGGCAAAGGAAAACACGTTTGACCAGTTTCAGTTGATTTTAATCGACTGGAAAATGGCCATTTTTCAAACAATCTCAGAATTTGACGAAATTAGTTTTGTTAGGACCGTATCATCAATACGAAGCTAGAAAATATTTTTCTGGAATTTTTCGAGTTAGTATGTGGCCCCGGTAAGTTGAAATGTGCGTTTAATTTGAATATATAAAGATTTATATTTTAAATCCAACGGAAACTGATCGTAACAGCCGAATTGGGTTACGAAACATATCCCATTGTGTTCGAAATGGGGGTATTGCGCTAGGGGCGACAGTCGGTGGGCTCAATTTCGAGTTCGAATTTTAAAGTTGCTTTTTTTGAAATAAATTAAATAAAATATATTATTATAATAGCCCCTTACCCCCTATCCTTGTTTTTCTCCTTAACCAGGCCCCCACCGTTTCATTTCAACGAAACAAAATAAAAAAAGAAAAAAAAAGGGGGGCGAAGCCCCGCTTCACCGACGTCGCGCGTCGTAGGGCAACCGCGCCCACCTCCGACCCTTCCCCCGCTATCCCTCCGCCTCCGTCGAACGATCCTCGCCCCTCCTCTCTAAAATGGCCAACCCCAAAAACCCCTCGCGCCCCTCCATCTCGAGCAGGAACCCGCCGCGACCACTAGCCCTAGCCCTAGCCGCCATTTCAAAACTCCTCCACCCCGTTGGCCTGCGAGCGCCAGCAGCCCCCCCATTCCTCCGGTCAAACGCAAGTATCCCCCCCTCTTCCAAAGTTGAACTGTAAGTTTTATTTACTTTGCATTTTAGCCTAACTTATTTATTTACAGTTAGGATTCTTTAAAATCTAAAAGCTATGATTTTTAGTTTAGGAAAATACGATCTTTATGTTAGTAAAGATGCATTTTTATTTATTTAGGTAAAGTAAAATCAGTTTTTATAAGATTAGTGAAGGAAAGATTGGGATTTTCTAAGTAGAAAAGGTCGGATTTTTGTGTAGGAAAGTCAGGATTTTTAACCAGATCTAGGAATTTTTAATTTGATAAAGATTGGATTTTTAATTTGATAAAGTTTATATTTTAAAATCAAAAGTTTATATTTTTAAAATCAAAAAGATCGTATTTTTAAAAGCAAAATGATCGTATTTCTAGAAGTGAAAATATTCGATTTTTATATAATTGAATAGCGAAGTAAAAATTCGATTTTTGTATATTGAATAGCAAAGAAAAAATTCGATTTTTATATATTGAATAGCGAAGTAAAAATTCAATTTTTATATATTGAACAGCGAAATAAAAATTCAATTTTAATATATTGAATAGCGAAGTAAAAATTTGATTGTTATATATCGAATAGCAAAGTAAAAATATGATTTTTATATATGTAGTGGCTAAGGGCAACGAAAGTGACAAAAGGCGAGAACGACGAAGATTTCTACACAAGAAGAGTCGTGGCGTTTGGATTAGCTTTGGTGAGAACTTCTCACCTTTAATTTTATTTTTCTAGTTATATATATACTAGGATGCAGACGGTGTTTAGTAGCACCCGACACCCGTCGTCCACAGACCATGGACGGCTTGTATGCTTGTTTGTATGATTTTGATGTGTAGTTGATTGTGTGTTGTGATGTGAAATGAAATAAAATATTTATATAGTTAAAAAATATTTATATAGTTAAAAATAGAATTTTAACGTATATATGAAATGAAATAAAAATAAACAAATCGGATGATTTGTTTATATACACACATTTGTCTGATATTGATTGGGACAATAAATTTTACACATCGCCCAACTGCACAAATAAAATCTGTGTTTGATTGTTTGAAATCCCACACGGGTATTGGGATGATATTTGACGTACACTAATCCCGATTGTGTAGTTGTATGTCGATCGATTGATTGGCAGACTGTTATAAGCGTTGAATAATTATATTTGATGCTTATACAATGTAGAATGCATTTTGGGTGATGGTTGATGATTTATCGTTGTTGTTGTACACAAGTGCTGTAGAAAATCCATATAATTAACATTATATGGTAATTGTTTGGGCCTCATTCCAGTATTTGAAATAGAAATATTTGAAATAGAAATATTTAAAATAGAAATATTTGAAAAACAAATATTTGAAATAGAAATATATGAAGCCGTGTTGATTAGATTGACGCCATTTTGACGTGAACGATATTTATATCGATTTTATTCATTTTATAATGAATATCGAAAGTGATTTCAAAATCTGATATTTTGAAAAGAATTGAATTCGAATTGAAATTGAATAGAAATGAATTCGAATTGAAATTGAATAGAAATGAATTCGAATTGAAATTGAATTGAATTGAAAACAAACTGAAATTGAATTAGAAATCAATTTGAATTGAATCGATTTGAAATGAAATTAAAACGAATTTATGTTGAAAAATTCGATTTTGATTTGAATTTGAAATAGAAGTTGAAATCGTTTTGAAAACGAATTTAAAACAATTTATAAAATACGTTTTGAAAGGAAATCGACGAAATATATATAATATATATATATATATATATATATTTTATATATATAATGGCCTGAATAGAACGCGCCGCGCCGCAGCAGTTCGCGAATTTCGACCATTGACTTCGAATGGATATTGCGGGAGATCCGACCATCGGATTCTCCTAAAACCGGAAATGTTGGGTTCGTATCGAAAAGAGCTTTCTAACGAATATTAGAAATTAGAAATCTAACGGTTGGATTTGGAATTATGTGCAAATCAAATTTGGAAAAGGTCGCTGTAAGTGCAGTTCGATGGCTGTTGAAGGAAATCGACTTTACGGGCCTTGATAAAATTATTAAAAATATCAATAATTTGTGTAAAATCATAAGAAATGATTTGGGAAGAATCGGGATGAAAAACTCCCTTTTGAAAAGATAAAAATAAATTTTATCGAAATGAACTAGTTTTGAACTAGTATTATAATCCTATTTATTTTTAAATAAATAAATTGGATTTGAAATGGTTTTGAAAGTAACCAGAAGTTCCAATAATTGAATTGGAATGGATTTGAATCGAAATTGTCTTTGGAATATTTCGATGTTGGATTTCGTGATTATACAGATGTTGTTATGGAAATTTGAAAGATATGTATATTTATATCGTTATTTCCAATACGATATTTGTTGGTCGTAGAATTTGATATTGAATATAAGCCGATATATTTTCTATTCAGAGCCTTACATTTAATATCAAATGGAATTTGGGTTTGTCGTGAATGGTGTCTTTATTAACACTATTCTTGAACCCAGTTGAGAAAATATTAAATCTTTTTATATAGATTTAATGAAGTGTACCAATTAAATGGTATTTAATTGGAATTGAAATGTGATGTGATTTTGGGTTTATCGTGAACCGTGTTTTGAATGACATGGATTCTTTAACCCAGTTACAGATTAAAACTAAGTGGAGTTTTAATGAATCTTTAATTAGATTGAAAAGATCTAGAATGGAGTATCACCAGTTTTATTCCAGGCGGTAGTTAAATCTTTAATTAGATTTAAACGTGAAATGGTAATTGAATTTACCGATAACACCGTGGTGTTAGATATGAAGTATAACCAGTTCTACTTCATGGGATGAATAGGTTGGGATTGGGAAATTAAAACAAATGATTACTTCGGTAAGGTTCGTTAATCCCGACTAGTTGAATCGGTATTCAAAAGTAGATTTAAGAATAAATTTAAAGGATTTATCTTTGATAAAATTAATGGAAACCTTTCCATATGAATGTGAAATTTAGAAACTAACTATCGGTTAGCTAAGCAGAATGGTTTTCTGGATATTGATCTGATGTTGGTTTCGGCCTTCGGGGTTAATATTTGGAGAATTATTCTCTTGTTAATTTACGGTTAGTGACTGATGAATTGGAATGAGGCGTATGTTGTGTTTGTGTAACACATGTTTATAATATACACGAGTTATTTGGAAAGACCGGGTTTATCCCATTCTGAATAACAGATACGACGATAAGTCGAAGATGAAGACGGTGGTCGAAGACCAGAGGTCTTCACGTCGTTTGGGTGACTACTGATGATCTTGATTGGGATGTACACCCAAGAAGATGGAAACAGTTGGTGATCGTCCAGACGTACTTGGAGATCGATGGATATGCGGGGTACTAGGTGCCTCCGATTTCGTTCAGACCCAGAACGAACTTGTAAATGGACTTTGTGTCTGACATTGGATTTTAGTCTGTGTGATTGATTTCTATTAAATATATATCTGTTTGGCGGCGGAGAATTTATTCTCTTGCTTAACGCCCTTCTCTGAGGCGTACGAGCTCAGGTGTTATATACTGATGGATATCAAACGCATAGAGTGAATTGCCTGTGAGGCATGCCTAAGTGGCAAATGATCAGGGCTTCTGTTGAAAAGCAAAGTCTTGTGGTTGATGATCGAAGCACAGCCTTTGTGGCGTAGCTTTGTGTAACGTTTACTTCGCGAGTTTCACACCTGGTATGAACCAAAAATGGGAGACGAACCTCAGGGAGGACATGCGTTTCTTTCTAGCTAGAAGTGGCGTCAGTGGTTTTACATGCCCTGACGAGTTTGACATATGTGGATGTTGCTGTTGTGAGGCACCTCGGTTTGATCGGACGATCCGGGTCCGATGGAGTCATTCGTTGGCTCATTGACACCCCATAGGGCGGGGAAACGCATTGTTCAGGCATTTTAATCCACATCGGTGGACCGACCCTGTCTCTCCAAGGGACGATGCGTTCTGTTCCTGAGACACAGGCTAGAGCATCTCGAATCGGTTGAGGACTATCTTTTTCCTCGGTTCATAGATGGAAATCCAACTTCCAAATACGTGACATTTGCGGTTTTATTTGAAGAGCCTAGTATGGCGACATTGTGGGATGGGGTGCTTATGCCGTCTATGATTGATACTTATGATTTGAAGTTGTTTTATACACTATGTACTTATTATAGTATCAAAAGATTTGTTTTAAACGTATCAAGCATTCTTGGCTATTATAAGGTAAAAACCCTATCCTCCGGCTTGCGTTGCATTGTGTGACGGGACCTGGGTCTTATAATAGCTTCATTGTTCTTTATTTAGCATTGCGCTGTTTGTTTTATGCACTGGTGTTCTTGGGAGGAAACCCGTTCCGTGTTATACGGCGTGGTCCCTTGATTTACCTAACTTTAAAAATAAAGATTAATAACTGTTTTAGTTCTCACACCAGTCCCATGACTGACCTGGAGTTTATTGTTTTAACCAAAACTCTGGGTGCCCTTATTTTGACACGGGCAGCTAGTAGTTTTGGTTTTGCAGATTTATATTCGCAGGATCCTGGTTTACAGCTGGAATGATATCCAGAAAGCTTTGTATCCGTATATCTCTTCTAGTTGTGTATTGTATTATTTTCCGCTGCTATGTATTTAAATGTAATTTAAATCTCTGATATTTCTGTGTAATATTGATTCGTTTATACTCTGTATATTCTTGTAATCTGATGAATTGTTGTAATATACAATGAAATGTTCTTCCGTCTGCGTTCTGTTGTGGCTTGTTCACGAACTATCCGCGCTTTCCTCACCGGGGAAGTTACGGGTTTTTACAAGGTTCAAAACCAAGTCCGTGATTTTTAAATAAGCGTTACTTAAGAATTGAGTTAAGTAAAAGTGTTTAGCTGAAAGAAGGATTCAAAAATATAAAAGGGTTAATGTTAATGGGGTTGTGTAAAAGATGTGATTAATGGATTTTTGGTAATAAATCCAAGATGAAAATGGATTGGATTAAATTGGAATAAAGCTAAAAGTTGGTGTTTTTAATAAGGGTTTACTTATTAAAAAAATTAAGTAAAAATGATTTGAGACTTAAAGGAGTTGTTAAATGTAATGGATATGCAAACGGATTTTGAAATGGATCCGAGTTATAAACAAATTGTATTAAAGAAGCTCATAAAAAACTATGGATTATGTTTAGTAAAAGTTACTCAATGAACGAATTAAGTAAAGTGGCCATAAACTGAAAGGAGATTTTCAAAGGTAAATTATGGTAATTAAACCATATCTTAAATAAAATAGTAAATGAGGAATTGATATGATAGTACTATTAATATCAGCTTTTGGTTTACAAACTTTTGTCTATCTTAAGATAAGAATGTTGTCGATCAAAGTCATAGAGGTAAATAGAATACCCCAACTTGAACAACTTTAGGATTATGTAACGACCCGTAATTTTGGAACCAATTTAAAAATTTTATTTTAGCTATTTTAATGGGTTTTAAATATTTAAAATGATTTATTTTAAATAATAACGACTAAATATTTATTTTAAATGAAGTTAGAACATATAAATTTATTTTATTTATAAAATGAACTTGAAGTGGCGCGGTAGTTTGAAAATTTGATTTTAAATTTCAAATGAATATACAAAATTCAATATAAGTCAGAATTAGATGAAACCAGAAACATTTGAATCTATTTAACTATATTTGCTAATGAATGTAAGAAACAGAGATTTCACTTTATAAATTGAATGTTATGTCTAGTTTAAAATTGGAAATAGTTGCTACGGAATTTCTATATATTTTAATAATATATAGCCCTTAAAAATAGCCATTTTGCAAACGACCTCCGTTTTCGACGAAACCACTTTTGTTGGATCCGGAATGTAAATTATTGTTAGATTTCAAATTTCATAATTTTTGGATTTAATATGTGAGCGCGGTAAATTTAAACGTGTTTTGACAGTTTTAGTTTGAGTTTAATCGACTGGAAAATGGCCATTTTTTAAATGGTCTACAAATTTGACGAAATTAGTTTTGTTAGGACCGTATTGTCAAAACATAGCTAGATTTATTTTTCTGGAATTTTTGGAATCAGTATGTGGCCCCATAAATTAAAATATACATTTAAAAAATCAATATATTGATTTATATTTTAATTTTAAGAAAAATTAATCAAAATAGTCGAATTGGCTTATGGAACATATACCATTGTGTCCGGAAAGGGGGTTATTAGCTAGGGACAACAGTTGTTGGGTTTGATTTGGAGTTCGAACGAAAAACTTGTTTTTTTATGGAAAATAAATAAATAAATATAGTAGTAAAACCTAACCCTAGGATTCATTTTTCTCAGAAACCGAAAAATCTCGTCGTCCCCAAACTCGCCTCCTTTCCCATCACCGTTGCCGCCCTCCAGGCCGCCACCACCGCCATCGCGCCCCTCCCAAGCGTCGTTGCACATCCTCCCTCGGCCACCTACATCACTGCCACCTCCCTCTCTCCCTCTTTCAAATCAAAAACCACCCATTCCTCAATCCACCACCGTGGCCCACCATAGCGTCGCCACCACACCGCCGCACCCCCCGGCCACCATGAGCACCCCATGTTGCCACCCTCTATAACAACCTGGAAAATCAGAACCAATTTAAAAATTTATTTTAAGAAATTTTAAACAGAAAATGCATCAGAATTTAGAATTTTTTTTTAAAATATATATATTATTAATAGAAAGGTTAAACAATAAAAAGTTTACATTTTTATTGTAAAGAGGGAAATATGAAAAATGAACGTTTGTTTAAATAGGAAAGTTGTTATAACATAAAAATTCACATTTTTATGTAATAATGATTCAGTAAAATGATTCATAGCTTGTTTAAATGATGTAACATAAAAATTTACATTTTTCGGTAATAAAGAAAAGATTTCATTTTCTTTACAACAGAAAGATATCATTTTCTTTGCAAATAAAAAGATCACGTTTTCTTTACAAGGGAAAAAGGATTACTTTTTCTTTTCTTTGTAATATAAAAAAGATTGTATTCTTATGCAACATTTGTTTAATGTGAAGAAGCTTAAAATAAAAGATTATATTTTTATTGTAAATGTGCAATATGTAATATGATTCATTAAAAAAGGATGCTTGATTGACAAATATGTTAACATTAAAAATGTATTAGGAACTTTAGTGACATATATTAATTCATTGATTGAAAATAATGTGTAGGTTATAAATGAAATAAATTCTGACAATATATATATATTAATATATATATATATATATATGTATGTATATAAATATGTACATATCTTTGGCTGCCCTCTTAAATATTTCACCTGTAAATTCAAATTTAACTTTTAGAAATTCAAAATGTAGACTATATGTTCATAAACAAATAGCATTAATCTAACATTAATTCTTTCCATTTTATCCTCTCTCTCTCTCTTTCATTGTCATCTACTTTTGAAAATTGAATAATAAAAAAAAATAGAATAAATGTGTCATTATAGCATGTAATCAAAAAGGGATTTAAGGAAACATTTATGAAACACAATTAAAACATAAAACGTATTTATTTGTAATGCACATGCATGGTTTTTGGGATAAAAACAAAACTTTGCCCCATTGTCAAATTTGTAATTGCCTTGTTGGTTACATGTTGAAAATGGTTGATATACATGCTCGCCAAATAATTGGCTTGCTAAATTTCTTTGAATAATAATAATAATATGTTACAGAAAGATAGATAATTAAAATTGATATGATTTCCTATTTTGGTTTCATAACTTTTAATAAAAGAAAAATATATGAGTCGAAAAATGGTCTTAATCTACTATAGATAAAATTTATTTAAATATGTAATACATTTTTGAGTATATAAGTTGTTACATAATAGCTTTATATTCAAGCAAATATACACACTATTTAATAGGAAAGATGTAAGTGTTAAATTTGGACGATTCAAAAATATTCCAAATAAGGAATAAGAATGTATGGGTTTAATTATAAAATTAGAAATAAAGTATTATAAAAATGCTTTTGTCCTTTTTCCCAAATCCCTTATCCACTAACATGTACATCCGCCGTATACATGAAACCAATGGCCGAAGATGCTCTAAATTCAATCCTTAATTTCTCCTATCCCTCTTTGAATTAATCAATGGATCCAAAGCCAAATAGTTGAGATCTTCTCCAGCTCCATTTCTATAGGGTGGTGATTGGTTTCTAGACGAGGTGGAGGTGGAATTCTAGTAAGGGAGGTGGCACATTTGAACCCCTTTTTCTCCCTCGAGATGCGTGCGAGTTGGCCCATGTCGGCAGCGCGCAGGGAGGGTTCCAAGGCGGTGGAGGTGATGAAGGTCGATCGTGTTCCGGTGTCCTAGCGTGGCTGCGATTTGGAAACCTAATAATCAAAGTTTGGGTTTATAGGTTCCTGCTATTAATGAAGAAGAGGAAGAAGGATTAGAGGCCTAAGAATGTAATTAAAGTTTAAATTATTATCATAATTATTTTTATTTTGTAATCCAAAATATAAATGATCATAACTTCTTGAAATCAGAATGGAATGACACGAAACTGATTGCGTTGGAATTGCCTTAGCAAGATCTACGCTTCAGAACTTAGTAGAACAAAATCTGAACTTGTTAGAATTTTAGATCCGCTTCAAACCAAGGTGAGAAATCATATTCTTTTATTATATAATTAATATTTGATAATCATAACCAAGTTTGGGCTGATTTGATCTATTTGTAGTATGTTTGTTAAATTGTTGAAATTAACAATAATGTTAATTAGGAAATTGTTAAATTAAATATATATACATCATGTCTGTTATGAAATAAATGTAAACATATATTCCATGTTTGAAATAAAGTTAGCATCTTTATTTTGCTAAGTGAGATTAGAAATTTGTGAATACATAAAATTACCTTTTTATGTTGACATAAACATGTCATATTTATTGTCAAAACTTGATTAGCGAATAGAAGAATCATTTTTGTTTAGAAATGTTAAATATGATAAAAGAAATATTTTTTTATTTAAGAAAAAAGGTTAGACAAAATAGTCATTTTGTTTACATAAAAAGGATTATACAAAATTAATATTTTGTTTACATTAAAAGGATTAGACAAGATCATCACATTCAGTTTACATTAAAAGGATCAACCAAATTATCACATTTTTGTTAAATTGAAATTATCATTTTTGTTTACATCAAAAAGAGATATTTTTGTCCCGTTAGAAAAGAACGAATAAAAATACACATTTTGTCATTTATAAGGAATGAAACAAAAACATTTATTTTTGGTCATAAATAAAAGAGTTTAACCAGAATAATCATTTTTGGGTCATTAAAAAGAGTTCAACCAAAAATACATTTTTGTTCATTAAGAAGAGATATTACATTTTGATCATTAAAAAGGATTAAAGAAAAGATTACATTCTTATATGATGTAACAAAAGAAAGGAAAAGATTACATTTTTCATAAATGTAATATAAGAAAAGAAAGGATTACATTTTATATAATGTAATAAAAGAATAGAAAAGTTTTACATTTTTATGTGACATAAAAAGTATATTTTAGGAAACAAAATAGTTTACATTCTTTTATGAAATATAAAAAGGTTACATTTTTATACGATGAAAAAGATTACATTTTTATGTAATACCAAAAAGACTATATTAATATGCAATATAAAGAGGATTGTATTCTTATGCACATCTTTAATGTAAAGGAATGAAATAGGGAAAATGTCATGTTTAACAAATAAAAACATTCACTTTGACACTTTGAAAAGAATGAAGTAAATATATTCATTTTGGTCACCTTATGAAGAATGAATTAAAAACATTCATTTTGACATATTAAAAAGAATTAGCCAAAAATGTACATTTTTGTATATTAAAAAGAAGTAGTTAAAAATAATCCTTTTGCTCCTTAAAAAGAGTTATAACAAAAATAGACATTTTTTTTTACATCAAAAGAATTAGACAAGATAATCATTTTTGTTTACATTAAAAGAATCAGACTGAAATAGACATTTTTGTCACTTAAAAAGAATGAAATAAAAATATTCATTTTTGGTAATTAAAAATGATAAGACCAAAATATACATTTTTGGTAATTAAAAAGGATTACACCAAAATATACATTATTGGTCATTTAGAAGGATTGGATAAAAATATACATTTTCGTATATTTAAAACAATTACATAAAAATATACATTTTTGTATATTTAAAAGAATTAGACAAAAATTTGCATTATGGTTTATTTAAAAGGGATTAGACAAAGATTTACATTTTTGTTAGTTTAAAAGGGATTAAACAAAAATGTCATTTTAATGTAAATGTATACATCAGAATTTATGTATAAAAGAGGAAATATATTTTAATGCAGATGCGTACATTAGGATTTGTGTGCATAATGAAAATACCATTTTAATGCAAATGTGTACATTAGGATTAAATTCAAAAGGAACATATCATTCTAATGTAAATGCATACATTAGAATTTGTATGCAAACAACAATGACTTATATGTTAATTATACGATGTCATTTATGTTAATTATTAAATGACATGCATGTTAATTATAATTGTGATATTAGGTTTAAAATAACACTTTTTTGTAAATTGTGCCATTAGAATAAATGACATTTTATTGCCATTTGTCATTAGAATTTAAATTTTAAATTTTTATTGTCATTTGTCAAAAATAAAAAGAATTGAATTAAAAGACTAGGTTTTTATTGTCATTTGTTCACAATAAAAAGAATTGAAATATATGTCTGTGATGTTGAAATGTTTGATGTGTTAAATATAATGTTAGTATATTCAAACCGAATATTACACTTCCATCCACAAGTCATCCGACTTATTTATGTGATTGGGACGATAATTTTCACGTATCGCCCAAGTGCACAAATAATTTATTATTTGTTTGTTGGATGAAACCCCACACGGGTATTGGGATGATATTTGATAGACACTAATCCCAATATTTAGTTGTAGAATTCACTCTGGTTGTTATTTGGATGTTTGATAATTATGTATCATGATTATTGATTACATGCAACATATGGTTGTCAAGTGAGTCACATTCCAATGAAGAATAGTCTTAGAAAAAGAATACTTTAGCAAAAGAAATTTTTAAAAAAAAAAAAATTTATTTTTATTGAAATGAACTAGTTATTAACTAGAATAAACCATTAAATTTAGATTTAATGAAGTTTCCCAATTTGTTAATATTTAATTGAAAATTAAATTGAATAAATTGGATTTGGGTTTGTCGTGAATGGTGTCTTCAATAACACCTTTCTTAAACCCAGTTGAGAAAAGAATAAATCTTCTAATTAAGATTATTAAAGTTTTCATTTATATTTAGTAATTGGAATAAGATGAAATGTGAGTTAGGTTTATTGTGAATTGTGTTTTTTAAGCGACATTTGTTCTTTAAACCAACTGATAGTGAAATATGATTTGGAATTTATAATTTTTTCATTAAGATTTAAATGGGAATTTTCCAAAAGTAAAGTTTTTCAATTTAATATATTAAATTGGAATTGAATGGAATTCGAATTAATAATAACCGAGATAAGCTTCTATAAAAGAAGACTGATACTACAAATGGAATTTAAGATGCTTTGCCGTTATTCCATTTATATTATTGGTCGGATACAGAAATTTATAATGATTATATATTGATTTGATTTCTGTGAAGATTCCATATTTTATGGAAGATGATTTTGGGTTTATCGTGAACTATGCTTTAAATGACATTAGTTCTTTAACCCAGTTAAAGATAAGATTAATTTCTTAAATTAAAATAATCATTGAATAATGATTTTTAATATTTAAAACCAAATTGGGGTTTTAATAAATCTTTAAAAGAAAGTTTTAAGGATAAACTTAAAGAATTTATTTTAGATAGAATAATGCGAATATTTTATTAAAAGAATATTCTGAATTGGAATGAGGCGTTGGATGTATTTTTATAGCACTTGATATTTAATTAAAAAAAATACGCGAGTTATTCAGAAGGACCGGGTTTAACCCGTTCCGAATAGTTACTACGATGATGAAGAGTCGAAGATGAAAACGGTGGTTGAAGACCGACGATCTTCACATCAAATGGATGTGTTGCTACTGATGCCCATGATAGGAGTAGCTACCTTGAGGGGGCTACAGTGGTAGCCGTCCGGACGTATTGTTGATTGTCCGAATATGCGAGGACCTCTCAGGTGTCTCCGGTTTCGTTCAATCCCGGAACGGACTTGTAAATGGATGCGTGTCTAACATTGGATTTCGTTCCATGTGGATTAAATTGATTTTTTTTAATGTATATCTAATTGGTGGTGGAGAATTTATTCTCTGCTTAACACCCTGGTATATATTAATAGTTATCCATAGCATGGCGTGAATTGTCAATGTGGCATGCCAAGATGCAAATGACCAAGGCTTTTGTTGAAAAGCAGGGCCTTGTCGGATGATCAAAGTATAGCCAATTATGGCATAGCTTTGTGTATAGCGTGACTTCGCGAGCCTCACACCTCGGTATGAGTCAAAAATGGTGATTAGGACTGCAGGGAGTGCACATATTTCTTTCTAGCTAGAGTGGTGTCAGGGACCTACCAGCGCTGACATTTTACTTATGTGGATGATGGATTTTGAGGCACCTTGGGATTATAGGACGGAAATGGTCATATGGAGGTCCAAAGGGACCGAGAAGCGTGTGTTCAGGAATTGCCAATCCACTTTCGACAGGTGTGGACCGGCCCTGAAGATCCAAGGGTTCACTGCGAGGGATCCTGAGGCATTTGCTAGAGTGTCTCGAATCAGAGAGGACGATCCCTAGCCTCGACTCATGATGGAAATCCAATTTCCAATACGACCTTGCCGTTTTGATTGTAGAACTAGTATGGTGACATAGTAGGATGGGGCACTATGTCGTCAATGATTGATACATTATGATTGAAATGTTTCTGAAATATATATACCCATATATATATACACACTAATATTAAATCCATTTTTATCGTATCAAGCATTTTTGACCATTATAAGGTAAAACTCTATCCTCCGGTTTGCGTTGCAATGTATGATGGGACTTGAGTCTTATAATGGTTTCATTTTTCTAAAAAGCATTGCGTTGTTTAACGATTTACTTTATTTTATGCATGACAATCCAATGGAGTAAACTCGTTCTGCTTTAGTGGCGCGGTCCTGTGATTAGCCTTGTTTTTAGATAGATTAAGTAAGATTTCTCATACCAGTCCCATGACTGACCTGTAGTTTGTTTCACTGGCAAACTCGGGTGCCTATATTTTCCACACGGGCAGTCGAGTAGCTTTTTGCAGATATATTTATAGGATCTTGGTCTACAGCTGAAGTGATATTCGGAAAGCTCTGTATCCGTGTATTCCTTTCGGTTGTATATTTGTATCATTTTTCCGCTGCTATTTAAATGTAATTTAAATCTCTGATATTATTGTATTTCTATTATGTAATAAGTATTCATACCCTGTTATATTCTTGAACTCTGATATAATTGTTGTAATCAGCAATAAAAATATTCTTAAGTTTGTATTCTGATGTGTGTTGTTCTCAAAACAATCCATGCTTTCCTTTTTGGGGAAGTTTGGGTCGTTTCACTTGGTATCGGAGCTTTGGTTTACAGAGCTTGAGAACAAGGCACATTAGAACCGAACGAAAGAATTCATCAGAGATTGGATTAGTAATATCCAATGAGAATAAATCATTAGAGATGGGATCAGAAGCACCCTAGAACGTGTGTGAAGAGTATTATTTTCTTTAAAATAAAAATGAAAAAAAAATTAGTTTTGAAAATTTTATCTTAAAATACATATTTGAGTATATTATTATATTTTAATTTGGACAATCGAGTATATAACAATTTTGAATATACGAGTAATTAACGGATATTCGAAGTTTTAATATACTGGATAGATATAGAATCACACTCCAGTCGCCCAGACGTAATTCTGGTGATAGGTCGACTATCACCAGTATTTATGTTCGAGTTTCAAAAGTGGGATTTCTATATATTTCCAATTGACTGGTATGAGAACCAAAAATATAGTTAGAATATATTGCTACGATTTGCACTAAAAATATAATATTTAACTATATATAAAAGTTATATATTTGAAAAGTTAATCACCTAATTGATTGCTGGTTGCGATGTTTGATTATTAGTTTAACTAACAAAATTATTGGAATGATAATTAATTTAACTAATAAAATTATTGAAACCAATAAATAAAAATTTAAAGTTGAGTTGGTTAATTAAAAAAAATTTAGTTTCGTTCCTTTTCGAGGAGGAAAAGATTTTAAGTGGGGGAGATTGTAACAACCCGGAAAATCAGAACCAATTTAAAATTTTTTTTTAAGAAATTTTAAATAGAAAATGCCTCAGAATTTAGAAATTTAAAAAAAAAAATAGAAAGGTTAAGCAATAAAAAGTTTACATTTTTATTGTAAAGAAGGAAATATGAAAAGCGAACATTTGTTTAAATAGGAAAGTTGTTATAACATAAAAATTCACATTTTTATTTAATAATGATTCATAGCTTGTTTAAATGATGTAACATAAAAATTTACATTTTTCGGTAATAAAGAAAAGATTACATTTTCTTTACAATAGAAAGATATCATTTTCTTTGCAAATAAAAAGATCACGTTTTCTTTACAAGGGAAAAAGGATTACATTTTTTTTCTTTGTAATATAAAAAGATTATATTCTTATGCAACATCTATTTAATGTAAAGAAGCTTAAAATAAAAGATTATATTTTTATTGTAAATTTGCAATATGTAATATGATTCACTAAAAAAGGATGCATGATTGACAAAATATGTTAACATTAAAAATGTCTTAGGAACTTTAGTGACATTTATTAATTCATTGATTGAAAATAATGTGTAGGTTATAAATGAAATAAATTCTGACAATATATATATTAATATATATATATATGTACATATCTTTGGCTATCCTCTTAAATATTTCCCCTGTCAATTCAACTTTAACTTTTAGAAATTCAAAATGTAGACTACATGTTCATAAACAAATAGCATTAATCTAACATTAATTCTTTCCATTTTATCCTCTCTCTCTTTCATTGTCATCTACTTTTGAAATTTGAATAATAAAAAAAATTGAATAAATGTGTCATTATAGCATGGAATCAAAAAGGGATTTAAGGAAACATTTATGAAACACAATTAAAACATAAAACGTATTTATTCGTAATGCACATGCATGGTTTCTGGGATAAAAACAAAACTTTGCCCCATTGTCAAATTTGTAATTGCCTTGTTGGTTACATGCTGAAAATGGTTGATATACATACTCGCCAAATAATTGGCTTGCTGAATTTCTTCGCATAATAATAAAAAAAATGTTACATAAAGATAGATAATTAAAATTGATATGATTTCCTATTTTGGTTTCATAACTTTTAATAAAAAGAAAAATATATGATTCAAAAAATGGTCTTAATCTACTATAGATAAAATTTATTTAAATATGGAATACATTCTTAAGCATATAAGTTGTTACATAATAGCTTTATATTAAAGCAAATATACACACTATTTAATAGGAAAGATGTAAATGTTAAATTTGGACGATTCAAAAATATTCCAAATATATTAAGGAATAAGAATGTATGGGTTTAATTATAAAATTAGAAATAAAGTATTATAAAAATGCTTTTGTCATTTTTCGCAAATCCCTAATCCACTAACATGTACAGCTGCCGTATACATGAAATCAACGGCCGAAGATGCTCTAAATTCAATCCTTAATTTCTCCTATCCCTCTTCGAATTAATCAATGGATCCAAAGCCAAATAGTTGAGATCTTCTCCAGCTCCATTTCTATAGGGTGGTGGTGGAGGTGGAATTCCAGCAAGGGAGGTGGCATGTTTGAACCCCCTTTTCTCCCTCGAGATGCGTACGAGTTGGCCCATGTAGGCGGTGCGCAGGGAGGGTTCCAAGGCGGCGGAGGTGGTAAAGGTCGATCGTGTTCCGGTGTCCTAGAGTGGCTGCGATTTGGAAACCTAATATTCGAAGTTTGGGTTTATGGGTTCCTGCTATTAACGAAGAAGAGGAAGAAGGATTAGAGGCCTAAGAATGTAATTAAAGTTTAAATTATTATCTTAATTATTTTTATTTTGTAATCCAAAATACAAATGATCATAACTTCTTCAAATCAGAATGGAATTACACGAAATTGATGGCGTTGGAATCGCCTCAGCAAGATCTACGTTTCTGAACTGAGTAGAACAAAATCAGAACTTGTTAGAATTTTAGATCCGCTTCAAACCAAGGTGAGAAATCATATTCTTTTATTGTATAATTAATATTCGATAATCATAACCAAGTTTGGGCTGATTTGATCTAATAGTAGTATGTTTGTTAAATTGTTGAAATTAACAATTATGTTAATTAGGGAATTGTTAAATTAAATATATATATCATGTCTGTTATGAAATAGATGAAAACATGTATTCTATGTTTGAAATAAAGTTAGCATCTTTATTTTGCTAAGTGAGATTAGAAATTTGTGAATACATAAAATTACCGTTTTATGTTAACATAAACATGTCATATTAATTGTCAAAACTTGATTAATGAATAGAAGAAACATTTTTGTTTAGAAATCTTAAATATGATAAAAGAAACATTTTTGTTTATTTAAAAAAAAAGGTTAGACAAAATAGTTATTTTGTTTTCATAAAAAGGATTATACAAAATTAATATATTTTTTTACGTTAAAAGGATTAGACAAGATCATCACATTCAAAATACATTAAAAGGATCAAACAAATTATCACATTTTTGTTAAATTGAAATTATCATTTTTGTTTACATTAAAAAGAGATATTTTTGTCACATTAGAAAAGAATGAAGTAAAAATACACGTTTTTTCATTTATAAGGAATGAAACAAAAACATTTATTTTTGGTCATAAATAAAAGAGTTTAACCAAAATAATCATTTTTGGGTCATTAAAAAGAGTTCAACCAAAAATACATTTTTGTTCATTAAGAAGAGAGATTACATTTTGATCATTAAAAAGGATTAAATAAAAGATTACATTCTTATATGATGTAACAAAAGAAAGGAAAAGACTACATTTTTCATAAATGTAATATAAGAAAAGAAAGGATTACATTTTTATATAATGTAATAAAAGAATAGAAAAGTTTTACATTTTTATGTGACGTAAAAAGTTTATTTTAGGAAACAAAATAGTTTACATTCTTTTATGAAATATAAAAAGGTTACATTTTTATACGATGAAAAAGATTACATTTTTATGTAATACCAAAAAGACTATATATTTATATGCAATATAAAGAGGATTGTATTCTTATGCACATCTTTAATGTAAAGGAATAAAATAGGGAGAATGTCATTTTTAACAAATAAAAACATTCACTTTGACACTGTTAGACCAAAAAATGGTCCTAACACCCAATTGATTACATTTTGCAGAGAATAATGAGGAATCATGAACTAAAACCAAGAAAAATCAGTCAACACACGAAATTTATAGGTGTTCGGCGTTAATGAGCCTTTGTCCACTTCATAGTTTCTCATTTCATTCCAGAATTACAATTACAATGAATATTCACACTTAATCTCTCAAATACAATGAATAATTCTCTCTGAATTCATTGATTTTCATTGGAGAAGAAGGTGGTTATTGATGGGGGAATTCGGCCATGGCTACCATGAATGAATGAAATGCCAAAAGTCCCCTGAAATCTCCACGAAATGCCGTATTTATAGGCGAATGGAGGTTGCTTCTGGGATCGGTTCGGGTGTGACGTGGCAGCCATCCAGCGGGTCATGGAGAAGTAGTGGGAGACGTGGAGAAACTGTTTCCAGATCATGGGCTGCCACGTGTAAGTAGATCCGAATGATAAGCCTGCAAAATAGGAGCACGTTGAGGAGTGGTTGCAACTTCAGGCAGTTCGGGAAGAGGATACTCCGATCCGATCCGGAAGGAGGGATCCGATCCGAAGGGGGATCCAATCCGGTGACATTTGCATGAATAATTCAAGTTTTGCAGCTTTCTTTCACTCCACTCAAGTGATCGCCAATCAACGTAAGTTCGTACCCAAGTCCCTGGCTTTTGGTAGCCTGGTTACAAAGCAGGCTAACATTTTGCCCCCTAAAGTACATCTTATTGTAGATGAGATGTGCTTTGAATAAGTCGAGCTAAATCTTTTTGGAAAGTCATCCACCCTTGAGGAGGTTTAATCAGATTGTTGCATTACTTCCATGGGCGCTAGCCAGGCCAAATTCTATGGAAGGAGTAGTTGAAATGATCAGGTAACTGTTTTAAACCTCGTCGAATTAAGAGATTTTAACTCTTTCATAAAAAAAGTCATGTAGAATTGCTAGCTCCCGTGCATGCGATCATGCCCGCATAGGTCGTTGCCAAATGGGGTCGTCTTCCCACACAAACCAAAAGTATTGTAAAGTTAGACCTTCTTTTGCATACGAGCAAATGTATGAAGTAATCTTCCAAGTCATGTGGTAGTATAAGAATTTTCGGGCTCTGAGCTGGGATCTGCAGAGAACACCTCGGAATTGGCATAGTAATTTGTCATTTGTGCTTGGATTTGGACTATCTTGATATCAAATATTGATCTAGGGCTCCACGATCGCATTAAATCGTAACATTAAGGAATCTGAAAGCGACGATCACTCCAGATCATGTTAATAGAAAATCAAAAACCAATGGTCGTGTTAGACCGTATTGGTAAAAATCCATGATCGTTCTAGATGGTTTTATAATCCCGTGATCACATATGAGTAAGTTCGAGGTATTGTTGAAAACATGCAAGCCAATGGCTGGTACGATCATCATAGTCGTATGACACCAGGGTAGTTTATCACACTCTCCATTTAATGTAGTGGCGGATCAAGTCTTTGGACTCCTGTCAGACCCGTTTGTTGGCTCACTTGGACGGTCAAGACGAATCATGTCATACTCTGGAGATATAGTGTATATGTTCTAAATCACGCATCAAGTTAGGATCATATTCAAAATTAGTCTGTGAGTTGAAGCTCGTGCTCCTAGCATCAGTAGAGGATGAATGAGTTGGTGCTTATGCCCCCAAGCATCGGTGGGGGCTGGGCCAAGTCTATCGGGCATCCATTCTTCTAACCTTTATACTTTCTATTGTCGCATTGGGTTAGAACTGCAGGTTCAACAATCTTAGATGACCCGTATCGTTCTATACTCTTTCTCAAGTCGTCAAGGGTTGGAGTTGTGTATGCGAATGGTCGAATTACATTCGCATCGGGGTCATCCTATCAGTTTAGTCAGAAAGCAGTGATCGCCTCATTGAGTATCAGCCAGCTTAGATACTCTCCTCTCATCAGCCACAGAGTCGAGTAAGCTCGTCAATCTTGCAAGCGAGCGAACATCATTAAGCAGTTATTCGAGCTCCTTTACTCATGCTTTGGAATAATCCGAAATGTCCATCATAGTCTTGTTGGGTCTATCTCTCATCCTTGGTTCCATTGAGCTTGACAATCAAAATTGAGGGCTTGATCAATGAGATTGATCCTTTCCAAAATTGTACATTTCTGCTAGTCTTTTTCGGGGCTTTTCTTTTCTCTTTATCATTTCAAGAGTCAGATGGTGCTCCATTTTGTTGAGAAGACATTGAGATCATCCATTTCTACATTGGCACCCTCTTATTGCATGAATCTGTCTGTCTCAGGATAGGATTTTCCAAT
The DNA here is from genome assembly GCA_030737875.1 of Allium sativum. Lineage (NCBI taxonomy): Eukaryota > Viridiplantae > Streptophyta > Magnoliopsida > Asparagales > Amaryllidaceae > Allium > Allium sativum. The sequence continues at coordinate 457,306,798 of CM060920.1, forward strand.
GTTTCCATGAAAATCTCATTGTAGAGAGATACCGAGATTTGTTTCAGAGGTGAATCGGCCAAGTCCTCTTGGTGGGTCTCGATGCAGAGAGATTTTGAAGCTTGAGATATCCATAATACCAGATACTACTACAATCAACACCATATATGGTCCAGGTCGATTTACCGATGCCACTGCGGCATTGAATCTTTCAAAGGAATGCATGTAGGGTCTCGTCGGAGCTCTGTTGAAGCATCAATTAATGTTGGCATTCTGGCACTCGTCATTGAGAAGTTGTCTGCAATTGTCCAATTTATCGCTGGTGCCCCCGGTATGAAGTCTTGAAGTGGGTGGAAGCCCGTTTCTGGCTTCTTGGTTACGCATATCGAATAGCTGTCAATCAGGCTTCTATCTTTTAATTCTGGATGGTGATACGCTACTCGGATATATGCAGGTTGTTCTTGGGGATCCATTCTTCTGGTTATGTTCTGGGATCTTGTGGAACTCCGATAATAATAAATGTGTCTAAAGTTGGCGGGTAGTCAAATTATATTGCTCGAAGCTCGTATCCAGTACTCCTCATCCACGGGGATTTTACTAAACGGTATCCATCAAATCCACATATTCTCTAAATTCATACTCCCTCCTCAAGCCGTGAGTTAAAGTTTGACATAAAACGATTTGTTCGTGTTCAACTCATGTTAGTCTTTGATCTCCCATCCAAGCTCTGAGGTTTGAAGTCGGGTGGCGATAAAGTCATATTATAGCTATCTTAAATGCTCTCATTTGCCCCCTACATAGGGAGCATCATGTTGAGGTTGAGCTAGATTTTAAACATTCATCTGAATTAGAGAAAAGGTTGGTCAGGCTCCGTTTAAGTTTTCAGTGGCTCTTTGCATATCCAAAGATTTCATCCAAAATGTTACGGTCAGAAGTTGCATGCTACATATGCCTAGGAGGAGGTTGGTTGCGTCTTGTTTCATTAAAGACGACCGTGCCAACTTGTCCTAGGGTCTCATATGTTCCGGACCACGGAGCAGGGAGTGTTTGAGCCAAGTTCGTTGTCGCTTGAATTCCCACGGTGCTCTCTCCAGCAAGTAAGTCGTAGTTACTGAACCTTCCAACTATCCAAGTAAAGAAGTTATCCATCACTTTATGTCGCTTCCGGAGAAGTTCATCTTGCTGAGCCATATGAGTTCTCAAATCAGCAAGGGTACCATCCATTTCATATCTAGCTTGACAAGCTGAGGGATCATCACAAGAAGAAATCTGCTAACTTCCTTCGTTCCTAGCGCCTTCTGCGCAAATATCCTCAGCACGGAAGAAATTTCTATCTTCCTTTTTCTTGGCCTTTGAGTCTGTGTGTCAGGAAATTCCCCTCCTCGTAAGTTAGTGGTCAAAGTAATGGCGTCCCCCTTTATATGGGGTCTTTCAACCAGGAAGTCGGTCGGGACTAGCAAATGGACGTTTACTCTGCATCCATTCCATGGTCCTCAAGCAGCCTGTCAAGATCGAGGTATAAGTTAGACAAAACATATAAATTATTCCATTTGTAAATATTTTCAACAATGTAGCCCCAGTCCAGGGGTAACGGCGAAAGATCGGTAGTTGTATCATGTCCCATTCAAATTTAGACATGGACGCATGGAAAAGAGACATTGCTTTCAAAGCTTATGTGATTGAGTTATCCAAGTGCACAAGTTATCGCATTTTCCATTCAGTGTATTCGTGAGGTGGCACTTGTCGATGCACTTGGGCTATGGCCAGTCACATGTAGGTGTGTATGCTGATTCGATGTATCACTCTTAGAGCCTCCTTTTGGTCGTTGACTTAATTCGTGTGACACGTCATTAAACAATTCACTCTCAAGGCCTCCTTTCGGTCGTCGCCTTGAGTCGCATGAGAAATTTAGCATTGGGCATCAGCGTCAGCCTTCTAGACGTGGCCCTTTGTTTGTTTTCCACTGGCCTGCTGCGGTTGTCGCGAGTACGGCCCTCGCATTCTTGTACAGTTATATTGTACAAGCCTGCACTCTGTAAACAAAGTGAATCTCTAAGTAATAGGTAATAAAGCACTTCACAATCAAGTAAGGGTTCCAATTCAGAACCCCTACAATCAAATAATATCTAGCAGATCATATAGTATTTATATAAGGGGGGCGATGTGTGTGTGCCCCCAATCAAACATGAATAAAGTGCCTAGTTAGGGCTTGTTCGACATTATGTTGCCCCAATCCTTCCGTGGGGGGTGTCGGCTCAGCTTTCAATCTTATCCCCAATTCTTTAGTGGGGTAGGAGCCTGTTGTCTTCGGTGCTTAATCTTAGCACCTTTATACTCTCCTGATGTATGCCCAGGTTAGAGTGTAATCAAGGCGGTCTTTAATCGTGGTGCACCATCACGCCTTGGGGACTTCATTTCCCATCTTTTATACTCTCTCTCGAATCATGAGAGTTAGAGTTAATCAGGCGAATGGTCATGTCATTCGCCTCGGCTTTCCTCCAGCGCTCTTATCCCAAGCGCAAGATTCTGCCGGCTCGAGTCTCATTCTCAAACTCAATCTTTAGTCCATACTCCATGCTACACTCTGGTAGATGGAGATTTTCGGGCAAGTGGTCGGGTCACACTCGCCGAGGCGCTACCTCCTAATCTCTGATTCACAGGTAGAGATGGCCATTCGCAATAATCAAGTTTCTCTCGTCCCATTGATTCGTGGGATGGAGTTTGGTCAGACACTGCAATCTCGACCTTCAAATGTTCTCTCAAATCATGAGAGCTAGACCCATGGATCGAGTGGTCTTTAGTCATGGCGCGCCCATCACATTCATCATAGATTGATACTTCTATCCAATCTCTGAGGGTTAGAGTTAGCCTAGCAAACAGTCGTAAAATATTTGCAGAAGCTTTATGTTCCTCCGATCAGTCTATGGGCGGAGTGATTGGCACCGAACTTTGGGTACCTGCATCATTCATATCGCATGAAATAGTCATGTCAATAATTCAGGAAGCATGTAAAAGTAAATTGCATGATTGAAAAGTAAGCATATCAAGGGGCAATGCTGCCTCCTTTATTTGGATTCATGTAATCTGATTGCGTCAAACATAGGACTGAGCCATGTAGACGGTCGAACTGCATCTGTCTGAAATCGGATTCCAACTTTGAAATGCAAAATTCAATGCATAATTATCTTTATGTCTGCCATGTATGAGTCAAGAAGTGGATGGTCTTCTCGGATCCGCCTTGAGCTATATAACTTATATCAGCCCGAGGGCGTGGCTTTGTAAATGAGTTGTTTAGTTAAGCTCGTTATGGTATTTTTCCATAACTCTATATGCAGGTGTTAGAAGTCTGATCAGTATCAAATCCTAAGTACCTACACCATCCACATATTAATTCATCTAAGTTAATTACATCAACAACTCATAAAGCATGCAAATATAAGATTTATGGTTAAAGAGTAATCTTGTTAGAGGAATGAATATGATTCTATGCGAAAATGGCATTGCATGCTATCTGCAGGTCCATTTTGCCTCGCCTAATCTCTACCAGGGGATGGCTTGATTGTGGTCTTGGAGTGACAAAGGTAGTTAGGTAAATACTGTATACGAATGACGAGGTCATGTCTCCTTTGAATCGCCTTCCTGCCCCCATGCTAAGGGCAAGGGTTGAATGTCAGGGAGTCATGTATGTATCGTTAATGGTATCATATCATCACGTTGGTGCTAGGACATTAATTGGCAAGAGAATAATGTATCCATTTTTATAGAAGCTTTTGTTCTTTCCATGCTAGGAAGTAGGATATGGCTGCTAGTGGGATAGTTATATCTCATCCATCCGCATATATGCCTTCAATCCCATGACGGGAATAAGATCTAATGGACAGATAATCTATCAGCATCCAATCTTAAGTGCTCTAAACTTTTAACTCGTCAATTTTCAGGCAAGGCTGAGGCCGTCTATCATGCAAGTCTATTATGTATCAGCTTTGAATAAATGATGTAATCATGAGCAATTGACGTTCGAATCTCCGGTCGCACCTAATGTTTGGGACACGAGTTACTTGACTAATCCTCAATGAAGGGAGTGAAATTGTAAATCTTCACTTTCTAATTCCAAAACTTAGTTTGTCAAAAGTTTCATTCGCGTTCATCTCCCATCTAGCGGGAGGCTGATTAGTGATTTTGTTTAATCATTAGGGCGGTGAATTTAGCAATGGGGCTCGTTGGTGTCTGTCTTGGGACAACCTTCCAAGGAAAATAAGCATTGTCGCCTTGCATGTCATAATAAAGAGCGATGGCACGCCTTTCACTTCTCCTTGCTAAATGCATTCCGTACTGCAGGAAGTTCATCATGGGGTTTTCTATGACTCTCTTCTGAGTTGTCAGAACTGTCTAACTTGGTCGGATTATTGACCTTTTGATTTTCTGTTCGTAGGACGTAAGATATGCTGTAACGTTCCAATCCATCCAACAGCACTTCTACCTGTTCTAGATAAGCTACGAGTTATAGTCCCTTCATCTGGAATTTCCTTCGAATCAATACATCTCCAATGCCGGGTCATCGATCATTCATTTCACCGTCGGTATACAGTAACGGGTGCTTGTATTCATTTTCAGTTTTGAAGGGCCATCTTCTTCATTTAACACAACCTCTTCGGGAATGGTAAATTCAGTGATGGATTCAGCTAATGTTTGGGGATTGAGCAGTAGACACTAGGGTGCGATGTAAGCTCTGAATTCTGCTGGAGCTGGTCGGTCTAGACCTTGATCATATAAACTTGAGTATGATAGCATAACTTGCGAGACTTTAAGTAATATTCATGTGTTATGTCACAATGGAAATAAGAAGTAGAGAGCTAATGGTTGATTCATATTTGCTTTAATCTCTAGCTCTCATCATTTTATCAAGGTCATATGGTGGCTAGTGAGCAGTCAAGTTGCTATAATCCAGGAAAGGATCCATAGGTCTAATCTTGGCGTGTGGTGGTTCAACTAGTACCTAACTCTGGGCACCAAAGTATGTTGACTTAACCCTTTTTTGATGGAAATTAGTCTTCCTCAATGCAGTTGACAGCAAATAACAATTGCAAAGGTTCGCCAAGTTCTTCGGAAAGTGAACCGCAGAACATATTTCATTGATCACATCATACAATTGAAGTGTAGCTTTGAGATGTTGAGATCCTTAGCTGCTTTCTGGTATCCCCTTATTGACAATCATGATCACTAAGATCATAGGAATTATCTTTGGAGTAGTGCTCGGACTGATCCATATAACCGTCATTCGATGCCCCGCCGATTGGACAAGTTTAAGTCGCATAAATAAGATGGTCACTACTCGTTAGCGAGCAACATCGGTTGCATTGGTGAAATCTATACACCATCAGAACTGAGGAAGAGGAAGCTGCTATGAGACAATCGTTGTCTTGTATACTGTCCTTGGTAACAAGCCGAATTTGATCGATAGCTCCTCAAATTGGCTTACTGATGTAAATAAGTGTCATGGCTCTGGGAAGAATCCCAGTCGTTGCCAACTTGCTGTGATATACTTAAACTATCAGTTTAATCTTCATTGACAAGCTTTGATAACTGTTGTTAGCTAAAATGTACGCCGAGCCGAAGGCGAGGCCGTTAGAGTGTCCGGGTGTAGCGCTGGTGGGGGTCCGGGGCCCCATAGTCCCGGCGGTGATCGACCTAACTGGTTGAAATGATGGAGCCTTGTCTAAAATCGACCTAACCCGCACAATTTTTTCAAATTTAGAAGATGGAGCCTTTTCTGAAATGATCCAAAAAATGTATTTTTTCCCCAAAAACAGTTGTACCGGGTCGGATCGGAATTTGCCTTCAAATCGCAGTTCGGAGATGTCATTGGATCGCGGTTCAGGTCTGTCATTGACTGGGGATCGAAACGGAAAATTAGTTCGGTTCGGAAGGCTGTTTCCCTAACCCGATCCGATGTTTGTTTGCTGAAACTCGGTCTTTGTATGAGTAGGTTTCCGGTCCGACCCGGTTACCTCGAACCGATTCATTTGCTTTTGGAAGTGACGGTGTAGAGCTACTTTAACTCGATCCGACCAGAAGTATAAGACCCGACCCAGAGGCATTTTTGACCCTGTGCAGAATCCGACCCGAACATCAGAGCTGCTGTAACCGCTGGATACCCATCTGACCTTAACTAGCAGCTTTCTTGGACTTCATTTCTGAACTTTAGCGATTGTTGCAGGATTTCCTCATCGGACTTGGCAATCCAATAGAAGAATGGAGAATCCTTATATGTTGAGAATCTTCATTTCTCGGTGAAAGCACCAAAATGTTAGACCAAAAAATGGTCCTAACACCCAATTGATTACATTTTGCAGAGAATAATGAGGAATCATGAACTAAAAGCAAGAAAAATCAGTCAACACACGAAATTTATAGTGGTTCGGCGTTAATGAGCCTTCGTCCACTTCATAGTTTCTCATTTCATTCCAGAATTACAATTACATTGAATATTGACACTTAATCACTCAAATACAATGAATAACTCTCTCCGAATTCATTGATTTTCATTGGAGAAGAAGGTGGTTATTGATGGGGGAATTAGGCAATGGCTACCTTTAATGAATGAAATGCCAAAAGTCCCCTGAAATCTCCACGAAATGCTGTATTTATAGGCGAATGGAGGTTGCTCATGGGATCGGTTCGGGTGTGACGTTGCAGCCATCCAGCGGGTCATGGAGAAGTAGTGGGAGACGTGGAGAAACCGTTTCCAGATCATGGGCTGCCACGTGTAAGTATATCTGAATGATAAGCCTAGAAAATAGGAGCACGTTGAGGAGTGGTTGCAACTTCAGGTGGTTCGGGTAGAGGGTACTCCGATCTAATCTGGAGAGGGGGATCCGATCCGATCCAAAAGCAGGGATTCGATCCGATCCGAAGGGGGGATCCGATCCAGTGACATTTGCATGAATAATTCAAGTTTTACAGCTTTCTTTCACTCCACTCAAGTGATCGCCAATCGATGTAAGTTCGTACCCAAGTCCCTGGCTTTAGGTAGCCTGGTTACAAAGCAGGCTAACAGACACTTTGAAAAGAATGAAGTAAATACATTCATTTTGGTCACTTAATGAAGAATGAGTTAAAAACATTTATTTTGACATATTAAAAAGAATTAGACAAAAATGTACATTTTTGTATATTAAAAAGAAGTAGTCAAAAATAATCCTTTTGCTCCGTAAAAAGAGTTAAACAAAAATAGACATTTTTGTTTACATCAAAAGAATTAGACAAGATAATCATTTTTGTTTACATTAAAAGAATCAAACCAAAATAAACATTTTTGTCACTTAAAAAGAATGAAATAAAAATATTCATTTTTGGTAATTAAAAATGATAAGACCAAAATATACATTTTTGGTAATTAAAAAGGATTACACCAAAATATACATTATTGGTCATTTAGAAGGATTGGATAAAAATATACATTTTTTATATTTAAAACAATTAGATAAAAATGTATATTTTTGTATATTTAAAAGAATTTGATAAAAATTTACATTATGGTTTATTTAAAAGGGATTAGACAAAGATTTACATTTTTGTTAGTTGAAAAGGGATTAAACAAAAATGTCATTTTAATGTAAATGTATACATCAGAATTTATATATAAAAGAGGAAATATTATTTTAATGCAGATGCATACATTAGGATTTGTATGCATAATGAAAATACCTTTTTAATGCAAATGTATACATTAGGATTAAATTCAAAAGGAACATATCACTCTAATGTAAATGGATACATTAGAATTTGTATGCAAACAACAATGACATATATGTTAATTATACAATGTCATTTATGTTAATTATTAGATGACATGCATGTTAATTATAAATGTGACATTAGATTTAAAATAGCACTTTATTGTAAATTGTGCCCTTAGAATAAATGACATTTTATTGCCATTTGTCATTAGAATTGAAATTTTAGATATTTATTGTCATTTGTCAAAAATAAAAAGAATTGAATTAAAAGACTAGATTTTTATTGTCATTTGTTCACAATAAAAAAAATTAAATATATATATGTGATGTTGAAATGTTTGATGTGTTAAATATAATGTTAGTATATTCAAACCGAATATTACACTTCCATCTACAAGTCATCCGACTTGTTTATGTGATTGGGACGATAATTTTACACATCGCCCAAGTGCACAAATAATTTATTATTTATTTGCTGGATGAAACCCCACACGGGTATTGGGATGATATTTGACAGACACTAATCCCAATATTTAGTTGTAGAATTCACTCTGGTTGTTATTTGGATGTTTGATAATTATGTATCATGATTATTGATTACATGCAACATATGGTTGTTGAGTGAGTCACATTCCAATGAAGAATATTCTTAGAAAAAGAATATTTTAGAAAAAGAATATATTTTAGAAAAACATATTTTTATTGAAATGAACTAGTTATTAACTAGAATAAATCATTAAATTAAGATTTAATGAAGTTTCCCAATTTGTTAATATTTAATTGAAAATTAAATTAAATAAATTGGATTTGGGTTTGTCGTGAATGGTGTCTTCAATAACACCTTTCTTAAACCCAGTTGAGAAAAGAATAAATCTTCTAATTAAGATTATTAAAGTTTTCAGTTATATTTAGTAATTGGATTAAGATGAAATGTGAGTTGGGTTTATTGTGAATTGTGTTTTTAAGCGACATTTGTTGTTTAAACCAACTGACAGTGAAGTATTATTTGGAATTTATAAATCTTTCATTAAGATTTAAATGGGAATTTTCCAAAAGTAAAGTTTTTTTTAATTTAATATTTTAAATTGAAATTGAATGGAATTCGAATTAATAATAACTGAGATAAGATTCTATAAAGGAAGACCGATACTACATATGGAATTTAAGAGGCTTTGCCATTATTCCATTTATATTATTGGTCGGATACAGAAATTTATAACGATTATATATTGATTTGATTTCTATGAAGATTCCATATTTTATGGAAGATGATTTTGGGTTTACCGTGAACTATGTTTTAAATGACATTAGTTCTTTAACCCAGTTAAAGATAAGATTAATTTCTTAAATTTAAATAATCATTGAATAATGATTTTTGATACTTAAAACCAAATTGGGGTTTTAATAAATCTTTAAAAGAAAGATTTAAGGATAAACTTAAAGAATTTATTTTAGATAGAATAATGCGAACATTTTATTAGAAGAATATTCTGAATTGGAATTAGGCGTTGGATGTATTTTTATAGCACTTGATTTTTAATTAAAAAAATACGTGAGTTATTCGGAAGGACCGGGTTTAACCCATTCTGAATAATTACTACGACGATGAAGAGTCGAAGATGAAGACGGTGGTTGAAGAACGATGATCTTCACATCGAATGGATGTGTTGCTACTGATGCCCATGATTTGAGTAGCTACCTTGAAGGGGCTACAGTGGTAGCCGTCCGTACGTATTGTTGATTGTTCAGATATGCGAGGACCTCTCAGGTGTCTCCGGTTTCATTCAAACCCAGAACGGACTAGTAAATGGATGCGTGTCTGACATTGGATTTTGTTCCATGTGAATTAAATTGATTTTTATTAATGTATATCTGATTGGTGGTGGAGAATTTATTCTCTGCTTAACACCCTGGTATATATTAATAGTTATAGATAGCATAGCATGAATTGTCAATGTGGCATGCCATGATGGAAATGATCAAGGCTTTTGTTGAAAAGCAGGACCTTGTGGGATGATCAAAGTACAACCTATTATGGCATAGCTTTGTGTATAGCGTGAATTCGCAAGCCTCACACCCCGGTATGAGTCAAAAATGGTGATTAGGACTGCAGAGAGTGCACATGTTTCTTTCTAGCTAGAGTGGTGTCAGGGACCAACCAGCACTGACATTTTACTTATGTGGATGATGGATTTTGAGGCGCCTTGGGATTATAGGCCGGAAGTAGTCATATGGAGGTCCAAAGGGACCGAGAAGCGTGTGTTCAGGAATTGCCAATCCACTTTCGATAGGTGTGGACCAGCCCTTAAGATCCAAGAGTTCACTGCGGGGGATCCTGAGACATTTGCTAGATTGTCTCAAATCGGAGAGGACGATCCCTAGCCTGGACTCATGATGGAAATCCAATTACCAATACGACCTTGCGGTTTTGATTGTAGAACTAGTATGGCGACATAGTAGAATGGGGTACTATGCCATCTATGATTGATACATTATGATTGAAATGTTTTTGAAATATATATACCCATATATATACACACTAATATTAAATCCGTTTTTATCGTATCAAGCATTTTTGACCATTATAAGGTAAAACTCTATCCTTCGGTTTGTGTTGCATTGTGTGATGGGACTTGAGTCTTATAATGGTTTCATTTTTCTAAAAAGCATTGCGTTGCTTAACGATTTACTTTATTTTATACACTGGCAATCCAATGGAGTAAACCCGTTCCACGTTAGTGGCATGGTCCTGTGATTAGCCTTATTTTTAGATAGATTAAGTAAGATTTCTCATACCAGTCCCATGACTGACCTGTATTTTGTTTCACTGGCAAACTCGGGTGCCCATATTTTCCATACGGGCAGTTGAGTAGCTTTTTGCAGATATATTTACAAGATCCTGGTCTACAACTGAAGAGATATTCGGAAAGCTCTGTATCCGTGTATTCCTTTCGGTTGTATATTTGTATCATTTCTCCGCTGCTATTTAAATGTAATTTAAATCTCTGATATTATTGTATTTCTATTATGTAATAAGTATTCATACTCTGTTATATTCTTGTACTCTGATGTAATTGTTGTAATCAGCAATAAAAATGTTCTTCAGTTTGTATTCTGATGTGTGTTTTTCTAAAAACAATCCATGCTTTCCTTTTTGGGGAAGTTTGGGTCGTTTCACCCTCTTAGCCTAATTCCGGCCGTAGGCTCCTCCATCTCCAAAAACCCAACTTCCACTAATTTTCGGTTTTGCAAAAAAGACCCTGACCTTCTTTCTCCAATCCTTCTTTCCCCAATAACTATAAATCCGTTCACTTCTAGCCAAAACTCCACAGTGCCAAAATTGAAGAGCACGATTTTCTCTTCGATTTGACCACATGGAAGCCGTATTTTGGATTGCGAAGTTGTTCATAAAACGCGTCCAAAGTCTGTTGTCCGATTTATGTCTGTTCGCAAATTCTGGCAGATTAGAGCATTTTTCGGAAGGAAGGCCACTAGGCCAAAGTCGTCAGGAATGGCGCGTCTAAGCTAGGAAAAAAGGTCGTGTGAAGATTGGAACTCGTTTGCAATTTCTGGAATCAGAACAACAAATCAGAGCGTCAGAAAACAACGGCGGAGTGGATCCCAATGTCAGAACACCTTCTCACTCAAACTATTTTACAGTAAAATATATCATAGGTTATAGATGGGGTTTAGTAGCTCCTGACACTATTTATTGTACAAACCATGGATGTTTGTTTGGATTGAATTGTGGTGAAATTGACTGTATTGTGGTGAAATGAATTGTATTGTGGTTTTGTGGATTGATTGATGATTGTGTATGGCACGAGCCAGTATCAGGAGAGGGACAATGCTAGACATTATTCCGGTCCTAATATCGCGCCGTTATAATGCCAAAATTTTCTGAATATATGAACTATATAAAATATTCATGTGTTGAATAAAATGTTTGAACAATAAAAATATCATTTTTATTGAATGTATGAACTATATAAAATAGTCAAGTGTTGAAATAAATATTTATCGTTAAAATTATAATTTTTAACATATATATGAATGGATAAAATTCTCCTGAAATGCAAATAAATATTCATTTACAAATCGGAGGATTTGTTTATGTACACCCATTTGACTAACATTGATTGGGACGATAAATTTTACACATCGCCCAACTGCACAAATAATATTCAGTATTTGTTGGTTGAAACCCCACACGGGTATTGGGATGATATTTGGCGTATACTAAACCCATTTGTTTAGTTGTATGTCAATCGATTGGTTAACAGACTTTAGTAAGCGTTAATTATTTAAATTTATGCTTATGCAGTTGTGTAATCCACTCTGGATGATGGATGATTGTTTATCATTATTCTTATGTACAAGTGATATATGAAATCCATATAACTAACATTATATGGTAATTGGTTGGGTCTGATTCCAGTTCAGAAATAACAAATATTTTAAAATAATATTCAGTAAAAGGATTAAAATGTGAATTTGATGTCCGATTTTGGATGGACACGAAAATATTGAAATACGTGAAGCCATATTGATTAGATATGCGCCATTTTAACACGAACGGGTTGATCGATTGATTTTATTCATTTTATAATGAATATTGAAAAGGGAATGATTTCAAAATCTAATATTTTGAAAATATTATCATTTTAACATTATAATGATAAGGAATATTCAATTTTGATTTAAAATTGAAATGGAAATTGGAATCGTTTTAAAATGAATTTATAAAATACGTTTTGAGCGGAAATAGAATATATAAACATTATATATATATATATATTTAATGGTTTGAATAGAACGCGCCGCGCAACGACCGTTCGCAAATTTCAACCATTAACTCCAAATTGATGTAACGGGTGATCCGACCGTCGGATTCTCCTAAAACCGGAACCGTTGGTTTCACAACGAAAAGAGATTTCCAATGAATATAAGAAATTTGAAATCTAACGGCTAGATTTGGAAATATGTCTAACTCAATTTTAGAAAAGGTCGCTATGGATGTAGTTCGGTGGCCGTTATTGGAAACCGACTGTACGGGCCTTAATAAAATTAGTAATAATATAGAAAAATTGTGTAAAATCATAATAAATGGTTTGGAAAGATTTTGGATGAAAAATTCCAAGTTTGGAAAGATAAAAATACATTTTTATCGAAATGAACTAGTTATTAACTAGAATAATAATCCAATTATTTTAGAAATAAATAAATTGGATTTGAAATGGTTTTGATATAATAAGAATTTTCCAACATATAACTTGGAATGGATTTGAATGGAAATAATCTTCGGAATACTTTGATATTAGATTCCATAATTATACGGATATCATTGGGCAATTTGGAAGATATATATACACATATATCGTTATTCCCAATATGATATTTGTTGGTTTCAGAATTTGGTATTGAATATAAGCCAATATAATTTCTATTCAGAGCCTTCTATTTGATATCAAATTGGATTGTGGGTTTGTCATGAATGGTGTCTTCATTAACACTGTTCTTAAATCCAATTTAGAATAGAGTAAATTTTTTAATTAAGATTTAGAGAAGTTTACCAATTAGTTAATATTTAATTGGAATTGAATAAAAGAATTGGATTTGGGGTTTATTGTGAATGGTGTTTTAAATAACACTTGTTCTTCTACCCAATTAACCGTGAAGATATGATTTGGAATTTATGAATCTTTCTAATAAGATTAATGGAAATTTTCTAAAGCAAAGTTTTCCAATTTAATATATTAAATTGAAATTGAATGGAATTCGATTTGATAATAATCGAGATGAGCTTTTGTAAAGGAAGACCATTACTATATATGGAATTTAAAAGGCTTTATCGTTATTCCATTTACAGTATTGATTTGATACGGAAATTAATATCGATTATGTACTGTTATGATTTCCGTGAGGATTCCATTTTGATGGAAGATGATTTGGGGTTCATTGTGAACAGTGTTTTAAAAGACATTGGTTCTTTAACCCAATTAAAAACAAGATTAATTTTCCTAAAAATTATGATCATAAAGTAATGATTTTTGAGATTAAAACTGAACAAGAGGTTTAACGAGTCTTTAATTAGATGGTAATGAGAATGTGATAATTAAATTTATTGAATTCATGGAATGATCGAGAATGGAGTACAGCCAGTTTACTCTAGGCGGTAGTTAAATCTTTAAGTAGATTTGAACGTGAAATGGTAATTAAATTTACCGATAACACTTTGAGTGTTAGATATAGAGTACTACCAGTTCTGCTTCATAGGATGAATAAGTCGGGATTGGAAAGATAAAATAAATGATTACTTCGGTAAGGCACGATAATCCCAACTATTTAATAAAATCTTTTGAAATTTATATCCAGAGGAAGATTAAAGAATAAATATAAAAGAATTTATCTTTGATAAAATTAATGGGAAACTTTCTTTAAAGATGTGAATATTTGAATAAAAGAATATTCTGAATTGGAATGAGGTGCATGATGTGTTTTTATAGCACTTGATTATTGATTATAAATTATGCGAGTTATTCGGAAAGACTGGGTTTAACTCATTCTGAATAATTAATATGACGACTAAAAGTCGAAGATGAAGACGGTGGTGGAAGACCGGAGATCTTCACATTGTTTGCATGATTATTGATGTCTTTATTGGGCTATACACCAAGAACAAGGTAATAAGTGGTGATCGTCCAGATGTACTTGGAGATCAACCGAATATGCGAGGATATCTCTCCTGTATTGGACATATGGGATGAGGCATAAGGTGCCTCGGTTTCGTTCAGACCCAGAATGGACTTGTAAATGGATGTGTGTCTGACATTGGATTTCATTCTATCATTGATTGATTTCTATTAAATATATATCTGTTTGGTGGCGGAGAATTTATTCTCTTGCTTAACACCCTTCTCTGAGACATACGAGCTTAGAGGTTATATACTGATAGACATTAGTTGCATGGCGTGAATTGTCAGTGTCATGCTGAGATGCAAATGATCAAGGCTTTTGTTGAAAAGAAGAGTCTTATGGATGGTGATCAAAGCACGACTTTAATTAGCATAGCATTGTGTATAGCATTACTTCGCGAGCCTCACACCCAGTATGAGTCAAAAACAGTATCATGAATGCAGGGAGTGCATGCATTTCTTTCTAACTAGAAGTGGTGTTGTAGTATGGAGCCAAGACATTTTTACTTATGTAGATGATGGATTGCGAGGCACCTCGGATTGAGTCCTTAGTGGCTCTTGATATGGTCGACGCACTGACCATTTTAGAGGTCAAATATGACCGGGAAACATATTGTTCAGGAATAATTAATCCACTAAAATATGTGTGCACTAACCCTAAAGATCCAAGGGTTGCCCGTAGGTGTGATCCTAAGGCATTTGCTAGTGTCTCGAATCGGTGAGGGGCAATCCCTTGCCTCAAACCATAGACAGAAATCTAATTTCCAATATGCGACTTTTTGGTTTTAATTGTAGAACTATTATGGCGACATAGTAAGATGGGGTACTATGCTGTGTATGATTGATACATTTATATCTGAAGTTGATTTTGACACTATACACTTATAGTAATATCAAAATGATTTGTTTTAAATGTACCAAGCATGTTTGGCTATTATAAGGTAAAATCCTATCCTTCGGCTTGCGTTACATTGTGTGGTGGGACCTGAGTCTTATAATAGATTCATTTTTCCAAAAAGCATTGTGTCATTTTATTTTAAACTGAGATTCATGTGGAGTAAACCCTTTCTGTGTTGTACAGCGTGGTCCCATGATTTCCAACTTTTAAAGTAAAGATTTAATAACTATTTTAGTTCTCACACCAGTCCCATGACTGTCTCATAGTTTATTATTTTAACCTAAACTCCGGGTGCCCATATTTTTCCACATGGGCAGCTAATAGTATAGTTTTTGCAGATATTTCTTTACACAAGATCCTGGATTTATAGCTGGAGCTATATTCGGAAAGCTTTGTATCTGTATATTTCTTCTAGTTGTGTTAGTTTTTATTTTAAACTACGTATTGTACTTATGTATTATTTTGCGCTGCTATGTAAATTCTTAAGCTCTGATATTGTACTTTCCACTGTAAATTAGTTATTCATATTCTGGTATATTCTTGTACTTTGATGTAAATTGTTGTAATAGCAATGAAATGTTCTGTTGTTTGTTTCTGATTAGTCGTGTTCTCAACTCAATCCAGGCTTTCCAGATAGGGAAGTTTGGGTCGTCTCAGATTATCCAAGGATGATATTAGTTATAAATGGTAAAGAAGTTCGAAATAAATTATTATTTCCACAAGAGAAATAATATTGCAATGTTATTCACGAGGTTTTGAAATAAAATGAAATTATTGAATTTTATGTCAAGCAATGTGTCACTTAACCTTGTTTGGCCCAAATATGATGTGTGATTATACTTATACTCCTTGGTTAAGTATATGACACTATTTTCTAAATAAGGGAAATGGTAGGATTTTTGGGAATACACTTATTCAAGAAATAATTAAATAGCCTTGATTTTCTAGTGACGAAATGAGAAGTTATATTGGTTTGAAACCAATGTGAGTATTGGAAATGTGAATATTAGAAATTTAAATATTTCCATAAGCGCTATCGTAAACCTCAATTTGGAATATGAAGTCAAAATGAAATGTTTGAGATTTTATAATAAGAATATGTCCAATGACACTGTTTTGGCCCATATAAGATTGATGAGTAAATTTATGCCAACTGGTTAAGTATATATAGCGATATTTCCAAAGTAAAGGAAATAAAAATGGTTTTGTGAATATATAACGATATTTCCAAAGTAAAGGAAATAAAGAGGGATTTTTGTGAAAAAAAAGTGATATTTTCAAGAAATGGTAAATAAGGAGATGAGTATTGTGAATACGTTTATTATGAAATGGTAAATGTATGGTTATGTTTTCAAAGTAACGAAAACAAAAGTGTTTTGTTGAGACAATTATATGAAGTCGATTTTAAATCGATGAAAGGATTTTAATGAAAAGGCCTAAGCTATTGAAGTACCGATCTATACTGTTTTTGATTTGATAGTTAAAAACCCCACTATCGATAAATATTGCTTTGGGCTTTTAACGAGTTAGTTCAAAGAGATCAAGGTGGGACCTAGACCTAAAATCACTTCAAACCAAGTTTGTGTTCGAAATCTAACTTGTAGGGATGATCATTAGATGAATTGAAGACATAGATCTTTAGAGCGAGAGGGTTGCTGGTTGTTGTCTCTGGTTAATTACCAGGATTAAACTTATGGCAGTAAACCTCCTGTTCTGAGGTATCTTCCGTTTCATTCAGTCTTTGAATGAACTTGTATAGACAAATGTCTGACAGAGTATTTCCTAAGACCAGGTGTGTTAATTTTTAAAAATATACTAAGTATAATGGCGGAGAAGGTAACTTCTTTTAGTTTAACACCCAGTGAGTACTTGTGCAAATCAATTAGTGATTGGATGGATCTGACAATGTGTCATTCAATGTTTGAATGTGCTGTTCTGAAAAGGTAATCCTGACCTCAAGCTTCATCAACCAGGAAATAATTAAAATCAGGCATGTAGCATGGATATGTGGGTTATACACATTAGGGTATATCATCACCTGATTTAGAGAATTCGATTGTCCTTTTTTGTATGCTTCAGAATGAGTATGGTTGAAAGTCCAACCACCATGGTGATGATATATTCGGTACACTCAAGTTGAATGATTGGTCAGTCTTGTGTGGTTGGGTTGCAAGATGTTTTGGTTAAACCCAAACGTTTCATCTTTAGAGGGCACTGATCGGAAGGTGATTCCATAACTAGTCATATTGGAAATCCAATCTCCAATATGAGCCATGCATTTTTAGATGTAAACCAACTATGTTGGATAGTGAGATGCAAGCTTTCCGGCTATATTCCTATCTTATTTGTAGATTGATAGACATTATTATAGTATCACTAGATTTTTGATATGAAAAGTAGTTTGGTTATTATAAAATAAAAACACATGTCATGTTTATATATGGCTGTGTCTTATGAGAGTTCCATTCTTTCAAAAGGTTTTCAAAAAGTTAAGCAAATTGTTTATGATGTGAGATTTCTCACTGAAAGTATCCCAGACTGATTTGTGTATGTAATACTTGGATCGGATTGAGTATCTTTTCTACGTGGCACTGGATTCTTTTAGAGCTTTAGGAGAGGAGTAGGAGACGAGACGTATGCTCGTATTTTCTCATATTGCTTAATTTCCATTGTGAGTGTTGTATTTATCAGCATTATATAGGTTGATTTGGTGATGTACGCGAATGTTGTATTCATGTATATACACTAGTTTTCTCTTTGAGTAAAGAGCTTTGATTTATTATATTTTATTCATTTCGCTATGAGATTCATGTCTACTCTGATTCTGAATGTTTATATTCTTCTTTTTCTTCTACTCTAATCTTTCTTTCTTTCTATTTCTCACCCTCTAATTTCTTTCTTCTAAATATCTATTTTTTTGTGCATTTTGAGTTTACACGTATAGTTAAATGTTGGCTTAAGCTGTACGGAAAAAGTGGGTCACAACAATAACATACTTATGGATGCTTCCCCTAATAAATAATTTTCTCTAAATTCATATTAATCTTACAATAACTCAAATTGCTTATAGATACTTATAAATGAACCTTTTCTTCAAAAAATGCACGTGCATTTCCATACTTCAGACATGTTTCAAACTGCCTTCTGTTTGCGCTTTGTACGCTACTAGTGTTTATTTATGAATACATGTCATGTGTTTACAATTTTGTGCTTCAATCAGGTTTGCATATTGCAATATATATTGTAACAACCCGTAAAATCTGAACTAGTTTGAAAATTTTAATTTGGCTATTCTAGTGAATTATAAATATTTAAAATAAATAATTTAAAAAATAATGACAAAAAGTAAGTTTGAATCGATGTTTGAAAATAAATATAATTAATTTTAATTATAAACAAGGCCTGAAATGGCGCGGTAGTTTCAAAATTTGAATTCAAACTTTGACTGACTGTACCGGGTGCAAAACAAAACGGATTTTAGTGAAACCAAAAATATTTGAATCTGTTAGTGAATATCTTTCTAACGAATCTGAAAAATCGAAGTTTCATAGCGGGAAGCAAAAGTTATGGCCAAATGAATTTTCAGAAAGGTCACTATAGAGTTTATATAGCCCATGAAAATGGCCATTTTGCAAACTACCTCAGAATTCGACGAAACCACTTTTGTTGGATCCGAGATGTCAAATTATTGCTAGATTTCAAATTTCATAATTTTTGAAGCTATTATGTGAGCTGACAAAGGAAAATGTGTTTGGTCGATTTCTATTAAATTGGATCGACCAGAAATGGGCCATTTTTCAAACGGTCTCAGAATTCGACGAAACTAGTTTTGTTGGGACCGTATCGTCAAAACATAGCTAGATTTATTTTTAGGGAATTTTTAGAATCAGTATGTGGCACCGACAAATTGAAATGTACGTTCAAAATAATTATTGAATATTTTATATTTTAATTTGAAGAAAAACTGACTAAAACCGTCGAATGGGCCTACGAAGCATATCCCATTGTGTTCGAAATGGGGGTATTTAGCCAGGGACGACAATCGTTGGGTTTGGATTGGTGTTCGTATGTGATAAGGGGTATTTTCGGATTTTAAATAAATTATAAATAAAAAAAACCCCGCCAATCACAACTTGACACGCTATCTCTCTCTCCCCCGATTAAAAATCGCGAACGGCGGAACCCCTTCATAAATTCCCTCCGCATTTTCTCCCTCCACACGCACCAAAACGCCATGACCCAGTTAAGCTTTTTGTAGATCTTCCCGAGCTCTTCAAATCCATACCAGTTGGAGGTTTTATCGTGGAGCATGAAGGCTGAATCACTTCCGAGAAGTCGGAGACTTGAACTCGCCGCCGGCTGCACCTGGGACCACCGAGTGGGCCCAATCCACCGCGCGCAGGAGCGCCCTCCGTCCCCCTTCGACGCTGCGTAGCCCGATCGTCCAACCCTTCACGGATTTCGTTAAAAATCGATACCTAGTTTCGAACCATTTCAGAGAGGTAACAGCTGATTTTATATTAAACTATTTAATAGCACTTTAAAGTGCTACGGTTTATGATTTCACTGTAAAAATCATATCTTTTTCGTTTGTTGACGAAATTCAGTGAAACAAGAGACAGTGGACTCGTGTGGACGCCTTCTACATTCTAGAAGAGACCGAATATTTTTCTGATCCTTCTGCTATTTTTGGTGGAGTGGAACCCAATGTGAGATTTCTGAATTATAAACGATATGGAAATGACGTTGTATAAATTATATATTCGAAGTATGAGTCATATAAGCATTGTACACCTACGTATAAGCGTTGTATAAGTTGTATGTTCGTTGTATAAGTTATATATGCATTGTAAAAATTATATATATGTTGAAATAGAAGTGAAATATACTTATATATATATATACGCCCCCCATCCACAAACCATGGACGATACTTATTGGTTGTGATTGATGTGAAAATTGGTTGATAGCGAATGGTTGATTAGAATTGTTTGTGGTTGAAATTGACTGATTATGGTTGAAAAATACCCGTTTGTGGTTGAGAATTATTTGGTTGAAACCGCATAGGATTAGTTTGTGGAAAAGCAAAAAATAAACATGCCGCCTGCATGCGAACTAGATGCATGAAATCCCCATTGTCAAAAGCTGCGAGGCTTTAAGGTAGAGCGAGGAGCCGTACTAGGTACAGTCCCGGTTTTAACTACCCTGCCGTTATGCTGCCGAAATTTTCAATAATGTTCATGTGTTAGAATTATTTTCATGTGTTGAAACTATATTCGTGTGTTGAATAGAAATACATGTGCTGAATAGAAATTCATGTGTTGAACGACATTCATGTTTTGAAATAAATTGTTTTATAATAAAAATCATATTTTTGTCATCTATATGAACTATATAAAATAGTCGTGTTTTGAACTAAATTGTTTTACAATAAAAATCACATTTTTATTATATACATGAATTGTTAAAAATAGTGAAGTGTCGAAATAATTGTCTGTTGGATAAAAATATCATTTTTATCAAATGTATGGAAAGAATATGGTTTTGAAATCGAAGAATAGATTATATATATATAAATATAATTAAAATGAATCGAATAACGAAGTTGAAGTTCGTGTTTTGAAACAATGATTTCAAACGATTAGTGCGGGAGATCCGACCATCGCATTTTCCTGAAACCGAAACTGTTGGGTTCGCTTTGGAAATATCTTTCCAACGACACCAACTTTGTAAAGATCCAACGGTTGGATTGTCTGAAATGTTTAATTCAAATATGAAGAAAAATAGTGCCAGAATCGATTATATATATATATATATATATAATTAAATTAAATCGAATAACAACGCTGCAGTTCGTATTTTGAAATCGAAACTTCAAACGAGTGTACCGTGAGATCCGACCGTCGGATTTTCCCAAAACTGAAACCGTTGGATTCGTTTTGAAAAGATGCTTCTAATGGTATAAAATTTGTGAAGATCCATTGGTTAGATTTTCAGATATATGTAAATCAAATCTGAAGAAAAACAGCGCCACGGCCGCGTTATGGCCTGAAGCGTCGTTTGAATAAATTAGCTATTTTTTAGTAAATAAAAATAGCGATAAATCATTATAAAATATTATAAACGATATGGAATGGAAATAAACCGAATTTACCCAGTTTACTGAATATTTGATGATTGAATGTGAAATTTATAAACTAACTGAAGGTTAGCTAAGTCGGATGGTTTCTTGGGTTTTGATCTGATGTTGGTTTCGGCCTTCGGGGTTAATACTTAGGAAATCGTTCTCTTAATAATTTACGGTTAGTGAATGATGAATTGGAATGAGGCGTATGTTGTGTTTGTGTAGCACTTGTTTATTATATACGCGAGTTGCTTAGAAAGACCGGGTTTATCCCATTCTGAATAACTGAATCGACGATAAGAAGTCGATGATGAAGACGGCGGTTGAAGACTGGAGATCTTCACCTCGGTTGGGTGGTAACTGATGTCTTGATTGGGAGACATCCCGAAATATAGATAATAAGTGGTGATCGTCCGGTTTCGTTCAGACCCAGAACGGACTTGTAAATGGACTGTGTGTCTAACATTGGAATTCATTTTGTGTGATTGATAGCCATTAGTTGCATGGTGTGAATTGCCTGTGTGGCATGCTAAGATGTCGTGATCAAGGCTTCTATTGAAAAGAAAAGTCTTGTGGTTGATGATCAAAGCACCGCCTGTGTGGCATAGCTTTGTGTATAACATGAATTCGCGAGCCTCACACCCCGGTATGAACCAGAAACGAGAGAGGACCTCAGGGAGAGCATTCGTTTCCTTCTAGCTAGAGGTGGTGTCAGTGCTTAAACTGGCTGACATATATATTATTTTCACCTGTGTGGTTGTTGTTGTTGCGAGGCGCCTCGGTTATATCGGTCGATCCGGGACCGATGGAGTCTTTCGTTGGCTCATTTACGCCCCAAAGGGCGGGGAAACGCAGTGTTCAGGCATTTTCGTCCACTCTGTGTGGACCGGCCCTGACGATCCAAGGGTCCACCTGAGTCTGGGTCCTGAGACACGGGCTAGAGCGTCTCGAAGTCGGTAAGGACTATCTTTTGCCTTGGTTCAAGACAGATATCCAATTTCCAATTACGTGACTGTGCGGTTTTGATTGTATACCTATATATGGCGACATAGTGGTATGGGGCATTAATGCCGTCTATGATTGATACTTATGATTTGAAATTGTTTTTGAAACATATAGACACTAGTAATAATATCAAATGCTTTTGTTTTATTCGTATCAAGCATATTTTGGCCATTATAAGGTAAAAACTCTATCCTCCGATTTGCGTTGCATTGTGTGATGGGAACTGAGTCTTATAATGGCTTCATTTTTAGAAAAACAATTGCGATGTTTAAAAGATGTACTTGTTTTAAAGCATTGGCAATCCAATGGAGTAAACCCGTTCCGCGAAAGTGTCGTGGTCCTGTGATTAGCCATATTATAAAATGTGTTAAGTGGATTTCTCATACCAGTCCCATGACTGACTCGTAGTTTGTTTCACTTGCAAACTTGGGTGCCCCCTTTTTCTACACTGGCAGCCTTGTGTTCAGGTTTTAGCAGGCTCTTTCTGGATAGCTGGTGCTGAAGATGGATTCTTTCACTTATCTCTTTTTATGCTGCTTAGCTCCTATTGTACATATTATGTTTGTTTTCCGCTAAAGACATTTATGTATAGCTGAGTTGTATTTGTACTAAGTATGATCCTGTATACTGTGTAACTCTGATGATTATATTTATCCAGTGTATTCTATTGTACATTATCTGGTGTATTTATTTATTTATTTCAATTCTGCTATTTTCTGTTTATGTGTTATATTCCAAAGATTACCCTTGCCACCGTCGTAAGGGGTTTGGGGTCGTCACAACGTGGTATCAGAGCTTTGGTTAAGCTTAGTTCTGGAATATAACATATTAACGAGCTCGTCAGAAATTGAACCAGTAGTGTTCTAAGGTGAATAACTCATTACAGATAGGATCAGTAATATCCTTGAATGAGTAAAGCAGAATGAAATACACCCAGTAGACACATTTACATTCAAGTATTTGTCTCTATGTTTTGAAATATCTTTTCTGTTGACCTAACACTTTGTCTGCTAATTGCAGACGCACTAGAAAATGAGTATCAGAAATAGAAGAAGGAATACCAAACTAGATATTGAGGCTCTAGTAAAGAGGTATCGAAATCTGGGTGGATAACCATTCTTGGGCAAAGAATCCATTATGGAAACACAAGCTTGGATTCGTTCTGCTGAGAAGATCTTTGAAAGTTTGAAGTTAAGAGACGACCAGAAAAGATTACTGGCGTCTTGGGCACTCAAAGAAGAAGCTTTGTTCTGGTGGGATTCGATTATTAAGGATAATCCAGAAGGTGATATCACCTGGGATAGATTCAAAGAGGTTTTCAGTGAAAGATTTATTCCTCCCGAAGCAACTGAGCGGCTATGTGATGAATTCTCTTATCTGATACAAGGAGATATAACCATTCCGGAATATCATAAGAAATTCAATGAACTTTCTCATTTTGCCCCTCATCTAATTCAAAATACGAAGAGGAAGAATCTGAGATTTATTAACGGGCTTCAAAGAAAGTACCAATGTAAAGTAATGGGGCATGTGAAGCTTCCTTTTTTAGAAAAGATATACATGGCTTACCAGTATGAGGATCTCGACAAGAAAGGTATGTTACGCTACGAAGAGGAAGTCAGTTCTAGTAACAAAGAGGAGTCTGAGGCCGATAGTCCTGAGGCCAGTAAGAAGCCCAAAGTTAATCGGAAAAGGGCCCGGTCTGGGAAAGAACCAGTAACAACTTCCATATGCAATAACTTCCATCAGAAAGCGCATTTGTCGATAAATTGCGGACCCTTAAAGAAACGAATCAAGAGTGGATTTAAGCCCGGTAAGAAGGTTCATGAGGGCAGAGGATGCCATAAATGCCATCAGGCTGGTCATATTGCGAAAAATTATCAGCTATCAAAGAAATCTGAAAAGGTACAAGTAAATGAAGTGGCAGAAACTTCAGCACCCTCAGCTAGTCAGGGAAGGTCTGATGTTTTGGAAGGCACACTTACTGTCAAAAACATTCCAGTTAAAGTACTGTATGATACAGGCGTGTCACAAAGCTTTATTGCAAAGAATGCAGTTAAGAAGTTAGATTTGAAATTGAAAAAGCTCAAAGAACCCATCACGGTCCGTAATCCGGTTGGGGGTTCTCTCAATCTTAGCTCGATTTGTGGGGTGCCTATCCCTTTTTCCCGGTATCGGTTTCCTACCATCTCGATCGTTATGAATTTTACAGTGTTCGATCTTATCCTGGGATTAGACCGGTTAACCAAATATGAGGCATAGTTTAAATGTACCGAGAGAGTGGTTAAGGCAAAGATTCAATCAGGGGATTATATCACCATATCATGTGAAGGCCCGAATTCAGATAGAAAAGATTTTTGGTCAGCTCTTGATGTTTCTCCTGCCAAAATAGAAAATATCCCTGTAGTCACAGAGAATATTCCGGACCTCATAAAATATATTCCTGTCATAAAGAATTATGCAGATGTGTTCGAAGAAGTTGTTAGCTTACCTCCGCAGAGAGAAATTGATTTCAAGATCACTTCAATTCTGAACGCAAGGCTAGTAGTGCATGCCATTCGGAGAATGACTCTAAAGGAGAAAAAATAACTAGACAATCAAACTCGACAGCTTTTATGAAAGGGTCTGATCAGGCCTAGTTTCTCGGGTTGGGGAGCAGCAGTGGTGTTTGTCCCAAAGTCAGACGGTACTCTTCGACTATGTGTGGATTATCGTGATTTGAACAAACAAACAATAAAGAATAAATATCCATTGCTGCGAATCGATGATTTATTGGATCGTTTGAATGGAACATAAGTATTTTCAAGGATGGACCTAGCTACAGGCTTCCATCAGCTTCGTATTGCCGAAGAGTGTGTTCCTATGACAACATTCAGAGGTCCTAATTTGTTCTATGAATGGTTAGTAATGCCGTTCGGCTTATGTAATGCTCCAGCTTACTTCGTTGATTTAATGAATCGAGTGTTCAGAGGAGTCTTGAATAAGTTTGTTCTGGTTTTTATTGATGATATTCTAACCTTCTCTAAGTCAAAGGTAGAACATGAAAAACATTTGGAGAAAGTTCTAGAAATTCTGAGAAGGAATGTGTTGAAAGCTAAACTTTCCAAATGTATATTCTGGCAAGATGAAGTAAAGTTTCTTGGCCACGTCGTATTAAGAGAAGGAATTGCTGTGGATCTAAGTAAAATCACCGCTATTCAAAATTGGAAGCAGCCTAGTACTCCTACAGAAGTCCAAAGTTTTCTTGGATTGGCTAGTTATTATCGGAAGTTTGTTAAAGATTTTTCAAAGATATCTAGTCACTTAACAAAGTTTACAAAGAAGCACGCAAAATTCAAGTGGACTCCAGAATGTGAGGAGGCTTTTGAGAAGCTCAAGTTAAGATTAACAACGGCTCTCGTGTTAACGATAATCAATGGCAATCAAGACTTGAAAGTCTGGACAGATGCCTCTAGAGAGGGCCTTGGTGCAGTATTAATGCAAAGAGGTCAAGTGGTTGCTTATGCTAGCCGTCAGTTATAGTCGCATGAGAAAAACTACGTTACTCATGATCTTGAGTTGTTAGTCATTGTATTTGCTTTAAAAATCGGGAGACACTATCTTTTGGGTGAGAAATTCGAACTGTTTACAGATCACCAGTCGCTAAAGTATCTGTTCACCCAGAAAGACTTGAAACTGAGGCAGCAACGTTGGCTAGAGTTCCTTGCAGCATACGATTTTGAGATTCTGTACACTCCAGGGAAAGCCAATGTCATGGCCGATGCGCTAAGCCGAAAGAATCCAATAATCGCCAGCTTTATTATTACGACTTCCTTGATTGACAAAATATCTATTCTTCAAAAGGATGATAATTGTATTAAGGATATGATCAGAAGGATTCAGAAAGGCGAACCCTCGTGTTTTCAAATAGATAACGATGGGACCCTGAGATTGAGAGGAAGGATTTGTGTTCCCGACATCCCCGAGTTAAAAAGGGAAGTGTTAGACGAGTGTCACAAGTCCAAGCTGAGTATCCACCCAGGTGTGACCGAAATGTATAACGATCTCAAGCGAACATTCTGGTGGAAGGCTATGAAAAGGGACGTTTCAATATATGTTAGCAGGTGTTGTACTTGCCAACTAGTCAAAAGCGACCAACAGAAACTTGCAGGATTGTTGCAACCGTTGGACGTTCCAGGTTGGAAGTGGGAACATATTTCCATGGACTTCATAGATGGTTAGCCCAAAACCAGGAAAGGAAATGACAGTATTTGGGTGATCGTAGATCGCTTCACGAAGACCGCCCATTTCATACCTGTCAAATCGAACAGAACTGCTCAGAGTCTGGCGCAGATATATTTCAAGGAAATTGTTAGGCTACATGTAGTGCCGATCAGTATAGTTAGTAATAGAGATCCAATATATACTAGCAAATTCTGGGAGGCATTTCAAGTAGAACCGGGAACGAAGCTAAACCTAAGCACTGCCTATCATCCTCAAACAGATGGACAGACTGAGAGGGTGAATCGTATAGTAGAAGATTTATTACGGGCTTGTGTTCTGGATTTTGGTGGATCATGGGAAGACCATTTACATTTGGCTGAGTTCTCATACAACAGTAGCTACCAAGCAACCCTGACAATGTCACCATTCGAAGCATTGTATGATAGACCATGCCGATCTCCTACTTGTTGGGTTGAACCTGGTAATAGGCTTGTATTGGGACCTGATATGATCCGTGAAGCTGCAGAAAAGTCGATTTCGTTAAGAAATGATTACTCGCCGCTCAAAGCCGACAGAAGAGCTATGTTAATTCGAGAAGAAGGGATTTGGGTTTTTCTGTTGGTGATTATGTGTATATAAGGGTTTCTCCGATGAGAGGAGTGATTCGATTTGGCAAAACTAGGAAGTTGGCGCCCAGATTTATTGGTCCATTCCCTATTCTTGAACGGATTGGAACCCTGGCTTATAGAGTTTAATTACCTGATTGGTTGCCTGGAGTGCATGATGTATTTCACATATCTCAACTTCGAAAGCATGTTCATGACCTAGACTTGGTTGTGGAAGAGGCCGCGCAACAGGATATTGAAATTACTCTAGAATTGGCTGTGAGAAGAGAGCCGCTAAAGATTATTGGCAAAGAAACCAAAGAACTGAGGAACAAGAAGGTTCACTTTGTCATAGTGCAATGGAGTGAAGATCCACGAGATTGTACTTGGGAAACAGAGGAAACCATTAAGAAAGCCTATCCCAAGTGCAGGGTGGATATCTCTGATTGACTCCGGTGCAAGGTACATTTGCCATACTTTGCATTACCATTGGTTCTCTTCTTTGTTGTTATTTTCTTTTCATGGATGTAAACTTTCAATTCTATAGTCTGATTATTTTAAAAAGAGTATATGAATCGATTAGTATATTTTTGAAAAGTTGAAAACAAATTGATTGTTGTTTGTGTTGTGTGATAGTGGATTTTATTAATTAAATTATTAGAATGATAGTTAATTAAATCAAATATTGAACTGATTTAAAAATAGATAGAAATATATACATGTGCATCATATATGTTTGAACAGGTAAATGGATAGCGGTTGAGTAAAGAATTTATTTGCGTGCCTGACAAATAGGTAAACCTTAATGAGTTGGATGCGAAATATTATTATATCAACTCCTGTGAATACCATTGGATGCGGAGTGCTGGTTGTTCTGTGTGTAATAATAAATGTCGCCATAGGATAGTAACAATTAATTTTGAACTACACTAAATGGCATACTTCTTGAAGACAGGCATACTTCATCATATACCACATAAGCCTTTGGAGCTTGTGTGACGAGGTTGAAGATTTACCATACGAGCGAGAGGCTTGTATGGCGATGACTATATATTACAGGTTGAACTGATGACTAATATGGACCATATAAAATGTAACGGTATATTGCCAGATTAATAAAAAAAACCACACGGGTCTGGATATGACAATAAGCACGTCTCTCTGGTCATTAAGGCACAAAAACCATTTATAGGGTGATGAGAATTTATTCTCTGGAGTTATAATCTATACACACTCCCCTGTGGACACCGGAATATATCATTATAAATATGTGCATTCTTATTAGGATTTATTGGGTACCTAATACGGCCCAATAAATTTCCAAACCCCTCCCCATACAAAGGAGGTTATGACGAAATTTTTCGAAAATTTAGGGTGTTAGCCAAACTTTGGAAGAATTTGAGAGTTCTTAGAAACTGAAAAGTTGAAGAATGGAAGCCAGATTGAAAGTAGAGTTGATTAATCAAACCACTTTCGACTTTGTTCCTTTTCGGGGACGAAAAGTTTTAAGTAGGGAAGATTGGAACAACCCGTAAAATTTGAACCAGTTTGAAAATTTTAGTTTGGCTATTCTAGCGAATTATAGATATTTAAAATAAATATTTTAAATAATAACGACGAAAAGTAAGTTTGAATCGATGTTTGAAAATAAATATAATTAATTTTAATTATAAACAAGGCCTGAAATGGCGCGGTAGTTTCAAAATTTGAATTCAAACTTTGACTGACTGTACCAGGTGCAAAGCAAAATGGATTTTAGTGAAACCAAAAATATTTGAATCTGTTAGTAAATATCTTTCTAACGAATCTGAAAAATCGAAGTTTCATAGTGGGAAGCAAAAGTTATGGCCAAATGAATTTTCAGAAAGGTCGCTATAGATTTTATATAGCCCGTGAAAATGGCCATTTTGCAAACGACCTCAGAATTCGACGAAACCACTTTTTTTGGATCCGGGATGTCAAATTATTGCTAGGTTTCTAATTTCATAATTTTTGTAGCTAGTATGTGAGCGTGGCAAAGGAAAATGTGTTTGGTCGATTTCTATTAAATTGGACCTACCAGAAATGGGCCAATTTTCAAACGGTCTCAGAATTCGATGAAACTAGTTTTGTTGGGACCGTATCATCAAAACATAGCTAGATTTATTTTTCGAGAATTTTTAGAATCAGTACGTGGCCCTGGCAAACTGAAATGTATGTTCAAAGTAATTATTGAATATTTTATATTTTAATTTGAAGAAAAACTGACTGAAACCATCGAATGGGCCCACAAAGCATATCCCATTATGTTCGGAATGGGGTTATTTAGCTAGGGACGACAGTCGTTGGGTTTGGATTGGTGTCACATGTGATAAGGGGTATTTTCGGATTTTAAATAAATTATAAATAAAAAAAAACCACCTAATCACAACTTGACACGCTATCTCTCTCTCTCCCCCCGATTAAAAATCGCGAATGGCGGAACCACTTCATGACTTCCCTCCTCATTTTCTCCCTCCACACGCACCAAAACGCCATGACCCAGTTAAGCTTTTTGTAGATCTTCCCGAGCTCTTCAAATCCATACCAGTTGGAGGTTTTATTGTGGAGCGTGGAGGCTAAATCACCTCCGAGAAGTCGGAGACTTCAACTCGCCTCCTGCAGCACCTAGGACCACCGAGTGGGCCCACTCCACCGCGTGCAGGAGCGCCCTCCGTCCCCCTTCGACACTGCATAGCCCGATCGTCCAACCCCTTCATGGATTTCGCGAAAAATCGATACCTAATTTCGAACCATTTCAGAGAGGTAATGACTGATTTTATATTAAACTATTTAATAGCACGTTAAAGCGCTACGGTTTATGATTTCACTGTAAAAATCATATCTTTTTCGTTTATTGATGAAATTCAGTGAAACAAAAGACAGTGGACTCGTGTGGACGCCTACTACATTCTAGAAGAGACCGGATATTTTTCTGAGCCTTCTGCTATTTTTGGCAGAGTGGAACCCAATGTGAGATTTCTGAATTATAAACGATATGTAAATGACGATGTATAAATTATATATTCGAAGTATGAGTTATATAAGCGTTCTACACCTCATGTATAAACGTTGTATAAGTTGTATGTTCGATGTACAAGTTATATATGCATTGTAAGAATTATATATGTGTTGAAATAGAAGTGAAATATACTTATATATATATATATATATATATATATATATACGCCCCTCGGCCACAAACCATGGACGATATTTTTTGGTTGTGATTGGTGTGAAAATTGGTTGATAGCGAATGGTTGATTAGAATTGTTTGTGGTTGAAATTGATTGATTGTGGTTGAAAAATACCCGTTTGTGGTTGAGAATTATTTGGTTGAAACCACATAGGATTAGTTTGTGGAAAAGAAAAAAAAAATAAACATGCCGCCTGCATGCGAACTAGATGCATGAAATCCCCATTGTCAAAAGCTGCGAGGCTTTAAGGTAGAGCGAGGAGCCGTACTAGGGACGGTCCCGGTTTTAACTACCCTGTCGTTATGCTGCCGAAATTTTCAATAATATTCATGTGTTAGAATTATTTTCATGTGTTGAAACTATATTCGTGTGTTGAATAGAAATTCATGTGTTGAACGACATTCATGTTTTGAAATAAATTGTTTTATAATAAAAACATATTTTTCTCATCTATATGAACTATATAAAATAGTCGTGTTTTGAAATAAATTGTTTTACAATAAAAATCACATTTTTATTATATACATGAATTGTTAAAAATAGTGAAGTGTTGAAATAAATGTCTATTGGATAAAAATATCATTTTTATCAAATGTAAGAAAATAATATGGTTTTGAAATCAAAGAATAGATTATATATATATATAATTAAAATGAATCGAATAACGAAGCTACAGTTGATGTTTTGAAACCTGATTTCAAACGATTTGTGCGGGAGATCCGGCCATCGGATTTTCCCAAAACCGAAACCGTTGGGTTCGCTTTGGAAATATCTTTCCAACGACACCAACATTGTAAAGATCCAACGGTTGGATTGTCTGGAATGTTTAATTCAAATCTAAAGAAAAACAGCGCCAGAATCGATTATATTTGTATATATATATATACATAATTAAATTAAATCGAATAACGACGCTGCAGTTCGTATTTTGAAATCGAAACTTCAAACGAGTGTACCGGGAGATCCGACCGTCGGATTTTTCCCAAAACTGAAACGTTGGATTCGTTTTGAAAAGATCTTTCTAATGATATAAAATTTGTGAAGATCCAACGGTTAGATTTTCAGATATGTGTAAATCAAATCTGAAGAAAAACAGCGCCACGGCCGCGTTATGGCCTGAAGCGTCGTTTGAATAAATTGGCTATTTTTAAATAAATAAAAATAGCGATAAATCGTTATAAAATATTATAAACGACATGGAATGGAAATAAACCGAATTTACACGGTTTATTGAATATTTGATGGTTGAATGTGAAATTCATTAACTAACTGACGGTTAGCTAAGTCGGATGGTTTCCTGGGTTTTGATCTGATGTTGGTTTCGGCCTTCGGGGTTGATACTTGCGAAATCATTCTCATACGAATTTATGGTTAGTGAATGATGAATTGGAATGAGGTGTATGTTGTGTTTATATAGCACTTGTTTATTATATACGCGAGTTGCTCAGAAAGACTGGGTTTATCCCATTCTGAATAACTGAATCGACGATAAGAGGACGATGATGAAGACGGTGGTTGAGGACCGGAGATCTTCACCTCGGTTGGATGGTAACTGATGTCTTGATTGGGAGGCATCCCGAAATATAGATGATAAGTGGTGATCGTCCAAATGTATGTGGAGATCGATGGATATGCGTGGTGTGTAGTGCCTCTGGTTTCGTTCAGACCCAGAACTGTAACACCCCGTATTTTCTGTGAATGTATAAGTAACAAATTAAAGTATACTTAATTTTTAGGAGAATAATTAAGGGAAACGGGTTGCTCCATTGCGTTCGTCTCAAAATTCTGCTTGAGATAGAGTCCGAGTTTGCGTAAAACGGATACCGTATGAAGGAGATATGGACGAACGAAGTTAGGCAGAAAAACCGGAAACAGGCCAGAAATGCACTGGCGCACTTGTGAAGTGCGCCAGCACAAAAATACACTGGCGCACTTGGGAAGTGCACCCATGTTGAGCAAGAAACCTGCACAGGGTTCTAGAGAGTTCTAATGATGATTTTTGATGTGCTGGACGGACCTGATGGCTTCTAGGGTGATCCAATGGTTCTGAAACACTATCTACACCTATAAATATGTGATTAACCTAACCCTAATTCATAGAATATTGTCTATGACACCATTATGCTACCAAACTCTCTCTTAAACCCTAGCCACCGCCTCTAAATCTAATCTCAAGTGTTCATTCACAATCCAAATTAAAGTTTGGAGCTGCAACAACAATCGAAGAAGATTAATCAGCGTTTCTGCATCAAATTCGATTAATAATCCTTTTCTTTAGATTCGAAAGGCAAGTACAGTTATTTTCCGATATAAACGTTAATTATGATTGTGGCATGAATTGTAAATCTAAATATGAGGTTATGTCTGTTCTGTTCTGTTTAGATCTATCTTATTCTGTATCTCTTTCTTCTTTCTGTTCTATAGCCAGGCTACTACGAGCCTGCGCCGAATCTCATAAGAGATTAACGCACGAACGCTAAATTTTGGGACAAATAATGAATAATGCATAATTGGACATGAAATTGTTGCCTATGAGACTATTATTGCATATGACTATGATTCATGCCTATGAGACTATTGCCTTTGACTATGATTCATGCCTATGAGACTATTGCCTATGACTATGATTCACGCCTATGAGACTATTGCCTATGACTATGATTCACGCCTATGAGACTATTGCCTATGACATTGAATAAGAAACTATTGTGATTTGTCGCCCATGACTATTGTAGTTAGTTTCTTACGCCTATTCCCATAATGATACTAGATCTCATATTTAGTATGTAACTTTGCTAGTTTATTCCCATTCACTGTTATGTACATCGAGTCTAGTGGGGCCATTATCATTATATTTGGTTCATTATTTCATGCCTATTCTTTCTTGTGCTTATCTCCTATTCCTTTTGCTAGGGCCATTTCATGAGTACTTAGAGAACTTGTTGAATCATTGGGCGTAGCTTAATTAAGTTAATAAATATGTTGGCATAATTGGAATTGGCTATGATAGAGAATGATTTACATGCATATTAGTCTTGGACAAAAATGGTAAACTAGAATATTAAATCTAGTTTTGACATGGACTGTAAATGGGAATATTAAGGCTAAGATTTGGGGCATATATTGTATTATGAATTATGACCTTGATTTAGGCATGTAAGTTTAGGCTAAATCTATGATTAGGCAAGATAGGTAAATAGATTTTTAGATATATATAATCTGCTAAATCTGTTATCTGCTAAATCCGTTAAATTGCCTAATCCGTTATCTTCTAAATCTGTTATATTGCCTAATTTGCTAGTTCTGCTATATTGCCTAATCTGCTAGATCTGTTCATCTGCTAAATCTGTCATCTGCTAAGTCTACTGAAAATGCCTAATCCGTTATATGCTAAATCTGCTAAATTGCTTAATCTGCTAAATCTGTTAAGTCGCCTAATCTGCGAAATCTGTTATCTGCTGAGTTGATATATTTATTCTGTTATTGACATAATCTGAATTGGCTATAGTTATGAATAATTGACATGTATATTAGGCATGGGCATAAATGGTAAATTATTAATTAATTGGCCGCAAAGATAAACATGGCTAACTCGAGGTTAGAATGAGTTTGCGGCGTAATCCTGCCCGGAACCGCCCGGCACATCCAGTGGCCGCAAACAATAGGTTCTAATGTGAGAAGTTAGTCATAACATGCTTGAAACCCGAGGTTAGACTCAGTTTGTGGCAGAAATCTGCCCGGAACCAACCGGCCTAACCAGTAGCCGCAAACTGTCAGTCTAATGTGAGAGGTCTGGGCATTAATATTTAATTAATGAAAATCTGAGATAAATATGATGTCTAAAACGTGTTGGGTGGATAGGGTTAAACCAACTGGACTAATGAAATTAATAAACCCGTTTCATGAATCTGTAGGCCCAGTACAAAGTTAGACAAGTCTGTAAATCTGTTAAATCTGTATGTCTGATCCGTTAGTCTGAAAACTTATTAACTTGATTTTCTGATCCGTGAACTAGTTGACCTGAACTTGTAAACAAGTTAATCTGAAATCTGTTAGTCTGGGGGCACAAGGTTAGGAGTGAAAATACTTGTGTCATCTGTTGTTTGGGACCCATATTAGTCAGTAACCCTTTCTGGTATCAAAACTTTGACCCAACAGTAGGTAGGGTCCGGGCACGCTTACTGAACTAATTATAAGCGTTTCATTCTGATAATGGCGAGGGGTGTTGATGGTGCGTTCCAACCGGGTCATGTGCGTGCATGGATCCCGGTCTGCCTCTGAGGATGTAAGACGTCGTGACATCTATAAATAGGTCTATGTCATTCAAAGGTTGCCACTTTAGGGAATGATACACCCTTTTTGTGGGGCTGGCACAGGGTATTTATGTATTAGGGAGACGATCGCGTGGGGTAGGGTTTTAGGGTACACTCAGTTCTGTTTGTCTCTGTTGGTACCGTCTGTTTCTGTTGGGTGGCAACACCTATCTGCGTGGTACCGTCTGTTCGGGGGGTAAATGCCCATTTACTAGTGTACACCTAATTCTAACATTCTGTTTCCGTAGGGATTATTCTTTTTCCGTTTCTGTCTCTGTTCGGGTGGTAAAGGCCCATTACTAGCATTTTGTTTCTGTACTTTCTGTTCGTGTGGTAAAGGCCCATTATTAGCATTATGTTTCTGTACCTTCTGTTAGGGTGGTAAAGGTCCAGTATTCTGTTTCTGTTTAGACATTAGGGTAACACCTAATCCTGTTATACTAGTATTAGTGCAGAGAAGTGAAAAGTAATATCATCATGTTTCTTCTGTTTAACCTAAGTATATCTGTTATTCCTGTTTCCTGTTATCTCTCATCCACTTTTATTTGCATGCCATGACATTATTATCTGCTCATAACAGAAAGTCACTGGACATGCCAGACTTTATGTCTGACCCTTGTTGTTTCGCCTCTTTTCTTCCGTTCCCCCCCAGGTTTTCAAGGAGGGAATGCTCTAGCTTGATCTGGATCTTTCTTCCTGCTTGGGGTGCTTGAAGTGCTTAAAGTATGGCTTGTCTTTTTCTGGCATCTTTGGTGGGGATTATGATTTTAAAGTTTTGTACCTTGATGGCTTTTGAACAAGGCTGATATATATGTACTTGAGTTTTTGGTAAAGTTGTAACCAAACTGATTTCTGTCAGCTGCAATAAAGTTATAAAGTTTTTCAAGTATTATTTTTATATCTGTCTTGTAATATTCTATTCTGTTTACTAAAATGCTCCATCAAAGTTAAGGCATTCCCTTTGTGAGTGACCTTAACGGAGGTGGGGTGTTACACTTGGTATCAGAGTTGAAGGTTACCAGATTAGATAGAAGTTTTTGAAAACTATTTTCAAAAAGGTTTTAAAAGGAAGTATTTTCAAAAGTAAAGCTTATTTTGAAAAACGTAATCCCCAAGAGCCATATATCTTTCCTTCGGTCCTTTTGTATTGAATCTTTCCTTTTTCGTTTCACCATGTCTGAAGCATCTGAGATACCAGAGGGTGTTCACGTACCCGGTTGGTTTCGTCAATACCTTGAGGCTAGGACCGCCGCCGCAGGTCCAGCAAATGATCCCCCTCCTCCGCCCCCTCCTCGTGTAATTGCTTTCTCAAAGATCTGTAAAGCCTTTAGGGCCATGGGTGGAAAGGATTTCAAGGGGACTGAATCATTCGTAGAAGCGAGGAACTGGCTTAAAGAAACTGAGGATCTGTTCGTTATCTTTGAGGTTGACGATAGGCAAAAGGTACAGTTGGCGGTATGGTTGCTCAAAGACGAAGCTTCCTACTGGTGGGAAGTCACTAACGCCGAGAGGCCGGTTGAAACATGGATGGATTTCATAACAAGGTTTGAGATGAAATTCCTCTCGCAAGCCGAACGAAGTCTACAATTGGAAAAGTTCTTATCTCTTAAGCAAGGAAGTATGACGGTCAAGGAATACGTCAACCAGTTCAACCAACTGGCTAGGTTCGGGCTGGATTTAGTCAACACTTAGCATAAAAAGGCTCTCCGCTTTGTTAAAGGATTGAACGAGCCACTACACAGCCTAGCCATGACCCATGTATCCATGGGAGCGACTTACGAGAAATTGGTGGACATGGCACTACTGCACGAGGAAGACAAGGGCCAGAAAGAGACAAAGAAGGAAGAACCACAGAATAAGAAAGCATGGCCCAAAAAGGAAACACAAAAGAAGGATGAGAAGTCAGAAGATAAGAAGGAGAAAAAGTGCTTTACTTGTGGAAGCTCGACTCATCTGAACAAGGATTGCAGAAAAAGGAAGGGCACTTGCTTCAACTGTGGTGAGATGGGACACTTCACTAGGGACTGCCCGAAGAAACGAGGGCAAGGGCAGAGGGCAGAACCCACTTCTGGAGGACAGGCGAATGCTTATGTGACTGGTAGATAGGGTAGAAATAAGAAAATTTATGTAAAAGGTTTAATTTTCTTATCTGATTTTTTGAGTTAAAACTCTTTCTGATTCTGGCATTTTGATTCTGTAATCGATACTCTGCACTTTAATACTAGTATTGTTTCTGATTCCGCTGTAGACTCAAACCCCTAAGGGTTAGGACTCATCTGTTTGTGATAGATTGGGGATTGAGAGATATATGTGTTAGGCGTCAAGTAGGACGTATACATTCTGGTTTTTGTCATGCTTAGTTCGGTAATCTGATCTGTACCAGTAATTTGTAAATATCTAAATATCTCTGATAAGGTTAAGATTTCCAGTTTTGACATTGTCTAAAGAGGGTAATCCTCTGGGTGTCAATCTGATGTTGGTTTCGGTCTTCGGGGCCAATACTTAGGGAAATTATTCCCTCAACCATGGTCTAATGGAAACCAAGTTTTTGTTTCATCTGTACTCGCTTCCATCATTCGACTGTATCCTATCGATCGAATCTTCGAACTTTAGGTAGAAACCAATAGGTGTAAACATGTGTTTGAGACATGTTATGTTTGATGGTTGCAAGTGGATGCAAGTGGTTGCTAGTGGTTGCTCGTGGATGCATATACACACACTAGGCACTAGATCGGCTCAAAAACACTCTCATACTGCATATGGGTGTGTGCGCATTTTTCAATTTTTGTGGATGCAAAATGATTGACTCAGCACATGGATGTTGAATATGAATGAATGGTTGTGCACTCATATAGAAATGATATGTATCAAATAGGAAAATTACATACATGTTGGACTCATGGCACTGACATAATTCGTATTAAGGAGGTCAACTGAATCAGTAGACCGCCTGATCTTTGCATTAGATAAGAAACATATACACACACTTTTGCATATGTTCATACAACATTAGAAGTTTCTAAGGACAATGGATGCTTGTGGACGATGGTTGAGTAGATGGGTGATTGGATGGTAGGACACATTCTTCTTAACTTGAAGATTTCGGGGACGAAATCCATTAAGGATGGGAGAACGTAACACCCCGTATTTTCTATGAACGTATAAGTAACAAATTAAAGTATACTTAATTTTTAGGAGAAGAATTAAGGGAAACGGGTTACGCCATTGCGTTCGTCTCGAAATTCTGCTTGAGATAGAGTCCGAGATTGCGTAAAACGGATACCGTATGAAGGAGATATGGACGAACGAAGTTAGGCAAAAAAACTGGAAACAGGCCAGAAATGCACTGGTGCACTTGTGAAGTGCGCCAGCACAAAAATACACTGGTGCACTTGGGAAGTGCGCCCATGTCGAGCCAGAAACCTGCACAGGGTTCTAGAGAGTTCTAATGACGATGTTTGATGTGCTGGACGGACCTGATGGCTTCTAAGGTGATCTAATGGTTCTGAAACACTCTCTACACCTATAAATATGTGATTAACCTAACCCTAATTCATAGAATATTGTCTATGACACCATTATGCTACCAAACTCTCTCTTAAACCCTAGCCGCCGCCTCTAAATCTAATCTCAAGTGTTCATTCACAATTCAAATTAACGTTTAGAGCTGCAACAACAATCGAAGAAGATTAATCAACGTTTCTGGGTCAAATTCGATTTATAATCCTTTTCTTTAGATACGAAAGGCAAGTACAGTTATTTTCCGATATAAACGTTAATTATGATTGTGGCATGAATTATAAATCTGAATCTGAGGTTATGTCTGTTCTGTTCTGTTTAGATCTATCTTATTCTGTATCTCTTTCTTCTTTCTAATCTATAGCCAGGCTACTACGAGCCTGCGCCGAATCTCATAAGAGATTAACGCACGAACGCTAAATTTTGGGACAAATAATGAATAATGCATAATTCGACATGAAACTGTTGCTTATGAGACTATTATTGCCTATGACTATGATTCATGCCTATGAGACTATTGCCTATGACTATGATTCATGCCTATGAGACTATTGCCTATGACTATGATTCACGCCTATGAGACTATTGCCTATGACTATGATTCACGCCTATGAGACTATTGCCTATGACATTTAATAAGAAACTATTGTGATTTGTCGCCCATGACTATTTTAGTTAGTTTCTTACGCCTATTCCCTTAATTATACTAGATCTCATATTTAGTATGTAACTTTGCTAGTTTATTCCCATTCACTGTTATGTACATCGAGTCTAGTGGGGCCATTATCATTGTATTTGGTTCATTATTTCATGCCTATTCTTTCTTGTGCTTATCTCCTATTCCTTTTGCTAGGGCCATTTCATGAGTACTTAGAGAACTTGTTGAAACATTGGGCGTAGCTTAATTAAGTTAATAAATATGTTGGCATAATTTGAATTGGCTATGATAGAGAATGATTTACATGCATATTAGTCTTGGACAAAAATGGTAAACTAGAATATTAAATCTAGTTTTGACATGGACTGTAAATGGGAATATTAAGGCTAAGATTTGGAGCATATATTGTATTATGAATTATGACCTTGATTTAGGCATGTAAGTTTACGCTAAATCAATGATTAGGCAAGATAGGTAAATAGAGTTTTGATATATATAATCTGCTAAATCTGTTATCTGCTAAATCCGTTAAATTGCCTAATCTGTTATCTGCTAAATCTGTTATATTGCCTAATTTGCTAGTTCTGCTATATTGCCTAATCTGCTAGATCTGTTCATCTGCTAAATCTGTCATCTGCTAAGTCTGCTGAAAATGCCTAATCCGTTATATGCTAAATCTGCTAAATTGCTTAATCTGCTAAATCTGTTAAGTTGCCTAATCTGCGAAATCTGTTATCTGCTGAGTTGATATATTTATTCTGTTATTGACATAATCTGAATTGGCTATAGTTATGAATAATTGACATGTATATTAGGCATGGGCATAAATGGTAAATTATTAATTAATTGGTCGCAAAGATAAACATGGCTAACTCGAGGTTAGAATGAGTTTACGGCATAATCCTGCCCGGAACTGCCCGGCACATCCAGTGGCCGTAAACAATAGGTTCTAATGTGAGAAGTTAGTCATAACATGCTTGAAACTCGAGGTTAGACTCAGTTTGTGGCAGAAATCTGCCCGGAACCAACCGGCCTAACCAGTAGCCGCAAACTGTCAGTCTAATGTGAGAGGTCTGGGCATTAATATTTAATTAATGAAAATCTGAGATAAATATGATGTCTAAAACGTGTTGGGTGGATAGGGTTAAACCAACTGAACTAATGAAATTAATAAACCCGTTTCATGAATCTGTAGGCCCAGTACAAAGTTAGACAAGTCTGTAAATCTGTTAAATCTGTATGTCTGATCCATTAGTCTGAAAACTTATTAACTTGATTTTCTGATTCGTGAACTAGTTGACTTGAACTCTGTATGTCTGAACTTGTAAACAAGTTAATCTGAAATCTGTTAGTCTGGGGGCACAAGGTTAGGAGGGAAAATACTTGTGTCATCTGTTGTTTGGGACCCATATTAGTCAGTAACCCTTTCTGGTATCAAAACTTTGACCCAATAGTAGGTAGGGTCTGGGCACGCTTACTGAACTAATTATAAGCAGTTCATTCTGATAATGGCGAGGGGTGTTGATGGTGCGTTCCAACCGGGTCATGTGCGTGCATGGATCCCGCTCTGCCTCTGAGGATGTAAGATGCCGTGAACTCTATAAATAGGTCTGTGTCATTCAAAGGTTGCCACTTTAGGGAATGATACACCCTTTTTGTGGGGCTGGCACAGGGTATTTATGTATTAGGGAGCCGATCGCGTGGGGTAGGGTTTTAGGGTACACTCAGTTCTGTCTATCTCTGTTGGTACCGTCTGTTTCTGTTGGGTGGCAACACCTATCTGCGTGGTACCGTCTGTTCGGGAGGTAAAGGCCCATTTACTAGTGTACACCTAATTCTAACATTCTGTTTCCATAGGGATTATTCTGTTTCCGTTTCTGTCTCTGTTCAGGTGGTAAAGGCCCATTACTAGCATTCAGTTTCTGTACTTTCTATTCGGGTGGTAAAGGCCCGTTATTAGCATTATGTTTCTGTACCTTTTGTTAGGGTGGTAAAGGCCCATTATTCTGTTTCTGTTTAGACATTAGGGTAACACCTAATCCTGTTATACTAGTATTAGTGCAGAGAAGTGAAAAGTAATATCATCATGTTTCTTCTGTTTAACCTAAGTATATCTGTTATTCCTATTTCCTGTTATCTCTCATACAGTTTTATTTGCATGCCATGACATTATTTTCTGTTCATAACTGAAAGTCACTGGACTTGCCAGACTTTATGTCTGACCCTTGTTGTTTCGCCTCTTTTCTTCCGTTCCCCCCCCCCAGGTTTTCAAGGAGGGAATACTCTAGCTTGATCCGGATCTTTCTTCCTGCTTGGAGTGCTTTAAGTGCTTAAAGTATGGCTTGTCTTTTTCTGGCATCTTTGGTGGGGATTATGATTTTAAAGTTTTGTACTCTGATGGCTTTTGAACAAGGCTGATATATATGTACTTGAGTTTTTGGTAAAGTTGTAACCAAACTGATTTCTGTCCGCTGCAATAAAGTTATAAAGTTTTTCAAGTATTATTTTTATATCTGTCTTGTAATATTCTATTCTGTTTACTAAAATGCTCCATCAAAGTTAAGGCATTCCCTTTGTGAGTGACTTTAACGGAGGTGGGGTGTTACAAGAACGGACTTGTAAATGAACTGTGTGTCTAACATTGGAATTCATTCTGTGTGATTGATAGCCATCAGTTGCATGGTGTGAATTGCCTGTGTGGCATGCTAAGATGCAATGATCAAGGCTTCTGTTGAAAAGCAAATTCTTGTGGTTGATGATCAAAGCACCTCCAGTGTGGCATAGCTTTGTGTATAACGTGAATTCGCGAGCCTCACACCCCGGTATAAACCATAAATGGGAGAGGACCTCAGGGAGGGCATGTGTGACGGCCTGGAATTTCGCTCGATCCGAATCAGTCGTTAAACCGATCTAGAACGTTCGAAACCCCTGATCATTTTGAGAACAGGACAAACTAGAACGCAGACAGAAGAACATTTTATTGTTATTACAACAATTCCATCAGAATACAAGAATATACAGAGTATAAATGAATAAATTACATTCGATAAATATCCGAGATTACAATAAATTACATAGCAGCGGAAAATAATACAAAGCACAACTGAAGGTGATATACGGATACAGAGCTTTCCGGATATCATTCCAGCTGTAAACCAGGATCCTGTGAATATAAATCTGCAAAACCAAAACTACTAGCTGCCCGTGCGGAAATAGGGGCACCCAGAGTTTAGGTTAAAATAATAAACTCCAGGTCAGTCATGTGACTGGTGTGAGAACTAAAACAGTTATTTAAAACTTTACTTTAAAAGAGAGTAATTCAAGGGACCACGCCGTATAACACGGAACGGGTTTCCTCCCAAGAATACCAGTGCATAGAATAAACAGCGCAATGCTTTTTCGAAAGATGAAGCTATTATAAGACCCAGGTCCCATCACACAATGCAACGCAAGCCGGAGGATAGGGTTTTCCCTTATAATAGCCAAACATGCTTGATACGTTTAAAACAAATCATTTGATACTATAATAAGCGGATAATGTCAAAACAATTTCAATCATAAATATCAATCATAGACGGCATAGCATCCCATGCTACTATGTCGCCATACTAGACTCTACAAATGAAGCTGAAATATCTCGTATTGGAAATTGGATTTCCGTCATGAGTCGAGGCAAGGGGCAAGCTCCTCTCCGCTTCGAGACACTCTAGCAAATGCCTCGGGACTACACACTCTGGGTAACCCCTGGGATCCTCCAAGACCGGTCCTCTCTTACGTTTGAGGATTAGTTATTCCTGAACACACGTTTCCCGGCCCTATAGGACCTATAATCGAGGCTCCTCGCATCCAAACCACAAAGGCGAAAAGTATATAAATGTCAGGGCTGGTAGGTCACTGACACCACCCATAGCTAGAAAGAAACGTCGTGCACTCCTTGGGTCCTCATCCCGTTTTTGACTCATACCGAGGTGTGAGGCTCGCGAATCCACGCTATACACAAAGCTGACACGTAGGCTGTGCTTCGATCATCAACCACAAGACTTTGCTTTTCAACAGAAGCCTTGATCCATGCAACTCAGCGTGCCACACAGGCCATTCATGCCATGCGATTGATATCTATCGATATATAACCTCTAAGCTCATACGTCTCAGAGAAGGGCGTTAAGCAAGAGAATAAATTCTCTGTCGCCAAACAGATATATATTTAACAGAAATCAATCAACACAGAATAAAATCCAATGTCAGACACACAATCCATTTACAAGTTCGTTCTGGGTCTGAACGAAACCGGAGGCACTTTCCTCGCATATCCATCGATCTCCAAGTACGTCTGGACGACCACCAACTGATTCCCTCATCTTGGGTGTACAGCCCAATCAAGATCATCAGTAATCACCCAAACGATGTGAAGACTTCCGGTCTTCAACCATCGTCTTCATCTTCGACTTATCGTCGAATCGGTTATTCAGAATGGGTATAAACCCGGCCTTTCCGAACAACCCGCGTATATTAAAAACAAATGTTACACAAGCACAACATACGCCTCATTCCAATTCATCAGTCACTAACCGTAAATTAACAAGAGAACAATTCCCTAAATATTAACCCCGAAGGCCGAAACCAACATCAAATTAATACCCAGGAGACCATTCTTCTTAACTAACCTGCAGCTAGTTTCTAAATTTCATCTTCTTAGGGAAAGGTTCCCATTAATTTTATCCAAGATAAATTCTTTAAAATTTATCCTTTAATCTTCCTTTGGATGTCATTTCAAACCAAATTATGGTTTTCCAAACTAGTCGAGATTAGCGAACCACACCGGAGTAATTATTTATTTTATTTCCCAATCCCAACTTATTCATCCCATGAAGCAAAACTGGTAATACACCATATCTAACACCGTGGTGTTATCGGTAAAATTAATTACCATTTCACGTTCAAATCTAATTAAAGATTTAACTATCGCTTTGGAGCAAAACTGGTAATACTCCATCCTCGCTCACTTTCTAAATTTGATAATTTAAATTATCAATTCACATTTCAATTTAATTGCAGATTCATCACAACTCCTTTTACTCGGTTAAAGAACTAGTGTCATTTAAAACACAGTTCACTGGTAAACCCAAATCACATTCTATTTATTATCGGGTTAAAGAACTAGTGTTATTTAAAACATAGTTCATGATAAACCCATGAATCAATTCTATTTAAACCCATTTCAAATCCAATTTATTTATTTAAAAATAAATGGGTTTTAATTTCAGTTCAAAACTAGTTCATTTCGATAAAAA
This sequence comes from Allium sativum, assembly GCA_030737875.1. Classification (NCBI taxonomy): domain Eukaryota; kingdom Viridiplantae; phylum Streptophyta; class Magnoliopsida; order Asparagales; family Amaryllidaceae; genus Allium; species Allium sativum. Next base: position 457,351,042 of record CM060920.1, read on the forward strand.
TCTATTTTTATCTTTTCAAATATGGAGTTTTTCATCCCAATTTTTCCCAAATCATTTCTTATGATTCTACGCAAATTATTACTATTTTTAATAATTTTATCAAGGCCCGTACAGTCGATTTTCATCAACGGCCATCGAACTGCACTTACAACGACCTTTTCCGAATTTGATTTGGACGTATCTCCAAATCCAACCGTTAGATTTCAAATTTCTAATATTCGTTAGAAAGCTCTTTTCGATACGAACCCAGCGGTTCCAGTTTTAGGAGAATCCGACGGTCGGATCTCCCGTAATGTCCGTTTGAAATAAATGGTCGAAATTCACGAACTACCACGGCGCGGCGCGTTCTATTCAGGCCATTATATTATATATATAATATATATTATATATATTTCGTCGATTTCTATTTAAAACGAATTATATAAATAGTTTTAAATTCGTTTCAAAAACAATTTCAACTTCCATTTCAATTCAAATCAAAATTGAGTTCTTCCTTATAAATTCGTTTTAAAATTCATTTCTATTCAATTCAAATTTCAATTCAATTTGAATTCATTTCAATTTGTTTTCAATTCAATTCAAATTGGTTTTCAATTCGGTTCAATTCAAATTGGTTTTCTATTCGATTCAATTCAAATTGGTTTTCTATTCGATTCAATTCAAATTGGTTTTCTATTCGATTCAATTCAAATTGGTTTTCTATTCGATTCAATTCAAATTGGTTTTCTATTCGATTTATAAAAACGAATATAATCGATATAAATATCGTTCGCGTCAAAATAGCGCATCTCTAATCAACACGGCTTTATATATTTCAATAATTCCGTTATTCTATTCAACAAATGAATATTTATTCTTGTCAACACATGACTAATCTCAATGAATGAGTACTGTCCACGTGTGACTATTTTTGTTATTTAATATATTTTATGAAAATTAAGGTATCTATCGTTTGATATTAAATCAGACTCCAACCGTAAATTAGTAAGAGAACGATTCCCTGAATATTAACCCCGAAGGCCGAAACCAACATCAGATTAATATCCAGGAGACCACTCATCTTATCTATTTTCCAGTTAGTTTCTAATTTCATATATGATAAAGATGTAAATTTTATTGTTAAAATATTTCGTTCAACACATGACTAATCTCAACGGATGAGTACGGTCAACACATGAACCTTTATTTTATAATATTCTTTATCTTTTAAATTGGAATGAGGCCCAATCAATCACCATATAAAGTTAATTATATGGATTCCATACAACACATGTATATAATAGCAACGATAAATAATCAACCATCATCCAAAGTGCACTACACTGTATAAGCATCAAATATAGATATCTAACGCTTATCACAGCCCGTCAATCAATCGATCGACATACAACTAATTATTGGGATTAGTGTATGTCGTATTTTATCCCAATACCCGTGTGGGGTTTCAAATCAACAAACATAGATTTTTATTTGTGCAGTTGGGCGATGTGTAAAATTTATCGTCCCAATCAATATCAGTCAAATCAGTGTATATAAACAAATCGGCTGATTTGTTTATAAATATTTATTTATTCACATTCACGTTAAAAATTATATTTTTAACGGTAAAATATTTTTAACTATTTAAATATTTTATTTTATTTCAACACATGAATATATTCAGTTCATTTACAAAATAAAAATGATATTTTTATTTTTCTAATTTATTTTAGAAAATTTCGGCGACATAACAGCACGATACTAGAAACGGGACAAGGCCTAGCCTTATCCCCGATCTAGTGAAGGCCCACGCCATTCACACATCAATCAAATCAATTTCATTTCACCAAACAATTCAATTCAACCCAAATAATCTAACCAACTACACAGCCAAACAAACAAGTCCATGGTCTGTGGACGATTGTGTCGGGTGCTACTAAACACCGTCTGCATCCTAGTATATATATATATAACTAGAAAAAGAAATTGAAGAGTGAGAAATTCTAACCGATAGCTATTCCAACTCTACGCCACTTCATTTAGAGAAATCTTCATCGTCCTCGCCTTTTGTCTATTTCGTCGTCCGTAGCCACTATATATAAAAATCGAATTTTTACTTCTCTATTCAATATATAAAAATCGAATTTTTACTTCACTATTCAATATATAAAAATCCCATTTTTACTTCGCTATTCAATATATAAAAATCCCATTTTTACTTTGCTATTCAATATATAAAAATCTCGCCTTTTCAACTATAAAGATTTTATTCTTATATCCTCTATTATATAAAAGATTATATTTTTATCGATAAGGCGACTTCATAAAAATCTCATTTTTTTCTTTTTCTAATCAAACAATAAAAATTCAATCTTTTCCTTTCAATATAAAATGTAAACCTCTCTTATTTAAAATTATGCACTTTTCTATTATCTCCTTCATTACTTTTCTAATTTAACAATCAAATCTATTTTTCCATGAAAAATCTATTCTTTTTACTAGGAAAAATCATTTCTTTCCTCGCTATTCTAATCAAGTAAAAATCATATTTTGTACAACGCTAAATATAAATATAAAAACTGATTTTATAAATACACTTTAACATACAAAAACTCAGATTTTTATTTGCAAAAATTAATTAAACAAAACAAAATATAATAAAATAAAAGCTTACATTGTTTTAAGGAGTAACGGAGGGGGTTTTCTGCACGTGGATCGAGGAGGAGGTGCCCCGCAGGTCAATAGCAGGCGGAATGGGGCGGTGGGACCTAAGTTGGCGGCGGTAGGCTGTGGGATTGGGGGTTTTCAGGGAGCGGATTTCGAAGGAGAGGGGGGGCGAGGACGGGTTGGTGGCGAGAGGCGCGACGCCTGAGGTGGATGACGGTGGACTGGAGGTGCGGGGTTTGCGTCGGAAGTGGGAGGAGTCGCGTCGTTCTTCAAATCGGGGGGAGGAGGAGGATCGACGGAAGGAGAGGGGGAGAAAGATGGTTGCGGGGCGGCGCGGTGATGGGGCGCGGTGGTGGCTGCCGCGACAGGCGACGGTGAACAAGGCGGGTTTTCCCCCTCTTTTTTTTTCCTTTTTTTTTCTGATTCGATTTTGAAATGGGGGGGGGAGGGGCAGAGGGATTTAAGGGGAGAGGTTTTAATTTTTTTTTATTTTAATTTCAAAAAGTTGACTTTTACATACGACCTCTAAACGAGGCCCACCGCCTGTCGTCCATAGCTAATTACCCCCATTCCGAACACAATGGGATATGTATCGCAAGCTGATTCGATCGTTTCGATCAGTTTCCGTTAAAATCAACATATAACTCTATATATTGAATTTGAACGCGCATTTCAATTTACTGGGGTCACATACTAACTCTACAAATTCCAGAAAAATATTTTCTAGCTTCTTATTGACGATACGGTCCTAACAAAACTAATTTCATCGAATTCTGAGACCGTTGGAAAAATGGCCATTTTCCAGTCGATTAAAATCAACTGAAACTAGTCAAACGCGTTTTCCTTTGCCACGCTCACATATTGATTCGAAAAATTATGAAATTTGGAATCTAGAATTAATTTAACCCTGCGGATCCAACAAAAGTGGTTTCGTCGAAATCCGAGGTCGTTTACAAAATTCCCATTTTTTAGGGCCTAAATTCCATAGCGACTATTCAGAATTTTCAACTGGACATATCTTTTGATCCCCGCTATGAAATTTCGATTTTTCGGATTCGTTGGAAAGATATTATCAATTAGATCCTATTATTTTTGGTTTCACTAAAATCCGGATTGTTTTGCACCCGGTACGTTCAATTGAAGTTTGAAATCGAATTATCTAACTACCGCGCCATTTTCAATTCTATTTATAATTATATATAATTATTTATATTCTAACGACGACGCGTATAAACATATACGTTCTAATTATATTCAAAATAAATTTCTCGTCAATATTATTTAAAATATTCTATTTTAAATATTCAAAATTCACTAAAATTGCCAAAATAAAAATTTTAAACTGGTTCAGAATTCCCGGGTTATTACAATCTCCCCCACTTAAAACTTTTCATCCCCGAAAAGGAACAAAGTCGAAAGTGGTTTGATTAATCAACTCTATGTCCGATCTGGCTTCCGTTCTCCAACTTTTCAGTTTCTGAGAATTTTCAAATTTTCAAAAATTTGGCTAACACCCTAAATTTTCGAAAAATTTCGCCATAACCTCCCCTGCACCGGGAGCCACGGGAAAATCCCAAAATTGCCATATAAGCCTTCTGATCTCAAAAAGAAAAAGAAAAAGCCAAGCGGCTAGCCAATAGGCTCATAAAACCATCATCACCCAGACAAAACAGTAAATTATATAGTAAACATGTACCTATTTGTCGGGCAAACAAATTTTATTCTCTGCTCTAGCCTCCTTGCTATGACATGTTCAATGTAAGTACATGTATATGCAAGCAAATGCGGCCAATTTTCAATACAATTCAATATTTGATTCTATTAGGCATAATGGTTCAAAATTATCAAACAAATAAACAAACAACACAAACATCAATCAATTAGTGAATTTAACATTTCAAATTCGTAATTTGATATATAGTCAAAAATCATGTTTTTGATGCCAATTCACAACAATGTATTCTAGCTATGTTTTGGTTCTCACACCAGTCTAACGGAAATATATAGATATCACACCTTCGTCACTCGAAAATAAATACTGGTGATGGTATACTTCATCATCAGGACCATGTCCGGGCGACTAGAGTGTGACTCTATATCTATCTAATATATTAAAACTTCGAATATACGTTTATGACGCGTATATGCAAAACCTTTATATATTCGATTGTCCAAATTCAAAATAAATAAATATTCAAATACGTATAAAATGGTTTAAATTTTCAAAACAAAAATTGTTTTCATTTGAAAAATATATTCTTCACACTCGTTCTAGGATACTACTGATCCTATCTCTAACGAGTCATTCTAATTGGATATTACTAATCCAATATCTGATGAATTCTTTCGTATGGTTCTAGTGTGTCTTGTTCTCGAGCTCTGTAAACTAAAGCTCTGATACCAAATGTGACGGCCTGGAATTTCGCTCGATCTGAATCAGTCGTTAAACCGATCTAGACCGTTCGAAACCCCTGATCGTTTTGAGAACAGGACAAACTAGAACGCAGACAGAAGAACATTTTATTGTTATTACAACAATTCCATCAGAATACAAGAATATACAGAGTATAAATGAATAAATTACATTCGATAAATATCAGAGATTACAATAAATTACATAGCAGCGGAAAATAATACAAAGCACAACTGAAGGTGATATACGGATACAGAGCTTTCCGGATATCATTCCAGCTGTAAACCAGTATCCTGTGAATATAAATCTGCAAAACCAAAAGTACTAGTTGCCCGTGCGGAAATAGGGGCACCCAGAGTTTAGGTTAAAACAATAAACTCCAGGTCAGTCATGTGACTGGTGTGAGAACTAAAACAGTTATTTAAAACTTTACTTTAAAAGAGAGTAATTCAAGGGACCACGCCGTATAACACGGAACGGGTTTCCTCCCAAGAATACCAGTGCATAGAATAAACAGCGCAATGCTTTTTCGAAAGATGAAGCTATTATAAGACCCAGGTCCCATCACACAATGCAACGCAAGCCGGAGGATAGGGTTTTCCCTTATAATAGCCAAACATGCTTGATACGTTTAAAACAAATCATTTGATACTATAATAAGTGTATAGTGTCAAAACAATTTCAATCATAAATATCAATCATAGACGGCATAGCATCCCATGCTACTATGTCGCCATACTAGGCTCTACAAATGAAGCCGAAATATCTCGTATTGGAAATTGGATTTCCGTCATGAGTCGAGGCAAGGGGCAAGCTCCTCTCCGCTTCGAGACACTCTAGCAAATGCCTCGGGACTACACACTCTGGGTAACCCCTGGGATCCTCCAAGACCGGTCCTCTCTTACGTTTGAGGATTAGTTATTCCTGAACACACGTTTCCCGGCCCTATAGGACCTATAATCGAGGTGCCTCGCATCCAAACCACAAAGGTGAAAAGTATATAAATGTCAGGGCTGGTAGGTCACTAACACCACCCATAGCTAGAAAGAAACGTCGTGCACTCCTTGGGTCCTCATCCCGTTTTTGACTCATACCGAGGTGTGAGGCTCGCGAATCCACGCTATACACAAAGCTGCCACGTAGGCTGTGCTTCGATCATCAACCACAAGACTTTACTTTTCAACAGAAGCCTTGATCCATGCAACTCAGTGTGCCACACAGGCCATTCATGCCATGCGATTGATATCTATCGATATATAACCTCTAAGCTCGTACGTCTCAGAGAAGGGCGTTAAGCAAGATAATAAATTCTCCGCCGCCAAACAGATATATATTTAACAGAAATCAATCAACACAGAATAAAATCCAATGTCAGACACACAATCCATTTACAAGTTCGTTCTGGGTCTGAACGAAACCGGAGGCACTTTCCTCGCATATCCATCGATCTCCAAGTACGTCTGGACGACCACCAACTGATTCCCTCATCTTGGGTGTACAGCCCAATCAAGACCATCAGTAATCACCCAAACGATGTGAAGACTTCCGGTCTTCAACCACCGTCTTCATCTTCGACTTATCGTCGAATCGGTTATTCAGAATGGGTATAAACCCGGCCTTTCCGAACAACCCGCGTATATTAAAAACAAATGTTACACAAGCACAACATACGCCTCATTCCAATTCATCAGTCACTAACCGTAAATTAGCAAGAAAACAATTCCCTAAATATTAACCCCGAAGGCCGAAACCAACATCAGATTAATACCCAGGAAACCATTCTTCTTAACTAACCTGCAGCTAGTTTCTAAATTTCATCTTCTTAGGGAAAGGTTCCCATTAATTTTATCCAAGATAAATTCTTTAAAATTTATCCTTTAATCTTCCTTTGGATGTCATTTCAAACCAAATTATGGTTTTCCAAACTAGTCGAGATTAGCGAACCACACCGGAGTAATTATTTATTTTATTTCCCAATCCCAACTTATTCATCCCATGAAGCAAAACTGGTAATACTCCATATCTAACACCATGGTGTTATCGGTAAAATTAATTACCATTTCACGTTCAAATCTAATTAAAGATTTAACTATCGCTTTGGAGCAAAACTGGTAATACTCCATCCTCGCTCACTTTCTAAATTTGATAATTTAAATTATCAATTCACATTTCAATTTAATTGCAGATTCATCAAAACTCCTTTTACTGGGTTAAAGAACTAGTGTCATTTAAAACACAGTTCACTGGTAAACCCAAATCACATTCTATTTATTATCGGGTTAAAGAACTAGTGTTATTTAAAACTTAGTTCACGATAAACCCATGAATCAATTCTATTTAAACCCATTTCAAATCCAATTTATTTATTTAAAAATAAATGGGTTTTAATTTCAGTTCAAAACTAGTTCATTTCGATAAAAAACTATTTTTATCTTTTCAAATATGGAGTTTTTCATCCCAATTTTTCCCAAATCATTTCTTATGATTTTAGGCAAATTATTACTATTTTTAATAATTTTATCAAGGCCCGTACAGTCGATTTCCATCAACGGCCATCGAACTGCACTTACAACGACCTTTTCCGAATTTGATTTGGACGTATCTCCAAATCCAACCATTAGATTTCAAATTTCTAATATTCGTTAGAAAGCTCTTTTCGATACGAACCCAGCGGTTCCGGTTTTAGGAGAATCCAACGGTCGGATCTCCCGTAATGTCCGTTTGAAATAAATGGTCGAAATTCACGAACTACCGCGGCGCGGCGCGTTCTATTCAGGCCATTATATTATATATATAATATATATAATATATATTTCGTCGATTTCTATTTAAAACGATTTATATAAATAGTTTTAAATTCGTTTCAAAAACAATTTCAACTTCCATTTCAATTCAAATCAAAATTGAGTTCTTCCTTATAAATTCGTTTTAAAATTCATTTCTATTGAATTCAAATTTCAATTCAATTTGAATTCATTTCAATTCGTTTTCAATTCAATTCGAATTCGTTTTCAATTCAATTCAAATTGGTTTTCTATTCGGTTCAATTCAAATTGGTTTTCTATTCGATTCAATTCAAATTGGTTTTCTATTCGATTCAATTCAAATTGGTTTTCTATTCGATTCAATTCAAATTGGTTTTCTATTCGATTCAATTCAAATTGGTTTTCTATTCGATTCAATTCAAATTGGTTTTCTAATCGATTTACAAAAACGAATATAATCGATATAAATATCGTTCGCGTCAAAATAGCGCATCTCTAATCAACACGGCTTTATATATTTCAATAATTCCGTTATTCTATTCAACAAATGAATATTTATTCTTGTCAACACATGACTAATCTCAACGAATGAGTACTGTCCATGTGTGACTATTTTTGTTATTTAATATATTTTATGAAAATTAAGGTATCTATCGTTTGATATTAAATCAGACTCCAACCGTAAATTAGTAAGAGAACAATTCCCTGAATATTAACCCTGAAGGCCGAAACCAACATCAGATTAATATCTAGGAGACCACTCATCTTATCTATTTTCCAGTTAGTTTCTAATTTCATATATGATAAAGATGTAAATTTTATTGTTAAAATATTTCGTTCAACACGTGACTAATCTCAACGGATGAGTACGGTCAACACATGAACCTTTATTTTATAATATTCTTTATCTTTTAAATTGGAATTAGGCCCAATCAATCACCATATAAAGTTAATTATATGGATTCCATACAACACATGTATATAATAGCAACGATAAATAATCAACCATCATCCAAAGTGCACTACACTGTATAAGCATCAAATATAGATATCTAACGCTTATCACAGCCTGTCAATCAATCGATCGACATACAACTAATTATTGGGATTAGTGTATGTCGTATTTTATCCCAATACCCGTGTGGGGTTTCAAATCAACAAACACAGATTTTTATTTCTGCAGTTGGGCGATGTGTAAAATTTATCGTCCCAATCAATATCAATCAAATCAGTGTATATAAACAAATCGGCTGATTTGTTTATAAATATTTATTTATTCACATTCACGTTAAAAATTATATTTTTAACTATATAAATATTTTATTTTATTTCAACACATGAATATATTCAGTTCATTTACAAAATAAAAATGATATTTTTATTTTTCTAAATTATTTTAGAAAATTTCGGCGGCATAACGGCACGATACTAGAAACGGAACAAGGCCTAGCCTTATCCCCGGTCTAGTGAAGGGCCACGCCATTCACACATCAATCAAATCAATTTCATTTCACCAAACAATTCAATTCAACCCAAATAATCTAACCAACTACACAGCCAAACAAACAAGTCCATGGTCTGTGGACGATTGTGTCGGGTGCTACTAAACACCGTCTGCATCCTAGTATATATATATATATATATATATATATATATATATATATATATAACTAGAAAAAGAAATTGAAGAGTGAGAAATTCTCACCGATAGCTATTCCAACTCTACGCCACTTCATTTAGAGAAATCTTCATCGTCCTCGCCTTTTGTCTATTTCGTCGTCCGTAGCCACTATATATAAAAATCGAATTTTTACTTCTCTATTCAATATATAAAAATTGAATTTTTACTTCGCTATTCAATATATAAAAATCCCATTTTTACTTCGCTATTCAATATATAAAAATCCCATTTTTACTTCGCTATTCAATATATAAAAATCTCGCCTTTTCAACTATAAAGATTTTATTTTTATATCCTCTATTATATAAAAGATTATATTTTTATCGATAAGGCGACTTCATAAAAATCTCATTTTTTTCTTTTTCTAATCAGACAATAAAAATTCAATCTTTTCCTTTCAATATAAAAATGTAAACCTCTCTTATTTAAAATTATGAACTTTTCTATTATCTCCTTCATTACTTTTCTAATTTAACAATCAAATCTATTTTTCCATGAAAAATCTATTCTTTTTACTAGGAAAAATCATTTCTTTCCTCGCTATTCTAATCAAGTAAAAATCATATTTTGTACAACGCTAAATATAAATATAAAAACTGATTTTATAAATACACTTTAACATACAAAAACTCAGATTTTTATTTGCAAAAATTAATTAAACAAAACAAAATATAATAAAATAAAAGCTTACATTGTTTTAAGGAGTAACAGTGGGGGTTTTCTGCACGTGGATCGAGGAGGAGGTGCCCCGCAGGTCAATAGCAGGCGGAATGGGGCGGTGGGACCTAAGTTGGCGGCGGTAGGCTGTGGGATTGGGGGTTTTCAGGGAGCGGATTTCGAAGGAGAGGGGAGCCATTTTCAATTCTATTTATATTTATATATAATTATTTATATTCTAATGACGACGCGTATAAATATATACGTTCTAATTATATTCAAAATAAATTTCTCGTCAATATTATTTAAAATATTCTATTTTAAATATTCAAAATTCACTAAAATTGCCAAAATAAAAATTTTAAACTGGTTCAGAATCTCTGGGTTATTACAGCATGTGTTTCCTTCTAGGTAGAGGTGGTGTCAGTGCTTAAACTGGCTGACATATGTATTATTTTCACATGTGTGGTTGTTGCTGTTGCGAGGCGCCTCGGTTATATCGGTCAATCCGGGACCGATGGAGTCATTCGTTGGCTCATTTACGCCCCAAAGGGCAGGGAAACGTAGTGTTCAGGCATTTTAATCCACTCCGTGTGGACCGGCCCTGAGGATCCAAGAGCCCACCTGAGTCTGGGTCCTAAGACACAGGCTTGAGCGTCTCGAAGTCGGTAAGGACTATCTTTTGCCTTGGTTCAAGACGGAAATCCAATTTCCAGTTACGTGACTGTGCGGTTTTGATTGTATACCTATATATGGCGACATAGTGGTATGGGGCATTAATGCCGTCTATGATTGATACTTATGATTTGAAATTGTTTTTGAAACATATAGACACTAGTAATAATATCAAATGCTTTTGTTTTATTTGTATCAAGCATATTTTGGCCATTATAAGGTAAAAATTCTATCCTCTGGTTTGCGTTGCATTGTGTGATGGGAACTGAGTCTTATAATGGATTCATTTTTACAAAAAGCATTGCGATGTTTAAAAGATTTACTTGTTTAAAGCACTGGCAATCCAATGGATCGAGTAAACCCGTTCCGCGAAAGTGGCGTGTTCCTGTGATTAGCCATATTATAAAATGTGTTAAGTAGATTTCTCATACCAGTCCCATGACTGACTCGTAGTTTGTTTCACTTGCAAACTCGGGTGCCCCTTTTTCTACACCGCAGCCTTGTGTTCAGGTTTTAGCAGGCTCTTTCTGGATAGCTGGAGCTGAAGATGGATTCTATCACTTATCTCTTTTTATGCTGTTCAGCTCCTATTGTACATATTATGTTTGTTTTCCTTTAAAGACATTTATGTATAGCTGAGCTGTATTTGTACTAAGTATGATCCTGTATACTGTGCAACTCTGATGATTATATATATCTAGTGTATTCTATTGTACATTATCTGGTGTATTTATTTATTTCTGTTCTGCTATTTTCTGTTTATGTATTATATTCCAAATATTACCCGTGCCACCATCGTACGGGGTTTGGGGTCGTCACGTATACATTTGATGAATAAGACAAGTTTCATTTCAACAACACAAAGAAGCAGTAAGTAATCTACTCATCTTGAAGTATATCAAGATTTTCATTACAACAATGCTGAGGAATGTTGTAATCTACCACCCATGTCCTTGGCATTCTTTATAACCACAAGTGTTATTTATATTCATCAGATAATTGTGTATTTTAATAGGTTTTGCATATCATAACCATCAATTAAATGGATATTAAAGTTCCATTACAACAATTCTTGAAAGTAGGAACTAATCTACTCATCATGAATTATATCAAGATTTTCATCACAATATTTCTTAAAAGAATATCATAATCTACATTTCTTGTTCTTTCCTGCTTTTATCGCTACGAAAGTTTTTTACATTCTTTCAGAATTTATATACTTTCATCTTTATACCTTCAGGGTATTATAAATGTTTAAAACACTTTCATAACTTTAATCAATTCAACTATCTCTCAAAGTATAATGCTCATGGCACATAACATGTTGTTGATAATGTATGGTACTTCATTAATTTTAGTATGCTTTTCTCATTTTATATACATGTTTTAATTGTATCTTATGGACCACGGGTCCTCATTTCACATTTAGGAAATGATTCATGATGGCCAATTATGTTCTCCCCTAATTCAAAGTTTTTATTCTATTAATTTTTTTTTTGAGAAAGACGGATGTGTAGCGCGCAACTACACAGCCGATTAGATTAATATAAGTAATTATATAACCCAGTTGACAAGCCCAACTGGTAGCGTAAAGTTTTGTGACAAAAGAGAAATAATTATACAATAAGTTCTGCCGTAATAATCAACATCACAACCCAAATTACCACAGCCATAAAAGAGTCTATCCGTAGCAGTAGAAAAGAAATAAAACTAATCATACATAAACCAAAAGCTGCGATCATTATATAGAAAAAGATATCCTGCAACTGAAAGGTTCTTAATGCAAGTCTGGACTAGAATCACTTTGATTAGAGCCCACTGATTCCGCTGGACTAGTAGCTGCTGGAAGAGCAAATGCAAATCTGACTGGAGGAGCAGAATGACCTGACCAGGATTTAAAGCAATGAATTATAAGATTACATAATCCTCTAAAACTCTTGAGTGGTTTGTTGAATATCATAGCATTTCTTTGTTTCCATATACACCAACAGAAAACTACAAAGAATGAATCTCTAGCAGCATTTGCATCAGAAAATTCCCAAAGATCAAAAACAGAATTAATCTCAGGAATAAAGCCAAGTAAAAACGAACTAGTGGCTGCCAAGACAGGAAATGTGTAATCACAATTCAGGAAAAGATGATCAATTGTCTCAACATGGGTAGAACAAAGAACACAACGGGAGTCCTCAATTAAGTTAAGTCTATGCAATTTGGCCTTTGTGTTTATTTTACCATGAATCAAACAACAATTGAAGAACACAATGGGAGTCCTCAATCAAGTTTATTCTATTAATTAACATAAGCTCTTTATTATTTACAAATTTATGATCGATAATTATCTATCGGTAGTTCTCGATATGATTTAATGGGATCTCATTATGTTTTAGGTACCTAAACCACTTTTTTGGTTACTTGACAATCATGTCATGGGTCTCTTTCAAAGCATCCTTAGGTGTTTCTTCACGAACACTCACCTCATTTAATTTGGCATCTTTATGACTTAATCTAAAAATATTTTGAATAGACTTTTATATTACATTTCAGCTATAATTTACACCTTTTGATCCTTCAGGGATTCAGATCTATATTGGGGAAATTTTACTAGGGATATAATTGATAATTTAAGTGACCTAATATTTTGCATCATTGTATATATGTTAATGAATATTTAACAATGGTAATCAACATGAACTTGTATCCCTTTATTCTTGTAACAACCCACTTGGAATGGGTCTAAGTTCCAACCTAGAAAAGGCCCATCAGAACTTAGAGCCACTCTAAGTTGATCGTTGATTCCTATGAAGAATTGCTAAATAGATATACAGAGCAGTCTAAACGAAGAATCAAAATCTCACACAATGTGGAAGGGATAAAATATAATAGCATCAAATAGATGTACCATTATTTAAAAACCACAAATTCTGATACAATAAGTCTCACAGATGATAAAAGGTATTACATTCATTATCCCAATTACATAACAACAATAAAGTTACTTCCATAATAACTAAATCTTCGAGAGGCTCCTCTTCCAAGAAAATATTCCTCAACCTCAATCAACAGTATCACCTACTAACCTATTTAATGTTTAAGAGGAGGGAGGTCAGAACATAAAGTTCTGGTGAATGAAATACAGATAAGACCAGGAATAACTATTTCCTATATTTGGCAGTATAAACTCTTAATGTTATGTCTACGCAACAAACATACACACAACCAAACATACGAGGAGGACAACCTAAAAGTCACTTAAGGCTTATATCTAAATCTAAGTGAGGATACACTTACAGTCACTTAATATCTCCACAAGGTAAATTTAAGGGTGGACATTCTTATGGTCACTTAATACCCCACGAGAGGGCTTCTATTCCTAGTCACTTAAGGCCATTTAATAGTTTACTAAAGGTGGACATCCTTACAGTCACTTAATACACTATGGAGGATCCCATCCACTTAAGCCCTCGCCTCTAGCGTCAATGTCAATAAATAATTTTCTTGTAGGTCGAGAAATAGTAACATCCACGTGGTACCAAGTTTGGATCAGGAATTCAACTTCATTTTCAAGGAACCTTCCCGGTGGGCCTTCTTGTTATTATCTAGCTACCACTAGGGGTGAACTTCTAGCCACTTAATACTTCCCTTGGACGATGGTTCTTTTAGGCCATATATATAACCCGTCACTAGGTCAGCCCTCACTAGCCCCTAGATAAGAAGTGGACATTAATTGGAGAACTACCATACGCACATTGTTATCTATCAATATCATTAAATACCTTGTAGGAGGAAACGCGGACCTAATGACCATTTAAGAACATTGTAAGGATGAGTCCTACGACTTGGGTCCTAAACCAAGGAGTGAACCTTAGGAATATACCTAGTCCTAACTAGTTAATACCCAAATCGAGGTAAGTCAGCTACTTAATACATTTTCCCCAGGGCAAGCCTACTTCATACACAAATGTGTGTATATATACACTAGACATCTCACATTAGACCAACGACTTGTAGATGATGGGTTTGCCGAGCGGTTCCGGACAGGCTTCTACAACGAGTTGGTCCTAATCTAGTATTACAGTGTACTAATTATAATGGCTCATGGCACGTAGACTTCTCACACTAACCGGGCTTACATGTAGATGCTGGATATGTCGATCGGTTCCAAGTAGGCTTCTGCTACAAGTAACGGTTAACCTCAAGTCTATGTGTCATTAATATATCTAAAACCATTAACACACACAACTATACAAATTCTATAGGTACGTTCGAATTCAAACTCCTAATTTAGCCATACGTACTATGCACTTAATACATATTAATATTACGTTGCTTATGCTATACATACATACATACATATATATATATATATATAAGTGTGAATTAAGCGAATGACACTAACGTCCTAACCACGTTTAAAACGTACATCCCTATTTCAAATTAAAGGTATACAAGTTATTTCTCATATTCCTTTCAATCATGGCATAAATGTACATATTAACATGTAACAATCAAAATGGGTAAACAATAAGAGCAATATGGAATTGTAACCTAGTTTTGACTTGATTATATCAATAATAAAAAATAATAAAGTGCCATATATCCAATATATATATATATATATCCTATTTTAAATGTATTCAATTTTATGTACGCTTATGTGCAAAACCTTAATATTTGGACATCTTGTAAACTATACGTTCAAATGCTTTATTTAGAAAAATATAGATTTAAATCTATTCAACTTACAATTCCATCCAAATCTTAACCTTTTACATAAAAACATACATAATAAATTACACGAAATAAAATAAGATGAATCCGACCAATATAAAAGAATTAAACATCACTAATCATGCTTCTCTTTTATTATTTCAACAATCCAACACCACATATCTAAATAGGTTGACAATTTCTTCGTACAAACAATAAACACATAGAAGGTTTAAGGGATTTTTGTATTGATTTCTTTTCATAATAACTCAAATATTCTTAGGCACAATAATCCAACTTTAAAGTAACAAATCATAGAAACTAGTATCTTAAATGAAATCCACTCACGGTTCTGTAAGAACGACAATAATAGAATTGAGTAGAATAAATTTTGTATTTGGCCTTCACAAACAATCATGCTCCAACCTTCAAATCTATATATATATATATATATATATATATATATAAGAATCACATATTAGAATCCTATATATATATCTTAATTCCAGAATAAATCTAAATCTATACTAGAATAGAATAGAAGAGATAGAATAGGTTAGGAAGATAGAAAAAGAACCTAAACCGTTTTTCTTTTCCATAATTAGCAGTGGCAGAAAGGCATCATGGAGGCGTGAAGATGAATGGTTGTATGGTTTTGAGTGATGGTTTGATTTCTTATTTATTGTTAACATCATGAAGAGGAATGGTTGTATGGTTTTGAGGAATGGTTGTCTGTTTCATGAAAATATAAATAAGTCCTCCTTTTAGAAAACACCTTCATCGGGCACCCTACAGGAAGGCGGTCGACCGCTCCAATAGGAGGATGGTCAACACCCTTCCTAGAGGGGTGGCCGACCCCAGAATTCGCCCCCCCCCCTTCTGGGGCTAACCACAAGAGGCAACATCTCCGCTACATTACTTTTTATTAATTCCTTGATTTATTTTGATTGATTTATTGCCTTATATTAATTATTCTTATTCCCATTGTGCATAAATATATACACACAACTTTGAATTCAAAAGGAATATTCTTTTCATGCTTATCCAAATTAATATATTCCCGGTTTGTATATTTATTTATTTGAAATTCAAACTTTGTATGTTAATATATACACACAACTTAATTTATTAATATCTTTTGCATACAGACTCCGTTTTCAGTAAATAAAAGATGAAAACAAATCAGAATCTCGCAACGAACGCAATTACAATAATTTCGTGGCCTAATTCCTAATTACTCAAAATTACATTTTTCAGCCCATTAGCTTATTATTGATTTACCTTATTTATTTTAAATTATCTTATCATATGTTTAATATATGTTTATTCTACGGGTTGTTACATTCTCCCCCTTAATTCGAGATTTCATCTTGAAATCTTTTGAAGGGACAAAGAACAAAACTTGATCTAAACAACCAAGTTGTGCACCTATTTTATTTTAATAAACATCCATAACTCATAATGATTATGTACTGCAGACTTGCTAATAGCGAGCTCAGTCCTAGCGTGTATGTGTAATAAGTGTTGTAATATGCATGCAAAACACCCTAACATGCATGTAATTCTATATAAGTGCACAATGCATAAGTATTGCATCCATCTCCCACCATCCAATCTGGAAACCACACTTCAACTAAAAACGAGAATTTTAGAGAAATTAATTACTCGGGAAAAGCTCTGGATGAGTTAATATAATCTTCTCCTCAGTTTCTTCGGTTCTTTCCGCAGGGTTATCTTCCCATTGAACTCGGACTAAGAGAATAGATTTGTTGCTGAGACTTCTGATTTCGTGTTCCACGATCCTTGTAGTGGTGTGGGGACTCTAGGCTACAACTCGAACCTCCCTATGTCCCCAGTATCATTAAGCTCGAGTCTATCGGTTGAATTATGAAGGCATTTGTGAAGATGAGAAATATGAAAAACGTTGTGGAATTCCAACAAACGCTCAGGAAAATCTACTCGGTAAGTCATCTTCCCAATCCTATCCAAAACCTAAAAAGGTCCAATAAACATGGGAGCCAACTTCTAGTCATTCCAAACTGAGGTGTCTTCTTCAAAGGGGAAACCTAAACAAATACCAAATCTCCAACATCAAGTTCGAGCTCCTTCCTCCTCTATCTGCGTACGACTTCTATCTGTCTTGGGTAGCCTTCATTCTCTATCGAATAAAAGCGTTAATTTCCATAGATTCACAGATAAGGTATGGTCTGAGTAAAACCTTGTCATTAGTTTCCCACCAACAAGTTGGCGATTTGTATGGCCGTCCATACAAAACTTTGTAAGGGGCTATACCAATCGCTCCTTTGTAACTGTTATTGCACGAGAACTCTACCAAATGTAAGTGTTGATTCCAAGCACCTCCAAAGTAAACTATGCAGGCTCTGAGGAGATCTTCCAGACTCTGTTGACTCTCTCCGTCTGGTCATCTTTTTATGAATGATAGGTCGCACCCTAACTCAGAGTCGTTCCCAAAGCTTTTAGGAGACTCTTCCAGGATTCACTAGTAAATAATGGGTCCTTATCACTGACTATAGACCTTGTAATCCCATGTATCCTAATAATCCTTTTAATATACGACTAGGCTAATAAATGGGTTGTCCTACTCTTTTTGATCAAAATAAAATGGGTGCTCTTTGTTAACCTATCCACTATTACATAAATGGATTCATTTCCCCTCTTACTCCTAGAAACCCCATCAATAAAATCCATATATATGCGTTCCCATTTCCAAGTGGGAATCTCTAAGGGTAACAAAAGTCCTCTAGGCTTCCATCGTTCCGCCTCCAACCTTTTTCAAGGTAAGCATCTAGAAAAAAAACTCTATAACATCTCTTTTTATTCCTTCCCGATAAAAGCTTTTCTTCACATCCCTAAACATTTTCTCACCTCCAGGGTGTATGGTCATCCTTGACCTATAACATTCCTTAAGAATCTCCTTCTAAGTTTCATACTCCTAGGGACACAAATCCGTCCATCTCACCTCAAGCTGTCCCAACCATCAACATAATATCTACTAGAATGAGGGAAAGATTACCCCTTAGTAACTTTTTCCTTTAATACCCTTAAGTTGTCATCAAGGACTTGCTCACTCTTGGTTCTTTCCATCAGAAATGGTCTAAGCTTCATAGCTCCAAGAAATCCTTGAGCTGTCTCATATGGTGGTTGCAAATTGAAATTAGAGAGAAACTCTAACTGTCTTCATTTGGTGATAGCACTAAGGACAGCATGCTTCCATTTTAATGCATCGTCCATGACGTTACCCTTACCACATGTATGCTGAATGGTGAAATCAAAAGATGCAAGAAATTCCATCCATCTCTACTATCATAGATTCAAATCTCATGGAGAAAAGAAATATCTAAGAGACGTATGATCAACAGATAACTTAAGCTTATCTCCAAGAAGATAATGTCTCCACATCTTAAGGGAAAAACCACTGCCACTAGTTCCAAATCATGGACGAGGTACCTTTACTTATGGTCCTTGAGTTGTCTACTTGCTTAAGAAACCACTATACCCTCCTGCATGAGTACCGCCACTAAACCGATCCCACATGCATATGTAAAAACTATAAACATCTTGGTTCCATTCCATCCAGGAAAATAAGAATAGGTGTACTAGTGAGAGATTCCTTCAATCTCTCAATGGAAACTCCGCATTTCTCGGTTCACACGAACTTATGATCTTTCTTCATCAATTAGCTAAGAGGGGTTGCAATGTTCGCAAAGTCCTTAGTAAATTTCCGATAGTAGCCTGCTAAAATAAGAAAACTCCTAACATTTGCCGCATTGTGGGGGTATCTTCCATTCTTGGGAAGCTCCTACCTTAGTGACGTCTATTGTGACAACCCCAATTTCGACAAATCGATTTTTTTTCAAAATTCCAATCTATCGAAACTCAAATTGGTTTGCTCTGGTATCCTGCAGAAAAGACAGAGACATAAAACATGTCAAAGCTCAGAAAAATATCTCACAGCGGAAAGGATAAAATATAGTATTGTCAAAACATAACCTTACCGTATTATTAATATTTCCTAACCATTATCCAAAGCTATTATGTCTCTGCCACAATCTGACCTGCGAGTGTGTTATGAGGAGGGGGTCAGAACACAAGTTCTGGTGACTGGATTTAAACTATACACTTTGGATAATCTTACATGTACCGTTCAATCATATTTTCTTATTTATTAGGTTACTTGGGTTAACAACACTCAAGGCTTACACACACGTCGTACCCGTTTACTTCCCAGTGAATTAACATAATACAGTATATGTAGTTATCTCTCAATATTGAGATACACCCCAAGGTACCCCACTCACACAGTCTCCACCGTATCATCGTAGGAATATAGCATTCCCTAATCCTACGCCCGAATGTCGTACGGATTTCTATATATACGTCAACGCTACGTCTGAAAAGAACCACTATTTCTATATTACGTAAGCGTTCGGACTGCCATCTTTGAACCATTCGATCGAATTAGGTTCCATCCTCGAATAATGTCCTTTAGTCTTATCGTATACCACCCAGAGCGACATGAGTTTACCTAGACTTTTCCACTTACGTATCGTCAATCGTTCTCGATGTCTATTGCACATGTTCTCTATATGTGCGCCCGAGTCCCATGGCAGGGCTAATCAAGAAACATATAACTCGATCGGGAGCTTTCAGATATCTACCGATTGGAGATGCTAAGGTCTGCTTTTACAGTGGCTGTGGTCCCACTAGACCCCTCCCTCAACTAATGAAAGGCACCCAAGAATATCAAGAATGAGAACTTAACCCCGGCCCTCTATGCCCTTCAAACCTATTGGCCAACATCACCGATAACTAGATAGCAAAGTATATGGTCTTTTAGAGTTCTCAGCCTTTCCGCTTTACATACTGACCGAAGATGGTAGGTAGACGACGAGTTACTATCACAGGGCACTAACTGGTCTCGCCGAATCACGCTGGTCCATCTTAGTCTTTTGATTGCCCCTTATTATTGCAATCAAGGCATACTCATTGGTTTACCCACGCAGACCTAACCTCTGTGAGCATAGGCAGATCAACTGCAACTCACAGAGGAATACCAAGAGTAACCTACGTCCCCGGAAGCCGCGTGCTTCTTAACCCAGTCCGTTGGAGCCTACAAGAATATCTAGATGGGCATGCGCTCCTCTTTGTGTCTTTTTACATCCCTATGATCTACCCCTTAGGGTTATTCATCCTCTAACGTATGGACTGGTCCAAGCGCCTCAGTTTTATTTATTATTAGACCCTATGTCTAACTATTAATTATGCGCTTGCGCCACCTCGTGAGTTTTCTCAATTAACTTGGTTATTCTCTTTCACATTGACTTCATTTTCAAGTTTACCAAGTTACCCTTTCTTATTAATTCAATTTATAACTTAACCCATTTAAGTTTATTAATAAGCTTACAACATGTTATTCTCTAGATTGTGGCCCGAGGTATATGATCCACAATCCCTATTATATTCTTGTTTGATTTCAATAACATGTTTTACGTAATATGTAATTAAGTATATCCAATTCACATGTTTCCAATTAACATGTCACTTACCATTTATGATCAAATATAACTTATTTCATTTCATAAGTTTCCCTCATCCTCTCTCATTCAATCATAATTCCACTTTACGTCGTCAATACGCCTTATCGTTGTTTACTTATTAACTTAGTTCTATTAACTAAGGCCCCATTAATAAGTTTCTCTACCCATTTATTATAACCTATGTTATAATTTCCCCTTGTCCCTAGGATAAGTCTAAACATGTTATTCTTACCAACGGGTTTTAGACTCCCAGACTACTTAATTTAGAATTAAGTACAATATACTTCCCCCCTTTTCTTAACTGGTTTTAGGTTTTCCCCCTTTTCTGATTACGTTGTTTACAATTAAGTGTCACTTAATGTAAAGGCCCGTAAATCTGTACTATCTGAGTTGACTAACAGCACGATACATCCAACCCAAATTGCATAGAAATACGAATCATTATTGGAAAGAAGTTAGAGGATGAGAAATAGAAAGAAAGAAATATTAGAATAGAAGAAAACAAAGAAGACAAATCTCATAGCGGAACGAATAAAATATATTATATAACATAACTTTTTGAAATACAAATCAGTAACTTTATATACATACCATCATCAGAGCACAACGATTATTCCTGGAACAGTTATAAACACCTGTTTCCAGATACAACATAGTACACAGTGGAAATATGATAGTCTAGAGCTAACTGGTGAAGCCTCATGCTTCCAGCTCTTCCAAGTGAATCTGAAAAATCCCGACTACTTGATTGCCCGTACAAATTTGGGCACCCAAGAGTTTAGGGAAAAAAACAAAATAAACTCTAGGTCAGTCATGGGAGTGGTGTGAGTAAACTCCAACCCTTTGTTTAACTTTCAAAATCCTTTTGAAAGAAATGATAATCGTAAGGTCGATCCACACGTAAACACGGATGGTTTTAACCTTACGATAACCCAAAATATTTTTGATTTCAAATCCAGTGATATTATAAAAATGTATAAATCAAATAAATAACAATCTAGCGGAACGCTTGCATCTCACGCTCCATATATAATATAAAATCAAAAACCATAAGGTGCTTATTGGAGATTGGATTTCCAACATGACAAGATATGGAACCACCTTCCAATAGTGTATCTCTAGAGAGGAATACACTAGGTGCAACAAGAACATCTTGCAACCTAGCCCACACATGACCGACCACTCATTTCGCTTGAGTGTATCGAATGTATATCACCAATGGTTGGGATCAGCAACCTTTTCCCAGAAAGGGACAACATCGATAGATTAAAGAAGTAAAAGGAATTTCTCTAGATAGGTGATTATACACCCTAATGGGAGCAACCTATATAGCCATGCTGCCTCCCCGATTTTTGTCATTTCCCGGTTGTTGAGGCCTGAGGCTACGATTACTTTCCATTCATTGATAGCACAATCACTTTGAATGCCACATTGTCAGATCCGTTAATCACTAATTGATTTGCACAAATATATTATGGATATTATGCTAAGAGAATAAATTCTCCGCCACCATATATATTTATACAGACCAACATATGTGATCACTGGAAATACTCTGTCAGACACTCATTATTTACGTTCGTTTTGGGATTGAACGAAACCGAAGGCAAAATTTCTATTAATAGAAAAAGCCCTTTCACTTTACTTCGATCTTCGATTATATTTATATAATCTGATTCGCAACGCAACTACCAATACTGAATGGTTCTCGATAATAATCCAACCGGTCTCTCCATATTGACAATGATATGGGAAAATACTTCGATAGTTGGTTATTTAACTATCGAAGAAAAACAAACAAACATTCATCCATAACATCCAACAATCACTGGGCCCGTTAATTACTATTTCATTAATTAAAACACTTCTCGATTTCTTTATCAATATTTGTTAACCAATTATTTTCAACAATCATCTTGGCCTCGTACACTATTTGGAAAACATTTCCATATATTGGCTTCTTTTGATTTTCTATACATAGAAAATATCTTCTATTTATAATTGAAAAAATTCCAATTACTTATCTCTCCCCCGAACTGGGTTATTTTTATACTTAGGAAATATTTATAATATATTTCCAAAATTCCACTTACTTGGGTTAAAACGAATGATGTGTAAAACAACGTTACAACAACCCAAAACACTGCATCCAACTAACTATTATTCAACATTTCTCTTCGAGACTGGATCTTGTTATTCATTGGTTAAAAATGAAATCAATCAATTTGGGGTATAATTACCACTCAGAACTTGACTGAAAATATTGTTAACTTCAAAACAGACAAGACCACTTACCTTGAATAATCAACATCATACAAACCAGTTATTCATTTTTAAACCTGTATACGTTTCGATTTCTAGTTTTACCAGATTTAATTATAGATTTTCTTTTTGTTCATAATATTCTATTTTAAATTCGTTTCCTTACGGATTATATATATATTGATATGTCGATTTCTAATTATCAAATTATCTTAAAAATATTCTAACTCCTTCAATTTCTAGAAAATTTCGCCATAACCTCCTTTGTACTGGCAAATAGTTCAAACCTCTACTCGCCTCTCTAGACCTTTTCCATTCAAAAAGAAAATCAAAAGGCCAAGTGGCTTGCCGATTCGGCGCACAAAACCTCATATGGAATTTAAACATGTACCTTATTGTCAGGCATTAAATTTATAAACTTCATTCTCTTCATTCCATATCTGTTTAACACATGTTCACCTGCTTTCAATTCAGTTCCACTCAATCCAATCGTTTGAATTCAGTTTCGCCCATTTATTCTTTAATTAGCTTCTTAGCCTATCTCACTTGTTATTTAAGCATATCATGTTCGTATGTATTTTTAGTTTGCTTATAAATCAATTGAATCCCATTTACATTTTAGGTTTCATATTCGATTTCGAATATGAAATTCACAAGTCTCATTTACTTATCAAAAGAAATATCTCGATCTAAAATTCGATTAACAAATTATTCTTCCACTTAGTTAATTTTATTCAAAAATAAATAACTGATTTTGTTTCAAAAATCAATCCATTTATTCCACTCGAGTTCATATTTATTTTATAACTCAAGTCCATATTTTTCAAATGGAAATTTGGATTTTATTTGCTTAAAAATCCTTATATTTATATATATAAACTGTTATGGTTTTTAAACGATTTTGGCGCTGCTTTTCTTAAAATTTGATTTTTGACATAACTCAAAATCTATCAGACGAAATCCAGATTTTTCTCTTCCATTAGAAAAATATTATCAAACTGGTCCCGATGATTCTTGTTTCAAAGAATTCCGACATAAATTGAGTTCTATACACTCAAATGAAGTTCAAAATGCCAATTCACGAACTGCTGCGCTGCGGCAGGTTCATTTTAACTATATTTGTATATATAAACTTTTAAACTTCGTTTAAAATAAATTTAACTCCATTCTAATATATTTTTAATATATATCAAATCAAATTTTCCAATTCAACATAATATTTCTGATTTTCTAAAATTGTCGATTTTTCCTAACTAGGAAATAAAATTATTTATACTTCGATCTTCTATATTAAATCCCAATTCCTTTGACAAGTTATAAATCCTTTGGATTTATTTCTATTCTGTTTAAAAATCCGCATTCTGAAATATATTTCGTCATTCCCATTTCGAAATGATTTCAACTTTCAATTTTCAAGTTCTATTTGAATTTTCTATGTTCAAATTCCATTTGAATTTTCTATATTCAAATTCCATTTGAATTTACTATATTCAAATTCCATTTTTATATTCACATTTGAATTTAAATAATCAAATTATCTCTTGATAATTAATTCATTATATTTATAAACATCGTTTATAAATTTCCTTATCTTATATATTTAAACAAATTCTATTTCGAAACCTATTTAAAACCAAAATCTTACTTTGAAAATTTCTATTTATAACAACTTATATATATAACACCCAATTTATTTCCATATTCAATTTAATTTTATAAATAAATTCGAACTGATCGAATTCAAATCAGAAAAACTTATAGATTTATTTTAGTTCAATTTATATTATGAACATCAGAATAAACTCCATCTTTTATTTCTTTAAAACGATTTCCCCATTTTTATTTTTAAATTCACATTTGAATTTAAATATTCAAATTATCCAATGATAATTTTTCCACTACATTTATAAACACCGTTTATAAATTCATTTCAATTCCCTGATTTTCCAATGAAAATCATTCCATTTTATTTATAAATACCATTTATAAATTCATCACTTCAATTTCCTGTATGTTTTAATTTACAAACATCGTTTATAAATTTCAGTACTTGTTTGATTTATTCGAAACAAGTCAATATTTTATAGATCAACATTCAAGCCTTAGTGATAATTAAACAATCAAACCACCCAATTATCAATCAACATATCATATATGATAATATATGTGAAAATAAACAAATAATAATATTTTTGAGGAATACAGTTGGATCCCTCCAACCTGTTTTCCTGCATCCACAAACGTTAGTCAGCATAAATAATACCCATCCTTCTTCATGGTAGGATATCGCGGTATAGAAGGTCATCCACTATCATAGCGTGGGGCATATAGGGTCATCCGCTAATGATACTGCGAGCATCCTCTAATGGTACTGCGGGAACTATCCAATCACCAATATATATATAATAGTCACAACCAAGCCTAAATAACTAATATATAGTAACCACCAAAATATTTAAATGCATCCAAGCAACCAAAAATTATTTTTAACGATAAAAATAATTCTAAATAGTTAATTTGAGTGAGATTTACTCACCGTGATTTTTCCCTGGCGAATACCCCGTTAAATTTCATCTCATCGCGTCTATGGATCAACTCAATTAAATCTACTTTGCACCTATGTTTTATTTAATTTATCGATTAAACAACTATTTTAAATTAACTATTAAAATAATAGCTTTTCTATGTAATTAAATTACTTAGAATTGTATACCTCACTGCTACCAAACCCAACAATCCGATCATCCACTTAAGATGCTTCAATTTATCACTACAGTGCAATTCCTGCTTATGAAATCCAAATCGCCTAAAACAAATCATTGTAGATCCTCGAACTCGGGTACCCGAACTCTCTCGCTATTTGAAGATTAACACCTTAATTGTTCAACCTGAATCGCCTCCGCCTGATCCAATATACGAATGTCGATCCCCATCCAAATAGAAAGCATGCTCGATTAGAACCGCTTCAGACTGAAAAGCAAGAACACTTGATTTTCATAAGAGGGAGATTTCGATTTTGTTTTTAATTCAAAAACAAACGAAAGTAAATGTGTTGAGATGGTTTTTGATTTAAGGTGACATGGTCTTTGAGAAATAAAATAAAGGAATTCGAGCAATGATTTTTACTGAGGAGCGACATTCCATTTTTGCCAATTTGAAGCTTGCAATTTCCAACAGAAGAATTAAAATGGGAAGGAGTTGAAATTTATAGAAGATGATACTTAAGCACTAAGGAATTGTGGTATAGTATATTAATGTGATTTAAGGTAAAGCGATTTTTTATTTAATTTAAAAGGATTCTGATTTGATATAAAGCGATTCCTATTCTTTTTAAACAGATATCGATTTGATTTTGTACCTATCCAAAATCAAACATCCCGGGGTCCATTAATTTAAACCAAGAACCGCTATTTAACGTAACTACTGTTGTTTCTACAGTGTAACACTATTCTGAACTAACTGAATATATTTTGATATTTAATTTGAATGTAACCATAAATAACCAAAATAAATTAATATAATATAATTTAAGATTAAAAACAAATAAATTCCTTGATAATAAATTATTTATTATTATCGTATATATTCCAAACATAATTTATGTTGACTATCTCAATTATTCTGACTCCGTTTTAATTTCAAATTAAATTATTTCAGTTCTTGTATTTCGATAATTATATGTATTCGAAATAAATCGTATATCGACTATAAATCGATAATTCAATACAAAAATTCTTTTATATTCTTAATTCAATATTTAAATGATATTAAATATTTAAAATAACTGTTCAAAAATTCGGGTTGTTACATTCTTCCCCCTTAAAAGAATTTTGTCCCCGATATTACTAAGGTAGGAAAAATAGTACGAACCCATTTCTTTATAAAAAAACCCATTGATTTTGAAACTCAAAACATTTCTTATTTTAACAAAATTAATTCTACCAAAACTTTTGGTTCTTGATTATATTACACCTCATATATACTCACATTCATTTATTCTGAACGATTTACAAACCGTACATTCACATCCAATTCATATTCCACTCATATGCATTCAACCTCATTCAAATTGATTCTAGTCAATTTATTTACTTCGATTCATTTAACTAGCTTAAGTTAAATTTCAATTCCAAAATCCAAATCCTAGGGTTTTCATTTCAAATCCTTCTGAAATCACTTAAATATATACACTATATATAAATATATATATATATATATATATATATATATTTCCATTTCAAATTCAAAACATTTGAATTTTCAAAACCAACTTGTTTTCTTTCAAACAAATTTCCATCAAAAACTTTTCTAAGGTTGCAATTCATCACTTAGAAACCTGAAAATGAACACTGATGATGCTGCAATCATCATCTGAATTATTTCCCAGTTACTGAAGTGAGTTCAGTGCTTTATCACTTTTAAAATCCATTCAAAAATGATTTTTATTCAAAAATCCTTCCAAACAAAGCTATATTATTGTAATATACTTTGTAAAATATTTTTCAACTTCCCAGGATTTAAATTCCAAATTCTGGTTTGAATTCAATTCCAGTTCAACATATTTGTATATTTCATTCTTATACAATTTAATCTGGCTATATATAATCATTCCAATTTTATAATCTTGTTTGATTATAATTCTAACAATCAACACATCCATATATTATAATAATTTCATAAAATTGTTCTTTTTCTATCAAAAATAGAATTTTTGGGTAAAATTGTTTCATTTACCCACCTTAAAACAATACCATGTCGAAATTTTGTATTCAAGTGTTTAGAAATTCTTATCAACTTCGTGGCGTCCCACGATTCGATCAGAATTCATAAACCACTCAACAGACAAGTCAACACATTACAAAACAATATTTATATCAATTAACAAACACGCTCTCTCATATATACACACTCCACTCATTCTAGGGTACTACTGACCCTATCTCTAATGAGCACAACACCACAGCCTAGGTATCCGCTCAACCTAAGCTCTGATACCAACTGTAAAGGCCCACAAATCCATACTATCTGAGTTGACTAATAACACCACACGTCCAACCCAAATTGCACAAAAATACGAATCAATATTAGAAAGAAGTTAGAGGATGAGAAATAGAAAGAAAGAAATATTAGAATAGAAGAAAACAAAGAAGACAAATCTTACAGCGGAACGAATAAAATATATTTTATAACATAACTTTTTGAAATACAAATCAGTAACTTTATATACATGCCATCATCAGGGCACAACGGTTATTCCTAGAACAATTATAAACACCTGTTTCCACATACAACATAGTACACAATGGAAATATGATAGTCTATAGCTAACTGGTGAAGCCTCCTGCTTCCAGCTCTTCAAAGTGAATCTGAAAAATCCCGACTACTTGATTGCCCATACAAATTTGGGCACCCAAGAGTTTAGGGAAAACAAAAAAACAAAATAAACTCTAGGTCAGTCATGGGACTGGTGTGAGTAAACTCCAACCCTTTGTTTAACTTTCAAAATCCTTTTGAAAGAAATGATAATCGTAAGGTCGATCCACACGTAAACACGGATGGTTTTTACCTTACGATAACCCAAAATATTTTTGATATCAAATCCAGTGATATTATAATAATGTCTAAATCGAATAAATAACAATCTAGTGGAACGCTTGCATCTCACGCTTCATATATAATATAAAATCAAAAACCGCAGGGTGCTTATTGGAGATTGGATTTCCAACATTACAATGTATGCAACCACCTTCCGATAGTGTATCTCTAGAGAGGAATACACTAGGTGCAATAAGAACATCTTGCAACCTGGCCCATACATGACCGACCACTCATTTCGCTTGAGTGTATCGAATGTATATCACCAACGGTTGGGATTAGCAACCATTTCCCAAGAAGGGACAACATCGATAGATTAAAGAAATAAAAGGAATTTCTCTAGGTAGGTGATTATACACCCTAATGGGAGCGACTCACATAGCCATGCTGCCTGCCCGATTTTTGTCATTTCCCGGTTGTTGAGGCCTGAGGCTACGATTACTTTCCATTCATTGATAGCACAACCACTTTGAATGCCATATTGTCAGATCCGTTAATCACTAATTGATTTGCACAAATATATTCTGGATATTATGCTAAGAGAATAAATTCTCCGCCACCATATATTTTTATACAGACCACCATATGTGATCACTGGAAATACTCTGTCAGACACTCATCCATTTACGTTCATTCTGGGACTGAACGAAACCGAAGGCACAATTTCTATTAATAGAAAAAGCCCTTGCACTTTACTCCGTCTTCAATTATCTTTATATAATCTGATTCGCAATGCTACTGCCAATACGGAGTGGTTCTGGGATAATAATCCAACTGGTCTCTCCATATTGACAACGATATGGGCAAATACTTCGATAGTTGGTTATTTAACTATCGAAGAAAAACAAACAAACATTCATCCATAACATCCAACAATCACTGGGCCCATTAATTACTATATCATTAATTAAAACACTTCTCGATTTCTTTATCAATATTTGTTAACCAATTATTTTCGACAATCATCTTGGCCTCGTACACTATTTGGAAAACATTTCCATATATCTGCTTCTTTTGATTTTCTATACATAGAAAATATCTTCTATTTATAATTTGAAAATATTCCATTTACTTATCTCTTCCCCGAACTCGGTTATTTTTATACTTAGGAAATATGTATAATATATTTCCAAAATTCCACTTACCTGGGTTAAAATGAATGTAGTGTAAAACATCAATACAACAACCCAAAACACTGCATCCAACTAACTCTTATTCAACATTTCTCTTTAAGACTGGATCTTGCTATTCATCGGTTAAAAATGAAATCAATCAAGTTGCGGTATAATTACCACTCAGAGCTTGACTGAAAATATTATTAACTTCAAAACAGACAAGACCACTTACCTTGAACAATCAACATCATACAAACCAATTATTCATTTTTAAACCTGTATACATTTCGCTTTCTAATTTTACCAGATTTATTTATAGATTATCTTTTTGTTCATAATATTCTATTTTAAATTCGTTTTCTTACCGGATTCTGTACATATTGATATACCGATTTCTAATTATCAAAATATCTTAAAAATATTCTAACTCCTTAAATTTCTGGAAAATTTCGCCATAACCTCCTTTGTACCGGCAAATAATTCAAACCTCAACTCGCCTCTCTAGGCCCTTTCCATTCAAAAAGAAAATCAAAAAGCCAAGTGGCTTGCAGATTCGGCGCATAAAACCTCATATGGAATTTAAACATGTACCTTATTGTCAGGCACTAAATTTATAAACTTCATTCTCTTCATTCCATACCTGTTTAACACATGTTCACCTGTTTTCAATTCAATTCCACTCAATCCAATCGTTTGAATTCAGTTTCACCCGTTTATTCTTTAATTAGATTCTAAGCCTACCTCACTTGTTATTTGAGCATATCATGTTCGTACATATTTTTAGTTTGTTTATAAATCAATTGAATCCCATTTTCATTTCAGGTTTCATATTCGATTTCGAATATGAAATTCACAAGTCTCATTTACTTATCAAAAGAAAATCTCGATCTAAAATTCGATTGACAAATTATTCTTTCACTTAGTTAATTCTATTCAAAAATAAATAACTGATTTTGTATCAAAAATCAATCCATTTACACCACTCGAGTTCATATTTATTTTATAACTCAAGTCCAGATTTTTCAAATGGAAATTCAGATTTCAGTTGCTTAAAATTTTTTATATTTATATATATAAACTGTTATGGTCTTTAAACGATTTTGGCGCTGCTTTTCTGAAAATTTGATTTTGACATAACTCAAAATCTATCAAACGAAATCCAGATTTTTCTTATCCATTAGAAAACTATTATCAAACCGGTCCCGACGATTCTTGTTTCAAAGAATTCCGAGTTAAATTGAGTTCTATATACTCAAATGAAGTTCGAAATGCAATTCACGAACTGTCGCGCTGCGGCAAGTTCTTTTTAACCATATTTATATATAAAAAACTTTTAAACTTCGTTTAAAATAAATTCAACTCCATTCTAATATATTTTTAATATATATCAAATCAAATTTTCCAATTTAACATAATATTTCCGATTTTCTAAAATTGTCGGTTTTCCTAACTTAGGAATAAATTTATTTATACTTCGATCTTCTATATTAAATCCCAATTCCTTTGACAACTTATAAATCCTTTGGATTTATTTCTATTCTATTTAAAAATCCGCATTCTGAAAAATATTTCGTCGTTCACTTTTCGAAATGATTTCAACTTTCTATTTTCAAATTCTATTTTCAAATTCTATATTCAAATTCCATTTGAATTTTCTATATTCAAATTCCATTTGAATTTACTATATTCAAATTCCATTTTTAAATTCACATTTGAATTTAAATAATCAAATTATCTCTTGATAATTAATTCATTATATTTGCAAACACCGTTCATAAATTTCCTTGTCTTATATATTTAAACAAGTTCTATTTCGAAATCTATTTAAAACCAAAATCTTATTTGGAAATTTCTATTTATAATAACTTATATATATAACACCCAATTTATTTTCATATTCAGTTTAATTTTTATTTAAATAAATTCGAACTAGTCAAATTCAAATCATAAATCCTTACAGATTTATTTTAGTTCAATTTGTATTCTGAACATCAGAATAAACTCCGTCGTTTATTTCTTTAAAACGATTTCCCCATTTCTATTTTTAAATTCACATTTGAATTCAAATATTCAAATTATCCAATGATAGTTTTTCCACTACATTTATAAACACTGTTTATAAATTCATTTCAATTCCCTGATTTTCCAATGAAAATCATTCCATTTTATTTATAAATACCATTTATAAATTCATCACTTCAATTTCCTGTATATTTTAATTTATAAACATCGTTTATAACTTTCAGTACTTGTTTAGTTTATCCGAAACAAGCCAATATTTTATAGATCAACATTCAGGCCCCAGTGAAAATTAAACAATCAAACCACCCAATTATCAATCAACATATCATATATGATAGTATATGTGAAAATGAACAAATAATAATATTTTTGAGGAATCCAGTTGGATCCCTCCAACTTGTTTACCTGCATCCACAAACGTTAGCCAACATAAATAATACCCATCCTGCTTTGTGGTAGGATATCGCGGTATAGAAGGTCATCCACTATCATAGCGTGGGGTGTATAGGGTCATCTGTTAATGATACTGCGGGCATCCGCTAATGGTACTGCTGGAACTATCCAATCACCAATATATATATATATAATAGCCACAACCAAGCCTAAATTACTAATATATAGTAATCACTAAAATATTTAAACTGTAACGACCTGTGTTTTTGGCAGTCAAATATTTTATTTAATTTATTATTTTAAATATTATATTTGGAGTATTTATGGATTTTAATATTTAAATCGTTATTTAAAACGAGATCGAACGCTGTATGTTTATATAATATCAATTGAGTTTGAAAATGGCGTGCAGTTCACAATATGGAGTTTTGAACTTCAATCAAATATACAGAATCCGATATAAGTCGGATTTCTGTGAAACGAGAAACGTTGGAACCATGTTGATTATAATTTTCATATGAAAGAGAAAAATCCAGACTTCATGTTATAATTTGTTATTTATGGCCAAATCAAATTTTAAAATAGTCGCTATGAAAAATCGTTATTTAAATATCGGCCTTTAAAATGGCCATTTTGCAAACGGCCTCTATTTTCAACGAAATTAGTTCCATCAGAACCCTATCGTTAAATTATTGTACGGTGTTAAATTGTGTGGCAAACCGATGTCGTATGTGGCAACGGTAGCCATAAACGCCTAGTTATTTTCTATAGAGCGTATTTAAATTAAATTAATTTAATAAAGAGATATTTGAGTGTAACTTAAGCAGACTATCGAATTAGGCTACGAGACCAATTCCGTTGAGTTCATATCGTCGATTATAGTCAGGATAGGTATATAATTTGTTATTTTTAGAGATCGGTAAATTTGGTGTTCAAAAGGGCATTACGGTGCGCGTAAAAATAGCCTACCAGGGAAACAGTCTCAAAATGCGACGAAACTGGTGCTGTTGGGTTCGTATTGAAGAATTATTATGGGATTGCAAGGTTTCAAATTGATTTGATTTATCTAGTGATCCGGGAAAAATTAAGCACGTGTTTATTTCTGGTTTTATAAAGGAAATTTTTTCATACGACCTCGGATTTCGATGAAACTTATCCCATTGGATCTGGAATATCTTTTTACACCAAGATTAGCCTTTTTATCAGAAAACAGGAGTCGATTGTGATTAGTTTTACGTGATACTTCACCATTAAGTTTCATGAATAATAAAATAATGTTAAATCATGCCAGCACCTTCATGTTGCCTTGCCAGCTAAACAGTTACGTTACTTACGTTCCAAAATTTTGATTTCCTTGTGCCAATCTTCCTTTTCCTTGTAGCTCAAACTTCCCTATTTCTTGTCTGCCAAACTACCTCGAAACCGTGGAAATCACGTTTACGAAATCGTACTAGCTACTTTACTTTTTCACTGCATACCTATATCCTAATACTCGGCTCTCACGTTGTTCTTCTATATAAAATGACCTCAGCTCCACTGTGTTTTCATTTCGTTCCAGTGATGCTGGAAAAAAAACCTTGCTTCTGCAAACGCAACTTGAGCTCGACATGGGGACATTGAATCTCTGCAAAGTTCAGATCTGGTTGTTGCAAAGTTTGGGTTCCGGTTGCTGAAGAGGGTCGGCGAAGGATAGCCGCTGTCGATGGCAGTTTCATATCTGTGAACAGTGGACTAAAGAGGTGGTAACGTGGTGATGTTTAGTCCGTAGGAACAACACAGTGGTTTGCGTTTTGAGTTGTTGGGGGTCCGGCATTTGGATCAATGGTGGGGAGGGTACTGTTTCAACGAAACAGAAAAAAAAGGAATATATATATATAAATGAGAAAATGGTGTGGTAGCATGAAGCTGGTAAGGGGTAAACATGCAAGAAGGGTAACAAATGTAATAGCAGCTTGCGATGTATTGTATGGGGAGGGAGAATAATGGCGCACAGTTCAAGGGGAGGTCCAGCGTGGGGATCAAGTTGCCAAACCGGGGAAGGAGCAGCGTTGTGTTTGGGGAAGACAAAGAAGAAAAATGGAAGCAGTGGCATTGTGTCTTATTTCGAAAGCCAACTGGAAACGAAGAGGTGAAGACAGCATGGTTTCCATGCATTAGACGCCTTCAGCAAATAGTTCAAAAGAGAAAAAAAAGTGGAGTGTGAAAAAGAACGTTAGGAACGAAAACAGTTTGGCCCCATATTTTTTACATTAAGTATAATGAAGTAATTAACTAATTTCCCCCTTATCAAAAAATAATTATTCATATTTTAAGTTATTAAACCAAGCCTCGTGACAGGTCATGAAATTTGGATGCAGCGTGGCATTAATGTCTGGTTTGAACCCAACATCAGGAACGAAGGAAAGAGAGGAAACAAACTTGATTGGTCTATTAAATTTTAAACAAAAGTAAATTAAGTTTAATTAATTACTAATTAATTTATATTAAGAAATTAAAAGCTAATTAAATCATGAATGCGGTGCAGGTATCCGAACAACAGTTCGGACTAACGAAAGCAAATTAATTGGGCTGATAGAGCCAAATTATCGGACTGTTCATTTGAAATAGAAGACAGCATACCCAATTTCCCTAATCCGAAAGTAATTATGATAAGTGTAATTCGATATTTAGCTAATTAAATTAAGAAAGTAATTAACCGTATTCTAATTATAAATTATTATTGTATAATGACAGGATTGTTTCAGAACCCCGAAAATGAGAACAGATGGAGAATAAACAAAAGAGCGACAGTTTTAGAAGTTATAACCGACCAGTTAAAATTTAAAATAATTAGACAAATCAGGTGGCGTTGGAACCGCCTTAACGAGCACTGCGCTTTGGGGTAGATTTGGACTTGATTGGAACCAACGGATATTTTCAGTTAAATTAGACGATGGTTTAGTTTAACTAAACGAGCTTTTAAACAACGGAATCAAACCAAGGTGAGTTAAACACACTCAGTTTTTCCCATTTATATTTTTTATATAAATTGGGTTTTTATTTAGTGTTCTCTGCTTGCCAATGGTTGATTGTTGCTAGTTATATATTTATTTGCTGATTTCACTGATGAAATTAAACCGTCGTTTAATTTCAGTGAAATACCAAATCTTTATATTAACGATTGGTCACAATAAAGGTAACTTACCTTGTTGGTCACGTTTATAAAATAAACGTGTTTAAATTGGTTGAATTGTTTGAATTGAACAATCTGTTGAGATAACCATTTGTATACAGGGAAGAACTGGTTGGAGGGATCCAACCGGATTCCTCAAATATATTATTCATTTTTCATATTATCATATATGAACTGTCATGATTGGATATTTGAGTTTGGTAGTGACCATTGAATGAAAAGTCAACCCGTGTGATGTTTTAACCGATGTGCTATATTGGTTGAGTAATCGGCAGTAAATGGCCTAAAAGTAAATTGTTTTGGTTATATTGATTTACCATCAGGTAAATTGATAGAACTGCAGTTAGGAAATTTATTTTCTGACCAAATATAGATTTGGAAATATATTATTTGAATAAAGGTTTATAAAAAGGAAACAAATACTTATTTTTATAATTGATTATAAATTGATTATATAAAGACAATTCTGATGTTAACCAGATTTGTAAATGTGAGTATAAGAAAATTAACCTAACAACTAAATTGAATAATTGTTTGTTAAGGAATAATTATATGGAATTATTTAAATTAATTATATTTTTAATTAATTTAAAAGGAAAACAAATTCGAATCGGTTGACGAGATAACCGTGTTTGAGTTGACTAAATTGACCGTTTAAAATAGAGATTGATTATTGAGTTAGTGTGTTTTTGAATAAAATGATTCAAAGAATATTGTTTCAATCTTAATAAGATTTTAAAAAGGGATTTATTATTTATTTTAGTTAATAAATGAATTAACTACTAACGTAGTTAATGACTGAATAAAGTATTATAGTTTAGAAAATTACTTTTTTATGGGAATTCATTTAGAAGTAATCTAAGTGAAAAGAAACCCAATTGATCGGTGAAACAAGTTTATCAACAGGTTTTGTTTAAACCTGAGTATAATTACAAAGTTATAAAAGGGATTTTTAAGAAAATATTATAGCTTAAATAAATGTCACTTAACTATTTGAATTAAGCAAAAGAAAATTGAGATAAAAGGTTTTATAATAAACCAGAGTTATACGAAAGAGGTTTGAGGCGTTATATCGTTAATTCTAAATTAACGTTATTTAAGAATGGGATTAAATAAAAGTGGGAGATTGGAATGAAACATTGGTCTTGGATTACAACCTATATTTATCTTTAGATATGAACGTTGTTGATCAAGGTCTGAGAGGTAATTAAAATACCCCAACTTGAACGACTTCAGGATTATCTGAGAATGATATAAATTGTAATGGTGAAAGAGGTTGATAAAAATTTATTATTTCATTAGAGAAATAACAACGCAACATCTTTGATGAAGATTTAGGAAAATATATATAAAATGATGATGTCAAAGTAAAATGAGAAAAGGGAGATTTCGTAAAATTTTAATGATACCCGCAGGGTTAAAGAAAATGTGAAGATGAGTATTGGAATAGCTTTATTCAATAAAAAAAAGCATTGGTTATTGTTTTCGAGTAATAAATAAAAAGATATCTAGTAACGTTATTTTACGAGTAATGAGTTAAAATGATTTTCCCAATGTTATATAAACGTGGCTCATGTTTGAAAATGAAAATCGACAGCTGAATATGATACAGGATTTCCTAAGTATTAAAATGAAATTGTTTAAAGTATAATCTATGTGAAATAAGAAGCGATAAGCTATATTTATAATATCGAAATATTTAAGAGTTTGAATTTACATTTGTTTTATTTAAAAGGCCAAGCGGTGTTGAATACTGAACCAGTGCACTCATTGGATTGTCATGATTGAAACCCTGTTTATTTTGATAGTTAAATCACCGACTATCAAATCTGTCCAATATGATTGTTGGTAAGGAAAGATTGGGATTGAACTTAGGTTCGAAAACCATTCCGACCAACAAATATGTGAAGATATCAGAAGATGGTCGAGATGGAGCATTGAAGACAGTGGATCTTCATAAGCGGAAGGATTACTAAAAATCTCTGGTTTAGCGGCCAGAGATAAACTGTGGTTCTGTCGTGGTTGGAATCCACGGGTTGCAAGGACTTCTCGCTACTGATCTAGGGGGTGATTCCTATATGGGATGTAGTAGGAGAGTACCTTCGGTTCATTATGTTCCTGGATGACTTGTATGGATGGATGTCTGACAAAGTATTTCCAAAGGAATTATGTACGTTGATTTCCTCAAACGTACCATAGTTGATGGCAGAGAAATGGTTTTTCTCTAGCTAAATAACTAGAGTATTTTTGTGGATATCAATTAAGTGATATCTGGCGGATTTGACGATGTGGCATTCAAAGTGAATGGTGACCAAAATATTCTAAAAGGAAATTAAAACTTCAAGCCTCACAGCAGGGGAATGAGAAAAATCGGGCAGGCAGCATAGCTATGTGGGTCGCTCCCATCAGGGTGTATAATCACCTATCTAGAGAAATTCCATTTGCTTCTTTAATCTATATTTGATGTTGTCCCTTTTCGGGAAACGGTGGTTTGAGCCCAACCGTTGGTGATATACATTCGATACACTCAAGCGAAATGAGTGGTCGGTCATGTGAGGGCCGGGTTGCAAGACGTTCTTGTTGAACCCAGTGTATTCGCCTCTAGAGATACAATATCGGTAGGTGGTCCCATACCTTGTCAAGGTCGGAATCCAATCTCCAATAAGCGCCCGCGGTTTTCATTTTATACTATATATGTGGAGCGTGAGATGTAAGCGTTCCACTAGATTGTTATTTACTTGTATTTAGACATTATTATAATATCAGAAAAGATATTGATTTCAAAGATGTTTTGGGTTATCGTAAGGTAAAAACCGTCCGTGTTTATGTGTGGATTTGGTCTTATTATTATCCTTTTCTTTTGATAAGATTTCGAACTTTAAAATCATGTTGGATGATTTACCCTTAATACTGTGCGAGTTTTACTCACTATGGTTCACCAGACTGACCTGGTGTTTTGTAAATGCTCGGGTTAGCCCGTGGTGTACAGGTTCAGGTTATCGAATGCTGTGAAGAGACGAGCTGGAAGAGTCCAGACGTATGATATTATATAGCTTCTATTCCGCTGTGTGTTGTATATGGGAATAGGTTATTATAACTGTCTCGTGGTGTGATGTACTCTGATATTGTAAGTATTTTTAAAGCTATCAATAAAGATTTATTTCTGTATTATATTTTGTTCCGCTACAATGTGAGACTCTGTGTTTGTGGTTCTTCTTCTTCTATTCTAATATTTCTTTCTTTCTTTTCTCACCCTCTAATTTCTTTCTAATAACGTCTAGTGTTTTTCTGTGTTTGGAAGGTCGGCATGAGTTACAGTAAAGGTAATTATGTCAATTTCCGAGGCCGAAAATCCCTGTTCGTTACAGTGGTATCAGAGCTATTGGTTTAGTGATAACCTTGGCTTTGTGGTGTAACTCGATAGAGATTGGGTTAGTGATACCCTAGATCGAGATTGAGCATATATATATATATATATATATATATATATATATATGAGAGCGTATTTGTAAATTCTATTTACAAATGTTTTATACTGTGCTGTTGATCGGTTCAAGTGTTGAGAAGCATAGAACTGACAATGAATACAGTATTGTTTTGAAAAGAGGGTAAATGAAATAATTTTACCCGAATTATATTTTTGTATAGAAATGGAAAAAATTTCTGATTTGAATGTGATTCAAATCGGATTGGAAAGTGAATTGAAACTCAACTTTGTTAAGTGAAATTAAATTAAGAATGATATTGAAATTGAAATAAATAAATTAGAAAGTTAATGAATAAATAAAAATCAAATCTGTGAAACCAAAATGAAATATTGATATTGAATGTGAATTCAATTAATTTGATTGATTGTCGTGTATTGGTTGTTGTTTGTGATTGTTTGTTATTGGATGATAGTTGTTTGAATGGAAATAATCAACAAATTTAATAAAGTTGAATGCATTATAAACTAAATAATAAATTCCAGTATAATTAAATTGGAATGAACTGTGTACGAATTTGAATTTACGATTTAACCCTATATTTGGTAACGAATTGATGTTGTGGGTTAGACTTTGCAATTGGTGTAGTTATACCAATTGATCAGTGAAATATTATCTCAGAATTTCATATATCTGTTACTGATATGTGAATTGAGTTGAGTACAGGTGCTAGATGGCTGAGGAAATTGATATTGATTGAGTAAATCGCATATACGTTGAGCAAACATGCTCAATAGAGCTCGCAAAAAGGTACGCCTACGCGAAAATATAAAATTTTGAATTTTGGGGTTTTGATTTTTATGTCCGACCGAATGGGTCGATGTATATATATTATTTGTTCCTGCAATATCGCAGATGTCACTCCGTGCAGGGGACACTCTGCCTAATTTTTCCGGAAATTTAAGGTGTTAGAATTTTTTTCGATATTTTTGAAAATATTTGTTTACGAGATTAACTTGGTTTTTGATTTAACATAAATAGGATTTGGAAACTTATGGGTGTGTAACGTTCTTTCTTACTTTAGTAATTTCGAGGACAAAATTATTTTAAGGGGGGAAGAATGTAACGACCTGTGTTTTTGGCAGTCAAATATTTTATTTAATTTATTATTTTAAATATTATATTTGGAGTATTTATGGATTTTAATATTTAAATCGTTATTTAAAACGAGATTGAACGCTGTATGTTTATATAATATAAATCGAGTTTGAAAATTGCATGCAGTTCGCAATATGGAGTTTTAAACTTCGATCAAATATACAGAATCCGATATAAGTCGGATTTCTGT
The DNA here is from genome assembly GCA_030737875.1 of Allium sativum. NCBI lineage: Eukaryota > Viridiplantae > Streptophyta > Magnoliopsida > Asparagales > Amaryllidaceae > Allium > Allium sativum. The sequence goes on from CM060920.1 coordinate 457,391,476, forward strand.
GAAACGAGAAACGTTGGAACCGTGTTGATTATAATTTTCATATGAAAGAGAAAAACCCAGATTTCGTTTTATAATTTGTTATTTATGGCCAAATCAAATTTTAAAATAGTCGTTGTGAAAAATCGTTATTTAAATATCAGCCTTTAAAATGACCATTTTTCAAACGGTCTCTATTTTCGACGATATCAGTTTCGTTAGAACCCTATCGTTAAATTATTGTACGGTGTTAAATTGTGTGGAAAACCGATGTCGTATGTGGCCATGGTAGCCATAAACGCCCAGCTATTTTCTATAGAGCGTATTTAAATTAAATTAATTTAATAAAGAGATATTTGAGTGTAACTTGAGCAGATAATCGAATTAGGCTGCGAAACCAATTCTGTTGAGTTCTTATCGTCGATTAGAGTCGGGATAGGTATATAGTTTGTTATTTTTGGAGATCGGTAAATTTGGTGTTCAAAAGGGCATTACGCTGCGCGTAAAAATAGCCTACCGGGGAAACAGTCTCAGAATGCGACGAAACCAATGCCTTTGGGTTCGTATTGAAGAATTATTATGGGATTGCAAGGTTTCAAATTGATTTGATTTTTCTAGTAATCAGGGAAAAATTAAACGTGTGTTTATTTCTGGTTTTAAAAAGGAAATTTTTTCATACGACCTCGGATTTCAACGAAACTTATCCCATTGGATCCGGAATATCTTTTTACACCAAGATTAGCCTTTTTATCAGAAAACAGGAGTCGATTGAGAATAGTTTTACGTGATGCTTCACCATTAAGTTGCATCAAAAATAAAATAATGTTAAATCATGTCAGCACCTTCATGTTGCCTTGCCAACTAAACAGTTACATTACTTACGTTCAAAATTTTGATTTCCTTGCGCCAATCTTTCTTTTCCTTACTGCTCAAACTTCCCTATTTCTTGTCTGCCAAACTATCTCGAAACCGTGCAAAGCACGTTTACAAAATCGTACTAGCTACTCTACTTTTTCACTACATACCTATATCCTAATACTCGGCTCTCACGCTGTTCTCCTGTATAAACTGACCTCAGCTCCACTGTGTTTTCTTTTCGTTCCAGTGATGCTAGAAAAAAAAAACCTTGCTTCTGCAAACGCAACTTGAGCTCGACATGGGGACATTGAAGCTCAGCAAAGTTCAGATCCGGTTGTTGCAAAGTTCGGGTTCCGGTTGCTGAAGAGGGTCGGCGAAGGATCGCCATTGTCGATGGCAGTTTCAAATCTGTGAACAGTGGACTGACGAGGTGGTAACGTGGTGATGTTTATTCCGTAGGAACAACGCAGTGGTTTGCATTTTGAGTTGTTGGGGGACCGGCATTTGGATCAATGGTGGGGAGGGCACTGTTTCAACGAAACAGGAAAAAAAGGAAAATATATATATATATATATATATATAAGAGAAAATGGTGTGGTAGCATGAAGCCGGTAAGGGGTACTCATGGAAGAAGGGAAACAAATGTAGTAGCAGCTTGCGATGTATTGTATGGGGAGGGAGAATAATGGCACACAGTTCAAGGGGAGGTCCAGCGTAGGGATCAAGTTGCCAAACCGGGGAAGGAGCAGCATTGTGTTTGCGGAAGACAGCAGAAAAATGGAAGGAGCGGCATGGTGTCTTATTTCGAAAGGCAACTGGAAACGAAGAGGTGAAGACAGCATAGTTTCCACGCATTAGACGCATTCAGCAAATAGTTCAAAAGAGAAAAAAAGGGGAGTGTGAGAAAGAATGTCAGCAACAAAAACAGTTTGGCCCCATATTTTTACATTAAGTATAATGAAGTAATTAACTAATTTCCCCCTTATCAAAAACTAATTATTCATATTTTAAGTTATTAAACCATGCCTCGTGATAGGTCATGAAATTTGGATGCACCGTGGCATTAATGTTTGGTTCGAACCCAACATCAGGAACGAAGGAAAGAGAGGAAACACACTTGATCGGTCTGTTAAATTTTAAACAAAAGTAAATTAATTTTAATTAATTACTAATTAGTTTATATTAAGAAATTAGAAGCTAATTAAATCATGAATGCGGTGCAGGTATCCAAACAACAGTTCGGACTAACGAAAGCAAATTAATTGGGCTGATAGAGCCAAATTATCGGACTGTTCATTTGAAATAGAAGACAGCATACCTATTTTCCCTAATCCGAAAGTAATTATGATAAGTGTAATTCGATATTTAGCTAATTAAATTAAGAAAGTAATTAACCTTATTCTAATTATAAATTATTATTATTGTATAATGACAGGATTGTTTCAGAACCCCGAAAATGAGAACAGATGGAGAATAAACAAAAAGCAGCAGTTTTAGAAGTTATAACCGACCGGTTAAAATTTAAAACAATTGGACAAATCAGGTGGGGTTGTAATCGCTTTAACAAGCACTGCGCTTTGGGATAGATTTGGACTTAATTGGAACCAATGGATATTTTCAGTTAAATTAGACGATGGTTTAGTTTAACTGAATGAGCTTTTAAACAACGGAATCAAACCAAGGTGAATTAAACTCACTCAGTTTTTCCCATTTATATTTTATATAAATTGGTTTTTTATTTTGTGTGCTCTGCTTCCAATGATTGACTGTTGCTAGTTATATTTTTTTTTGCTGATTTAACTGATGAAATTAAACCGTCGTTTAATTTCAGTGAATTACCAAATCGTTATTTTAACGATTGGTCCCAATAAAGGTAACTTACCTTGTTGGTCACGTTTATAAAATAAACGTGTTTAAATTGGTTGAATTGTTTGATCTGTTTGAATTGAACAATCTGTTGAGATAACCATATGTATACAGGGAAGAATAGGTCAGAGGGATCCAACCGGATTCCTCAAATATATTATTTATTTTTCATATTATCATATATGAACTGTCATGATTGGATAATTGAGTTTGGTAGTGACCATTGAATGAAAAGTCAACCTGTGTGATGTTTTAACCAATGGGCTATATTGGTTGAGTAATCGGCAGTAAATGGCCTAAAAGTAAACTGTTTTGGTTATATTGATTTACCGTCAGCTAAATTGATATAACTGCAGTTAGGAAATTTATTTTCTGACCAAAGATAGATTTTGAAATATATTATTTGAATAAAGGTTTATAAAAAGGAAACAAATACTTATTTTTATAACTGATTATAAATTGATTTTATAAAGACAATTCTGATGTTAATCAGATTTGTAAATGTGAGTATAAGAAAATTAACCTAACAACTAAATTGAATAATTGTTAGTTAAGGAATAATTAAATGGAATTATTTAAATTAATTATATTTTTAATTAATTTAAAAGGAAAACAAATTCGAATCGGTTGACGAGATAACCGTGTTTGAGTTGACTAAATTGACCGTTTAAAATGGAGATTGATTATTGAGTTAGTGTGTTTTTGAATAAAATGATTCAAAGAATATTGTTTTAATCTTAATAAGATTTTAAAAAGGGATTTATTATTTATTTTAGTTAATAAAGGAATTAACTATTAACGTAGTTAATGATTGAATAAATTATTATAATTTAGAAAATTACTTTTTCATGGGAATTTATTTAGAAGTAATCTAAGTGAAAAGAAACCCAATTGATTGGTGAAAGAAGTTTATCAACAGGTTTTGTTTAAACCTGAGTTTTATAACAAAATTATAAAAAGGGATTTTTAAGCAAATATTATAGCTTAAATAAATGTCACTTAATTATTTGAATTAAGCAAAAGAAAATTGAGATAAAAGGTTTTATAATAAACCAGAGTTATACGAAAGAGGTTTGAGGCGTTATATCGTTAATTCTAAATTATCGTTATTTAAGAATGTGATTAAATAAAAGTGGGAGATTGGAATGAAATATTGGTCTTGGATTACAACCTATATTTATCTTTAGATATGAACGTTTTTGATCAAGGTCTGAGAGGTAATTAAAATACCCCAACTTGAACGACTTCAGGATTATCTGAGAACGATATAAGTTGTAATGGTGAAAGAGGTTGATAAAAATTTATTATTTCATTAGGGAAATAACAACACAGCATCTTTGATGAAGATTTGGGAAAATATATATAAAACGATGATGTCAAAGTAAAAGGAGAAAAGGGAGATTTCGTAAAATTTTAATGATACCCGCAAGGTTAAAGAAAATGTGAAGTTGAGTATTGGAATAGCTTTATTTTATAAAAATAAGCGCTAGTTATTGTTTTCGAGTAATAAATAAAAAGATATCTAGTAACGATGTTTTACGAGTAATGAGTTAAAATGATTTTTCCAATGTTATAAAAATGTGGCTAATGTTTGAAATGAAAATCGACAGCTGAATATGATACAGGATTTCCTAAGTATTAAAATGAAATTGTTTAAAGTATAATCTATGTGAAATAAGAAGCGATAAGCTATATTTATAATATCGAAATATTTAAGAGTTTGAATTTACTTTTGTTTTATTTAAAAGGCCAAGCGGTATTGAATACTGAACCAGTGCACTCATTGGATTGTAATGATTGAAACACTGTTTATTTTGATAGTTAAATCACCGACTATCAAATCTGTCCAATACGATTGTTGGTAAGGAAAGACCGGGATCGAACTTAGGTTCGAAAACCATTCCGACCAACAAATACATGAAGATATCAGAAGATGGTCGAGATGGAGCATTGAAGACCGTGGATCTTCATAAGCGGAAGGATTACTAAAAATCTCTAGTTTAGCGGCCAGAGATAAACTGTGGTTCTGTCGTGGTTGGAATCCACGGGTTGCAAGGACTTCTCGCTATTGATCCAGGGGGTGATTCCTGTACGGGATGTAGTAGGAGAGTACCTTCGGTTCATCCTGTTCCTGGATGACTTGTATGGACGGATGTCTGACAGAGTATTTCCAAAGGAATTACGTACGTTGATTTCCTCAAACGTACCATAGTTGATGGCGGAGAAATGGTTTTTCTCTAACTAAATAACTAGAGTATTTTTGTGGATGTCAACTAAGTGAGATCTGGCGGATCTGACAATGTGGCCTTCAAAGTGAATGGTGACCAAAATATTCCGAAAGGAAATTAAAAACTCAAGCCTCAGAGCCGGGGAATGACAAAAATCGGGTAGGCAGCATGGCTGTGTGGGTCGCTCCTATTAGGGTGTATAATCACCTATCTAGAGAAATTCCATTTGCTTCTTTAATCTATATTCGATGCTGTCCCTTTTCGGGAAACGGTGGTTTGAGCCCAACCGTTGGTGATATACATTCGATACACTCAAGCGAAATGAGTGGTCGGTCATGTGAGGGCCAGGTTGCAAGACGTTCTTGTTGAACCCAGTGTATTCGCCTCTAGAGATACACTATCGGTAGGTGGTCCGATACCTTGTCAAGGTCGGAATCCAATCTTCAATAAGCGCCCGCGGTTTTGATTTTAAACTATATACGTGGAGCATGAGATGTAAGAGTTCCACTAGATTGTTATTTACTTGTATTTAGACATTATTATAATACCAGAAAAGATATTGATTTCGAAGATGTTTTGGGTTATCGTAAGGTAAAAACCGTCCGTGTTTATGTGTGGATTTGGTCTTACGATTATCCTTTTCTTTTGAAAAGATTTTGAACTTTAAAATCATGTTGGATGATTTATCCTTAATACTGTGCGAGTTTTACTCACTCTGGTTCACCAGACTAACCCGGTGTTTTGTAAATGCTCGGGTTAGCCTGGGGTGTACAGGTTCAGGTTATCGAATGCTGTGAAGAGACGAGCTGGAAGAGTCCAGACGTATGATATTATATAGCTACTATTCCGATGTGTGTTGTGTATGGGAACAGGTTATTATAACTGTACCGTGGTGTGATGTACTCTGATATTGTAAGTATTTTTAAAGCTCTCAATAAAGATTTATTTCTGTATTATATTTTGTTTCGCTGCGATGTGAGACTCTGTGTTTGTGGTTCTTCTTCTTCTATTCTAATATTTCTTTATTTCTTTTCTCACCCTCTAATTTCTTTCTAATAACATCCAGTGTTTTTGGTGTTTGGAAGGTCGGCATGAGTTACAATAAAGGTAATTATGTCGATTTCCAGGGCCGAAAATTCCTGTTCGTTACACAAACACATCCAAGCAACCATCAATTATTTTTAATGATAAAAATAATTCTAAACAGTAAATTTGAGTGAGATTTACTCACCGTGATTTTTCTCTGGCGAATACCCGTTAAATTTCATCTCATCACTGCTATTGATCGTCTCAATTAAATCTACTTTGCACCTATGTTTTATTTAATTTATCAATTAAACAACTATTTTAAATTAGCTATTAAAATAATAGCTTTTCTGTGTAATTAAATTGCTTAGAATTGTATACCTTACTGCTACCAACCCCAGCAATCCGAACATCCATTTAAAATGCTTCAATTTATCACTACAGTGTAATTCCTTCTTATGAAATCCGCAACTATGCATTCACTTGAGTTATTTCGGATGGGTTTATCTTGTCCTTACTGCAATCCAATCCCCATACAGTATCGAACCCACCAGCATCACTACCCGCCTACTCCGTCCAACATCCAACGGGTCACCGCTAACTTTCTAGTTTGTCCTACCAACATTGCATCAGACAGTGATATGTTCTCTTTACAGTACAGCCCCGTTAGTTTGCTCTAACCATTTCACGATTTCCACCAAGCTTACCAGCATAAATAGCTTCATCTCTTCTCCATGCAGGATAACCCATCATCACCACTGTGTGGAACCTACAACCTTCCTCAATTACTGCAAATTTAGATTCCTATAACCCATTAATTTGCAGTACAACACCCTAACAACATCAAACTCCTTTTCCAGTCTCTGGCCATTACTCCTACTCCACCCCGACTGTAACATGACATCGCTCCCAAAAACCAACATCGCACCCTCTCCCTACACCAAAACACGCAAGCCTTTCATGGCTTTGAAGTCATGACTCCCCAAATCTCCCAAAACAAATCATTGTAGATCCTCAAACTCGGGTACCAGAACTCTCTCGCTATTCGAAGATTAACACCTCAATCGTTCAATCTGAATCGCCTTCGCCTGATCCACTGTACGAAAGTCGATCCCCCTCCAAATAGAAAGCACGCTCGATTTGAACCGCTTCAGATTGAAAAGCAAGAACACTTGGTTTTCGTAAGAGGGAGAATTCGATTTTGTTTTTAATTCAAAAACAAATGAAAGTAAATGTTTTGAGATGGTTTTTGATTTAAGGAGACACGGCCTTTAAGAAATAAAATAAAGGAATTCGAGCAATGATTTTTATTGAGGAGCGGCATTCCATTTTTGCCGATTTGAAGCTTGCAATTTCCAACAGAAGAATTAAAATGGGAAGGAGTCGAAATTTATAGAAGATGATACTTAAGCACTAAGGAATTGCGGTACAGTATATTAATGTGATTTGAGATAAAGCGATTTTTTATTTAATTTAAAAGGTTTCTGATTTGATATAAAGCAATTCCAATTCTTTTTAAACAGATATCGATCTAATTTTGTGCCTATCCAAAATCAAATATCTCAGGGTCCATTAATTTAAACCACGAACTGCTATTTTATCGTAACTACTGTTGTTTTAACAGTGTAACACTATTCTGAACTAACTGAATATATTTTGATGTTTAATTTGAACGTAAATATAAATAACAAAAATAAATTAATATAATATAATTTAAATTCAAAAACAAATAAATTCCTTGATAATAAATTATTTATTATTATCGTATATATTCCAAACAGAATTTATGTTGATTATCTGAATTATTCTGACTCCGTTTTAATTTCGAATTGAATTATTTCAGTTCTCGTATTTTGATAATTATATGTATTCGGAATAAATCGTATATCGATTATAAATTGATAATTCATTATAAAAAATTCTTTCATATTGTTAATTCAATATTTAAACGATATTAAATATTTAAAGTAACTGTTCAAAAATCCGGGTCGTTACACTTAACTTAATTCACCAGTTATCCCATTCCCTTACTAGTTTATTATAACCTAAGTTATAATATTCACTTGTCCCTAGGACAAGCCTTCCTATTATACAACATTTTAATTAATGTTATTTATTTATAATAGGTTATTATCATTCTCCTTTTAAACCATTTACTGTTGTAAACCATTATTCTTCATTCTCTGTAATACATGTTCCTTATTATATTAAGGAAAACACTTCATGCACCTTATCAGTTTGATATAAGGAATCAATGATTTATTTTCATAATGTTTTCCCATCTAAATCTGTGGTAGCAAGTAATTTCTTTACTTTTCTATATTTATTGTGGCTTACTTGCAACAATGTTTTAAGAAATAAGTCGTTTTGGGAAATACATCACTTTTCGCTCTTATCACACTAACTTAGTTCATTACATCCCTTCCTTTCTTATTTTCTGAGTTAGACATTTAATTACCATCCTTGCCATTTGTTTATATCTTGTTATATACATATATTTATTTATATTTATAAGCACTAGACCTCTTACATTAAGCCTACACTTGTGGATGCTGGATTTGTCGGGCATGTCTGGGCAGACTTCTACCACAAGCTGACTTAACCTCTTGTCTTAGCACATGTTGTTAATTCTTGCACTTAGGCCTCTCACATTAGGTACATTAGTGGCTGCTGGATATGCTGGATTTGTCGGGCAGGTCCGGGCAGACTTCTGCCATAAGCTGACTTAACCTCATGTCTTAGCACATATTGTTAATTCTTGCACTTAGGCCTCTCACATTAGGTACATTAGTGGCTGCTGGATATGCCGGTCGAGTCCGGGAAGACTTCCGCCACTAATGCAACCTAACCTCGTGCCATAAGTGTATTTACAATTTCTAATTGTAATCCTAGGCATATTCATTTTCATTCAATCACTTATGTTCATATCAAATTGCGCTTCCAAATTAAAATCTCAAAACATAATATATGTTATGTTCATTACATGAAAATTTTATACATATTATCCTTTTTACTGTAATATAGTTTACGGTAAACTAATTTACATGTCATCCAATTTTTGCCTATATTTTGTCGCATGTCATTTTCAACATATGTTTAATTCTTCTAGGAAATGTAAACATTCAATCGGGTAATTATTTTAACATGTCGTTCAATCAAAAATATGTCCCAAGTAAAGCATGTAATTACAATCACTGAATTGGCTATTCATATCCTAACAAGTTTATTTTCTCCAACATGTAAACATTCAATAACTTAGCCAATTCAACATAGGAATTTCCTGACATATTCATATCAACATTTCAATTCGTTACAACAGCAATTTATAATTAAACTGGCTATTTCATAATTTATTAAAATGGGGGATGCTAAACGATAGTCATAACATTATCTAAAGGCTCTAGCTTAAACCCACTCACCTTTAAGCTTTCCCCAAATTTTGGATCTGATCCATTCTATCATCCATGGTTTTCCTTTTCCCTTTAATTTTATTGACGACCTAATGACCATGGATTTATTATTTCATGAAAAGAGAAGGGAAAGAGAAATAATTTAAATAGATTGGTTCTTAGAGGTTTACCTTGCTTTCATGATTCAATAATCTTTTTTTATTAATGTTGATTCCCTCTTCCAGATTTGAATTCATAATCCTCTTAGGAAAACTTTTTAATTTCAGAATAGATTTGAGAATAGAGAGAGAGAGGGAGCCATGGCAGAGCTCCAGCGTAGCTGCTGAATTATGATGTTTATGGTTAGGTCTAGGGTCTTATTTATAGGTGGTAAAGACTTTATCGTACACGCAGCGCTGAGTCAGCATTGAACCCAGATAAGAAAATAGTCCAAGTTCGCAGATGAATCTAGCCAAATCTTATAGTACACATAGTGTTGAGTCCGCATTGGGTCCCGCAAGCTGTTTTGGCGTGGAAATTTGAATTTCGAATGTTTGAATTATTTTGACGTAGAAATTTGATTTTCAAACTTTTGAATTTCTGGAATTTATTTAACTGTTTTATTCACATGAAATATTCTTATATGTAAACAATTCCTCTACCGACCATTTTACGTGTATATATATATACGCACAATTTTCATTTTATTTTCAAAATTCAAACGATGTTGCACTGTTATTTGATTCTTGCCATATTTCGTTGACTGTAGCCTTATCTTGAATTTTATCTTTTGTATACATATATTTCTGCATATATATATATATATATATATATATATATATTCTCATATATATTTTCTTTATTTCCTTATATGTACATTCTTATCCTTCCAAATTTTGAATTTGTATACATATATATATTTGCATGTTCAGTTGGCCTTCTTTAAAACAAAGATAAAAATTATGCCGCCGCCGAAGTTCGAACCCCCGACCTCCATGTTACAAATCCAATGCCTTAACCAACTGAGCTATGAAGTCTTTTGTTAATAAGTCTTAGAACAATGATAATTACTGTTCTCTCCTTACTTCTCTTTTTCATGTTAGTTACAATACTTAAATTAAACCATTGCTTGAATCTTTTTCTTTTATTTTACTTTTAATGTTAATGCATTATGTTTGCAAAACAGTGCATGCAACATATTTACATTGCATGCAACCAATCTTTTCTTTCTTTCAATGCATGCATTACATTTTTTTTCAGTGCATGTATTTATTACGTGCAATCCTTATTTTATTCTTTATTTTATATTTTATTTTGTTTGTATATATATATATATTTCTCTTAAGCATATACAAACTTCTAGGCTTAATAACTTCTTCATATGATGCACGTTTTACGTAAACCAGGTGCCTATCTTGACCAAAATTCCGAGACGGGTGCAATGGCACAGTCCGTTTTACTTAATTCTCATTATTTAATTAAGTTATTCTTATTTTATTATCTTAAAAATACGGGGTGTTACATTCTCCCGCCCTTAGGAAATTTCGTCCCCGAAATTTAATAAGGGTAAAATCAATTAACCCCTCGCATAATATACATCCATCATGTGTGCATCCAATTTTAGCAAACATTGTGCGCTTGTGCAGGGTGAAGTATGACATAATAATGCACGTATGCCTAAGCGGTACCTCCTATGTGTATGCAAATTTCTCAAAAATCCTTTTAAAATAGGTTGCTCACATCCTAGCAGTTCTACATGAATGCAATATTTTGAAAATCAAAATGTTTTTTCATCTAAATTTTCCCACATTCTTACTGAGTAAGAGCATAGTTCATCCAATTGTTGCATCCATAATCTTACCAGCCAACTTTATTTTTCGAATTTCAAAAAAAATCTAATTTTTTGAATTCGATTTCTTATGTTACAAAAAGGTGAAAAATGGAAAATTTCACAACTTTTGTTTTTCTTTTATATACCTTTTTCCAATCGTACTTGGATTTTCTGAAACAATGTATAAAGATTTCCTATTTTCCTATCAAAGCACATCCCACATAAGAAAATTTTCTTTGTTGTAGCTTTTCTTTTTTGTCTTATCTTGCAAAAAAATTATTCAAATTGCAAAACTGGAGTAGATACGAACAACTATTTTCCTTAATCGGGTTTATGACTTATTCTTACCTATAAGGTCAGTTCAGCCTCTAACTACATGGTGCCAACATCCACTCTATTCTCATTTTCTACAACTTATTTTGTCCACCCAACAAAATTCTCTTTTAAATAATTTATCAAAAATAATTGTCAAAAAGAATAGAGACTTCAAAACTTTCTTGATTAAAAATTCTTATATGAAATATAACAAGAAAAACTAGCGAGCTATACGTGCTTTATAATATGCACCTTTTACTGAGAGAATTTTACTTTAAAACTCAATATGTACTTCTTTACATATTTTAAAACTATTACTTTTAAGATTAAAACTTGGAAACACCATAAACCAATTTTTTTCCCAAAACTTTTATAATCTCAAGTTCTTAAAATTTAATAATGGGTTTAGACTCAAAGTGGGTTACCAACTTTTCTAGGTTCTCCTAGACACTCCCCAAGGTCAATTCTCTTAACTATATATATTCCTAATCCATTTTTCTCTGTTCTACCTTTCCCAATTTATAAGATTTTACTGCCAAACCTACAAACCCAAAATACTAATCATATGGGATTTATTTTCCTTTCATACAAAGTATATTGTACACTTCCCAACCAAACTTCCTAAGGGTCTCAAATTTCCTTATTCATTCCTTTAGTGTACAAAACAAACATCCCAATTCATACCTTATTATACTCTTTCTATTTAGTGGTTTCCTCTACGGATCTAGTTATATATATAATATATTTATATTTATAAAAATATAAGTACGTTCACTCACTATTTACATAGGAATCCTAAGCCTGCGGAAAAGACAGAGACATAAAACATGTCAGAGCTCAGATTGGTTTCCAATCTATCGAAACTCGGATTGGTTTGCCCTGGTATCCTGCGGAAAAGACAGACATAAAACATGTCAGAGCTCAGAAAAATATCTCACAGTGGAAAGGATAAAATATAGTATAATCAAAACATAGCCTTACCATATTATTAATACTGCCTAACCAGTATCCAAAGCTATCATGTCTCTGCCACAATCTGACCTGGGAGTGTGTTATGAGGAGGGGGTCAAAACACAAGTTCTGGTGACTGGATTTAAACTATACACTGTGGATAATCTTACATATACCGTTCAGTCATATTTTCTTATTTATTAGGTTACTTGGGTTAACAGCACTCAAGGCTTACACACACATCGTACCCATTTACTTCCCAGTGAATTAACCTAATAAAGTATATGTAGCTATCTCTCAATATTGATATACACCCCATGGTACCTCACTCGCACGGTCTCCACCGTATCATCGCAGGAATATAGTAGTCCTTAATCCTACGCCCGAATATCGTACGGATTTCTGTATATATGTCAATGCTACGTCTGAAAAGAACCACTACTTCTATATTACGTAAGCGTTCGGACTTCCATCTTTGAACCATCCGATTGAATTAGGTTCCATCCTCGAATAATGCCCTCTAGTCTTATGATACACCACCCAGAGTGACATGAGTGTACCTAGACTTTCCCACGTAGATATCGCCAATCGTTCTCGATGTCTATTGCACATGTTCTCTATATGTGTGCCCGAGTCTCGTGGCAGGGCTAATCAAGAAACACAGAACTCGGTCGGGAGCTTTTAAATATCTGCCAATTATATATGCTAAGGTCTGCTTTTACAGTGGCTATGGTCCCACTAGACCCCTCCCTCAACTAATGAAAGGCACCCAAGAATATCAAGAATGAGAACTTTAACACCCCACATTTTTAATACAATTAAAAATATGTAAAAATATGTGTATATGCATAGATAGGTAAATAATGGTGATGTATAATGAAAATTAATTAATATACGGAAGAGAAGGAAAAAATTAATTTGATAACAGTATGCGTAACGGAAAAGATAATAAAATAAGGATACTTAATTTAAATATTAGGAATTAAGAAAAACAGACATCACCATTACGTTCGTCTCGAAATTTTGTTTGAAATAGAGTCCAAGTTTGTTTGAATCGGACTCCATATGTAGGAGTTATGGCCTTTAGAAGATTCAACAAAAATTCAAACATTCGAAATTCGACCCAGGCAGCTGGGCGGGAAATTTCCCGCCAAAACCAGGCAGGTCAACCAAGAGGTCGACCTGGGGGTCGACCTACCCCTAGGGAGGTCGACCTGGGGTCGACCTATCCCCAGATCTGTGCGATTTCAGTTCTTGTGACATGTTTTGATGTGCTATATGGGTCGGATGGCTTCTAGGTCAATCTAGGGGCTCTAAAACACTCTCTACACCTATAAATACATAGCAAGACCTAACCCTAATTCATAACAATTCCTTAAGACACGTCCATGCCGCCAAACTTCAACCAAACATGGCCGCCCCCAAAACTCTAAATTATATTGCAAGTTCTTCATCAACTTTGGAGTTTAATCAAATCAAGTACCAAAGTTCTTCATGAACAATTCATGCTCTTCACCAAAAATCAAATAAGAAGATTAAATCAACGTTCTACATCAACAAATCGTTTATTTTCCCCAATCCAGTCAAGATGAGTGGAATTATAATAAACTTATTATATAATAGTACTATTATCGTTCATCAATCCCTAGTTATAAATTCAATTCAAGATTCATGTTATAATAATTGTTCTTTTATTCTCCTTCCCCTTTTTATTTTTGGATCTACTAGAAGAAATCTTATTATACAAACGTATGGTTGGAATATGGAAATATTGAGCATAATCTATTTTATGCAGTCGAGGAATATAATCTGTAATTTGGGGTTTGTGGCATAACGATTATTATTGCAAATATTGGGCATAATCTATATTATGCAGTCGAGGAATATAATCTATAATTTGGGGTTTATGGCATAACGATTATTATTGAAAATATTGGGCATAATCTATATGCAGTCGAGGAATATAATATGTAATTTGGGGTATGTGCCGTAATGATTATTATTGCAAATACTGGGGTAATTGGCAAAGTATATATTGATATAATTCAAGGAAATAAGGGGAAAGGATCATGAAATTGGTAATTTGGAATAACTTACGCGAAATGTAAATAAAGTTTGAATAGGGGACTTGGGAAAAATGATTTAAAGATAAAAATCCTAATTTGGTGAAGAAATAGGTAAACTAGAAACCTAATCGGAATTGGATAAATTTGGGTTTAATCTGTCTCAAGTAATTGTGAAATCTAATTCAAAAACCTGAAATTTGAGGCATGAGTGTTTAACTAAATTTGGGTTTGATTGGTTAAAGAAATGGGATGTTTAGAAATATAACATGAAAATTGACACTAGTGGCATAACAAGAACATGAACATATTTGTGAATTCATTAATAGGCTAAAGATGAAACATGGCTAACTCGAGGTTAGAATGAGTTTGCGGTGTAATCCTTCCCGAAACCGCCCGGCACATCCAGTGACTGCAAACAATAGGTTCTAATGTGAGAAGTTAGTCATAACGTGCTTGAAACCCATGGTTAGATTGAATTGTGGTGTAATCCTGCCCGGAACCAACCGGCACATCCAGTGACTCCAACAATAGGTTTAATGTGAGAGGTGGGGCATTAATAATTAATTAATACTAATGACACATGCCTGTATGGTAAGGTTAAGTCAACATGAAATATTAGACAACACTTAACCAATTTGACTTGATATATGGGTGGGATTAGTCAACGTGAACCGTTAGATAACACTTAACCAATTTGACATGATATATAAGTAGGTTAAGTTAACACGAACTGGAAGATAACACTTAACCAATTTAACATGATATATGGGTGGGTTAAGTCAACATGAACCGCTAGATAACACTTTTTGACTCAATATATAGGTGGGTTAAGTCAACGTGAACTGCTGGATAACACTTAACCAATTTGACATGATGCGTGGGTTGAATTGAATACGTGATTGGGGGTTAAGTCAACTTGGACACATGGGAAAACTTAACCAATATAACAGTATCAAAGCAAGGAATAGTGGGGAATGATAAGATTAAATAATAGATAAACTTATCCTAGGGAAAAGAAATGAATATGATTTAAGATGTAATACAAGACTCGAAGGGTGGGACGACTTATACCATGAAATAAGTTAATCTAAGCTGGAAATGTGGGAGAACACCCGTATGCTATCATTTGATAAAGAGAACTTAAGTCATGCTTGAATTCATAAGTAAACCTTAGTTAAAAGGAACTAAGTAACAAACCTTAGTTAAAGAGAACTAAGTAACAGAAACTAAGTATCAAACCTTGGTTAAGAGAACCAAGTAATAAACCTTAGTTAAGAGAACTAAGTAAATAACGAGAAAGAGAACTAAGTAGTATACCTTAGCTAAGAGGACTAAGTTGTAAACCTTACTTAAGAAAACGTGCGACTAAGAGAACTAAGTAGTAAACCTTAGTTAAGAGGACTAAGTAGTAAACCTTAGTTAAGAGAACTAAGTAGTAAACCTTAGTTAAGAGAACTAAGTAGTAAACCTTAGTCAAGAAAGCCAAGTAGAACACGAGAAGGAGCGAACTTCCGTCTAACTAAGAAGAAGGCTCCAACGGTCTGGGTTACGAAGCGCGCGGCTTCGAGGGGACGTGAGGGTACTCTTGGTATCCCTCTGTGAGGTTGCAGATGATCCTCCTGGGCTCACGGAGGTTATGGTCTGCGTTAGAAAACCAAGAGTATGCCTTGGTTGCAATTTAAGGCAACCTAAAGACTAGGATGGACCAGCGTAATGCGGCGATATCTAGATTAGCCCTATGATAGCACGTCGTCGTCTACCTCCCATCTTGAGTCAATCGAGTACATGAAGCGGAAAGGCGGAGAACTCCAACAGAACATATACTTTCTATCTAGTTATGGGTGAGGTTTGGCCAATAGGTTTGTGGGGTATAGGGGGCCTACGTATAGTTCTCATTCTTGATTTTCTTGGGTGCCTTTCATTAGTTGAGGGAGGGGTCAAGTAGGACCATAGCCACACATAGATAAAAACAAACCTTAGCATCTATGTCGGCAGATAACTTAAAGCTCCCGACTGAGTCCTGGGTTTCTTGATTAGCCCTTCCACGGGACTCGGGCCGCACATATAGAGGATATGTGCAACTAGACATCGATAACAATTCATGACACGTACTTGGGGAAAGTCTAGGAACATATATCGCTCTAGGTAGTGTGTCCTAGACTACGAGGCCTCGTTCGATAGGTAGCATAATCCCTAGTTGTACCTAAGTCACGTAAACCCTGAATCCGAGAAGAATTCAATAGGTATCATAAACCCTAGTGGCCCTGGGTAGCGTAAACCCTGGTTGAATCTAGGAAGCGCTTGATAGTAAACCTTAGATTAGATCTAGATGATACACGGAATCTAGCAAGATCGAGAGTGGCAGTCCAAACGATTTCAAGAATGGTGGCCTACACTAAAGTAGTATAGATTTACATGATGAAGCCTGTACGACATACGGCAAGGGACTGTATATATACATGGAAAGGATTAGACGAGTTAGGGGTATCTACATATACGTTGTATTAGGTTAACCTACTAGTGGGACATGAGTATATCCTAGAGAGCTAATACCGCGAACAACTTAATAAGCAAGAAAATATAACTGAATGGTATATGTAGGATTATACAGAAGTTTATTCTAAGTCCAGTCACATAGAACTTATGTTCTGCCCCCCCTCCTCATTACATACTTCTAGGTTAGGTTCATGACAGAGATGGTATAGCTTTGGATACTGGTTTAGCAGTATTGTTAATAAGGTAAAGCAATAGTTGAATATTATACTTTATTTCCTTCCGCTGTGAGATGCTTCACAAGTTCTGACATGTTTCTTTATCTCTGTCTTTTTCTGCAGGATACCAGAGCACCCAACTTGGGTTTTGATAGATTGGATTTTTGAAGAAAAAAATCGGTATGTCGGAATCCGGGTTGTTACATCTGGTTTTAGAGCTTCGGTTTAGTGATCTTAGGGAGATAATGAGTGAACGTATTTGTATTTTCTAAAATATAAATGTTATATATAAACCTAAATCCATATAGTAGCCCACTAGACATGAAAAGAGTTGGGACATCTAGCTTGCACACTCAAGAAATGAACATAGGAATTTGGAAACCATTAGGTGGTTGGGAAAGTGTACAATATGACTTGAAGCTAGAGAAAGAAAAGTATCCCATAGGATGGAAACTGAAATATTAGTATTTTAGATTAGTGGGTTTAGAAATGAAACCTTAGAAACTAGAAAAAGGTTGAAATATGGAAAATGGATTAGGAATATATATAGTTAAGAGAATTGAATTAGTGAAAGTGCCTAGGAAAGCCTAGTTGAGTTGAAGACCTACGTTGAGTCTAAGGCAATGATAAGCTTTTATGAACTTGAATCTGTAAAAGAGTGTGTGGTATTTTTCCAAGATTTAATCTTAAAAGTAATTTGATAATTGCATATTGGGTTTTTAAAGTAAAGTGGTGTATATTTTGGTAAAACAATGATTTCTTGTTTTAAAAGAATTCTCTCATGAAAAAGTGCATATTATAAAGCATGTATAGCTCGCTAGTTTTCATATATGAAAGGATTGAAAAGAAGTTTTGAAATCTCTTTTCTGTTAACAAGAAATTTTGATTATTGTTTTAAAAAGAAATTTTTGTTGGGTGAACGAAATAAGCGGCAGAGTGTAAGAATAGAGTAGATGCTTGCACCTTAGCAGCCAAAGTTAACATTGTAAATAGGAACAATGTAACCTCGATAGTTGTCCTTGTCTACTCTAGCTTCGTGATTTGAAGAAAATGTTTTGCATTTTATTTTGTGACATGTTTTTTTATGGTTTAGCAAAAGCAAGATTTTGAAAAAGAATAAAAGTTTTACCACTTTTAGTTTTTGGAAGAAGAATATAATAAAAAGAAAGAAGGCCAAATCATGTTAAAAAAATGGAGTAGTTAAGGATTAAGGCCTAGAAAGAACGAGATAAAGTTAAAGCTATTAGAACCAACTGGGGATTGGTTGAGTTGAGTAATTCTCTGAGTGTCAATCTGATGTTGATTTCGGTCTTCGGGGTTGATACATAGGGAGTTACTCTCTTGCCAATTTACAATCAGGGATTAGCTAATATTAAACTAATGAAAAATTTCCCATAGAATGCATAAGCATTGAGAAACCTAGGTTTGTTGCTGGAGAAAAAGAAAAAAAGGATAGGCCAGTAATACACAGCAAGGACTAGTAGTGACTACTAAGTAGTAAAGGGCAAGTAAGTGGGTAGATCCTGTTGTGTGGACTCGCAATTGTCTGAGATGACAAAGTCCTAAGATTCTTGACCCATAGCAGTAGCTGTGTAGGATGCTGTTTGAGTTGAAAACAAAAAAAAGCTTATTTGAAATAATAAACTTAAGTAATTGGACTAAGTCAAATAATCTAAGAAAGAGAAAAGCCTACCTAACAAGAAACAATAAATTCAGTAAGGCAACAAATGTGATGGGAAAAGAAAATGGAAATCTTAAGAAAAAGATGAATAAATATTAAATTTTTCCAAGATAAGTGGAAAAAGAGAAGAAATTTTCTTATGGGGTTGTGTTTTGATAGGAAAGTAGGAAATCTTCATAGAATAGTCATATAAAAATCTAGGTACGATTAGAAAAGAAAAATGGAGGATGTGAATTTTTCCGTTTTATATCTTTTCGTAACATAAGGAAATCGAATTTGGAAAATTAGAATTTTCTAAAATTCGAATTTAATGATGGATGGTAGGGTTTTGGATGCGATAATTGGGTGAACTATGTTCTTATTCTATAAGAGTGTGGGAAAACTTGGATGAAAAATATTTTGATTTTTCAAGAATATTGCATTCATATAGAATTGCAAGTATATTTAGGATGTGGGCATCATGTTTTGAAAGAGTTTTTAAAATTTGCATACATACAGGTGGATCCAAATTAGGCATACATACTTTACTATGTTGTATCTCACTTTGCACATGTGCACAATGTTTGCAACAATTGGATGCACACTTAATGGATGGATATTGCGAGGGGTTATCTATTTTTACACTTATCGAATTTTGGGGACGAAATTCTTTAAGGGTGGGAGAATGTAACACCCCGCATTTTTAATATAATTAAAAATATGTAAAAATATGTGTATATGCATAGATAGTGTAACACCCTGTAATTCTGTAACACTAAGATTCCCAAATCAAGGCAGAATTAAATTTTAAAATCAAGGGAAACGGGCTACGCCATTGCGTTCGTCTCAGAATTCTGCATGAAAACGAGTATGAGTTTGCGTAAATCGGAGTCCGTATGAGGAAGATATGGCCTCCGGAAGATTCAGCGAAGTTCAAATTTCAAAACAGGTCAGAAAACGAGTTCGAAATTCAAAAACAGACCCATATTGGGTTGGGCGGGAGTTTTCCCGCCCAAGGCACCCAGGTCGACAGGGCAGTCGACCTGGATCGACCTGGGTCACCCAGGTCGACTGGGTAGTCGACCTGGGGGTCGACCCCCCTCCCCCTCGCTTTTTCCAGCTTTCTGAACCTGATTCGTTCTCTGTATCCGGACGCCATTCTGACCAGATTCATTGACTTCTACACTATATAAACAGCCTTAGTCTCCTTCTCTATTCACAATTCTTTTCTATCCTTATGCTGCCTCTGAGAAAATGTATAAATAAATAAATAATATATAAAATAAATCAAGACGAGGAGATGCTGCTCGAGACTTTCAAGAGGAGGTTCAAGTCAAGCTAGGATTCAAGTGAAGATTCAAACGACTGTAACGACTGTCTTTCTATTCTAATCTAATCTCTGTAAGTCGGTTACTTTTTACATTTGAACATTTTCTCTGTTCGTGACATGAAATTAAAGGAATAAAAGAATATGCCAAATCTCTCTATTCGAATCTGTGCCTATATCTTTGGACCTAATTAAGAACTGTTATGATTCGATGACCAATTAGGTATTGCCTATGACTATGAACATTGCCTATGACTATGAACATTGCCTATGACTGTGACTGTGACTATGAGAATTATTTCCTAGACTATGAACACAAGCCTATGCCTTTGATTAGAATACATAAACTATTTCCTATGACATAACAAGGACAATTGTGACTAAACACCTATGATTCATGACTAGGAAAGTGTTGCTTAAGTTTAGTGATTATGAAATTGGGTCTAAACCCAATTATCTATTCTGTCTATTCTTGGTTTTCTCTGGTTTTAGATCTTGGGAATTTACCTATTAAGTTAGGTCTACCCATGTTTATCTATTCTGTCTATTCTTGGTTTTCTTTGGTTTTAGACCTTGGGAATTTACCTATTAAGTTAGGTCTACCCATGTTCTTGAACCTATACTATTCACCCCTTTTCATGTCGTAATTTTACCATATCTGTATGCCTGTGAATTGTCATCTTATGCCAATTGTTATGCCCGTTCTTTCATGGCATTTTGGCTCATTCCCTTCTATCCACGAATCTAGCTTTATTTATGATCTAGGTTGAATCACGATTATACGAACGATGGGAATGCGTTTTGGGGAAAAACATGAAATTGACTAAACTTGGAAATTGGCATAATTTGGAAACATGCATTATAGCATGACTATTGAGATGAAAATTAGAATAACAAGTCTAGTTTTGACATGAACTGAAATTAGAATATTAAATCAGAATTGGGTGGCGAAATTAAGCATGATAAGTATATTAGCATAATTGGGCGTAAATGGTAAATGGTTAAATAGGCCACAAAATAGGTAGTTGGTATGCAAATTAAGTTTTAGGCATAAACGGTGAACTAGAATATGAAATCTAGTTTGACATAAATTATAAACTAGAATATAAAATCTAGTTTTGGCATGAACTGTAAATGGGGGTGTTGGATCTAAATTGCTATAAACTGTAAGATAGGCAAATCAAGATTTGGGCCTAGAATACAAGTCCATTAGTAGGCATGGCAAATGTATAGGGTATAGACCAAATTCATTTTAAAGAGGGAAATGGACGTTGAGGATAAGTGGTTAGACTTTGAGGATAAATCGTTAACAATTTAAAGAAAGGTTTATTAACGACATCTCTTTTAATAATACACCAGAAAGTTCTAGGGTGACAGAGAGGATAGTGTCTAGGCTTGGGTTTGGAAAATACAAGTTTCCTGCTCTCCCTGGCTATCCCTAACTGATCCAACGGACGGGATGGTTACTTTCAAAACCTGATTTGAAAATTAATCAAAACCCTTTTGAACTTAGAAAACACGAATATGCCTAACCCGAGGTTAGACTGAGTTGCGATGTAAACCTGCCCGGAACCAACCGGCATATCCAGTATTCGCAACAATATCTGTCTAATGTGAGTGGTCGTGGCTTTAATTTATCTAGTTAAAGCTAGAACAAGAATGGTAGGTTTAAGTTAACTAAGACACTTAACCGATTCAACATGATAACCAGACCGGTGGGTGGGGTTAGGTTCATACAGACACTTAACACAGTTAAGCTAGAATGGGTGGGTTAAGTCCATAGGAACACTTAATCAACTTAGCACAGTTAAGTTAGAACGGAGGGCTAAGTCCATAGGGACACTTAACCAAACTCATGGTAACAAGACAAGATTTGTAGAGGTTAAGTAACTAAGAAAACACTTAGCCAAATTAACATGCTAACTAGACTAGAAGGTGGGGTTAAGTAAAGTTAATACACTTAGCCAAATTAACATGTTAACTAGACTAGAGGTTGGGGTTAAGTAAATACACTTAGCCAATTTGACATGTTAGCTGGACTAGACCGTAGGGTTAAGTAAACTTGAACACTTAACCATCGGATTGTGATAAAGGAATAGGGTTAAGACTAAAACATGAAGGGATAATACTTAACCATTAATAATAACATGTCAGTTAAAACAGACGGGCAAGGAACACTTAAACAATACAGGATGAATGGGTAGGGTTAAGTAATAAGAAATACTTAACTAATATAACTTGGTTTGTGGTAGGGTTAAGTCATCATGAATTACTGATAACACTTAACCAGTTTAACAGGATGGATGAAGAGGGTTAAGTTGGCTTGAATTGACTAATGACACTTAACCAATCCAAATTGACGAGAAAGAGAACTAAGTAGTAAATCTTAGTTAAGAAAACAACAATTCGGGAAACTAAGTGGTAAACCTTAGTTAACAGAACTAAGTAGTAATTCTTAGTATAACACGGGAAGGAGTGAATGTCCGTCTGAGTAAAAAGAAGGCTCCAACGAATTGGGTTACGAAGCCCGAGGCTTCGAGGGGACGTGAGGGTACTCTTGGTATCCTTCTGTGAGGCTGCAGATGATCCTCCTGGGCTAACAGAGGTTAAGGTCTGCGTAGAAGAACCAGGGGTATGCCTTGGTTGCAATATATGGCAACCTAAAGACTAGGATGGACCAGCGTGATTCGGCGAGAAAACGGTAGCCCTGTGATAGCAACTCGTCGTCTACCATCCATCTTGAGTCAATTGAGATACGTGAAGCGGAAAGGCGGAGAACTCCAAAAGACCATATACTTGCTATCTAGTTATGGGTGAGGATGGCCATAGGATAGTGGGGCACCGGGGGGTATAGTTCTCATTTTTCAAGGTGTGCCTTTCATTAGTTGAGGGAGGGGTCAAGTGGGACCATAGCCACTAGAACAAAAACAGACCTTAGCATCTGCATCGGCAGATATCTGAAAGCTCCCGACCGAGTTCTGTATTCCTTGATTTACCCTGACACAGGACTCGGGCCGCACATTACAGGACATGTGCATCTAGACAAGTGATAACGATTCGCGATACATGCGTGGGGAAGTATAGGAACATATACCACTCTAGGTAGTGTGTCCTAGACTTGGGGGCATCGTTCAATAGGTAGCATAATCCCTAGTTGGACTAGGTGGCATAAACCCTGAATCCGAGAAGCGTTCAGCAGATAGCGGAAACTCTAGTTGAATCTAGAAAGCACTTGATAGAAAACCCTAGATTAGATCTAGGTAATAAATAATAAATGTATGCCTGAAGGCAATGGAAAATACAGGGATTGGGATCACGTTATCGTTACTAGTTGGGACACTAGTTAGGTGGTGCAGAGATATAGAAACCAGTATAACAAGGAAATAGCAAAGCGGTGAAAGTATTAGAGCATATCCAGTTTATCTTAGCTTAGTATATCTTGTGCTTATCTTGTCTAATCTTGCTGACCCTATCGTTATAGTGTTATCTTGAATTCAATTAATTCATGTCATTTTGTTTTTCCATGTTCACATGCTAGAAGTTACTGAACTTACTCAGGCTTTATGTCTGACTCTGTTTTTCTTTCGTCTTCTTTTCTTCCGTTCCCCCCTCCCAGGTAGTAAAGGAGGGAATAGTTTAGCTCAGGTTAAGTCGGACTGTCACTCTTTCCCAGCTTGAAGATTTGTCGAAGCTTTGCTTGGATTCTCTTTTCAGATGCTATGGCTGGCTCTTGCTAAAATTGGGGAATATAAATATTGTTTTATGCTTCTTTATTTTGTAAGACAGATGATACTCTGATA
Source organism: Allium sativum (assembly GCA_030737875.1). Classification (NCBI taxonomy): domain Eukaryota; kingdom Viridiplantae; phylum Streptophyta; class Magnoliopsida; order Asparagales; family Amaryllidaceae; genus Allium; species Allium sativum. Next base: position 457,415,480 of record CM060920.1, read on the forward strand.
TTGTAAAGAAATAGTTGTACAAACTATTTTATCAGTAAAGCAAAGTTTTATTTTCCGCTGTTTAATTTCTGTCTGACTTATAATTTATCTGCATCTTTTACCCTAAATGCTCCACAGAACATAGTGCATTCCCATTGTGAGTGACACTAACGGACGTGGGGTGTTACAGATAGGTAAATAATGGTGATGTATAAGGAAAATTAATTAATATATGGAAGAGAAGGAAAAAATTAATTCGATAACAGTGTGCCTAACGGAAAAGATAATAAAATGAGGATACCTAATTTAAATATCAGGAATTAAGTAAAGCGAACATCACCATTGCGTTCGTCTCGAAATTCTGCTTGAAATAGAGTTCAAGTTTGCATAAATCGGACTCCGTATGAAGGAGTTATGGCCTTTAGAAGATTCAACAAAAATTCAAAATTGTTCGAAATTTGACCCAGGCAGCTGGGCGGGAAATTTCCCGCCAAAACCAGGCAGGTCGACCTGGGGGTCGACCTATCCCCATATCTGGGCGATTTCAGTTCCTGTGACGTGTTTTGATGTGATGTATGGGTCGAATGGCTTCTAGGTCAATCTAGGGGATCTAAAACACTCTCTAAACCTATAAATACATAGAAAGACCTAACCCTAATTCATAACAATTCCGTAAGACGCCTCCATGCTGCCAAACTTCAACCAAACATGGTCGTCGCCCCAAAACTCTAAATTTTATTGCAAGTTCTTCATCAACTTTGGAGTTTAATTAAATCAATTAGCAAAGTTCTTCATCAACAATTCATGTTCTTCACCAACAATCAAATAAGAAGATTAAATCAGCGTTCTACATCAATAGATCGTTTATTTTCCGTAGTCCGGTTAAGGTGAGTGGAATTATAATAAACTTGTTGTATAATAGTATCATTATCGTTCATCATTCCCAAGTTATAAATTCAATTCAAGATTCATGTTACAATAATTGTTCTTTTATTCTCCTTCCCCTTTTTATTTTTAGATGTAAGTTATCTCGAACCTAGACGAAATCTTATCATACATACGTATGGTTGGAATATGGAAATATTGTGCATAATCTATTTTATGCAGTCGAGAAATATAATCTGTAATTTGGGGTTTGTGGCATAATGATTATTATTGCAAATATTGGGCATAATCTATTTTATGCAGTCGAGGAATATAATTTGTAATTTGGGGTTTGTGGCATAACGATTATTATTGCAAATATTGGGCATAATCTATTTTATGCCATCGAGGAATATAATCTGTAATTTGGGGTTTGTGGCATAATGATTATTATTGCAAATATTCGGGTAATTGGCAAAGTATATATTGATATAATTCAAGGAAATAAGGGGAAAGAATCGTGAAATTAGCAATTTGGAGTAACTTACACGAGAGGTAAATAAAGTTTGAATAGGGGACTTGAGGAAAAATGATTTGGAGATAAAAATCCTAATTTGGTGAAGAAATAGGTAAACTAAAGCCTAATCGGAATTGGATAAGTTTGGGTTTAATCTGTCTCATGTAATTGTGAAATCTAATTTAAAAACCTAAAATTTGAGGCATGAGTGTTTTAACTAGATTTGGGTTTGACTAGTTAAAGAAATGGGAAGTTTAGAAATATAACATGAAAATTGACACTAGTGGCATAACAAGAACATGAATATATTTATGAATTCGTTAATAGGCTAAAGATGAAACATGGCTAACTCGAGGTTAGAATGTGTATGCGGTGTAATCCTGCCCGGAACCTCCCGGCACATCCAGCGACCGCAAACAATAGGTACTATTATGAGAAGTTAGTCATTACGTGCTTGAAACCCGAGGTTAGATTGAGTTGTGGTGTAATCCAGCCCGGTTCCAACCAGCACATCCAGTGACTGTAACAATAGGTCTAATGTGAGAGGTAGGGCATTAATAATTAATTAATGCTAATGACACATACCAGTATGGTAAGGTTAAGTCAACATGAAATACTAAACAACACTTAACCAATTTGACTCGATATATGGGTGGGTTAAGTCAACATGAACTGCTAGATAAAACTTAACCAATTTGACATGATATATAGGTAGGTTAAGTTAACACGAACTGATAGATAACACTTAACCAATTTGACATGATATATGGGTGGGTTAAGTCAACGTGAACCGCTGGATAACACTTAACCAATTTGACTCGATATATTGGTGGGTTAAGTCAACGTGAACTACTGGATAACACTTAACCAATTTGACATGACGCGTGGGTTGAATTGAATACGTGATTGGGGGTTAAGTCAACTTGGACACATTGGCAAACTTAACCAATATAACAGTACCAAAGCAAGGAATAGTGGGGAATGATAAGATTAAATAATAGACAAACTTATCCTAGGGATAAGAAATGAATATGACTTAAGATGTAATACAAGACTCGAAGGGTGGGACGACTTATACCATGAAATAAGTTAATCTAAGCTGGAAATGTGGGAGAACACCCGTATGCTATCATTTGATAAAGAGAACTTAAGTCATGCTTGAATTCATAGGTAAACCTTAGTTAAAAGGAACTAAGTAACAAACCTTAGTTAAAGAGAACTAAGTAACAGAAACTAAGTATCAAACCTTGGTTAAGAGAACCAAGTAATAAACCTTAGTTAAGAGAACTAAGTAAATAACGAGAAAGAGAACTAAGTAGTAAACCTTAGCTAAGAGGACTAAGTTGTAAACCTTAATTAAGAAAACGAGCGATTAAAAGAACTAAGTAGTAAACCTTAGTTAAGAGGACTAAGTAGTAAACCTTAGTTAAGAGAACTAAGTAGTAAACCTTAGTCAAGAAAGTCAAGTAGAACACGAGAAGGAGAAAACGCCCGTCTGACCAATAAGAAGGCTCCAACGGTCTGGGTTACGAAGCGCGGCTTCGAGGGGACGTGAGGGTACTCTTGGTATCTCTCTATGAGGTTGCAGATGATCCTCCTCACAGAGGTTAAGGTGTGCGTTAGAAGAACCAAGAGTATGCCTGGGTTGCAATATAAGGCAACCTAAAGACTAGGATGGACCAGCGTGAGGCGACAATATCTAGATTAGCCCTGTGATAGCACTTCGTCGTCTTCCTACATCTTGAGTCAATCGAGCACGTGAAGCGGAAAGGCGGAGAACTCCAACAGACCATATACTTGCTATCTCGTTATGGGTGAGGTTTGGCCAATAGGTTTGTGGGGCATAGGGGGCCTGCGTATAGTTCTCATTCTTGATTTCCTTGGGTGCCTTTCATTAGCTGAGCGAGGGGTCAAGTGGGACCATAGCCACACACAGATAAAAACAGACCTTAGCATCTACGTCGGCAGATAACTTAAAGCTCCCGACTGAGTTCCGTGTTTCTTGATTATCCCTGCCACGGGACTCGGGCCACACATATAGAGGACATATGCAACTAGACATCGATAACGATTCACGACACGTACATGGGGAAAGTCTAGGAACATATATCGCTCTAGGTAGTGTGTCCTGGACTAGGGGGCATCGTTCGATAGGTAGCATAATCCCTAGTTGGACCTAGGTCACGTAAACCCTGAATCCTAGAAGCGTTCAATAGGTATCATAAACTCCAGTGGCCCTAGGTAGCGTAAACCCTGGTTGAATCTAGGAAACGCTCGATAGTAAACCTTAGATTAGATCTAGATGATACACGGAATCTAGCAAGATCGAGAGTAGAAGTCTAAACGATTTCGAGAATGGTGGCACTACACTAAAGTAGTAAAGATTTACATGATGACGCCCGTACGACATACGGCAAGGGACTATATTTATACATGGAAAGGATTAGATGAGTTGGGGGTATCTACATATACGTTGTATTAGGTTAACCTACTAGTGGGACATGAGTATAACACAGAGAGCTAATATCATGAACAAACTAATAAGCAAGAAAAATATAACTGAATGGTATATGTAGGATTATACAGAAGTTTATTCTAAGTCCAGTCACACAGAACTTATGTTCTAACCCCCTTCTCATTACATACTTCCAGGTTAGGTTCATGACAGAGATGGTATAGCTTTGGATACTGGTTTAGCAATATTGTTAATAAGGTAAAGCAATATTTGAATATTATACTTTATTTCCTTCCGCTGTGAGATGCTTCATGAGTTCTGACATGTTTCTTTATCTTTGTCTTTTTCCGTAGGATACCAGAGCACCCAACTCGGGTTTCGATAGATTGGATTTTTGGGAAAAAAAATATGTCTGTCGGAATCTGGGTTGTTACAAGAACTTAACCCCGGCCCCCTATGCCCTTCAAACCTATTGGCCAACCTCACCCACAACTAGATAGCAAAATAGACGGTCTTTTGGATTTCTCCGCCTTTCTGCTTTACGTACTGACTGAAGATAGTAGGTAGACGACGAGTTTCTTTCACATGGCACTAACTGGTCTCGCCAAATCACGCTAGTCAATCTTAGTCTTTTGATTACCCCTTATTATTGCAATCAAGGCACACTCATTGGTTCACCCACGCAGACATAACCTCTGTGAGCACAGGCGGATCATCCGCCACTCAAAGAGGAATACCAAGAGTACCCTACGTCCCCGGAAGCCGTGTGCTTCTTAACCCAGTCTGTTGGAGTCTACAAAAATATTTAGATGGATATGCGCTCCTCTTTGTGTCTTTTGACATCCCGATGATCTACCCCTTAGGGTTATTCATCCTCTAACATATGGAATGCTCCAAGCGCCTCAGTTTTATATGTCATTTGACCCTACGTCTAACCATTAATTACGCGCTTGCGCCACCTCAGGAGTTTTCTCAATTAACTTGGTTATTCTCGTTCACATTGACTTCCTTTTCAAGTTTACCAAGTTACCCTTGCTTATTAATTCAATTTATAACTTAACCCATTTAAGTTTATTAATAAGCTTACAACACGTTATTCTCTAGATTGTGGCCCAAGGTCTGTGATCCACAATCCCTTTTATATTTTTGTTTGATTTCAATAACATGTTTTACTTAATATGTAATTAAGTATATCCAATTCACATGTTTCCAATTAACATGTCACTTACCATTTATGATTAAATATAACTTATTTCATTTCATAAGTTTTCCTCATCCTCTCTCATTCTATCATAATTCCGCTTTACGTCGTCAATATGACTTATCGTTGTTTACTTATTAACTTAGTTCTATTAACTAAGGCCCATTAATAAATTTCTCTACCCATTTATTATAACCTATGTTATAATTTCCCCTTGTCCCTAGGACAAGTCTAAATTTGTTATTCTCACCAACGGGTTTCAGACTCCTAGACTACTTAATTTATATTTAAGTACAATATATTTTTCCCCTTTTCTTAACTGGTTTTAGGTTTTCCCCTTTTCTGATTACTTAGTTTACAATTAAGTGTCACTTAATTTAGTTCACCAGTTACCCCATTCCCTTACTAGTTTATTATAACCTAAGTTATGATATTCACTTATCTCTAGGACAAGTCTACCTATTATATAACATTTTCATTAATGTTATTTATTTATAATAGGTTATTATCATTCCCCTTTTAAACCATTTACTGTTGTAAACCATTATTCTTCATTCTCTGTAATACATGTTGCTTATTATATTAAGGAAAACACTTCATGCACCTTATCAGTTTGATATAAGGAATCAATGATTTGTTTTCATAATGTTTTCCCATCTAAATCCGTGGTACCAAGTAATTTCTTTACTTTTCTATATTTATTGTGGCTTACTTGCAACAATGTTTTCAGAAATAAGTCATTTAGGGAAATACATCACTTTTCCCTCTTATCACACTAACTTAGTTCATTACAATCCTTCCTTTCTTATTTTCTGAGTTAGACATTTAATTACCATCCTTTCCATTTATTCATATCTTGTTATATATATATATAAAAAAGCTCTAGACCTCTCGCATTAAGCCTACACTTGTGGATGCTGGATTTGCCGGGCAGTTCCGGGCAGTGTCTTAGCACATGTTGTTAATTCTTGCACTTAGGCCTCTCACATTAGGTTCAAAATTAGTGGCTGTTGGATATGCCGGTCGGGTCCGTGCAGACTTCCGCCACTAATGCAACTTAACCTCGTGCCATAAGTGTATTTACAATTTCTAATTATAATCCTAGGCATATTGATTTTCATTCAATCACTTATGTTCATATCAAATTGCGCTTCCAAATTAAAATCTCAAAACATAATATATGTTATGTTCATTACATGAAAATTTTAGACATATTATCCTTTTTACTGTAATATAGTTTACAGTAATCTAATTTACATGTCATCCAATTTTTGCCTATATTTTGTCGTTTGTCATTTTCAACATATGTTTAATTCTACTAGGACATGTAAACATTCAATCAGTTAATTATTTTAACATGTCGTTCAATCAATAATATGTCCCAAGTAAAGCATGTAATTACAATCACTGAATTGGCTATTCATATCCTAACATGTTTATTTTCTCCAACATGTAAACATTCAATAACTTAGCTAATTCAACATAGGAATTTCCTGACATATTCATATCAACATTTCAATTCATTGTAACAGCAATTTACAAATAAACTGGCCTTTTCACAATTTATTAAAAAGGGGAATGCTAAACGATAGTCATAACCTTATCTAAAGGCTCTAGTTTAAACCCACTCACCTTTAAGCTTTCCCCAAATTTTAGATCTGATCCATTCTATCATCCATGGTTTTCCTTTTCCCTTTAATTTGATTCATGACCTAACGACCATGGATTTATTATTTCATGAAAAGAGAAGGGAAAGAGAAAAAAATTAAATAGACTGGTTCTTGGAGGTTTACCTTGCTTTCATGATTCAATAATCTTTTTTATTGACATTGATTCCCTCTTCCAAATCTGAATTCATAATCCTCCTAGGCTAACATTTTAATTTCAGAATAGATTTGGGAAGAGAGAGAGAGAGACGGAGCCATGGCAGAGCTCCAGCGTAGCTGCTGAATTATGATGTTTAGGGTTAGGTCTAGGGTCTTATTTATAGGTGCTCAAGACCTTATTGTACACGCAGCACTGAGTTAGCATTGAACCAAGTTAAGAAAATAGTCCAGGTTTGCAGATGAATCTAGCCAAATCTTATCGTACACGCCGTGCTCAGTCAGCATTGGGTCCCGCAAGCTGTTTTGGCATAGAAATTTGAATTTCGAATGTTTGAATTGTTTTGGCGTAGAAATTTGACTTTTGAACTTTTGAATTTCTGGAATTTATTTAACTGTTTTATTCACATGAAATATTCTTATATGTATACAATTCCTCTATCGACCATTTTATGCGTATATATATAAGCACAATTTTCGTTTTATTTTTAAAATTCAAACGATGTTGCACTGTTATTTGATTCTTGCCCTATTTCGTTGACTGTAGCCTTATCTTGAATTTTATCTTTTGTATACATATATTTCTGCATATATATATATATATATTCTCATATATATAAATTTATTTTCATTATTTCCTTATATGTACGTTCTTATCCTTTCAAATTTTGAATTTGTATACGTATATATATTTGCATGTTCAGCTGGCCTTCTTTAAAACAAAGATAAAAATTATGCCGCCGCCGGAGTTTGAACCCCGACCTCCATGTTACAAATTTAATGCCTTGACCAACTGAGCTATGAAGTCTTTTATTAATAAGTCTTAGAACAATGATAATTATTGTTCTCTCCTTACTTCTCTTTTTCATGTTAGTTACAACATTTAAATTAAATCATTGCATGAATCTTTTTCTTTTATTTTACTTTTAATGTTAATGCATTATGTTTGCAAAACAGTGCATGCAACATATTTACATTGCATGCAACCAATCCTTTCTTTCTTTCAATGCACGCATTATTATTATTTTCCAGTGCATGTATTTATTACATGCAATCCTTATTTTATTCTTTATTTTATATTTTAATTTGTTTGTATATATATTTCTCTTGTGCGTATACAAACTTCTAGGCTTAATAACTTCTTCATATGATGTACGTTTTACGTAAACCAGGTGTCTATCTTGACCAGAATTCTGAGACGGACGCAATGATGCAGTCCTTTTTACTTAATTCTCATTATTTAATTAAGTTATTCTTATTTTATTATCTTAAAAATAACGGGTGTTACATTTACCGCTAATCTTTTCCCAAAAATAATATGCCCTAAAAATCTGACTTCTTTCTTCTAAACGTGGCGTTTCGATAATTTGACTCTAAGTTGGATCTCCCTTAGAAGCCCTAGGATTCTTCCCAAGTGATCCTCATATTCATTATGGTTCTTGGAAAAGATAAGAATATCATCTACAAATACTACTAAATTCTTATTGAGTATGCCCATAAATACTTTTTCACGAGATCTACAAAGAAAATGAGGGTATCCGTCAACCCAAAAGGCGTAACCTCTTATTCAAAAAGTCCGTCTGGCATCCAAACTCCGTTTTGGTCTTACTCTCTTCAAAAATCCTTAATTGGTGAAATCTGGTAACTAAATCTAACAGGGAAATATCTGGGCTCATCCCAAATGGTCAAACAAAGCATCAATCCTTGGTACAGGGTATCTATTCTTCTTAGTCAACTTGTTAAGTTCCCTATAATCCATACAAGCTTAAAGATCCATCAGACTTTATGTCAAACGCTGCTGGTACATCCCATTTAGAGGTACTCCTACGAATAAACCCTTTCTGCACTAATTCTAAAATTTTCTTATCAAGCGCTCTCCTTTCCTTAGGAGCCATGTTCCTTAAAGACAATGTTATAGGTCTCACATCCTTCTCGAGGTCTATCTTAAATGATGTTTCTCGGTGAAGTAGGAGCCCTGCTACCTCCTCAAAACATCGGGAAACTCACATACAATAGGTACCAAATATGGTCCTTCTAAATTATAAGATAAAGAAAACAAGGTTGAATCCCAATTTCTTATCCTACAAGGGATTACTAAGCTACGGCCTCCATGACTTCTTAAACAAACTACTCTTCTACTGCAGTTAAGGATGGCCTCATAAAACGATAGGTAGTCCATTCCCAAAATAAGAACATACTCCTCAAACTCAAGTACATACGCATCACAAAAGAACTCGACATCACCAATGTCCAATACTGGGTCTTTACACATAAAAAAAAGTTGCATAGTCCCTCTGATAGGGTTAGACACCTCTATCAGATGGCTAACAAGAATAAAAGAAGTTTCAAAGAATCATCAATCTTCCTATCGATGAAGGAGTGGATGGCTCTCAAATCAAATAAGGTACATAAAGAAATTTCTAAGACATAAATTATACCTTCCAATGCAGGCTGTCCTTGATCTCTAGGGGGATGACTACGAACTGATGCTGCCTTCAAGGCATAGTTTTGACAACTCTGCACAACCACTGGTTTAGGGAAGTTTCTTGCCAAGTGCACATCTTCATGACAATTAAAGCATTTTCCCTTGAATTCTGGCTTTGCTTGGTTCACTTTACAGTCCATCGCTCCATTCTCTTTCTTGTGGCATGTAGAACATGTCTTGGCTTCCTTCTTGAATTTGCCTCCCTTCTTCTTAAGCCATAAATTTTTCTTCTTGTTCTTTCCAAAGTTATAGATACCTTCTATCTTACCAGTCTTGACTTCCTTAATATTATCAATTGAATATAAAGTAGTCGCCTCAACCAGGGCTTCATACGTAGCTTTAAATGTCACTTAGGCCAAAAGCATATCTCTCAACTGAGAATTCAATCCTTTAACGAACCTAAAGGCTTTATCCATTAGGGTATCTACTAACCCCTTGGACTTAGATAATTCTGTAAACTATGCCACGTACTCTTATAGATGCAACTCCCCTTGTTTCAATTGGAAAAACTTCTCTAGTTGCAAACTCTTCTCAGCATTAGTTAAGAACTTGGCCTCAAAGCTAGTTCTAAACTCTGCCCAAGTAAATACTCTTCCTATATTCTCCTATGAAATCAGGTTCTATCATTCAAGGGACTCTCTCTTCAAATGTCAAGCTGCTGTCCTATGCTTAAGTTGATAATTTCATCGGGTAGTTTCAAATATCCTTTCACACTAGGAGAGCCAGGCTTTAACTTCAAAGAAGTTCCTAGTTCACGAAAACGACTTGCCTTCTAAACTCAAGAAATCTTTTCAAGGATGAGGAAAGTTAAGGGACGATTTAGCAGGCTGAGCTGCTTCTTCCACTAGGGCAGGATTAGCAGCAGGAACCTATTCCACAGTTCTAAGATACTATTAGAACCATTTAGGAAAGTAACGAGGCATTGTTGGGGCTCCCTTGCTCGGGAAAGTTGTTGACCATTTCTACTATCTGAAAAAGGAAAAACCCTTCAGTGTAATTCCTACGAAGTATCAAGGCCCAAAAGAAAGAAAGTTAAGGTTGCCTATTATAACTGCCTATGTTTTTGGGGTATAGTACTTACATATATAAAATAACTATATATACACACACACTATTGGAAACCTTTTCAAATAACAAATACATCTCTGATACATATATGTTCCTTTAATCGGGTAACCTTTGCTCTGATACTAAATGTAACATCCCAATAGGAATGGGCCTAAATTATGATCCAGAAAAGCCCCATCAGAACATAGAGCCACTCTAAATGAATCGTTGGTTCCTATATGGAATTACTAAATAGATATACAGAGTAGTCTAAATGAAGAATGTAAACCTCACACAGCGGAAGGGATAAAATATAATAGCATAAAATAGATAAAATATAATAGCATAATATAGATATACCGTTATTAAAAAATCACAAATTCTGATACAATAAGTCTCATAGATGATAAAAGATACATTATTCATTATCCCAATTGCATAACAAAAACAATAATAAAGCTACAGCAATAATAACTAAATCTTCGAGAGACACCTCCAAGTAATTGTTCCTTGTCCTTAATCAATAGTCTCACCTACTGACCTGTTTAATGTCAAGAGGAGGGAGGTCAGATTAAAAAATTGTGGTGAATGGAATATATATAAGATTAGGAATAACTATTTTCTATATTTGGCAGTACAAACTCTTCACGTTATTTCTACGCAACAAACATACACACAATCAAATATATGAAGCGAACACCCTAACAGTCCATTAAGGTCTATATGTAAATCTAAGGACGAATGTGCTCATAGTCACTTAATTACCCCCATAAGGTAACTTTAAGGGCGGAAATTATTATGGTAACTTAATTTCCCACGAGGGAGGCTATTCCTAGTCACTTTTTATCAAAGGCGGACATCCTTATAGTCAATTAATACCTTATGGCGGACCCCAGCCACTTAAGACCTCGTCTATAGCATCAAAGTCAATAAATAATTTCTCTTGTAGGTCGAGAAATAGTAACGACCACTTACTACAAGGTTTTTGTTAGGAACTCAACTTCATTCTAAGAAAACCCTCTTGGCAGACCTTCTTGTAACTATCTAGCTATCCCTACAGGTGAACTCCTAGCCACTTGATATTCCCCTTAAGCGGTGGTTCATTTAGGCTATATATATATATACTTCGTCCCTATGTCAGCCCTCACTAGATATGAGCATGGTGCGGTTTTGACTTAAAACCGCACCTGCAACCACTAGCATGCAGTTTCCAAAAATAGGAACCGAAATCAAATTAAAAACCATTAATGTGGTTCGGTTTTAAAAGTGCGGGTTTCTGTTTTTAAAAGTATGGTTTCAGTTTCAAAACGGATTAACAAAAAAGACATCATTCCCTAACCAAAGTCATAGGCACAAAACATTCATATACAATACAGATAAAAGAACACTAGGTTAAATATCACTCAACTGTATAACAATAAGTCTATAACCTGCTGGTCCTACTCATACAAAACAACACTACTGCTTATACATATAGGACATACATGCTTAACTATGATGGTGATGTATAAAACAATGGAGATTGATGCAAGAAACTATCATTTGGATTGGGATGCTCACTTAGATGGTGATGCACATGAAATGTTTAGAGTGAGGTAGAGGCTTTTTTATTTGTCAAGTGTATGATATTAAATGCATAAAATTCATCTTCAAATCATTTCAGTATGGCTATCAACAAGCTTATTACCATTAGGACTACTATAACATGCATTGTGTATTGTTATGACCTCTTTTGCACTCATTTTTTTATTAAGGAAAATTTATGGAAAAATTTCATGTTCACTTAGGACTACTGCACGCACTTCTCTTCCAAAAGTAGCGGTTTACAAAAAATTTGTAGGAGGAAATGGATTACTAAGAGGGAGATATGTAAAAAAGAAAAAGAAAAAAACTGTTCTTTTATAAGTAAATAAACAAAGGGTGTAAAACGGATTGTAGCATTTGATCTTTACATGCAAACGAAAACTCTTTGACCGTGATGACCTAACCTAATACCATCTCCCTATAAATGATATCAAGGAAAAGGATGTAATCCAAATAATAATTCTGATGGACCAAAAGAAATATGTAGAACTTGCTCTAAATACTTCTCAGCAGTAGAATACTGCCTCTTTTTATCCTGTATAACTAATGCAGTAAGAGCTTTGTCTAGTGGTAGGTCTTGTTAGCTTCTTAAGGTATCCAATATTGGTTTTGTTTTCTTTTCCAGATCCTTTCTATGATAAGACATTTCCATCAACAATTCATGATTAATCTTGGGAGTGTAACCAACTTGAGTTAATGTATCGGAGCAGTTTTGGTTTGCAGTTTGAAAAAAGATAAAAACCAAACCCGGACCACACTAAGGTGCAGTTTTATCAGTTTCGTGGTTTTATTTCGGTGCGGTTTTTATCGGTTTTATGCGGTTTTGGTTTGTAATCGGTTTTCCTGCTTATCCCTAACCCTCACTAGCTCCTAGATAAGAAGCGAACATTACTTGGAGGACTACCATACTCATGTTATCCTCTATTAAGACCATTTAATACTTATAGGAAGAAAGGCGGACCCAATGACCATTTAAGACCTTTGTAAGAGTTAGCCCCACGACTTGGGTCCTAAATCGAGGAGTGAACCTTAGGAATGGACCTAGTTTTAACTACTTAATACCCAAATCAAGTGTAATAACCCGAGTTTTCGGTAATTACGTGCTATAATTAATGATAATAATAAAAAAATGGTTGATAATTAAGATGAAATATATCATCAACTTGGCTATTTGACATCATTATTCGTGTTAATAATCAGTTGGTGCTTTGAGGATTGGTTGTGGAGCTTACTCGCGTTTAAGTGATTATATTTGAGGCTTAGGTAAATTAAATGTGAATTTTATGACAAATTGTGAAAGATTGGTTTTGGGGTGATAATTTGAGAACTAAAAGTATTAACAAATGTTGATATATGTCGTAATATAGAATTAAAAGGTTAAAGTATTTTCTTATGGGAAATTAATAGTGTCAAACCCATAAGGAAGTATATTTTTGCATTGATAATGTGACTTTTGAGATTAGAAACTCAAATATTGAATACTTGGGTTAATAATGAAGTTTCAATAAGAATGTGAAGTAATAAACATACACAAACATGTAGAACTTGCTTTAAATTACAACGTGGTTAAATTTTTTGTTGTTGTGTAAATTTTGTCAAAATATCTATATTTCGTAAATTTTGATGCAAGTTTAAAATATTGATGTAAAGAAAAAGAAAATGATTAATCATTTTTAGTGATTAATTTGAGGCTTGCGTGTTTTTTAAAAGTTGAGAAAGTATGCGTTGAAAACTTTGGTGATTAAAAGAAATATAGTTTAGCAAAATTATGTCTAAATTTGTATGATAAGAAATTTTGAGAATTTTAATAAGCATAAGATATTTAATTTGAATAATTAATAGAAATTGTTCCAAAAATATTAATAAAATATATAGAAAATGTAGTTTTGGTTAATTTTGGTGAATTATGCAGGATTATAGCGTTATTGGTATATTCAAATTTAAAGTTTTATGAAATTTACACAAATTGTGTTAAAAAGAATGTGTTTTGTATAAAAGTGTGGAAATTTGTTGTAAACATGATTTTAAGTGTTAAAAGTTCAAAATAATGTAAAAATCGTGTTTATTACTTTTCTTTAATGTTAATTTAGTCTCGACATACTTATAGTGGGAAGAAAAGTGTTAAAAACATGTTAAATTGTGTCATTTTTAGCTTAAGTATGTGTCGTTAAGGGCTAAATTGCATTGTTATGGCCTAACTACTTGAAATTGGACTTAAGAGGATTAATTGGGCCTAAATACCATAGTTAAGAAAAAGATTTCTCCAGAAATCTTTAGTACGTTGTTTCTACCTGTTTCTCCAGAGGGGAACGTAATTCCTCCTTCTTCCTCCTTCTTCTTCATTGAGAAAAATTGGGACAACTTCATTGTAACTTCAATTCTTGGCTTCTATCTTTTTCTAATTGTTAATTTGGGGTTTCTAATTTTATTAGCAACAGGTAATCATCTTAAAATTATGATTTAATTCATCAATTTCATATTTTGTTTGAGAAATTCACTGTATATTCTTGCATGTTGTTGTAGCTGAGAAATTAGGGAAGAAAGCTCGGATCTCTTAGCAATTTGGTCTCCAAAAGCTTCTAAACTTCCTTCAACTTGCTGCAAATCTTAGGTGAGGGTTCCCTCACATAAATTCTAACTTGTTACAGTTGTTTATTATTGTGATTTGTTATGAAATCTTAAGTTTGATGAATTTGTTATATGTGTTTTGCTGTTTTTTGTTAAGCTGAAACTGTTTCAATCATAACTCTCTCGTTATTGATTGGAATCCTTATTATTATATGGTTTCGAAATGCTCAGACTGTGAGCTACAAGTTTAAAATGTTCAGTTTGCAAAATTTTATGATTAACATTGTCAAAATCGTGGTTTTGTATTGCTGTTTCGAGATATAAATTGACAGTCACGTTTTTTTGTTAAGCTGAAACCGTTTCGATCATAACTCTCTCGTTATTGATCGGAATCCTTATTATTATATGGTTTTGGAATTCTCAGACTGTGAGCTACAAGTTTAAATTGTTCAGTTTGCAAAATTTTATGATGAACATTGTGAAAATCGTGGTTTTGTATTGCTGTTCCGAGATAAAAATCTACAACCACGTTTTTTGTTAAGTTGAATCCGTTTCGATCATAACTCTCTTGTTATTGATCGGAATCCTTATTATTATATGGTTTTGGAATATTCAGACTGTGAGCTACAAGTTTTAGTTGTTCAATTTACAATATTTTATGATTAACATGTTTAAAATTGTGGTTTTGTATTGCTGTCCCGGGAGAAAATCGACAGCCATCTTTTGTGACTCCGTGACACATGCACCATTTTTTTAAATTGTTTTTGAAAAATTTCAAGTATGAAATTATTGTTTCAAAACAAATTATTGCCTTGATAAAGTTTTAAAAATACATTAGAAATCTTATTTTAACAAGTATTCCCAAACTTTACTGGTTTAAAGATATTTCTATGAAATTTTATTTTGTTCAAACTACTCTCCTAAGTGTGTTTTAATATAAGAACCTCACGTACTTGCACCCTTCGAGAAGACGTGTTGGTGAGTGAATGATATTGTAAACACTACGGTATGGGACGTGATGGTATACGATATATATTCATCCCAGATTCGTCCGATTGAAGGAATGAATCTCAGTGCTTCTTAGTGTTTATGTGATTTCAGTTTTTTTTTGTGTTTTAAAATCTCAGTGTTTCTCAGTTTCCAGTGCTTTCTGTGATTTGATGAATCTTAGTTATTCTCTGTGTTTCAGTGATATTCTGTGGTCCTCTGGGATATTCAGGTGTTTCTTGTGAATTTTTGTGTTTTCCTGAGTGGAGCGGACTTGCAGTGTGTAAACCGTTAAGTGAAAACGTATGGTATGGGACATTCGATTATCACTTTTTGGGTTACTATCTGAGGGTCTGTGACACATTCCTGTGTGACCACCAGTACTAGACCTTCAGGTCAATCCTATGCGAACTCTGTGTGGACCTTTGGGTCAATCCTGTGTGAACTCTATGTGGAACTTCTGGTCAATCCTGTGTGTCTCTGTGGACCTTCGGGTCATTCGGGTACCCAATCTGTGTGATATAGTACTAGCTATGGCTTCATGCCATCCTGTGTGATAGCACGTGTAGGCATAACATCAGCTAGCCATTTTATGATGGATCCATCGTCTGTGGTTTTGTGTTTTGTATCTATTAAGATTTTATTTTTGATATTTAAATTCTTTTCAAAGTTTTGTGATTTCTGGACTCCGTGATTTAGTGAATTTGGGGTTCTGTGGTTCTATGTCTTTATCTTGTGAACTTCAAAAGTTATTCCTATGAATACTTTATATCAGTTTAACTTTCTAGTGTATTGTTCCATCTTATTCCTTTGTGTCCTAAAGGAATATCCACCTTAGTGATTTAATTACTTATTGTTCTTATATAACTTATACTGTTGCAAGTTAGACTGAACCGTATGTGTATTCCTCAGGTCAGACCGAGGTGTTTCATGTTTAGTTCTCGTGCTTGGAGTTTGGGTATATCACTATTGGACTATCTCTCTTGTTGCTATTCCTTGTTATGTATCCGAGTTTTGAGTGCATTCTTCAATGTGTATCTTATTATATAAGTAACGGTTTATGTATAACCATTTGTTTGTAGCACATGTATTTGTTGTATTCTATTTTTGTAATAATATGTAAACTGTTCTGTGAGTTGTAATTGTGTATGTAAATGTACGATGTTCTGAGAAGATCCTATAGCCGTCGTAGAGTTGTATTATACAAGTATTAAGTATGTCGAGTCACATAGAAAAAAAAAACAGAGAGTACATCGCCGACATATTTAAGACTTGTTAATGCAAATCTACGAATGGTCGCTCCTATCAAGCCCTATTCTCCGCTCTAATAGACGGCATTACTTGTTAATGCTCTTTATTAGGGTTCCCTCCCCGTATCTTTTATAAAAGTATCAGAGCAAGGTTCAGAACAAAGTACTTTAGACACAAGACAAAAACCAGAATAGTACATGTGTTACAACGTAGAAGGATAACAATCGTGTCTACATTTTCATTTCATTTGTTATCCTAATCTTGAGAATCTTATCTTCAAGTCGTGAGGAATCTTGTGGTTGAGCAATACATCTAGGAAAAAGAAGTTTATTCCATAGTATTCCATTGTTTGTTTCACCTTTCGCAGTGAGATTTGATAAAAGAATCATTCTATCCTCGTAATCTTTCAAAATTCGAACCTTTGGGTGAAGTTTTAGGAAATCTTCCCACCGTATCTTTTATATTTGAGTTGATTTTTAGGTTTAGTAAGGGGATTTGATGATAACTGAGACTTGATTATTTTTTAAAAGAGGTCTTCACTCAAAGCAAAAAGATGTTAAAGTTGAGATAAATTAAATCAGAATTCGAAAATAAAGTAAAATGGGAGTTGCGCAGTGGAAGCGGACAAGTCATTTCGGCTATGCTAAAAAAAAAAAAATCCATGTCGTTGTCCTTGTTATCTGTAATGTTGGAAAAAAGAGGGTGGTTATGTGAGTACGCACCCCTTATAGATGACGTGGTGTGTGTATGCCATGGGTAAGTGTGGGACTTTCCCATGCGGATCTCCTATCTAACGGACTGTTTGTCTTTCCACAAATTGATTCTTATTTCATGAGTATGTTGTGGAATCTGAAGATTTTATTGGATATCTTATTCGGATTAATTGAAGTATTTTATACTTTAAGACTCTGAATAAGGGTTTAAATCACCATTACATTCTCGTTGAATTTTGTGAGCCATGGTAAAATCCTTAGCCTTAATCCTTTGGACTGTTTATGATTTCTTCCTGTATGTATTGGCTCGTGTCATGAATCCAAGCATTCGATCTATGTTATCAAGTTGGTATCTCTTGCATTATTTATTGTTGAGTTAATATACTATAAAAATTTAGTTGAATACCAACCAGAGATAGTCCTAATTAATCAAAGTGCATGTGCAGCGGAAACAAGTTGATTTTTGTGACTGAGCAAAGTAATCAATACACCTTGTGAATTATTGTGAAATACTTTCTTTTATAACTAAGATATTAAAGGCAAGATAATAAATTGGATTCATTTGAAATTAAATAGTATTAAGTATTTTATGGTGATTGTTGATTTTGTCGATGTGTCTAGACGTAGTTTAAGAACTCGAGACAAGGGATGCCTTGGGTCGATAGGGGTTTCCAAAACAAAGACATTGTTGACATAAAAATAATTTATGTAAATTTTAAAAATTATATGAGTGTCTTTTATAATTTTTCTAACTAAGTGACATTAGGATTGTAAAGGGTTATGCAGTATTTGATGTTGAGTTAGATTTTGAGGTATGGATTTGTAGTAATACTAAGTGGTTTCATTTTTAAAGTGAAATTGGTGAAAATTGAATTACAAAGTAATTTGAATCGTAAATTTTTGAGTTATATATACATAGCTATAAATTTATTATTTAGAATGGACATGATGTAACTTTAAAAATAATCATTCTTTATCTTGATTCTCTTCTATATGCATTGAGGTTGTGAAAGACCCTAATTAAATAAAATCTCTAATTTTAAAAGTTAGCCAACAGATGATGAATTTTTGGAATACTTGTGTTTTCTTTTGATAAGAATAATGATTTTGTCATCTGTTATAAATGTGGAACAGTGAATTGCTGACAATTTAAACTAAAATGTGTATTTTTAGTACGAAATTTTTTAGGTGTCATCAAAAGACAATTGTGAAATTTAATCCGGAATATTCGAAAATAAGAGTGAATTAAAGATAATAGTATTCGAAAGCTCCCTTGTGTTCTGTTGTTTTTTTAGTCTTAATGCTTTGGGACTATGCCGTGATCATGTATTCTTATCCGATCGGGTAATTTGGAGCTGTAACATTAAGTTATGAAATTTCAGTGTTGGTGATTCTTGATGCCTTCGAGAAAGGATCGAGTGGCTACCTTTGGATTTTGTTATCCTTTTATATCATTTCCAACTGGACTCCATTTCTTGTACCATCTGGATTGAGAACTCATAAGATTTTTGTAACACCCCGTGATTCTGTAACGCTAAGATTCACGAATCAAGGCAGAATAAAATTTTAAAATCAAAATCAAGGGAAACGGGCTACGCCATTGCGTTCGTCTCGGAATTCTGCATGAAAACGAGTCCGAGTTTGCGTAAATCGGAGTCCGTATGAGGAAGATATGGCCTCGGGAAGTTTCAGCGAAGTTCAAATTTCAAAACAGTTCAGAAAAGTGAATTCAAATTCAAAAATCGGACCCAGATTGGGCTGGGCGGGAGTTTTCCCTCCCAAGGCACCCAGGTCGACTGGGTAGTCGACCTGGGGGTCGACCCCCTCCGCTTTTTCCAGCTTTCTGAACTTGGTCCGTTCTTCTGTATATAGACGCCATTCTGACCAGATTCGTTGACTTGTACACTATATAAACAGCCCTAGTCTCCTTCTCTATACACAAATTCTTTTCTATCCCTATGCTGCCTCTGAGAAAATGTATAAATAAATAAAAATAAGAAAATAATACGAAAGTCCAAGACAAGGTTATGCTGCTCAAGTTGTCCAGAAGAGATTCGAATCAAGATTAAAGCATCAAGATAAAAATCAAAGGCTAGCTCAAACGGTTTCAAGCAACGTCGCACGAATCATAGCAACGCCATCTTTCTATTCTAATCTAATCTCTGTAAGTCAGTTATTTTTAGATTTGAACATTTTTCTCTGTTCGTGACATGAAATTAAAGGAATAAAAGAATATGTCAAATCTCTCTATTCGAATCTGTGCCTATATCTTTGGACCTAATTAAGAACTGTTATGATTTGATGACCAATTAGGCCTTGCCTATGACTATGAACATTGCCTATGACTATGAACATTGCCTATGACTATAAACACTGCCTATGACTATGAACATTGCCTATGACTGTGACTGTGACTATGAGAATTATTTCCTTGACTAAGCCTATGCCTTTGATTAGGAAACATAAACTATTGCCTATGACATAACAAGGACAACTATGATTAAACACCTATGATTCATGACTAGGAAAGTGTTGCTTAAGTTTTGTGACTATGAAATTGGGTCTAAACCTGTTTATCTATTCTGTCTATTCTTGGTTTTAGATCTTGGGAATTTACCTATTAAGTTAGGTCTACCCAGGCTCTCGAACCTACATCGTTATTCAACCCTTTTTATGCCATAAGATTTTCAGACCTATAGGCCTTCGACGTTTTAGATCAATTTCAGTGTAATTCGTTAGGTCTGTAATTAGTAAATTATCATTTTATGCCAGTTAGTATGCCTATCTTGTCCATAGCATCTTTGGTTCATTCCCTATTTTCTATGGATCTAGGTTTATCTATAATCTAGGTTGAATCACGATTATACGAACGGTGGGAATACGATTTGGGCAAAATATGAAATTTACTAAATACATAGTTATAAACTTGGAAATTGGCATAAATTAGGAACATGTATTATGGCATGTTCATAGAAATGCAAATTGGATAAATTTGACATAGGATGTGTAATTTGAATATAGTATTGACTTGTAAATCTAGCATTTTCATGAACTGTGAACTAGAATAGTAAGTCTAGTTTGACATGAACTGTAATTAGAATGTTAAAGCAGTATTGGGTTAGCTAATTTGGCATATTGGCATAAATTTGAAATTGGCCTTAATTGGGAGTACCTGTCAGGTTTAGCAAAATCGGGATTAGTGACATTTAATTTGGTATAGTTTACATACCAAAAAGGCATAAATATGATATAGAGGGGAAAATGGGCCATAAGAATAAATGTTGACAATTTACATCAAAAGAGGAATTAGGAAATAAGTAAACTAGGAATGATTTACTTATATAATTTGTCCTAAATGAGAAATGTAAATTTAGACAAATTAAAGGTTTATTAACGACATCTCTTTTAATGAAACACCAGAAAGTTCTAGGGTGACAGAGAGGATAGTGTCTAGGCTTGGGTTTGGAAAATATAAGTTTCCTGCTCTCCCTGGCTATCCCTAACTGATCCGACGGACGGGATGGTTACTTTCAAAACCTGATTTGAAAATTAATCAAAACCCTTTTGAACTTAGAAAACACGAATATGCCTAACCCGAGGTTAGACTGAGTTGCGATGTAAACCTGCCCGGAGCAAACCGTCACATCCAGTATTCGCAACAATATCTGTCTAATGTGAGTGGTCGCAGCTTTAATCTATTTAATTAAAGCTAGAACAAGAATGCTAGGGTTAAGTTAACTAAGACACTTAACCAATTCAACATGATAACAAGACTGGTGGGTGGGGTTAGGTTCATACAATTAAGCTAGAATGAAGGGCTAAGTCCATAGGGACACTTAACCAAACTCATGGTAACAAGACAAGATTTGTAGGGGTTAAGTAACTAAGAAAACACTTAGCCAAATTAACATGTTAACTAGACTAGATGGTGGGGGTTAAGTAAAGTTAATACACTTAGCCAAATTAACATGTTAACTAGACTAGAGGTTGGGGTTAAGTAAGATTTAATACACTTAGCCACTTTGATATGATAGCTGGGCTAGACTGTAGGGTTAAGTAAACTTGAACACTTAACCATCAGATTGGGATAAAGGAATAGGGTTAAGTCTAAAACATGAAGGGATAATACTTAACCATAACATGTTAGATAAAACATACGGGCAAGGTTAAGTTAAAAAGGAACACTGAACCAATACAGGGTGAATGGGTAGGGTTAAGTAATAAGAAATACTTAACCAATATAACTTGGTTTGTGGTGGGGTTAAGTCAACATGAATTACTGATAACACTTAACCAGTTTGACAGGATAAATGAAGAGGGTTAAGTTGGCTTGAATTGACTAATGACACTTAACCAATCCAAATTGACGGGAAAGGGAACTAAGTAGTAAACCTTAGCTAAGAAAACAACGATTCTGGAAACTAAGTGGTAAATCTTAGTAAGTAAAACTAAGTAGTAATTCTTAGTATAACACGGGAAGGAGCGAATGTCCGTCTGAGTAAAAAGAAGGCTCCAACGAATTGGGTTACGAAGCCCGAGGCTTCGAGGGGACGTGAGGGTACTCTTGGTATCCCTCTGTGAGGCTGCAGATGATCATCCTGGGCTCACAGAGGTTAAGGTCTGCGTAGAAGAACCAGGGGTATGCCTTGGTTGCAATACATGGAAACCTAAAGGCCAGGATGGACCAGCGTGATTCGGCGAGAAAACGGTAGCCCTGTGATAGCAACTCGTCGTCTACCATCCATCTTGAGTCAATCGAGATACGTGAAGCGGAAAGGCGGAGAACTCCAAAAGACCATATACTTGCTATCTAGTTATGGGTGAGGATGGCCATAGGATAGTGGGGCACCGGGGGCCTGCGTATAGTTCTCATTTTTCAAGGTGTGCCTTTCATTAGTTGAGGGAGGGGTCAAGTGGGACCATAGCCACTGGAACAAAAACAGACCTTAGCATCTGCATCGGCAGATATCTGAAAGCTCCCGACCGAGTTCTGTATTCCTTGATTTGCCCTGCCACAGGACTCGGGCCGCACATTACAGGACATGTGCATCTAGACAAGCGATAACGATTCGCGATACATGCGTGGGGAAGTCTAGGGACATATACCACTCTAGGTAGTGTGTCCTAGACTTGGGGGCATCGTTCGACAGGTAGCATAATCCCTAGTGGAACTAGGTGGCATAAACCCTGAATCCGAGAAGCGTTCAGCAGATAGCGTAAACTCTAGTTGAATCTAGAAAGCACTTGATAGAAAACCCTAGATTAGATCTAGGAAACGAATAATTAATGTATGCCTGAAGGCAATGGAAACTACAGGGACTGGGATCACGTTATCGTTACTAGTTGGGACACTAGTTAGGCGGTGCAGAGATATAGAAACCAGTATAACAAGGAAATAGCTAAGCGGCGAAAGTATTAGAGCATATGCAGTTTATCTTATCTTAGCATATCTGTGTTAATCCTGTCTAATCTTGCCAACCCTATCATCATGGTGTTATCTTGTATTCAGTCAATTCATGTCATTTTGTTTTCCCATGTTCAAATGCTAGAAGTTACTGAACTTACTCAGGCTTTATGTCTGACTCTGTTTTTCTTTCGTCTTCTTTTCTTCCGTCCCCCTCCCCCCCCCCAGGTAGTAAAGGAGGGAGTAGTATAGCTCAGGTTAAGTTGGATTGTCACTCTTTCCCAGCTTGAAGATTTGTCGAAGTTTTTCTTGGATTCTCTTTTCAGATGCTATGGCTGGCTCTTTCTACATTTGGGGAATATAAATGTTGTTTTATGCTTCTTTATTTTGTAAGACAGATGATACTCTGATATTGTAAAGAAATCATTGTACAAACTATTTTATTAATAAAGCAAAGTTTTATTTTCCGCTGTTTAATTTCTGCCTGTCTTGTAATTTATCTGCATCTTTTACCCTAAATGCTCCATAGAACTTAGTGCATTCCCTTTGTGAGTGACACTAACGGATGTGGGGTGTTATAATTTTCAAATGTTCAATCTTGTATTGGAGATACGCTAGTCATTCGCAAATGGTATCGTTATCTCCAAGAGCCTTGAGTGCGGAAGTTTAAAATTCTTGTGTCCTTCTATGATTTAGCATTTTGTTTAAACTTTTGGGTTGTGTTGTGGTAGACCTAGTGGTTGCATTGGTGTTAATCCTATGTTCTTGTGAAAACAATCTACTTCATATTAAGATCTACCACATCTTTGGTGTTATATATACATATATATACACACATATATATACACAAATATGTATATATATCTGTGTGTATGTGTGTATATATATGTATTGTATTGGCATAGCTCATGCTGAACCTTTATATGGAAATTCAATATTCGAACTATATTCGTTGAATTTAGTCTGGTTGGTGCGTTAAATCCCTAATCTTTTGGTGAAGCTCTTGAGATTGTATATATTTTGATTGCATAGGGACAAAGGAATCAAGTTTCCTTAAACTCTATGCTAACCCCTTAGGAGGTGTCTTGATATTTGTTGGATGTTCTATTTCCATCCAATATTTCCTTCGCGAAACATTATGTTGCTTAAGGAATATGAATTTGGTGCCACCTTAGAAAGCCACTTACTATCTCCTAGCTTATCCACCTTCGAATTGCTATTTAACTCTTCTTTATTGATCTTGGAAGTGTACAATGTGTACCACATCCTATATAAGGAAGTGTTTGTAATAATTTTGTTCAGTACTTATGTTTATTTTTATACTTATGAGTTGTTTTGCATGGTGAATCTTGGTATATCCTTTAGTGTTTCGCTCCAAAGGATAAACGTCATTGTAGAAGGCTTTTGTTGCTCTCGCCTTATCTCTACTTATCCTTGTTTTAGTCACTCGTCCATCGAATATGTCGAACCCTAGTTTTTCGCTTTTCCGAGCTAAAAGATGAGTAGTTCCAAATTCAAGTTCCTCCTATTCATTGTCAATTTTGCGTATTGATGTTAGGTTGTGTATGGACTTAACCTTTATGAAATTGCGGGGACGCAATTTTTGTAAGGGAGGAAGTCTGTAACAACCCGAGTTTTTGGTAATTACGTGCTATAATTAATGATAATAATAAAAAAAAATGGTTGATAATTAAGATGAAATATATCATCAACTTGGCTATTTGACATCATTATTCGTGTTAATAATCAGTTGGTGCTTTGAGGAATGGTTGTGGAGCTTACTCGCGTTTAAGTGATTATATTTGAGGCTTAGGTTAATTAAATGTGAATTTTATGACAAATTGTGAAAGACTGGTTTTGGGGTGATAATTTGAGAACTAAAAGTATTAAAAAATGTTGATATATGTCGTAATATAGAATTAAAAGGTTAAAGTATTTTCTTATGGAAAATTAATAGTGTCAAACCCATAAGGAAGTATATTTTTTGCATTGATAATGTGACTTTTGAGATTAGAAACTCAAATATTGAATACTTGGGTTAATAATGAAGTTTCAATAAGAATGTGAAGTAATAAACATACACAAACATGTAGAACTTGCTTTAAATCATAATGTGGTTAAAAAAATTGTTGTTGTGTAAATTTTGTCAAAATATCTATATTTCGTAAAGTTTGATGTAAGTTTAAAATATTGATGTAAAGAAAAAGAAAAGGATTAATCATTTTAGTGATTAATTTGAGGCTTGGGATTTATTAAAAGTTGAGAAAGTATGTGTTGAAAACTTTGGTGATTAAAAGAAACATAGTTTAGCAAAATTATGTCTAAATTTGTATGATAACAAATTTTGAGAATTTTAATAAGCATAAGATATTTAATTTGAATAATTAATAGAAATTGTTCCAAAAATATTAATAAAATATATAGAAAATGTAGTTTTGGTTAATTTTGGTGAATTATGTAGGATTATAGCGTTATTGGTATATTCAAATTCATAGTTTTATGAAATTTACACAAATTGTGTTAAAAAGATTGTGTTTTGTATAAAAGTGTGGAAATTTGTTGTAAACATGATTTTAAGTGTTAAAAGTTCAAAATAATGTAAAAATCGTGTTTATTACATTTCTTTAATGTTAATTTAGTCTCGACATACTTATAGTGGGAAGAAAAGTGTTAAAAACATATTAAATTGTGTCATTTTTAGCTTAAGTACGTGTCGTTAAGGGCTAAATTGCATTGTTAATGGCCTAATTACTCGAAATTGGACTTAAGAGGATTAATTGGGCCTAAATACCATAGTTAAGAAAAAGATTTCTCCCGAAATCTTTAGTACGTTGTTTCTCCTTGTTTCTCCAGAGGAGAACGTAATTCCTCCTTCTTCTTCATTGAGAAAAATTGGGACAACTTCATTGTAACTTCAATTCTTGGCTTCTATCCTATTCTAATTGTTAATTTGGGGTTTCTAATCTTATTAGCAATAGGTAATCATCATAAATTTAAGATTTAATTCATCAATTTCATATTTTGTTTGAGAAATTCACTGTATAATCTTGCATGTTGTTGTAGCTGAGAAATTAGGGAAGAAAGCTCGGATCTCTTAGCAATTTGGTCTCCAAAAGCTTCTAAACTTCCTTCAACTTGCTGCAAATCTTAGGTGAGGGTTCCCTCATGTAAATTCTAACTTGTTACAGTTGTTTATTGTTGTGATTTGTTATGAAATCTTAAGTTTGTTAAATTTGTAATATGCGTTTTGCTGTTTTTTTGTTAAGCTGAAACTGTTTCGATCATAACTCTCTCGTTATTGATTGAAATCCTTATTATTATATGGTTTTGAATGCTCAGACTGTGAGCTACAAGTTTAAATTGTTCAGTTTGCAAAATTTTATGATTAACATTGTCAAAATCGTGGTTTTGTATTGCTGTTTTGAGATAAAAATCGACAGCCACGATTTTTTGTTAAGCTGAAACCGTTTCGATCATAACTCTCTCGTTATTGATCGGAATCTTTATTATTATATGGTTTTGGAATGCTCAGATTATGAGCTACAAGTTTAAATTGTTCAGCTTGCAAAATTTTATGATTAACATTGTGAAAATCGTGGTTTTGTATTGCTGTTTCGAGATAAAAATCTACAACCACGTTTTTTGTTAAGTTGAAACCGTTTCGATCATAACTCTCTCATTATTGATCGGAATCCTTTTTATTATATGGTTTTGGAATGCTCAAACTGTGAGCTACAAGTTTCATTTGATCAGTTTACAATATTTTATGATTAACATGTTTAAAATTGTGGTTTTGTACTTCTGTCCCGGGAGAAAATCGACAGCCATCTTTTGTGACTCCGTGGCACATGCACCATTTTTTTAAATTGTTTTTGAAAAATTTCAAGTATGAAATTATTGTTTTAAAACAAATTATTGCCTTGATAAGGTTTTATAAATACATTAGAAATCTTATTTTAATAAGTATTCCCAAACTTTACTGGTTTTAAGATATTTCTATGAAACTTTATTTTGTTCAAACTACTTTCCTAAGTGTGTTTTAATATAAGAACCTCACGTACTTGCACCCTTCTAGAAGACGTGTTGGTGAGTGAATGATATCGTAAACCCTACGGTATGGGACGTGATGGTATACGATATATATTTATCCCAGATTCGTCCGATTGAAGGAATGAATCTCAGTGCTTCTTAGCGTTTATGTGGTTTCAGTAATTTTTTTGTGGCTTTTTTTTGTGTTTTAAAATCTCAGTGTTTCTCAGTTTCCAGTGCTTTCTGTGATTTGATGAATCTCAGTTATTCTCTGTGTTTCGGTGATATTCTGTGGTCCTGTGGGATATTCAGGTGTTTCTTGTGAATTTTTGTGATTTCCTGAGTGGAGCTGACTTGCAGTGTGTAAACCGTTAAGTGAAAACGTATGGTATAGGACGTACGATTATCACTTTTTGGGTTACTATCTGAGGGTCTGTGACACATTCCTGTGTGACCGCCAGTACTAGACCTTAAGGTCAATCCTGTGCGAACTTTGTGTGGACCTTCGGGTCAATCCTGTGTGTAACACCCCGTAATTTGAACATAAAAATTCACAAATTAAAGTATACTTAATTAAGTGAAATGGGTTGCGCAGAGAAATATATATATATTGATATATATATATAATTGAAAATTAAATAAATAAATATGCAAAAATGTTCAAAACAGCGAATTGGGAGAGGGGAATAACCGAACCGGCCGATTTTTGAGGTCGACCCGAGCTCGCTGGGTCGACTAGGGGTTAATCCAGGGTGTTTGGCTGTCAACCCGTGGGCCGATTCGCTCAAATGCAGATTTTGCATTTGAATGGTTCTCATGGTTCAGCTTTAATCTAAAGGCCCTAGATGGTTCCTACACTTGACTTCTTCCCCAAGACATGCTTTGATGGCTTGGATTGAATCTAGGGTTAATCCTATGGCTAATACTATCATAATCCTCTATAAAAAGACCCCTAAACCTAGCCTAAATCACCATTATTCAATCCTACAACTAAACTATGTCAAATTTGTTCCTCTCATGGCCTCCACTCTCATGCTAAAATTCCTAAGCCTATTTCTATGAGAGATTGTGAGTTCATACAAGTGTTTTCAAACTTGTATGAGTGTTCTTAGTTTGCATTAAAGTCAAGTTGCAACATTTCTATTTCAAAGC
Organism: Allium sativum; assembly: GCA_030737875.1. Lineage (NCBI taxonomy): Eukaryota > Viridiplantae > Streptophyta > Magnoliopsida > Asparagales > Amaryllidaceae > Allium > Allium sativum. The sequence continues at coordinate 457,443,539 of CM060920.1, forward strand.
AAGGATTTTTATTGATTTGGCGTAAGGGTTTTTCAATTGGGGCTTTCATATTTTGGTGCTTGCATAAGGGCTTCGTCTCAATCTTTATAATAAATATTCATTTGTGTCTTCATAGCGTAGTAAGCCCTTTTCTACTTTCTTTTTATTGAACTCTAAAGTTAAATGAATGATGCAAGTTTGGTTGATCATTATATGCAAGTTTGGTTGATCATTATATGCAAGTTTGGTTGATCATTATATGCAAGTTTGGTTGATCATTATGATATGCAAGTTGGTGTAATCATTATGTATGACACATGTTGCTAAGTTATGCAAGTTTGGGTTGATCATTATACACATGTTAACATGTTATGCAAGTTAAACTTGAGTTTGTGAGCATAAAGCTTCGAGCTTTATGTTAAAGGTTGCATTTTGGCAACATGAAAGTTATCATATCCCTTATGATAACTTGCATGTGAGGCCAAATGCGAACTTCTAGCAACTTCTACATGTCATTTATCACCATGTATCACTCATATGCTAAGTTTGGTTTTATGCATGCTTTTGAAGCCTAATGATGCAATATGCAAGTATATGAACATATGTACACCTCATATGCCACCATGTTAAACTTGTGACTTCAACACCTTTTTGTCATGATTATGCCAAGTTCCCTATTTTATCCTTTATGCGTTGTTGCGATTATGTAAACGATGGGATTACGTTGGGGTTGGGTAACATGATGACATAAACATGGTTTTTATAACATAACGTGATATGTTAACTTGTAATTATGTTTTGGAAACATAATGGACATGACACTTAGAAAATATGAGTGTGGCCAACTCGAGGTTGGGTTGAGTTTGTAGGATAAATCTACCCGGACCCGCCCGGCTTAACTAGTGGCTACAAACAATAGGACCCAATGTGAGAAGTTGGTCATGTTGTGCTCGAACCCGAGGTTAGACCTAGTTGTGGTGTAAAGCTACCCGGACCCGCCCGGCTTAACTAGTAACCACAACAAAGTCTAATGTGAGAGGTTAAAGCGCATTGAGTTAATTAATGCCTCCTGATTAGGGTTAAGTCATGGTCCACTTAATACTTAACCAATTTGGGCTTGATGGATTAATCGAGGTTAAGTCGGGAGCCTTGGGTACCCTTAACCGATTTAATCCACGTGTGGATCGGGTTAACCACATTTAACCCGTTAAGAAACCCTAGTTGCGTGGTCCTTTTCAGCAGTAACCTTCTTGGTAGTATCATAAGACCCTAGGACTAGGCTAGGGTGGGGCACGATTACTGGGCTGATTGTAAGAGACCAAAAGAGACGGCTGAATGATGCCCCGGTTGTTCAGGCGGACCATGGTCGTGCACATCAAGTCCGGAGTTGAACACGGGCAACGGTAGGTTTGGACTGTGCATCATGGTATGGTGTTAGAGGGTTACACCGTAGGGCCAGATACACCCTAGGGTGGACCCTGCACGGTCAACTACATTACATGATTAAGCCGCATGACACCGACACCTGACGAGTTAGGCTTATAGGGAGCCGATCGACTAGACCGTGTAGTTGGACCTTAATTTAGGTCACCTCATGATGATGGGCCAAGCTTGGGCCAAGGGATCAATTCTTGTTTTTACTTGACATGTTAGAATGCTAGTACACCCGTGGTGCAAAACTTAACCTTAATTATGCGATGACACCTTTATCTATCTTGTTAGTTGATCATCATGCCAGTATGTTGTTATCCTTATGTTCATCTCAGCTTCTCATGCCAGTTAACTTTACTAGTTCATAGACAGATAGTAGTAGGGCTTACCAGTCTTTTTGACTGACCTGTTTTCTTTCGCCTCTTTTCTTCCGTTTCCCCCCCCCCCTCAGGTTCTCAGGGTGGGAACATTGGAGCTTAGCTTGGATCTTTACAGCTTGCTTACTGGATTTGCTCATGTACGGTTTTGGACATTGAGCTAGCTATGGTTTATCACTTCATTTTGGGGATAGTACTTTATGTATTTCAGTTTTTCAGTTTATGCTTTTATCTAGACTTTGTTGTTGGAAAATAATGACCAAGTACTTTGTTGTAACATGACTATGGTTTTGAAATGCTAAGTTTTATCCGCTGCTGTACTACTCTGTTTTACTTATATGTTCTGTCTTGTGATATCTGCATGCATGTTTACCTTGTTTAACGCCCCTCCAAAGCTAATGTCCTTGCAAGAGTGGCATTGGCGGAGGTGGGGTGTTACATTTGGTATCAGAGCATAAGGTTTACAAGATTTGAGCAAAAGTGTTTTTGAAACTTACCTTTTGAAAAACTATTTTCAAAACCAATTAAGTATTTTCCAAGAAAAGTCTAGTTATTTTAAAAAGGCTATTCCCCAAAAGCCATAGCACTATCCTTCGTTTCTTCATTCTGAATCTATCTTTTTCTTCGTTTTAGTATGGCCGATCGCTTTAACATCCCGGAAGGCGTACAAGTACCCGTCTGGTTCTGGAGATTTATGGAGGCAAGGGCGAATGAAGCCGGCCCCGCGAACATTCCTCCTCCTTCCCCCGTCGCTAACATCTCTCCTCCTCCCGTAGCTGAGGTTCCTCCTCCCCCTCAGCATCCGCAAGAGGATTTCGCAAAGCTTTGCAAAGACTTTAAGGCGATGGGTTGCAAGAATTTTGTTTCAACGGGGACTCCCGTGGAGGCAAGAAATTGGTTGAAAGAAACTGAAGATCTCTTCGCCATCTTTGATGTGCAAGATCATAGAAGGGTTCTATTGGCAGCATGGTTATTGAAAGAAGAAGCTGCTTATTGGTGGGAGGTCACCAATGCTACGAGGCCTATAGAGACTTGGGCCGACTTTAGGACAAGATTTGGGCTTAAGTTTCTATCATCAGCTGAGGCGAATTTGCAATTGGAGAAGTTTATATCTTTGAAGCAAGGAGACATGACAGTGAGGGAGTACGTGAATGAGTTTAACAAGCTCGCCTGATTTGGTTTGGACATGATTAATACTCCCCAGAAGAAGGCTTTGCGCTTTGCACGAGGGTTGAATGACACACTACAAGGTTTAGCCCTATCTCATATACCTATGGGGGCCACTTTCGAAGGTCTAGTAGACATGGCATTGCTGCAAGGAGACGATAAGAATGGCAAGAAGGAAGTGAAGGCTAATGAGACCCAAGCCAAGAAGACAGACTCCAAGTGGGGAGGAAATCAGAGCAATCAGAACAACAAAAACAACAAGAACAACAAGGGCAACAAGGCCAAGGCAAAGGACCCAAGAAAATGCCACTACTGTGGGAATGTAGGGCACATAGCTAAAGACTGTAAGAAAAGGAAGAGGAAGTCGGGCGAATGCTTTCATTGTGGAGAGACCGGACATTTTAGCAAGGATTGCCCCAAGAAGCAAGGGCAGAATCAGCGTGCAGGACCTTCTGGAGGGCAAGTGCATGCTCTCAACACCGCTCCAGTTCAGGATCGAGGTAGCATTTCTGTAGAAAGTCTTGTTTATATTTCTGATTATCCTGTTCGCACCTTATTTGATTCTGGCGCATCGCATAGTTTTATTTCTTCTGACATTGTTGAAAGTTTGCACCTAAGTACTAGCTTAGTTGAGGATCCCGTTTGTGTTTCAAATCCAATTGGGGGTTCCGCCCATCTATCTATGATTTGTGTGGATTTGAAGATTTCTATCTTGACTGTAGAATTCGCGTGTAATGCTTATGTTCTCGGATTCACGGGATATGGGTTGGTCTTGTGCATGGATTGGTTGTCCAGTTATGGAGCCATCCTTGATTGTGAACATAGGGTGGTGAGGCTCATGACTCGCCTCGGTAATACCCTAGAAATTTCTTGTAACCCTAGAGGTCCCGTCATGTTATGTTATCTTGAATCTCTCGACTCGTCCATCGATGATCTGCAATCTGTAAGGGTGGTCCGAGACTATCCCGATGTCTTTGAAGAAGTTAAGGGGTTACCCCCTAAACGAGAGATAGATTTCCGCATTTATCTAGTCGATAATGCCGAGCCAGTTACATTACCCGTTAGGCACATGGCCCCGCGAGAAAGGAGAGAGCTTGATAAGCAAATCAAGGAATAGCTTGGGAAAAATTTCATTAGGCGAAGCATTTCAGAATGGGGTGCGCCTGTGGTATTCGCTACTAAGGCGGATGGTTCGCTTCGCCTACGTGTTGATTATCGAGAATTGAACAAGCTAACAAAGAAGAATAGGCACCCGTTACCGAGGATTGATGATCTCTTTGACCAGCTTGTTGGTGCTTCTGTTTTCTCTCAGCTCGATCTAGCCACCGGATTCCATCAGCTTAGAGTGGCTCAGGATAGTATCGATAAAACTGCGTTTAGGACTCCAGACGGATTCTTTGAATGGCTTGTCATGCCATTCGGTTTGACTAATGCACCCGCCTACTTCGTAGATTTGATGAGTAGGGTGTTCAGGGAGTTCCTTAACAAGTTCGTGGTTGTCTTCGTGGATGATATTCTGATCTTCTCAAAGGATGAGGAAGAACATGCTAGGCATCTCAAGGAAGTGATGGATACGCTTAGAGCGCATCAGTTGAAAATCAAGTTCTCCAAATGTCATTTTTTGGACATATAGTTTCTAAGCAAGGCATAGCGGTGGATCCCGCGAAAGTGGTTGTGGTTCAAGACTGGAAGACTCCTAGGAACGCAACCGAAGCGAGAAGTTTTCTCGGTTTGGCGGGCTACTATAGGAAGTTCATCAGGGACTTCGCTAAGATTTCGGCCCCTCTTACTAAGTTAACAAAGAAGGACTTAGTCTTTGCATGGGACTTGGACTGTGAGCTTGCTTTTCAAAGGCTCAAGAGAGCCCTTACCTCAGCTCCAGTTTTGGCAACATGGATTGGCACTTGGTTTCAAGAGATAGTTTTCTGCGTGGGATACCGTATAATATGTAAACGAGATCCAAGATTCACTAACGAATTTTGGAAAGCTTGCATGAACCATGAGCACGCAGTTATGTTTAAGCCAAGTATTTTAGGCAAAGGATAAGTGGAAGGGGAATGAGAGGCAACGGTGAAATGAGTTCTAACTCATATTTTGGAAATAAGGATTAAGAACTACGGAATTATGAAGTTAAAAGACGGTTAAGGTGTAACAACCCACATTCTACGCATCGGAGGATCGTAGAATATTTATTTCTTTCTTATACGAAGTCGTATGGTCATGTGGCTTTGGGAAATGACTATTGGGGTCATTTCTCATGTTCATGATTTTTGTCGATTTTTAAATGACCGTTTTGCCCCTAGATGATATTGTTTTGGCCATAACTTTTGATTGAAAAGGAATTTTGACGTGAAACCACTTCCATTAGATTTGTTTGATGGTTTACCTTTCCGTAGAGTGGTCATAATAGTTAAACGGACTTACCGTTTGGGAGATATGGCTGAAATAAGGTTTGGAAGGTGAAAAACTGCTTAATCGGGCCAAATAGGGTGATTAGTGAATAGGCCCATAACCCATTTCGGGATTAGGGTTATGGGGAGGCTGAAATGAGTTAGAGAATCATTTTCATTTCAGTTTTTAGCCGCCACTTTCCTTCTTGAAACCCTAGTAATGGCCTCCACCTTCTAATTTCATCCCAAATCGTCTCTAATCACTTTCTAATCGAAGATTAAGCAAAACTACATCAAATCAAGGGAGGGTAGCACCAAATCAAAGAGATAGCTGCTGGAACACGTAGCGATTGGATCCAAATCAGAGATTATTTCAGATCTAAAGTTTGTTTGTGGCAAAGGTGGGTGATTTGCATTGTTTTTCACTAATTACGGCTAATTATGGTAATTAGCGAAGATTAGCGAAATTATGGCTCAGAAAAATCTAGAAAAATTCCTAAAATTCTAAAACATAATTTTATGCCTCTGATATGAATTTGGGTTAATTTCGACTAATTTTGCAAATCCCGGAATTTGGGGGATTAAGGGGTGATTAGTGGAAATTAGCGAATTTATGCATGTTAAAAATCTGGAAAAATATTCATAAATTCTGAAATATTGTTTTAGACCTCTGATGTGAATTTGGGATAATTTGGTTAAGTTTTGCTAATCATATCATAAGTTTCACCCAAACATGCTTAAGGGAAAATATGGGGTTTTGGCTATGTTTGATCCATTTTAACCTATCATATTGTTGTTTTGGTGTTTGTGGTTGATTATACATGTTGCTATGACTGTATGGTATGCTTTGTGATTGATTAGAATAGTTGGGATGGTCAAAAAACGTCGTCGAATGGCGTAAAATGTTTGCTGGAAAAGTTACAGAAAAACAGTGCAGGCTTTCGGATCGGATCGGGTGGATGGGCTCGGACCGGAGCGGACTGAGCAAAGTATCACCGAACCGAACCGAAGCTTGACACAGGAGAGAGTGGCATAAAGGAAGGCCACCATTATATGAACCGGATCAGATCGGCTATAGAGACCACGACCTGATGGTGGAAGGAGCTCGAACCCGAACCGCGCCACGTACTGGAGCACCCGATCTGCTTGCACGATCCGAACCGTGGAGTATGGAGCACGATCCGAAGATGGTCCACGACTCTGCCAGCAGCTCCGACCCGAACCCATGGATGGAGATGGACTTGGAGACCCCGACCCGACCCGTTGAGGTGTTGATGATCCGAACTGCCACCAGGTGGATACCACGAGTTGGAGCATGGAGCACGACCCGACCCGATCCGGTGCATCATGGAGGGACTTGAGGAACTCGATCCGATCCGAGGTGATGAAGCAATCCGAACCGAACCAAGGAAGAAGGAGAAGACCGATCCGGTGATGACCAATAACCCGAGATGCAAAGGTAGTCCAAATGGAAGTTAGAGCTCAGGATCCAGATGGGAACCAACGAGTTCACTTCATGATTGGGCTTTGCTGTGGGACGTGTGCAAAGGGGTTGTCGGTATTCATAACTTTGGTCCACCACTGAGAGATGGATAGTGGGCTTGTAGTGATAGTTACACGGGATTGGATTCCGTCACGGCCCAAAGTATTAGGTGACCAAAGTAGTGGATATCGTATGCTTTACGCACTGAGTAAGGGATGTGAGGATGATTGTTATGCTTGATTGTTTGACATCACTATGACATGCACACCCCCACCCCCGTATCTCTTACACAGTATGTTAGTGGCACCTTAGAGTATTTTACGGTATGTAGTGCTAACTCTTTGGTTGCAGGTCCAGGTTCAGGTATGATTGGATTATACCTGTTATTGTTCTATTTTGTTGCTTATCGCTCATACCAGGCTTTATGTCTGACCCAGAGTTTTATGTCTCCTCTTATTACTCTGGGTGCTCGCACGAGCAGACTAGAGACAGGTTATGGTTAGCTGGTGATGCGCGAGTAGCTGATTCGGAGGCGAGCAGGAGGCTTCCACGTATGATATATAGATATTCTCCCTGTGTCGTTAGTGGTCGCTACTTGGGCATTAGTAGTGTACCTCCTTTATCTTGCTTTTGTTTTGAGACAGTTTGAAAAGTTGTAATAATGTTGGCTTTGGATCATAAGCTGTATTTGGATTTTCCGCTGCTATGTTAGTTTGTTTTCAGCTTATGCACTGTCTCACCTGTTTTATGTCAAGTATGTTGTTATTATATTTTATTCCATGCGCTGTGAGACATATTACAGGTTCTTTGTTAGTTCATTTCCTTCTTTCCTTTCCTTCTGACGATCCGTCCCGTGCTGACTGGACATGTGTACAGCGCACTTTTGGAGTAAATGTCGGTTGGTGCGGGGCGGGCCGTCACACTTGGTATCAGAGCTCTAGGTTGCGTAGTTAACCTAGGGAAAGACACTAGGGAGAGATAGTACGTATATGAGAGCGCGTATTTGTGATTACTTTGGTTTTCAAAAGCTATATATGTATATACTATTAGTAGTATAAAGATGAAGTTGCACTGCACCAGCACCACTATGAGGTCGTTAATCGTTTTCTCTTTACAGATTGAACGATGAGTAGAGACACCAGGGGTGCTGGTAGAGGGACCAACCATGGGAATGCTCCTGACATGAGGACAATGTTTACCAACTTCATGAGGGAGATGCTTAGGGATGTTCAAGGAGCAGTTCCCAATCCCGGAAATGGTGGTGGTCCAGTAGTGAAGGCGCCTAGGGTCGATTTCGCCAAGTTTTGCAAGGATTACACTAACCTTGATGGGAAGCCGTTCCATGGAACGGAGTCGTCCATAGATGTTCAGGATTGGTTGGATAGCTGTGATCGTATCTTCGACGACTTGGGTATTGAGGATGCGATGAAGAGAAGGCTAGCGTCTCGTCAACTGCAAGGGCGAGCGATGAATTGGTGGAATGCCATTAGAACAGCTATTCCAGAGGATCAAGTTACTTGGAATCAGTTTAAGACTCGCTTTTGTGATAAGTTTATTCCAGCTGCTCATAAATCAGAATTGTTCAGGAAGTTCTTGGAGCTTAAGCAGAATGGTAGGGCAGTCTCGGAGTACATCGCAGAATTTGACACTTTATCGAAATATGGATGGTCCCTTATCGATACAGTCGAAAAGAAGAACGAGAAGTTCATAACTGGCTTGGATGGGTACTTGGGGGAAAGACTTATAAACCATATCGATGAGACGTTCGAGTCTATTGTAGGAAAGGCATTAAGATCAGAAAGCCTTTTTCCTAAGTCGAAGACCGAAGTTGCTATTGCATCTACAAAAGAGCCAAAGCTGCAGGCAGGCGGTGAAGGCAAGAAGAATTCTCAGAGCAAGAGGAAGCAGAACCCGACCAAGGATGGTCAGAATAAGAAAAATAAGAAAGATGGCGAATGTTTTAGTTGTGGCAAGAAGGGCCACTATGCCAGAGATTGTCGAGAAAAGCCTGGGGAAAGGAAGTGCTTTAACTGCGGCCAGGCGGGACATCACAAGGATGATTGCCCACAACCTCCTAGGGAGAAGCAGATTGTGAAAGCGTATGCTATCAACGATGTTCCTTCTTCGTCGAATGCTCCAAGTGCGGCGCAGAAGGGAATGGGTGTCGTTATAAAAGGTATGCTTTCTATTAAAGATGTTTCTGTTCGGGTATTGTTTGACAAACCCGAGATAGTCGATAGACCTCTAATTGTGACGAACCCGATAGGTGGTTCGACTGATCTTAGTATGATTTGTTGTGGTTGGTCTTATCGAGTCATGGATGTATGTTTCCTTGTGATTGCTTTGTTTTGGGCTTTACTGGGTTTAGCATTATTTTGGGGAGTCGATCTACTCCAAAGGAATAGGGTGGTATTCGGTACCTACCTAGTGATGGCGATAGTAACTGGAGTTAAGAAAGCTAAAAGGTTATTGTTGTAATAAGTTCTAGTTGTCTCTGGGAGGCAAATGAGTACTCTAGTGCTAGATTGTTTTTCTAGTATCACCTCACATGGATTGTTCGAACTCGAAGGCGATGTTCCATGGGTGCTTGTCTGATATTGGTTTAGGCCTTTGGGGATTGTGCTTGGGGAATGTCGATTTCGACTAAGATGGTTTGCGTGAGGGGTAAATAGTTGCTGTGATTTTTCATTGGATGATATCTTGGTTTACTCGAGGAGTGATGGGCAGACGGAACATGATGAGACTGTTCAATGGTATAGACTGCCCAGAGTTAGACTCGATAGGGTTATGAGATTGCTCGAGTGGGACTCGGGAAACATGCAAAGTAATGGATTGTTTAGGACCCTATGTTGATGTTCTCTATTGGATAGTAGAACTTTGAAGGAATGGGATGTGTTCGTTGATCATGGAAGATACAACGAAGATTAGGGCGATTCAAGTTGGACTTGAACTCGTAAAAGAAAATGGGTATTCGTTGATCTTGGAGATGCAACGAATAGGGAGACGACTCACGTTGGACTAGAGTTTGTCACTAATGGATACTCAAGACTGGGTCTGAGTTATAGACTGACTCGAGTTGGACTCCAGAAGGCTGCAAGGAATTGGATTCAGCTCGAGTTGGACCCGAGAGGGCCGCAAGATAATGGATAGACTTGGGTTGGACTCAAGTATTTTAGGAGGACTAAAAGCAGGGGTATCTGGGGACGCCCGTTACCTTGGATCCGTTGGACGTGATCTAGTTATCCTTAGAGGATAAACGTACGTTGGACGTACGGTAGTCCGATTGGAGGCTGGGCTTCCATTAGTTTAATTATCCTTGGAGGATAAACGTACGTTGGACGTACGGTAGTCCGTAGGGAGGCGGGGCTTCCATTGGCCTGGGATTGGTTGGACCAGTCAAGTAGGCATCGGTGTATGTATGGAGGCAGGGCTTCCATTAGTTATTGATGTTGGTTGGACCAGACATACTAGAATCGACATATTGCGATTGGTTAGACCAGTCATGTAGGTGTCGATGTGTTTATGAATTTAGCAGGTGATAGGTAGGACTTGTTTGATGGATGTTATGGTTGCTATGTTGTTCCTATTTTTCTTCCCTTGAGTAGACTATCACCTGTAGGGTTCCAGCGATGAGGAACAAAGTGATTGTAGTAGGACTATGAGCCAGTGCAGTAGAGTCGTCATGACTCGAGGGGCAAAGTGGACATAGTAAAGGGATAGTAGGGCTATGAGCCAGTGCAGTGGAGTTGTTATGACTTCATGGGGCAGAGTGGACATAGCAAAGGACTAGTGGCTATGAATCAGTGCAATGGAGTCGCCATAACTCCATGGGGCAGAGTGATCATAGTAAAGGATTTGGGTGCGGTAATAGTTGCATTGAGTAGGAGACATGCCAGTTTAGGGGTTTTGTTTCTAGGATGGAAGCAACTAAAGTATATCACAGGATATGATTTCGGGCCCAAGAGTGAATTGGATTCAGAAACACTAGTAAGCTTGACGATTAGATCGATTTTGATTCAGTGGATTGGTTCCAGTTAGAAGGACGATCCTAATCTATTGGAAATCATCTCTAGGGTAGAGATGGGTATCGATGGAAAGAGAACGATCAAGCAAGGATTTGATCGAGAAGGATGGCTTCGAAAGAATAAGGGACTAGTTGTACCCAACGTAGGTGGACTGAGAGATGAAGTGCTTAGAGCATATCATCACTCGAAATTGACTATACATCCCAGTGGTAATAAGATGTATTGAGACATGGAGCAGATCTACTACTGGGAAAGGATAAAGAAAGACGTTGGGAATTTGGCGTATGAAGTAGAGCTACCTGACAAGACGGCGGGAGTTCACAACGTATTTCATGTTTCCCAGTTAAGGAAGTTTGTGCAAGACCCTAATGTGGCTATTTCACCAGATCAGTTGGACGATATCGAGGTTGAACCCGAGGCGGTTGAGAACCGCAAGTCTATGCGTATTGTTGGGAACGATACGAAGCAACTTCGAAGGAAGGCGGTGAAACTAGTCAAAGTCCAGTGGGGTGAGAATGAAAAAGACTGTACTTGGGAAACAGAGGAGGATATAAGGAAGAAGTATCCAAAACTCTTTGCCTAGTAAGGTTTTGGTAGTGATAGTTTCTTCCCTTGTTAGTAAACCGCATGCTAGGATAGACTTGTTTTGCATGTTGATTGTTGTTTTATGGTTGATATGCATGCGGGACCCTTTGTGTGTTTTGGTTAGGGAATTTCGGGGGCGAAATTTCTTAAGGGGGGAGAATGTAACAACCCACATTCTACGCATCGGAGGATCGTAGAATATTTATTGCTTTCTTATACGAAGTCGTATGGTCATGTGGCTTTGGGAAATGACTATTGGGGTCATTTCCCATGTTCATGATTTTTGTCGATTTTTAAATGACCGTTTTGCCCCTAGATAATCTTATTTTGGCCATAACTTTTGATTGGAAAGGAATTTTGACGTGAAACTACTTCCATTAGATTCGTTTGATGGTTTACCTTTCCATAGAGTGGTCATAATAGTTAAACGGACTTACCGTTTGGGAGATATGGCTGAAATAAGGTTTGGAAGGTGAAAAACTGCTTAATCGGGCCAAATAGGGTGATTAGTGAATAGGCCCATAACCCATTTCGGGATTAGGGTTATGGGGAGGCTGAAATGAGTTAGAGAATCATTTTCATTTCAGTTTTGAGCCGCCACTTTCCTTCTTGAAACCCTAGTAATTGCCTCCACCTTCTAATTTCATCCCAAATCGTCTCTAATCACTTTCTAATCGAAGATTAAGCAAAACTACATCAAATCAAGGGAGGGTAGCACCAAATCAAAGAGAGAGCTGCTGGAACACGTAACGATTGGATCCAAATCAGAGATTATTTCAGATCTAAAGTTTGTTTGTGGCAAAGGTGAGTGATTTGCATTGTTTTTCACTAATTACGGCTAATTATGGTAATTAGCGAAGATTAGCGAAATTATGGCTCAGAAAAATCTAGAAAAATTCCTAAAATTCTAAAACATAATTTTATGCCTCTGATATGAATTTGGGTTAATTTCGACTAATTTTGCAAATCCCGGAATTTGGGGGATTAAGGGGTGATTAGTGGAAATTAGCGAATTTATGCATGTTAAAAATCTGGAAAAATATTCATAAATTCTGAAATATTGTTTTAGACCTCTGATGTGAATTTGGGATAATTTGGTTAAGTTTTGCTAATCATATCATAAGTTTCACCCAAACATGCTTAAGGGAAAATATGGGGTTTTGGCTATGTTTGATCCATTTTAACCTATCATATTATTGTTTTGGTGTTTGTGGTTGATTATACATGTTTCTATGACTGTATGGTATGCTTTGTGATTGATTAGAATAGTTGGGATGGTCAAAAAACGTCGTCGAATGGCGTAAAATGTTTGCTGGAAAAGTTACAGAAAAACAGTGCAGGCTTTCGGATCGGATCGGGTGGATGGGCTCGGACCGGAGCGGACTGAGCAAAGTATCACCGAACCGAACCGAAGCTTGACACAGGAGAGAGTGGCAAAAAGGAAGGCCACCATTATATGAACCGGATCAGATCGGCTATAGAGACCACGACCTGATGGTGGAAGGAGCTCGAACCCGATCCGCGCCACGTACTGGAGCACCCGATCTGCTTGCACGATCCGAACCGTGGAGTATGGAGCACGATCCGAAGATGGTCCACGACTCTGCCAGCAGCTCCGACCCGAACCCATGGATGGAGATGGACTTGGAGACCCCGACCCGACCCGTTGAGGTGTTGATGATCCGAACTACCACCAGGTGGATACCACGAGTTGGAGCATGGAGCACGACCCGACCCGATCCGGTGCATCATGGAGGGACTTGAGGAACTCGATCCGATCCGAGGTGATGAAGCAATCCGAACCGAACCAAGGAAGAAGGAGAAGACCGATCCGGTGATGACCAATAACCCGAGATGCAAAGGTAGTCCAAATGGAAGTTAGAGCTCAGGATCCAGATGGGAACCAACGAGTTCACTTCATGATTGGGCTTTGCTGCGGGACGTGTGCAAAGGGGTTGTCGGTATTCATAACTTTGGTCCACCACTGAGAGATGGATAGTGGGCTTGTAGTGACAGTTACATGGGATTGGATTCCGTCACGGCCCAAAGTATTAGGTGACCAAAGTAGTGGATATCGTATGCTTTACGCACTGAGTAAGGGATGTGAGGATGATTGTTATGCTTGATTGTTTGACATCACTATGACATGCACACCCCCACCCCCGTATCTCTTACACAGTATGTTAGTGGCACCTTAGAGTATTTTACGGTATGTAGTGCTAACTCTTTGGTTGCAGGTCCAGGTTCAGGTATGATTGGATTATACCTGTTATTGTTCTGTTTTGTTGCTTATCGCTCATACCAGGCTTTATGTCTGACCCAGAGTTTTATGTCTCCTCTTATTACTCTGGGTGCTCACACGAGCAGACTAGAGACAGGTTATGGTTAGCTAGTGATGCGCGAGTAGCTGATTCGGAAGCGAGCAGGAGGCTTCCACGTATGATATATGGATATTCTCCCTGTGTCGTTGGTGGTCGCTACTTGGGCATTAGTAGTGTACCTCCTTTATCTTGCTTTTGTTTTGAGACAGTTTGAAAAGTTGTAATAATGTTGGCTTTGGATCATAAGCTGTATTTGGATTTTCCGCTGCTATGTTAGTTTGTTTTCAGCTTATGCACTGTCTCACCTGTTTTATGTCAAGTATGTTGTTATTTTATTTTATTCCATGCGCTGTGAGACATATTACAAGTTCTTTGTTAGTTCATTTCCTTCTTTCCTTTCCTTCTGACGATCCGTCCCGTGCTGACTGGACATGTGTACAACGCACTTTTGGAGTAAATGTCGGTTGGTGCGGGGCGGGCCGTCACACAAGGCACGATGGGATTAAGCACAAGAAAATGCGGCTTAGAAGACTGAAGACTAGATACGTGCATTATATCTCTTTCTAAGAGTATATCCTTGATCCCTATTGTTCCGTAGAGCTTACTCGCATGCTATCTTTTAAGTATATCCTCTCGGTCCTATCCTCAATCTTAGTTCTGTTGCAAACCTCATAAGGAGTATGACTCGCCTGTTTGTGAGATATAGTTGGGGTGAAGATGTTCATCACCAAACTATTTGGGCTTTATGGGATATGGGTAATAATTGATAGACTTACAAAGAAAGCCCATTTTATTCCGGTGAAAAGCAAGAGGACCATATCATGGCTAGCATCTGTTTATCTTCAAAAGATAGTGCGGCTGCATGGAGTTCCTTCTAGCATAGTTAGCGATCGTGACCCAATTTTCACTAGCCAGTTCTGGAACAGTTTGCAAGAAGCAATGGGTACGCGATTGAATCTGAGTACAGCCTATCACCCCCAGACAGATGGCCAAACCGAAAGGGTGAATAGAGTGCTAGAAGATCTTTTGAGGTTTTGTGTTCTCGACTTCGGTGTTACTTGGGAAGACCACCTTCCTCTTGTAGAGTTTGCTTATAATAATAGCTATCAAGCCAGCATAGGGATGGCACCATTTGAAGCTTCGTATGGGAGGCCGTGCAAGCCACCAACATGTTGGTGGGAAGACGACGGATAAGCTTATAATTGAGCCCGACATGATAAGGGACACATCCGAAAGGGTTGAATTGATTCGAAGAAGGATGAAAGCGGCCCAAGATAGACAGAAATCCTATGCTGACAAGCGAAGGGCAGATTTGGAATTCGAAGTGGGAGACATGGTTTTCGTGAAGGTTTCTCCTTTGCGAAATGTGGTACGTTTTGGAGCAGCGGGGAAGCTGGCACCAAGGTTCGTAGGACCCTTCCCTATCATAGAGAGAATTGGAAAGATGGCCTATAAGGTGGGATTGCCCGAGAAGCTAGCCGGAGTGCATAATGTCTTTCATGTCTCGCATCTCCGAAAGTGCCTACATGAGTCCGCTGAGGTGGTTGAACCAAGCATTCTTGAAGACATTGAGGTAGAAAAAGAAGCAACCTTGAGAAGAGCTCCGATTCGTATCTTAGGAACAGAGATCAAGAAGCTAAGGAATCGAGAGGTCAAGTTGGTGAAAGTTCAGTGGGGTGAAGCCGACGAAGATGCAACTTGGGAAACCGAGGAGATGATGCGTGGGCTTTATCCATTTCTTTTTGAGGGTACATTCTCGATCTCTTTTCCTAATTAGCATATCTTTCTTTTTATCCGCGTTTATCTAGTTTATCTTGTTTCGTAGATCTTGTCATGAGAACCTTAGGTAGAAACCCTTGGTTGAAACATGTATTTGAAACATGTTATGCTTGATGGTTGCAAGTGGTTGCAAGTGTTTGCACGTGGATACTCGTGGATGCATGATACACATTAGGCACTAAGATCGGCTCACACTCTTTCATGTTGCATATGCATGAGTGCTTATACTTATTCATGGATGAAACTTGTTGAGCTATCACGTGGATGTTGCATATGGATGAATATTATGTGCACTCATGTAGAGATTATAAATTATGTTAGGAATTTGCATACATATGGACTCATTTCACTAACATATTTTGCATTAAGGAGGTTTACTGTATCAGTAACCGCCTGATTTTTGCATTAGATAAGTACATATACACACACCTTTGCATATGATCATACAACATTTAGAATCCTTTAAGGACAATGACTGCACGTGGATGATGTTTTGAGTAGATGGATGATGGATAGTAGGATACGTTCTTCCTAACTTGGAGATTTCGGGGACGAAATCCTTTAAGGAGGGGAGAATGTAACACCCTGTAATTTGAACATAAAAATTCACAAATTAAAGTATACTTAATTAAGTGAAATGGGTTGCGCAGATAAATATATATATATATATATATATATATATATATATAATTGAAAATTAAATAAATAAATATGAAAAATGTTCAAAACAGCGAATTGGGAGAGGGGAATAACCGAACCGGCCGATTTTTGAGGTCGACCCAAGCCCGCTGGGTCGACTAGGGGTTAATCCAGGGTGTTTGGCTGTCAACCCGTGGGCCGATTCGCTCAAATGCAGATTTTGCATTTGAATGGTTCTCATGGTTCAGCTTTAATCTAAAGGCCCTAGATGGTTCCTACACTTGACTTCTTCCCCAAGACATGCTTTGATGGCTTGGATTGAATCTAGGGTTAATCCTATGGCTAATACTATCCTAATCCTCTATAAAAAGACCCCTAAACCTAGCCTAAATCAACATTATTCAATCCTACAACTAAACTATGTCAAATTTGTTCCTCTCATGGCCTCCACTCTCATGCTAAAATTCCTAAGCCTATTTCTATGAGAGATTGTGAGTTCATACAAGTGCTTTCAAACTTGTATGAGTGTTCTTAGTTTGCATTCAAGTCAAGTTGCAACATTTCTATTTCAAAGCAAGGATTTTTATTGATTTGGCGCAAGGGTTTTTCAATTGGGGCTTTCATATTTTGGTGCTTGCATAAGGGCTTCGTCTCAATCTTTATAATAAATATTCATTTGTGTCTTCATAGCGTAGTAAGCCCTTTTCTACTTTCTTTTTATTGAACTCTAAAGTTAAATGAATGATGCAAGTTTGGTTGATCATTATATGCAAGTTTGGTTGATCATTATATGCAAGTTTGGTTGATCATTATATGCAAGTTTAGTTGATCATTATATGCAAGTTTGGTTGATCATTATATGCAAGTTTGGTTGATCATTATGATATGCAAGTTGGTGTAATCATTATGTATGACACATGTTGCTAAGTTATGCAAGTTTGGGTTGATCATTATACACATGTTATGCAAGTTAAACTTGAGTTTGTGAGCATAAAGCTTCAAGCTTTATGTTAAAGGTTGCATTTTGGCAACATGAAAGTTATCATATCCCTTATGATAACTTGCATGTGAGGCCAAATGCGAACTTCTAGCAACTTCTACATGTCATTTATCACCATGTATCACTCATATGCTAAGTTTGGTTTTATGCATGCTTTTGAAGCCTAATGATGCAATATGCAAGTATATGAACATATGTACACCTCATATGCCACCATGTTAAACTTGTGACTTCAACACCTTTTTGTCATGATTATGCCAAGTTCCCTATTTTATCCTTTATGCGTTGTTGCGATTATGTAAACGATGGGATTACGTTGGGGTTGGGTAACATGATGACATAAACATGGTTTTTATAACATAACGTGATATGTTAACTTGTAATTATGTTTTGGAAACATAATGGACATGACACTTAGAAAATATGAGTGTGGCCAACTCGAGGTTGGGTTGAGTTTGTAGCATAAATCTACCCGGACCCGCCCGGCTTAACTAGTGGCTACAAACAATAGGACCCAATGTGAGAAGTTGGTCATGTTGTGCTCGAACCCGAGGTTAGACCTAGTTGTGGTGTAAAGCTACCCGGACCCGCCCGGCTTAACTAGTAACCACAACAAAGTCTAATGTGAGAGGTTAAAGCGCATTAAGTTAATTAATGCCTCCTGATTAGGGTTAAGTCATGGTCCACTTAATACTTAACCAATTTGGGCTTGATGGATTAATCGAGGTTAAGTCGGGAGCCTTGGGTACCCTTAACCGATTTAATCCACGTGTGGATCGGGTTAACCACATTTAACCCGTTAAGAAACCCTAGTTGCGTGGTCCTTTTCAGCAGTAACCTTCTTGGTAGTATCATAAGACCCTAGGACTAGGCTAGGGTGGGGCACGATTACTGGGCTGATTGTAAGAGACCAAAAGAGACGGCTGAATGATGCCCCGGTTGTTCAGGCGGACCATGGTCGTGCACATCAAGTCCGGAGTTGAACACGGGCAACGGTAGGTTTGGACTGTGCATCATGGTATGGTGTTAGAGGGTTACACCGTAGGGCCAGATACACCCTAGGGTGGACCCTGCACAGTCAACTACATTACATGATTAAGCCGCATGACACCGACACCTGACGAGTTAGGCTTATAGGGAGCCGATCGACTAGACCGTGTAGTTGGACCTTAATTTAGGTCACCTCATGATGATTGGCCAAGCTTGGGCCAAGGGATCAATTCTTGTTTTTACTTGACATGTTAGAATGCTAGTACACCCGTGGTGCAAAACTTAACCTTAATTATGCGATGACACCTTTATCTATCTTGTTAGTTGATCATCATGCCAGTATGTTGTTATCCTTATGTTCATCTCAGCTTCTCATGCCGGTTAACTTTACTAGTTCATAGACAGATAGTAGTAGGGCTTACCAGTCTTTTTGACTAACCTGTTTTCTTTCGCCTCTTTTCTTCCGTTTCCCCCCCTCAGGTTCTCAGGGTGGGAACATTGGAGCTAGCTTGGATCTTTACAGCTTGCTTACTGGATTTGCTCATGTACGGTTTTGGACATGGAGCTAGCTATGGTTTATCACTTCATTTTGGGGATAGTACTTTATGTATTTCAGTTTTTCAGTTTATGCTTTTATCTAGACTTTGTTGTTGGAAAATAATGACCAAGTACTTTGTTGTAACATGACTATGGTTTTGAAATGCTAAGTTTTATCCGCTGCTTTACTACTCTGTTTTACTTATATGTTCTGTCTTGTGATATCTGCATGCATGTTTACCTTGTTTAACGCCCCTCCAAAGCTAATGTCCTTGCAAGAGTGGCATTGGCGGAGGTGGGGTGTCACACTGTGTGAACTCTATGTGGACCTTCTGGTCAATCCTGTGTGGCTCTGTGGACCTTCGGGTCATTCGGGTACCCAATCTGTGTGATATAGTACTGGCTAAGGCTTCATGCCATCCTGTGTGATAACACGTGTAGGCATAACATCAGCTTGTCATTTTATGATGGATCCATCGTCTATGGTTTTGTGTTTTGTATCTATTAAGATTTTATTTGTGATATTTAAATTCTTTTCAAAGTTTTGTGATTTCGGGACTCCGTGATTTAGTGAATTTGGGGTTCTTGGTTCTGTCTTTATCTTGTGAACTTCAAAAGTTATTCCTATGAATACTTTATATGAGTTTAACCTTGTAGTGTATTGTTCCATCTTATTCCTTTGTGTCCTAAAGGAATATCCACCTTAGTGATTTAATTACTTGTTGTTCTTATATAACTTATACTGTTTCAAGTTAGACTGACCCGTGTGTGTATTCCTCGGGTCAGACCAAGGTGTTTCAGGTTTAGTTATCGTGCTTGGAGTTTGGGTATATCACTATTGGACTATCTCTCTTGTTGCTATTCCTTGTTATGTATCCGAGTTTTGAGTGCATTCTTCAATGTGTATCTTATTATATAAGTAATGGTTTATGTATAACCATTTGTTTGTAGCACATGTATTTGTTGTATTCTATTGTTGTAATAATATGTAAACTGTTCTGTGAGTTGTAATTGTGTATGTAAATGTACGATGTTCTGAGCTGATCCTATAGCCGTCGTAGAGTTGTATTACACAAGTATTAAGTATGTTGAGTCACATAGAAAGAAAGAAAAAAACAGAGAGTACATCGCCGACATATTTAAGACTTGTTAATGCAAATCAACGAATGGTCGCTCCTATCAAGCCCTATTCTCTGCTCTAATAGACGACATTACTTGTTAATGCTCTTTATTAGGGTGGGTCTCGGGGTGGGGCGTTACATCAAGGTAAGTCAGCTACTTAATAACTTTTCCCTAAGGTAGGCCTACTTCACACACAAATGTGTATATATATATTGTAACACCCCATAATTCTGTTAATATTAATATTCACAAATTAAAGAATAACTAATCTCAGACGTGAAAATTGTGGGAAACGGGTTGCGCCATTGTGTTCGTCTCGGAAGTCTGGTTGAAATAGAGTCCGAGTTTGCGTGAATTGGACTTCGTATGAAGAAGTTATGACCATCGGAAGTTTCAGAAAATTCAAAACAGATTTCAGAAAAATTTAAATTTCAAATTCGGAGTCAAAACAGACAGGCGGGAAATTCCCGCCAGGCCCAGGTCAACCCTAGGGTCGACCTGCCTCAACCAGGTCGACTACAGAGTCGACCTGGGGGTTGACCTGCCCCCCCCCCCCGAGCGGTCTTTGTTCTGAGCCTGTTTTTGACTGAGTGATGACCCATTAGGGTTTTGACCTAATCTGGTTGGCTGAGATAAGTTCTGAGTTGATCTGACGGTCTAAATAAATCCTAAACTCTATAAATACCTAGGAAGTCTCTCACTCTAATTCACATGAAAAATAGAATAACTACCATCATACCGCCGCCATGGAACTCAGTCTAGCCGCCGCCAACTAAGAAGGAAGAAAAGCTAATCAAATTCTAATTCTACCCAACTCTAAAGCAAATCAAGACTCTCTTTTCTCTTCTAAATTGTGAGTATGATAATCTTAACAAGATTATTGTTAAACTAATTAGGTTAAGTCATAAATGGATTATAAGTGAATGATGTGGATTGTCATATATGTTATTGTAAACCTTATGCTATGATGTATGTTGTAAATCCCATGTTATGTGATGATGATTCCTATATGTTGTAAACCATGCTATGATGATATTGTATAGGTTGTAATTTTCTATGCTAAGTTGTGATAAATCATACATGTTATAAAGTCATGATGATATTAACTATGCTATTAGTTCATGTTAATCAAATCACAATGTTTGGGCTATGTTGATCTATATGACAAATCATGTATGCAAGTTAGATTGATTAGTAAAGATTATGAACATATGCCATGACATCTCTTTAGAAGCTAGAATTATGACATCTAGAATTATGCTATGACATATGTGAATTCTATGTATTAGATGCTAGCTCACACCATCATTATGTTGCATAAAACCCCATATGCAAGTTCATACATAAATTTGGGTTATGATCATATCATGAAAATTGTGACATTTAACAAGTTGACACCTTTAGATCCTTAACATGTGTAGTTTATGCAAGTTTCACCCCTATTATGATTAGATCATTTTAATTGTCTATATGTTGTGATAATTTATCTTTGTGCTATGAGTTAGACTATTCAAGTCTAACGTATATTATGCGTTGAATAAGCGAACGTATAAACATGGGGTAAGGGTAATACTAAGGATTTAATATTAAGAAGTTGGGGTGCAATTGATATGATTTTGCATGCCATAAGTGGATGGCCATAATTGAGTCAATTATGGACATCATTAAAATTGGAAGTAATTAATAATTTGAATATGGAATTATTAAAATTGGGGTAAAAGATTATAAGTGATAATCAATGCTTAGGACACGAGGTTGGACTCGTTTGTGACGTAAACCTGCCCGGAACCGCCTGGCAAATCCAGTGGTCACAAATGTCAGCCCAATGTGAGAGGTCCCAGGCCTAAACTAAAGCATAACAGTTGTAAAGACACGAGGTTAGACTCTTTTATGGTGTAAGACTGCCCGGACCCGCCCGGCAAATCCAACTGCCATAAATGCCAGTCTAATGTGAGAGGTCTTTATGAGGTTATGGCCTGAATGAATTAAGAAATACTTAACCAGATAAACATGTAAGGTGGGACATGGGGGTTAAGTAGGTGCCTTGGGTGGCATGAGGAATCTAGTGGGTGCCCTTAGTGGCATGTGAAATACGATTAGTAAGACTTAACCAAACACACATGTAAATGAACATGACTAAGAGGGTTAAGTGGGATATACTAGTGGACAAGCTTAGGTGGGTAGCTTGTGGGGGCCCATTTCAACCAGTAACCCAAACGTATCTTTGTGGGCTCGACCCAAGTCGAGGACGGGACACGCATACTGGGATTGACTATAAGAGGCCAAAACAGGGAGCGGTGGCAACGCAAGTCCAACGGGTTTCATATGCGTGTGTGGACCCGGGCTGGTAGGTAAGACGTTGTTGCATCGTGTAGGTATAAGCCGTGCATTCTCAAGTTGTATCGGGTTGCCACTTTAGGGGAGTGATACACCCCACTGTGGGGCCAGCACCGGTATCTACGAGTAGGGAGCCGATCGAAAGTGGGTAGTGGAGTACACCTAGTGGAGATAGGGGCAGACGACACCTATGTAGTCAGCTAGGGGTACGCAAGGCTATTTATATAGTTTCTGTGTGAAGCAAGCGGAATCAACCTTTAGGGTGACTGGTGCGGTGTAGTGTAGTAATGTGCGGTGCAGTGTAGTAATTATTCGTTAGTAATTAGGTGTGCCTTTAATGTCATCTTTAACGTTATCTTTATCTGCTCTTCCATACCCAATAGTTCATAGACATTTCCTTGTTTTCCAGCCTATGCCTTGGTCTAGTTATTTTTGTAATAGTACTGTTAGAATTATCATACTCACCAGAATTTATGTCTGACCTCCTCCATTTCTATCCTTTTTTCCCCTCCAGGTCCTCAGGTTGGGCCCAGCTCTAGTGGAGTTTGATTGGATCGCTTCATCTCTCTTTGGAAAGCTTGGACCGTTGAAGTAAAGTCCAGCTTGTTATCTTCTTTAATGGCTATTTGTGTAATGGGTTTATGTATTTTGTTTTATGAAGATGGATATTGTACTTGACTCTGATTTCTGGTTTTATGATGTAACAAACATGGTTAATTTCCGCTGCAATAAAATGAAGTTTTAGATTTCCAAGTACTACTTATTATCTGTCTTGTTGTAATTTTTCTATTCTATATTCACTTAAAACCTCCATGGAAGTTAATGCATTCCCTTTGTGAGTTACATTAATGGACGTGGGGTGTTACACGTGGTATCAGAGCTTAAGGTTACCAGAACAGATATTGTTTTTAGAAAAACTAGTTTTCTAAAGTATTTTTGGAAGAAGTGCTTTCAAAAACATGTCTTAATGAGTAATTTAAAGAGGAAAGTTTTTAAGAAAACATAATACCTAAATAGCCATATCTTTATCTTTCGAATTCTCCATTTTGAATCTTTCCTTTTTCGTTTTAGCATGGCTGAAGATCTTAACCTACCTGACGGTGTAACGATACCAGGATGGTACAGGAGGTTATTAGAGGCTAGGGCCGCCGCAGGTCCAGCTAATGTTCCTCCACCACCAGTTGCACCCGTTCCTCCTCCTCCTCGCGTTGATACTTTTGCAAAGACGTGCAAGGAATTTAAGGCTATGGGTGGAAAACCTTTTCAAGGGTCAGAAACCTTTGTGGAAGCTAGAGATTGGCTTAAGGAGGTGGAAGAATTGCTAGAAATCTTTGAAGTAGAAGAGGGGAGGAAAGTCAAATTAGCAGCTTGGTCAATGAAGGGAGAGGCCTCGTTCTGGTGGGAGGTCACTAATGGGGAGCGTCCTATTGATTCTTGGGCAGATTTTAGGCGTAGGTTTGTGGCAAAATTTCTCTCAAGGGCGGAAGAGAATCTATATATGGAAAGGTTCTTGACATTAAAGCAAGGAAGCTCGTCAGTGAAAGAATATGTTAACAAATTTAATCAGTTAGCAAGGTTTGGCATGGACTTAGTGAACACGCCGGAGAAGAAGGCGCTGAGGTTCGTTAATGGATTGAATGAACCATTGCAGGGGTTGGCTATGACCCACATCCCTATGGGGGCCACCTTTGAGAAGCTAGTAGACATGGCGCTCATGCATGAGGAGAAAGGCGCTAAAGCTGATAAGACACCCGAGAAGAAAGGGGATCAGAAGAAACCACAGCAGCAAAACAAGAAGGGTGGTAAAGACAATAATGGCAAGGGAAAGAAGAAATGCTTTAACTGTGGGACACCCGGCCATCTCAGCAAGGATTGCCGAAAGAAAAAGAAGACTGGCTGTTTCCACTGTGGCGAAGCGGGACATCTAGTGAAGGACTGCCCAAAGAAGGGGCAGAGGGCAGGGTCTACCTCGGGAGGACAGGTGCAGGCTCTTATGGCACCAGGGCAGGCAAGGGGACAAGTTCAGGCTCTCGCGGTCCCACCGCTGCAAGAACGAGGTAGAACCATTTCTGTTGAAAGCTTAGTTTTTCTGTTTGATCATCCTGTCCGTACCTTATTTGATTCGGGCGCATCACATTCGTTTATCTCTACGTCATTAGTTGAATCACTGCACTTAAACACTAGTTTAGTAGAGGATCCCTTAGTTGTTTCGAATCCAATTGGGGGCTCAGCTTATTTGTCCATGATGTGTTTGGATTTGAAAATTTCTATACTTAGCGTTGAGTTTAGATGTGATGCTTATATGTTGGGCTTCACGGGCTATGGGCTAATTTTAGGAATGGATTGGTTATCCAGAAATGGGGTCGTTCTTGATTGTGAAAGGAGAGTAGTTAGGCTCATGACTCGCCTTGGTAACACTCTCGAAATCTTTTGTAATCCCATAAATTCCGTTATGCTAAGTTATCTAGAATCGCTTGACGCGTCGGTGGAAAATCTACGATCTGTTAGAGTGGTCCGAGAATATTCGGATGTGTTTGAGGAGGTGAAGGGCTTGCCTCCGAAGTGGGAGATAGATTTTCGAATATATCTTGTGGATAATGCGAAACCAGTATCTTTGCCAGTATGCCACATGGCTCCACGTGAAAGGAGGGAACTCGATAAGCAAGTGAAGGAGTTGCTTGAGAAGGGGTTCATAAGACGAAGTATATCGGAGTGGGGTGCTCCAGTAGTATTTTCCATGAAGGCGGATGAGTCCCTTAGACTTTGTGTGGACTATAGAGAACTTAATAAGCTTACTAAGAAGAACAGACACCCACTGCCAAGGATTGACGATCTCTTCGATCAGTTAGTTGGCGCCTCAGTGTTTTCGCAGTTGGACTTAGCCACTGGTTTCCATCAGTTGAGGGTGGCTGAGGATAGCATAGACAAGACTGCCTTTAGGACTCCGGACGGTTTCTATGAATGGCTAGTGATGCCCTTCGGTTTGACAAACACCCCCGCATACTTTGTTGATTTGATGAGTAGGGTGTTTAGGGAGTACCTTAACAAATTCGTGGTAGTCTTTGTTGACGACATCTTGATCTTTTCTAAGGATGAAGAAGAGCATGCCCTACATCTTAGGGAAGTGTTGGAGACCCTACGAGCGCATAACCTTAAAGCTAAATTTTCTAAGTGTCACTTCTGGAGGAAGGAAGTACGATTCTTAGGGCATGTGGTTTCCAAAGAAGGGATAGCTGTGGATCCCGCGAAAGTGGTGCCCATCCAAGATTGGAAGGTCCCTAAAAATGCTACCGAAGTGAGAAGTTTCTTGGGTTTGCTGGCTACTATAGGAAGTTTATCAAAGACTTCGCAAAGATATCAGCTCCATTAACACGCTTGACGAAGAAGAACCTAGTTTTCACATGGGACGTAGATTGTGATGATGCGTTCCAACGTTTGAAGAGGGCTTTGACCTCAGCCCCAGTCTTAGTGCTGCCAGACGGGAGTAATCCATTCACTGTTTATACTGACGCTTGTGGGACAGGACTAGGCGCAGTCCTAATGCAAGAGGGCAGGGTAATAGCCTATGGTGGAAGGCAGTTGAGAGCGCACGAGAAAAATTACCCTACACATGACCTAGAGTTGGCCGCTATTGTTTTCGCGCTTAAGTCTTGGCGTCATTATCTTCTTGGCGAGAAATTCGAATTATTCACTGACCACAAATCTTTAAAATACTTATTCTCTCAGAAGGACTTGAACTTAAGGCAGCAAAGGTGGATGGAGTTCTTAGCGTCCTACGACTTTGAAATAGCATATAACCCTGGCAAGGGTAACGTAGTGGCCGATGCCTTAAGTTGAAAAAGATTATCCTAAAGTCCTTTGTTCGTTGAGCGGTGAAGTATAGAGTTCATCTCTATGTTTGACATTAGACCTTCCGTTGACTTTGTACCCGGTTTGCTAGCATCCTTGGAGGTCAGACCTATGCTTTTGGGACGGATTGGCGAGGCACAGCGAGACGACCCACAGTTGGTTGAGTTAGTAGAAAAGCTCAAAAGAGGGGAGTCATCAAGCCATCTCCGTAGGTATACCCTAGATGATAAGGGTTGGTTACGTAGGGACGGTAGACTTTGTGTACCAAAAGACGATGACCTAAGGAAGACTATTCTTGACGAAGCTCATCGTTCGAAGATGACCATTCATCCCGGCGGGGACAAGATGTACATGGATATGAGACGAGTTTACTTTTGGGCCGGTATGAAGAGGGACGTGGCCGAGTATGTCGCTAGATGCTTGGTGTGCCAACAGGTAAAAGCGGAGCAAAAGAAACCCGGTGGGTTGCTTCACCCATTGGAGGTTCCACTATGGAAGTGGGAAAGTGTCTCGATGGACTTTGTGGATGGATTACCAAGATCAAGGAAGTGTAATATGGGGATTTGGGTTATAGTAGATAGACTTACTAAGAGCGCCCATTTTATTCCCGTAAGGAGTAAGAGGACTGCTCCATGGTTAGCTTTTGTATACGTCCGAGAAATAGTTCGTTTGCACGGTGTTCCTTCTTGCATAGTGAGCGACCGCGATCCTATTTTCACTAGCGAATTTTGGAGAAGCTTGCAAGAGGCGGTAGGGACTCAGTTATGTTTGAGCACTGCATATCATCCTCAGACGGACGACCAAACTGAGAGGGTGAATCATATTCTAGAGGATCTTTTGAGGCTATGTATCCTAGACTTTGGGGGTACATGGGAAGAGCATCTTCCATTGGTAGAGTTCGCATATAATAACAACTTTCAATCTAGCATTGGCATGGCACCTTTCAAAGCTCTTTATGGACGACCTTGTCGTTCACCTACATGTTGGTGGGAATCTACGGATAATATCCTACTTGGGCCCGATATAATTAGGGAGACTTCGGAGAAGATCGACTTGATTCGAAGGAGGATGAAAGCAGCACAAGATAGGCAGAAATCTTATGCGGATAAGAGGAGGACGGATCTTGATTGTGATGTTGGGGACATGGTCTTTGTCAAAGTGTCTCCATTACGGAACGTTGTTCGCTTTGGGTCCGTTGGGAAGTTAGCACCAAGGTTCGTAGGGCCGTTTCCTATTAAGGAGAAGATTGGACAGATGGCGTATAGAGTGGAGTTGCCAGAGAGACTTAGTGGTGTACACGACATATTCCATGTGTCATATTTGAGGAAGTGCTTGCACGAGACCGCGGAAGTGGTAGAGCCGAGCTTGCTTAGAGAGGTGGAGATAGAGCGCGATGCGACGATTCGACGAGCTCCTACGCGCATTCTTGGGTCAGAGATTAAGAAGCTGAGAAATCGAGAGGTCAGACTGGTTAAAGTACAATGGGGAGATGATGAGAGCAACGCTACTTGGGAGACGGAAGAGAAGATGCGTTCGTTGTACCCTTTTCTTTTCGAGGGTATGTCCTTTAATTTCTCCTTTATCGCTTATCTTATACTTATCTTACCTTTAGAGTATCCTCTCGCTAGTATCTTTGACCTTTAGTTAAGATAATCCTATGGTTGAAACATGTGTTTGAGACATGTTATGTGTGATGGATGCAAAGTGGATGCAAGTGTTTGCTATTGGTTGCTCATGGACGCATATACACACTCTATTAGGCACTAGATCGGCTCAGTCACTTCATACTGCATATTGCATATAAATGGCTGTACTTAGTAAAATGGATGTATGATGATTGTATTACCATATGGATGCTGCATTCAGATGATGATTGTGCACGCATGTAGAGATAATATGTAGCATTAAGGAACTTTTGCATACATAATGGACGCATGGCACTATCATGATTTGCATTAAGGAGGTCAACTGAATCAGTGGACCGCCAGATTTTGCATTAGATATGGACATATACACACACTGTGCATTTAAACATGAAAGCATTAGAAGTCTATAAGGACAATGGATGCCTGTGTTTAATGGTTGAGTAGATGGTTGTTTGGATGTTAGGATATACATTCTTCTTGACTTGAAGATTTCGGGGATGAAATCCTTTAAGGAGGGGAGAATGTAACACCCCGTAATTCTGTTAATATTAATATTCACAAATTAAAGAATAACTAATCTCAGACGTGAGAATTGTGGGAAACGGGCTGCGCCATTGTGTTCGTCTCGGAATTCTGGTTGAAATAGAGTCCGAGTTTGCGTGAATTGGACTTCGTATGAAGAAGTTATGGCCATCGGAAGTTTCATAAAATTCAAAACAGATTTCAGAAAAAATTAAATTTCAAATTCGGAGTCAAAACAGGCAGGCGGGAAAATTCCCGCCAGGCCCAGGTCGACCCTAGGGTCGACTGGGCAGTCCACCTGCCTCAACCAGGTCGACTACAGAGTCGACCTGGGGTCGACCTGCCCCCCCCCCCCTGGAGCAGTCTTTGTTATGAGCCTGTTTTTGACTGAGTGATGACCCATTAGGATTTTGACCTAATCTGGTTGACTGAGATTAGTTCTGAGTTGATCTGACGGTCTAAATAAATCCTAAACTCTATAAATACCTAGGTAGTCTCTCACTCTAATTCACATGAAAAATAGAATAGCTACCGTCATACCGCCGCCATGGAACTCAGTCTAGCCGCCGCCAACTAAGAAGGAAGAAAAGCTAATCAAATTCTAATTCTACCCAACTCTAAAGCAAATCAAGACTCTCTTTTCTCTTCTAAATTATGAGTATGATAATCTTAACAAGATTATTGTTAAAAAAATTAGGTTAAGTCATAAATGGATTATAAGTGAATGATGTGGATTGTCATATATGTTATTGTAAACCTTATGCTATGATGTATGTTGTAAATCCCATGTTATGTGATGATGATTCCTATATGTTGTAAACCATGCTATGATGATATTGTATAGGTTGTAATTTTCTATGCTAAGTTGTGATAAATCATACATGTTATAAAGTCATGATGTTATTAACTATGCTAGTTAGTTCATGTTAATCAAATCATAATGTTTGGGCTATGTTGATCTATATGACAAACCATGTATGCAAGTTAGATTGATTAGTAAAGATTATGAACATATGCCATGACATCTCTTTAGAAGCTAGAATTATGACATCTAGAATTATGCTATGACATATGTGAATTCTATGTATTAGATGCTAGCTCACACCATCATTATGTTGCATAAAACCCCATATGCAAGTTCATACATAAATATGGGTTATGATCATATCATGAAAATTGTGACATTTAACAAGTTGACACCTTTAGATCCTTAACATGTGTAGTTTATGCAAGTTTCACCCCTATTATGATTAGATCATTTTAATTGTCTATATGTTGTGATAATTTATCTTTGTGCTATGAGTTATACTATTCAAGTCTAACGTATATTATGCGTTGAATAAGCGAACGTATAAACGTGGGGTAGGAGTAATACTAAGGATTTAATATTAAGAAGTTGGGGTGCAATTGATATGATTTTGCATGCCATAAGTGGATGGCCATAATTGAGTCAATTATGGACATCATTAAAATTGGAAGTAATTAATAATTTGAATAGGGAATTATTAAAATTGGGGTAAAAGATTATAAGTGATAATCAATGCTTAGGACACGAGGTTGGACTCGTTTATGACGTAAACCTGCCCGGAACAGCCCGGCAAATCCAGTGGTCACAAATGTCAGCCCAATGTGAGAGGTCCTAGGACTAAACTAAAGCATAACAGTTGTAAAGACACGAGGTTAGACTCTTTTATGGTGTAAGACTGCCCGGACCCGCCCGGCAAATCCAGCTGCCATAAATGCCAGTCTAATGTGAGAGGTCTTTATGAGGTTATGGCCTGAATGAATTAAGAAATACTTAACCAGATAAACATGTAAGGTGGGACATGGGGGTTAAGTAGGTGCCTTGGGTGGCATGAGGAATCTAGTGGGTGCCCTTAGTGGCATGTGAAATACGATTAGTAAGACTTAACCAAACACACATGTAAATGAACATGACTAAGAGGGTTAAGTGGGATATACTAGTGGACAAGCTTAGGTGGATAGCTTGTATGGGCCCATTTCAACCAGTAATCCAAACGTATCTTTGTGGGCTCGACCCAAGTCGAGGACGGGACACACATACTGGGATTGACTATAAGAGGTCAAAACGGGGAGCAGTGGCAATGCAAGTCCAATGGGTTTCATATGCGTGTGTGGACCCGAGCTGGTAGGTAAGACGTTGTTGCATCGTGTAGGTATAAGCCGTGCATTCTCAAGTTGTATCGGGTTGCCACTTTAGGGGAGTGATACACCCCACTGTGGGGCCAGCACCGGTATCTACGAGTAGGGAGCCGATCGAAAGTGGGTAGTGGAGTACACTTAGTGGAGATAGGGGCAGACGACACCTATGTAGTCAGCTAGAGGTACGCAAGGCTATTTATATAGTTTCTGTGTGAAGCAAGCGGGATCAACCTTTAGGGTGACTGTTGCGGTGCAGTGTAGTGATTATTCGTTAGTAATTAGGTGTGCCTTTAACGTCATCTTTAACGTTATGTTTATCTTCTCTTCCATACCCAATAGTTCATAGACATTTCCTTGTTTTCTAGCTTATGCCTTGGTCTAGTTATTTTGATAATAGTATTGTTAGAATTATCATACTCGCCAGACTTTATGTCTGACCCCCTCCATTTCTATCCTTTTTCCCCCTCCAGGTCCTCAGGTTGGGCCCAGCTCTAGTGGAGTTTGATTGGATCGCTTCATCTCTCTTTGGAAAGCTTGGACCGTTGAAGTAAAGTCCAGCTTGTTATCTTCTTTAATGGCTATTTGTGTAATGGAGTTATGTATTTTGTTTTATGAAGATGGATATTGTACTTGACTCTGATTTATGGTTTTATGATGTAACTAACATGGTTAATTTCCGCTGCAATAAAATGAAGTTTTAGATTTCCAAGTACTATTTATTATCTGTCTTGTTGTGATTTTTATGTTCCATATTCACTTAAAACCTCCATGGAAGTTAATGCATTCCCTTTGTGAGTTACATTAATGGACGTGGGGTGTTACATATATACACTCTAGACATCTTACATTAGACCAACCACTTGTAGATGTTGGATTTGTCGGTCGGTTCCGAGTAGGCTTCTACTACATGTAACGATTAACCTCTTGCCTATGTGTCATTAGTATATCTAAAGTTATTAACACACACTGTAACACCCCGTGTTTTCTGTGAACGTATAGGTAACAAATCAGAGGATAATTAATTTTTAAAATAAGAATCAAGGAAAACGGGTTGCGCCATTGCGTTTGTCTCGGAATTCTGCTTGGAAACGAGTCCGAGTTTGCAAGAATCGGAGTCCGTATGAGGGAGATATGACCCTCCGAAGTTTCAGAAATATTCAAAATCGAAAACAGCTCGGAATTCGAATTCAAAATTCGAATTCAAACCCAGAAGCGGGCTGGGCGGGAAATTTCCCGCCCAGGGCCCAAGTCGACCGGGGAGTCGACTGGCCAGTCGACCCTCCAGGACCCGGGTCGACTGGGCAGTCGACCCCCCAGACCAGGTCGACTGGGCAGTCGACCTGGGGGTCGACCTCCTTGGTCGAACCTGGTGCGTGTGTGTGCGATTTTGAGGGTTGTGACGTGTTTGGACGGACCTGATGAGTTTTAGGGTTAATCTGAGGGCCTAAATGAGTTCCTACACCTATAAATACATCCTAAGACCTAGCCTTCTCTACACACAATTATATTCTGCTTCTTCTCTGCCTCTGTTCTAAATAAAAATAAAAATGGCATCGCCACTCTGCTGGAATCTAAACTAGAAGCTAATCAACATCAACCTAAGCAACTCAATTCAAGCTAGAGATTAAAGCTCCTACAACGATTCTACAACAAATTAAAGTTCTTTCTTTAATCCAACCAAGGCAAGTACAGTTATTTTCCGATATACACGTTAATTCTGATTGTGACATGAATTGTAAATCTGAATCTGAGGTTATATCCGTTCTGTTCTGTTTAGATCTTATTTTGTGTCTCTTTCCTCTTTCTGTTCTATAGCCAGGCTACCACGAGCATGAGCCAATCTCACAAGAGATTAACATACGCTAAAATGTTTGGGACAATAAAATGAATAATGCATAAATTGGGCATGACCAATAGGTGACTGATTTGAGGAAAGAACATGGACTGTAGCTAGAACATAAATCTGAGACATATAATTGGACATAAATATAGACTGTATTGAACATATGACTTGGGATAAAGAGAATATGGCTTAGGTATAAAGATTTCATTAAAGTAGGATATCTATTAAATGTAAATAAACACCTAAGTAAGGGATCTTTGGTATATATGACATGCATAGTAATCAATGGCTATATTTGGTATAATTTATATGTGAATCTTTTGTACTAGGCAAGTTGAACTAAATTGGGACATGTAAATTATGACCATAATCTATGACATGTAAATTCAATGCAAACGTGGGGTATATGATCATAGTGTGAATCATGACAACTAATTAGGCATGCAAACTTAGGCCAAATTTATAATTAGGCAAGATATGTTTGTGAAACTTTAAGGAATGATTAAATCTGTTATATTTGCCTAATTTGCTAGTTCTGCTATGTTGCTTAATCTGCTAGTTCTGCTCTACTGCCTAGTCAGCTAGATTTGTTCATCTGCCAAATCTGTCATCTGCTAAGTCTGTTGAAAATGCCAAATCTGTTAAACTAAATCTGTTGAGATGCCTAATCTGTTATCTGCTAAATCTGCTAGTTTGCTTAATCTGCTAAATCCGTTAAGTCGCCTAGTCTGAAAAATCTGTTATCTACTATATCAGTTGAGTTGATATAATTAGTCCGCTATTGACATAATCTGAATTGGCTATAGTTATGAATAATTGACATGTATATTAGGCGGGGTATAAATGGTAAATCATTAATTAATTGGCCGCAAAGATAAACATGGCTAACTCGAGGATAGAATGAGTTTGCGGCGTAATTCTGCCCGGAACCGCCCGACATATTCCAGTGGTCGCAAACAATAGGTTCTAATGTGAGAAGTTAGTCATAACATGCTTGAAACCCGAGGTTAGACTCAGTTTGCGACAGAAACCTGCCCGGAACCAACCGGCCTAACCAGTAGCCGCAAACTGTCAGTCTAATGTGAGAGGTCTGGGCATTAATATTTAATTAATGAAAATCTGAGATAAATATGATGTTTAAAACGTGTTGGGCGGGTAAGGTTAAACCAATTGGACCGATAAATCTGATAAACCCGTTTCGTGAATCTATAGGCCCAATTACAAAGTTAGGCAAATATGTAAATCTGTAACTGGTTAATCGATAAGTCTGTTAAATCTGTATATCTGATCCGTTAGTCTGGAAACTTGTCTGTGAACTAGTTGATTTGAATTCTGTATGTCTGAACTTGTAAACAAGTTAATCTGAAATCTGTTAGTTTGGGGACACAAGGTTAGGAGGGGAATTACTTGTGTCATCTGTTGTTTGGGACCCATATTAGTCAGTAACCCTTTCTGGTATCAAAACTTTGACCCAACAGTAGGTAGGGTCCGGGAACGCTTACTAAACTAATTATAAGCGGTTCATTCTGATAATGGCGAGGGGTGTTGATGGTGCGTTCCAACCGGGTCATGTGCGTGCATGGATCCCGGTCTGCCTCTGAGGATGTAAGACGCCGTGACATCTGTAAATAGGTCTGTGCCAATTGGTTGTCACTTTAGGGAGTGATACACCCTACTGTGGGGCCGACACAGGGTATTTATGTCTTAGGGAGCCGATCGCTTGGGGTAGGGTTTTAGGGTACACTTAGTTCTGTCTGTTTCTGTTGGTACCGTCTGTTTCTGTTGGGTGGTAACACCTGTCTGTTTCTGTGTGGTACCGTCTGTTCGGGTGGTAAAGGCCCATTACTAGTGCACACCTAATTCTACATTATGTTTCCGTAGGGATTAATCTGTTTCTGTTTCTGTCTGTTTCTGTTCGGGTGGTAAAGGCCCATTACTAGCACTCTCTTCTATGGAAATTATTCTGTACCCGTTTCTGTTTTAGTTTAGAAATTAGGGTGACACCTAATTCTGTTATACTAGTATTAGTGCAGAGAAGTGTAAAGCAATAGCTTATATCATTCTGTTCTTCTGTTATATCTGCTACACCTGTTATAGTTATCTCTCATCCAGTTTTATGTTCATGTCATGTTATTATTATCTGTTCATAACTGAAAATCACTGGACTTGCCAGACTTTTTGTCTGACCCTTGTTGTTTCGCCTCCTTTATTCCGTTTCCCCCCAGGTTTTGTAGAAGGGAATACTCTAGCTTGATCCAGATTTCTTCCGCTTGAAGTGCTTAAAGTTTGGCTTGTCTTCTTCTGTGGGGATTATGATTTTAAACTATGCATTCTGAAGGCTTTTGTACAAGACTGATATTTTGTACTTGAATTCTGATATTGTGATTTGAAAGGATGTAACCAAGCTTATTTCGGTTTCTGTTGAAATAAAGTTATAAAATTTTCAAGTACTGTTTTATCTGTCTTGTAAGTTTCTGTTCTGTTTACTAAAATGCTCCACCAAAGTTAAGGCATTCCCTTTGAGAGTGACCTTAACGGAGGTGGGGTGTTACACTTGGTATCAGATCTAAAGGTTACCAGATTAGATAAAAGTTTTTGAAAAACTATTTTCAAAAAGGTTTTGAAAGGAAGTATTTTCAAAAATAAAGCTTATTTTGAAAAACATGATCCCCAAGAGCCATATATCTTTCCTGCAGTCCTTTTTGTATTGAATCTTTCCTTTTTTCGTTTCAGCATGTCTGAAGCATCTGAGATACCAGAGGGTGTTCTTGTACCCGGTTGGTTTCGTCAATATCTTGAAGCTAGGACCACCGCTGCAGGTCCAGCAAATGATCCCCCTCCTCCTCCGCCCCCTCCTCGTGCAATTGCTTTCTCAAAGATCTGTAGAGATTTTAGGGCCATGGGTGGAAAGGATTTCAAGGGAACTGAATCATTCGTAGAAGCGAGGAACTGGCTCAAAGAAACTGAGGATCTATTCGTTATCTTCGAGGTGGACGACAGGCAAAAGGTACAGTTGGCGGTATGGCTGCTCAAAGACGAAGCTTCCTATTGGTGGGAAGTCACTAACGCCGAGAGGTCAGTTGAAACATAGATGGATTTCAGAACAAGGTTTGAGACAAAATTCCTCTCGCAAGCTGAACGAAGTTTACAACTGGAAAAGTTCTTATCTCTTAAGCAAGGAAGTATGGTGGTCAAGGAATATGTCAACCAGTTCAACCAACTAGCTAGGTTCGGATTGGATTTAGTCAACACTCAGCATAAAAAGGCTCTCCGCTTTGTTAAAGGATTGAACGAGCCACTGCACAGCCTAGCCATGACCCATGTACCCATGGGAGCGACTTACGAGAAATTGGTGGACATGGCACTACTACACGAGGAAGACAAGGGCTCGAAAGAGGCAAAGAAGGAAGAACCACAGAATAAGAAAGCATGGCCCAAAAAGGAAACACAAAAGAAGGATGAGAAGTCTGAAGATAAGAAGGGGAAAAAGTGCTTTACTTGTGGGAGCTCGACTCATCTGAACAAGGATTGCAGAAAAAGAAAGGGCACTTGCTTCAACTGTGGAGAGATGGGACACTTCACTAGGGACTGCCCGAAGAAACAAGGGCAAGGAGGGAAGGCGAACAATCTTGAGGCTAGTGGCTAGGATAGAAATAGGAAAATTCCTATAGTAGGTTTAATTTCTTTATCTGATTATGGAGTTAAGACTCTTTCTGATTCTGGTATTTTGATTTTGTAATCGATACTCTGCACTTTAATACTAGTATTATTTCTGATTCCGCTGTAGACTCAGACCCATAAGGGTTATGACTCATCTGTTGTGATAGATTGGGGTTTGAGGGATATCTGTGTTAGGCGTCAAGTATGACGCATACATTCTGAGTTTTTGTGGGGTATGATTTTATCATGCTTAGCTTCCTAAGAATCATCAGGGAACCCGATCTATACCAATAGTCTGTATACATCAGAATACTTCTGATAAGATTTCCAGTTTTGACATTGTCTAAAGAGGGTAATCCTCTGGGTGTCAATTTGATGTTGGTTTCGGTCTCCGGGGCCGATACTTAGGACCCGTGTCTAATGGGTACCAAGTTTTTGTTTTATCTGTACTCGCTTCCATCATTCGACTGTATCCTATCGATCGAATCTTCGAACTTTAGGTAGAAACTAATGGGTGTAAACATGTGTTTGAGACATGTTATGTTTGATGGTTGCAAGTGGATGCAAGTGGTTGCTAGTGGCTGCTCGTGGATGCATATACACACACACTAGGCACTAGATCGGCTCGAAAACACTCTCATACTACATATGGATGTGTGAGCATTTTCAATTTTTTTGGATGAAAAATGATTGACTCAGCACATGGATGTTGCATATGACTGAATGGTTGTGCACTCATATAGAAATGATATGTATCAAATAGGAAAATTTGCATACATGTTGGACTCATGGCACTGGCATAATTCGCATTAAGGAGGTCAACTGAATCAGTGGACCGCCTGATCTTTGCATTAGATAAGGAACATATACACACACCTTTGCTTATGTTCATACAACATTAGAAGTTTCTAAGGACAATGGACGCCAGTGATTGATGATTGAGTAGATGGATGTTGGATGGTAGGACACATTCTTCTTAACTTGAAGATTTCGGGGACGAAATACTTTAAGGAGGGGAGAATGTAACACCCCATGTTTTCTGTGAACGTATAGGTAACAAATCAGAGGATAATTAATTTTTAAAATAAGAATCAAGGAAAACGGGTTGCGCCATTGCGTTCGTCTCGGAATTCTGCTTGGAAACGAGTCCGAGTTTGCAAGAATCGGAGTTCGTATGAGGGAGATATGACCCCTCGAAGTTTCAAAAATATTCAGAATCGAAAACAGCTCGGAATTCGAATTCAAAATTCGAATTCAAAACCAGAAGCGGGCTGGGTGGGAAATTTCCCGCCCAGGGCCCAAGTCGACTGGGGAGTCGACTGGGCAGTCGACCCCCCAGGACCCAGGTCGACTGGGGAGTCGACTGGGCAGTCGACCCCCAGACCAGGTCGACTGGGCAGTCGACCTGGGGGTCGACTGGGCAGTCGACCTGGGGGTCGACTGGGCAGTCGACCTGGGGGTCGACTGGGCAGTCGACCTGGGGGTCGACCTCCCTGGTCGAACCTGGTCCGTGTGTGTGCGATTTTGAGGGCTGTGACATGTTTGGATGGACCTGATGAGTTTTAGGGTTAATCCGAGGGCCTAAATGAGTTCCTACACCTATAAATACATCCTAAGACCTAGCCTTCTCTACACACAATTCTATTCTTCTTCTTCTCTGCCTCTGTTCTAATTAAAAATAAAAATGGCGTCGCTACTCTGCTGGAATCAAAACTAGAAGCTAATCAACATCAACCTAAGCAACTCAATTCAAGCTAGAGATTAAAGCTCCTACAACGATTCTACAACAAATTAAAGTTCTTTCTTTAATCCAACCAAGGCAAGTACAGTTATTTTCTGATATAAACGTTATTTCTGATTGTGACATGAATTGTAAATCTGAATCTGAGGTTATATCTGTTCTGTTCTGTTTAGATCTTATTTTGTGTCTCTTTCCTCTTTCTGTTCTATAGCCAGGCTACCACGAGCCTGAGCCAATCTCATAAGAAATTAACATACGCTAAAATGTTTGGGACAGTAAAATGAATAATGCATAAATTGGGCATGACCAATAGGTGACTGATTTGAGGAAAGAACATGGACTGTAGCTAGAACATAAATCTGAGACATATAATTGGACATAAATATAGACTGTATTGAACATATGACTTGGGATAAAGAGAATATGGCTTAGGTATAAAGATTTACATTAAAGTAGGATATCTATTAAATGTTAATAAACACCTAAGTAAGGGATCTTTGGGATATATGACATGCATAGTAATCGATGGCTATATTTGGTATAATTTATATGTGAATCTTTTGTACTAGGCAAGTTGAACTAAATTAGGACATGTAAATTATGACCATAATCTGTGACAGGTAAATTCAATGCAAACGTGGGGTATATGATCATAGTGTGAATCATGACAACTATTTAGGCATGCAAACTTTGGCCAAATTTATAATTAGGCAAGATATGTTTGTGAAACTTTAAGAAATGATTAAATCTGTTATATTTGCCTAATTTGCTAGTTCTGCTATGTTGCTTAATCTGCTAGTTCTGCTCTACTGCCTAGTCAGCTAGATTTGTTCATCTGCCAAATCTATCATCTGCTAAGTCTGTTGAAAATGCCAAATCTGTTAAACTAAATCTGTTGAGATGCCTAATCTGTTATCTGCTAAATCTGCTAGTTTGCTTAATCTGCTAAATCCGTTAAGTCGCCTAGTCTGAAAAATCTGTTATCTGCTATATCAGTTGAGTTGATATAATTAGTCCGCTATTGACATAATCTGAATTGGCTGTAGTTATGAATAATTGACATGTATATTAGGCGTGGGTATAAATGGTAAATCATTAATTAATTGGCCGCAAAGATAAACATGGCTAACTCGAGGTTAGAATGAGTTTGCGGCGTAATTCTTCCCGGAACCGCCCGACATATTCCAGTGGTCGCAAACAATAGGTTCTAATGTGAGAAGTTAGTCATAACATGCTTGAAACCCGAGGTTAGACTCAGTTTGCGACAGAAACCTGCCCGGAACCAACCGACCTAACCAGTAGCCGCAAATTGTCAGTCTAATGTGAGAGGTCTGGGCATTAATATTTACTTAATGAAAATCTGAGATAAATATGATGTCTAAAACGTGTTGGGTGGGTAAGGTTAAACCAATTGGACCAATAAATCTGATAAACCCGTTTCGTGAATCTGTTGGCCCAATTACAAAGTTAGGCAAATCTGTAAATCTGTAACTGGTTAAACGGTAAGTCTGTTAAATCTGTATATCTGATCCGTTAGTCTGGAAACTTGTCTGTGAACTAGTTGATCTGAATTCTGTATGTCTGAACTTGTAAACAAGTTAATCTGAAATCTGTTAGTTTGGGGACACAAGGTTAGGAGGGGAATTACTTGTGTCATCTGTTGTTTGGGACCCATATTAGTCAGTAACCCTTTCTGGTATCAAAACTTTGACCCAACAGTAGGTAGGGTCCGGGCACGCTTACTGAACTAATTATAAGCGGTTCATTCTGATAATGGCGAGGGGTGTTGATGGTGCGTTCCAACCGGGTCATGTGCGTGCATGGATCCCGGTCTGCCTCTGAGGATGTAAGACGCCGTGACATCTGTAAATAGGTATGTGCCCATTGGTTGTCACTTTAGGGAGTGATACACCCTATTGTGGGGCCGACACAGGGTATTTATGTATTAGGGAGCCGATCGCTTGGGGTAGGGTTTTAGGGTACACTTAGTTCTGTCTGTTTCTGTTGGTACCGTCTGTTTCTGTTGGATGGTAACACCTGTCTGTTTCTGTGTGGTACCGTCTGTTCGGGTGGTAAAGGCCCATTACTAGTGTACACCTAATTCTACATTCTGTTTCCGTAGGGATTAATCTGTTTCTGCTTCTGTCTGTTTCTGTTCGGGTGGTAAAGGCCCATTACTAGCACTCTCTTCTGTGGAAATTATTCTGTACCCGTTTCTGTTTCAGTTTAGACATTAGGGTGACACCTAATTCTGTTATACTAGTATTAGTGCAGAGAAGTGTAAAGCAATAGCTTATATCATTCTGTTCTTCTGTTATATCTGCTACACCTGTTATAGTTATCTCTCATCCAGTTTTATGTTCATGTCATGTTATTATTATCTGTTCATAACTGAAAATCACTGGACTTGCCAGACTTTTTGTCTGAACCTTGTTGTTTCGCCTCCTTTCTTCCGTTTCCCGCCCAGGTTTTGTAGAAGGGAATACTCTAGCTTGATCCAGATTTCTTCCACTTGAAGTGCTTAAAGTATGGCTTGTCTTCTTCTGTGGGGATTATGATTTTAAACTATGCATTCTGAAGGCTTTTGTACACAACTGATATTTTGTACTTGAATTCTGATATTGTGATTTGAAAGGATGTAACCAAGCTTATTTCGGTTTCTGTTGAAATAAAGTTATAAAATTTTCAAGTACTATTTTATCTGTCTTGTAAGTTTATGCTCTGTTTACTAAAATGCTCCACCAAAGTTAAGGCATTCCCTTTGAGAGTGACCTTAACGGAGGTGGGGTGTTACACACACAACCATACAAATTCCTATAAGGACATACAAATTCAGATTCCTAATTTAACTGTATTTATTACGCACTTAATACGCATTAATATTACGTTATACATATAAGTGTGAATTAAGAGAACGAAACTAACGTCCTAACCACGTTTGAAATGTCAATCCCTATTTAAAATTAAGGGTATACAAGTTATTTCCCATATTTCTTCCAGTCATAGCGTAAATGTACATATTAACATGCAACAATCATAATGGGAAAATAATAATAGCAACACAGAACTTGGAATTTTGACTTGATTATATCAATAATAAAAGATAAATAAAGTGCCATATATCCTATATATATAATTCCTATTTTAAATGGATTCACTTTTGTGCATGCTTACACGCAAAACCTTAATATTTAAACATCTACAATACGTTGAAATAAATCTGTGATGACTTGCACTTCCACCTACTTCAAACCGACCAAAAATCGAAACCCATGTCGATTCAAGGTAAGCAAAAGTGCGTTTCGTAATGATTTATTAGAGCAAACATAGCAGAATACAAAGCTCACAACTGAACAGATAAAATATAATAAGAATATATTATTGCAGCGGAAACATTTTTGAATACAAATCTGATTTAACATACCATTACTCCATGAAGATTTAACATAATATACCGATAATAGGGTACGTCCATCCTTCATATGAAACTCCCTCTTTCTCTGGAACTCCAAGTCTTCAAGCTTGAGCTCGATCTCGAAAACTGAAAAATAAACTAATAGACTGCCCATATAGAAATTGAGTGCACTCGCAGTTTGCAAGGAAAAAACAAACTATGAGTTAGTCATGGGACTGGTGTGAGAAAACTTCATTAACTAATCTTATGCTAGCCTTATTTTGAATAAGGTATTTCGGGACCACACCGCATGTCATGGAACGGGTTTCCTCCCAATGATACGTGCACAACGATAGCAACCAGAACCAAATATAGCAACCATAAACCAGATTTTGAAAGCATGACTTTAAAAAAATGAACGGTTATAAGCCCCAAGTCCCATCACACAATGCAAGCGCACCAGAGGATAAGGGTTTTCCATATATTCTCAAAACATCCTTGATATAATTTTAAAACCAAACCATTTGATATTATAATAATGTCTAGGGTGTGGAAAATCATTTCGAAAATAAATTTATAAATCTTAGCTCGCATAGTGCCCCATCCCACTATGTTAGCTACATAGGTATACAATCGAAAATCGTAATGTGTTTCGTACTGGAAGTTGGATTTCCATCAGTGAGTCTGGGCTAAGAATCTTCCCAATCCGATTCAGAACCCCCAGCTAGGTTCCAGGATCCCGTCTGGCTTCTTTAGAGCGGCAGAGTCGATCCACCCTACTTCGTGGATTAAAATAACATCCTGAACATAATGTCCCTCAGTCTGTGTGCAGACTGTCATCAAGGTATATTGACCTAGTCCGAGGCGCCTCATCCAACAAACCACATAAGTAAATGCCTGGGCTCCATACAATGGCGTTACCTTTTTCTAAATGGAACGTTAAGTCCCTATCCCTACAGTCTATAATCCTGTTTCGACTCAATCCGGGTTGTGAGACCGCGAGGTCACGTCATACAAAAAGATATGCATTTAAGCCAAGCTTTGATCTTCAACCAGAAGGCCATGCTTTTCAACAAAAGCCATGATCATTTTCACTTATCATGCTACACTATCATTCTTTAAAACACAAACTTCTATCCACCAGCGTACAACCTTTGAGCTTGTACGTCTCAAAAAAGGTGTCAAGCAAGGGAATAAATTCTCCACCACCAAATAGAAGTATGTTTAGTAAATGTCCGTCTGTATTTTATAAAATACAGTGTTAGACACGAAATCCATCAAAAGGTCCATTCCGGGAATAGGAATGAAACCGAAGGCACTTGATTCCACGTCCCCCCGGGAGTGCAAGTCCTTGCAACCCGATACGCTTCAAGTACCGTCAGATAATGCCATCAATTTAACCTCTTGAGGAGCGACCCCGAGGCTTCGACAAGTTGTCCATTCGTTGTGAAGAATATCGGACTTTAACCATCTTCATCGTCATCTTGATATCAACATCACATCATATAATTATTTGGAATAGGTAAAACCCGGCCTTTCCAAATAATTAGCGCAATTTTAAAAAACAATTACGGAACACACAGGCTTTCATCCAATCTCCTTCCGCCTTGGATTTGTTAATTAAACTACTTTAAACCCATTCTCAAGATATCTTTAACAAAATCCATATTTTAACTTTTCTCCTTTAAAACGCATCCCTTATCAATGATACTTTAGCCTCAAAACCTCAATTTACTTCCCATTTGATAACTCGTTATCCATATCCAATTTATTTTGAAAATCCTTGATCCATAGTTTTGAATCAAAACGTTATTCAATTATTTAATCTTAATTAAAGATTATACTTCCTTCCTAATTCCTTACCTTCAGTTTCTTCAAATCAAAGATTCGATGAAATCCCAAATTATGATATGAACTTCCATAACTCAATCTCATCAGGTTCAAGAATGACATTATTGAAGATACTATTCATGACAAAACCCAAATCCATTGATATTACACATGAGTTACACTCTACTTATATTCGATATCTATTCTAACAATAAACGAATACCATAAGAGGAATAATGATATAATATTAATATCTTCCAAATTTCTCAAAAAGTATATGTTTACACCACAAAATTTCATATCAAATGTAACACCCCACGTCCTTTAATGTCACTCACAAAGGGGATGAATTAAGTTTCATGGAGTGTTATAAGTAAACTGAACAGAATATTACAAGACATATACATAAAATAGTACTTGAAAAATTTATTACTTTATTGCAGTGGAAACAGAAATAAGTTTGGTTACATCTTCAGACCCATTGCATCAAAACCAAGTACATAATATCAGTCTTGTACAAAAGCCACCAGAGTACATAATTTTTAAAACCATAATCCCCAATCCAAAATGCCGTATGAAAGGGAAACAAATCTAAGCATTGCTTTCAGCACTTTAAGTAGGAAAGCCCGAATCAAGCTTCAACATGCCCACCCTGAGAACCTTGGGGGAGGGGGGGAGGAAAGAAAAGAGGCAAACAAAAAGGGTCAGACATAAAGTCCGACGAGTCTAGTGACTTTAACAATATGATTAGTAAAGCAGCATGATAAGAATATAAACTGGATATAAGAGATGACTATAACATAAGCAGATATGACAAGGTAACAAGACGAACATGATGCAACATCGACTGCGCTTCTAACCACTATAAGATATTCTCTGCACCACACCAATACTAGCTTCATACTTAAAGATGATCCCTCTTGGCTAAATAGAATGATGAATGATGATAGTTTCGTGTACTTCTAGCTGCTCTCATAGGTAACCAACGTGCACCTATCACCACTTGATGTATCCCCTATCATCCCTGTTCGATTATGTACCTCTAGCTTCTATCATAGGTAACTAATGTGCACATATCACCACTAGATGTACCATCCCTATAATAATGGTAGCCTCGTGTACTCCTACCTGCTCTCGTAGGTTCCTTACTTGCTCCTACCACCACTAGTTGTACTCACTACCCTCCCCATTTGATCGGCCCCCTAGCCTCATAGATACCTGTGCTGGTCCCATAATAGGGTGTATCACTCCCTAAGGTGGCAACCCCGATACTACTGAAATGCACAACTTATATGTAATAACCCGGAAATCCGAGCCAATTTAAAAGTTTTATTTTAGCAATTTTGATGAATTTTAATATTTTAAATGAATTATTTTAAATAATAACGACGAGAAATTTATTTTGAATAGAATTAGAACGTATATATTTATATAGATCGTCGTTAGGAAATAAATATATATTTTAAATTATAAAAGGAATTGAAAATGGCGCCGTAGTTCGAAAATTCGATTTCAAATTTCAATTGAATGTACAGGATTCGAAATAAACCGAATTTCGGTAAAACC
Organism: Allium sativum; assembly: GCA_030737875.1. NCBI lineage: Eukaryota > Viridiplantae > Streptophyta > Magnoliopsida > Asparagales > Amaryllidaceae > Allium > Allium sativum. The sequence goes on from CM060920.1 coordinate 457,487,915, forward strand.
GAAAATATTTGAATCTATTTGAAAATATCTTTCCAACGAATCCGAAAAATTGAAATTTCATAGCGGGGATAAGAAGTTATGTCCAGTTGAAAATTTAGAATAGTCGCTATGGAATTTTGGCCCTTAAAAATGGAAATTTTGCAAGCAACCTTCGTTTTCAATGAAACCACTTTTGTTGGATCCGGGATGTTAAATTACTGCTAGGTTTCAAAATTCATAATTTTTGAAAGCAATATGTGAGCATGGCGAAAGAAAACGTGTTTTGACAGTTTCAGTCAATTTCGATCGACCAGAAAATGGCCATTTTTCAAATGATCTCAGAATTTGACGAAATTAGTTTTGTTAGGACCGTATCGTCTATACAAAGCTAGAAAATATTTTTTTGGAATTTTTAGAGTCCGTATATCGCCCCGGTAAATTGAAATGTGAGTCCAAAATCAATATATATATATATATATTATATTTCGATTTTGACGAAAACTGATCGAAACGGCCGAACTGGCTTGCAATACATATCCTATTGTTTTTAGAATGGGGGTAATTAGCTAGGGACGGCAATCAGTGGGTTCGATTTGGAGTCAAATTAAAAAGTTACTTTTTGGAAGAATAAAATAATAATTAAATAAATATATATTAACACCACCTCTCCCTCACTTCTCTCTCTCCGCATTTCAAAAAAAAAACGAATGATTGTCGATCTCGCCTCCCCACGCCGTCGATGGCTATCGCGCCGCCCTCCCTGGCCAGCACCGCCTCCGGCGAGCATCCCCTTGCCATCCCCTTCTTCCCCATCCTCCTCCTCCCTTCATCTCCTGGTTTGAGCCAAACCCCCCTTCTAGAGAAAATCGCCGCCACCCGATGCTGCTCCGACCAACCGCCGTGGCTAGCACCTCCCCGCCACCTCAGCGCGCCCCCTCGGCCTCTATCCCCTCTGAAAAGTGAGCTTTTCTTATATTTTTATTTATTTTGTTAATTTAGTTTATTTATATATATAATTAGCAACATAAAAAAATAAGTTTTTTTTTCTCTATAAAGCATGAATCAAAGACATAATTTTTACTAAACCAAAGATAAGATTTTTAAAATAGAGAAAACATGATTTTTAGATATGAAAAGCTTTGATTTTAATGATAAAGAAGAGATTTTTATTTTCTATAAAGAAGAGATTTTTATTTACTGTAAAGAAGAGATTTTTATTTACTATAAAGAAAAGATTTTTATTTACTATGAAGAAGAGATTTTTATTTATTATAAAGAAGAGATTTTTATTATGTAAATAGAAAAATAAAATTTTGATTTATATCTAGAGGATTAAAATGATAAAGATGAGATATTTATTCGTATGAAGTACAGATTTTTAGAAAATAAAAAGAAGTGATTTTTTTTAGATATGTAAACATCACTATAAAGATCAAATTTTTATATAGAAGAAAGATCAGATTTTTTTTATAAACGAAAAGATTGAATCTTTATTATATGAACAAAATAAAAATATAATCTTTTTATAGAGAGTAGCGTTTTAAAAATATGATTTTTATATATTTTGTAGCAAAATAAAAATTTGATCTTTATATAAGAAATAGAAATATAAAAATATAATTTTTATATAGGAAGAAGCGTTGTAAAAATATATGAAGTTGAAGTAAAAATATGATTTTTTTATTTATTGGAATGAAGCAATTAAAATATAATTTTTATTATGAACAGCTTGGCAAGGACTGCATTGGAATTTCAAACAAATCCAAACGGTTCAGAAGTAAAAATGGAGGAGCGGAACCCTTGGTGAGAACTTCTCACTTTTAATTTATTTTCTAGTTGAAGTATATACTAGGATGCAAACGGTGCTCAGCAGCACCCGACACCCGTTGTCCACAGACCATGGATGACTTGTTCGTTTAATTGATGTGTTGTGAAAGTTGATTGTGTGAAGTGGAATGGAATAAAATATTTTATAGTTAAAAATATAATTTTTAACGTGTATATAAAATAAATATTTATAAGCAAATCGGACGATTTGTTTATGTACCCACATTTGACTGATATGGATTGGGACGATAAATTTTACACATCGCTTAACTTCACAAATAAAACCTGTGTTTAATTGTTTGGAAACCCCACACGGGTGTTGGGATAAAATTGGCCATGCACTAGTCCCAATAATTAGCTGGATGTCGATCGATCGATTGACAGGCTGTTATAAGCGTTAAATATTTATATTTGATGCTTATGCAGTGTAGAATGCACTTTGGGTGATGGTCGACTGTGTTTGATTGTTGTAGTGCATGTGTGTGTACGAAATCCATATAAATCACAATGTATGGCAATTGACTGGGTCTGATTCCAGTTCAGAAAGAATGAATACTTTAAACTGACGATTATTTTAAAATAACGAATATTTTTCAAATAATATTCAGAAGAGAATCAAAATATGATTTTGATGTCCGATTTGGGATGGACACGAATATATTTAAATGTATAAAGCCGTGTTGATTAGATTGATGCCACTTTGATGTGAATGATATCTATATCGATTTTATTCATTTTTATAATGAATATCGAAAAGGAATTGATTTCAAAATATAACGTTTTGAAAATATTATCATTTATATATCGATGATATGGAATATTCAATTTTGATTAGAAACTGAATATGAAGTTGAAATCGTTTTGAAAATGAATTTAAAATGATTTATAAAATACGTTTTGAAAGGAAATCGACGAAATATATATAATATATATATTATATATATATAATGGCCTGAATAGAACGCGCTGCATTGTGGCAGTTCGCGAATTTCGACCATTGACTTCGAATGGACATTGCGGGAGATCCGACCGTCGGATTCTCTTAAACCAGAACCAATTGGGTTAGTATCGAAAAGATATTTCTAACGAATATCAGAGATTTGAAATATAATGGTTGGATTTGGAATTATGTCCAAATCAAATTTGGAAAAGGTCGCTGTAAGTGCTGTTCGATGGACCTTTATGGAAATCGACTGTAATGGCCTTGATAAAATTATTAAAAATAGTAATAATTTGTGTAAAATCATAAGAAATGATTTGGAAAGAATTGGGATGAAAAATTCCATATTTGAAAAGATAAAAATAGATTTTTATCGAAATGAACTAGTTTTGAACTAGAATTATAATCCATTTATTTTTGAAATAAATAAATTGGATTTGAAAGGGTTTTAAAATAACCAGAATTTCCAATAATTGAATTGGAATGGATTTGGATCGAAATTGTCTTTGAAATATTTCGATGTTGGATTTCGTGATTATACAGATATTGTTATGTAAATTTGAAAGATATATTGTATCGTTATTTCCAATATGATATTTGTTGGTCGTAGAATTTGATATTGAATATAAGCCGATATATTTTCTATTCAGAGCCTTGTATTTAATATCAAATGGGATTTGGATTTGTCATGAATGGTGTCTTCATTAACACTGTTCTTAAACCCAGTTGGGAAAAAGATTAGTTCTTTTTATTTAGATTTAATGAAGTATACCAATTAAATGGTATTCAATTGGAATTGAATTTGAATTGATTTTTGGGTTTATCGTAAACGGTGTTTTAAATAACACTTGTTCTTCAACCCGATAATTAATGGAATGTGAATTGGGTTTATCATGAACTGTGTTTTAACGACATTCGTTCTTTAACCCGATTTACAGTGAAATGGGGTTTGGAATATATATATCTTTTTGATCAGATTTAAAGGAAATTTATAAAAGTAAAGTTTTCCAATTTAATAAAATAAATTGGAATGGAATGGAATTCGATTAGGTAATAATCGAAGTGAATTTCTGTGGAGGAAGACTGCTAATATATCTGGAATTTAAAAGGCGTTGCCGTTATTCCATTTATATTATTAGTCGGATATGGAAGTTTATATTGATTATATATATCAATTTGTTTTCCATGAAGATTCCATCGTTAATGGAATGTGATTTTGGGTTGTCGTGAATGGTATCTTTAATAATACTGTTCTTAGACCCAACGGAGTTAAGAAAATCAGAAACTAACTGGAGATTAGTTAAGCTGAATGGTTTCTTGGGTATTGATCTGATGTTGGTTTCGGCCTTCGGGGTTAGTACTTCGGGAATTGTTCACTTGCTAATTTATGGTTAAAGGCTGATGGAATGGAATGTGAGTTCGGGTTTATCGTGAACCGTGTTTTAAATGACATTGGTTCTTTAACCCAGTTAAAGACAGGGTATGGTTTCCCAAGTTAAACAATCATTAATATTGATTTTTGGGAAGATTAAGACCAATTGGAGTTTTAATGAATCTTTAATTAGATTGAAATGATCGAGAATGGAGTATCACCAGTTTTGCTCCAGGCGATAGTTAAATTTTTAATTAGATTTGAACGTGAAATGGTAAATGAATTTACCGATAACACTGTGATGTTTGATATAAAGTATTACCAATTTTACTTCATGAGATGAATTGGTTGGGATTCGGAAATTAAAACAAATGATTACTTCGGTAAGGTTCGTTAATCACGACTAGTTTGGATAAACCATAATTTGGTTTGAATTGATATTCAAAGGAAGATTAAAGAATAAATTTAAAGAATTTATCTTTGATAAAATTAATGGGAACCTTTCCCCAAGTGAAAGAATATTTGAATACAAGAATATTCTGAATTGGAATGAGGCGTATGTTGTGTTTGTGTAACACTAGTTTATTATATATGCGAGTTATTCGGAAAGGCCGGGTTTATCCCATTCTGAATAACTGAATCGACGATGTGTCGAGGATGAAGACGGTGGTCGAAGAACGGCGGTCTTCACATCGTTTGGATAATTACTGATGATCTTGATTGGGCTGTACACCCAAGAGGAGGGAATCAGTTGGTGATCGCCCAGACGTACTTGGAGATCGATGGATATGCGAGGTACAAGGTGCTTCTGGTTTCGTTCATACCCAGAACGGACTTGTAAATGGACTGTGTGTCTGAAATTAGATATCATTCTGTGTGATTGATGGATATCAGTTGCATGGAGTAGTTTGCCTGTGTGGCATGCTAAGATGCAAATGATCAAGGCTTCTGTTGAAAAGCAGAGTCTTGTGGTTGATGATCAAAGCATGGCCTTTGTGGCATAGCTTTGTGTAACGTTAATTCGCGAGCCTCACACCCTGGTTGTGAACCAGAAACGGGAGAGGACAACGGGGAGGTCATGCATTTCCTTCTAGCTAGGTTGGTTTCAGTGACCTACCAGCCCTGACATTTATATTATTTTCACCTGTGTAGTTGTTGGATTGCGAGGCGCCTCAGATATATCAGTGACTATGTGGAGCTGATGGAGTCATTTGGCTCATTGACGCCCCAAAGGGCGGGGAAATGCAGTGTTCAGGCAATATAATCCACATCGAGTGGACCAGCACTGACGATCCCAGGGGCTGTTGCGGCTGTTCCTGAGGGGCGGGCTAGAGCGTCTCGAATTCAGTGAGGACGATCCCTTGCCTCGTTTCACAGATGGAAATCCAACTTCCAATACGTGACATTTACGGTTTTGATTGTAGAGCCTAGTATTGGTGACATGATATATCATACCCATGTCGTCTAGGATTGATACATTTATATTTGAAGTTGTTTTATACACTATGCACTTATAATAGTATCAAAGGATTTGTTTTAACGTACCAAGCATGTTTGGCTATTATAAGGGAAAACCATATCCTCTGACTTGCGTTGCATTGTGTGATGGGACCTAGGTCTTATAATAGCTTCATTTTTCCAAAAAGCAATGCGCTGTTTTGTTATATGCACTGGTATTCTTGGGAGGAAACCTGTTCCGTGTTACACGGCGTGGTCCCTTGATTTACTTTATTTTAAAGTAAATTTTTAAATAACTGTTTTATTTCTCACACCAGTCACATGACTGACCTGGAGTTTATAATTTTAACCTAAACTCTGGGTGCCCTTATTTTTAGCACGCGCAGCTAGTAGTTTTGGTTTTGCAGATTTATATTCATATGATCCTGGTTTACAGCTGAAGCGGTATTCGGAATGATCTGTATCCATGTATCTATTTTCAGTTGTGCTTTGTATTGTTTTTCAGCTGCGATGTATTTAAATGATTTAAATCTCTGATATTTTCTATGTAATATTTATTCATACTCTATAATATTCTTGTATTCTGATAGAGTTGTTGTAATAAGCAACTAAATGTTCTTCTGTTTGTGTTCTGATGTGGCTTGTCCTCAAAGCAATTCGGGCTTTCCCCCAATGGGGAAGTTCGGGTCGTCTCATTATACCTACACGATGCAACAACGTCTTACCTACCAGCCCAGACCCATGCACGCACATGACTCTGTTGGACTTGAACTGCCATTGCTAACTCTTTATCGACCTCTTACAATCAACCCCAGTAAGTGTGTCCCTGTCCTCGACCTAGTTCGAGCTCATATAGATACTGAAATGGGAATTCCTAAGCTTGGTCCGCACTAGGAATTCCCACTTAACCCCTCTTTATCCCCATGTCTGATCACATGTCTCATCTTGGTTAAGTGCTTTTATTATGTTTCACATGCTGCCCATGTCACCCACTTAACCCTTTTACTGTTCCCATGTCTTCCCACATGTCTTATCTTGGTTAAGTGTTTTTAATTTTGTTTCACATGCTATCCATGTCACCCACTTAACCTCTGTACTATTCCCATGTCCTACTACATGTCTCATCTTGGTTAAGTGCTTTAATTATGTTTCACATGCTACCCATGTTACCCACTTAACCCTTTATTATCCCATGTCTAATCACATGTCTTATCTTGGTTAAGTGTTCATTAATTCATTATAAATATAATCTTGCAAGACCTCTCACGTTAGAATGTCGTTTTTGCGGTTGCTGGATATCCTGGGCGGTTCCGGGCAGACTTATACCGCAAACCGAATCTAACCTCATGTCTTTTCATTATTACACATCTAATTTCTGCCTTTGAACTTTCACGTTAGACTGCCGTTTCCGGTTGCTGGATATGTCGGGCGGTTCCGGGCAGACTTCTACCGCAAACCAAGTCTAACCTCATGTCTTAGGCGTTCATTATCTCTTCTTTTCTACAAATCCAAATTCAAGTTCTGACTTATTACATATATTCCAACACAAGTCATGCCTATATTTACATGTATATAAATTGTACCAATTTATGCCCCAAATCAATTACATTATTACAAATCAATTTATGCCCAATTACATATTATTCAATATTTTCCCAAACTTTTCCCAATCGTTCCAACGTTATTCGTATGCAAATCTCAACGCAATATGCTCGGCTCAAAGTTAGCATAATCCCATAAAGAAAAAGGAAAAGAAGAAGGGAAGGGAATCATGACATCAAAATTGGCATAAAATAGGAATATGAAACATGAACTGGCGTAGAACAATAAAATAGATCCAGTATGCATATGATAACAGTAATTTGGGTATGAATCTGAAAGATAAGAAATCTTCAAAACTTGATAAATTTCGTCTTACTTACAGGCATGGTCATTAAATCCAATTTACAATCCTATCACAATTACTTTTTAATTATATGTGAAAGTAACATAGACTCACAGCGACATGATTTAGGAGAGAGGATAGATCTCAATTCTGATTTTTGAATTTGACTAGCTAAACCGTTGTATAATTTGATTCCTATCTTCCAATTTGAATACTCTTATTCTGATTTGCTTTGGTGGAGAAGAAAGGCTAGGTTAATTTAGATTTGAGCAGCATAGAGGCACCACAGATTAGTGTAATGAAATTAGGGTTAGGTTTAGGTGTCTACTTATAGGTGTTCTAGGTGTATTAAGACCTTTAGATTAGACTATAAACCATCTGAACCATCCAAAACAGAAAAACACGTCATCCAGCCAATCCCAGAAGGACAAATCAGCCTTAGACCACCAAAACACGTCGGCCAGATCTGGGCAGATGGTCGGCGACACCCCTGGCGACACCCCCTATGGGAGGTCGGCACCCATGTCGACACCCCTTGGGAGGAGGGGTCGACACCCACGAGCGGGAATTTTCCCGCTCAGCCCTTTTCGCTGATTTTGAATTTTGAATTCGTTTTTGATTTTTAATTTTTATTTAAATAAATTCTGTTTTAAACTGAAATCTTCTAAGCTTCATAACTTCCTCATATGATATCTGATTTACGCAAACTCGGACTCTATTCCAAGCAGAATTATGAGACGAACGCAAAGGCAGAGCCCGTTTCCCTTATTTTTTCTTATAAAAATTAAGTATTCTTTAATTATCCCTTATGTCATGTTTTAAAATTACGGGTTGTTACATCAAATATCGGAAGATTATTTCTATCCAACTTATCTCAATCAAATTAGGAAACCTGTATCTTAATTAAAAGATTTATCCAACTCTTTGACATTAGATCTGGATAGAAATACCATCAACTTATTCTTAATATTAATCTCCGTATCCAACTCATAATGTAAGCGGAATAACGGTGAACTACCTTTTAAATTCCTCGAATAGTAAGAGTCATCATCTACTGAATTAATATCAAATATCCGAAGATTTATCTCCAACCATATCCAATGATTTAAAATCGAAAAACCCGTTTTAATATCAAATAAATCAATTTAAATTCCATATTAAACATTTTCTATAAATCTTTGAGAACATTCCACCATTCATTTAGTTATAGTTCGGAAAACAGTTCGCTGGTTAAAAACTTCAAAATAGATTGGTTTCAAAGAAAGTGTTACAATAGTGTTTCAAAGGTGTTACAAAAGCGTTACAAAACTGTCATCTTAACTACTTTGACCAAAATATCGTTTATCTTAGCAAAAACTTATACTTTACAATCCAAAATACTTTCACATAAATTATAATAATTTTACAATTTTTTTTCCATATTTTTAAAACATTATAATAAATATTTATAGTTATGGCCGATGACTGCTCTTACAATGGCCTTTTCAAAATGGTTTAAATATAACATGAAAATTATAAACCGAAATTAAAGTCTGCTTTCACTCATTTGAAATCTCTCGTAAATAGGAATCAAATGTACTTTGTTTTGTCGAAATCTATTTTAAATTGCAAAAGTTATAAGTATTTGTATTTGTAAACAAAATACACGAATTGTTGCAGTGCGACAAACTATATTTTGACCGCAAATAAAATTATTCTGCGATACTTCAAAATATCTTTGAAAACCATTATATACTTATATAAACCATTTAAATTGACTTTCCAAATTATTTTGGTTTTTAACATTCAACTTTTATTTTTCTCTTAATAAATTAAATTCCAATTTATTTCTAATCTCAAATAATTTCAAATCAGATTTTAATTATCCATCCCATCCGTTGGATCACTTAGGGATACCCAGGAAGAGTAGGAAACTATATTTTGCAAACCCAAGCCTAGACACTATCTTATCTGTCATCCTTGAATGTTCCGGTATTGATTTATTCTTTTAAAGAGACTTTATCATAAATTATTTTCCTTCAACTTAAAAAAATATTGCTTCTAATGACGAAGGAGATTTACCGATCACCAATGTAATACCATAATTGATGTATCATGGTGTGTGCGAAACAACAACTGTAATGACCCGGGATTTTGTCGACTTTGGTTATCGCCATAAACACGATGACGACTAACCAAACATCAAAAAATACCGGTCATTAATGAAAGAAATTAGAGGGTGAGGAAAGATAAGATAGAAACTTAGAATAGAAGAAGAAGAACACAATATCAGAGTAACACGAATCTCACAGCGGAACGAATAAATATATTTCATAACATAACTTTGAAATATAAATCTGTACTTGAATATACATATCACTATCAAAGTACAACACTTACAACACAGTGGAAATAACTATGGCTATATGATCCTGAAGCCTCCTGCTCCAAGCTCTTCCAGTATATCTGTAAATCCCGACTACTTGACTGCCCGTACAAATTTAGGCACCCAAGAGTTTAGGGAAACAAACAAATAAACTCCGGGTCAGTCATGGGACTGGTGTGAGTAAAACGGTTTAAAACAGTTCGAACAAGTAAACGATATCTCATAAGACCACGTCGTATAACGGGATGAGTTTTTCCCTTATGAGAATCCAAAATATCTTTATATCAAAAACCTTTTGATATTATAATAATGTCTATCAACCAAAGTATAATAATCATCTAGCAGAAACGCTTTCATCTCACGTTCTATATATACAATATACAATCAAAACCGCAAGCATGTATTGGGTAAAGGATTTCCAACTATGACAAGGTATGGAACCACCTTTCGCTAGTGTACCTCTAGAGAGGAATACACTGGGTTCAACAAGAACATCTTGCAACACGGACACACATGACCGACCACTCATTTCGCTTGAGTGTATCGAATGTATATCACCAACGGTTGGGATCAGCAACCGTTTCCCGAATGGGACAACATCAACAATAGATTTTTAGAAGTAAATGAAACTCTAGATCAGGTGATTATACACCCTACTTCGGTGCGACCGACTTAGCCATGCTGCCTGCCCGATTTCTGTCATTTACTGGATGTGAGGCTAGAAGCTACGCTTTATCATCACACCAGATTCACTTTGAATGCCACATCGTCAAATCCATCAAATCACCGATTGACGTTCTCAACCATACATTATGTGTTAGCTAAAAGAAGTTTCCTTCTCCGCTTCCACTCTTGGTACGGTTGGAGAAATCAATATACGTGATCGTCTGGAAATACTCTTTCAGACATCCGTCCATACAAGTCATCCAGGAACAGGATGAACCGAAGGCACTATTCTGTAAACAGGATAGCCCTTGCATAACTTCGTCTTCAATTTCCTTTGGCATATATGATTCGCAACGCTTATGCCAATACAAAGTGGTTCTTTGGATAATAATCCAACCGGTCTCTCCATATTAACAACGTTAAATGGTCAAAACTTCGATAGTCTGTGATTTAACTATTAAAGGAAAATACGTGTGCAAACAACGGTATCATTTCCAAATGGAAATTCTATCAATCAATCATCAATCATATATATATATATATATATATATATATATATATTCACATTTCCTTATTTTCCATGTTTAGAAAATATATGTCATTAACATTGGAAAACATTTCCATAGCTTCTATCCATATCACTATCGTTTCACAACTATCAGTCCCTAACTATAAACTAGTAGGAGAACAATTCCCTAAGTATAACCCCGAAGGCCGAAACCAACATCAGATCAACACTCAGAAAACTATTCAACTTAACTAATCCCTAGTCAGTTTCTAATTTTGCTTAACTCTATTTCTTTAACTCTATTCGATTAACTATATTTGATTAACTCCTTTAATTCTATTCGAATAAACTATATTCGATTAACTCCATTAATTCTATTTGTTTACTTAACAAATAATTATTCCCTTTTCAATTCTATTTATTAACAAATAAATATTCCTTTTTCAATTCTATTTATTAACAAATAAATATTCCTTTATAAATAAATAATCTCATTTAATCTATTTGTAACTGTTTTACAAAAATCTCCTTTAAAAATCCTATTTGTTTGACAACTATTTTCCTTTATATTTGGTTTACAAATATATTTCCTATTTCTTTGGTTTACCAATATATTTCCTATTTATTTAACAAACAAATATTTTCTTTTTATACTTTATTTATTTTCCAAATAAATATCTCCTTTTAACACCTTTATTTATTTTCTAAATAAATAACCATTATAATCCTATTTATTTTAAACAAACAAATATCTCTTTTTATAAAATCCTTCGATTATATAAATTCCTTCTTTTATAAAAATCCCTTTTCCTTTTCTATAAAAAATCCATCGATTTCATATAAATAATTCATTTTCAAAATACACTTTGAAAATCCCCTTTCCCACATCCAGTATTTCTTATGGTATTAACATACCATATAACAACGATAAATATCGTCCAAACACACATAATCAACAACATATTAAATATCACATTATATATCACAATATATGAATCACAGTAAAATAAATGTTGAGGAATCACAGATGTTAAACAATATAGATAACATCACTTCCTGTTCCATATGATATATTCTGTTAAACAGAATCAATATAGAAATTCAACTAACTGACTAGCAGTTCAATCAAATAGTCAACACCCAGTCAATCAGCCAATATTTAACAGTTCTAAAAATACAACATGAAATTTATAAACTGTTCAGAGTTAGTGAGATTTACTCACATTGGACGTTCAACGTTAATAACGATAACCATCGCTCGATTTGATTCAGACGGACAATTTATTTCGCTATAAATTGTAATGGACCCCAATCCACTTCCAGTCAGTTCCATCGTGTAGCTTCCGTCCATACAATCCTAACGATCCAGTTTCGTCAAATTCTGATAATGTATGCTCAGGTTATAATGATTACAAGTTTTGATATGAATTTATTTGCGAATTGATTTTTTGACAACTTATCGGGCCTCACCCTTTTTCATTGAAATCGGCCCACCCTAGACGATTCATCCCCTAGTCCCCTATACCTCAACCTCATGTTTGTTCTGCAATTTGCATGGCCTCATCGTTTGGGACTGGCCCACCATCCACCTACAACCACATGAACAGTATCCCTGTTATCTTCCAATACTTTGCCAACTCCCTTTTTTCTTTGACTTCAGCTCCATTCATGTAATGGTTGCAACATAAATGAACAGCCCACTCCTTTATTTACAAATCCGCAACTCCTACCTAACCCAAATTTTACATTACACAGTTATTAAATAAATTAAAATACACTTAGTTTTCTCTAATTACTCGGTTGGATTAATTACCCTTAATGTCGAGTTTAAGTTTAACCTTCCCTTCCAAATCCGATATCAGTTTGCAAATCCAGTTCGAAGAACACTTCAGCTCCCCGTTGAACCACTGCCGGCGTCACTACTTGATCACCGGAGTACCTGCAACACCACCTATCGCCATCACCCTTCCGAGCACCACCCTCGCCTAAAGTACTGACCCACAACATTCCATCCTCAGCCATGAATTTCCATTTGAACGGAAAACACTCAGGCCCAAATTCCGATGCCCCTCAACTACCTGTCACCACTAGAACCCTTCCCAAACGTCCACCGACCCTTTCCACTTTCATCCCTCATCAAAGTGCCCAACTCGATGGCCTCCGTCCATCGTGACAACCATCGTATCTCGATCGAGATAAAACCCCTGCTTCACTGTGTTGAACATTGAACTCCGGAAATGAATTCGAACCAAACCAAAGGGGTACTGATCTGATGCTACTCCTTACACGATTTCAGATACGTGAATTTGGTGATTTATAGGAATAGATTTGATTTATTGGGATTTTTTTGAGGAGATCGGTTTTCGTTATGGAACGAAATAACTGGCGACTTGAATTTGTTTGATCGAGAAAATGATTTAGATTAAAGTGATTAATGATTATTTATAGGACTTTGTTTTCGATTCGTAAGGATTTACCCTTTCCACGCTTTTGGCTGAGAGCAATGCATCGTGGCTTGCGTTTGATCAATGATAAAGTAGGATATTTTAAGTATTTTATTATTATAACTTAGGGTACCCTTGTTGTAAAAACTCCATTCACATATGAACCGATAGGGACAGAAATAAAAATACTGATGTGTCCAGCAATGTACCGTGATTCCAAAAATATAATAATATCAGTAGTTTAACTCATATTGTGGAAGCCCGAATTTTTGATTCAGGGTGCAAAATACTCCAAAATAAAAAGTTGCTTATTTAATTAATTAAAAATTATAGCAAAATTCTAAAAATTAAATTATCGTTATGTCTCAAAAGAACCTTGTCTAAATTCAAACATGATCTCTAGTTATATCAAATAAACCGTTATGGTCGATAAACGATTATATAGCGACTATTTTAAAATTTGATTTGGACATATCTCAAAATCTACACGACGAAATCCTGATTTTTCTCTTCCGCTAGAAAGATATACTCCACCAACTCCACATGTTTCTTGTTTCATAGAAATCCGGCTTAAAACGAATCCTGTACATTTGGTTGAAATTCAAATTGCCAAATTACGAACTGCAGCGCCATTTCAAGCTCGATTTTAATTATAATATAATTATACGTTCAAACTGTCGTTCAAATAATATATTCGTTATTAAAATTCAATTCCAAGCTGAATTAAATATCACAGATGATCCAGTTCACACCATATCGCTTTATTCAGCCAATTCTGATTATTTCAGAATTAAATATATTATTTAATTATTATTTTAATTAAATATTAGCCATTATTTAATTCCACGACCAATAAATCTTTTTAATCACCATTTATATAATAAATAAATTAATTATAATACCTCTGCCAATGCGGGGCATTACAATCTTTACCACTTAAAATAATTTCGTCCTCGAAATTGCTAAAAGCTAGAGGACGACCCTATCGACTGCTTAGAACATATTTGTTCACTTCTTAACTTAAGTTTCCAACTAGACCAATTTAATTTCAATTAAATATCAATTAATTCCTAACATCGAAAATTTTCAAAAATTCTGAAAATTTTCTAATGCCTTAATTTTTTTGAAAAATTCCGCCAGCACCTCCTTTATACTGGTCGATAGGTCAAACTCCAACTCACCTTTTTGGGCCATCTCCATCCCAAAAGAAAATCAAACAGCCAAGCGGCTTGCCAATTCGGCTCATCAAAATCTCATACCCAATATATATTATAAACTGGTACCTTTTTGTCGGGCATATCTTTATATCCCTCACATCTGCCATCCATTCAGCATATACCAGTGTCATTCCAATCAAACTCCAAATCAGTTTCATCTCCAACAAAATCATTCATTTTTAGCCAAGCCAAATTTTCATTTCAACTCAAGTTTCGTTCTTGATCCTGAATCCTTAACTCACCAATCACAATATCATTTCAAATCAATTTCTATGTCACCAATCCAATTTTCTCGATATCATTATATCCTAATTCAATCTCCACTTAACTGGTTTCACTTTAATTCAAATTTGCTTTCACAAATTTCTGTTAAATTTGTTTTTAATTCAAACAGTCATCCCTGGGAGTTTTTTTAAAGTTTACTCTTTTCAAAAATCAAATTTCCTTTTTGAAATTCAACACAACTTGTCTTTCCGAAAACCAATTCAAAAAAGTATCTCTGGTAGTAATTCGTCACTTACAACTCGAAAATGAATACTGATGATGTAGCTGTCATCATCAGAATCTATTTTCCAGCGATCGAAGTGAGTTCAATACTATAAAACCATTTCTAAACATTTCCACTTTGAAATTCATTTCAAAATATAATTCACATTGCTTGTAAAACAATTTAAAATCTCCTAGGATCTTAAATTTTCCTTACCTTTAATCCAAATCCATTTACAAACACTTATCCAATTCTCTAGAGTTTTAATTCAATTTCTGGCTTAAATTTCAAATTTAACTCATCTGATTTCACGTATTTCACTTATATGAATTCTGATTGGCTATTTACATAACCATTTCACTTTATAATCTTACTTGATTATAATAACAACCAATATATCCATTATATTACAATTTTGATATATATATCTTCTCTATATCAAGATATACCGTGGGTTAATTTTTTTAATTTACCCTCTTTTCAAAACATATCGTGTTGACCCATCGTATTCGAGTGTTTAGTAACTCCTACCAATACAGTGGATAAAACTGATCGACCAGAACCCATAAACAGCTCAACCAATAAATCACCACAATATAAAACAATTTTTATATAAATAACAAATATGCTCACTCGTATATATACACTCAACTCAATCTAGGGTATTACTAACCCCATCTCTACTGAGTCACGCCACAGAGCCAAGGTAATTCACTTAACCTTATGCTCTGATACCAACTGTAATGACCCGGGATTTTGCCGACTTTGGTTATCGCCATAAACATGATGATTACTAACCAAACATCAAAAAATACCGGTCATTAATGAAAGAAATTAGAGGGTGAGGAAAGATAAGATAGAAACTTAGAATAGAAGAAGAATAAGAACACAATATCAGAGTAACACGAATCTCAAAGCGGAACGAATAAATATATTTCATAACATAACTTTGAAATACAAATCTGTACTTGAACATACATATCATTATCAAAGTACAGCACTTACAACACAGCGGAAATAACTATAGCTATATGATCCTGAAGCGTCCTGCTCCAAGCTCTTCCAATATATCTGTAAATCCCGACTACTTGACTGCTCGTACAAATTTAGGCACCCAAGAGTTTAGGGAAACAAACAAATAAACTCCGGGTCAGTCATGGGACTGGTGTGAGTAAAACGGATTAAAACAGTTTGAACAAGTAAACGATATCTCACAAGACCACGCCGTATAACGGAACGAGTTTTTCCCTTAAGAGAACCCATAATATCTTTATATCAAAAACCTTTTGATATTATAATAATGTCTATCAACCACAGTATAATAATCATCTAGCAGAAACGCTTTCATCTCACGTTCTACATATACAATATACAATCAAAACCGCAAACACGTATTGGGTAATGGATTTCCAACTATGACAAGGTATGGAACCACCGTTCGCTAGTGTACCTCTAGAGACGAATACACTGGGTTCAACAAGAACATCTTGCAACCCGGCCACACATGACCGACCACTCATTTCGCTTGAGTGTATCGAATGTATATCACCAACGGTTGGGATCAGCAACCGTTTCCCGAATGGGACAGCATCAACAATAGATTTTTAGAAGTAAATGAAACTCTAGATCAGGTGATTATACACCCTACTTAGGTGCGACCGACTTAGCCATGCTGCCTGCCCGATTTCTGTCATTTACCAGATGTGAGGCTAGAAGCTACGCTTTATCATCACACTAGATTCACTTTGAATGCCACATCGTCAAATCCATCAAATCACCGATTGACGTTCTCAACCATACATTATGTGTTAGCTAAAAGAAGTTTCCTTCTCCGCTTCCACTCTTGGTACAGTTGGAGAAATCAATATACGTGATCGTCTGGAAATACTCTGTCAGACATCCGTCCATACAAGTCATCCAGGAACAGGATGAACCGAAGGCACTATTCTGTAAACAGGATAGCCCTTGCATAACTTCGTCTTCAATTTCCTTTGGCATATATGATTCGCAACGCTTATGCCAATACAGAGTGGTTCTTTGGATAATAATCCAACCGGTCTCTCCATATTAACAATGTTAAATGGTCGAAACTTCGATAGTCTGTGATTTAACTATTAAAGGAAAATACGTGTGCAAACAACGATATCATTTCCAAATGGAAATTCTATCAATCAATCATCAATCATATATATATATATTCACATTTCCTTATTTTACATGTTTAGAAAATATATGTCATTAACATTGGAAAACATTTCCATAGCTTCTCTACATTTCACAACTATCAGTCCCTAACAATAAACTAGTAGGAGAACAATTCCCTAAGTATAACCCCGAAGGCCGAAACCAACATCAGATCAACACTCAGAAAACTATTCAACTTAACTAATCCCTAGTCAGTTTCTAATTTTGCTTAACTCTATTTGTTTAACTCTATTCGATTAACTATATTTGATTAACTCCTTTAATTCTATTCGAATAAATTATTCGATTAACTCCATTAATTCTATTTGTTTACTTAACAAATAATTATTCCCTTTTCAATTCTATTTATTAACAAATAAATATTCCTTTTTCAATTCTATTTATTAACAAATAAATATTCCTTTATAAATAAATAATCTCATTTAATCTATTTGTAACTGTTTTACAAAAATCTCCTTTAAAAATCCTATTTGTTTGACAACTATTTTCCTTTATATTTGGTTTACAAATATATTTCCTATTTCTTTGGTTTACCAATATATTTCCTATTTATTTAACAAATAAATATTTTCTTTTTATACTTTATTTATTTTCCAAATAAATATCTCCTTTTAACACCTTTATTTATTTTCTAAATAAATAACCTTTATAATCCTATTTATTTTAAACAAACAAATATCTCTTTTTACAAAATCCGTCGATTATATAAATTCCTTCCTTTATAAAAATCCCTTTTCCTTTTCTATAAAAAATCCATCGATTTCATATAAATAATTCATTTTCAAAATACACTTTGAAAATCCCCTTTCCCACATCCAGTATTTCTTATGGTATTAACATACCATATAACAACGATAAATATCGTCCAAACACACATAATCAACAACATATTAAATATCACATCATATATCACAATATATGAATCACAGTAAAATAAATGTTGAGGAATCCAGTTGGATTCCTCCAACCTGTTTCCCTGCATCACAGATGTTAAACAATATAGATAACATCACTTCCAGTTCCATATGATATATTCTGTTAAACAGAATCAATATAGAAATTCAACTAACTGACTAGCAGTTCAATCAAACAGTCAACACCCAGTCAATCAGCCAATATTTAACAGTTCTAAAAATACAACATGAAATTTATAAACTGTTTAGAGTTAGTGAGATTTACTCACATTGGACGATCAACGTTAATAACGATAACCATCGCTCGATTTGATTCAAACGGACAATTTATTTCGCTATGATTTGTAATGGACCCCAATCCACTTCCAGTCAGTTCCATCGTGTAGCTTCCCTCCATACAATCCTAACGGATCCAGTTTCGTCAAATTATGATAATGTATGCTCAGGTTATAATGATTACAAGTTTTGATATGAATTTATTTGCGATTTGATTTTTTTACAACTTATCGGGCCTCACCCTTTTTCATTGAAATCAGCCCACCCGAGACCATTCATCCCCTAATCCCCTATACCTCAACCTCATGTTTGTTCTGCTATTTGCATGGCCTCATCGTTTGGGACTGGCTCACCATCCACCTACAACCACATGAACAGTATCCCTGTTTTCTTCCAATACTTTGCCAACTCCCTTTTTTCTTTCACTTCAGCTCCATTCATGTAACGGTTGCAACATAAATGAATAGCCCACTCCTTTGTTCACAAATCCGCAGCCCCTACCTAACCCAAATTTTACATTACACGATTACTAAATAAATTAAAATACACTTAGTTTTCTCTAATTACTCGGTTGGATTAATTACCCTTAATGTCGAGTTTAAGGTTAACCTTCCCTTCCAAATCTGATATCAGTTTGCAAATCCAGTTCGAAGAACACTTCAGCTCCCCGTTGAACCACTGCCGGCGTCACCACTTAATCACCGGAGTACCTGCAACACCACCTATCGCCATCACCCTTCCGAGCACCACCCTCGCCTAAAGTACTGACCCACGACATTCCATCCTCAGCCATGAATTTCCATTTGAACGGAAAACACTCAGGCCCAAATTCCGATGCCCCTCAACTACCTGTCACCACCAGAACCCTTCCCAAACGTCCACCGACCCTTTCTACTTTCATCCCTCATCGAAGTGCCCAACTCGATGGCCTCCGTCCATCGTGACAACAATCGTATCTCGATCGAGATAAAACCCCCGCTTCACTGTGTTGAACATTGAATTCTGGAAATGAATTCGAACCAAACCAAAGGGGTACTGATCTGATGCTACTCCTTACACGATTTCAGATATGTGAATTTGGTTATTTATAGGAATAGATTTGATTTATTTGGATTTTTTTTGAGGAGATCGGTTTTTGTTTTGGAACGAAATAACTGGCGGCTTGAATTTGTTTGATCGAGAAAATGATTTAGGTTAAAGTGATTAGGGATTATTTATAGGACTTTGTTTTCGATTCGTAAGGATTTCCCCTTTCCACACTTTTGGCGGAGAGCAATGCATCGTGGCTTGTGTTTGATCAATGATAAAGTAGGATATTTTAAGTATTTTATTATTATAACTTAGGGTACCCTTGTTGTAAAAACTCCGTTCACATATGAACCGATAGGGACAGAAATAAAAATACTGATGTGTCTAGCAATGTACCGTGATTCCAAAAATATAATAATATCAGTAGTTTAACTCATATTGTGGAAGCCCGAATTTCTGATTCAGGGTGCAAAATACTCCAAAATAAAAAGTTGCTTACTTAATTAATAAAAAATTACAGTAAAATTCTAAAAATTAAATTATCGTTATGTCTCTAAAGAACCTTGTCTAAATTCAAACCTGATCTCTAGTTATATCGAATAAACCGTTACGGTCGATAAACGATTATATAACGACTATTTCAAAATTTGATTTGGACATATCTCAAAATCTACACGACGAAATCCTAATTTTTCTCTTCCACTAGAAAGATATACTCCACCAGCTCCACACGTTTCTTATTTCACAGAAATTCGGCTTAAAACGAATCCTGTACATTCGGTTGAAGTTCAAATCGCCAAATTACGAACTGCAGCGCCATTTCAAGCTCGATTTTAATTATAATATAATTATACGTTCAAACTGTCATTCAAATAATATATTCGTTATTCAAATTCAATTCCAAGCTGAATTAAATATCACAGATGATCCAGTTCACACCATATCGCTTTATTCAGCCAATTCTGATTATTTCAGAA
Organism: Allium sativum; assembly: GCA_030737875.1. Classification (NCBI taxonomy): domain Eukaryota; kingdom Viridiplantae; phylum Streptophyta; class Magnoliopsida; order Asparagales; family Amaryllidaceae; genus Allium; species Allium sativum. The sequence goes on from CM060920.1 coordinate 457,508,464, forward strand.
TTAAATATATTATTTAATTATTATTTTAATTAAATATTCGCCATTATTTAATTCCATGACCAATAAATCTTTTTAATCACCATTTATATAATTAAATTAATTAATTATAATACCTCTGCCAATGCGGGTCATTACAACAACCATTATAAACATTCATAGCAACCATCATTAACATAATTAAATAATAATTGTGCAAAAACGTTATAACACTAATGCTTAATTGTTTGTGTGTTCTAAACTACACAACCATCATCCATCATAACAAACATTATACATGCAATTATTAAATCAAGTAACAAAACCCTTTTAAAGTTCAGTTTTTCTCATCCAATGAAGTCCAAGCTTTTGCCTAAGGGTCCCTGGCTCCTAGTCTTGCCCTCCTTTCTCCTTTTCTTCCTTTTCCTTTGCTTTATTTTTTCTATTTTTTATTAATGATTTTCGGCCATGGCCATGAGCTTAAGGGAGAGGGAGGAAGAATAAAGAAGGTGGAAGTGAGATTAAAGTGGAGAGGGAAGGTCCTTTTATAGCTTAGAAAGTCACATGGAATCGTGACTTGTCGCAAATCTAGGGGAAGAGAAATGAATGGCTTATATTCATCCTTATCTAATTTCATCCTTATCCAAAAGTGTGGTTTCTCATCGACTTTCCGATCTCATATCTGAGTATTAAACGATAACGGTTTTTAGAAATTCTTCAACCATATTATCCAGTTTCTAATGTACTTCAATCCTATGTGTTGAAATCCAAAATCGGAGTTTGTTTGGATTCTTAAATAATTTATTTTAATTTTGTTTTCTTGATAACTTTCTATATTCGATACAAGATTTCCCCAAACTTCATACATAGCCAATATTCTATGTTCTAAATTTTTCTGGATATGTCTCAGGTTCCAATTTTACCGTTAGGATTATCAAATTCCAATCATCGTCAAAATTTAGTTCAAATTTTGACCTTTTATTTTTCCTTTTACACATACATATGTTGTTTTACGCGAAACCTCCCCGAGTACTAAAATTCACTATTCCGGATCTAGTGAAGGTGGTCTCACTATCTAACGATATCCCGTTCTCAAGATATTCTCAAAATCATCCGTTTTTAGTTCAAATTTTGAATCTTTTGTGTATTTAACATATCTAACGAATGCCATTTTTGACGCAACTTGGTTGGTTACATAATTCCAACATTCTGGATTAAATGAAATTGATTTCATAAAAATCCATGTTTGTTAGCTACTACTTCCTTAAGAAACTGCTATTTCTTAAGAGAAATCGATATTAAATGTAAAATTGGTTCTAATATTTCTGGGTCATTACAAAACCTATTCAAATTTAAAATTTCATCCAAATGTTATACTTTTGCACAAAACCGTACATATGAAATTACACAAAATAAAGTAAGTTTAATCCAACCAATATAGAGAATTATACATTACTAATCATGCTTCTCTTTTATTATTTCAACAATCCGAAGCCACATATCCAAATAGATTGACAATTTCTTCCTACAAACAGTAAATAAATGGAAGATTTGAGGGATTTTTTGGTTGCTTTTCGTAATAACTCAAATCTTCCTAGGCACAATAATCTAACTTTAAACTAAAAAAATCATAGAAAATTGTATCTTAAATGAATTCCACTCATAGTGTTGTAAGAACGAGCAACAACAGAATTGAGTAGAATAACTTTTAGATTTGGCTTTCGCAAATAATCATGCTCCAACCTTTCAAATACACAGACACACACACACACACACACACACACACACATATATATATATATATATATATATATAAGAATCACATATTAGAGTCTTATATATATAAATCTCAATTCCAGAATAAATCTAAATCTATATTAGAATAAACTAGAAGAGATAGAAAATGTTAGGAAGATAGAAGAAGAACCTAACCTCTTTTTGGGGAATTAGCAATGGCAAAAAGGCATCATGGAGGCGTGAAGAGGAATGGTTGTAAGGATTTGAGTGAGGGTTTGGTGTAACACCATACATTTCTTAATGTCACCCGTATGAGGTTTTCCTAAAGGAATTATGGAGAATTGTAGGAATAAAGACATAAAACATCACAGAGACTAAGATTTTACAAGACATAAAACAATAAATTTACAGTGGAAGAAGAAACTTCCATTTTATAAATACAAAATCATTTTTGTTTCAATCAACCAAACAGTTACAAATTGTCATGTCTTAAAATCCGAGCAATAAATAATATCAAAGTAAAATAATATTATCCTCCAAATAGTCAAAAAGATACAACATAACCTTGGAAAGAGAACAAGAAGTATCTGTCCTTTGCAGAAAACCTTCAAGACAAAGTTAACAAAGAAATCTGATCTATACACTTTCTCCCTGTAAGCTTGGGGGAAAAAAAGAGAAAGGAAGAAAGGAAATGGGTCAAACATAAAACCTGGTGAGCTGCTGCGATTAAACAAAAAAATAATGGTTCTAGTGTCATAAAATGGTAAGTGTTTGTACATATCTAAAGGTTAACAGCAATGATATGAACTGACATAAAGATAGACTATTCTTACCCAAGAGACAATGATAATTATCATACTAAAACTGATTGACTGTTTTGCACTTCTATAATTTCAGATGGTAACCGATAATTTAGGAAGGAATTTCCTAATGCTAACCATCGATCTACTTCTCAAATAATATGTGAATAATTTGTGCCGGCTATGGCATTCGGGGTTATCAGTCCTAAACCCATCAACTAAAAAGGCAAAGCCTTAATCTAGGCGTTAAAACATCTTATCTTCCACTGTCAGATCCATGCACGCTCATGACTCCATCGGAACGCGCCCGTATCCACCTCTCGCTTGGACCTCTTACTATCTAGTTCAGTATAAGCATGCCTTGGACCCTACCTAGTTCTGGGCCCCAATGATAACTAAGGAATATCGACTGATATGAGTTCCCACGCAAAATGCAGATGACACAAGGCATCCGAGACTTGGCCTCTACGTTAACTAGGATTTCTACGAGCCCCTTATATCTCAAAGGAATTAACCCTTCTTGCTTAACAATCCCACGGGTTTAACGTAACACATTTTAAGTTCATTAATAGGCGTAGTGAAACAACTTGTTATTTTTTAGATTGTAATAAATGAAAGTAATATACAACCATTTATCCGTAGTTTGTGATTACCGAAAGTAATCTACAACCCCTTACCTCTAGATTGTAACTAACGAAAGTAATCTACAACTTACAACTTTTTGTTTGTGGATTATAATTAATGAAAGTTATCTACAACCCTCTAGATTATAATTAAAGAAAGTAATCTACAACCTTTTATCTTTATATTGTAATTAACGAAAGTAATCTACAACCTATACCTTTTATTTCTGGTTTGTAATTGACGAAAGTAATCTACAACTCTTTATCTCTAAATTGTAATTAATGAAAGCAATCTACTATCTATGTCCTTTTATTTCTGGAATGTAATTAACGAAAGTAACCTACACCCCTTTTTAGCATGTTACTTAATGTCATTAAGTCCAATTATTCACTACTTACATGTTTTCCGTTTACATGTCCAATTACGTATAATTCATTCTAGTTAACATGTGTTCCAAATACAGATTAATTAATGTCAAATTAAATATAATTCATTCCAATTAACATGTTTTCCAGATACAGATTACTTATTGTCATATTAAGTACATTTCATTCCAATTAACATCTTTTACATATTAATGTCAAATTAACATGTTTTCCAAGCTATTGTCAAATTAACATGGTTTCCAAATTACTATCAGACTAACATGTTTTCAAATTTAGTGTCAAATTAATATGTTTTCCAATTTATTGTCAAATTAATATGTTTCCAAATTACTGTCAAAGTTACATGTTTTCCAAATTACTGTCAAATTAACTTGTTTTCCAAATTACTATCAAACTAACATGTTTTCCAATAACATGATTACTTAATGTATAATTACGTACAGCTTATCCGAACTTAAAAGTTTGCATGTTCTTTTCTTTAGATTTTCCCTGTTTACAGTCCATAATTCACTAATTCTTAATACGCCCAAAACCCCCCTTATTAATATTATTTCAGATTATTCCAATTTTACGCAAATTGAATGGAAAAGGCCTAGGCTCGCATTAGCCTAGGCTTTGCGCAAAAATAAAAGAAAAAGGAGAAATATATTTAGGCTCAGAGATAAACAAAATGAATAAATAGGCATTATAAGACTATAAATAAACAATGATAGAGAAGGGATAACAAAGAAGAATTTACTTATAGATAAATAATAGCTGAAAAGGAATAAGTAATAGATAGTAAATAAAATGAACAATAGCATGTGAAATTTAAACTTATAAACACTGCGATTGTCAAACTTTCAAATCCAATCTATTTTGCTACCTAAATCCTTTTTATTCAGATCTGAAATCACCGTAACAACTATTGCATCAATTTTAACATTAACTTAGAAGAAAACAGATAATCACGGTAATACTCACATAAAATTGTTGTAGATTTAGAAAAAGACCTTTGAAAAAGAAGTAGAACAAATACCATTTCAGATCTATAATTTGACTACACCCAAAAATTTTCCCTAATTTTAATTCCATGTCCGAACATTATACAGTGGAGGCTAAGAAGATGAAGAAGGTGTGGGGAAAGAGTGACAGTTGGTAGTATATTTATAGGTGTGTCAGGATAGTTTAGTCCATAGGATATTAGGGTTTTAATCTAAACCATAGAAAACACCTCAGCGTGAGTTAGCAAAAAGAATAATCTAGAAACATTTAGTAAGGCACTGGCTCGTGCCTGGTTCGAAGTAGATCGACCCACCATCTACGTGGGTCGACCCATATAGGGCCTGGGTCCCTTACCTACCATTTATTTTTTTTATTTGTTTAATTAAATTGTTTAATATAACTTCAAACTTTTATTTATCATAACTTGTTCATTTTTAGTCCGATTTTTGCAAATTAAAAGTTTATCTGAATCAAAATTACGTAACGGGAGCAAGGTGAAATCCATTTATCTTAATTTCCAATATTTTTACGATTAAAATTTATCTTATGAATTTATTCGTCAATAATCCATTAATTATGGTCGTTAAAAATTTGGGTTGTTACATTCTCCCCTCCTTAAATGATTTCATCCTCGAAATCTCTAAGGCTGGAAGAATGTTATGAATGTTAACACCCATCTTCTCAACCATCACCCATTGGCATCCATGTTCTTTAGAATTTCTAATGCTTTGGATGAACATATAAAAATGTGTCTACATGTCCCTAGGCTAATGTGAAAATCAAGCAGTCTACCGATTCAGTTGACTTCCTTAATGCTATTTATTTTTGTACCATTTATCCAATATGTATGCAAAAGAATCCTAATGATACATATAGAATTCTATATGTGTGCAATAGCCATTCACCAAAATGCAACATCCAAGTGGTGATTCAACCATTTTTTCATCTATAGCAAAATCAATTCAAAATACACACACAAACATATGCAATATGTAAGTGTCCTATTCAACCGATCCTCAATCCAGTGCCTAGTGTATGCATATGCATCCACTAACAAACACTTGCATCCACTTGCAACCATCAAACATAACATGTCTCTAACACTTGTTTCAAACAAATCGTGTCATCTATATGCTCAAATGCAGTAAGAAACCTAAACCCTCAGTGATTGAATATCAAAGAGCAAAGCCACTGATAGAATATCAAAGAGGAAATACTTGTAAAAAGAATACCATAAGAAACCTGAACCTTCAGTGTAGTGCTTTCATAACACTCATCTTAGTTACTTCGAGGAGAAACTCTCAAGTGAAATAATCCAAAAGCTTACCTTAATCTTACAAGTAAAGTCACACTTTTCCTCCTTTCCGTCCTCTAATTTCTAGTCTTTATTTTATCCATCTTGTATTCCTTGGTTCATTCTGCTTATATTGTTCAATCCGTTAAGGACTTATCTACCGCCCCAATTTACATATAATTTTCCAAAACCTTACTTGAGAAACCTTAATGAGGCAAATTTTCCAGTTACAAAAATTTCTTTTTAAAATTCATATATAGTCGTTTTTATGCAATTCCCAAAACACAAATTTCATATTAAAATACATTGGTATTTCAAAATTCCCATTTATTAAAACTTTATACATATGGGGTTTCGACTCAAAGTGGTTCCACAAATTTCCATAAAACACCTCCTTATTACACTCTTACCTTGGAACACAATTATTCGTTATATGTATGCCTTATTACTGTAACAACCCAGAAAATCAGAACCAATTTAAAATTTTTATTTTAGCAATTTTGATGAATTTTGAATATTTAAAATGATTTATTTTAAATAATAACGACTAGAAATTTATTTTGAATAGAATTAGAATGTATAAATTTATTTAAATCGAAGTTAGAATATAAATATTTATTTTAATTATAAAAGGAATTGGAAATGACGCGGTAGTTTGAAAATTCGATTTCAAATTTCAAATGAATGTATTGGATTCAAAATAAACCAGATTTTAGTGAAATTAGAAATATTTGAATCTATTTGAAAATATTTTTCCAACGAATGTGAAAAATCCAGATTTCATAGCGGGAATACAAATTTATGTCCAGTTGAAAATGCAGAACAGTCATTATGGGATTTTATATAATATATAGCCCTTAAAAATAGAAATTTTGCAAACGATCTCTGTTTTCGACGAAACCACTTTTGTTAGATTCAAAAAGTTAAATTATTGATAGATTCCAATAATAATAATTTTTAGAATCAATATGTGAGCATGGTAAATTTAAATGTGTTTGGTCAATTCAGTTTGAATTTAAGCGACTGGAAAATGACCGTTTTTCAAACGGTCTCCAAATTCGATGAAATTAGTTTAGTTAGGACCGCATCGTCAAAACGTAGCCAGATTTATTATTCGGGAATTTTTGGAGTCCGTATGTGGCCTGGTAAATTAAAATGTATGTTTAAATTAATTATAAATTGATTTAAATTTTAATTTAAACGAAAACTGAGCGGAACGATGGAATGAGCTTACCGTACATATCCCATTGTATTCGAAATGGGGTATTTAGCTAGGGGCGATACTCGTTGAGTTTGATTTGGTGTTCGGATAAGAAAACCCAACTTTTTTGGGAAATAAAAATAATTTAAATATAAATTGCCAATAGGAAAATTCCACTTATTATTTTTATTTCTCGTCAAACCCAGTCAAACCCGATTACCCTCCAGGTCGACGGTGAAAATTGCTCCCTTCCTTCTCCCTTCGATTTCTCCTAATCCACTCAAAGAAATCAGTTGGTTCTTTGGAGAATTTTGTGGAGATCTTCGAGATCTTCAAATCCATATAAATTTCGCCCTCCCTCGTTCAATATTTCACGAGATCGAGCCTCCAAAGACCCGCTATTCAAAGCACTGCCTCTTCTCCATGCTGCTTGCGAGTTGACCGAGACTGGTACCCCCTGGCGCGGATTTCTGAGCTCGACTTCGGGGCATAATCTGATCGGCTTCATGCTCAACGGATTGGAAGTAAAAACCAACCCTGGTTCTGAATGATTTATGAAGGTGGGGTTTATATATTTTAAACTGATTATAACATTTAAAAGCGTCGCAAAGTATGATTAACGAATAAAAATCATATCTTTTTGGTGTGTTGACAAAATCCAGTGAAACAAGAGACATTGGACTCATGACAACATCTTCTATATTCTAGAAGAGGCCGAAGAATTTTTGGAGCCTCCTACAATTTTAGAAGGAGTGGAACACATTGTGAGAACTTCTCACTATAATTTCCTGTACAGTTATTTATGTTATAACTGCATATATGAACAGCTCCCCGTTGTCCAAAGACCATGGACGATTTGTTTGATTGTATTGTGTTGTGGAAATTGATTGTGATTGTGATGTGAAATGGAAAATAAAATAATTGAACAATAAAAATATCATTTTTATTGTATATATAAACTGTATAAAATATTCATGCGATGAATAAAATATCTGAATAATAAAAATATCATTTTTATTGTATGAATGAATTAAATAAAATATTCATAAGTTGAAATAAATATTTTATAGTTAAAAATATAATTTTTAACAAGTATATGAATAAAATAAACATTCATTTACAAATCGAATAATTTGTTTATGTACGTACATTTAACTGATATGGATTGGGACGATATGTTTTACACATCGCCCAACTGCACAAATAATAATCAGTGTTTGTTGTTTGAAAACCGCACATAGGTATTGGGATGATATTTGACATAAATTAATCCCAATTGTTTAGTTGTATGTCAATCGATTGGTTGACAAGCTGTTGTAAGCGTTAATTATTTATATTTAATGCTTATGCAGTTTCGTAATGCAATCTGGATGATGGTTGACTTTGTTTGATTATCGTTGTGTACATATGTGTATGAAATCCATATAAATAAAATTATATGGTAATTGACTATGTTTAATTCCAATTCGGAAAGAACTAATATTTTAAATTAAAGAACATTTTAAAATGACGAGTAATGAATATTTTAAAATAACTAATATTTTAAATTAGTATTCAGTATTGGATCAAAATATGATTTTGATGTCCGATTTGGGATGGACATGAAAATATTTAAATATATAAAGCCATGTTGATTAGATAAATGCCATTTTGACGTGAGCGATATTTATATCAGTTTTATTCATTTTTATAATGAATATCGAAAAGGAAGTGATTTCAAAATCTAATGTTTAAAAATATTATCATTTATATATTAATGATATGGAATATTCAATTTTGATTTAAAATTGAATATGAAGTTCAAATCATTTTGAAAACGAATTTAAAACGGTTTATAAAATACGTTTTGAATGGAAATAGGTGAAATATATATAATATATATTATATATATTTAATGGCATGAACAGAATGCGCCGCACCGCGGTAGTTTGCGAATTTCGACCATTGATTTCGAATTGACATTACGGGAGATCCAACAGTCGGATTCTCCTAAAACAGGAACCATTTGGTTCATATCGAAAAGATCATTCCAACGAGTATAAGAGATTTGAAATTTAATGGTTGGATTTGTAATTATGTCCAAATCAATTTTGGAAAAGGTCGCTGTAAGGGCAGTTCAATGACCATTTATGGAAATCGACAGTACGGGCCTTGATAAAATTACTAAAAATATTAATAATTTGTGTAAAATAATAATAAATGATTTAGAAAATAATTGGATGAAAAATTCCATGTTTTAAAGATAAAAATATATTTTTATCAAAATGTACTAGTTATGAACTAGAATTATAATCCATTATTTTTAAATAAATAAATTGGATTTGAAATGGTTTTAAAAATAACCAGAATTTCCAATATATGTATTGGATTGGATTTGAATCGAAATTATCTTCGGAATATTTCGATATAGCATTCCGTAATTATATGGATATTGTGGAAGAATTTGGAAGATATATATATATATATCGTTATTCCCAATACAATATTTGTTGATTTCAGAATTCGATATTGAATATTAGCCGATATAATTTCTGTTCAGATCCTTGTATTTAGTACTGAATTGGATTTTTGGTTTGTTGTGAATGGTGTCTTCATTAACACTTTTCTTGAACCCAGTTGAGGAAAGAATAAATCTTTTAATTAAGATTTAGTGAAGTTTTTTCCAATTAATTAATATTTAATTGGAATTGAATAAAAGAATTGGATTTTGGGTTTGTCGTGAATGGTGTCTTTATTAACACTGTTCTTGAACCCAATTGAGGAAAGCATAAATATTTTAATTAAGATTTAGTGAATTTTTTCCGGTTAATTAATATTTAGTTGGAATTGAATAAAAGAATTGGATTTTGGGTTTGTCGCGAATGATGTCTTAAATAACACTGTTCTTGAACCCCGTGTGAAAAGAATAAATCATTTTTTTTTGCATAGCAAGCGGGATTAATTGGCCCCAACCAACTTTATTAACACACAAAATTACTAAAAATACACAATAAAACTAGAAAAAATTAATGACATCAAATACTACTAATGATAGTACGGACCAGTACATGTTTAGAAATAGTTATGTTCCTAAACACCCTTGTGTTCCGCTCCATCCACAGGTGATAAAGTGTTGTCTTCAAGGTTTTCAGAAGTAGACAACCACTAATGGTTTTCCATCTAGTAGATTTGAAAATAGAGAACCACTCTTCAGCCAATGTAGCATATGGAGTCTGAAATCCGAAATGAGGAAGAACTTTCATCTGTATGAATCCAGAATACACGCATTCAAAAAACATGTGTTGCACCGTCTCAGAACATGAACCATATAGGACGCAGATATCATTATCTATAATACCATAGTTAAATAACCTGGTTCTTGTATGTAATGCATTTTGAAGGACTCTCGACATAAATAAATTCCGTTTTGGAAGACTATTCGACATCCATACCCCTCTTGTGCCATGCAAAATAATCATCAGTTTGCACTAAACTATAGTATACTGTCCTCACAGTATGATTCTTCCCATTCCATATTGCATGTATTATTGTTAAAGGCCGTGTAGTAATAAGTATATTATTTCAAACCTGTCTGATAAGATAAGAACTGCAATGCGGAAGATTAAGCAATCCATTCACCAACACATTAGCCACTTTCGCTTGTTCATTGATCCCCGACATAATCCGCACATTATAGCCAACAATATTCGCAGGAATCTGTCCTTGGCTATACCATGGGTCGAACGTGAATGAAACATTTTGCGGGTACATCAAGATGCTTTGAAATAGTGGTAGGAATTTAATTTTAAGTTTTAGGATATTTCTCCAAGTTCAGCTACAATCCGTCGGAACAACCATCATACAGAAATGTTTATCTTTAATTAGGTTCGTCCTGCACCATTTAGCCCATAGATTGGAATCATATCTATGAATTTTATCAACTCTAGTAGATACAACAGCACTATTCCATGCTTTACGATTCAGAACACTAAGATCACCTTGAATTTTCAGACTACAGACCTTCTTGAAAGAGACCGAAATAAGTTTTTTGGAGTACGGGTTTCCATGCCAAAGAAAATGAGCGAGTGCTGCTGTAATCATATCAACAACTTTTGAAGGGATGATAAAAAGTCTCGCATAATAGATTGTCATAGAAACAGCCACTGATTTCACTATCACCAGTCGTCCTATTGTTGATAATTTTGACGATGGCCAACTCGAAATTTTGGATACAATGCTTTCAAAAATAGGCAAACATAGCGAAGCCTTAAGTATAGAAGTGCATAGTGGTGCTCCAAAATACTGCTCATCATCTGACATAGGAGATAATCCAGTTAACGCATACAACGGAGATTTACGCTCAGCGGAAATGCCGCCACATTTAATTTTAGACTTGCTTGTGTTGATTTTCAAACCTGACAATAAACCAAAAGCCTGAAGTATAACCATAACACGCTAATGGATTTGAGGTTGGGTTTAGTGAACAAGAGTAGATCATTAGCGAACAATAGTGACGATATTTCTGAACTTTTGCAGTAAGGATGATAGTCTATTCTCTTCGAACTCATCGCTTATTTGGAAATAATTGTGAAGAGCTCCATAACACTTACGAATAAATAAGGTTACAAGGGATCCCCTTGCCATAATCCCTCCCTTGCTTTGAAATAACCAAATGTGGACCCATTAATGTTGAGCGAAACATGCACAGTGGATATGCACGTATAGACCCAGCATAAGAAGGTAATGGGAAAGTTCATCTTAAACAACACGTATATGATTGTTTTCCAATTAAACGAGCCATTGGCCTTTTGAATATGCAGTTTTAGAACACACCTCGGAGAGATAGATACCATATTATATCCTTTCATAAGTTCTGTCGCTAGAAGAATATTATCAGCTATATCCTTATTCGGAAGAAATGCACTTTGATTTGGAGAAACAGTTTTACCTATAGCTACCTTCATGCGAGCCGCCATTATTTTTGCAATACTCTTGTATATCACGTTACAACAGGCAATTGGCCTAAAGTTCATAACACTTTGAGGATTATCAGATTTTGCAATTAATGCCAACCTAGTTGCATTGATTCCTTCTAGTATCCGACTGTGTAAGAAGAAGTTTTTGATGGCTTTAACCACATCTTCCTTACCACCGACCAGCTACATTTGAAAAACAGTGCATTAAAGACATCTCGGCCAGGAGAACTATTAGAATTCATGGAGAATATAGTATTGGTAATCTCTTCTAGAGTTATTTTAGATATTAGGGCGTTCTTCATATTAGTAGTAATTGATGGAAAACTAAACTAAGAGAAAGAATCAAGCTGGATCGAAGAAGAGCAGAAATTTCAATTATTGAAGAGAAATAATCAAGAAATGCAACCTGAACAGCATTTGGATCCAAGCACATATTACCATCTTTGTCAGCTATGGAAGTGATATTAGCGGCCGCGTGCTTAATTTTCTGTAACATCCCATATTTTCTGTGAAGGTATAAGTAACAAATTAAAGTATACTTAATTTAGGAGAAGAATTAAGGGAAACGGGTTGCGCCATTGCGTTCGTCTCGAAATTCTGCTTGAGATAGAGTCCGAGTTTGCGTAAAACGCATAATGTATGAAGAAGATATGGACGAACGAAGTTAGGCAGAAAAACCGGAAACAAGCCAGAATATACTGGCGCACTTGTGAAGTGCGCCAGTACAAAAATACACGGGCGCACCTGCCAAGTGCGCCCATATCGATCCAGCACAGAATTCTGGAGTGTACTGTGATGACATGTCTTCTTCTGAGTGGCTGGTGGACCTGTCTTCGAGCTGGGTGGTTCTGATGACTTCTGGACTGATCTGAAGGCTCTAAATCACCCTATTCTCCTATAAAAACACCCCCAAACCTCACTTTCTCTCCACACAATTTCATTCTGCCTATACTCTGCCTCTATTCTAATTAAAATAAAATAATGGCGTCGCTACTCTGCTGAAATCTAAGCTAGAACTAGTGCATCTTCTTCCAATCTGAATAGAATTAAAAGAGACCAACTATTTTCTAATCTAATTGATAGTCTACGCCAAAGGAGAGCTATTCAGTGTTAGAACACAGATTCCAGAATGCAAGAATCGTTCCCTTTTTGTGAGTATAGTTATTTTCAGATATGAACTTTAATTATGATCTTGACATGGTATAAATCTGAATATGAGGTTATGCATATTCTTATTTGTCAGATCTGTTTTTCTATGACTATTCTCCTTCGTTTTTTCTGTTTTATATCCAGGCTACTACGAGCCTGCGCCAAATCTCGTAAGAGATTAACGCACAAACGCTAAATTTTGGAGTAAATAATGAATAATGCATAATTGGCCATGACTAATCTGTGACTGATTTGAGAAAAGGACATATATTGTAAATTAGATCTAGATCTGTGCATACTCTGTGATTTGGAAGAAGAGGAATCATTGAATGATAACATATGACTTGAAACTTGGGGACATAATGCATATAAAAATTAAGATCTGATTTTGAGAGGATATAATTGAAAGATCTAGATTTTTTGGGTATATTTTATATAACGATTCATGACTTGAAAAAGGAATATGAAACTTAGGCGTAAAGGCCTATATTAAAATAGGATAACTATTAATGTGAATGTGCCTAAATATTGATTTTTGTTTATTGGTATTAAAGGCTATAATTTGGCATAATTCATATCATGATCTGGGGCTTTTAGAGAGTGTTCTGTACTGTGCAAAGTTTAACGAAAATTTGGGGGCATATATTGTATTATGAATTATGACCATGATTTAAGCATGTAAGTTTAGGCTTAATTTAGGATTAGGAAAGATATGTAAATAGAATTTTTAAGAAATGTTAAATCTGCTAATCTACTGAATTGCTTAATCTGCTAAATCTGTTGAATTGTCTGTTTTGCTAATCTGCTAAATTGCCTAATCTGCTAGATCTGTTATCTGCTAAATCTGTTGAATTGCTTAATCTGTTGAAAGATGAATAATTGTAATTTGGATGCTCGATCTAAAATTGAGCAAAACGTGTTAATACAACTTTGGATAATCTGCCGTAACTTGTATAGAAGTTAAATCTGCTAAATGGACATTATTAGTCTGATATTTTCTGCAATGGAATAAAGTGGCTATGACACGAGGTTAGACTCCGTTTACGGTAGAAGCCTGCCCGGAACCAACCGGCTTAACCAGCGACTGCAAACTGTCAGTTTAATGTGAGAGGTCGTAGGCGTAACTAAAATATGCTTAGACACGAGGTTAGGTCTGGCTTGTGGCAGAAGTCTGCCTGGAACCGCTCGGCATATCCAGCGGCCACAAGCTACTGACCTAATGTGAGAGGTCTGTGCATTAATATTTAATTAATGAAAATCTGAGATAAATATGATGTCTAAAACGTGTTGGGTGGATAGGGTTAAACCAACTGGATTGATGAATTTAACAAACCCTTTTCGTGAATCTGTAGGCCCAATACAAAGTTAGACAATCTGTAAGTCTGTTAAAACTATACATATGATCCGTTAGTCTGAAAACTTGTTAACTTGATTGTATGATCTATGAGCTAGTAAATCTAAACTCTATATGTCTAAAACTTGTAAACAAGTTAATCTGAAATCTGTTAGTCTGGGGACACAAGGTTAGGAGGGGAAATACTTGTGTCATCTGTTGTTTGGGACCCATATTAGTCAGTAACCCTTTCTAGTATCAAAAAACTTTGACCCCACGCTATGTAGTGGTCCGGGCATGCTAAATGAACTAATTATAAGCGGTTCATTCTGATAATGGCGAGGGCTGTTGATGATGCGTTCCAACCGGGTCATGTGCGTGCATGGATCTGGTCTGCTCTGAGGATGTAAGACACTGTGACATCTGTAAATAGGTCTGTGCCAATAGGTTGCCACTTTAGGGAGTGATTCACCCTACCGTGGGGCCAACACAGGGTATTTATGTAATAGGGAGCCGATCGCTTGGGGTAGGACTTAGGGTACACTTAGTTCTGTCTGTTTTTGTTGGTACCGTCTGTTTCTATTGGGTGGTAACACCTGTCTATTTCTGCGTGGTACCGTCTGTTGGGGTGGTAAAGGCCCATTACTAGTGTACACCTAATTCTAACATTCCGTTTCCGCAGGGATTATTATCTTTCCGTTTCTGATTCTGTTTCCGATTTTGTTTCCGTACCTTCTGTCTGTTGGGGTGGTAAAGGACCATTAGTTGGGTGGTAAAGGCCCATTACTAGTGTACACCTAATTCCAACATTCTGTTTCCGTAGGGATTATTATGTTTCCATCTCTGATTCCATTTCCGATTCTGTTTCCGTACCTTTGGTCTGTTGGGGTGGTAAAGGCCCATTAGTTTTGTGGTAAAGGCCCATTACTAGTGTACACTTAATTCTAACATTCTGTTTCCATAAGGATTATTCTGTTTCTGTCTCTGATTCCGTTTCCGATTATGTTTCCGTACCTTCTGTTTGTTGAGGTGGTAAGGGCCCATTAGTTGGGTGGTAAAGGCCCATTATTAGTATTCTGTTTCCGTACTTTCTGTTTGTTGGGGTGGTAAAGGCCCATTATTAGTATTCTGCTTCTGTACCTTCTGTATGTTGGGGTGGTGAAGGCCTATTACTAGCATTCTGTTTCTGTATAGATTATTCTGTTTCGATTTTGTTTCAGTTTAGACATTAGGGTAACACCTAGCCCTGTTATACTACTGTTAGTGCAGAGAAGTAAGATATAACTAAGGAACATAACTTGGTTTACATCATTATGTTTCTTCTGCTAACTTCAAGTATATCTTCTATTCCTGTTGATGTAATCCCTCATCCAGCTTTATTTACATGTCATGATAATATTATCTGTTTATATGTTGGAAGTCACTGGACTCGCCAGACTTTATGTCTAACCTCATTTGGTTTCTCCCCTTCTCTTTCCGTTTCCCCCCTCCCAGGTGCTCAAGGTGGAAACATAGGAGCTTGATTCTGATTCTCTCTGCTTGAAGTGCTTGGAGTATTGCTTGGCTTTGACTCTATCCTTTCATGGTTGTTTATGTTGGGGATTATGGCTTTGAAATTTTACATTCTGAAGGATTTTGTATAAGATTGATAATTGTGTACTTGAGTTTGGTATTGTGATTTAGAAAGATGTAACAAAACTTATTTCAGCTTCTGCTGTAATAAAGGTATAATTTTTCAAATACTACTTATCTGTCTTGTAATATTCTGTTCTGTCTACTAAAACGCTCCATCAAAGTTAAGGCATTCCCTTTGTGAGTGACCTTAACGGAGGTGGGTTGTTACATTTTCAGTGTATCGTGAAATGTAGATTTTTTCTTGTCACCATATAATTTCCATTTATTCTTAATTTTCTGTTTTTCCATTTTATTCTCTTTAGTTGTGGCTTTAGCAAGATCAGCAGAAAGTTTGCTTTCCCTTACTGAAAGGCCACATATTGCAGTAGCATCATTACGTCCACAAATTTCATTTTGTGTTTGAAAAAGAGACTTCCTGATTGTGCTAGAGCGACTAGAACCATTACCATAATTAGTAGCTGCCCAGTTCTTCAGTATTCCTTTTAATTTTTTAATTTTTCCTGCAAAACAAACATGGAATTACCCCTCACATTAATTAGCCAACAATTTTTAACAGTGTTCAAAAAAATCCGGAAGTTCAGCCCAAATGTTAAAAAATGAAAATGAGCAATGAGTTCTCTTGATTTTCTTGCCCCAAGGGGTAAAGAAAATTAACTGGAATAAAATGGGATGTGAATTGGGTTTATTATGAACTGTGTTTTTAACGACATTCGTTCTTTAACCCGATTTACAATGAAATGTGATTTGGAATTTATAAATCTTTTAATTAAGAATATTAGAGTTTCCAGTTAATTAACATTTAATTAGAATAAAATGGGATGTGAATTGGGTTTATTATGAACTTTGTTTTTAACGACATTCGTTCTTTAACCCGATTTACAGTGAAATGTGATTTGGAATTTATAAATCTTTTTATTATGATTTAACGGGAATCTTCCAAAGTAAAGTTATCCAATTTAATATATCAAATTACAATTGAATGGAATTCGATTTGATAATAATCGAAATGAGCTTCTGTAGAGGAAGACTGTTAATATATATGGAATTTAAAAGGCTTTGTCGTTATTCCATTATATTATTAATCGGATACGGAAATTGATATCGATTATATATATTGATCTGTTTTCCGTGAAGATTCCATAATTAATGAATGTGATTTGGGTTTATCGTGAACTGTGTTTTAAATGACATTAGTTCTTTAACCCAGTTAAAGACAGGATTATTTGTCTAACATTGTATTTCGAACTGTATGGTTGATCTCTGCTAAATATATATATGTTTGGTGGCAGAGAATTTATTCTCTTGCTTAACACCCTTCTCTAAGACGTACGAGCTTAGAGGTCATATATCGGTAGAAATCAATAATACGGCATAGATTGTCGATGTGACATGTTTGTGTTTCCAAAGTTAAATAATCATTAATATTGATTTTTGGGGAGATTAAAACTAAGTGGAGTTTTTAATGAATCTTTAATTAGATTGAAAAGGGAATTGATAATTTAAATTATCAAATTTGGGAAATGATCGAGAATGGAGTATCACCAGTTTTGCTCCTAGCGATAGTTAAATCTTTAATTAGATTTGAACGTGAAATGGTAATTTACTAAATTTATCGATAACACCGTGGTGTTATATATGGAGTATGACCAGTTTTTCTCCATGGGATGGATAGGTTGGGATTGGGAAATATAACAAATGATTACTTCGGTAAGGTTCACTAATCCCGACAAGTTTGGATAAACCTTAATTTGGTTTGAATTGATATCCAATGGAAGATTAAAGAATTTATCTTTGATAAAATTAATGGGAACACTTCCCAAAGGATATGAATATTTAAATAAAAGATTATTCAGAATTGGAAAGTGGCTATGTTGTGTTTTTATAGCACTTTTTTATAAGATACACGAGTTATTCAGAAAGGCCGGGTTTATCCCATTCTAAATAACTAATTCGACGATAAGTTGACGATGAAGACGGTGGTTGAAGACCGGAGGTCTTCACATCATTTAGATGATTACTGATGTCTTGATTGGGCTGTACACCCAAGACAAGGTAATAAGTGGTGATCGTCCAGACGTACTTCGAGATCGACCGGGTATGCGAGTATCTCTCTCCTGTATTGGACATATGGGACGAGGAATAAGGTGCCTCTGTTTTTGTTCAGACTTAGAACGAACTTGTAAATGGATGTGTGTCTGTCATTGGATTTTATTCTGTGTTGATTGATCTCTATTGAATATATATCTGTTTGGCGGCGGAGAATTTATTCTCTTTCTTAACGCCCTTCTCTGAGACGTACGAGCTCAGAGGTTATATATCGATAGACATCAGTCGCATGACGTGAATTGCCTGTGTGGAATGCTAAGATGTAAATGATCAAGGCTTCTTTTGAAAAGCAGAGTCTGGTGGTTGATTATCAAAGCACGGCTTTAATATAGTATAGCTTTGTGTATAGCGTTAATTCGCGAGCCTTACACCCCGGTGTGAACCAGAAATGGGAGGGGACTGCAGGGATGACATGCGTTTCTTTCTAGCTAGGAGTGGTGTCATGGTATGGAGCTCAGACATTTTCTACTTATGTGGATGATGGATAGCGAGGCTCCTCCGATATATCGGTTACTATGGAGCCGATGGATGTTGAGTCATCTGGCTCATTTACACCTCATAGAGCGGGGAAACGCATTGTTTAGGAATTACTAATCCTCAAACATAAGAGAAGACCGGCCCTGAAGATACAAGGGCTTGACTGAGTACGAGTCCTGAGGCACGGGCTAGAGTGTCTCGAAGCGGTAAGGACAATCCTTTGCCTTGGTTCACAGATGGAAATCCAACTTCCAATACGTGACATTTCGGTTTTGATTGTAGTGCCTAGTATTGGCGACATGATATATGGTACCTATGCCATCGATGATTGATACGCTTATATTTGAGGTTGTTTAGTACACTATGCACTTATAATAGTATCAAATGATTTGTTTTAAACGTACCAAGCATATTTGGCTATTATAAGGGAAAACCCTATCCTCCGGCTTGCGTTGCATTCTGTGATAGGACCTGGGTCTTATAATAGCTTCATTTTTCCAAAAAGTATAGCGCTCTTTGTTTTATGCACTGGTATTTTTGGGAGGAAACCTGTTCCGTGTTATACAGCGTGGTCCCTTGATTTACTTTATTTTTAGGTAAAGTTTTAAATAATTGTTTTAGTTCTCACACCAGTCACATGACTAATCAGGAGTTTATTGTTTTAACCTAAACTCTAGGTGCCCCTATTTTCCACACGGGCAGCTAGTAGTTTTCGTTTTGCAGATATTATATTCACAGGATCCTGGTTTACAGTTGGAGCTATATTCAGAATGCTCTGTGTCCGTGTATTTCTTTCAGTTGTGTTTTGTACTATTTTCCGATGCATAATAATTTGTAAATCTCTGGCATTTATTAAATGTATATTATTTGTTCATACTCAGTATATTCTTATACTCTGATGTAAATTGTTGTAATAAGCAATGAAATGTTCTTCTGTTTGTGTTCTGATTTGTCATATTCTCAACTCAATTCGAGGATTTCTTTACGGGGAAGTTCGGGTCGTTACAATTACTTACCTAATTCTATTGTCATACAAAGGTTTACCTCTTTTGTCCAATTGACAAAATCCTGATAAGCATCAAATCTCAAAAATGTGTCTAAACAAATGGTGAATTCCTATCCAATCTTAAGATACAATCTCGAGTTAAATCATGGGTTTACAAAATATTACATGAACTCTTAAACTTCCAAAAAGCCAAAAGGGTATGACAACTATTTCAAGAATTATTTTAATTGGCTTTTTCCGAAAACCTTTTTCTTTCCAACTAAAGTCATATTATTTCCTTAAAATACATGCAGAAAGTTCCAACACAAGGGCCACATTATTCTTTTCAAACGATAGGGTTTTGGGAGTAGAATATTTCAGTCATAACAATGAAACTCAATTGTCAATTACAACCCTAAAACATGGGCTTATCATAAACGCTACAAGTTTAACATCGTCACAAATAAAGATCCGAAAATCAGTCTCTTTCCTAGAGATAATCTTTCAACCGTTTACCATTTTCCGGGTATAAAACACAAAGAGAACTGAATCAATACTTCTTAGAGATGCACTAAGCAATGTAGGAATATCAACATGACTAACCCATCAGGTCGCAAGAAGTCCTAAAATTAGTCCATCGCTTGGCTTAGCCTAACCATCTCCTTCTTGCAGTCAAAATAGCCTCCAATTGGCTAACTAATCCATCCTTCGAATTTTCCAACTTCAAAACCTTAGGATATAAGCACCTCAATTGAACTCCATTATTCGTGCAAAAATGAGACGACCCCAAACCCCGTACTGACGGTGGCAAGGGTAATCTTTGGAATATAACACATAAACAGATAATAGCAGAGCAGAATTAAATAAATACACCAGATAATGTACAAATAATACACTGGATAAACGTAATCATCAGAGTTACACAGTATACAGGATCATACTTAGTACAAAAACAGTTCAGCTATACATAAATGTCTACAGCTGAAAACAAGCATAATATGTACAATAGGAGCCGAACAACATGAAATAGGTAAATGATAGAATCCATCTTCAGATCCAGCTATCCAGAAAGAGCCAGCTAAAACCTAAATACAAGGCTGCCCATGTAAAAAGAGGGGCACCCGAGTTTGCAAGTGAAACAAACTACGAGTCAGTCATGGGACTGGTATGAGAAATCTACTTAACACATTTTATAATATGGCTAATCATATGACCACGCCACTTTCGCGGAACGAGTTTACTACATTGGATTGCCAGTGCTTTACAACAAGTAAATCTTTTAAACATCGCAATGCTTTTTACAAAAATGAAGCCATTATAAGACTCAGTTCCCATCACACAATGCAACGCAAACCGGAGGATAGAGTTTTTACCTTATAATGGCCTAAATGTGCTTGATACGAATAAAACAAAAGCATTTGATATTACTAGTGTTTATATGTTTCAAAAACAATTTCAAATCATAAGTGTCAATCATAGACGACATGAGCGTCCCATGCCACTATGTCTCCAAATATAGGTTTACAATCAAAACCGCATAATCACGTATTTGGAAATTGGAATTCCGTCATGTACCAAGGCAAAAGATAGTCCTTACCTGTAACACCCCGTATTTTCTGTAAACGTATAAGTAACAAATCAGAGAATAATTAATTTTTAAAATAATAATCGAGGTAAATGGGTTGTGCCATTGCGTTCGTCTCGGAATTCTGCTTGAAAACGAGTCCAAGTTTTCGAGAAACGGAGTCCGTATGAGGGAGATATGGCCCTCCGAAGTTTCAGAGAATTTCAGAATCGAAAACAGCTCGAAAATTCGAATTCAAAATCCCAGAACAGGCTGGGCGGGAAAATTCCTGCCCATGGACCAGGTCGACCTGGGCATCGACCTCCCAGGGGCCAGGTCAACCATAGTGTCGACCTGGGGGGACCAGGTCGACCATAGTGTCGACCTGGGGGTCGACCTGCTCCCGAAACCCAGTCTTTTAACCTGGTTCATTCTGATGTATCCGGTCTCATTTCTGTCTAGATTCGTCCGCCTAATCCTATATAAACAGCCCCCTAGCCTCATTTTCTCTACACAACTTCATTCTGTCTATTTTCTGCCTCTGTTCTAATTAAAAATAAAAATGGCGTCGCTACCCTGTTGGAATCTGATGCATCTTCTTCCAACCTGAATAGAATTAAAAGCTAAATCAAATCTCAAATGAAAGTCTATAGCTACGACAACAATTAAAGAGGAGTAATTCAACATTTCTGCATCAACAACAGTTTATTATCCTTTCTTAAAACCACGAAAGGCAAGTACAGTTATTTTCTGCTATAAACTGTAATTATAATTGTGACATGATTATAAATCTGAATCTGAGGTTATGTATATTCTTATCTGTCAGATCTGTTTTTCTGTGACTATTCTGTACCCCTTTCTTCTTTCTGTTCAATAGCCAAGCTACTATGAGCCTACGCAGAATCTCATAAGAGATTAACGCACGAACGCTAAATTTTGGGACAAATAATAATGCATAAATGCACATGAAACTGTTGCCTATGAGACTATTGCCCATGACTATGATTCATTGACTATGGGACTATTGCCTATGACTATGATTCAGGACTATGAGACTATTGCTTATGACTATGATTCACGCCTATGAGACTATTGCCTATGACATTGAATAAGAAACTATTGTGATTAGTCGCCCATGACTATTGTGGTTAGTTGCCTATAACTATTGTAGTTAGTTTCTTATGCCTATTCCCTTATTGATGTTGGATCTCATATTTAGTATGTAACCTTGCTAGTTTATTCCCATTCACTGTTATGTACATCGAGCCTAGTAAGACCATTATCATTATATTTGGTTCATCATTGCATGCCTATTCTTTCTTGTGCTTATCCCCTATTCCTTTTGCTAGGGTCATTTCATGAGTACTTAGAGAACTTGTGGAAACATGTTGTACAGGGATATGGCGTAGGTTAATTAAGTTAATTTGGCATAATAAATATGTTGGCAAAATCTGAGTTGGCTATAATAGAGAATGATTTACATGTGTATTAGTCTTGGACATAAATGGTGAACTAGAATATTAGAACTAGTTTTGACATGAACTGTAAATGGGAATATTAAAATTAAAATTTGGGGCATATGTTACATTATGAATTATGACCTTGATTTAGGCATGTAAGTTTAGGCTAAATTTATGACTAGGCAAGATATGTAAATAGAGTTTTAGATATATATAATCTGCTCAATCTGTTATCTGCTAAATCTGTTAAATTGCCTAATCCGTTATCTGCTAAAACTGTTGAATTGCCTAAACTGCGAAATCTGTTTTCTGCTAAATCTGTTGAATCACTTAAACTGCTAGATCTGCTACCTGTTGAATTGGATGATCTGTTGAAACTAGATAATGGTAATCTGAGTATGGAAATCCGTAGGCTCCACCTAAGAATTGGTAGAAAATGGAAATTTTATTAATCTGTTATATCCTATGTAGAAGTTTAATCTGTTAAATAAATAGAATTAGTCCAATATCTGATAAATCTGTATTGAAATGAATTGGCTATGACACGAGGTTAGACTCTGTTTGCGGTAGAAGCCTGCCCGGAACCAACCGGCTTAACCAGCGACCGCAAACTGTCTGTCTAATGTGAGAGGTCGTAGGCATAACTAAAATATGCTTAGACATGAGGTTAGGTCTGGCTTGTGGCAGAAGTCTACCCGGAATCGGCCGACATATCCAGCGGCCACAAGCTACCGACCTAATGTGAGAGGTCTGTGCATTAATATTTAATTAATGCAAATCTGGGATAAATATGATGTCTAAAACGTGTTGAGTAGATAGGGTTAAACCAATTGGACTAATGAATTTAACAAACCCGTTTCGTGAATCTGTAGGCCCAATTACAAAGTTAGACAAATCTGTAAATCTGTTAAATCCGTATATCTGATCCGTTAGTCTGAAACTTGTCTGATCTGTGAACTAGTTGATCTGAACTCTATATGTCTGAACTTGTAAAGAAGTTAATCTAAAATATGGTAGTCTGGGGACACAAGGTTAAGAGGGAAATTACTTGTGTCATCTGTTGTTTGGGACCCATATTAGTCAGTAACCCTTTCTGGTATCAAAACTTTGACCCAACAGTAGGTAGGGTCCGGGCACGCTTACTGAACTAATTATAAGTGGTTCATTCTGATAATGGCGAGGGGTGTTGATGGTGCGTTCCAACTGGGTCATGTGCGTGCATGGATCCCGGTCTTCCTCTAAGGATGTAAGACGCCGTGACATCTGTAAATAGGCCTGTGCCAATTGGTTGTCAATTTAGGGAGTGATACACCCTATTGTGGAGCCGACACAGGGTATTTATGTATTAGGGAGCCAATCGCTTGGGGTAGGGTTTTAGGGTACACTTAGTTCTGTCTGTTTCTGTTGGTACTGTCTGTTTCTGTTGGGTGGCAACACCTGTCTGTTTCTGCGTGGTACCGTCTGTTCGGGTTGTAAAGGCCCATTTACTAGTGTACACCTAATTCTACATTCTGTTTCCGTAGGGATTAATCTGTTTCTGTTTCTGTACCTTCTGTTTGGGTGGTAAAGGCCCATTATTAGCATTCTGTTTCTGTCTGTTTCTGTTCAGGTGGTAAAGGCCCACTATTAGCATTTTGTTTCTGTCTGTTTCTGTTGGGGTGGTAATGGCCCATTACTAGCATTCTCTTCTATGGAAATTATTTTGTTCCTGTTTCTGTTTCAGTTTAGACATTGGGTTGACCCCTAATCCAGTTATACTTGTATTAGTGCAGAGAGATGAAAAGTAATAATTATTCTGTTTGTTCTGTATAACCTAAGTACATCTGCTGCTCCTGTTACTGTTATCTCTCATCCAATTTTATTTGCATGCCATGATTATTATTATCTGTTCATATGCCGAAAGTCACTGGACTTGCCAGACTTTATGTCTGACCTTGCTTGTTTTTGCCCCTTTTCTTCCGTTCCCCCCAGGTTTTCCAAGGAGGGAATTTTTTAGCTTGATCCGGATTTCTTCTGCTTGAAGTACTTAAAGTGCGTAAAGTATGGCCTGACTCCTTTGGCAGCTTCTGTGGGGATTATGATTTTAAGTTTTGTACTCTGATGATTTTCTGAACAAGGCTGATATTTATGTACTTGAGTTTTTGGGAAAGATGTAACCAAACTGATTTCTGTTTTCCACTGTAATAAAGTTATAATTTCTCAAGTATTGTTTATTTGTCTTGTAAATTTCTGTTCTGCCTACTAAAACGCTCCACCAAAGTTAAGGCATTCGCTTTCTGAGTGACCTTAATGGAGGTGGGGTGTTACACTTGGTATCAGAGCTGAAGGTTACCAGATTTGATAAAAGTTTTTGAAAACTATTTTCAAAAAGGTTTTAGAAAGGAAGTATTTTCAAAAGTAAAGCTTATTTTTGATAAACATAATCCCCACAAAGCCATGCATCTATCTTTTCCGTTCTCCGTTTTAAATCTTTTTCTTTCATTCCACCTGTCTGGGAATCTTAACTTTCCAGAGGGCGTGCCAATACCTGGCTGGTTCAGGAGGTACTTAGAGGCTAGGGCCAACGATGCAGGCCCAACGGATATTCCTCCTCCAGCTGCAGCGATTCCTCCTCCTCCGCCTCCTTCTCGTGCAATTGCTTTTTCAAAGATCTGTAAAGATTTTAGGGCCATGGGTGGAAAGGATTTCAAGGGAACTGAATCATTCGTAGAAGCAAGGAACTGGCTCAAAGAAACTGAGGATCTGTTCGTTATCTTTGAGGTGGACGATAGGCAGAAGGTACAATTGGCGGTGTGGTTGCTCAAGTACGAAGCTTCCTATTGGTGGGAAGTTACTAATGCCGAGAGATCAGTTGAAACATGAATGGATTTCAGAACAAGGTTTGAGATGAAATTCCTCTCGCAAGCTAAACAAAGTCTACAACTGGAAAAGTTCTTATCTCTTAAGCAAGGAAGTATGACGTCAGGGAATACGTCAATCAGTTCAACCAACTAGCTAGGTTCAGACTAGATTTAGTCAACACCCAACATAAAAAGGCTCTCCGCTTTGTTAAAGGATTGAACGAGCCACTGCACTGCCTAGCCATGACCTATGTACCCATGCGAGAGACTTACGAGAGATTGGTGGATATGGCACTACTGCACGAGGAAGACAACGGCAAGAAAGAGGCAAAGAAGGAAGAACCACAGAACAAGAAAGCATGGCCCAAAAAGGAAACACAAAAGAAGGGTGAAAAGTCTGAAGATAAGAAGGAGAAAAAGTGCTTTGCTTGTGGAAGCTCGACTCATCTGAACAAGGATTGCAGAAAAAGAAAGGGCACTTGCATCAACTATGGTGAGATGGGACACTTCACTGGGGACTGTCCGAAGAAACGAGGACAAGGGCAGAGGGCAGGACCAACTTCTGGAAGGCAGACGAACACTCTCGAGGCTAGTGGATAGGATAGAAATAGGAAAAGTTTCTATAGGAGGTTTAATTTCTTTATCTGATTTTTGGGATAAAACTCTTTTCTGATTCTGGCATTTCGATTCTGTAATCGATACTCTGCACTTGAATACTAGTATTGTTTCTGATTCCGCTGTAGACTCAGACCCATAAGGGTTATGACTCATCCAATTGTGATAAGTTCGGTATCTGTGTTGAGCGGTAAGTTGACTATGACGCATACATTCTGGGTTTTTATCATGCTTAGTTTCCTAAAAATCATTTAGTAATCTGCTCAGTACCGGTAATCGGTAAATATCTGAATATTTCTGATAAGGTTGCGATTTCCAGTTTTGACATTGTCTAAAGAGGGTAATCCTCTGGGTATCAATCGGATGTTGATTTCGGTCTTCGGGGTTGATACTTAGGGGAATTTATCTCTCAACCAAGGTTTAATGGAAACCAAGTTTTTGTCTATCTGCACTCGCTCCCATCACTCGATTGTATCCTATCAATCGAGTCTTCGACCTATAGATAGGAATCCTATGGATGTAAACATGTGTTTGAGACATGTTATGTTTGATGGTTGCAAGTGGATGCAAGTGGTTGCTCGTGGATGCATATACACACACTAGGCACTAGATCGGCTCGAAAACACTCTCATACTGCATATGGATGTGTGAGCATTTTCAATTTCTGTTGATGCAAAATGATTGACTCATCACATGGATGTTGCATATGAATGAATGGTTGTCACACATATAAGAATAATATCAAATAGGAAAATTGCATATATGCTAGACTCATGGCACTAACATAATTCGCATTAAGGAGGTCAACTGAATCAGTGGACCGCCTGATCTTTGCATTAGATAAGGAACATATACACACACTTTTGCATATGTTCATACAACATTAGAAGTTTTCTAAGGACAATGGATGCTTGTGGATGATGGTTGAGTAGAAGGATGACTGGATGGTAGTACACATTCTTCTTAACTTAAAGATTTCGAGGACGAAATCCTTTAAGGAGGGGAGAATGTAACACCCCGTATTTTCTGTAAACGTATAAGTAACAAATCAGAGAATAATTAATTTTTAAAATAAGAAACAAGGGAAACGGGTTGCACCATTGCGTTCGTCTCAGAACTATTCTTGAAAACGAGTCCGAGTTTTCGAGAAATGGAGTCCGTATGAGGGAGATATGGCCCTCCGAAGTTTCAGAGAATTTCAGAATCGAAAACAGCTCGAAAATTCGAATTCAAATTCGAATTCGAAATCCCAGAACAGGCTGGGCGGGAAAATTCCAGCCCATGGACCAGGTCGACCATGTGTCGACCTCCCAGGGGCCAGGTCGACCATAGTGTCGACCTGAGGGGACCAGGTCGACCATAGTGTCGACCTGGGGGTCGACCTGCTCCCGAAACCCAGTCTTTTAACCTGGTTCATTCTGATGTATCTGGTCTCGTTTCTGTCTAGATTCATCCGCCTAATCCTATATAAACAGCCCCCTAGCCTCATTTTCTCTACACAATTTCATTCTGTCTATATTTTGCCTCTGTTCTAATTAAAAATAAAAATGGCGTCGCTACCCTGCTGGAATCTGATGCATCTTCTTCCAACCTGAATAGAATTAAAAGCTAAATCAAATCTCAAATGAAAGTCTAGAGCTACGACAACAATTAAAGAGGAGTAATTCAACATTTCTGCATCAACAACAGTTTATTATCTTTTCTTAAAACCACGAAAGGCAAGTACAGTTATTTTCCGCTATAAACTGTAATTATAATTGTGACATGATTATAAATCTGAATCTGAGGTTATGCATATTCTTATCTGTCAGATCTGCTTTTCTGTGACTATTTTGTACCCCTTTCTTCTTTCTGTTCTATAGCCAGGGTACTACGAGCCTGCGCAGAATCTCATAAGAGATTAACGCACGAACGCTAAATTTTGGGACAAATAATAATTCATAAATGGACATGAAACTGTTGCCTATGAGACTATTGCCCATGACTATGATTCATTGACTATGAGACTATTGCCTATGACTATGATTCAGGACTATGAGACTATTTCCTATGACTATGATTCACGCCTATGAGACTATTGCCTATGACATTGAATAAGAAACTATTGTGATTAGTCGCCCATGACTATTGTGGTTAGTTGCCTATAACTATTGTAGTTAGTTTTTTATGCCTATTCCCTTATTGATGTTGGATCTCATATTTAGTATGTAACCTTGCTAGTTTATTCCCATTCACTGTTATGTACATCGAGCCTAGTAAGACCATTATCATTGTATTTGGTTCATCATTGCATGCCTATTCTTTCTTGTGCTTATACCCTATTCCTTTTGCTAGGGTCATTTCATGAGTACTTAGAGAACTTTTGGAAACATGTTATACGGGGATTGGGCGTAGCTTAATTAAGTTAATTTGGCATAATATATATGTTGGAAAAATCTGAGTTGGCTATAATAGAGAATGATTTACATGTGTATTAGTCTTGGACATAAATGGTGAACTAGAATATTTGATCTATTTTGAAATGAACTGTAAATGGGAATATTAAGATTAAAATTTGGGACATATGTTACATTATGAATTATGACCTTGACTTAGGCATGTAAGTTTAGGCTAAATTTATGATTAGGCAAGATATGTAAATAGAGTTTTAGATATATATATATATAATCTGCTAAATCTGTTATCTGCTAAATCTGTTAAATTGCCTAATCCGTTATCTCCTTAATCTGTTGAATTGCCTAAACTGCGAAATCTGTTTTCTGCTAAATCTGTTGAATCGCTTAAACTGCTAGATCTGCTACCTGTTGAATTGTATGATCTGTTGAAACTAGATAATGGTAATATGAGTATGGAAATCCGTAGGCTCGACCTAAGAATTGGTAGAACATGGAAATTTGATTAATCTGTTATATCCTATGAAGAAGTTTAATCTATTAAATAAATAAAATTAGTCCGATATCTGAAAAATCTGTATTGAAATGAATTGGCTATGACACGAAGTCAGACTCTGTTTGCGGTAGAAGCCTGCCCGGAACCAACCGGCTTAAACAGCGACCGCAAACTGCCAGTCTAATGTGAGAGGTCGTAGGCATAACTAAAATATGCTTAGACATGAGGTTAGGTCTGGCTTGTGGCAGAAGTCTGCCCGGAACCGGCCGGCATATCCAGCGGCCACAAGCTATCGACCTAATGTGAGAGGTCTGTGCATTAATATTTAATTAATGCAAATCTGGGATAAATATGATGTCTAAAACGTGTTGGGTAGACAGGGTTAAACCAATTGGACTAATGAATTTAACAAACCCGTTTCGTGAATCTGTAGGCCCAATTACAAAGTTAGACAAATCTGTAAATCTGTTAAATCCGTATATCTGATCTGTTAGTCTGAAACTTGTCTGATCTGTGAACTAGTTGATATGAACTCTGTATGTCTAAACTTGTAAACAAGTTAATCTGAAATATGTTAGTCTGGGGACACAAGGTTAGGATGGAAATTACTTGTGTCATATGTTGTTTGGGACCCATATTAGTCAGTAACCCTTTCTGGTATCAAACCTTTGACCCAACAGTAGGTAGGGTCCGGGCACGCTTACTGAACTAATTATAAGTGGTTCATTCTAATAATGGCGAGGGGTGTTGATGGTGCGTTCCAACCGGGTCATGTGTGTGCATGGATCCCAGTCTTCCTCTGAGGATGTAAGACGCCGTGACTTCTGTAAATAGGCCTGTGCCAATTGATTGTCACTTTAGGGAGTGATACACCCTATTGTGGAGCCGACACAGGGTATTTATGTATTAGGGAGCCGATCCCTTGGGGTAGGGTTTAGTTCTGTCTGTTTCTGTTGGTACCACCTGTTTCTGTTGGGTGGCAACACCTGTCTGTTTCTGCGTGGTACCGTCTGTTCGGGTGGTAAAGGCCCATTTACTATTGTACACCTAATTCTACATTTTGTTTCCGTAGGGATTAATCTGTTTCTATTTCTGTACCTTCTGTTCGGGTGGTAAAGGCCCATTATTAGCATTCTGTTTCTGTCTGTTTCTTTTCGGGTGGTAAAGGCCCACTATTAGCATTCTGTTTCTGTCTGAATCTGTTGGGGTGGTAAAGGCCCATTACTAGCATTCTCTTCTGTGGAAATTATTTTGTTCCCGTTTCTGTTTCAGTTTAGACATTAGGGTGACACCTAATCCAGTTATACCAGTATTAGTGCAGAGAGATGAAAAGTAATAATTATTCTGTTTCTTCTGTTTAACCTAAGTACATCTGCTGCTCCTGTTACTGTTATCTCTCATCCAGTTTTAATTGCATGCCATGATTATTATTATCTGTTCATATGCTGAAAGTCACTGGACTTGCCAGACTTTATGTCTGACCTTGCTTGTTTTCGCCCCATTTCTTCCGTATTCCCCCAGGTTTTCCAAGGAGGGAATACTTAAGCTTGATCCGAATTTCTTCTGCTTGAAGTACTTAAAGTGCGTAAAGTATGGCCTGACTCCTTATGGCAGCTTCTGTGGGGATTATGATTTTAAAGTTCTGTACTCTGATGATTTTCTGAACAAGGCTGATATTTATGTACTTGAGTTTTTGGGAAAGATGTAACCAAACTAATTTATGTTTTCCGCTGTAATAAAGTTATAATTTCTCAAGTATTGTTTATCTGTCTTGTAAATTTCTGTTCTGTCTACTAAAACGCTCCACCAAAGTTAAGGCATTCCCTTTGTGAGTGACCTTAATGGAGGTGGGGTGTTACATTTCCGACTTTGAGACTCTCTAGCACGAGCCTCAGGACCCAGACACAGGTGAGCCCTTGGATTGTCAGGACCGGTCCACCGATGTGGATTAAAATGCCTGAGCACTGCGTTTCCCCACCCTTTGGGGCGTAAAT
Organism: Allium sativum; assembly: GCA_030737875.1. Lineage (NCBI taxonomy): Eukaryota > Viridiplantae > Streptophyta > Magnoliopsida > Asparagales > Amaryllidaceae > Allium > Allium sativum. The sequence goes on from CM060920.1 coordinate 457,539,468, forward strand.
GAGCCAACGAATGACTCCATCGGTCCCGAATCAACAGATATAATCGAGGCGCCTCGCAACAGCAACAACCACATAGGTGAAAATAATATAAATGTCAGCCAGTTCAAGCACCGACACCACTTCTAACTAGAAAGAAACGCATGTCCTCCCTGAGGTCCTCTCCCGTTTCTGGTTCATACCGGGGTATGAGGCTCGCGAATCCACGTTATACACAAAGCTATGCCACACAGTCGGTGCTTTGATCATCAACACAAGACTTTGCTTTTCAACAAAAGCCTTGATCACTGCATCTTAGCATGCCACACAGGCAATTCTCACCATGCAACTGATGGCTATCAATCACATAGAATGAATTCCAATGTCGGACACACAGTCCATTTACAAGTCCGTTCTGGGTCTGAACGAAACTGGAGGCACTATATACCTTGCATACCCATCGATCTCCACGTACGTCTAGACGATCACCACTCATTATCCATATTTCGGGATGCCTCCCAATCAGGACATCAGTTACCATCCAAACAAGGTGAAGATCTCCGGTCTTCAACCATCGTCTTCATCTTCGACTTCTTATCGTCGATTCAGTTGTTCAGAATGGGATAAACCCGGTCTTTCTGAGCAACTCGCATATATAATAAAAAGTGCTACACAAACACAACATACACCTCATTTCAATTCATCAGTCACTAACCGTATATCAGTAAGAGAACGATTTCCCAAATTTTGACCCCGAAGGCCGAAACCAACATCAGATCAAAATCCAGGAAACCATTCGACTTAGCTAACCTTCAGTTAGTTTATAAATTTCACGTTCCATATCATTTATAATATTTTATAATGATTTGTCGCTATTTTTATTTATTTAAAAATAGCCCATTTATTCGAACGACGCTTCAGGCCATAACGGGGCCGTGGCGCTGTTTTTCTTCAGATTTGATTTACATATATCTAAAAATCTAACCATTGGATCTTCACAAAATCTATATCATTAGAAAGATCTTTTCAAAACGAATCCAATGGTTCCAGTTTTGGGAAAATCCGACAGTCGAATCTCCCGGTACACTCGTTTGAAGTTTCGATTTCAAAATACAAACTGCAGCGTCGTTATTCGATTTAATTTAATTATATTTATATATATATAAATATAATCGATTCTGGCGCTGTTTTTCTTTAGATTTGAATTAAACATTCCAGACAATCCAACCGTTGGATCATTACAAAGTTGGTATCGTTGAAAAGATATTTCCAAACCGAACCTAACGGTTTCGGTTTTGGGAAAATCCGATGGTCGGATCTCCCGCATTAATCGTTTGAAATCACGGTTTCAAAACACGAACTTCAGCTTCGTTATTCGATATATTTCAATTCTACTTATATATATATAATCTATTCTTCGATTTCAAAACTATATTCTTTTTATACATTTGATAAAAATGATATTTTTATCCAACCGACAATTATTTCAACACTTCGCTGTATTTTAACAATTCATGTATACAGTAAAAATGTGATTTTTATTGTATAACAATTCATTTCAAAACACGACTATTTTATATAGTTCACATAGATGATAAAAATATGATTTTTATAATAAAATAATTTATTTCAAAATAGACTATTTTATATAGTTCATATAGATGATAAAAATATGATTTTTATTATAAAAAATTTTATTTCAAAACACGAATACCATTCAACACATGAATTTCTATTCAACGAATGAATTTCTACTCAACACACGAATATAGTTTCAACAGATGAAAATAATTTTAACACATAAATATTATTCAAAATTTCGGTAGCATAATGGTAGGGTAGTTAAAACCGGGGCCGTCCCTTGTACGGCTCCTCGCTCTACCTTAAAGCCTCACAGCTTTTGACAATGGGGATTTCATGCATCTAGTTCGCACGCAGGCGGCATGTATATTTTTTTCATTTCCACAAACTAATCCTATGTGGTTTCAACCAAATAATTCTCAACCACAAACGGGTATTTTTCAACCACAATCAATCAATTTCAACCACAAACAATTTTAATCAACCATTCACTATCAATCAATTTTCACACCAATCACAACCAATAAATATCGTCCATGGTTTGTGGACGAGGGGCGTATATATATATAAGCATTTCACTTCTATTTCAACACACATATAATTTTTACAACGCATATATAACTTATATATCGAACGTACAACTTATACAATGCTTATACAAGAGGTGTACAACGCTTATATATAACTCATACATCGACTATATAATTTATACATCGTCGTTTTTTCCATATCGTTTATAGTTTAGAAATCTCACATTGGGTTCCACTCCACCAAAAATAGTAGAAGGCTCAGAAAAATATGCGGTCTCTTCTAGAATGTAGATGACGTCCACACGAGTCCACTGTCTCTAGTTTCACTGAATTTCGCCAACAAACGAAAAAGATATGAATTTTACAGTGAAATCAAAAACCGTAGCGCTTTGAAGTGCTATAATATAGTTTAATATAATTAAAGCAGTTATGTAACGAACCAGAATTCTCTAGATTTGAATTTGATAAGGTTTAAATTATTTGAAATCCCTTTTTATTTAGTTTAAATAAATAATTTTATTTTGTATAAGACTTATTTTAAAGATTTTGTATAAGAATGATTTTTGTAATTTTACATAATGGTTTTTATATTTATAAATAGTAATATTTTGTATTTATATATATATGAATGTTTTATAATGTGAATTTTATAATTTGAAGATTTATTTTGAGGAAATATTTAATATATAAAGATTTAAACAATTTTATATATAGATTTATATGGATTTTTAATTTTTAAAAAAAGTAGTTGACTTGAAAATAAATTATAGATAAATATCGGTTTGAAATATTTGTCCGATTTCTGTACGCGTAATTTTAAAATAATTTTTAGAATTTTTCTGTAATTTTTAATTTGGAAAATAAGCAGATAATTTTTCAACGTATTTTTGGGTATAAATGTGGTCCTTTAGACGCGTTACAGAATTGATTAAACAGACTGGTTTTATTGCTGCTTTAGAATCAGAGCGTGTTGTTGTTTACGATGATGGTTTTATTTCAGTGCAATTCGCGGTTAATAACTCTAAAAATTAGAAATTTGGAAGTGAACATAGTAAATATACTATGAAGTATGGATGGATACATTCAAAGTACATGCACGGCAAATGGTTGAGTGGCGTTATGCATGAATAAGTAGAGAAGGACATGTGTACGCCTTGGTGTATGAATACATGCCATTGTTTTTTTTTTATTTGGACAAGTGTCCTTGAGGTGGCTTATTGCATGCATAAGTTTGTAGAGAGGGAGACACGTGTGGACTTAGGTGTAAGGATGCATGAGAATTGGTTTTACTTTGGACGTGTGTCCTTTGATATTGCCAAAGCTACCCTTATATTAGATTATAAAGAAGACTTGCACCATATTCCTCCATTCTCTCTCTCGCACCTCTCTTCAGTCCACCCACATCCGCATCCCCTCTCTCTCTCTCTCTTCCCTCTCTTCCTACCTTCCCCGCGTGTGAAGCCAGTCCACCCCAAAACACCAACAGCCGAAACCTTTGCACCAAACACTTGTCCACCTTCCACCCTACATGCATCCGCACCATTCCCCTTTGCACCCACATCCGTGCCAAATATCTCCCTCCACGTCTTGTTTTTCCGGTCCAAGAAAACTCCACTTCTCACATTTAAACCCAGTCCACTTCCCTCACTAAACCCGCCTTCCTCCTCCCTGATGATAGCGCACCCTATTTTATCCGCACCCCCGCTACTTCCAACCGTCAGTTCAAGCACCCAGTCACCGAACCCTACATCCGCGCAGTCCGCCATCGCATGCAAGTCCGCTCGTCAACCCTTGGTCCGCAACCATCCAGTTCGGCCTTCTCAAGAAAAAATATATAAGTAAATACTTATATTTGCAAAGCGTAGCGTCCATGAAGAAGCAAGAGCGTGCGTAGAGCGGTGTATGGTGCATGTATATCGTTGGAAAGATTACGGTGTGCGCTTGTCGATTATAATGTTCGTGAACCGATATGCAGTTGATAACGGGTTCGTCAGTGAAACCAGAGCGCAGCGAAGGTGAGAACTCCACTTTAATTATTTCATTTTGGGTAGAAATAATTTGTTATAAATTATTTATAATTATAATAATTGATGGAAAATCAGTGGTTGTGGATGCTTGAAATATTATGGTTGTATGTCGCTGATTGATCGATGGATATGTATACTGTAGTAACACCATAAAACACCGAGCGTTACTGACAATAACGCTTCGTACACACCTGGTTTATTTTGTGGTTGTGATGAATGGATGGTGCATGTTTGTTTAGTTAAGATATTGCATTTGTTCTGTTTGAGTGAAGTCGCATGCACCATAGTTACGGATCTTACGGGTGACCGATTTTAAATATTCCTTTTAGTTAAATAAATATTTTCATTTTAATAAAGATTTGTAAATTTGTTGAAACTGTTTGAAATCCAAATTTAAGATGAATAAATTTTGGAAAAAAAAATTCCAATGAATTATTAAGCTTTGTTTGGCCTTTAAAAATGATCTGAGTTTTAGCATCGATTTTTATCGATAATACTAAAATGATTGTTTAAGTAAAAGAAAAGAGATTGAACGAATTATTTTATCGATATCAGGCATATAAATATGTTTTTATATTTGAATTATTTAAATTTAGAATAAATTGGTATTTTAAATTTTATCGCATCAAGTAATATATATTCTTGGATATCAATTGTTAATTTTCAAGTAAAATGTTTTGCAAATAATCTTCAAATTCTCATATATGATTTAGGGTTTTAAATTTCGAAATTGAATTGGAAATGATTCAAATATGGGTTTAATATGGGTTTTTGATGCGAACAAAAATTTGAACGATTATTTGAAATGAACCAAGTTTTGAAAAGCATGAGAATCCATATTTTATTTGAAATGAAGATTTGAGCAATATGAAGTGATTTCGGACAGACTTGATTTTTGAGAAATATAAATTTGGTTTTTACCAAGTTATGAAATAAATTTGTTTTGGAAATGGATTGAACAAATCACATAAAACATTTTATAGCGGAATCGAATTCGTTGTTAAGAGACAGTTCGACGATATCGGTTTCGAATTTCAAATAGTTATAACTTGAACATATGAAATCGAATTGACATGAAACAGAAAACAACGGATTTATAATAATAATGGGTTTCGTATAAAAGAGGAATTTTCAAATTCCATCGTATGATTTTCGAGTTAGGTTTAAATTTAAATCTGAAAAGGTCGCCGTACATGCCATTCGCCGACCGCAATGAAAATCGAATAGAATGAATTTATATTATATGATTTGAAAGTGATTTATGGTTTAAATTTTTAAATTTTTGAATTTAGAATGATTGGGATATATTTAATTTAATAACCATTTCCTAACGCTTTCAGTAACGCTTTAACTTTATTTGAAATGATTTGAATTTGAAGACTTCTAACATGAACCATTATGGAAAGGACTTGATTTTTCCATATGATATGAAATTGAGATAAGTTTTGAATAAAATTGGTCGCCTGATACTCGACATGGAACAGACAAATACGATCAGAAATACTAACATATTCATATCCTGATTCTGATCGTGTTGCCTGAATTTGTGAATCAATATCGAGTACAAGTCAATTGATTCTATACGAACTGATATTTGAAATATAGGTGTTTAAATGGAAATCCAAATCCAAATAAAGATTTGGTTACTCAAGTGTCGACGGATTAATTAAGTTGTTTTGAAAATGAAGTTTGGAAACAAACGTTGAATTTGAAAGGGGTTAAGGATAATGGGTTTCCGGGGAATTAAATCCAACATTTAATTCAAAGTAAATTGGAAATGTTTGGAAAGGAGATTTGAATTGGGAAACCCGTGTGATTTGTAACTATTGTTTTAAGATACGTTTGTTACTTGGGAAGTCCGGGATCGGATATAGGTCCGAAAACCATTCCAAGTAATATTACGACGTTATGAAGTAATTCAAGATTTGAAATCGATAAATGAAGACCGGAAATGTCCAGATTATTTGGATCGATTGCTGACATCTCGGATCGGGCCGTACACTCGATACGAGGGTGGTAGGAGATCTGAGTATATTTGGAGATTTTCGGATTGTGTTTCGTTCAGACCCAGAACGGACTTGTATGGATGGTGTGTCTGACATTGTAATTGACCACGTAGCACTGATTCGTGTGAATATATATCAGATTTGTGGCAATTGAATATCTCCGTCTCTAAGTTACGTTCTTAGAGAATATGTATTAATTCGAATCAGTGATATGTGGAGATATTGACAATGTGGCATACCCAAGTATGATATGAGCTAATGATGATCAAAGCATGGCTTATCGAAGCATAGCTTTGTGTATGACGTGACATCGACAAACCTCACACACCGGATGATGAGAAACTGGCGGTTTGGTCTGTATATATATATATATATATGATTTGATGATGAGTGCTGCAGCAGTGGAAAACCACTTGTGAACTGGGGATGGGGTATGTTCGGGGGGCCGCGTCTGGTCGAAAACCGTTGATCTGCCCTGACGATGTGTATTCGGTGTCCGCGTATGGTCGAAAAAGCCGTTGAGGCACTTCGTTTTGTATCCTTGATTGATCTTTCATTCCAGGAATCATCAAGTTGGAAATCCAAATCCCAATACGAGCCATACGATTTTGATTTTATTTATATATGGCGACATAGTGGTATGGGACACTCATGCCGCCTAGGATTAATACATTTATTTGTGAACTTGTTTTTCCATACTATATGATAATATTAAAAGAGGATTTTCACGTATGAAAATCATGTTTGGTTATCATAAGACAAAACTCGCCCATCTGGTGTGCTTGCATTGTGTGATGTGGGACGAGCTTATGATAGCTCCATTTTTCAAAAGTCATTGCGTATTTCTATGCACGGGAATTCATATGGAGTAAAACCCGTTCCGCATTAGCGGCGTGGTCCGTTGAATTACCCAACTTTTAAATGAAACCTAAATGATAATTGTTTTGAGTTCTCACACCAGTCCCACGACTGACCTGGAGTTTATTGTTCCTTCCTAAACTCTGGGTGCCCACTAATTTCCACTCGGGCAGCTAGTGTTTAGTTTTGCAGTTATGGATCGTTGGAGAAGATTCAGAACGCTTCCGGAGTTAGAGTTCACGCTAAGGTTGGAGCTTCCGCTGTATCAGATGATGTTCTTCCGCTGAGAGTTATTTCTTCCGCTGTGTATATTTATGTGTAACTCTGATATTCATGTAACTCTGATGTAATATTGAATTATTCAATGAAAAGTTCTGTTGTTTTGTCCAATATATGTAAGTACCCATAACAATTCGTCTTTATGAACGATTTGAGTCGGTTTAATTACCGGCGAGAATCGGGCAAAAAGGCGGGTCGTTACAGTTGGTATCAGAGCTTTGGTTATACAAAGCTATTGGGTACGTACATATTTGGACAAAAGAATAGGACTCCTCAGAGTTATATTATCTCATTAGAGATAGGGTTAGAAATACCCTAGAATGAGATCTCGGAATATTATGACGAGAGAGCGTATATTTTTGAAACCTATATAAGGTATTTTTGAACAAGTAAATCATTTTGAAATGATGATTATTTGAAATATAATTTGAAATAAGGATTTCGGGTGTTTTATTCGACGTCATGATTGGACTATCGAGTATGTAAGGATTTTTAATATACGTCTGATCAACGTGTATACGAAATCTTATATGTACTAGATAGATATAGGATTCCATTCTAGTCGCTGGAGGATAATTTTGTTGATGATCCGGACATCGTCAGAGATTATCCTCGAGTTTCAAAAATGGGATGACCGTATGATTCTGACTTAAACGTCGAGAATACTTGAAACCATTTTCATAAGTGTTTGAAATTGTTAATGAATTAAAGGGAGAGCCGATGTAGTAACTTGAAATAGGAATGAAATATAGGTTACATTTTCTTAAAAATGAAGAATATAAATGTAATTCACAAATGAACCAAGATGAGTAGGGAATATTTATGAATCTAGAAATTTGATGAATAACTTGAGTATAAAATTCTTACAATAATAATTAAGAAAATATGGGATTACACTGAAACTTAAGTAAATTTCACTAATTCTTTTGCGTAAAATAATGATTTCTGTTGGCTTAGTAGGAATTAAGATGGCCCAACTTGGACCCTTGACCATTTTTTGATTTTGGTAAACCCTTTGCAGATTTTGAGAACTTTGAAAGGAGAAATTTTGGGTATAAGCACTTAATGTGAATCGTTCTGGTTAAGTTATTGATGAATAGATTTGGATGACCCGTAAGCCTTAAAGTTTTAATTTTAAGGTAGTAAACGGCTAGGTGTACGGTAGTATCTTGTTCAGTTCCGACCTAAGGGTAGCGGTAATGGAGAACTCAATCATTTCCAGTAACTGGGGTAACCATAGGATAATTGAGATTCCATCAAACTCCAACCTGATTTAGGATCAGACCAAGTGCCCAAGCAGTAACATGAACTGTAGATCTGGTCATTATCCTGTCATGTTAGGAAGAAGGCCCAACCCTGCAGTAGGATGACCCTGTAATAAGATATGAGTATGTTCTAAGACCTGTGATTTTGACTAGAGGGTAAGGGATAAGGCAGCAGCCTACTTTGGATTTAATGTCCCCCATAGATTTATAATGATGCATTAGAGTTTTGGGTAGTAGATCCTAGACCATAGAAACCAGGATTTGTTAGGAAACGCCACACTAGCACAGGCTGCACCAGAAGACATTAATGGGCCTATAGACCCTGTATTTGTTGAGCAGTTAGAAATGTTGATACAGGAAATAGGACAACCAGCAGTTATAGCCGAGGACGACCGTTCCCGAAGCGGGAAATGGTAGATTTGACGATGTTATAGAAAAGGTGGAGAAACCCCAACATGGTGATGATGTCGTGGTAGACGATAATAATGTTGTAGCCGATGAGGGTAATTTTGAATAACCTACATTCGAGGATGACCCACTTCCAGAGATGGGAGGTGATGAATTGGATAAGTAATGGAGGATATAGACCAGCCCTTGGACGAGGCTGATGATGACGGATTTGTGAGTAGTAAGCACGATGGATTTATCGTGGAAATAGATGATGATGGCTGTATGGCAGACGATGAGGAGCCGTTAGCTGATGAAGAGCCCGAGGAAATTGATTTGACCGATTCATCTGACGATGGATCTGAGGCAACGGATGTTTAGTTACGATGAGTCTGGATCTTGTATGTATATAGTGTTTATATGTTGTCTTAAGACCCCAGATGCACTGAGTTGTTTTGGGCTAGTATGGTTTTGAGGACTAGTAACAGATAGCTAGGTGCACCCTTGATGACTGTATTTTTGACTGCCAAGTGCGTAGTATGTGCTCAGGTAGGGTTAGATGTGTTTTGTATGCTGACTTGAAAGATCTGTATGACATGATATTTTGGATTGACTATGATATGCGTGTCCCACGTTTTAAATTAAATCTGTTTGTTTTGAAACCTATTCCAAACCATATAGAAAAATTGATTTATAGTTTATATAGAGGTTTAAAATTTTACTAGCTTCCTTTTCGAGGACGAAAAGTCTTAAGGGGGGGGAGAATGTAACGAACCAGAATTTTCTAGATTTGAATTTGATAAGGTTTAAATTATTTGAAATCCCTTTTTATTTAGTTTAAATAAATAATTTTATTTTGTATAAGACTTATTTTAAAGATTTTGTATAAGAATGATTTTTGTAATTTTACATAATGGTTTTTATATTTATAGATAGTAATATTTTGTATTTATATATATATGAATGTTTTATAATGTGAATTTTATAATTTGAAGATTTATTTTGAGGAAATATTTAATATATAAAGATTTAAACAATTTTATATATAGATTTATATGGATTTTTAATTTTTAAAAAAAGTAGTTGACTTGAAAATAAATTATAGATAAATATCGGTTTGAAATATTTGTCCGATTTCTGTACGCGTAATTTTAAAATAATTTTTAGAATTTTTCTGTAATTTTTAATTTGGAAAATAAGCAGATAATTTTTCAACGTATTTTTGGGTATAAATGTGGTCCTTTAGACGCGTTACAGAATTGATTAAACAGACTGGTTTTATTGCTGCTTTAGAATCAGAGCGTGTTGTTGTTTACGATGATGGTTTTATTTCAGTGCAATTCGCGGTTAATAACTCTAAAAATTAGAAATTTGGAAGTGAACACAGTAAATACACTATGAAGTATGGATGGATACATTCAAAGTACATGCACGGCAAATGGTTGAGTGGCGTTATGCATGAATAAGTAGAGAAGGACATGTGTACGCCTTGGTGTATGAATACATGCCATTGTTTTTTATTTATTTATTTATTTGGACAAGTGTCCTTGAGGTGGCTTATTGCATGCATAAGTTTGTAGAGAGGGAGACACGTGTGGACTTAGGTGTAAGGATGCATGAGAATTGGTTTTCCTTTGGACGTGTGTCCTTTGATATTGCCAAAGCTACCCTTATATTAGATTATAAAGAAGACTTGCACCATATTCCTCCATTCTCTCTCTCGCACCTCTCTTCAGTCCACCCACATCTGCATCCCCTCTCTCTCTCTCTTCCCTCTCTTCCTACCTTCCCCGCGTGTGAAGCCAGTCCACCCCAAAACACCAACAGCCGAAACTTTTGCACAAAACACTTGTCCACCTTCCACCCTACATGCATCCGCACCATTCCCCTTTGCACCCACATCCGTGCCAAATATCTCCCTCCACGTCTTGTTTTTCCGGTCCAAGAAAACTCCACTTCTCACATTTAAACCCAGTCCACATCCCTCACTAAACCCGCCTTCCTCCTCCCTGATGATAGCGCACCCTATTTTATCCGCACCTCCGCTACTTCCAACCGTCAGTTCAAGCACCCAGTCACCGAACCCCACATCCGCGCAGTCCGCCATCGCATGCAAGTCCGCTCGTCAACCCTTGGTCCGCAACCATCCAGTTCGGCCTTCTCAAGAAAAAATATATAAGTAAATACTTATATTTGCAAAGCGTAGCGTCCATGAAGAAGCAAGAGCGTGCGTAGAGCGGTGTACGGTGCATGTATATCGTTGGAAAGATTACGGTGTGCGCTTGTCGATTATAATGTTCGTGAACCGATATGCAGTTGATACCGGGTTCGTCAGTGAAACCAGAGCGCAGCGCAGGTGAGAACTCCACTTTAATTATTTCATTTTGGGTAGAAATAATTTGTTATAAATTATTTATAATTATAATAATTGATGGAAAATCAGTGGTTGTGGATGCTTGAAATGTTATGGTTGTATGTCGCTGATTGATCGATGGATATGTATGCTGTAGTAACACCATAAAACACCGAGCGTTACTGACAATAACGCTTCGTACACACCTGGTTTATTTTGTGGTTGTGATGAATGGATGGTGCATGTTTGTTTAGTTAAGATATTGCATTTGTTCTGTTTGAGTGAAGTCGCATGCACCATAGTTACGGATCTTACGGGTGACCGATTTTAAATATTCCTTTTAGTTAAATAAATATTTTCATTTTAATAAAGATTTGTAAATTTGTTGAAACTGTTTGAAATCCAAATTTAAGATGAATAAATTTTGGAAAAAAAAAATTCCAATGAATTATTAAGCTTTGTTTGGCCTTTAAAAATGATCTGAGTTTTAGCATCGATTTTTATCGATAATACTAAAATGATTGTTTAAGTAAAAGAAAAGAGATTGAACGAATTATTTTATCGATATCAGGCGTATAAATATGTTTTTATATTTGAATTATTTAAATTTAGAATAAATTGGTATTTTAAATTTTATCGCATCAAGTAATATATATTCTTGGATATCAATTGTTAATTTTCAAGTAAAGTGTTTTGCAAATAATCTTCAAATTCTCATATATGATTTAGGGATTTAAATTTCGAAATTGAATTGGAAATGATTCAAATATGGGTTTAATATGGGTTTTTGATGCGAACAAAAATTTGAACGATTATTTGAAATGAACCAAGTTTTGAAAAGCATGAGAATCCATATTTTATTTGAAATGAAGATTTGAGCAATATGAAGTGATTTCGGACAGACTTGATTTTTGAGAAATATAAATTTGGTTTTTACCAAGTTATGAAATAAATTTGTTTTGGAAATGGATTGAACAAATCACATAAAACATTTTATAGCGGAATCGAATTCGTTGTTAAGAGACAGTTCGACGATATCGGTTTCGAATTTCAAATAGTTATAACTTGAACATATGAAATCGAATTGACGTGAAACAGAAAACAACGGATTTATAATAATAATGGGTTTCGTATAAAAGAGGAATTTTCAAATTCCATCGTATGATTTTCGAGTTAGGTTTAAATTTAAATCTGAAAAGGTCGCCGTACATGCCATTCGCCGACCGCAATGAAAATCGAATAGAATGAATTTATATTATATGATTTGAAAGTGATTTATGGTTTAAATTTTTAAATTTTTGAATTTAGAATGATTGGGATATATTTAATTTAATAACCATTTCCCAACGCTTTCAGTAATGCTTTAACGTTATTTGAAATGATTTGAATTTGAAGACTTCAAACATGAACCATTATGGAAAGGACTTGATTTTTCCATATGATATGAAATTGAGATAAGTTTTGAATAAAATTGGTCGCCTGGTACTCGACATGGAACAGACAAATACGATCAGAAATACTAACATATCCATATCCTGATTCTGATCGTGTTGCCTGAATTTGTGAATCAATATCGAGTACAAGTCGATTGATTCTATACGAACTGATATTTGAAATATAGGTGTTTAAATGGAAATCCAAATCCAAATAAAGATTTGGTTACTCAAGTGTCGACGGATTAATTAAGTTGTTTTGAAAATGAAGTTTGGAAACAAACGTTGAATTTGAAAGGGGTTAAGTATAATGGGTTTCCGGGGAATTAAATCCAACATTTAATTCAAAGTAAATTGGAAATGTTTGGAAAGGAGATTTGAATTGGGAAACCCGTGTGATTTGTAACTATTGTTTTAAGATACGTTTGTTACTTGGGAAGTCCAGGATCGGATATAGGTCCGAAAACCATTCCAAGTAATATTACGACGTTATGAAGTAATTCAAGATTTGAAATCGATAAATGAAGACCGGAAATGTCCAGATTATTTGGATCGATTGCTGACATCTCGGATCGGGCCGTACACTCGATACGAGGGTGGTAGGAGATCTGAGTATATTTGGAGATTTTCGGATTGTGTTTCGTTCAGACCCAGAACGGACTTATATGGATGGTGTGTCTGACATTGTAATTGACCACGTAGCACTGATTCGTGTGAATATATATCAGATTTGTGGCAATTGAATATCTCCGTCTCTAAGTTACGTTCTTAGAGAATATGTATTAATTCGAATCAGTGATATGTGGAGATATTGACAATGTGGCATACCCAAGTATGATATGAGCTAATGATGATCAAAGCATGGCTTATCGAAGCATAGCTTTGTGTATGACGTGACATCGACAAACCTCACACACCGGATGATGAGAAACTGGCGGTTTGGTCTGTATATATATATATATATATGATTTGATGATGAGTGCTGCAGCAGTGGAAAACCACTTGTGAACTGGGGATGGGGTATGTTCGGGGGGCCGCGTCTGGTCGAAAACCGTTGATCTGCCCTGACGATGTGTATTCGGTGTCCGCGTATGGTCGAAAAAGCCGTTGAGGCACTTCGTTTTGTATCCTTGATTGATCTTTCATTCCAGGAATCATCAAGTTGGAAATCCAAATCCCAATACGAGCCATACGATTTTGATTTTATTTATATATGGCGACATAGTGGTATGGGACACTCATGCCGCCTAGGATTAATACATTTATTTGTGAACTTGTTTTTCCATACTATATGATAATATTAAAAGAGGATTTTCACGTATGAAAATCATGTTTGGTTATCATAAGACAAAACTCGCCCATCTGGTGTGCTTGCATTGTGTGATGTGGGACGAGCTTATGATAGCTCCATTTTTCAAAAGTCATTGCGTATTTCTATGCACGGGAATTCATATGGAGTAAAACCCGTTCCGCATTAGCGGCGTGGTCCGTTGAATTACCCAACTTTTAAATGAAACCTAAATGATAATTGTTTTGAGTTCTCACACCAGTCCCACGACTGACCTGGAGTTTATTGTTCCTTCCTAAACTCTGGGTGCCCACTAATTTCCACTCGGGCAGCTAGTGTTTAGTTTTGCAGTTATGGATCGTTGGAGAAGATTCAGAACGCTTCCGGAGTTAGAGTTCACGCTAAGGTTGTAGCTTCCGTTGTATCAGATGATGTTCTTCCGCTGAGAGTTATTTCTTCCGCTGTGTATATTTATGTGTAACTCTGATATTCATGTAACTCTGATGTAATATTGAATTATTCAATGAAAAGTTCTGTTGTTTTGTCCAATATATGTAAGTACCCATAACAATTCGTCTTTATGAACGATTTGAGTCGGTTTAATTACCGGCGAGAATCGGGCAAAAAGGCGGGTCGTTACAAGTTACCTTTCTGAAATGTTCAAAACTAGGTTTAGGAATTTCGATCCAATCTCGCAGTGATTCCACGATCGGCCTTCGCAGCGGCGAAGAGCTTGGAGAGGCGCACAAGGGGGTGGGGGTTTCGTTGAACTCGACAGCAGATCTGAGGAGATCGACGACGATGAACGGCACACCTTTCTTGCGTCGGATCTCGAGATTCGCGCCACCAATCAGAGCGAAGTGGGTATGGATCTGAAGCTCGAGGGAAGCTCTTCAAAATCCTCAACTACAGCTTTCGATATTGGTGAGTGGATTTGAAGAAAAAGAGGAGGAAAGGATTGAATAGCTTTCCGCCATCGCCTGGAGTAAAGTCGGGGAGAGAGATAAGTTTGACTGGCCAATGAATTTATTTTATTTTATTTATATAATTTCAAAATTCTAAAATACCCCTCTTCACGCATGAACGCCTATTCAAACCCAACGACTGTCGTCCCTAGCTAAATTCCCCCATTCCGAACACAATGGGATATGTTTCGTAGGCCCATTCGACTGTTTTAGTCAGTTTTTTCTTCGAATTAAAAGATAAAACATTCAATATTCGATTTGAACGTACATTTCAATTTGCCGGGGCCACATACTTATTCTAAAAATTCCCAGAAATTAAATCTAGCTATGTTTTGACGATACGGTCCCAACAAAACTTGTTTCGTCGAACTCAGAGATAGTTTGAAAACTGGCCCATTTCTGGTCGATCCAATTTAACTGTAATTGACCAAAACACGTTTTCCTTTGCCACGCTCACATACTAGCTTCAAAAATTATGAAACTTGAAACCTAGCAATAGTTTAACATCCCGGATCCAACAAAAGTGGTTTCTTTGAATTCCGAGGTCATTTGCAAAATGGCCATTTTCACGGGCTATATAAATTCTATAGCGACCTTTCGGAAAATTCATTTTGCCATAACTTTTGCTTCCCGCTATGAAACTTCGATTTTTCAAATTCGTTAAAAAGGTACTCACTAACAGATTTAAATATTTTTGGTTTCACTCAAATCAGTTTTGTTTTGCACCCGGTATAGTCAGTCAAAGTTTGAGTTCAAATTTTGAAACTACCGCGCCATTTCAGGCCTTGTTTATAATTAGAATTAATTATATTTATTTTCAAACGTCGATTCAAACTTACTTTTCATCGTTATTATTTAAAATATTTATTTTAAATATTTAAAATCCAGTAAAATAGCCAATTTAAAATTTTAAAAATTTAAAATTGGTTCAAATTTTCTGGGTCGTTACAAAAAATATAGGATAACAAATTTTATGGTTGATCTATCTGATCCCAAAACCAGACCATACTTGGAAATTCCCCTGAACATCTCCTAAATCAAGATTTTAGTTTCAACCTCGATTCACCATAGATAATCAAGCCGATCCCTATGTGGTTCAGAAACTACTGTTGGGCTTAAGTGCAAAACAGTAACTTGGTGCTATCGCTATACCCTTGGGGATTTATTATATAGTTACAAAACACTTACATCAAACAAAGAAACTTTCATTTTATAAATGCAAAACCATTTTTGTTTCAATTAACCAAATAGTTACAAAGTGTCATGTCTTAAAATCCCAGAAAAACAATATCAAAGTAAAATAATTTTATCACCCCAAATACTCAAAAAGATACAACGTAACCTTGGAAAGAGAACATGAAGTATCTGTCCTTTGCAGAAAACCTTCAAGACAAAGTTAACAAAATTTTTTGGACTATACAGTTTCTCCCTGTATGCTTAGAGGAAATAAAAGAGAAAGAAAGAAAGGAAATGGCTCAGACATAAAGTGCAGTGAGCTGCTATGATTATCAGCACGACTGCTTTGTCAAGGAAAACAGATAAATAGTGGTTCTAGTGTCATAAAAGGGTGAGTGTCTACGTATATTTAAAGTTGAACAATATCTAATATGAATTGACAAAAAGGATTGACTATTCTTATCCATGAGACAATGATAATAATGATCATACTAAAACTGACTAACTATTTTGCACTTTTACAATTTCAGATGGTAATAGATAATTTAGGAAGGAATTTCCTAATGCTACCCATTGATTGGCTTCTTAAACAAGATATGATTAATATATGCCAGCTATGGCATTCGGGATTATCATTCCTGAACCCATCAACTAAAAAACACAGCCTTAATCACAGGCGTTACAACATCTTATCTTCCGCTCTCAGATCCATGCACACTCATAACTCTTCGAGACACGCCCGTATCCATATCTCGTTTGGACCTCTTACTATCCAGTTCAGTATAAGCGTGGCTTAGCCCCTATCTTGTGCGAGGCCCCGATGATAACTAAGGAATACTTACAAGTACAAGTTCCCACAAAAAATGCATATGACACAAGCCGCCTGAGACTTGGCCTTCACGTTAACTAGGATTTCTTCGAGCCCCTTATATCTCAAAGGAATGGACCCATTTCGCTTATCAATCATACAGATTTAACATAACACATTTTAAGTTGATTATTAAGCCCAGTGAAACAAAACTTTTATTTCTTAGATTGTAATTAATGAAAGTAATCTACAACCTTTTATCCTTGAATTGTAATTAATGAAAGTAATCTACAACCATTTACCTCTAGATTGTAATTAATGAAAGTAATCTACAACCTATAACTTTTTTAGTTCTAGATTGTAATTAACGAAAGTAACTTACAACCCTTTATCTCTAGATCGTAATTAACGAAAGTAATCTACAACCTTTTATCTTTAGATTGAAATTATCTAAGGTAATCTACAACCTACACCCTTTTATTTCTGGATTGTAATTAATTAAAATAACCTACAACCCTTTATCTCTACATTGTAATTAAAGAAAGTAATCTACAAAGTACGTCCTTTTATTTCTGGATTGTAATTAAAGAAAGTAATCTACAACCCTTTTCACCATGTCGACTAATGTCATTAAGTCCAATTATTCACTACTTACATGTTTTCCATTTACATGTCCAATTAAGTATAATTCATTCCAGTTAACATGTTTTCCAAACATAGATTAATTAATGCTAAATTATGTATAATTCATTCCAATTAACATGTTTTCGGAATATAGATTACTTAATGTCATATTAAGTACAATTCAATCCAGTTAACATGCTTTACATATTAGTGTCTAATTAACATGTTTTCCAAGCTACTGCCAAATTAATATGTCTCATTTTTCTAGACTACCTGTAAAATTAACATTTTTCCAAACTACTGTAGAATTAACATGTTTTCCAGACTACTATCAAATTAACATGTTTCCAAACTACTGTCAAATTAACATGTTTTCCAAACTACTGTCAAATTAGCATGTTTCCAAACTACTGTCAAATTAACATGTTTTCCAAACTACTATCGAATTCACATGTTTTACAAATTAATGTCAAATTAACATGTTTTCAAACTATTGTCAAATTTAGATTTTTTTTCAAATTACGGTCAAACTAACATGTTTTCCAATTTATTATCAAATTAACATGTTTTTCTATTTATTTTCAAATTAACTTGTTTTCCAAATTACTGTCAGATCTATAGTAATACTCACATAAAATTGTTGTAGATCTAGAAAAAGGCATTTTGAAAAAGAAGCAGAAGTAGAATATCCTTTCAGATCTATAGTTTGACAGCACCTAGACATTTTCCGTAATTTTAATTCCATTTCAGAACATTATGCTGTAGAGGCGAAGAAGATGAAGAAGGTGTGGGGAAAGAGTGAGAGTTGGTAGTCTATTTATAGGTGTGTTGGGATAGGTTAGGCCATAGGGTAGTAGGGTTTTAATACAAACCATAAAAAACACCACATCATGAGTCAGCTAAAAGAATAATCTAGAAACAGGCGTGTTTGGCCATGCACAGGCTCTGTCTGGCTCAAAGTGGGTCGTCCCAACTTCTATGTGGATCGACACGTATGTCGACCCAGGGGTCGACTCATGTAGGGCCTAGGTCACCCAATTATCGTTGCTTTATTCTGATTTGTTTAATTAAATTATTTATTATAACTTCAAACTTTGATTGATCATAGCTTGTTAATTTTTATTCTGATCTATGCAAACTAAAAGTCTATCTGAATCAGAACTTCGTAACAGACGCAACGTTGAAAACCATTTTGCTCAGTTCCCAATATTTTTCTACTTATTATTTATTTTACCAGTTTATTTCTTAATTAAATAATCCATTAGTTAATTATAATTCATCAAAAATCTGGGTTATTACATTTGGGGTATTATTTATAGTTGACATCGGGTATATGGACCGTTAGATTTAATCTAAGTAGTCCGTATGATGAAAATATAAATAGGTCCTCCTTTTATATAAACACCTTCACTGGGCACCCTATAGAAGGGCGGTCGATCGCTCCTAGCAGAGGGCAGTCAACTAGGACGGTTGAAACCCCCTCCTAGAGAGGCAATCGACCCTCCTTCTGCAGTCAAGCCCAAGAGACAACGTCTCATGTACGTTACTTTTCATTAATTCCTTGATTATTTGGATTTATTTGTTACTTTATATTAATTATTCTTATCCTCATCGTGTATAAATATGTATACACAACTTTGAATTCAAAAGGAATATTCTTTTCATGCTTATCTAAATTAACATATTCCAGGTTTGTATATTTATTTATTTGAAATTCAAATTTTGTACGTTAATATATATGCACAACTTAATTTATTAATATCATTTGCGTACAGGCTTCGTTTCAGTAAATAAAATATGAAAATGGATTAGAATCTCATCACGAAAGCAATACAATACTTTCGTGACCTAGTTCCGAATTACTTAAATTTTATTTTTCAGCCCATTAGCTTATTATTGGTCTTCCCTATTTATTTTAAATTACACGATCATATGTTTAATATATGTTTATTTTACGGGTTGTTACAATTCTCCCCCTTAATGTTGACAAACATTGTCACATTAAATAATAACCCACTCTGGATTCTCATTTTTGATCCATTATCACATTATTACTAGTAGATGTATGATATGTATTTCAATGGTATGGGTGATAATTCTTTTATATTTGATAAGGTACATTCATATTATATTACTTATTCTCTTTCATTGATCTAGTAACTTGGAGGAAATTTCTATTTATATAGATCATTTAAATGCACACAAGACTTAGGTCATTTAATATTTATGTTGATGGAATTTTGAATTACTAAATAATATCTATGCATAATCTATAGGATGGGATCATGACAAACTTCAGGCTATTAGTTGATTATTTGAATATATGGATATATACTTGCATCGACATATTACAAATATTGTAATATATTACAAATTTGCATATTGTTTCTCGTTTGAGTCCGCGAATTTTAAAACAAACTATTAAAATGATCCAAACTATTAAGTTCTTTTTATAGAGCAATGTCAATGTGAATCCTTTATGACTACGTGATAATGATCAAAACATCTAGTTTGAACTGTACTGAACTTCTGTTTCAAATAAAATATATAAGCAATTTCAAGTTGTTAAATTTTATTCCTTTATTATACCTCAAATATTTCTTTTGAACATTTATTATCATATAACTTATTAAAGATTAATTTATAAATATTGTTTTTTTAGAAAAACTTAGAACTTAAAAAGAACTAAGAATGACGGTTTTTCAGTACAAAATGAATCTAGTTCAGGACCTGATGAGATTAATGCCAATTTATGAAATTTACTGGGGTGATATAAAAAAGGATTTGATAAGTTCCATTCAAGATATTTTTGTTTCAGCAAAACCGCCTAAAGGGTAAACCATACTTTCATTACCTTGGTGCCAAATTCAGATAAGCCTTCCAGCATTGCACAATACAGACTTATATCCTGCTGTAACATGTATTACAAAGTTTTAAGTAAAGTACTTTGTAATAGATTCAAACATTTTTTGACATACTTGATATCTCAAAATCAATGTGCTTTTATTTCAGGAAGGCACCTTTATGAAAATATACTTTTAGCACATGAGCTTTTACGGGATTTCTATAAGTTAGGTATGCCTAAATTTTGTATTAAGGTGGATTTGCAAAAAAAGCATATGATTCTATTAATCAAGAGTTTATATTTCACATTATGAAATTGATGGGCTTTCCAACTCATTTCATCAAGGTGATTTTATGAGTGTATCTCAATGCCTACATTTTCAGTAATGATACATAGAACTCCAAGGGGCTTTATTACTTTAAATAGGGGTATTCAACAAGGCGATCCACTTTCGTCATATATATTTACTATATCTATGGAGTATTTTACATTCTTAATGAATAAGGCAATAGTAAATATGAATTTTCAACCTGCCTTCAAGTTAAGTCCAACCATCACTCACCTACTCTATGATGACGTACTTATGGTGTTTGGTAAATCTAATTTAATATATGCTTTTGCTCTTCAAATTTTCTTCCACAAATTGAGTTACTTCTATGCTTTAATCGACAAAAACTTTAAAACCAAGAATTTTAGCAAAGAAGCAACAAATTATCATCGTATTTAAGCTCTTCTCGGAATTCAAATAAGCTTATTTCCTATTAAATACATAAGCATGCCTTTGTCATCCAATTATCTCCATTATAGTGACTACCAATTATTGGTACATAAAGTGCAAACCAAGTGGCAAGGTTGGCAGTTAAAGCTTCTCAACTTTGCGGGCAAGGCTGAGCTAATTCTTTCAGTGGTTAACCCTATGATTTTGTATTAGCTTTTTGTATATCAAATTCTAGAATAACCTCTAGACAAATTAAATGCATTATGTATGGACTTTTTTTTAGCGTGGTAGAAGTCATAAGGTGGCTTGGAGAACATTGTCCAAACCTAAAATTGAAGGAGGTATAGATCTCAAATATTTTTCAAACCTTAAGAAGGCTACCTCTATTAAGGTTATTCTGAATTTTCTATTTAAGCAAAATCTATGTTAATCTTGGATGAGAAGTACGTACTGTAATAGTAAAATTTTCTGGAGTATGGCCATTGATAGTAACGCATCATCAACATGCAAATTGATACTTAAACTATTAACCATAGGAAGAAAGATGCTGAACAGATTACTGGTAAATGGAGAAAGTACAACTCTTTGGTTTGAAACTTGGATCAATTGCAGATGCTTGATGAATTTATTTGGTTCAATAGGATGCAGGCTATAAGCAACATGGCGGAGTGGGCTTCTTTGGTGATCCAAGATGGTTATGTTCTCTCATCACTTCATCCAACTACTCATGAAGCAGTAAGGTTCATTCAATTGATCACTGCTCATTCAAATAATCCCCATGACTGTTATGATTGGTGTGATGGTGGAGACTTCACATTCTCTAAAGCAGTAAAAAAAGTTCGTGAGCATAGTATGACTAAGCCGCATTTTCGTATAATTTAGCGTACAATAAACAACAGGAGGATGTCCTTCATTTCTTATTCAGCCACGCTGGATCGATTGAACACAAAAGTTTGGCTTCTTCATTTTGGAATTGTGTCAAACACTACTTGTATGTTATGTGGTAAGGAGGAAGAAACTTCAAATCATATGTTTTTAACTGTGATTGTTCAACGTTCATCTGGTGATTTATTAAGACGAAGCTGGTTTTAGTTCCTAATTTATTGCCTACGATTGAAGATGAATGTAAACAATACCATTCCATATTTGTCAGTCGTGATCAAATTAAATATGTAGCATGTAATGCTCTACAACCGCATTGTATTTCATTTGGAAGGAACGCAATACGTGTTCTTGCATAGAAATCATGTGATCCCAGGTAAAGTTACAACAAATTGAGAAGGAGATTACATACCAAGTTGCTAACAATAGAAGTAAGTCTTCTCAAACATCGGCAAATTTGGGTTCTCTGCAGAGGTGGAGAGTAGCGCTGCATGATGCGGGACAAAGCTGTAATAGAAAAGAACTGTTGTAAAGGTGGGATATCTCAGCTATATTTTGTATTTGTATTTGTATTTGTATTTCATTTTATATTAAACGATGTTGTATAGTAAATATATATAGTTTATATGTACTCTTTTCTCTTGCAAAGTACCCAATAGAGGGGTTGCAAGGTTTATCTAAGACATATAAATGAAGTATATAGTCGGTATTTCATAATAAAGTGTACCAGTTTTCAAAAAATAATAATAATTTATAACTACATATTGACATTTCTATACATCTCTTCTAAAGAGTGCAATAAATAAATAAATAAATAAATAAAATATACTTAAAAAATAAAATTAACTTCTGGCCACTTGGAATTTTATAAAAATATGCAATTATATTTGTTGCACATACATAACTTTTTAAGTCGGTATTTACAGCCTTCGTGAAATGTATAATATGACATATAAACTCTCCCTTTAGGAAAATTCCTAAATATTTCTTTTCTAAGAAACGAATATGCATATAATATTGCTTATGACATAATATTAGAAACATGATCTTTATGATATAACCAGAAAATTGATCATAAAATAATGTATTTTATAAATAATTTGATTTGTTTCTTATTCAGAAGGTTTGATATAACTATAATGCAATATATGATATACATCACATTGCTCTCAAAATTTTCCAATCATATCTAAACTAAATTGGAATCCCTTATAATCAAATTTCTTTGCATTCATTTGGTTTAATAAAACTACCAAATATGTAAAAAAAAATGGCAACATTCTTATAATATTTGCTTATATATGATGCTGCTCTAATTTGCAATAATTTTGATAAATTTAAGCATAGTATTGGCAGAATAATGTTTCTGTCATAATATATAGGTATTAAAAAACAAAAAATTCTATGAGAAAATATATATCTAGCAATACCAAATAGGACTTTTGGAATAGATATACTTCGAGATTTTAACAAAAAAATCATATTTTGAGAAAATCCACTAACATAACAAAGAGTACACATGCCGAGAAGAGCCAAACCTAATGCATATTTAAATCTATGAATACCAGAGCAAAAAACAATATTCTTTTTTTTTGCACGAGAATGTATAAAGATCTCAACTAATTCACCTAAGGTTCAACCTTTTGTCTTTACTCAAAAGATGGAAAGTATAAATAACTAAATTTTCAAGTGATTTTTCCTTGATTTGGATGCCAACAAAATAAATATCAAGTGTATCATTATATTCGTTTAATGTAATCAATGCTAAGTACGCAGAAATAAGTTAATCTTCCATAGAATTTATACTTAGCAAAATAAATAAATAAAAGGAAACTATTCAACGTTTTTAATAATTCATATCAATAATATGTAATAGTAATGTAAAGAGCTAATAATCATGGAGACAAATCCTTTTATATCCTTTAGTGATTTTAAATTCAATGAAAGTTTTACTCGACTTTAAAAAAATAAGAAAAATCTCTTCTAGAGATTTAAATAAGCATAAAAAATCATTTCTTTTTCTCTAATGATTTTCTTAATTATTTCTTGACTACTTCTAGCTAAATATTTTTTCGATAAACTATTTCAATATACAATGTTTTGGATTTTGATTTCTTGACTGGAGCAGGAAATCTTATTACTTCGATTGAACCATTACATTAATAGTTATTTTTATATAATTTTGATGATATTGTTAGAAAATATAATAAAAGAAACAAGATTGAAAAGAAGTTTTATTACTGATGAATTGCAATTGTAAGATAATACAAACTGTAAATAGAAGACATCTATTTATAATACAAGAAATAAATACAAATAAGCTTGAATAATGGGAATGAGACCGTTGTATTGTTACAATAGGCATGTGACCATTGCTATGTTATGATAGGCATGTGACCGTTGCTATGTTATAATGGGAAAGTAACCATTGTAGTGTTATGATAGGCATGTGACCGTTGCTTTCCCATTATTTTGTTACTATCCCTCAAACCGAACTAGGGTTCCCATTTCTAACTCTACCTCAATCAACGACTTTTAGATCCTCCCTCAATCTCATAGGTCACTTGGCTAAAGGTGGATGAATTGGGATGAGACATAGGTCTCAGGTTCTGTGACGGCCCGCCCCGCACCAGCCGACATTTCCCATGAAAATGCGCTGTGCCAATGTCCAACCGGCACGGGACGGTCGCCAAAGAAAGGGAAAAGGAAAGGACTTACTGGTGAACTAACAAAGAACCTATAGAATGTCTCACGGCGCAAGGAATAAAATATATTAATAACATACTTGAGATAAAACAGGTGAGACAGTGCATAAGCTGAAACTAAACATCATAGCAGCGGAAAATCCAAATACATCTTATGTTCCACATAATCATTATTACAACTTTAAAGCTGTCTCTACAGCAAAAGAAAGGAAAGGCACACTACTAATGCCCAAATTAGTGACTAGCAGCGACACAGGGAGAATATATATATATATATATATATATATATCATACGTGGAAGCCTCCTGCTCGTCTCTGGTACAGCTACTCGTGCTTCACCAGCTAACCTGTCTCTAGTCTGCTCGTGAGAGCACCCAGAGTAATAAGAAGAGACATAAAATGTAACAACCCGGAAAATCTGAGCTAGTTTAAATTTTTTATTTTTGGCTAATTTAAAGAATTTTGATTATTTAAAATGAATTATTTTAAATAATATTGACGAGAAATTTATTTTGAATATAACTAGAACATATATATTTATTTGAATCGTCGTCAGAATATAAATGATTATTTATAATTATAAAAGGAATTGAAAATGGCGCGATAGTTCGAAAATTCGATTTCAAACTTCAAAGGAATGCACCGGGTGCGAAATAAACTGGATTTTGGCGAAACCAAAAATATTCGAATCTAATTGAGTATATCTTTCCAACGAATCCGAAAAATTGAAATTTCATAGCGGGGATAAAAAGTTACGTCCAATTTAAAATTTAGAAAAGTCGCTGTAGAATTTATAAATATTTTAATATAAAGAAAGGCCCTTAGAAATGGAAATTTTGCAAACGACCTTGGTTTTCGACGAAACTACTTTTGTTGGATCCGGGATGTCAAATTATTGCTAGGTTTCAAAATTCGTAATTTTCTGAATTAATATGTGAGCGTGGCGAAGTTAAACGTGTTTTGACAGTTTTAGTCAATTTGGGTCGACCAGAAAATGACCATTTTTCAAACGGTCTCGCAATTTGATGAAATTAGTTTTGTTGGGACCGTATCGTCAATACGAAGCTAGAAATAATTTTTCTGGAATTTTTCGAGTTAGTATGTGGCCCGGTAAATTGAAACGTACGTTTAAAATAGAATATATAGATTTAAATTTTGATTTCAACGGAAACTGATCGCAACGATCGAATTAGCCTATGTAACATATCCCATTGTGTTCGGAATGGGGATATTACCCTAGGGATGAAAGTCGTTGGGTTGGATTTTGAGTTCGAAATAAAAGTCAACCCTTTTTGAAATTTAAAATAAAATAATAAAATAATATATTTAACCCCCTTCCCCTTTAATTTCGTTGGCCTCTTTAAGATTTGAAACCGCAGACCCCCCTTCGTCGTCCAAGCCCTGGCCGCCCTCCATGGGGCTCCACCGCACCACCGTCGTGGGTGCGCCACCACCTCCCTCTCTTGCTTCCGCCCCTTCTTCCTTCTTCCTCCTCCATCTCGTGCTCAGGAACCCGCAACGCCCCAAATCGAAGGCGCCGCCCTTGAAGCTCCACCTCCGCTACCCCTTTAGCCGCCACCACCAGCCGCTACTCCTCCCTCCGCGCCACCTGAAGCCCTCCAACCCCTCGAACGCGTAGATTTCCCCCTCCTCGATTCGACGAATGCACTAAGTTTTAGTTTCATTTTTTTATGCTTTTTATTTATTTATATATTAAAACATTGCTTAAATCTGATTTTTATCAACGTATAGCAAGGATTTTTAATCAAAGAAGATTAGATTTTTAGCAAGGTAAAGATTCAACTTTTATGAAGATGGTTAGCAACATAAAAATACGATTTTTATGTATAATGATTTGAAAGAAAAATATGATCTTTATTATGAAGAGATCAATATAAAAATATAATTTTTATATGATAGAACGGGTAAAAATATAATTTTTATATTATCGGAAGGTTAAAAATATAATTTTTATATGATAGAAAGGGGTAAAAATATAATTTCTATATTATAGGAAGGGTAAAAATATAATTTTTATATTATAGAAAGGTTAAAATTATAATTTTTAGTGAAGATAAAAATTCGATTTTTATATACATGAAAGAATATACATGAAAGATATGATCTTTATTTGTTTTAAAAATATGGTTTTCATATGCTTAGCACAATAAAAATTCAATTTTTATCTATGTAGAGTAGCGATAAAAATGTATAGAGCAATATAAAAATATAATTTTTATCCATGGAGTGATAATATAAAAATGTGATTTTTATATATGTAGCGAACACGGACGACGAAAGTGACGGAAGGGAGCACGGCAAAGATGTTCTACATATGAAGAGTCGTGGCATTTGGTTAACTAGTCGGTGAGAACTTCTCACTTTAATTTTATTTCTAGTTGAAATATATACTAGGATGCAGACGGTGCTTAGCAGCACCTGACACCCGTCGTCCACAGACCATGGATGACTTGTTTCTTTGATTGATGTGCTGTGAAATTTGATGGTGTAATGTGGAATGAAATAAAATATTTTATAGTGGAAAATATTTAATAGTTAAAAATATGATTTTAACGTGTATATAAAATAAATATTCATAAACAAATCGGACGATTTGTTTATATACACTTCTTTGACTGATATTGATTGGGACGATAAATTTTACACATCGCCCAACTGCACAAATAAAATCTGTGTTTGTTGATTTGATATACATGTAAATGTGTATATTTTATCCGCATATTTATCTTATTTTATCTTTGAAATAATTGATATTGTGTATTTATAGCTGTGTTTTCAGATTGTTGACAAGAATCATGGTTTAGAGCATTTGATGAATAAAGCATGAAGAATTTGCTGAAAAAGAGTGAAGTTAAAATTACTTAAGCTTGAAGAGTTTAAAGCTTGAAGAACGGTTGCAAATAGAGTTTAGTTGGGTAGATTTGGCTCACTAAAGACTCATATTGTGTTCACATTGGCTCAATTGCAGACCATTTCACTCATGTAGCGTTCACATTAGCTCCTTTGCAAGGCGTCTCATTCATGCACTGCACGTGTTCACACTGGCTCACTTACAAGGCCTCTTACTCTACAACCCCGTTCACACTAGCTTATGTGTTAGTTGGGCTAATTCTTTAGTCCCACATTATGGAATTTGCCAAGTAGCCTTTGTCATATCAGCTATAAATACACTATATCTCATTCATTGTAAAACACATTGAGTTTTATTCTGTAATCCTCTGCTTGGAATAAAACTCTTCTCCTTCTCTTCTCTGTTATTATTTTATTTTATTTTATTTATGTTTATGTTATTTATTTTCTTTTTCTCATTTTCTTTAGCTATGTCTAGCTAATCCCCTTTGATTAGGGGGTGATGACGCTAATAGATATGATTCGATATGAATCACATAGCCAAAGGATGAGGAATTCATATATATAGATCTAGATCTGAACCAAGGGTTAGATCTGAACCTTAATATCCTGTGTCGTTTAAGAGCTATGCTCCTTCACAGGGTATATTCGTGTTCGGTCTAACAATTATCAGATTTAGATCTAATTTTAGGGTTTTAGAAATTAATTAGTGAATCTGTCCTGATAGTCTATGGTTGTACAGTCGAGCTCCTGCATAGGCTATGCTTGTCGTTATTTACATATTTGTTTCTAAAAACCTATTATCGTTGATTCATGTTTGTGACAGAAACATGTATTAGATCTGGTTAATCTTTTGGCTATTGATGATTATGAATCTGATCTATGTCATTATCCCCTAATTGCTTTCACTTATTGTTAAAACTCTTTTTTATTTAATTTCTGCTATTTTCTTTGTTTTCCACCAATCAAAATTTAGGGATAACTTGATTGGATTTATTAATAAAATAATTTGGTCCCAGAGTTCGACACCCTCTACAACAATCCTTGTTGTTTAGGAAAGACGAACGAATTTTACAGTTGTTTACAATTGTTTAATTTGTTCGCAAACAAATTTTGGCGCCGTTGCCGGGGACCAAATTAATTTTTATTAATAATCCTTCGGGTTATATTTTTATTTTTTGTTTTTGTTTATATTCTCTTTAGTTTTCTTTCATAAAAAAACAAAAAAATATTTTTTATTTATTTATTTTGTTTCTTTTTGTTTCCTAGTATAGATAGAAAAAAATTCTTGATTGATTTGATTTGGTATTATCCAATGATACCGCAATCTTCCAACTAAAAGAAAAAAAATCATGTCTTTCTTTGTGCAATTTTTGTTCCTTTTGTTTCCCTTTTCTTTCATTTACTTGTTTCTGCTTTTCCACAAATTTCTTTCCGTTTTTCCATACCCTTTCAAATTTCTAAAATCTTTTGTGCCAAATATTTTTTTTTTACAATTGCTTTCCAAGTTTTACAAATCTCAAAAATAAAAAACAATCTCTTTCCAAATTTGTGTGACGCAAACTCTTTACCACCCGAACCCCTACTGCTCATCTACACCCTCACTACCCCTCAACCATACCAGAACTTCCCAATCTCCACTGCCGAATCAACAAACAAAGTTCATCACAGTTCGCACCTTCTCCAATCCCTGACCACAAACCACTCTTCATTGAGCACTGCAGCAGAAACATCACCTTCTTCATTGTGCCTAGTCCATTCCACACTGCATACAGCAAAAGTTCACACCGATACGCCTCGCAAAATTCCAAAGCCTCACAACCGCATTGCCTACATTAGCTTCCTACAATCATCATCCCTCAACCAAGCGATCCACAATCTCCTCACCATAGTTTGCCTCAGCTTCTTCTCAACAAAACCTCCTCACTGTCAACTCTACTTCACAAATTTCGTAATCATCACCTTTTTCTCATACCACAGTCACAAACTCAAACCCACTATCATCTCCATCTACTGATCAACACTGCAAATTCAACCAAACATCCAGACCAATGTCTACCTCTCAACGCCTGAATCCACCTTCACGGATACACAAGGCACAACACTCCACTACGATCAGCTCCTCTTCACAACTGCATAATTTCCATCACACTGAAGTTGATTTGCATTGTTGACTTGCACAATCCCTGCACCAATTTTCAAAAACCTGGAACTGCCTTTCTCAAAATTCGCAACCAGATCATCTCAAGACCCCTTATTTTCCTTATATCAAACGAAACCCCCCCTCCCCTCTTAAACAAACCCATCGACCAATTTGCCCCCTTTGACCGCAATCTCACTCGAACAAACTCCCAACGCTGCAGACCCTACCTCCCCAAATTGATCGCTCAAAAATCGCCATCAACCACCATCACACTGGTTCCTCACTAATCCCTACAGTCAACACCACCCGCCTCCACAAGCTTCATCCCCAAATCGCTCCTTCACCGTATCTTCTTCCACACCAGCGAAGTCTATCTCGAACCGAAAGCTGCCTTCTGAAATCGAGAACCCCCAACTCTTCGACTTCGAGTGCATCCATAGACCTGATCCGAAGCCAAGTAGTGAACGCTACCTGTTCTCTTCTCCATACTACGTAATTTCCATAATTTCTTTTCCAAGTTTTTTTTCCTCTTTGGTTTTTATAGTCTGTTCTTGCGATTGGAAATTGAAACAAGGATAAGGAGTTGTTAAGAAAACAACGTATTGGGTTTGGCGTGTAATCTGGCCCGATCTCTTGGGCTGATTTTCCAATAATCTTTAGTTAAGATTTTTATTCCCTCTGTTTATCATTTGTTTTTGACTTGTTTATTTTTTGGCTTGGGTGGATTGTATTTTGAAACCAATATATATTAAAAAAACAGGTACAGTTGAAATTAGAAAAAGGTCTAAAAATTTTTTTTAACCAAGTGGGGTGTCAAGCAAATAATAGGAGGCAACAACAACAGAAAGCAGCGGACTATTCAGGATTCGAGCGGTTGCACACCAAGTGGGGTGTGAACGCGCTAGCGCGACTCAACTGCACTGGACGGACTGCCGATCAAGGTGAGTATTTTCTATCTCTACAGGGACCGCTGCTGCAAATAAAAAAATATATATAGACATTGCTTGTAAAAATCTTCTGCAGGGCATCGGCTTGCTTGTAAAAAAAAATTTTGTTTTTTATTTATTTATTTCTGCAATTGACTGTTCTGTGACTGTCCTGAGACTGTTCGTTCTGTGATTGATTAAAAAAAATCATCTTAGTTTTGTTTTTATTTTCTAGGGACTTCATTATATTTTGACAAATTGGTTTAGTTCTAACGGATTATTTCTCGGTGTCTAGACTATGGCAGAGTAATAACCGTTTATAAATATTACGGTGATTCGTAAATATTATATCGGTTGTTCCTCTGAAGGTACTTAAACCTTCGGCTGCATTGCTAGGGTGATTCCTGGTGCACCGATAACTCCTGTCCGTTAATTGGCTGAGAAGTCTTTTGTTGAAATAAATCAAACCGTCATTATATAATTCTAGAAATTGTAAATTGCATTAGGTTCATTAAAAAAAAAATTATTCGCTTCTCAAATTTGTTTTTTCTCGTCTTCCCTTATTCTTCTTGCTAGTGCATGCGTCATTGGACTCGTGATCCTTCAGACAATCGTTTAGTTCGAACAAACATTTCTTTAACCATGGCCGAAGAAAATCCCCCTCGATCTCTTATGGATAGATACTTCCCCGATCGGGTTTCTATTCCTTCTTGCATCATATTGCCCGCCCCAACGGATAACCACTTTGAAATTCATTCGAATCACATAAATACTCTTCCAAAGTTCGGCAATTTAGAATGTGATGATCCTTATATCTTCTTGACCAAATTTGAACAAGTTTGTGCAACCATGAAATTTCAACAATTAAGTGACGATGGAATCAAACTTAGGTTAATTCCATTTGCACTTACCGATTATGCTGAGAAATGGTTGTATAGCTTGCCTTCAAATACGATTGGAACTTGGGGTGAATTTGTAAATATTTTTCTAAAGAAATTTTACCCTCTGGAAAAAACATCTAAAATTTGAAATGAAATCGTCAATTTTCGTCAATTTGGGGGTGAATCCTTTGCAAAATATTTTGAAAGATTTAAAGAGCTTCTAGTCAAATGTCCACACCATAATTTCGAAAAATGGACTCTTTGTCAAATTTTATACGATGGACTTGAAAATAACTCTCGAACCATGCTCGAATCAATGTGCCAAGGAAATTTTCTATCCCAAGATCACAATGTCGCTTGGCAATTTCTCGAAAATTTGGCTGAAAAATCAGCTCAATGGGAAAGATCTAACGAGAAATCGATTTATTCCCGTTCTAACGCTCATTCGGTAGGATCATCAGTAGCCTAAGAAGCAAAAATAGACGCGATGATATCCAAATTCGATAATGTCCTTTCATCAACGCAAATAAATCAAGCTCAAGCGTCTCAGACCTCATGTTACAAATGTAACGATCTGAACCACATAGCAGATCAATGCCCACATTCATTGGAACAACTCAACGCATTTAACAATGCTAGGAATGACCCATTCTCCCCAACGTACAATCCAGGTTGGAGAAACCATCCTAACTTCTCTTGGACCCAAAACAATGCAAATTCGAATGCGGTTCGACCTCCTTTTCAATCATTTTCGAATAATCCTTCGAAACCTCCCTTTCAACAAACTCAATTCCAACATCCTGCGCCACCTTCTCAAAACCAAGCGCAACAATCTTTTGTTCCCCAAGACGATAAACGATTGACATCACTTGAGAAAACTCTCGAAGAATTGACTAAAGCGACGACTCAAAATCTCCAATCAAATACCAATCTTCAAAATTTATTGACTTCGCACATGCAAAACACGAGTCAATCGATCGCTAAACTTGAAATGCAAATGAGTCAGTTAGCTACTTCCGTAAGCGAACGGGAAAGAGGCACTTTCCCGAGTCAACCCATTCCAAACCCCAACCGTCAAAATCCTAACTCCAACCAAATTCACATCATTCAAGACTCAAACGTGAGTCACTTGAATGCGGTCACGACTCTTAGATCTGGCAAAAAGATTGACAACCATGTGGTCAACCCAAATGCTTAACCGGACGATCTTCCAAACCCAACCAAAAATTCGACCAACTCGGATCAAAACATTGAGCCAATTTCTGACAAGGACCATCCTCAAACTCAAGTAACCCAACCTACTGAGTTGTCTGCTCCATTTCCTCATAGACTCCGACCTAGGAAAAAGACGGACCAAATAGAAAAGATCCTAGAAATATTTAAGCAAGTTAAAGTGAACATTCCTCTTTTAGATATTATTCAACAAGTTCCACAGTACGCGAAATTTCTAAAAGATTTGTGCACTCAAAAACGTCATACACATGTACCTAAGAAAGTGTTTCTAGTGGCAACTCTAAGCGAAGTCTTGTCCCAATCAATGCCGGTGAAATACAAAGATCCTGGCTGCCCCCACAATATCATGTACTATTGGGGACAAGAAAATCGATAGATGCCTGCTAGACTTAGGTGCTAGTGTTAACTTGCTTCCATATTCCGTCTATCGCCAATTAGGGCTAGGAGAATTGAAACCCACCAAGGTTACCCTTCAGCTTGCTGACCGATCAATTAAGAAACCTATGGGAGAAATCGAGGATGTGTTGATCAAAATTGGCGAATTCATCTTTCCAGTTGATTTCATTGTCTTAGAAACTCAACAGGTTAGCAATCCTGCAAACCAGATCCCTTTGATTCTAGGACGACCCTTCTTAGCAACATCTAATGCTCTCATCAACTGTAGAAATGGGTCTATGAAACTTTCATTCGGTAACATGACTGTCGAGCTAAACATCTTCAGAACTGAAAACTCTCCTAACTCTTATGTGGACCAGTTTTCTGAAATCCATGCTGTCAATGATAATGAATCTGAGCTCGACCATCTGAATAACGAAATTGAATCAGATTACGAAACTTTGTTTCAAGATACTCCCGAAAATGTCTCTGATTCGATTCCTGTCGAGCCTCTCACAAATGAGTCTATCCCTCAACCAATTTCTTCGGTTGAGTCGTCCCCAAAATCTGAACTCAAAGTGCTGCCCAGTCATCTTAAGTACGCTTACTTAGGAGACAATGAAACTTTTCCTGTCATCATCGCTTCTGACCTTACTTTAGAGCAGGAACAATTGCTCCTTCCCATCCTTAAGAAAAATAAGGAAGCAATTGGTTGGTCTATGGCTGATATTAAGGGGATTAGTCCTTCGATTGTCCAACATCGAATCCACCTTATAGATGATGCCAGACCCACTCGGGATCCCTAGTGTCGACTAAACCCCATCATGAAAGAAGCAGTTCGTGCTGAAATCCTTAAATGCCTTGACAATGGAATCATCTACCCGATTTCCGATAGTCAATGGGTTAGTCCGATTCATGTTGTACCTAAGAAATCAGGGATTACCGTGGTTCAAAATGAAGCTAACGAGCTTATCCCAACCCGCACCCAGACTGGTTGGCGTGTTTGCATTGACTATAGGAAACTTAACGCTGTAACACGAAAGGATCATTTCCCTCTGCCATTTATCGATCAAATGTTAGAACGACTAGCTGGTCATGAATATTATTGTTTCCTTGACGGGTACTCGGGCTATAATCAAATCCCTATCGCTCTTGAGGACCAAGAGAAAACCACTTTCACTTGTCCCTTCGGTACATTTGCGTACCGTCGTATGCCTTTTGGTCTCTGTAATGCACCAGCAACCTTTCAGAGGTGCATGATTAGCATTTTTTCTGATATGATCGAGCGATTTTTGGAAGTTTTATGGATGATTTTTCTATCTTCGGGGATTCTTACACTGAGTGTCTACATCATCTCGATCTTGTTCTTAATCGCTGTAAAGATAAACGCTTAACGCTTAATTGGGAAAAGTGTCACTTCATGGTCAAACATGGCATTGTCCTAGGACATGTCATTTCTAATAAAGGAATTGAAGTAGACAAATCCAAAATTGAGGTTATTTCAAATCTTCCCATTCCCAAATCAGTTAAGGACATCCGATCCTTTTTAGGTCATGCTGGTTTTTACCGTCGCTTTATAAAAGATTTTAGCAAAATCACTCGACCTTTGACCAATCTTCTTGGTAAGGATGTCCCTTTCGACTTCAATTCTGACTGCATTTCATCTTTTGAGCGTCTTAAAAATGAACTTGTCTGTGCCCCGATCATTTGCTCTCCTAATTGGAAGCTGCCTTTTGAAATCATGTGTGACGCCTCAAATTTCGCTGTGGGCGCTGTCCTAGGACAGCGCAACAATAAGATTCTTCACGTCATTTACTATGCGAGTAAGACTTTGAACGACGCCCAAATCAATTATACGACCACTGAAAAAGAACTTTTGGCAGTTGTTTTTGCTCTAGAAAAATTCAGGCCTTATCTAGTTGGCTCACACATCACGGTTTATACCGATCATTCCGCACTTAGGTATCTTTTCTCTAAAAAGGATGCTAAGGCTTGTCTCATTCGTTGGATCCTTCTACTTCAAGAATTTGACCTTACCATTAAGGATAAAAAAGGATCTGGCATCGTTATTGCGGACCACCTGTCTCGTCTTCCAAATGCCCCGTCTTCTTCTCTTCTGATCAATGAGAATTTCCCCGATGAACAGCTGTTTTCTCTATCCACTGATCCTTGGTTTGCTGACATTGTCAACTACTTAGTCACTAAGCAGACCCTTCTTTTTGGTCTAAGCAGGATAAACACAAATTCTTTTCCCAAGTGAAACATTTTTATTGGGACGACCCCTATCTTTTCAAGTATTGTCCCGATCAAATCATTCGAAGGTGTGTTCCTGACACTGAAATTCACAGTGTCCTCTCTTTTTGTCATGACCAAGCCTGTGCTGGTCACTTCGGTCCCAAAAAGACAGCCGAAAAGGTTCTCCAATCGGGTTTCTACTGGCCCACCCTTTTCAAAGACGCGTACGAATTTTGCAAAACTTGTGATCGATGTCAATTCTTAGGGAAAATTTCTAAACGGAATATGATGCCCCTAAACCCCATTCTAGAGGTCGAAATTTTTGATGTGTGGGGTATAGACTTCATGGGACCCTTCCCTAATTCTTTTGGGAACCTTTACATTCTCTTAGCTGTTGATTATGTCTCCAAATGGGTCAAAGCTGTACCATGTAAAACAAATGATAACAAGGTTGTTGTGCGCTTCTTGAAAGAAAACATCTTTTCTAGGTTTGGCACACCTCGCACAATAATCAGTGATAATGGTACACACTTCTGTAATCGTTCTTTTGAAGCTCTCATGAGAAATTATTCGATAACCAACAAGTTATCTACTCCTTACCATCCTCAAACTTGTGGGCAAGTTGAAGTATCGAATAGGAAGATTAAACAAATTCTTGAGAAAACTGTGAATCGAAATCGTAAAGATTGGTCCCAAAAGTTAACCGACGCTCTTTGGGCTTACCGCACCGCTTTCAAAACCAACTTGGGTATGTCCCCTTATCGGTTGATTTTTGGTAAGCCATGTCACTTGCCAGTTGAACTAGAACATAGGGCGTTATGGGCAATAAAAACTTTGAATCTTGATTTAGAGCAAGCACGAGAACATAGGAAGCTTCAACTTAATGAACTTGATGAAATTCGAAATGATGCCTATGAAAATGAACGAATTTACAAGGACAGAACAAAAGTTTTTCATGATAAATCAATTTTACGTAAAACTTTCATGCCAGGTCAAAAAGTTCTGTTGTATGACTCAAAACTGCATCTATTTCCGGGTAAGCTAAAATCTAGATGGACAGGACCTTACACTGTACGGACTGTTTTTCCGTATGGTGCGGTAGAAATTGAGAATCCAACTGATGGATCATCCTTTAAGGTCAATGGTCAACGCCTTAAACCTTACTTGGAACCATTACCCAACCAAGAGGAAGAGCTCATGGTCCTCCATGAGCCACATTACATTCGGTAAGACGCACTAACCCTCTTTTGTACATATGTAAATAGTCTCTTATTTTATTTTTCCTTTCACTAAGATATGTCTGATTAATGACTGTGAGGACACAGTCACACTCAAGTGTGGGGGGAATTTACATTACATCAGCAATCAAATTTTATGAAGTAGGTCATTCATTGAACAGGGATTAACTTAAAATTTATAAATAACACCTTGGTTCTTGTTTGATAAGTTGAATTGTTGGGTGATGAGAATGAACATTATTTATTCATTGAGTCGTAATGTGTCTTTTTAAGATGCTAGCTTGAGACTGTGCAGACGTTAGTCGTGTTCTGGAGTAAGCATGTCAACCTTTGTTATACATGTTAGAATGTGCAAGTAAAAATAATCAAAAAAAAAGTCAAATAATAATGATTTGGCACTTACATTTGATTGGATTTTCTGAGTTCGTTTTCATGCATAATATTTTCTTTTCACTCAAATTTTCAAAATCGTAAGTTCTAAAATCCACTTGGCCCAATTAAGGAGAAATGACTCATTGTAGCGTTCTTCTTCGATACCCCACATTATTCAAACCCAAGTTTTAGTCGATTTACATCCATGTTTCGACAAGTTTATCTTATATTGGTATACTCAAGAACCTTTGTTTAAAGGTCAAAAACGTCACTTTTTATACCAATATTACACCACCCACTCCGTACTTGTTTTAAGGTAGGATAACCATATACCACATCTTATTTTATATGGGTTATCTATCTTACAAAACTTTGCTTATCATTCCTTTCAGCTTTTTGTATAACATCAATCCAGACTTGTGTGTTGAATTAAGGTTATAGAAGTAGAGTAACTAGGGCACAAAACTTTCCTTTCATGAAGTGTTGGTAGTAGAGGAGGAATCAAATGAAATATTACGGTGTCATTCCATTCCATTTCCGCTCATCATTCATCATGCAAATATGAAAAAAAAGTGAAAAAAAAAGAAGAACGAAAAAAAATGAAATAAAGAGAGAGTCTCTCTGAATAAAATAGCCTTCATTATTCTTGACTATGAAGCATCCATTTCCATTCCATCCACATCCATCATACCGTACTTAGAAGCAAGGATTGTAGTTGAGGAGATGAAAGGAAACAAAATGTCCATATCTTCCTTAGTATTACTTTATCTTTTGTAATTTGAAGTTCAACTAATACACTTGCCCTCTTATCTAGAATATTTTTAGAACTTACAAAATTTTCCTTCATCTATGCATAACTCATATCCAATACATTACACTTACATTGGTGCAAAATCTTCAAAAAAAAAAAAAGGAATAAAGAAATGATTGGGTGCACGTTGTCGATGTGTAGAACTTTGGTTGACACCACGCTCTTAACCTTCAAGACAATTACAGTGTTATCAAGGAATTACGATTCAGCTTGAAAAATTTTGTTCATTTTTGCACTAATTATGGGACGGACAATTTGGGGCTAAACCGTTATTATTGAAGTTGGGTGAAATCCTTGGAATGTGAAAGACCTTAAATATATTGTTTGATTAATCCGCGTACATAAGACGCTTTGGATTTTGTGGGTAGTATCCGCTGAAAACCCTCACGAGACAACACTCGTCCTACTGGGGACACCCAGAGGTTTAACGGCTTGTTGCATACGCTAAATGCAATCGTGTTTCCTACGAAAGTGTGACATATCTTAGTTTAGTTTATTCGAGGACGAATAAAAAGATAAGTGTGGGGGTATTTGATATACATGTAAATGTGTATATTTTATCCGCATATTTATCTTATTTTATCTTTGAAATAATTGATATTGTGTATTTATAGTTGTGTTTTCAGATTGTTGACAAGAATCATGTTTTAGAGCATTTGATGAATAAAGCATGAAGAATTTGCTGAAAAAGAGTGAAGTTAAAATTACTAAAGCTTGAAGAGTTTAAAGCTTGAAGAACGGTTGCAAATAGAGTTTAGTTGGGTAGATTTGGCTCACTAAAGACTCATATTGTGTTCACATTGGCTCAATTGCAGACCATTTCACTCATGTAGCGTTCACATTAGCTCCTTTGCAAGGCGTCTCATTCATGCACTGCACGTGTTCACACTGGCTCACTTACAAGGCCTCTTACTCTACAAACCCGTTCACACTAGCTTATTTGTTAGTTGGGCTAATTCTTTAGTCCCACATTATGGAATTTTCCAAGTAGCCTTTGTCATATCAGCTATAAGTACACTATATCTCATTCATTGTAAAACACATTGAGTTTTATTCTGTAATCCTCTGCTTGGAATAAAACTCTTCTCCTTCTCTTCTCTGTTGTTATTTTACTTTATTTATGTTTATGTTATTTATTTTCTTTTTCTCATTTTCTTTAGCTATGTCTAGCTAATCCCCTTTGATTAGGGGGTGATGATGCTAATAGATATGATTCGATATGAATCACATAGCCAAAGGATGAGGAATTCATGTATATAGATATAGATCTGAACCTTAATATCCTGTGTCGTTTAAGAGCTATGCTCCTTCACAGGGTATATTCGTGTTCGGTCTAACAATTATCAGATTTAGATCTAATTTTAGGGTTTTAGAAATTAATTAGTGAATCTGTCCTGATAGTCTATGGTTGTAGAGCTGAGCTCCTGCATAGGCTATGCTTGTCGTTATTTACATATTTGTTTCTAAAAACCTATTATCGTTGATTCATGTTTGTGACAGAAACATGTATTAGATCTGGTTAATCTTTTGGCTATTGATGATTATGAATCTGATCTATGTCATTATCCCCTAATTGCTTTCACTTATTGTTAAAACTCTCTTTTATTTAATTTCTGCTATTTTCTTTGTTTTCCACCAATCAAAAGTTAGGGATAACTTGATTGGATTTATTAATAAAATAATTTGGTCCCAGAGTTCGACACCCTCTACAACAATCCTTGTTGTTTAGGAAAGACGAACGAATTTTACAGTTGTTTACAATTGTTTAATTTGTTCGCAAACATGATTTGAAACCCCACACGGGTATTGGGATGATATTTGACGTACACTAATCCCGATTGTTTAGTTTTCTATCAATCAATGGATTGACAAACTGTGTAAGCGTTAATTATTGATATTTAATGCTTATGTAGTTGTGTGGTGCGCTCTAGATGATGGTTGATTATTTATCGTTGCTGTTACGTACATGCGTTGTATGGAAACCATATAATTAACATTATATGGTAATTGATTGGGCCTCATTCCAATTTGGAAAATAAGAAATATAAATTCATGTGTTGAATAGAATATATATTCATGTGTTGAATAGAATAAATATTCATGTGTTGAGTAAAATAAAATATTCATCTGTTGAATAAAAGCCGTGTTGATTAGATTGACGCCATTTTGACGTGAACGAGATTTATATTGATTTTATTCATTTTTATAATGAATATAGAAAAGAAAGTGATTTCAAAATATAAGGTTTTGAAAATATTACCATTTATATATCGATGATGTGGAATATTCAATTTTGATTCGAAATTGAATATGAAGTTGAAATCGTTTTGAAAACGAATTTAAAATGATTTATAAAATACGTTTTAAAAGGAAATCGACAAAATATATATAATATATATTATATATATAATGGCCTGAATAGAACGCGCCGCGCCGCGACAGTTCGCGAATTTCGACCATTAACTTCGAATGGGTATTGCGGGAGATCGTACCATCAGATTCTCCTAAACCTGGAACAGTTGGGTTCGTATCGAAAAGGGCTTTCTAATGAATATTAGAGATTTGAAATCTAACGGTTGGATTTGAATCTATGTCCAAATCAAATTTGGAAAAGGTCGTTGTAAGTGCAGTTCGATGGCCGTTGATGGAAATCGACTGTACGGGCCTTGATAAAATTATTAAAAATAGTAATAATTTGAGTAAAATCATAAGAAATGATTTGTGAAGAATTGGGATGATAAACTCCATATTTGAAAAGATAAAAATTGATTTTTATCGAAATGAACTAGTTTTGAACTAGAATTGTAATTCTATTTATTTAAAAAAAAAATAAAGTGGATTTGAAATGGTTTTGAAAATAAACAGAATTTCCAATAATTGGTTTAGAATGGATTGGAATCCAAATTATCTTTGGAATATTTCGATGTTGGATTTCGTGATGATACAAATATTGTTGTGGAAATTTTAAAGATATATTTATATCGTTATTTCCAATACGACATTTGTTGGTCGTAGAATTTGATATTGAATATAAGTCGATATATTTTCTATTCATAGCCTTGTATTTAATGTCAAATATGATTTGGGTTTGTCGTGAATGGTGTCTTCAGTTACACTATTCTTAAACCCAGTTGAGAAAGAGATTAAATCTTTTTATTTGGATTTAATAAAGTATACCAATTAAATAATACTTAATTGGAATTGAATTGAAATTGATTTTTGGGTTTATCGTGAACGGTGTTTTAAATAACATTTGTTCTTTATCCCGATAATTAATGGAATGTGATTTGGGTTGTCGTGAATGGTATCTTCAATAATACTGTTCTTAGACCCAACTGAGTTAAGAAAATCAGAAACTAACTAGAGATTAGTTAAGTTGAATGGTTTCTTGGGTATTGATCTGATGTTGGTTTCGGCCTTCGGGGTTAATATTTTGGGAATTGCTCACTTGCTATTTTACGGTTAGGGACTGATTGAAATGTGATGTGATTTTGGGTTTATCGTGAACCGTGTTTTAAATGACAACAGTTATTTAACCCAGTTAAAGATTAAAACTAAGTGGAGTTTTAATGAATCTTTAATTAGATTGAAAAGATCGAGAATGGAGTATCACCAGTTTTGCTCCAGGCAATAGTTAAATCTTTAATTAGATTTGAACGTGAAATGGTAATGGAATTTATTGATAACACTGTGGTGTTAGATATGAAGTATTACTAGTTTTACTTCATGGGATGAATAGGGTGGGATTGGGAAATTAAAACAAATGATTACTTCGGTAAGGTTTGTTCATCCTGACTAGTTTGATTTTATATTCAAAGGAAGATTAAAGAATAAATTTAAAAGAATTTATCTTTGATAAAATTAATGGGAACCTTTCCCTAAGAATGTGAAATTTAGAAACTAACTGTAGGTTAGCTAAGAAGAATGGTTTCCTGGGTATTGATCTGATGTTGGTTTCAGCCTTCTTGGGGAATTGTTCCCTTACTAATTTATGGTTAGTGACTGATGAATTGGAATGAGGCATATGTTGTGTTTGTGTAACACTTGTTTATTATATACGCGAGTTATTCGGAAAGACCGGGTTTATCCCATTCTGAATAACTGATACGACGATAAGTCAAAGGTGAAGATGGTGGTTGAAGACCGGAGATCTCCACGTCGTTTGGGTGATTACTGATGATCTTGATTGGGCCGTACACCCAAGAGGAGGGAATCAGTTAGTGATCGTCCAGATGTACTTGGAGATCGATGGATATGCGAGGTACAAGGTGCCTCCGGTTTCGTTCAGACCCAGAACGGACTTGTAAATGGACTGTGTGTCTGACATTGGGGTTTATTCTGTGTGGTTGATTTCTATTAAATATATATCTGTTTGGCGGCAGAGAATTTATTCTCTTGCTTAACGCCCTTCTCTGAGACGTACGAGCTTAGAGGTTATATATTGGTGGATATCAAACGCATAGAGTGAATTGCCTATGTGGCATACCTAAGTGGCAATATGATCATGGCTTATGTTGAAAAGCAGAGTCTTGTGGTTGATGATCAAAGCACGACCTGTGTGGCATAGCTTTGTGTAACGTTGATTCGCGAACCTCACACCCCATTTGTTAACCAGAAATGGGAGAAGGACCTCAGGGAGGACATGCGTTTCTTTCTAGTTAGAAGTGGCATCAGTGGTTTTACATGCCCGGACGAGTTTGACTTATGTGGTTGTTGTTGTTGCGAGGCGCCTCGGATGTATCGGTGACTGTGTGAAGCCGATGGAGTCATTTGGTTCATTTACGCCCCATAGGGCGGGGAAACGTAGTGTTCAAGCATAATAATCCACATCAGTGGGCTGGCCCTGACGATCCAAGGGTTGATGCGTTCTGATCCTGAGACACGGGTTAGAGCGTCTCGAATCGGTAGAGGACTATCTTTTTCCTCGGTTCACAGATGGAAATCCAACTTCCAATACGTGACATGTGCGGTTTTTATTGTAGAGCCTAGTATGGCGACATAGTGGGATGGGGCGCTTATGCCGTTTATGATTGATACTTATGATTTGAAATTGTTTTGACACGATACACTTATAGTAATAATAAAAGATGAAATTTAGCGTACCAAGCATTCTTGGCTATTATAAGGTAAAAACTCTATCCTCCGGCTTGCGTTGTATTGTGTGATGGGACCTGGGTCATATAATAGCTTCATTGTTCTTTATTTAGCATGGCGCTGTTGTTTTATACACTGGTGTTCTTGGGAGGAAACCCGTTCTGTGTTATACGGCGTGGTCCCTTGATTTACCTAACTTTAAAATAAAGATTAATAACTGTTTTAGTTCTCACACCAGTCCCATGACTGACCAGGAGTTTATTGTTTTAACCTAAACTCTGGGTGCCCTTATTTTAACACGGGCAGCTAGTAGTTTTGGTTTTGCAGATTTATATTCACAGGATCCTGATTTACAGCTGGAACGATACTCGAAAAGCTCTGTATCCGTGTATTACTTCTAGTTGTGTATTTATTATTTTCCGCTGCTACATCATGTATTGTAATCTCTGATATTTTATATTATATATTATTTGTTAATACTCTGTATATTCTTGTATTCTGATGAATTGTTGTAATAAGCAATGAAATGTTCTTCTGTCTACGTTCGAATTTGTCGTGTCCTCAAAACAATCAGGGGTTTCGAACGGTCTTGGTCGGTTTAGCGACTGATTCGGATCGAGCGAAATTCCCGGTCGTTACATCGTGGTATCAGAGCTTTGGTTTACAGAGCTCGAGAACAAGACACATTAGAACCATACGAAAGAATTTATCAGAGATTGGATTAGTAATATCCAATGAGAATAACTCGTTAGAGATAGGATCAGTAGTATCCTAGAACGAGTGTGAGGAGTGAAAATTTTGTAATATATAATTGAAAACAAATTTTGTTTTGAAAGTTAAGTTAAATTATTCGTATTTGAATATTTTATTTGTATTGAATTTGGACAATCTAGTATACGAAGATTTCGTGTATACGCGTCATGAACGTATATTCGAACTCCCAAATATACTGGATAGATATAGAATCACACTCTAGTTGCCCGGGGATGATTCTGATAATGCTGCAGTGTTACCAGTATTTATTTTCGAGTATCAAAAGTGAGATGTCTATATATTTCCATTAGACTGGTGTGAGAACTAAAGCTAGATAGGGTCTATTGTTGAGATTTGGCATCAAAAACATGATTTTCTATATATGTATCAAAGTTATGAATTTGAAACGTTAATTCACTAATTGATTGATGGTTGTATTGTTTGATTGTTGGTTTGATTAATTAAAATGTTGAACCATTATGCCAAATTGAACCGAATATTGAACTGTATTGAAAATTGTTTGAAAATGCATGCATATACATGTATTTACATTGAACAGGTCATAGCAAGGAGGCTAGAGCAAAAGAATAAAATTGTTTGCCCGACAAATAGGTACATGTTTATTGTGTTTCTTTGGGTTGGGATGATTTTATGAGCCGATTGGCTAGTCGCTTGGCTTTTTCTTTTTCTTTTGGATTGAAGAAGGCCATGGGAGGCTATATGAAATATCCCGAAGTCCCCGGTGCAGGGGAGGTTATGGCGAATTTTTTTTGAAAATTTAGGGTGTTAGCCAAATTTTTGAAGAATTTGAAAAGTTCTTAGAAACTGAAATGTTGAAGAACATAAGCCGTAAAGAAAATAATGAAA
Source organism: Allium sativum (assembly GCA_030737875.1). NCBI lineage: Eukaryota > Viridiplantae > Streptophyta > Magnoliopsida > Asparagales > Amaryllidaceae > Allium > Allium sativum. The sequence continues at coordinate 457,583,973 of CM060920.1, forward strand.
GTTGAATTGGTTTGTCAAACAACTTTCAGCTTCGTTCCTTTTCGGAGATGAAAAGTTTTGAGTGGGGGAGATTGTAACAATCCGGAAAATCTGAGCCAGTTTAAAATTTTTATTTTTGGCTAATTTAAAGAATTTTGATTATTTAAAATGAATTATTTTAAATAATAACAACGAGAAATTTATTTTGAATAGAAATAGAACGTATATATTTATTTGAATCGTCGTTAGAATATAAATAATTATTTATAATTATAAAAGGAATTGAAAATGGCACGGTAGTTCGAAAATTCGATTTCAAACTTCAAATGAATGTACCAGGTGCGAAATAAACTGGATTTTGGCAAAACCAAAAATATTCGAATCTAATTGAGAATATCTTTCCAACGAATCCGAAAAATTGAAATTTCATAGCGGGGATAAAAAGTTACTTCCAATTGAAAATTCAGAAAAGTCGCTGTAGAATTTTTTTTTAATATATATAAAGGCCCTTAGAAATGGAAATTTTGCAAACGACCTCGGTTTTCGATGAAACCACTTTTGTTGGATCCGGGATGTCAAATTATTGCAAGGTTTCAAAATTCGTAATTTTCTGAATCAATATGTGAGCATGGCGAAGTTAAACGTGTTTTGACAGTTTCAGTCAATTTGACTCGACCAAAAATGACCATTTTTCAAACGGTCTCGGAATTTGACGAAATTAGTTTTGTTAGGACCATATCGTCAATACGAAGCTTGAAATAATTTTTCTGGAATTTTTTGAGTTAGTGTGTGGCCCGGTAAATTGAAACGTACGTTTAAAATAGAATATATAGATTTAAATTTTGATTTCAACGGAAACTGATCGCAACGATCGAATTGGTCTATGTAACATGTCCCATTGTGTTCGGAATGGGGGTATTACCCTAGGGACGACAGTCGTTGGGTTGGATTTCGAGTTCGAAATAAAAGTCAACCCTTCTTGAAATTTAAAATAAAATAATAATATAATATATATTTAATATCCTCTTTCCTTTAACCCCCTTCCTCTTTTATTTCATTGGCCACGTTCAAATTAGAAACCGCAGACCCCCCTCGTCGTCCAAGCCCAAGCCGCCCTCCATGGGGCTCCACCGCGCCACCGTCGTGGGTGCGCCACCACCCCCATCTCTAGCTTCCGCCCCTTCTTCCTTCTTCCTCCTCCATCTCGTGCTCAGGAACCCGCCACGCCCCAAATCGAAGGCGCCGCCCTTGAAGCTCCATCCTCCGCTACCCCTTTAGCCACCACCAGCCGCTACTCCTCCCTCCACGCCACCTGAATCCCTCCAACCCCTAGAACGCGCAGATTTCCCCCTCCTCGATCCGACGAACGCAGTAAGTTTTTGTTTTATTTATTTGTTTTATGCTTTTTATTTGTTTATATATTAAAAAATTGCTTCAAATCTGATTTTTATCAACGTAGATCAAGGATTTTTAATCAAAGAAGATTAGATTTTTAGCAAGGTAAAGATTCAACTTTTATGAAGATGGTTAGCAACATAAAAATACGATTTTTATGTATAATGATTTGAAAGAAAAATATGATCTTTATTATGAAGAGATCAATATAAAAATATAATTTTTATATGATAGAAAGGGTAAAATTATAATTTTTATATTATAGGAAGGTTAAAAATATAATTTTTATATGATAGAAAGGGGTAAAATATAATTTCTATATTATAGGAAGGGTAAAAATATAATTTTTATATTATAGAAAGGTTAAAAATATAATTTTTAGTGAAGATAAAAATTTGATTTTTATATACATGAAAGAATATACATGAAAGATATGATCTTTATTTGTTTTAAAAATATGGTTTTCATATGCTTAGCACAATAAAAATTCGATTTTTATCTATGTAGAGTAGCGATATAAATGTATAGAGCGATATAAAAATATAATTTTTATCCATGGAGTGATAATATAAAAATGTGATTTTTATATATGTAGCGAACACGGACGACGAAAGTGACGGAAGGGAGCACGGCAAAGATGTTCTACATATGAAGAGTCGTGGCGTTTGGTTTAGCTAGTCGGTGAGAACTTCTCACTTTAATTTTATTTCTAGTTGAAATATATACTAGGATGCAGACGGTGCTTAGCAGCACCCGACACCCGTCGTCAACAGACCATGGATGGCTTGTTTGTTTGATTGATGTGTTGTGAAATTTGATGGTGTGAAGTGGAATGAAATAAAATATTTTATAGTGGAAAATATTTTATAGTTAAAAATATGATTTTTAACGTATATAAAATAAATATTTATAAACAAATCGGACGATTTGTTTATATACACTGATTTGACTGATATTGATTGGGACGATAAATTTTACACATCGCCCAACTGCACAAATAAAATCTGTGTTTGTTGATTTGAAACCCCACACGGGTATTTGGATTATATTTGACGTACACTAATCCCGATTGTTTAGTTGTATGTCAATCGATGGATTGACAGACTGTGTAAGCGTTAATTATTGATATTTAATGCTTATGCAGTTGTGTGGTGCACTCTGGATGATGGTTGATTATTTATCGTTGCTGTTATGTACATGTGTTGTATGGAAACCATATAATTAACATTATATGGTAATTGATTGCGCTTCATTCCAATTTGGAAAATAAGAAATATAAATTCATGTTTTGAATAGAATATATATTCATGTGTTGAATAGAATAAATATTCATGTGTTGAATAAAATAAAAATTCACGTGTTGAATAAAAGCCGTATTGATTAGATTGATGCCATTTTGACGTGAACGAAATTTAAATTGATTGTATTCATTTTTATAATGAATATAGAAAAGAAAGTGATTTCAAAATGTAAGATTTTGCAAATATTACCATTTATATATCGATGATGTGGAATATTCAATTTTGATTCAAAATTGAATATGAAGTTGAAATCGTTTTGAAAACGAATTTAAAAAGATTTATAAAATATGTTTTAAAAGGAAACCAATGAAATATATATAATATATATTTATTATATATATAATGGCCTGAATAGAACGCGCCACGCCGCGACAGTTCGTGAATTTCGACCATTGACTTTAAATGGGTATTGCAGGAGATCCAACCGTCGGATTCTCCTAAAACCGGAACCTTGGGTTCGTATTGAAAAGGGTTTTCTAATGAATATTAGAGATTTGAAATCTAATGGTTGGATTTGGAATTATGTCCAAATCAAATTTGGAAAAGGTCGCTGTAAGTGCAGTTCGATGGCCGTTGATGGAAATCGACTGTACGGGCCTTGATAAAATTATTAAAAATAGTAATAATTTGTGTAAAATCATAAGAAATGATTTGTGAAGAATTGGGATGAAAAACTCCATATTTAAAAAGATAAAAATTGATTTTTATTGAAATGAACTAGTTTTGAATTAGAATTAGAATTCTATTTATTTTTAAAATAAATAAAGTGGATTCGAAATGGTTTTGAAAATAAACAGAATTTCCAATAATTGAATTGGAATTGATTGGAATCGAAATTATCTTTGGAATATTTCGATGTTGGATTTCGTGATGTTACAGATATTGTTATGGGAATTTGACAGATATATTTATATCGTTATTTCCAATACGACATTTGTTGGTCATAGAATTTGATATTTAATATAAGTCGATATATTTTCTATTCAGAGCCTTGTATTTAATATCAAAGGTGATTTGGGTTTGTCGTGAATGGTGTCTTCAGTAACACTGTTCTTAAACCCAGTTGAGAAAGAGATTAAATCTTTTTATTTGGATTTAATGAAGTATACCAATTAAATAATACTTAATTGGAATTGAATTGAAATTGATTTTTGGGTTTATCGTGAACAGTGTTTTAAATAACATTTGTTCCTTAACCCGATAATTAATGGAATGTGATTTGGGTTATCGTGAATGGTATCTTCAATAATACTATTCTTAGACCCAACTGAGTTAAGAAAATCAGAAACTAACTGGAGATTAGTTAAGTTGAATGGTTTCTTGGGTATTGATCTGATGTTGGTTTCGGCCTTCGGGGTTAATATTTAGAGAATTGCTCATTTGCTATTTTACGGTTAGGGACTGATTGAAATGTGTTGTGATTTTGGGGTTTATCGTGAACCGTGTTTTAAATGACATCGGTTCTTTAACCCAGTTAAACATTAAAACTAAGTGGAGTTTTAATGAATCTTTAATTAGATTGAAAAGATCGAGAATGGAGTATCACCAGTTTTGCTCCAGGCGATGGTTAAATCTTTAATTAGATTTGAACGTGAAATGGTAATGGAATTTACCGGTAACACCGTGGTGTTAGATATGAAGTATTACTAGTTTTACTTCATGGGATGAATAGGTTGGGATTGGGAAATTAAAATAATTGATTACTTCGGTAAGGTTCGTTAATCCCGACTAGTTTGATTTGATATTCAAAGGAAGATTAAAGAATAAATTTAAAAGAATTTATTTTTGATAAAATAAATGGGAACCTTTCCCTAAGTATGTGAAATTTAGAAACTAACTGTAGGTTAGCTAAGAAGAATGGTTTCCTGGTTATTGATCTGATGTTGGTTTCGGGCTTCGGGGTTAATATTTAGGGAATTGTTCCCTTACTAATTTACGGTTAGTGACTGATGAATTGGAATGAGGCGTATGTTGTGTTTGTGTAACACTTGTTTATTATATACGCGAGTTATTCAGAAAGACCGGGTTTATCTCATTCTGAATAACTGATACGACTATAATTCGAAGGTGAAGACGGTGGTTGAAGACCGGAGGTCTTCACGTCGTTTGGGTGATTACTGATGATCTTGATTGGACCGTACACCCAAGAGGAGGGAATCAGTTAGTGATCGTCCATACGTACTTGGAGATAGATGGATATGCGAGGTACAAGGTGCCTCCAGTTTCGTTCAGATCCAGAACGGACTTGTAAATGGACTGTGTGTCTGACATTGGAATTTAATTCTGTGTGGTTGATTTCTATTAAATATATATATCTGTTTGGCGGCGGAGAATTTATTCTCTTGTTTAACGCCCTTCTCTGAGACGTACGAGCTCAGAGGTTATATATTGATGGATATCAAACGCATGGAGTGAATTGCCTGTGTGGCATGCCTAAGTGGCAATATGATCAAGGCTTCTGTTGAAAAGAAGAGTCTTGTGTTTTTGTGGCATAGCTTTGTGGCATGGATATCAAGCACGACCTATGTGGCATAGCTTTGTGTAACGTTGATTCGCGAGCCTCACACCACGGTTGTGAACCAGAAACGGGAGAAGGACCTCAGGGAGGACATGTGTTTCTTTCTAATTAGAAGTGGCGTCAGTGGTTTTAAACGCCTTGACGAGTTTGACTTACGTGATTGTTGCTGTTGCGAGGCGCCTCGGATATATCGGTGACTGTGTGAAGCCGATGGAGTCATTTGGCTCATTTACGCCCCAAAGGGCGGGGAAACGTAGTGTTCAGGCATAATAATTCACATCGGTGGACCGGCCCTGACGATCCAAGGTGTAACAACCCGGAAATCTGAGCCAGTTTAAAATTTTTATTTTTGGCAAATTTAGCGAATTTTGATTATTTAAAATGGATTATTTTAAATAATATCGACAAGAAATTTATTTTGAATAGAATAGAACGTATATATTTATATACGTCGTCGTTAGAATATAAATAATTATATATAATTATAAAAGGAATTGAAAATGGCGTCGTAGTTCGATAATTTGATTTCAAATTTCAAACGAATGTACCAGGTGCAAAATAAACCGGAATTTAGTGAAACCAAAAATATTAGAATCTAACTGATAATATCTTTCCAACTAATCCGAAAAATTAAAATTTCATAGTGGGAATCAAAAGATATGTCCAGTTGAAAATTCTGAGTAGTCGCTATGGAATTTCGGCCCTTAAAAATAGCCATTTGCAAACGACCTCGGATTTCGACGAAACCACTTTTGTAGGGTCCGTGATGTCAAGTTATCGCTAGATTCCAATTTTCATAATTTTCCGATTCAATATGTGAGCGTGGCAAAGGAAAACGTGTTTGGCCAGTTTCAGTTGATTTTAATCTACTGGAAAATGACCATTTTTCAAACGGTCTCAGAATTCGACGAAACTAGTTTTATTAGGACCGTATCGTCGATATGAAGCTAGAAAATATTTTCTGGAATTTTTCGAGCTAGTATGTGGCCCCGGTAAATTGAAATGCGCGTTCAAATTCAATATATAGAGTTATATTTGGATTTTGGCGGAAACCTATCGAAACGGTCAAATCAGCCTACGATACATATCCCATTGTGTTCGGAATGGGGGTAAAACGCTAGGAACGACAGTCGGTGGGTCCCGTTTCGAGGTTGAAATTAAAAGTACCCTTTTTGGGAATTTTAAAATTAAATTAAATAAAAAAAATCACCCTCCTTGTAACAACCCGTATTTTGAATAACATGTTATAACGTAAATCAAGGCAGAATTAAATGTTAAAATCTGAATTAAGGGAAACGGGCTGTGCCATTGCGTTCGCCTCGGAAAAATACGCGAAATAGAGTCCGAGTTTTCGAAAATCGGAGTCCGTATCACCAAGTTATGGCCCGTCAAAGTTTTCAGAAAATTTCAAGTTCAAAAACAGTTCAAATTTCAAATCTGGAGCCAAACAGACTAGGCGGGAAAATTTCCCGCCCAGCCCCCAAGTCGACTGGGGAGTCGACTTGGGAGTCGACACACCCCATCTGGTGTTGACTGCCCAGTCGACACCCCTGTCGACCTGGGTGGTCGGCTAGTTTGGCCTGGTGCACCTGTTTTGGCTCCTGGGTCTTGTTTTGTTGGCTTGTGAAGTGATTTGATGGCTCAAATCTGAATTAGGGTTAATCCTATGGCCTAAACTAGTCTCTACACCTATAAAAACACCCTAATACCTAGCCTAAATCATCACAAATCAACCTAACAACTAAATTATGCCGAAATGCTTCCTAATCATGGCCTCCACCTCCATATCATGGCCTCCATCTTCTTCATGAAAGCTTGAGTGTTCTAAGCTAGTAAAAGAGCCATCTTTCTTCATACAAATCAAAGGAGCTTCTTATTTCTCAAAACAACTTGGAGCTTATATTCATTTGGGGATTTCTAGTGTGGCTTCGTCTCAATCTTGTTTTATTTTGTTCTAGTCTTCTTAGCCAAGCTTTGTAAGCCCCACTCTACTCTTAGATTTAAACTATGAAGTTAATATGATCATGTAGCAAGTTGAAATGGGACTTTTGGGTATAATACTTGTCTTGGGGCTATATTTGTATGCATAGATCCATGTATGACTCTTTTGATCTATGATTGTGGCACTATCATGAACCTAGTATCATTTACCTTGATTTTTGGGTAGAAAGCTATGAGCATTATTTGGTGGTTATGCATAATGCAACATAGAACTTGGTAGTTATGCATAAATGCAACATAGAACCCCTCATGATCATATGTTAACTTGCCTAGGATGTTATTAAACATATGCTAATCACAAGTTATCACCCTATGTTAACTATGACCATGTTATCACCTATTTGCTAAGTTGATGTCATACATGTTTTGAGGCCAATAATGTCATATGATAGTTGTGATGAACATCTTTGCCTCATATATCACCATGTTAAGCTTGTGATAGACTTTGCCACTTTATGCCCAACTTATCATATCATCATGTTCCCCCTTTTGATCTATTTGTGTTGATGCGAACTTACGTACGATGGGGTTACGTTATGGGTAAACTTAAATGACATGAAACATGACTTGAAAATATGACATGTGATTATGCTTGAAAACATGAACGTGGACATGACATGTAGAAAACATGAAGGTGGCCAACTCGAGGTTGGGTTGAGTTTGTAGCATAAATCTACCCGGAACCGACCGGCTTAACTAGTGGCTACAAACAATAGGACCCAATGTGAGTAGTTGGTCATATCGCACTTAAAACCCGAGGTTAGACTAGGTTGTGGTGTAAAGCTACCCGGACCCGCCCGGCTTAACTAGTAACCAAAACAAAGTCTAATGTGAGAGGTTGGGGTGCATTAAGTTAATTAATGCCACATGGTAGGGTTAAGTCATGGACCACTTGAATACTTAACCAATTGAACACGATGGATTGTTGGGGTTAAGTCATGAACCACTTGGGTATACTTAACCAACTTGATACATGATGGGATAGGGTTGACCACACTTAACCCTTAGAAACCCTAGTTACGCGGTCCTTTTCAGGAGTAACCCTCTTGGATGTATCAACGATACCCTAGGGACTAGGCTAGGGGGGGGCACGATTACTGGGCTGATTGTAAGCGACCAAAACAACGGCTGAGTAGGTGCGCCGGTGTAGGTTCAGGTGGACTATGGTCGTGCACATAGTCCGGAGTTGAAAAAGCAGGCACGGGCGCCAGTAGGTTTAGACTGTGCATGCTTGATTCGTGTCAGTGGTTGGCACCCTAGGACTTGATACACCCTAGGGTGGACCTAGCACAGTTTGACTACATTCCGTGATTGGGCCGTATGACACCGACACTTGACGAGTTAGGCTTATAGGGAGCCGATCGACTAGACCGTGTAGTTGGACCCCGACTTGGGTCACCTCATGATATTGGGCCAAGGGATCATTTCTTGTTTATACTAGACATGGGTTGGATTACTAGTACTATTGGTGCAAAATTTAACCTTGTATATGTGATGTCACACTTGATCTATCTTGTTAACTTTTCACCATGCCAGTTATCATCCTATGTTTCATCTCTATTTTACATGTCCAGTTAACTTTATTAGTTTTTATACTAATAGTAGGTAGGACTTACCCGTCTTTTTGACTGACATGTTTTCCTTTCGCCTCTTTTCTTCCGTCCCCCCCCCCCCTAGGTTCTCAAGGTGGGAACTCTAGCACCTAGCTTGGATCTTTAGCTTGCTTACTGGATAGCTCATGTACGGTTTGGACTTGAGCTCGCTATGGCTTTACCACGTCTACTTTGGGGATAGTTTACTTTATGTTATTTCCAGTTTTCAGTTTATGTTTTCTAGACTTGTAGTAGTTGGAAAATAATGACTTAGTACTTTTGATGTAAGTTGACGATGGTTTTGAAATAGTAGTTTTATCCGCTGCTTTATTTACTCCGTTTTACTTATATGTTCTGTCTTGTGATATCTTCATGCATGTTTACCTTGTCCAACACCCCTCCAAAGCCAGTGTACTTGCTTAGAGTGACCCTGGCGGAGGTGGGGTGTTACATTTGGTATCAGAACATAAGGTTTTACTAGACCGGACAAAAGTTTTAAAAACCCTTTTGAAAAACTATTTTCAAAACCAATTAAGTATTTTTCCAAGAAATTCTAGTTTATTATAAACGGCTATTCCCCAAAAGCCATTAGCACTATCCTTCGTTTCCTCGTTCTAAATCTATCTTTTCCTTTTTCTACATGGCCGATCTTAATCTTCCTGAGGGAGTACCCATACCCGGATGGTTCCGAAGGTACTTGGAAGCTAGGGCCAACGATGCGGGCCCAGCAAACACTCCCACTCCTCCTCCCGTACCTGAGGTTCCTGCTCCTCCTCCTCAGCGTCCACAAGCGGATTTCGCAAAGATTTGCAAAGACTTTAAGGCGATGGGTGGCAAGAATTTTGTTGGGACAGAGACTTATGTTGAGGCAAGAAACTGGTTAAAAGAAACTGAAGACCTCTTTGCCATCTTTGATGTGGAAGACCGTAGAAAAGTTCTGTTTGCAGTATGGTTATTGAAAGAGGAAGCTGCTTATTGTTGGGAGGTCACCAACGCTACTAGGCCTATAGAGACTTGGGCCGACTTTAGGATGTGGTTTGGGCTTAAGTTTCTATCATCTGCTGAGGAGAATCTGCAAATGGAGAAGTTTATATCTTTGAAGCAAGGGGACATGACAGTGAGGGAGTATGTGAATAAGTTTAACCAGCTTGCTCGATTCGGTTTGGACATGGTTAACACACCCCAGAAGAAGGCTCTACGCTTTGCACGAGGATTGAATGAGCCATTACAAGGTTTAGCCATGTCTCATATACCCATGGGGGCAACTTTTGAGAGCTTAGTGGATATGGCCTTGCTTCAAGGAGATGATAAGAATGGCAAGAAAGAAGTCAAGCCTAATGAGACTCAAACCAAGAAGGCGGACTCCAAGTGGGGAGGAAATCAGAGCAACCAGAGCAATCAGAACAACAAGAACAACAAGAACAACAAGGGTAACAAGGCCAACAACAACAAGGCAAAGGACACAAGAAAGTACCACTTATGTGGGATCGTTGGACACATAGCCAAAGATTGTAGGAAGAAGAAGAAGAGGAAGTTGGGAGAATGCATTCATTGCGGAGAGACTGGACACTTCAGTAAGGATTGCCCAAAGAAGCAAGGGCAGGGGCAAGGACAGACTCAGCGAGCAGGACCTTCTGGAGGGCAGATGCATGCTCTCAACACTGCTCCAGTTCCGGACCGAGGTAGTATTTCTGTAGAAAGCCTTGTTTATATTTCCGGTTTTCCTGTTCGAACTTTATTTGATTCTGGCGCATCGCATACCTTTATTTCCTCTGACATTGTTGAAAGTTTGCACCTAAGTACTAGTCTAGTTGAGGATCCTGTTAGTGTTTCAAATCCAATTGGGGGTTCTGCCCATCTATCTATGATTTGTATGGATTTGAGGATTTCTATCTTGACCGTAGAATTCATGTGTAATGCTTATGTTCTCGGGTTCATGGGATACGGGTTGATTTTGGGCATGGATTGGTTGTCCAGTTATGGAGCCATTCTCGATTGTGAGCATAGTGTAGTGAGGCTTATGACTCGCCTTGGCAATACCCTAGAGATTTCTTGTAACCCTCTGGATCTCGTCATGTTATGTTATCTTGAATCCCTCGACTCGTCTATTGACAATCTTCAATCGGTGAGGGTGGTCCGAGAATATCCTGATGTTTTTGATGAGGTGAAGGGGTTACCCCCTAAACGCGAGATAGACTTCCGTATTTATCTTGTTGATAATGCCAAGCCAGTTTCATTGCCTGTGAGGCACATGGCCCCGCGAGAAAGAAGAGAGCTTAGCAAGCAAATCAAGGAGTTGCTTGAGAAAAATTTCATTAGGCGAAGCATTTCAGAATGGGGTGCTCCGGTGGTATTCGCTACTAAGGCGGATAGTTCGCTTCGTCTATGTGTTGATTATCGTGAGTTGAACAAGCTGACAAAGAAGAATAGACACCCGTTACCGAGGATTGATGAGCTCTTTGACCAACTTGTTGGTGCCTCTGTTTTCTCTCAGCTCGATCTAGCCACCGGATTCCATCAGCTTAGAGTGGCTGAGGATAGTATTGATAAGACTGCGTTTAGGACTCCAGATGGATTCTTTGAATGGCTAGTCATGCCATTCGGTTTGACTATTGCACCCGCATACTTTGTTGATTTGATGAGTAGGGTGTTCAGGGAGTTCCTTAACAAGTTCGTGGTTGTCTTCATGGATGATATTCTGGTCTTCTCTAAGGACGAGGAAGAGCATGCTACACACCTCAAGGAGGTTATGGATACGCTTAGAGCTCATCAGTTGAAAGCCAAGTTCTCCAAATGTCATTTTTGGAGAAGGGAAGTTCGGTTTCTTGGACATATAGTTTCTAAGCAAGGCATAGCCGTGGATCCCGCGAAAGTGGTTGCGGTTCAAGACTGGAAAACTCCCAAGAATGCAACTGAAGTAAGAAGCTTTCTCAGTCCGGCAGGCTACTATAGGAAGTTCATTAAGGACTTCGCTAGGATTTCAGCCCCTCTTACTAAGTTGACGAAGAAGAACTTAGTCTTTGCATGGGACTTAGAGTGTGAGCTTGCTTTTCAAAGGCTCAAGAAAGCCCTCACCACAGCTCCAGTTCTAGCATTACCCGATGGAGGGAAGTTGTTTACCGTGTACACCGATGCATGTGGCACGGGATTAGGCGCTGTCCTGATGCAAGAAGGGAGAGTGATATGCTTTGGGGGTAGGCAACTCAAAGTTCATGAGAAGAACTATCCCACTCATGATTTGGAGTTGGCGGCGATTGTCTTTGCACTCAAATCCTGGCGCCACTATCTTCTAGGCGAAAGGTTTGAGTTATACACTGATCACAAGTCGCTCAAGTACCTCTTCTCGTAGAAAGATTTGAATCTAAGGCAGCAAAGGTGGATGGAATTCTTGGCATCATATGACTTCGAGATAGCTTATACCCCTGGCAAGGGTAATGTTGTGGCAGATGCGCTAAGCAGAAGAAGGTTGACTTTGAGTCCCTTGTTTGTTGAGAAGAAGAGCCTAGAGTTCTTGGCAACCTTTGATTTCACACCTGCTGTTGAGTCGATGACTGGTTCGTTAGCATCCCTTGAGCTTAGACCTACACTTCTTGATCAAGTTGGGGCTTCACAGAGGGAAGACCTGCAGATAGTCGAGATCATGGACAAGTTGATTCGGGGTGAGACGTCAAGTCACCTCGCTAGATATACTATTGATGACAAGGGATGGCTAAGGCGTGATGGAAGACTATTTGTCACACGAGTGGGAGACTTAGTAAATAAAGTTCTTGAGGAGGCGCATCACTCGAGGATGACCATACATCCCGGAGGGGATAAGATGTACCGGGATATGAAGCGCATTTTCTTTTGGGATGGGATGAAAAAGGATGTGGCAGAGTTTGTTTCTAGATGCATTGTTTGCCAACAAGTGAAGGCCGAGTCGAAGAAGCCCGGTGGGCTACTGCATCCATTGGAGGTCCCGCTATGGAAGTGGGAAAGTATCTCTATGGATTTTGTGGATGGATTGCCGAGATCAAGGAAGGGGAATACTAGCATATGGGTCATAGTGGATAGACTCACGAAGAGCGCTCATTTCATTCCAATAAAGAGCAAGAGGACCGCATCATGGCTGGCATATGTTTATCTTCGAGAGATAGTGCGATTGCATGGAGTTCCTTCTAGCATAGTTAGCGATCGTGACCCAATCTTCACTAGCCAGTTCTGGAGTAGTTTGCAAGAAGCGATGGGTACGCGATTGAATCTAAGTACAGCCTATCACCCACAGACGGATGGCCAGACCGAAAGGGTGAATAGGGTACTAGAAAATCTGTTGAGGCTATGCATTCTTGACTTTGGTGGCACTTGGGAAGACCACCTTCCTCTCGTAGAGTTTGCTTATAATAACAGCTACCAAGCAAGCATAGGGATGGCACCATTCGAAACTTTGTATGGGGGGCCGTGCAAGTCACCAACATGTTGGTGGGAGACAACGGATAAGCTTATACTTGGGCCCGACATGATAAGGGACACATCCGAGAAGGTTGAGTTGATTCGAAGGTGGATGAAAACGGCCCAAGACAGACAGAAATCCTATGCAGACAAGCGAAGGACAAACTTAGAGTTTGAAGTTGGAGATATGGTCTTTGTGAAGGTTTCTCCTTTGCGAAATGTGGTTCGTTTTGGAGCAGTTGGGAAGCTGGCACCAAGGTTCGTAGGACCCTTCCCTATCATAGAGAGGATTGGGAAGATGGCTTATAAGGTGGAATTGCCCGAGAAGCTGGCCGGAGTGCACAATGTTTTTCATGTCTCGCATCTCCGAAAGTGCCTACATGAGTCAGCTGAGGTAGTTGAGCCTAGCATTCTTGAAGACGTGGAGGTAGAAAAAGAGGCAACTCTGAGGTGAGCTCCGATTCGTATCTTGGGAACAGAGATCAAGAAGCTGAGGAATCGAGAAGTCAAGTTAGTAAAGGTTCAGTGGAGTGAAGCCGATGAAGATGCAACTTGGGAAACCGAGGAGAAGATGCGTGGGCTTTATCCATTCGTTTTTGAGGGTACATTCTCAATCTCTTTTCCTAGTTAGCATATCTTTCTTTTGCTATCCATGTTTATCTTGTTATCTCGTTAATCTTGTCATGAGAACCTTAGGTAGAAACCCTTTGGATGAAACATGTATTTGAAACATGTTATGCTCGATGTTTGCAAGTGGTTGCAAGTGTTTGCAAGTGGATACTCGTGGATGCATGATACACATTAGGCACCAAGATCGGCTCACACACTTTCATATTGCATATGCATGAGTGCTTATACTTATTCATGGATGAAACTTGTTATGCTATCACGTGGATGTTGCATATGGATGAATGTTATGTGCACTCATGTAGAGATTATGAATTATGTTAGGAATTTGCATACATATGGACTCATTTCACTAACATACTTTGCATTAAGGAGGTTTACTGAATCAGTAACCGCCTGATTTACGCATTAGATAAGTACATATACACACAACTTTCGCATATGATCATACAACATTTAGAATCTTTTAAGGACAATGACTGCTCGTGGTTGATGTTTTGAGTAGATGGATGATGGATGGTAGGATACGTTCTTCCTAACTTGAAGATTTCGGGGACGAAATCCTTTAAGGTGAGGAGAATGTAACAACCCGTATTTTGAATAACATATTATATCGTAAATCAAGGCAGAATTAAATGTTAATATCCTAATCAAGGGAAATGTGTTGTGCCATTGCGTTCGTCTCAGAAAAATACGCGAAATAGAGTCCGAGTTTTCGAAAATCGGAGTCCGTATGAACAAGTTATGGCCCGTCAAAGTTTTCAGAAAATTTCAAGTTCAAAAACAGTTCAAATTTCAAATCTGGAGCCAAACAGACTGGGCGGGAAAATTTCCCGCCCAGCACCCAAGTCGACTGGGGAGTCGACTTGGGAGTCGACACACCCCAGCTAGTGTCGACTGCCCAGTCGACACACCTGTCGACCTGGGTGGTCGGCCAGTTTGGCCTGGTGCACCTGTTTTGGCTCCTGGGTCTTGTTTTGTTGGCTTGTGACGTGATTTGATGGCTCAGATCTAAATTAGGGTTAATCCTATGGCCTAAACTAGTCTCTACACCTATAAAAACACCCTAATACCTAGCCTAAATCATCACAAATCAACCTAACAACTAAATTATGCCAAAATGCTTCCTAATCATGGCCTCCACCTCCATATCATGGCCTCCATCTTCTTCATGAAAGCTTGAGTGTTCTAAGCTAGTAAAAGATACATCTTTCTTCATACAAATCAAAGGAGCTTCTTATTTCTCAAAACAACTTGGAGATTATATTCATTTGGGGATTTCTAGTGTGGCTTCGTCTCAATCTTGTTTTATTTTGTTCTAGTCTTCTTAACCAAGCTTTGTAAGCCCCACTCTACTCTTAGATTTAAACTATGAAGTTAATATGATCATGTAGAAAGTTGAAATGGGAATTTTGGGTATAATACTTGTCTTGGGGCTATATTTGTATGCATAGATCCATGTATGACTCTTTTGATATATGATTGTGGCACTATCATGAACCTAGTATCATTTACCTTGATTTTTGGGTAGAAAGCTATGAGCTTTATTTGGTGGTTATGCATAATGCAACATAGAACTTGGTAGTTATGCATAAATGCAACATAGAACCCCTCATGATCATTATGTTAACTTGCCTAGGATGTTATGAACCATATGCTAATCACAAGTTATCACCCTATGTTAACTATGACCATGTTATCACCTATTTGCTAAGTTGATGTCACACATGTTTTGAGGCCAATAATGCCATATGATAGTTGTGATGAACACCTTTGCCTCATATATCACCATGTTAAACTTGTGATAGACTTTGCCACTTTATGCCCAACTTATCATATCATCATGTTCCCCCTTTTGATCTATTTGTGTTGATGCGAACTTACGTACGATGGGGTTACGTTATGGGTAAACTTAAATGACATGAAACATGACTTGAAAATATGACATGTGATTATGCTTGAAAACATGAACGTGGACATGACATGTAGAAAACATGAAGGTGGCCAACTCGAGGTTGGGTTGAGTTTGTAGCATAAATCTACCCGGAACCGACCGGCTTAACTAGTGGCTACAAACAATAGGACCCAATGTGAGTAGTTGGTCATATCGCACTTAAAACCCAAGGTTAGACTAGGTTGTGGTGTAAAGCTACCCGGACCCGCCCGTCTTAACTAGTAACCACAACAAAGTCTAATGTGAGAGGTTGGGGTGCATTAAGTTAATTAATGCCACATGGTAGGGTTAAGTCATGGACCACTTGAATACTTAACCAATTGAAGACGATGGATTGTTGGGGTTAAGTCATGAACCACTTGGGTATACTTAACCAACTTGATACATGATGGGATAGGGTTGACCACACTTAACCAGTTAGAAACCCTAGTTACGCGGTCCTTTTCAGCAGTAACACTCTTGGATGTATCAACGATACCCTAGGGACTAGGCTAGGGTGGGGCACGATTACTGGGCTAATTGTAAGCGACCAAAACGACGGCTGAGTAGGTGCGCCGGTGTAGGTTCAGGCGGACTATGGTCGTGCACATAGTCCGGAGTTGAAAAAGCAGGCACGGGCACCAGTAGGTTTAGACTGTGCATGCTTGATTCGTGTCAGTGGTTGGCACCCTAGGACTTGATACACCCTAGGGTGGACCTAGCACAGTTTGACTACATTCCGTGATTGGGCCGTATGACACCGACACTTGACGAGTTAGGCTTATAGGGAGCCGATCGACTAGACCGTGTAGTTGGACCCCGACTTGGGTCACCTCATGATATTGGGCCAAGGGATCATTTCTTGTTTATACTTGACATGGGTTGGATTACTAGTACTATTGGTGCAAAACTTAACCTTGTATATGCGATGTCACACTTGATCTATCTTGTTAACTTTTCACTATGCCAGTTATCATCCTATGTTTCATCTCTGTTTTACATGTCCAGTTAACTTTATTAGTTTTTATACTAATAGTAGGTAGGACTTACCAGTCTTTTTGACTGACCTGTTTTCCTTTCACCTCCTTTCTTCCGTTTCCCCCCCAGGTTCTCAAGGTGGGAACACTAGCACCTAGCTTGGATCTTTAGCTTGCTTACTGGATAGCTCATGTACGGTTTGGACTTGAGCTCGCTATGGCTTTACCACGTCTACTTTGGGATAGTTTACGTTATGTTATTTCCAGTTTTCAGTTTATGTTTTCTAGACTTGTAGTAGTTGGAAAATAATGACTTAGTACTTTTGATGTAAGTTGACTATGGTTTTGAAATAGTAGTTTTATCCGCTGCTTTATTTACTCTGTTTTACTTATATGTTCTGTCTTGTGATATCTTCATGCATGTTTACCTTGTCCAACACCCCTTCAAAGCCAGTGTACTTGCTTAGAGTGACCCTGGCGTAGGTGGGGTGTTACACTCCTTATCTCCTTTTGACCAAAACCCTTTGGCCCCCCCTCTTTCATTTGTCTTCGTTTAGATCATCAAAGAAATAAATAAAAAAAGAGATGGAAGGGGGGAGGATGGCGATCTCGTCGCCACCGCACCAAGCCCCCCCTCGACGCCTCTTCTTCCTCTCCTCCTCCAATTGAAAACGCTGCCCCCCCAATCCACCGTTCCAGCCTTTCGCGCCACCCTCCCCTAGCCGCCGTTCAGGCGATAGCCGCACTCCCCCCTTTGACCTGCGCCAGCAGCAAACCCCCCCTTTCTCATACGCTGTAAGTTTTATAATATAACCTTATTATTTTTATTTAGGTAAAGTCCGATTTTTCTTCTTTTATCATGTTTATATTCATATAGATATAAAGTTTAGATTTCAATTATATGAAGATTAGATTTTTAAGGGTTTAAAAATTGGATTTTTATCATGAAAGAATGAATTTTTGTAAAGGTAAAGACTTGATTTTTTTTAAACCCGTAAAGAAATGGTTTTTAAAAATAAAAGATTTGATCTTTATATGAAGAAAGATTATACTTTTATATTAGAAAAGATTGATTTTTTTTAAAATATGAAAACATAGGATAAAAATTCGATTTTTATCATGAAGAGAAGCTATATAAAAATATGATTTTATTCCGAAGAAGGCATTATAAAAATATAATTTTTATAATATAGAAATATTAAAAATATAATTTTTATAATATAGAAAAGTTAAAAATATAATTTTTATACTAGGGGCATATTAACAATATGATTTTTATATAGGTATGATAGTAAAAATATGATTTTTATTCATGTAGAGTAATAAAAATATAATCTTTATTAGGAGAAGAGCAATATAAAAATATAATTTTTATAGCGAAGTGAAGATAAAAATTTGATTTCTATATATATGAGGTGAAGGTAAATTAATTGGGATGGTAAATTTTACACATCACGCAACGGCATAACTAAAATCTGTGTTTGATTGTTTGAAAACCCCACACGGGTATTGGGGTGATATATGACATACACTAATCAAAATAATTAGTTGTATGTCGATCGATTGATTGACAGACTGTTATAAGCATTGAATATTTATATTTGATGCTTATACAGTGTAGAATGCACTTTGGATGATGGTTGATTATTTGTCATTGTTGATATATACATGCATTGTATGGAAATCCATAGAAATAAAATCTATGGTAATTGACTGGGCCTCATTCCAGTTTTGAAGAAGAAATATTTGAAACGAAATATTTGAATAGAATATTTGAAGAGAAATATTTGAATATATTATTTGAGAAGAAATATTTGAAACGAAATATTTGAATAGAATATTTGAAATAGAAATATTTGAAACGAAATATTTGAAAAGAATATTTGAAGAGAAATATTTGAATATATTATTTGAGAAGAAATATTTGAAATGAAATATTTGAATAGAATATTTGAAATAGAAATATAAAAAGCCAAGTTGATTAGATTGACGCCATTTTGACGTGAACGATATTTATATCGATTATATTCGTTTTTATAATGAATATTGAAAAGTGATTTCAAAATCGAATATTTTGAAATGAAATTCGAATTAAATTAAATTGAAACGAATTAGAACTCGAATTGAAGTGAAACGAATTATAATTCGAATTGGATTGAAAATAAAACGAATTTTTATTGGATTTGAATTGAAATAGAATTGAAATGAATTTAAAACGAATTTATATTAGAAAATTCAATTTTGATTTGAATTTGAGAATGAAGTTGAAATCGTTTCAAAAACGAATTTAAAACGATTTATATAATACATTTTAAAAGGAAATCGACGAAGTATATATTATGTATATTATATATATAATATAATGGCCTGAATAGAACGCGCCGCGCTGCGGTAGTTCGTGAATTTCGACCGTTGACTTCGAATGGATATTGCGGGAGATCCGATCGTCGGATTCTCCTAAAACTAGAACCGTTGGGTTCGTATCGAAAAGAGCTTTCTAATGAATATTAGAAATTAGAAATCTAACGGTTGGATTTGGAATTGTGTGGAAATCAAATTTGGAAAAGGTCGATGTAAGTGCAGTTCGATGGCCGTTGATGGAAATCGACTGAACGGGCCTTGATAAAATTATTAAAAATAGTGATAATTTGTGTAAAATCATAAGAAGTGATTTGGGAAGAATTGGGATGAAAAACTCCATATTTGAAAAGATAAAACTAGATTTTTATCGAAATGAACTAGTTTTGAACTAGAATTATAATTCTATTTATTTTTAAAATAAATAAATTGGATTTGAAATGGTTTTGAAAATAACCAGAATTTCCAATAAGTGAATTGGAATGGATTTGAATCGAAATTGTCTTTGGAATATTTCGATGTTGGATTTCGTGATGAAACAGATATCGTTATGGGAATTTGAAAGATATATTTATGTCGTTATTTCAAATACGATATTTGTTGGTCGTAGAATTTGATATTGAATATAAGCCGATATATTTTCTATTCAGAGCCTTGTATTTAATATCAAATGTGATTTGGGTTTGTCGTGAATGGTGTCTTCATTAACACTGTTCTTAAGCCCAGTTGAGAAAAAGATTAAATCTTTTTATTTAGATTTAATGAAGTGTACCAATTAAATAATATTTAATTGGAATTGAATTGGTATTGATTTTTGGGTTTATCGTGAACAGTGTTTTAAATAACACTTCTTTAACCCGATAATTAATGGAATGTGATTTTGGGTTTATCGTGAACCGTGTTTTAAATGACACCGATTCTTTAACCTAGTTAAAGATTAAAACTATGTGGAGTATTAATGAATCTTTAATTAGATTAAAATGGTCGAGAATGGAGTATCACCAGTTTTACTCCAGGAGATAGTTAAATCTTTAATCGGATTTGAACGTAAAATGGTAATTGAATTTACCGATAACACCATGGTGTTAGATATGAAGTATTACTAGTTTTACTTCATGGGATGAATAGGTTGGGATTGGGAAATAAATGATTACTTCAGTGTGGTTCGCTAATCCCGTCTAGTTTGAATTGATATTCAAAGAAGATTAAAGACTAAATTTAAAGAATTTATCTTTGATAAAATTAATTGGAACCTTTCCCAAAGTGTAAGAATATTTGAATAAAAGAATATTCTGAATTGGAATGAGGCGTATGTTGTGTTTGTGTAACACTTGTTTATTATATATGTGCGTTATTCGGAAAGACCAGGTTTATCCCATTCTGAATAACTGATTCGACGTGGTGTCGAAGATGAAGACAGTGGTTGAAGACCAGAGGTCTTCACGTCGTTTGGATAATTATTGATGATCTTGATTGGGCCTTACACCCAAGAGGAGAGAATCAGTTGGTGATCGTCCAGACGTACTTGGAGATCGATGGATATGCGGGGTACTAGGTGCCTCCGGTTTCGTTCAGACCCAGAACGAACTTTGTAAATGGACTGTGTGTCTGACATTGGATTTTAGTCAGTGTGATTGATTTCTATTAAATATATACCTGTTTGGCGGCGGAGAATTTATTCTCTTGCTTAACGCCCTTTTCTGAGACGTACGAGCTCAGGGTTATTTATTGATGGATATCCATCGCATGGAATGAATTGCCTGTGTGGCATGCCTAAGTGGAAATAGATCAAGGCTTATGTTGAAAAGCAAAGTCTTGTGATTGATGATTAAAGCACCTCCTGTGTTGCATAGCTTTGTGTAACGTGAATTCGCGAGCCTCACACCCCGGTTGTGAACCAGAAACGGGAGAGGACCTCAGGGAGGGCATGCGTTTCCTTCTAGTTAGAAGTGGCATCAGTGGTTTTACATGCCCTGACGAGTTTGACTTATGTGGTTGTTGCTGTTGCGAGGCGCCTCGGTTATATCGATTTCGACCGATGCATTTTGGTTGGCAGACGGACCAGACTTACGCCCCAAAGGGTGGGGAAACGCAGTGTTCAGGAATTTTAATCCACATCGGTGGACCGGCCTTGACGATCCAAGGGCCACTCGAGCTCTGATCCTGAGACATGGGCTAGATTGTCTCGAATCGGTAGAGGACGATCCCTGGCCTCGGTTCATAGATGGAAATCCAACTTCCACTACGTGACGTTCGATTTTAGTTGTAATCCTATATATGGCGACATAGTGGGATGGGGCGCTTATGCCGTCTATGATTGATACTTATGATTTGAAGTTGTTTTATACACTATGCACTTATTATAGTATCAAATGATTTGTTTTAAACGTATCAAGCATTCTTTGGCTATTATAAGGTAAAAACCCTATCCTCCGGTTTGCGTTGCATTGTGTGATGGGAGCTGGGTCTTATAAGAGCTTCAATTTTCTTTATTTAGCATTGCGCTGCTTGTTCTATGCACTGGTATTCTTAGGAGGAAACCCGTTCTGTGTTATACGGCGTGGTCCCTTGATTTACCTAACTTTAAAATAAAGATTAATAACGGTTTTAGTTCTCACACCAGTCACATGACTGACCTGGAGTTTATTGTTTTAACCAAAACTCTGGGTGACCCTATTTTTGACACGGGCAGCTAGTAGTTTTGGTTTTGCAGATTTATATTTACATGGTCCTGATTTACAGCTGGAATGATATCCGGAAAGCTCTGTATCCGTATATCTCTTCTAGTTGTGTTTTGTATTATTTCCGCTGCGATGTATTTAAATGAAATTTAAATCTCTAATATTTTCTGTGTAATTTTCATTTATGCTCTGTATATTCTTGTATCTGATGGAATTGTTGTAATATACAATAAATGTTCTTCCGTATGCGTTCTATTTTGTCGTGTTCTCAAAACAATCTGGCGTTTCATATGGTCTTGATCGGTTTAGCGACTGATTCGGATCGAGCAGAATTCCTGGTCGTTACAGCTTGGTATCAGAGCTTTGGTTTACAAAGCTCAGAGAACAAGACACATTAGAACCATACGAAAGAATTCATCAGAAATTGGATTAGTAATATCCAACGAGAATGACTCGTTAGATATAGGATCAGTAGTATCCTAGAATGAGTGTGAAGAGTAGTGTTTTTGATAAATAAAAGTGAAAACAATTTTTGTTTTGAGAATTTAAATCAATTATACGTATTTGAATATTAATTTGTATTGATTTGGACAGTCCAATATATATAGACTTTGCATATACATCTGATCCACATATATTTGAATTTTTAATATACTGGATAGATGTAGAATTATACTCTAGTCGCCCGGAGATGGTATTGATGATTGTCATGACATCATCAGTATTTATGTTCGAGTTTCGAAGGTGGAATTTCTATATATTTCCTATTGACTGGTGTGAGAACCAAAATTAGATAGGGCCTATTGTAGTGATTTGGCATTAAAAATGTGATTTTTAGACTATGTATCAAAGTTATGAATTTAAAATGATAATCAACTAATTGATTGATGGTTGTGTTGTTTGATTATGGCTTGATTAATTAAAATTTAAACCATTTAGCCAAATTGACCAAAAAGTGAATTGTATTGAAATTTGGTCGCATTTGCTTGCATATACATGTACTTACATTGAACAGGTCATAGCAAAGAGGCTAGAGCAGAAGAATAAAATTGTTTGCCCGACAAATAGGTACATGTTTACTATAATTTACTATTTTGTTTGGGTGATGATGATTTTATGAGCCGATTGGCTTTTTCTTTTTCTTTTTGAGATCAGAGGGCCTGTATGGCAATTTCGGGATTTTCCCGGTGTTCCCGGTGCTGGGGAGGTTATGGCGAAATTTTTCGAAAATTTAGGGTGTTAGCCAAATTTTTGAAAAATTTGAAAAGTTTTTAGAAACTGAAAAGTTGAAAAACTTAAGCTGTAATTGGAAAAGCGAAAGTTGAGTTGATTAGTTAAACAACTTTCGGCTTCGTTCCTTTTCGGGGACGAAAAGTTTTAAGTGGGGGAGATTGTAACAACCCGGAAATCTGAGCCAGTTTAAAAATTTTATTTTGACAAATTTAACGAATTTTGATTATTTAAAATGGATTATTTTAAATAATATCGACAAGAAATTTATTTTGAATCGAATAGAACGTATATATTTATATACGTCGTCGTTAGAATATAAATAATTATATATAATTATAAAAGGAATTGAAAATGGCGCGGTAGTTCGATAATTCGATTTCAAATTTCAAATGAATCTACCGGGTGCAAAATAAACCGGAATTTAGTGAAACCAAAAATATTAGAATCTAATTGATAATATCTTTCCAACGAATCCAAAAAATCAAAATTTCATAGTGGGAATCAAAAGATATGTCCAGTTGAAAATTCTGAATAGTCGCTATGGAATTTCGGCCCTTAAAAATAGCCATTTTGCAAACGACCTCGGATTTCGACGAAACCACTTTTGTTGGGTCCGTGATGTCAAGTTATTGCTAGATTCCAATTTTCATAATTTTCCGATTCAATATGTGAGCGTGGCAAAGGAAAACGTGTTTGGCCAGTTTTAGTTGATTTTAATCTACTGGAAAATGACCATTTTTCAAACGGTCTCAGAATTCGACGAAACTAGTTTTGTTAGGACCGTATCGTCGATACGAAACTAGAAAAAAAAATCTGGAATTTTTCGAGTTAGTATGTGGCCCCGGTAAATTGAAATGCGCGTTCAAATTCAATATATAGAGTTATATTTGGATTTTGGCGGAAACCTATCGAAACGGTCAGATCATCCTACGATACATATCCCATTGTGTTCGGAATGGAGGTAAAACGCTAGGGACGACAGTCGGTGGGTCCCGTTTCGAGGTCGAATTTAAGAGTACCCTTTTTGGGAATTTTAAAATTAAATAAAAAAAATCACCCTCCTTATCTCCTTTTGACCAAAACCTGTTGGCCCCCCCCCCCCACTTTTCATTTTTCTTCGTTCGGATCATCGAAGAAATAAATAAAAAAAAGAGATGGAAGGGGTGAGGACGGCGATCTCGTCGCCCCCCCCCCCCCCACCCCGATTGAACGCCGCCGCCGCCCAGGGTAGCGCCACCGCACCAAGCCCCCCCCCCCCCCCCCGACGCCTCTTCTTCCTCTCCTCCTCCAATTGAAAACGCTGCGCCCCCCCCCCCCCAATCCACCGTTCCATCCTTCAGCGCCACCCTCTCCTAGCCGTCGTTCAGGCGATAGCCGCACTCCCCCCCCCCCTTGACCTGCGCCAGCAGCAAACCCCCCCTTTCTCATACGCTGTAAGTTTTATAATTTAACCTTTTTATTTTTATTTAGGTAAAGTCCGATTTTTCTTCTTCTATCATGTTTATATTCATATAGATATAAAGTTTAGAATTCAATTATATGAAGATTAGATTTTTAAGGGTTTAAAAATTGGATTTTTATCATGAAAGAATGAATTTTTTAAAGGTAAAGACTTGATTTTTTTTAAACCCGTAAAGAAATGATTTTTAAAAATAAAAGATTTGATATTTATATGAAGAAAGATTATACTTTTATACTAGAAAAGATTGATTTTTTTTAAAATATGAAAACATAGGATAAAAATTCGATTTTTACCATGAAGAGAAGCTATATAAAAATATGATTTTATTTTGAAGAAGGCGTTATAAAAATATAATTTTTATAATACAGAAAGATTAAAAATATAATTTTTATAATATAGAAAAGTTAAAAATATAATTTTTATACTAGGGGAATATTAACAATATGATTTTTATATAGGTATGATAGTAAACATATGATTTTTATTCATGTAGAGTAATAAAAATATAATCTTTATTAGGAGAAGAGCAATATAAAAATATAATTTTTATAGCAAGGGTTGATGCGTTCTGATCCTGAGACACGGGTTAGAGCGTCTCGAATCGGTAGAGGACTATCTTTTGCCTCGGTTCACAGATGGAAATCAAACTTCCAATACGTGACATGTGCAGTTTTGATTGTAGAGCCTAGTATGGCGACATAGTGGGATGGGGCGCTTATGCCGTCTATGATTGATACTTATGATTTGAAATTGTTTTGACACTATACACTTACAGTAATAATAAAAGATGAAATTTAGCGTACCAAGCATTCTTGGCTATTATAAGGTAAAAACCCTATCCTCCGGCTTGCGTTGCATTGCATTGTGTGATGGGACCTGGGTCTTATAATAGCTTCATTGTTCTTTATTTAGCATTGCAATGTTGTTTTATGCATTGGTGTTCTTGGGAGGAAACCCGTCCCATGTTATACGGCGTGGTCCCTTGATTTACCTAACTTTAAAATATAGATTAATAATTGTTTTAGTTCTCACACCAGTCCCATGACTGACCTGGAGTTTATTGTTTTAACCTAAACTCTGGGTGCCCTTATTTTGACACGGGAAGCTAGTAGTTTTGGTTTTGCAGATTTATATTCACAGGATCCTGATTTACAGCTGGAACGATACTCGGAAATCTCTGTATCCGTGTATTACTTCCTAGTTGTGTATTATATTATTTTCCGCTGCTATGTAATGTATTGTAATCTCTGATATTTTATAATGTATATTATTTGTTAATACTCTGTATATTCTTGTATTTTGATGAATTGTTTAATAAGCAATGAAATGTTCTTCTGTCTTTGTTCGAATTTGTCGTGTCCCCAAAACAATCAGGGGTTTCGAACGGCTTTGGTCGGTTTAGCGACTGATTCAGATCGAGCGAAATTCCCGGTCGTTACATAAAACTCTGGGTCAGACAAAAGTCTGGTATGAGCGATAAGCAGCAAAACAGAACAATAACAGGTATACTAAACCATACCTGAACCTGGACCTACAACCAAAGAGTTAGCACTACATACTGTACAATACTCTAAGGTGCCACTAACATATGGTGTAAAGAATACGAGGTGGGGGTGTGCATGTCATAGTGATGGCAAACAAATCAAGCATAGCGACCATCCTCACTTCTCTCGCTCGGTGCGTAAAGCATACGATATCCACCACTTTGATCACTAGACCCATCGTGGTAATGACGGAGTTCGACTTGTACAACTACTGCTACCACCAATCTTATCCCATGGGATCATGACCAAACCTTTTCATATGACCCCACTTCGTTGGTCTATAGCCCACCAGTTGTACCTAGGCCACTGTGGCTCTGAATCCGTTCTCGTACCTCCTATACATAGTGTTCCAAAGTCATAGACTTCGACAACCCCTTAGCGCACGTCCAGCAGCAAACCCCCATCATAAGGTTAACTCATTGGCTCCCATCTGGATCCTGAGTATAAACCTTCTGTTTGGGCTACCTTTGCATCTCGGGTCTTAGTCTTCACCGAATCGGTCCGGTTCTTCACTTCTCTTTTCTTCGGATCGTGCTCCCGGTTCGGTTCGTGGCCTTCATCTCATGGAGGTTCGGTTCACGGCCTTCATCTCATGGCGGTTCAGATCGGTCGTGGTCACCCCTGGCGGTTCGGTTCGGTCTCCTTCCCAAGCACTCCGGGTCGGGTCGGGGCTCTCAAGTCCGCTCGTGTACATCTGTTCGGGTCGGAGAACTTCTCACAGATCGTGTCGGAGAACTTCAAGCAGATCGGGTCGGAGAACTCCTGGTGTGAAACAGTTCGGTTAGGGTGCTCCAGTTTGTGATCCTCCTTGGCCATCAGTTGATGAGCTTCCAGGCGGTTCGGATCGTGGGAAGGGGGTCGGTTCGGTAGGGAGTAAGGGGATACGATCCGGTCCAGTCACAGCTTGCACTTTCCTGCAACTTCAAGTGACTGTTTATATGCCACTCGACGGCATTTTCGACCATTCTAACTATTATAAACAATCGCAATTCATACCAAACAGTCATAGCAGCATATAACATCAACCACAAACACCAAAACAACAATCTAACATGGTAAAATAGATCAAACATGCCCAAGAACCCATGTTTTCCCCTTAATTATGGTTAAGAAAAATTAATATTAGGATTAGTAAAACTTAACCAAACTAACCCAATTTTCTAACATAGGCCTAAAACAATATTTCGAAATTTTTATATATTTTTCCAGAATTTAATCATGCTTAAATTCGCTAATTAACACTAATTACCCTTAATTAACCGTAGTTAGTGAGGAACTACGCAAATCACTCACCTTTGCCACAAATAAAATATCAAATCTGGAATGATTTTTTGTTTGGCGCTGTTCCCAAGGCTATACAGAAGTTCTACCTCGATTTTTCTGCTAATCCGCTTTGATTTGATGTGGATTTGGCTTAATTAGCGATTAGAAGGTGATTTGTTGTGTTTTAGATGTTGGAGGTCATTACTAGGGTTCCAAGAATGAAAGTGGCAGCCGTGAAAGTGAGAAAAAGGGTGTTCTCTAAACCCTAACTGCCCTTAAATACTCCAAATCCCGAAATTCCCCTTTGGGCCTAG
This sequence comes from Allium sativum, assembly GCA_030737875.1. Taxonomy (NCBI): domain Eukaryota; kingdom Viridiplantae; phylum Streptophyta; class Magnoliopsida; order Asparagales; family Amaryllidaceae; genus Allium; species Allium sativum. Next base: position 457,611,579 of record CM060920.1, read on the forward strand.
CTGTTAATCACCCGGTTAAGTCCAATTAAGCTATTTTTCACCATATGAAACTTGTTTCAGCCATATCTCCCAAACGGTGAGTCCGTTTGGCCAATGTGACCATTTACGAAAAGGTAAACCATCATCCGAATCTAATGGAAGTGGTTTCAGGTCAAAACTCCTTTCCAATCAAAAGTTATGGCCGAAACAAGATTAGTTAGAGGCGAAACGGTCATTTAAAAATTGGGAAAAATCGTGAACATGGGAAATTACCTCAATAGTCGTCTCCCAAAGTTACATGACCATACAACTTCGCGTGTGAAAGAAATAAATATTCTACGACCCTTCGATGCGTAGAATGCGGGTCGTTACACTCTTCCCCCCTTAAGAAATTTCGTCCCCGAAATTCCTTAACCCAAAACATACAAAGGATCCCGCATGCCTACCAATCATATACAATAATCAAACATGCAAAGCAAATAAAACAAACCTATCCTAGCTTGCGGAAAGACTAAATCAAAACTGAAATCTTACCAGGCGAAGAGTTCTGGATACGTCTTCCTAATGCTCTCCTTTGTCTCCCAAGTACAGTCATTCTCATTCTCGCCCCACTGAACTTTGACTAGATTGACCGCTTTCCTTCGAAGTTGCTTCCTATCGTTCCCAACAATACTCATAGGCTTGCGGTTCCCAGCCGCCTCGGGTTCAACTTCGATATCATCCAACTGATCAGGTGAAATAGTCACATCTAGGTCATGTATGAACTTCCTTAACTGGGAAACATGAAATACATTGTGAACTCCTGCCATCTTCTCTGGTAATTCAACTTTATATGCCAAATTCCCAATTTGCTCTAGAACTGGGAATGGACCAACAAATTTTGGTGCTAACTTGCCTCTCCTGCCAAATCGTCTCATGCTCTTCAACGGAGAAATCTTGACAAACACCAAGTCGCCAATGGAGAACTTTTATTCTCTTCTCCTCTTATCAGCATAACTTTTCTGCCTATCTTGGGCAACCTTCATTCGCTGTTGGACAACCTTAATCTTAGCTGAAGTTTCTCTTATCACATCTGGTCCAAGCACAAACTTCTCACCAGTTTCTAACCAACATGACAGTGAGTTGCACAGTGTTCTGTACAAAGCTTCAAATGGAGCCATACCTATACTGGATTGATAACTATTATTATATGCAAACTCTACTAGATGCAAATGGTCATTCCATGATCCACCAAAGTCTAATATGCAAGCTTTTAAGAGATCTTATAACACTCGATTTACCCTCTCTGTTTGACCGTCAGTTTGAGGATGATACGTGGTACTAAGATGCAATTCTGATCCTAACGCCTCTTGTAAGCTCTTCCAAAATCACCTAGTGAACAACGGATCTCGGTCACTCACAATGCCTTCGGGTATTCCATGAAATCTCACTACCCACTTTACATATAGTTCAGATAACTTAGCTGTCGTCCTGTTTGACTTGACGGGTATAAACCTTGCACTCTTTGTCAATCGGTCCACAATCACGCAAATGCTATCATAGCCCGGTCTAGTCCTTGGTAACCCATCAATGAAATCCATTGAGACTTGTTCCCATTTCCATTCTGGAACTTCTAATTGTTGCAATAAACCACTAGGCTTATTTTTCTAAGCTTTAACTAGCTGGCAATTCATGCATTTGGATATAAACTTCCCAATCTCTCTTTTCATAGTAGGTCTGCTTCATGTCTCGATACATCTTGTTACCACCGGGGTGTATAGTCAGTTTTGAGCGATGACATTCTCTAAGCACTTCATCTCTCAATCCATTGACATTGGGTACAACTAGTCTTCCATTCTTTCTAAGCCATCCATTTCGATCAAGCCCATACTTGCTCATCTCTTCGTCGATTCCCATCTCTAACTTTGAAATGATTTCCAATAGGTTAGGATTGTCCCTCTAACTAGAACCAATCCGCTCAATCAAAGTGGGTCTGATCATCAAACTTGCTAACATATCCGGATCCAATTCGCACTTAGGTCTGAAATTATACCCCGCGATATACTCCAGTTGCTTCCATTCTAGAAACATAGCCCCTAAACTGGCATGTCTTCTACTCAATGCATCAGCCACCGCATTGCCCTTTCCTGGTGTATGTGCGATGTCGAAATCATAGGAAGCTAAGAATTCTAACCATCTTTGCTATCAGAGATTTAGATCCTTTTGAGAGAAGAGATACTTTAACGATTTATGTTCGGTAAATAACTCGAATCTTTCTCCCAAGAGATAATGTCTCCACATCTTCAATGCGAACACGATCGCTGCCAATTCCAAATCATGGGTAGGATATCTTTTCTCATGTGTTTTCAGTTGCCGACTTGCATAAGCTACAACCCTACCTCCTTGCATCAATACAGCACCTAGTCCGGTACCACATGCATCCGTGTATACCGTCATCTCTTCATTCCCCTTAGGAATGACTAACACTAGTGCACATGTCAACTTGTCCTTTAGACTCTTGAATGCATTCTCACACTTTTCGTCCCAGACGAAAGCTTGATTTTTCTTAGTCAACTGAGTCAACGGTGCTGCTATCTTGGAGAAGTCTTAGATAAACTTACGATAATATCCAGCTAATCCCAAGAAACTTCTTATGTATGTTGCATTCTTGGGCATAGAACAATCTTGTACCATAGCCATATTCGAAGGATCCACAACAATACCATTCTCTGAAACAACATGGCCCAAGAATCTCACTTCCCTCCTCCAGAAGTGACACTTAGAGAACTTTTCTTTCAACTGGTGTTTTCTCAACACCTCCATCAGTATCCTCAAATGTTCCTTGTGTCATTCCTCCGTCCGTGAATAAACAAGTATATCGTCCACGAACACAAGAACAAACTTATGCAACTTATATCTGAATACCCTACTTATAAGATCCACAAAATATGATGGCACATTGGTCAACCCAAATGGCATGACTAACCACTCATAAAATCCAGACGGCGTCCAAAATGTCGTTTTAACTATACTCTCAGCTTCCACTCTAAGCGGATGAAAACCTGTCACGAGATCCAATTGAGAGAATACTCTCGCGCCACTCAACTGATCAAACAGACCATCTATCCGCGGTAGAGGATACTTATTCTTCCTCGTCACCTTATTCAGCTCGCGGTAGTCCACACACAATCGAAGGAAACCATCTGCGTTGGTAGCAAACACTGGTGCTCCCCACTCAGAAACACTTCTTCTGATAAATCCCTTCTTCAAAAGATCGATTACTTGCACCCCGAGCTCTCGCTGCTCCTTTGGTGACACATGATTGAAGTGGCATCACTATAGGTCTGGCATCTTTCACCAAATCAATACGGAACTCAATCTCTTTGTGTGGTGGAAGCCCGACCACTTCCTCGAAGATGTACATATATTGGCCAACCACGGGCCAACCTGACAACTCATCATGCGGGATGTCAAGGGAATTTAGAAAACTAGCCATTACCCCATCACTAGGTAGACCACCAAACACTACCCTCCACCCATCATTCGCTATAGCTATCAACAAAAAGCCCTCACAGTCTACCACCACCCCGTATCTTTGGGGCCAATCGACTCCCAAAATAATGCCAAACCCAGTAAAGCCCAAAACAAAGCAATCACAAACAAATACGCATCCATGACTCGATAAGACCACATTACGACAAATCATGATAAGGCTAGTCGAACCACCAATCGGGTTCGTCACTACTGAAGGTCTATTGACAATCTCGGGCTCCAATCCCAACCTATCTACCAGGTCACTAGATATGAAAGAACTGGAAGCTCCGGTTTCAAATAAAACTCTAATAGGAACATCATAAATAGAAAGCATACCTTGAATAACGACATTCTTTCCCTTCTCCGCCGCAGTTGGGGCATTCGACGAAGAAAGAATAGCATTAAGGGCATATGCTTTCACCATCTGCTTTTCTTTAGGGGGTTGCGGACACTTGTCCTTGTGATGTCCCACTTGGCCACAGTTGAAGCACTTCCTGTCTACTAGCTTTGCTCGACAATTACTAGCATAGTGGCCCTTCTTGCCACAGCTAAAGCACTCAACATCTTTCTTCTTCTTCTGGCCATCCTTATTCTGGTTCTGCTTCCACTTATTCTGAGAACCACCCTTGTCTCCATCGCTTTCTTGCGGCTTTGGCTCTTCCGCAGATGCAACCTTAGTCTTTGACTTGGGGTATAGACTCTCCGATCTCAAAGCTTTCCCCACAATCGATTCAAATGTCTCATCGATGTGGTTAATAAGCCTTTCCCCCAAGTACTGATCCAAGCCTGTTATAAACTTCTCATTCCTCTTCTCGGGAGTGTCAATAAGGGATAACCCATACTTCGATAAAGTATCGAATTCTGCAGTATATTCCGAGATAGCTCTGCCATTCTGCTTGAGTTCCAAGAATTTCTTAAACAACACTGACTTCTGAGCAGCTGGAATGAACTTATCGCTAAAGTGAACCTTAAACTGATCCCAAGTAATCTGATCCTCGGGAGTAGCTGCCTTTATAGCATTCCACCAATTCATTGCCTATCCTTGCAGCTGACGGGAGTCTAGCCTTCTCTTCATCGCATCCTTGATACTTAAGTTCTCGAAGATATGCTCGCAGCTATCCAACCAATCCTGAACATCCGTCGCCGACTCTGTTCCGTGGAAAGGCTTCCCACCAAGACTAGTATAATCCTTGTTCAGCTTGGCGAAATCGGCCCTAGGCACCTGCACCGCTGGACCACCACCATTGCTAGCATTAGGGGCTGCCGTCTGAACATCTCTAAGCATCTCCCTCATGAGGTCAGTAAACATCGTCCTCATATCAGCAACATTCCCATTATTGGCTCCTCTACCGGCAACCCTTGCGTATCGGCTCATCGTTCAATCTGTAAAGAGAAAACGATTAACCATTTCCATAGTGGTGCCAGTGCAGTGGGACTTCATCCTTAGACATACTAATAGCATATATATATATAGCCTTTAAAAAACCAAAATAATCACAAATACGCGCCCTCATATACGTGTACTATCTCTTCCAAATAACTTCCCTAGGTTAACTACGCAACCTAGAGCTCTGATACCAAGTGTAACGGCCCGCCCCGCACCACCCGACATTTCCCATGAAAATGCGTTGTGCCGATGTCCAACCTGCATGGGACGGTCGCCAAAGAAAGGAAAAAGGAAAGGACTTACTGGTGAACTAACAAAGAACCTATAGAATGTCTCACAGCGCAAGGAATAAAATATAATAATAACATACTTGACATAAAACAGGTGAGACAGTGCATAAGCTAAAACTAAACATCATAGCAGCAGAAAATCCAAATACAGCTTATGTTCCACATCATCATTATTACAACTTTAAAGCTGTCTCTACAGCAAAAGAAAGGAAAGGTACACTACTAATGCCCAAAGTAGTGGCCAGCAGCGACACAGGGAGAATATATATATATATATATATATATATATATATATATATCATATGTGGAAGCCTCCTGCTCGTCTCCAGTATAGCTACTTGTGCTTCACCAGCTAACCTGTCTCTAGTCTGCTCGTGAGACACTAGTACAAAATATGCCTGCTGCCTCGCCTCATTAGCTTCGGTTGTGCACACAACTGAAGCAAATAGTGTTAGTTGCTTCGGTTCTTTAAGCAATAGAAGCTAATACATTGAAGCAAATATGTTATTTGCTTCTGTTTTGTTCGCAACCGAAGCAACTAGCATCATTTGCTTCGGTTGTATCAACAACCGAAGCAAATGCACCGAAGCAAACTGTCTTATTTGCTTCTGAAGTATTTACAACAGAAGCAAAATATTGTTATTTGCATCAGTTCCTTAAGAACCGAAGCAAATACATTGAAGCAAATAATGATATGTACATTGAATCCTTAGGAAACAAAGAGAATACCAAAGAAATCAAATTAATTTAATCAGTGAAAATGCCATTATCAATAATCATAAACAACCACTTACATATGTCATTATTTGAAATTTATAATTAAAAATTGTTATAAATAATCAATGATTATTTTTTATATTTAATACTTATTATATTTAATTATAATAGTTAATAAATTAAATTTAATATGAATTAATGGTATTTAATATATATATATAAATGTTTAATAATTAACAATTAATGTTTTATAATTAATGTTTAATAATAATTTAATAAGTTATATTTAATAATTATTATTTTTATAATTATTAGTTAATAAATACTATTAAATAAACAATAATATTAAACTAATAATTAAGACTAAAAATTAATAGCTAATAATAATATTTAACGCTTATGATGCAATATTATTAATTAATTTTAAAGAGTAACCAGTTAATAATGACTATTAAAAAATTAATAAATCATCAGTAATTTAGAAATATATTTGTTAAGCCATAATCAATAAGAAATATTAATAACTGAGAAGCGACATTTAATATTTAATATTTTATAATTATAATTAATAATTATATTAATATATAAAAATTCTACAATTTTGAAACTAATAAATAAAAATTTTTATGTAATTAGTAATAGTTAATAATTAATCATTTTTAAAAACTAATGATCTTTAATTGGTAAATTGCAAAAACCAAAGTCAACAAATTGTCTTCTCTTTTTTTTTTCAACTTGTAACTAGGGGTGAGCGTTTGGTTGGTTCGGTTTATCCGATGATGAAAATTGTCAAACCAAACTAAAACCGATAAAAATGAAATCCAAACCAAACCAACCAAATTAAGTTTGGTTGGTTCGGTTGGTTATCGGATTATCCGAACTAAAAATATTTTAGATCTTATGATTATAATATTACCTATAATTTGAAATAAATCATAAGTATATGATTAGAGTATTATTATTTATGATTCTTTTGTTTTTTAAAAGTAATTTTGACACATGCATGATGATTAAAATTTACTTGGAGAATTAATCTAACTTAAAATATTTATGATAATATTGATAATTATCAAAATATAATAAAAGTTCGGTTAATTTAGTTAAACCATTAACCAAATTAAATATTTTTCTGAACCGATTACAAACCGATTTAATTTTAAAACCAAACCAAACCGACGAAAATAAATTGGTTCGGTTGGTTTATTTGGTTTAACCAAATAATGCTCACCCATACTTGTAACGAACTAGAATTTTGTCATTTAAATTATGACATTAATTTAATTAAGTGTTGAAAATATATGTTTATACTTGAAATTAGTTTATAATTTTGAATCCAGTCTCTTTGAACCGTGTTTGAATTAATTTTTTACGTGTTAATTTATATTTTAATATTAGAATTCGAATAGTTGTTAAAATTTAACGTTAGTAACGTTTTATGCGAATTGCATGTATTGTTGTGAAATGAATTTTTTTGTTTTAAAGTTTAAAACTGGTTTTAAAGTATATTTTAAGCTGAATTTAAAATAGTCGTGTGAACGTTACATATAAAGGATTTGGAAATTTAACTTGAAATATTTAATTTATTTAGATTTTATTTGGTTTTATAATTAATTTGAGAATTTATTTTATTTAGTTTTGCTGATTTTCTCAACGCGTATCCTACCTTTATGCTTTCACCGTGTCCTCACTTCTCTGGTTCCACCGTTCATTTGTATTGTTTAACAGCTGTTGTTTCCATCCCACTTTCCCAAATCACGAAATGGCTTCCCAAAAAAAAAATCCTCCGATCGATCCTCCTAAATTCCGTTTGCCGCCACCGATTATCAGCTGCGCCTTCCTCCGCTAGTCGGGCGCCTCCTTCTCGCGTTGTCAAGCCCGAGCATCCACCGCAAAGCCTCAGGCAGTGCCATCGTTACCTGAAACCCGCGCCTTCCCCTTGCCTGAGTCGCCATCTGAATTCTTGGCCAAACCCGCCACGTGAGCCACCCGTGTCCCTGTCGCAATTCGAAGACCGCCTGTGCCCTAAAGCTACTACCTTTACCTCGAGACCAGTGCTTCGCCCTCCGCCTGCTGCTCCGTATCCCTCTCCGTCAACCGAGCCTCCGCCACGTTCGCACCTCAGAATCTCAGCAGCCACTCCAGGAGAACTGCAATCGCTGCTCACCTTCAAGCTGCGACCAAAGACATCGCCTCACTTCCGAACGCTGTGACAAAATAGTAAGTCTAACTTAGGATTAGATTTATTTCAAGTTTCGTTATTTCGGAATGCACTGAATAAAATTTTTGTGGGCTGTTTTTTTTTTTTAATTTCCGTCAAATGTGCCATTTTGTTTAGATACTGAACCCTTGCTGTTGAATGTTGTTGAGTAGTTTGGGATGACCATTCACATGTCCTTGTATTACTGCAAGTGTTATGTCCTATATAGATATATATGTATTGCTTAATTATGAGTTAGTTACTTAATGCATCACCTTTAGATTTACCCTGTTTGTTCTGTTATTTTGTTTGACCGTCACTGGAATTGCCTTGCGTAAACCAGACTTGTGTTACTATGAATTTGTCATATTTTATGATACTGGCAGCCTAGAATGCTACATCCTACTATCATTTAGTCATGTAGGATATTATTAAACCTGCTGTAAGGCTTTGTAGTGGAGGAGTAGCTCCACTTCTTTATTGCTTCATAATTATGCTACAAGTTTTGGCATATTTGTACCCGGACCCTACTTCCCTAACCTGTTCTTATTTTTACATTGTTTATGTTGCCTAGATTCCCAATTTAGTTATTGATTTCAGCCTAAGTCGCATATTAAGTTGAACACTGCTGTCATCATATAAATTCATTAATAGCCAAGCAACCATTGTATTGCTATGACCTGTTCCATGCATGTATTCATTATATGTTGTGTTTTGTTTTGTGGCTTAGATGACAAATGTGACACATATAAATCATTGAAGTTGGATCCTTAAAATGGAAATGGGTGTAATGAGGTATTTTATAATATTTGATATAGTCTTTTTTAGTATGAAAATTGGAAAAATATATAGTTGAACATACTTAAGTTTCATGTGGTCTGCTCTAATTGTTGCTCACAATTCTTTGCATTAAGGTGTTTTTTTTTTTTTTGCTACTCTGCCTTTCCTTTTTCTGGACGTATTTTATAATGGTTTATTGCAGGTACTTTGTCTTCAAACAGATTGGTCATAGTACTTGGAGCATTAGGTACTTTTTTATGCTTTTTTCTCAATCAGGTACTACCTTTTGTTCTTTTATTTACATAACCAATTTGATTTAATTAGGGCCAGTTTTTTTTCTTTCTAATATTTGATAATATGTAAAATATTACTGTGTAGTTTGTCTTCAGTCCCCTTTTTTTAGGAGTTTTCTTATCTTCTCTTGTAACTTTAGAGGGAAGGCCTTCTCAAGTGATGCCAAAGCTTACAAAGGTAAAAGGAATGAAATTTTCTTATCACTTTTTAATGTTTTATTTGAACACTTAATTTACCCTTTTTATTAATCGCATAAGTGAAAATTTAGGAATGGTTTCTAGTAGCAGCAAATTGTATGTTTTGATTCCGTTTCAGTTTCTTGACTTTCAGTTTTTCCCCAAATATACCAGGTAAATTGCTTTTACCTTAGTTTACTCTTTTATGATACAAGAAAACTATCATTCATTTGTTACGGCATGAACGGTTTTTCATGCTTGAGAATTGCCAATAATATAACCTACCGATTCTTGTTGTAAATTTCTTGATCCTTCCATGGAATGTGAATCTTTCGTAAAAAGCTTACAAGGAAATTACTATGAAATGAAATAGGTTTTTTTTTTCTTTCTTCTCTACAATCAACTTTGCTAGCTTTTTGTTTTAATGTTTTGTAAGTACGATGGCCATGAGAATAACAACACTTGCTGATTGGAATTACCTAGGCAATTTATTACACAACAACAATGTTTTCAAAACGGGAGCAAATTGTTATTGTAAAGGTCTAATTTTAAATAGAAACAAAATGTAAACCGTCAAACGTAGATAAAATATCCATACTTTATGGTGGTTACACTAATTTAATATTTTAACTTATACTTAATTTTTTTTATTTTATTCCATTTTTTGTTGTTTGTTTTAGCATAGGAGTTGTAGAACAAAATTAGTATGTTGAACGTAGCGATGTGGAATGTCATATTTTAACCATTATGGTTTTGATTGGTTTTGAATTGAAATGCAAATCAAATTGTAAAGAGTGGTTTAATTTGGAAGAGAATTTAAATCGCGATATTTTGTTATTTACATAACAATGCATGTCAGTAATGCAAGTGCGTGTAAAATTAATATTATTGTAACAAAAAAAAATGTTTGATGCAGGTGACAGAACTACAGTTTGTATTATGTTTGCAGTCGATGCTGCGTTCTGTAAATACTGCAACATCCTCGTCTTCTTGATCCGGTGATTTGCCAGTAAGTTAGAATTTTTAGTTTGTATTTAGTTATTTCTTCTAAATTGTTGATGCATCTCATTTTGTACAAGTTCTATTCGATTAAATGTTCCATCTTGTTGTATCAAGATCGGATTATTAATAGTATCAATAAATTATATTGTTTTGTAGTATGTTGGTAGTCTTAAATGTATGGATTATCAATGTTATCAATGAAGTATATTCTTGTGTTTTGTATTGTATTGTCCAGTTTATATTATTATTTGGATTTGGCTATGCGATAATTATTTGTTTTGATATATACATATTGCTGTGTATTTGAGAATTATAGTGATTTGTAAGGAGGTATTTTTTTTTTGGTTAAAGGGGTTTTCTTGCTTCTGTTGTAACCACAACAGAAGCAAGAAGTCTTCTTTTTTTTTTGTCAATTATGCAGTTTTTTGCTTTGGTTATGGTAACAACCGAAGCAAAAAAAGTAACTTTTGCTTCAGCTGAACAACTGAAGCAACAGACTTTGGCCTGTTGCGTCGCCTGCATTGGCTTCGGTTGCTGAACTGAAGCAACAGGTGGTAAACAACCGAAGCAAATGACCTGTTTTGTAGTAGTGAGAGCACCCAGAGTAATAAGAAGAGACATAAAACTCTGGGTCAGAGAAAAGTCTGGTACGAGCGATAAGCAGCAAAACAGAACAATAACAGGTATACTAAACCATAGCTGAACCTGGACCTGCAACCAAAGAGTTAGCACTACATACTATACAATACTCTAAGGTGCCACTAACATATGCTGTAAAGAATACGGGGTGGGGGTGTCCATGTCATAGTGATGGCAAACAAATCAAGCATAGCAAACCATCCTCACTTCTCTCACTCAGTGCGTAAAGCATACGATATCCACCACTTTGATCACTAGACCTATCGAGGTAATGACGGAGTTCGACTTGTACAACTACTACTACCACCAAGCTTATCCCATGGGATCATGACCAAATCTTTTAAATAACCCCACTTCATTGGTCTATAGCCCACTAGTCGTACCTAGGCCACTGTGGCCCTGAATCCGTTCTCGTACCTCTCATACATAGTGATCCAAAGTCATAGACATCGACAACCCCTTAGCACACGTCCTGCAGCAAAGCCCAATCATAAGGTTAACTTGTTGGCTCCCGTCTGGATCCTGAGTATAAACCTTCTATTTGGGCTACCTTTGCATCTCGGGTCTTAGTCTTCACCGAATCGGTCCGGTCCTTCAATTCTCTTTGCTTCAGATCGTGCTCCCGGTTCGGTTCATGGCCTTCATCTCGTGGCGGTTCGGTTCGTGGTCTTCATCTCGTGGTTGTTCGGATTGGTTATGGTCACCCCTACCGGTTCGGTTCGGTCTCCTTCCCAAGCACTTCGGGTCGGGGCCCTCAAGTCCGCTCGTGTACATCTGTTCGGGTCAGAGAACTTCTAGCGGATCTGGTCGGAGAACTTCTAGCGGATCGAGTCGGATAACTCCTGGTGTGAAACGGTTCGGTTAGGGTGCTCCAGTTCGTGATCCTCCTTGGCCATCAGTTGATGAGCTTCCAGGCGGTTCGGATCGTGGGTAGTGGGTCGGTTCGGTTGGGAGTAAAGGGATCTGATCCGATCCGGTCACAACCGGCACTTCTCCTGCAACTTCCAGCGACTGTTTATACGCCACTCGACGGCGTTTTCGACCATTCTGACTATTCTAAACGATCACAATTCATACCAAACAGTCATAGCAACATATAACATCAACCATAAACACCAAAACAACAATCTAACATGGTAAAATAGATCAAACATGCCCAAAAACCCATGTTTTCCCCTTAATCATGTTTAAGAAAAATTAATGGTAGGATTAATAAAACTTAACCAAACTAACTCAATTTTCTAACAGAGGCCTAAAATAATATTTCGAAATTTTTAAATATTTTTCCAGAATTTATTCATGCTTGAATTCGCTAATTAACACTAATTACCCTTAATTAACCATAATTAGTGAGGAACTATGCAAATCACTCACCTTTGCCACAAATAAAATATCAAATCTGAAATGATTTTCTGTTTGGCGCTGTTCCCAAGGCTATACAGTAGTTCTACCTCGATTTTTGTGCTAATCCGCTTTGATTTGATGTGGATTTGGCTTAATTAGCGATTAGAAGGTGATTTGGGGTGTTTTAGATGTTGGAGGCCATTACTAGGGTTCCAAGAATGAAAGTGGCAGCTGTGAAAGTGAGAAAAAGGGTATTCTCTAAACCCTAACAGCCCTTAAATACTCCAAATCCCGAAATTCCCCTTTGGGCCTAGCTGTTAATCACCCGATTAAGCCCAATTAAGCTGTTTTTCACCATCTGAAACTTGTTTCAGCCATATCTCCCAAATGGTGAGTCCATTTGGCCAATATGACCACTCTACGGAAAGGTAAACCATCATCCGGATCTAATGGAAATGGTTTTATGTCAAAACTCCTTTCCAATCAAAAGTTATGGCCGAAACAAGATTAGCTAGGGGCAAAACGGTCATTTAAAAATCGGGGAAAATCATGAATATGGGAAATGATCCCAATAGTCGTCTCCCAAAGTTACATGACCATACGACTTCGCATGTGAAAGAAATAAATATTCTATGACCCTTCGATGCGTAGAATGCGGGTCGTTACAGGTTCGAGGGCCACGTCTGCCAATTTCTAGGGGTGACTAGGTAGTGCGAAGGCGATGAAAAATCAGGGTATATCACTACCCGTGGGGTTTACTAAGATTGACAAGCAATGGCTTGAGTAGGTTCCACACGTAAATATAAAAAAATTCTTGGTGGACAAAGCTTTTGTAAGTACATCAGCTCGCTGATAATACGCGGGGACATGACAAACCGCCAGTTTTCCTATCTGAGGTTTTTCTCTAACAAAATGACGGTCAATTTCAAGATGCTTCATCCTCGAATGTTGAATCGGGTTGAGTGATACAGAAACGTGCTCTTGTTATCACACCAAATGACGGGTCTTAGATTTAGAGTAAACCCTAATTCTTGCAACAACGATTCAATCCAAGTCACTTCTGTTTTAGCACTAGCTAATGCTCGGTATTCTGCCTCTGTATTAGTTCTGGAAGTGTTATGCTGCTTTTTTGTACAACAAGAAATAATATTGGTGCCAAGGTAGACACAGTACCCTGAAATAGATTTTCGATCATCAATATGATTGGCCCAATCTACATCACTAAAACACTGTAAGTTGAGCTCTTTTTCAGGCTTTATAATTATGACATGATTTTTTGTGCCTTGCATGTATCATAGAATCCTTTTTAGTGCATTCCAGTGTTCTGATAGGGGGTTCTGCATGTATTGACTTAGTTTGTTAACATTATAGCACATGTCAGGTCTTGTAATCGTTGCGTATTGCAGTGCTCCAATTATGCTTCTATATTGTTTGGCAGTGTCGATAGCTTCACCTTTATATTTTGACAATCTTAGTTTGCTAATCATATGTGTCGGCAAGGAATTAGCATGATGCATTTTTGCCCTTTGAAGAATTTCTGAAATGTAATTTTGCTGAGATAAAATTAATTCTATATCATTTTTCTTAGTAGCTTGTACTCCAATGAATTTTTTTAGTTCCCCCATGTCTTTTATGGCAATGTTCTGATTAGGTCTTCGTATGATGTTATCTATTTCTTGATTGTTATCTCTTGTGATCAACATATCATCAACATATACCAAGATATAGATATTTCCATATGTGGCTCTATTCATATATAGTGAATTATCTGATTTGGCTTGTGTGAAGTTCAAGTTGAACAAACTTAACTTAAGTTTCTCATACTAAGCTCTTGAAACTTGCTTTAAATGATATATAGCCTTACGTAACTGGCTTAATTTATTGCCATAGTTGTAGCCTTCAGGTTGATACATGTAAACCTCTTCAGTCAGGTCCCCATTTAAGATAGTGTTGTTGATGTCTAGCTGCCTTATATTTCATCCGTTACTTATAGAAATGGTTAACATGACTCTGATTGTTGTGGGCTTTATGACTGGAAAGAAAGTTTCGTTAAAATCAAATCCAAACTGTTGTGCATAACCTTTAGCGACCAATCTAGCTTTTAGATCCATCCACTTTCCTTTTAATCTTGAATATCCATCTACGTCCAATAATGTTTTTGTGTTTTGGTGGTGTTATCAAACTCCTTGATTATTTTTCATGAGTGCCTGATATTCAATATGTTAAATTTGTTGATACAAAATCACAAATTGATTGGAGCAAATTTACAAAGAATGGAAAGTAAATATTTTTATAATGGGAATGCATTGATTGCATTTGATGAGATGGCAGAGAAATAAATGAAGGGATTAACTTCTACCATTTATGCTAAAGAAACAAATTGATTTACTTCCTATGTTTGCACATCTGTTGTTATGGTAATTTGCCACCATTATATTATTACAATATGTTGGTAATTTAATTGATGACCACATAGATTTGCACTGGCTATATATTGAGGGGTAGACTTTAGTGTAAACCCATCCTGGCCATGAGCCAGTGATCCCCAATGGTGTCTCTTCTTGTTAAACCTGATTGAGAATAATTGTTATCAGATTAGATCGGTGTTCAATTGGAAAATCAAGATCCTGCTTATTGCGCTTCCGCATATGCACAAAAATCATAACAGATTGGTATCAGAGCCAGGTTATTCGTTTTAAATTGTGCATCAATAATTTCTATAAAGGTTGGTAGATTTAGTGGTGATTATGCTATTACTCTTTTGGAGAAAAGGAGACTTTGGTGGAGGAGATTATGTCAAGAGTGAAGAGCATTCCAATCTGGGAACTTTGACGTGATATGGAGTTTATTGTGAAGAAGCCCCCTGATATGGATGAGGGAAGATGGAAGAAGACGAAGAAGAAGGCGGGTGACGGTTGAAGAACCTAGTCCACAGCAAGGTGGAGAGGTTAGTTTGGTCACTGCTGATGTGTTCGACAGGGGTCTTCATGTTGATGATGCTCGAGGGATACGGGGAGATCGAAGTAGCAGCTCAGGTCAAGTGTTAGACGGGTGTCGATGATATTGCAAGAACTTTTAGACCGTTGATTTATGCGTGGTGCAGCTCAGGTGGTAGATGTATCTTTTGCAGGCGGTGGGTTGTGCTTGTAATTGAGGTGTGGTCGTGGTCCTTTCAAATCGACTGGGTGTATCTCGTTGCCCTGAAATCGAGGTTGGTTTTAATTGAGAGAATTATTTTTTGGACTTGGCAGTGTTGAGATTACTTTGGTGTCTGCCTTATTTGTTATTTTGGATATTTGCAACAGTTTGTTGGCGGGAGGGGACGTAGTCTGAGCTCGTTAACAATTGTGTGATGAGGGGAGGCTTTGCTGGAACCCATTTGGTAAATATTCATTTTTTGGTGTATCTCGTTGTGAGATTTTGATTGAAGGTGGAGTTATGTTGAAGAGTTTTATGTTGTGAAGAGAATTTGATTGGAGATGGGGTGTTGCAGATATGTGATTTTGCATCAAGGTGGAGTGTTAAATTTGGTGATACAAAATCACAAATTGATTGGAACAAATTTGCAAAGAATAGAAAGTAAATATTTGTATAATGGGAATGCATTGATTGCATTTGACGAGATGGCATAGAAATAAATGAAGGGATTAATTTCTTCCATCTATGCTAAAGAAACATATTGATTTACTTCCTATGTTTGCACATTTGTTGTTATGGTAATTTGCCTCAATTATATTATTACCATATGTTGGTAATTTAATTGATGACTCACATAGATTTGCACTGGCTATATATTGAGGGGTAGACTTTAGTGTAAACCCATCCTGGTCAGGAGCCAGTGATCCCCAATGGTGTCTTTTCTTGTTAAACCTGATTGAGAATAATTGCTATCAGATTAGATTGGTGTTCAATTGGCAAATCAAGATCCTGCTTATTGCGCTTCCGCATACGCACAAAAATCATAACACAATATTCATGGCCTCTTTCCATTTTTCTGATTTTATTGCATTGGTTGTGCTTCAATAACTGAGGTAATGTACACTTTAGGTTTGAAAATTCCACTTTTCGACCTTGTTGTCATGTGATGTCCTATGTGCATTTGTCGTGGCTGCTGATCTCTTTCAGTAATGTTGTTTGTTCCTGTGTCTGCATTGCTGTTGATTTCTACATCACTACTACTCTGCATGTCTTGATTAATCTGGTTTGTGTCCATACATTCTGAATTATCATTTATCTCTGCTGTTTGCACATTTGTCTCTTCCATGGAGTCATTTTGTAAGTTTTTGTTAATTATGTCTTGATGATCTTCACTAATATTATCAGTCAATGATTCTGCAAAAACTTGCTTGAATTGCTTCCCCTTGACAAGATTTTCTACATGATTCTCCCTGATTTCCTGTTTACCTGCAAGGGGAAATGTATTTTCATCAAAAACAACGTGTCGGGAAATGTGAATTCTCCCATTTTTGTCTAGTCATTTAAACCCTTTTTGGTTCTGTGCATACCCAATGAAAGTGCATGGGCTTGATCTCATGCTTAGTTTGTGCCTATTGTAATTCTTAGGCATGGAAAACATAGAAAACCGTATGTTTACAAAATATTATAGTCTGGTCTAACATTATATATCATCTCATATGTAATTTTGTTATCTAGAACTTTAGTTAGTAATTTATTGGTGAGAAAAACAGAAGTGTAAAAGGCCTCATTCCAATAGTTCATTGGTACTGAGCCTTGAGACATTAATGTTAGACCCATCTCTACTATTTGTCTGTGTTTTCTTTCTACCAAACCATTTTTTCCAAATGTGTGAGGGCAATTGAATCTATGTTTTATTCCTCTTTTAGCAAAATAATTTGTTGAAGGTTTAAACTCTCCCCCACCATCGGTTTGAAATTTTTTAACAATGCAATTGGTTCATTTTACAATGTGAGTTATGAATTGTATGACAGTATTACATTTTTATGACTTATTATTTAGCATATACATCCAAGTATATCTCGAAATGGCATCCACAAAGGAAAGATAGTACCTGTGTCCTTGATATGAATTCAGTGGTGCTGGTCCCCACAAATCAGCAGCTATCAGCTCGGGAGGTTTATTGTATCTACTTTCAGAATCTCTGAAAGGGTGTCTATGACTTTTGCCAATTTGGCAGTGTGTGCATGTGTGTTTGGCAGGTACGCTATTATTAAAAGAAATATTATTATTACATAAAATAGTTTTAACAATTTCAATACTAGGATGTCCTAATTTCCTATGCCATAAATCAAGATCGCATTGTTTTCCGTCTTCATTACATTCATTATTACTACTGCTAATGTTAATACTCCTATTACAATCATTATTACTTGACTCAACATTATTACACCAGAATTTTCCACCAGTATCCCCAGTCTTCAAGTTGTCAAATTTGTAAAGTCCATCATGTAGATTACCCCGTAATAATATTTCGTGGCTCTGTAAATCCTTAACTACGCAAAATTTTGGGTGAAATTCAAAAAACACATGATTTTCATTAGCAAATTTTGATACACTTAGCAAGTTTTTATTAATAGAGGATACTCTAAGAATTGTGTTTAGATTAAGTTTCCTTTTTCCTAAGTTAGTGCCCTTGTCAATGTGTGTTATATATGCAGTTTTACCATCCCCCATATGTAAAGATTTCGTACCTGAGTAGTTTCTGCTTCCAATGTTGAGATTTTTGAGAACGCTGGTTATGTGATGAGCGACACCCGAATCCGGGTACCATTCTTCAAAATTGTTGCCTTCACCTTTGCTAGTATCATCATTGTCAATATTTTGATTTTTATTAGCATCATTGTTGTTTCTATTTGAGTTCATCACGGGTATATTGATTGTGATGCCTTCTGTGTTGACTTATCAAGATTATATTGTTGTCCATGTGACCAAATTTGACATATTTGGCACTTTACTCGATTGTTGTTGTTCCATATTCCTCATCCTCGACATATTTGTGGCTGAAAACCTCCTCTTTGTTGTTGAAGACCCTTGGATACTGATTTTCTTGTATATTTGCATTAATGTTGTTGTTGCTTCCCTGTGATTGCTTAATTTTAGCTACAACATAATTTGCAGAAAACTTACCCTGTGTTGTTTTTCTTTGATCAATTCTTCCTTCATGATCAAGAAGTGCAGATCAAACGAACTGCAGATCAGGTAAAGTTTGTTGCGTAGCCAGGACCGTTGCTAAAGATTCATATTCTTCATCAAGCCCTTCGGTAATAAAAAGTATTTGTTCAATATCATTGATTTTATGCCCAACAACACTTAGTTTGTCACATATGTTTTTAATTTTGCCCAAATAATCTTTCATGCTAGTATCTCCTTTTCTGCAATTTTGAAGTTCCTTTTATACTGCATGATTCTGGCCGTGGATTTCGAGACGAAAATTTGTTCGACAGTAGTCCAAATTTTGTACAACTAGTTGCACCCAACGATCAGTGACAAAAGATTAGGATTTATAGAAGATAAAA
Source organism: Allium sativum (assembly GCA_030737875.1). Lineage (NCBI taxonomy): Eukaryota > Viridiplantae > Streptophyta > Magnoliopsida > Asparagales > Amaryllidaceae > Allium > Allium sativum. The sequence continues at coordinate 457,630,391 of CM060920.1, forward strand.
GCCATGATGGTAATATGTTATCTTGAATTTGGTATTTGATGTATTCTGGATTTGGTACAATATTTCTTTCTTCATCAGTGATCATTATAGGTGGAATAATTAACGTCCCTTTGATGTAATCTAGCAGTCCGTAACCTTTGAGAGCAATCTCACCGTGATATTTTCGTAAAATATAATTATCATAGTCTAACGAAGTGGTAATAACTTGGCTTTTAGGTTTGATCAGGTTCATGATGTTGGCAGAGAAGCCATTAGCATTGTTGTCAGATACAGCAGAAGTTTCTTCATTATCGTTGGCCATGGCGAGGCAATATTAGATTGCAGCATTGTGAGGAACAGCAAAGATAAAAAAGAATGATGGCTCAAGATTTTTTTCCAATGCCTTTTGGCAATTTGGGCTCTAATACCATGTTAGAAAATACAATAGAAGAAACAAGATTGAAGAGAAGTTTTATTATTGATGAATTTCAATTGTAAGATAATACAAATTGTATATAGACTATTTATAATACAAGAAATAAATACAATTAGACTTGAATAATGGGAATGTGAAATACAAATAGGCTTGAATAATGGGAATGTGACCATTGTATTGTTATAATAGGCATGTGACCATTGCTATGTTATAATAGGCATGTGACCATTGCTATGTTATAATGGGAATGTGACCGTTGCAGTGTTGTAATAGGCATATGACCATTGCTTTCCCATTATTTCATTAGATATCATTAATGCTTACCACCAATGTTAGCTTGATTTCCATAATAGTTTTATTTCATATTTTTTAGTCTAAATTTCCATAATAACTTGATTTCATATTTTATTCCATAATAATTGTCTAGTTCAACTTAATTAACTCTATTGCAGTTCTATTCTGATCTTACATGAACAATAAAGGCATACTTATAAGCAATCAAATAACATGCAACTTTTCTTTCTATAGATCTTTTAATAAATGTCATACTATATAGCTATAAGTAAATCATGATAATGAATTTTGACTAGGGAAATGATTGTCTTTTAAGCATTACCTAATTATATATATATATATATATATATATATATATATATATGGAAAATAGCTTTTAGCGTTATAGGAACTACAGGTTCTCGATTTCTAATTCAAATGCTAGAGATTAAGTTTATAATGTATTTCTATTCACTTTAGGTGCACTAAATCAATATCAATATTGAATCTAAACTTAATATAATATTCTAGACTCGTATTATTCTTATATATGTTTCTTCAAGAAACAATATAAAAACTCCTTTTGGAAATATAAACCAGAATAAAAAAATGATATCTACAACAAATCGAGATCTAAAAGATATGGATAAAAAAATAAGATGTATAAAAGGAATTAGATATGAATAAGTAAATCAATGATACAATGAGATGTACGAGAAATACAATTAACAAATAAGATCTAAAATATTTGATCAATCAAACTAGCAAAATAACTTACCATTTTGAAGATCTATTAACAAATCTGTAATCTACATTAAAGAGAAAAATAAACATGGATATACATAAAAGACTTGCTCAATCTATTATCGTGTTGATTACATGTTATAAAATAAAGAAATTAGAATCCATTGGAGAGAAGAAAGAAAGAGACTTTTATTCATTCATGATATTAGCTATTTATTTATGTTACATTGGTTCCTTTATATATAGGCCTTGAAACTAGTGGTTAAAGTTATCTGATGATGTGAGACAAAACAGAAAAATACAAAAGCATATTCACTTATATAGTATAATAAAAAATATATAAAACCAGACTCCAAATCTATTAAATAATAGTAAAGCAGACCCTTTAAAGCTCTCTTCTTAATTCTCCATGTTATCTTTATTTAGCTTAAAATTATCAAGATATTTTGTATTGGATTTAAAACTTAATACCATATTTTAAGAAAAATCCTAATCTTTATGTTTATTAATAGTAGTAATACCCTTAGCGTTACAATTTTTGGTTGTCAACCTGAACTATTAAAACTACCTCTTTATAAATGTTGACAAATTTCAGTGTCCCTTAATACAATTTAATGGTTAAATTTACTTTCAATTTCAAAATATCACTCCATGCTTAAAAATAGGAACCAAAGGTTAAGCTTCTTTGCAATTTCTAAATATGTCTCAATTCTTCAAAACAGAATCTAACAAATAAACGTCATTTTACAAAGTCGTTGTCTATTAATTACTTGTATAAATAAAATTGGAACTGACAAAAAATTAGATGTTACAAAATAAAAATTTAAATTAAGTATGCATTATTTCAACATAAAAATATTTTTAAATGTTTATGTAGATTATTCTCTTGAATGTTTCAGTCATATATAATTTTTGGAAAAACAATTCCTACGTGAAGCATACGTCATCATCAAACAACCTCCATTTTCGACGACATAAATTTTATCAGATTCAGAATGTTAAATTATTGTAGAATTTCAAATTTCGTGTCGATTGGAGTTAGTGTGTGATCGTGGTAAATATAAACACATATTGAAATTCAGTTAGAATTCAATAAAAGCTAGAAATATTGCTATTTTTCAAATGATCTCTGAATTTGACGAGACCATGCTCGTTAGAAATGTATTTGTGAAATGTAGCAGGATTTCAAATTTCATAATTTTTGGAGTTAGTATGTGGTCGTAGAAAATTAAAACGCGCATTGAAAATCAACATTTAATGTTATAATGACTTGTATTTTAAATTCTGAGAAAAACTGATTGAAACGATCGAATTAGCTTTCGAGACATGTTCCATTGTGTTCGGGATAAGGTATTTGGCTAGGGATGACACTTGTTGGGATTCTTTTAGAGTTCGAGACGTTAAACTTCATCAAGAAGTAACAAATGAATTAGATAATAATATGATTTTAGTATAATTGTCCCATTTTCCACCAAACCCTAATCCTTATTACTGCCGCCACCACCCACAAAATCAAGGCCATTATCATTCGAAATTAATTCTTCAGATACTCCCAATCCATCACGAATTAAATCATGACTCCAACGCAAAAATTGTAGGGATAAGTGAGAGCTTCAAATCTATATGGGTTTGATCAAATATAGTCTAACAATTCATGGGATTTCATGGCTCAAAAGCCTTGTCGTTCGAATGTAATTTCGAGAAGCAAGGAGGCTGCGAGGTTGTCACCATTCACGGGAATGGAAGAGAGGGTTGGCAACTTCGAATTGGTGTACTCCAATCGACGTCAAGTGGCTTCAGGTGGCGTGCGTGAGGAATGGATGGGAGTGAAGCATGGGTACGGGCTCAAGTTGTGTCCTGGAGTAATGAACGAAGGGAGATACTAATTAGGTTAATTAAAATTTGACTATCTTAAGTTAACTAATTATTGTAATTAATGTTTAAATGACCATAAATTGTTCAAATGAAAATAGAATTCGATGAAACTGGAAACACTGAAATCGTGTAGAGGGGAGCTTTGCACTGAACCTAATTTGGGGCTAGCCAGAAATTTTAGTTAAATTAAATATCTGTTTAATTTAGTTAAAATTCCATATTGTTTTATAACGACATCAGACCGATCAATGTGAGAACTCACCCAACTGATTTTGTAGTTATTATAATCATATCTGAATATGTATCGATTGCCTGTGATTATAATATTTGCTTCATGGTTGATATATGAAATTTCCTATTATTATTTTTATTATTATTAATAAACTGTGAATATAAGCGTTTTCGATAGAAATGCTTAGATTATAATTATTGATTGATAGATGGTAGTTGATATGGATGTGTTCATATTGTTGACCTAAATGCACCATGATATGGGATTTGGAAATTGACTAAATTTCATTTTATTGGAATTATAATTGAATTTCATATTCATTTAAATTAGATTTGAAAAGAAAATAGAAATTGGATTTTTAAATCTGAACTAATTTAAAAATGGAGCTGATATAGTTTCAAACAACTTTTGAAATGACTGAAATGGATTTGAAGGAAATTTGGATTAAAAATGGCTTATTTTAATTCAAACTGGATTTTGAATAATAAATTCAAAATGTGAATTTGAGTTACGTATATAAACAATGTTTTAACTCGAATGGATTTTTCCATTGATCTTATTTATTTTTATAATGGATGTCAAGAAAAATTGGATTTTAAAATATTATATTTTGGAAATTATTATTATTTTAATATTATACCAATATAGAATATTCAATTTTGATTTAAAATTGAATTATAGATTGAATCATTTTTAAACAATTTTATAAATGTTTTATCAAATACGTTTCAACTGAATCAATGAATTTTTTTACAAAATAATAAAATGGTTTGAATAGGACGAGTCGCATAGCGACCGTTTGCGAATATCGACAATTAACTTCAAACTGACATATCGGGAGATCCGACCGTCGGATCTTCCCGAAACAAAAAATATTACGTCAAAATGAATAGAGCTTTCCAATGATATGTGAAGTTTCAAAATCCAATGGTTAGATTTTGAGATAAATTCAAATCAAATTTGAATAAAAACAGTGTTAGACCCCATAAATGACCTGAAATTGGTTTTTAATGAATTGAGATATTTCTAAATTATTAAAAATAGGGAAAAATATGATAAATCATACAAATGATTTAAAAGTGATTTGGACTAAATATATTTAGTTTTGGGTATTATAAAGCTATTTTGTGAAAATTAGGTATTCTAATAAAGGTGATTGAAATGGTTTGAAGTTAATAAATACTTAACCAAGCTAATTTTTTCCCATGTATGAATATTGGATTTGAATATAAATAATCTTTGGATATTTCAATATTGGATTCCGTAATTATACGGATACTGTTTTGAGGAATTTTGAAGATAGAGATATTGTTATTCCCTATACAATATTTGTTGATTTCAGAATTTGATATTGAATATAAGTCGATATGATTTCAATTTAAAGACTTATATTAGACATCAAATTGGATTTTGGGTTTGTTGTGAATTGTGTCTTCAATAACACTATTCTTAAACTAGTTGAAAATGAAGTTTATGAAATAAATCTTTTAATAAAGATTAGTGAAGTTTTCTAATTAATAAATTTAATTGAAACTGGATGGAAGTTTGATTTTAGGTTTATCATGAACAATGTTTTAAATAACATTTGTTCTTTAACCCGTTAAAGGAAATATGATTTCTTAAGTTTGAGTTTTAATAAATATTTCTACAAAGATTTGAATGAAAGAAGGTAACTAAACTTACCAAATATGAGGGGTGTTAGATATGGAATACCACCAACTTTGCTGCATGGGATGAATAGGATGGGAATGGGATAATGATATGAGAAATTAGCTTTTTGTAAGGCTCGATATTCCCAAAAATGCTTTTAGACCTTAATTCGAGTTAAGTTTGTGAAAAGAGATTGTATAAATATTTGATAAGATTTAAGGGATTAATTCCCAATGTAAAGGATATTTGAGTAAAAGAATATTCTGAGTTGGAATGAGATTTATGATATGTTTATATATCCCTTGATTTTAATGATGCTATAATTATTCGAAAAGACCGGGTTTCAACTCATTATGGATAACTAATATGATGAGCGTCAAAGATATTGAAGATGGTGATTGAAGATCGGAGATCTTCACATCGTTTGGATTATTGTTGATGCATTGGGTAGCTCCCGTTATAAGGTTAAAGTGGTAGTCGTCCGACGTAGCTGGAGATCTACCGTATTTGCAAGGGCCTCTCTCCTTTAGGGAACGAGGAATAAAGTGCATTCAGTTTCGTTCAGACCCAGAACGAACTTGTAAACGGATGTGTGTTTGATGTTGTATTTCATAACATAACTGATTAGTTGCTATTGATGATTCTGTGGTGGTGGAGAATTTATTCTCTTAGCTTAACACCCTTCTTTGAGACGTATGAGCTTAAAGTTTATATCATTAATGGAAACTGATCATATGTGTGAACCGGCAATGCGGCATGCTAAGATGCTGGTATATCAAAGCTTTTGTTGAAAAGCAGAGCTTTGTGGATGATGATCAAAGCATGGCCGATAGAGCGTAGCTTTGTGTTGAAATGTGATTTCGACAAGCCTCATAGCCCATGAATAGCTGAAAACAGGATGAAAGACAGCACAAAGTACTAACGTTCCCATCTTGAAAAAAGGTGATGCCATTTATGAAGCCCAGGAAATTTACTTATGTGGATGATGGAGTGAGGCGCCTCGGGTGATGGTCAATCAACGAACAGGATGACGGTCAGATACGACCGGGGAACGTTATGTTCAGGAGAGATACTAATCATCCATGTATAGTGTTGGTTGGCTCTACCGATCTAGGGCTCACTTGCGCCTGAGTCCTAGACATCTTGCTAGAGATGCTCCGAATTAGATAAGGAAGATCCATTGCCTTGTTCATTGATGGAAATCCAACTTCCAATACGAACCCTGCGTTTCCGGTTGTAAACTTATATGGTGACATAATAAGATGAGGTATTATGCCATATAAAATTGATACATTTATTTTCAAAATTGATATCCACACTATGAACTAGTAATAATAAAAAGGGAAATTTCACGTATCAAGCATGTTTGTCTATTATAAGCTAAAACTCTATCCTTCGGTTTGCGCTTGCATTGTGTGATAGGACTTGAGTTTTATAATAGCTTCAGTTTTCAAAAAACAATGCAAGTTTTTATGGCTGATATTCAAGTAGAAAAAACCTGTTCCATGTTATACGGTGTGGTCCCGTGATATACCTAATTTTAAAATGAAGTGTAATAACTATTTTGGTTCTCACACCAGTTCCATAAATGACCCGGAGTTTATTGTTTTTCCCTGAATTCTGGGTGCCCATAATTTTTCGCACAAACAACTTATGGTTTAGGTTTTACAGATATTTTATTGATCAGGTTCTGGATTGTAGCTAGAGCTAAGTCTAGAGCATTTAATAGTCTTCCTCTGAATGTAATTATGTTTCCATTGTGTATTGTAATTTAATTTTCTTTGATATATTCTTGTAGTCTGATGTAAAATTATTGTAATAATAATGAAATGTTCTTCTGTGTTTTGTTAGATGTGTTATATTCCATAATGGTTCATGGATTTCTATCATTTTGGATCATACCTGTGTGGCTTACGGTCGATTCGAAAGGCCGGGATTTTCGGGTCAATGCAGTTTAAATGTACTTTTGTGTTCTTGCTCTCACTGCCTTATTTTAACCTTATGGACTTATGAGTACATGCTTCATTGAACTATGTGTGTGACATTCCTTTCTGATGGAAAAGACATTATTGTATCAGAGTTTCAATGTATGTGACTCCTTTCTTAAGGAAAGGACTTGATTCTTACTGATATTTTTATTTCACCTTTATTGATGGCTTGTAAACTAGACTGACACATGTGTTAACACTCGGGCCAGACCGAGTTGTTTCAGGTTCAGTTGTTGTTGATTTGTGGTTTACTGCTATAGCTTAGACTATGCTCGAAGACTATTTCAGTGTTTCTCTTTAGTGTATTTGTGTCATTATAGCTATATTTCATGTGACCATGATATATTCATGTTTTATATTTATTTGAGATGTAACATATGTATAAGTTGTAATTCTATGATTGTATCCATGTGCAATTGTTCTGTGATCTGTGACTATGACGTATTGTATATTATTCTAAAATGATTCTCAACCATCGTAGTTTCTTATAAGGAGTATTGGGTATGTCAATCCACTTGTGTAAAGAAAATTCATTCACCCAATCAACATATTCAATACTTGGCTAATATGAAATTATGGATGGTCGCTCCTATATGCCCTATTCTCCATATTAGCAGACAATTTTACTAGTTAATACACTTTGCTAATATGGTTCTTGGAGTGAGGCACTACATTTTGGTATCAGAATGGAAGTTCAGAAAAAAAGATTATTGTAAAACGCAGAACAGAACCACAGGAATACATGTGTTACAACACGGAAGGATAACCCATGTGTTTACTGTTTCCTTCCAATTATTACCCTTGTCCCGAGATTTTCGTTTATCCAATTGTATGTAGTCCAAGCTTCTGGGGTACAGTAGGAATATATCATATTTCGTAGTACTCTATGTGTGTTGTCTTATTTGTGCATCCTATCTTGATGGAATTTTATCCCTTGGCCTTCTTGGAGCTTAATCTTGAGTTTAAATATTTAAGGAAATTTAAACCCACCCATTCGGTGTTTGGGTTAGCTGTTGTTATAATATTGGGATGAGGTACTGAATTAAATCCAAGATGTTTTAAAAAGTAGGACTTTATGTTGAGATGATTTAGTGTCAAACTGAATTAAATTAGAGTTGAGCAGTGGAAGCAAGTGATTGTTTCGGCTGTGCGGAGTTTACACAAATAATAACAATTGGGATTAAGGGGTGTTGAAACTGATGCTTAATTGTTGTTAAAAGTTAACCATCTTGTGATAAATTAAGTAAATATTGGTGAAGAATAGTATGGGTTGTTCTTATTAATTGTAATAGCAAATAATAAAACAACAATCGTATGAATTAAAAATCTAATGATTTCTTTCGTATTGGATTGTTCGTTGGGAGTTTTAAGGAATATTGATCGATACGTTTGATCAACGATATCGATAAGAATTCTTAAACACCTTAACGAGGCGGTTGAGTATAATAACTTTTTTAAACAAAAAAAATTGCGAATGAATAACTCGTAAGAATTGTGTTAAACCGCTACATTAGTTGGTGATATTAAAGATGAATGGCGAGGCGATGGTGATTTTAAGTTGACATCGAAACCAAAATGATGTAGTGGATGAGTGGTTTAGTACTATTAGAATTTAATCATTGTATTATATAGTGAAAATCTTGTGCTTTAAAAAATTGTAAGATGATTAAATGAAGATGTTTCCTCAAATTAACGTGCTTTGAAATATAAAACAATCTTGAGCATAAGTGATATTTAAAATACTCACCCTAAAAATTTGTAACAACCCGGAAATGCGAGCCAGTTTAAAATTTTTATTTTGGCAATTTTAGTGAATTTTGAACATTTAAAATGATTTATTTTAAATAATATCGACGAGAAATTTACTTTGAATAGAAGTAGAACGTATATTTATATACGTCGTCGTTAGAATATATAGTTTATTTATATGTATATAAGGAATTGAAAACGGCGCGGTAGTTCGATATTTCGATTTCAAATTTCAATTGAATGTACCGGGTGCAAAATAAACCGGATTTTAGTGAAACCAAAAATAATAGAATTTAATTGATAATATCTTTTCAACGAATCCAAAAAATTGAGATTTCATAGCGGGAATCAAAAGATATGTCCAGTTGAAAATTCAGAATAGTCGCTATGGAATCTCGGCCCTTAAAAATGGACATTTTGCAAACGACCTCGGATTTCGATGAAACCACTTTTGTTGGATCCGGGATGTCAATTTATTGCTAGATTCCAATTTGCATAATTTTTCGAATCAGTATGTGAGCGTGGCAAAGGAAAACGCGTTTGACCAGTTTTAGTTGATTTTAATCGACTGGAAAGTGGCCATTTTTCAAACGGTCTCAGAATTCGACGAAACTAGTTTTGTTAGGACCGTATCGTCAATACGAAGCTAAAAAATATTTTTCTGGAATTTTTCAAGTTAGTATGTGACCCCGGCAAATTGAAATGCGCGTTGAAATTCAATATATAAGGTTATATTTTGATTTTGATGAAAACTGATCGAAACGATCGAATCATCCTACTATATATATCCCATTGTGTTCCGAAGGGGGTGATTAGCTACGGACAACAGGCGGTGGGCCTTGTTTAGAGGTTGAAAATAAAAGTTGCTTTTTGGGAGATAATTAAATAAAATAATTAAAATTTATAATAAAACACTCTACCCCTTACCTTCCCTCTGCCCCCCCCCCCCGATTTCATTTTTCAATGAGAAAAAAAGAGAAGAAACCCCAGTGGAGTCGTCGTTCCACCAGGCAGGGCGCCGCACCGCTCTAGGCCGCCGTTGATCTCCCCTGGGCCACATCCATCAGCAGCTCGCCCCCTTCTTCTCCTCCCTACCCACTTCTTCTTCCTCCGCCTTCTTTCCTCCTTCCTTCCTCTACCTTAAACCACCGCCGCACCCCCCCCCCTCTCCTGAAACCCTAGCCTCGCAAGCCACCTTCCACCATCTCCACCCGCCTCTGACCGCCCTCGGGTGCTACAGCGAGCCCCTGCGCCCTCCTCTTCTCCTTCTACCTTCACCAACTCGAAACCGACGCAACCCCTCTCCCAAAATGCACACTGTAAGTAAATTTAAATTGATTTCTATTTTTATTTTCAGTTTAGATGTGAATGGTATGTTTGTTTTCAGTTTATAGTGACGATGATTTTTAGTTTAAGATGATAGAAAAAGTTAGGATTTCTAAAACGAAAAGATTACATTTTTAAATGCGAAAAGATTAATTTTTTTATTTATAGAAGATGTAAAAATATAATTTTTACGTTAGTAGAGAAGTAAAAATATGATTTTATATAATGTAAAGTAATAAAGATGTGATCTTTATAGTAGTAGCAATGTAAAGATATGATTTTTATAGTATAGAAAGTATAAAAATACGATTTTTATATTTTATAGATAGTAAAAATATCATCTTCATATATGTAGCAAAATAAAAATGTGATTTTTATAGTGATGAAATAAAAAAGGCGAAATCTTTATATTTGAAAAGGCGAAATCGTTATATTTGAAAAGGCGAAATCTTTATATTTGAAAAGGCAGAATCTTTTTGTAGAGGATAGCGTGATAAAAATATAATATGTATTATATGAACATCGATGTAAAAATAGAATTTTTATCTATATAGTATCGATGTAAAAATAGAATTTTTATCTATATAGTATCGATGTAAAAATGGAATTTTTATCTATATAGTATCGATGTATAAATAGAATTTTTATCCATATGGAGTAATTATAAAAATATGATTTTTATATACATGGCAACAATATAAAAATGTGATTTTTATATATGTAGTGGCTACGGGCAACGAAAGTGACAAAAGGCGAGAACGATGAAGATTTCTACATAGGAAGAGTCGTGGTATTGGATTAGCTATCGGTGAGAACTTCTCACTCTAAATTTCTTTTTCTAGTTAAATATATATATACTAGGATGAAGACGGTGCTTAGCAGCACCCGACACCCGTCATCCACAGACCATGGATGGCTTGTTTGTTTGATTGATGTGTTGTGAAAATTGTTTGTGATGTTGATGTGAAATCGATAATAAATTGTAGATGGTTGAAATAAATAAATTATCGTTGAAAATAAATTTTTTAACGTGAATGTGAATAAATGAATATTTATAAACAAATCGGCCGACTTGTTTATATACACTAATTTGACTGATATTGATTGGGATGATAAATTTTACACATCGCCCAACTGCACAAATAATATTCAGTGTTTGTTGATTTGATACCCCACATGGGTGTTGGGATGATATTTGGCGTACACTAATCCCAATTATTTAATTGTATGTCGATCGATTGGTCGACAGGCTGTGTAAGCGTTGATTATTTATATTTGATGCTTATGCAATTGTGTGGTGCACTTTGGATGATGGTTGATTGTTTATCGTTGCTGTTATATACATGTGCTGTATGGAATCCATATAATTAACGTTATATGGTAATTGATTGGGCCTCATTCCAATCGGGAAAATAATGAATATTATAAAAGAAAATTCAGGTGTTGAATATAAAAATAGTCATGTGTTGACGATATTCATGTGTTGAGTAAAATATTTTAATAATAAAATTTACATCTTTATCATATTTAAAATTAGAACTACTTTACAGTAGGAGTCTAATTAAAAAAATCAAACGATAGATACCATAATTTTATAAAATATTTTACATAACAAAAATAGTCGTGTGTTGACAATACTCATGTGTTGAGATTAGTTGTGTGTTGAAAGAAATATAGATTCATGTGTTGAATAGAAAAAAATATTCATTTGTTGAATAGAGTAAAAAATTTATTGAAATATATAAAGTCGTGTTGACTAGAGTTGCGCTATTTTGACGTGAACGATATTTATATCGATTTTATTCGAATATCGAAAAGGAAGTGATTTCAAAATATAACGTTTTGAAAATATTATCATTTATATAGTAATGATAGGAAATATTCAATTTTGGTTTGAAATTGAATATAGAGTTGAAATGGTTTTGAAAACGAATTTAAAGCGATTTATAAAATACGTTTTAAAAGGAAATCGACGAAATATATAATATATATATATATTATATATAATGGCCTGAATAGAACGCGCCACGCTGCGGTAGTTCGTGAATTTCGACCATTGACTTCGAACCGACATTACGGGAGATCCGACCGTCGGATTCTCCTAAAACTGGAACCGTTGGGTTCGTATCGAAAAGAGCTTTCCAATGAATATTAGAAATTTGAAATCTAACGGTTAGATTTGGAATTATGTCCAAATCAAATTTGGAAAAGGTCGCTGTAAGTGCAGTTCGATGGCCATTGATGGAAATCGACTGTACGAGCCTTGATATAATTATTAAAAATATCTATAATTGGTGTAAAATCATAATATGTGAATTGGAAAGAACTGGGATGAAAAATTCCACATTTGAAAGGATAAAAATATATTTTTTTCGAAATGAACTAGTTTTGAACTAGAATTAAAATCAATTTATTTTTGAAATAAATAAATTGAACTTGAAAGTGATTTTAAAAATATCAATATTCCCAATACGTGAATTGGACTGGAGTTGAATCGAAATTATCTTCTGAATATTTCGATGTTGGATTTCATGACTATACAGATATTGTTATGGGAATTTGAAAGATATATTTTATATCGTTATTTCCAATACGATATTTGTTGGTTTCAGGATTTGATATTGAATATAAGCCGGTATATTTTCTATTCAGAGCCTTGTATTTAATATCAAATGTGATTTGGGTTTGTCGTGAATGGTGTCTTCATTAACACTGTTCTTAAGCCCAATAGAGAAAAAGATTAAATCCTTCTATTTAGATTTAATGAAGTGTACCAATTAAATGATATTTAATTGAAAATGAATTTAAATTGGTTCTTGGGTTTATCATGAGCGGTGTTTTTAACAACACATGTTCTTTAACCCGATTAACAATAGAGTGTGATTTTGGGTTTATCGTGAATCGTGTTTTAGATGACATTGGTTCTTTAACCCAGTTAAGGACAAGATATTGATTTTCGAGAAGATTAAAACTAAGTGGAGTTTTAATGAATCTTTAATTAAATTAAAATGTGAATTGATAATTTAAATTATCAAATCTGAAAGGTGATCGAGAATGGAGTACCACCAGTTTTGCTCCAAAGCGATAGTTAAATCTTTAATTAGATTTGAACGTGAAATGGTAATTAATTTTACTGATAATACCGTGGTGTTAGATATAGAGTATTACCAGTTTTGCTCTAGGGGATGAATAGGTTGGGATTGGGAAATAAAACAAATAATTACTTCGGTGTGGTTCGCTAATCCCGACTAGTTTGAAATGACATCCAAAGGAAGATTAAAGAATAAATTTAGAAGAATCTATCTTGGATAAAATTAATGGGAACCTTTCCCTAAGAATGTGATTTTGTGAATAAAAGAACATTCTGAATTGGAATGATGCGTTTGTTGTGTTTGTGTAACACGTGTTTATCATATACGTGGGTTATTCAGAAAGGCCGGGTTTATAGCCATTCTGAATAACCGATTCGACGAGATGTCGAAGATGAAGACGGTGGTTGAAGACCAGAAGTCTTCACATCGTTTGGGTGATTACTGATGTTCTCGATTGGGCTGTACACCCAAGATGAGGGAAACAGTTGGTGATCGTCCAGACGTACTTGGAGATCGATGGATATGCAAGGAAAGTGCCTCCGGTTTCGTTCGGACCCAGAACGAACTTGTAAATGGACTGTGTGTCTGACATTGGTTTTTATTCTGTGTTGATTGATCTCTATTAGATATACAACTGTTTGGCGGTAGAGAATTTATTCTCTTGCTTAACGCTCTTCTCTGAGACGTACGGGCTCAGAGGTTGTATATCGATGGACATCAGTCGCCTGGAGTGAATTGCCAGTGTGGCACGCGTAAGTGGAAATTGATCAAGGCTTCTGTTGAAAAGCGAAGTCTTGTGGTTGATGATCAAAGCATGGCCTGTGTGGCGCAGCTTTGTTTATAACGTGAATTCGCGAGCCTCACACCTCGGTATGAGTCAAAAAAGGGATAGTGACTGCAGGGAGAGCACGACGATTCTTTCTAGCTTGGGTGGTGTCAGTGACCTACCTGCCCTGACATTTATATACTTTTCACCTGTGTGGTTGTTGGATACGAGGCGCCTCGGATATAGGTCTGTAAGGACTGGGAAACATGTGCTCAGGAATAACTAATCCTCAAAAGTAAGAGAGGACCGACCCTGAAGATCCAAGGATCATAGTGGGGTCCTAAGACATTTGCTAGAGTGTCTTGAATCGGAGAGGAGCTTGCCCCTTGCCTCGACTCATGACGGAAATCCAATTTCCAATACGTGATTTTGCGGTTTTAATTGTAGAACTAGTATGGCGACATGATATATGGTACCCATGCCGTCTATGATTGATATTTATGATTGAAATTGTTTTGACACTATACACTTATAATAGTATCAAATGATTTGTTTTAAACGTACCAAGCATGTTTGGCTATTATAAGGGAAAACCCTATCCTCCGGCTTGCGTTGCATTGTGTGATGGGACTTGGGTCTTATAATAGCTTCATTTTTCCAAAAAGCATTGCGCTATTTTGTTATATGCACAAGTATTCTTGGGAGGAAACCCGTTCCGTGTTATACGGCGTGGTCCCTTGAATCACTCTATTTAAAGTAAAGTTTTAAATAACTGTTTTAGTTCTCACACCAGTCCCATGACTGACCTGGAGTTTATTGTTTTAACCTAAACTCTGGGTGCCCCTATTTTCCACACGGGCAGCTAGTAGTTTTGGTTTTGCAGATTTATATTCATAGGATCCTGGTTTACAGCTGGAATGATATCTGAAAAGCTCTGTATTCGTATATCACCTTCAGTTGTGCTTTGTATTATTTTTCCGCTACTATGTAATTTTTTGTAATCTCTGATATTTATCGAAAATGTAATTTATTCAATTATACTCTGTATATTCTTGTATCTGATGGAATTGTTGTAATAACAATGAAATGTTCTTCCGTCTGTGTTCTATTTTGTCTTGTCCTCAACGCAATCCGTGTTTTCCTTCACGGGGAAGTTCGGGTCGTCTCAGTTTGGTATCAGAGCCTTGGTTTACAGAGCTCAAGAACAAGACACATTAGAACCATACGAAAGAATTCATCAGATATTGGATTAGTAATATCCAATTAAAATGACTCGTTAGAGATAGGATCAGTAGTATCCTAGAATGAGTGTGAAGAGTATATTTTTCAAATGAAAACAATTTTGCTTTGAAATTTAAATCGTTTTATACGTATTTGAATATTTATTTATATTGAATTTGGACAATCCAATATATAAAGATTTTGCATATACGCGTCATGAACGTACATTCGAAGTTTTAATAAACTGGATAGATATAGAATCACATTCTAGACACCCGGAGATGGTTCTGATGATTGATCGATCATCATCAGAACTTATGTTCGTGTTCCGAAGGTGTGATATCTATATATTTCCATTAGACTGGTGTGAGAACCAAAATATAGCTAGAATACATTGTTGTGAATTGGTATCAAAACATGATTTTTTTGTATATATATCAAAGTTAATTTGGAATTCTAATTCACTAATTGATTGATGGTTGTGTTGTTTGTTTATTTGTTTAATATTTTTGAACCATTAAGCCTAATTGAGCCGAATATTGAATTGTATTGAAAATTGGTTGCGTTTGCTTGCATATACATGTACTTACATTGAACAGGTCATAGCAAGGAGGCTAGAGCAGAAGAATAAAATTTGTGTGCCCGACAAATAGGTACATGTTTACCATAATTTACTGTTTTGTTTGGGTGATGATGATTTTATGAGCCGATTGGCTTTTTCTTTTTCTTTTTGAGATCAGAGGGCCTGTATGGAAATTTCGGGATTTTCCCGGTGCAGGGGAGGTTATGGCGAAATTTTTTCGAAAATTTAGGGTGTTAGCCAAATTTTTGAAAAATTTGAAAAGTTCTTAGAAACTGAAAAGTTGAAGAACTTAAGCCGTAATCAAAATAATGGAAGTTGAGTTGAATTGTTAAACAACTTTCGGCTTCGTTCCTTTTCGGGGACGAAAAGTTTTAAGTGGGGGAGATTGTAACAACCCGGAAATGCGAGCCAGTTTAAAATTTTTATTTTTGCAATTTTATTGAATTTTGAACATTTAAAATGATTTATTTTAAATAATATCGACGAGAAATTTACTTTGAATAGAATTAGAACGTATATTTATATACGTCGTCGTTAGAATATAAAGTTTATTTATATATATAAAAGAAATTGAAAATGGCGCGGTAGTTCGATAATTCGATTTCAAATTTCAATTGAATGTACTGGGTGAAAAATAAACCGGATTTTAGTGAAACCAAAAATAATAGAATTCAATTGATAATATCTTTCCAACGAATCCGAAAAATTGAGATTTCATAGCGGGAATCAAAAGATATGTCTAGTTGAAAATTCAGAATAGTCGCTATGGAATCTCGGCCCTTAAAAATGGAGATTTTGCAAACGACCTCGGATTTCGACAAAACCACTTTTGTTGGATCTGGGATGTCAATTTATTGCTAGATTCCAATTTGCATAATTTTTCGAATCAGTATGTGAGCGTGGCAAAGTAAAACGCGTTTGACCAGTTTTAGTTGATTTTAATCGACTGGAAAGTGGCCATTTTTCAAACGGTTTCAGAATTCGACAAAACTAGTTTTGTTAGGACTGTATCGTCAATACGAATCTAGAAAATATTTTTTTGGAATTTTTCAAGTTAGTATGTGACCCCGGTAAATTGAAATGCGCGTTGAAATTCAATATATAGGGTTATGTTTAGATTTTGACGAAAACTGATCGAAACGATCGAATCAGCTTACTATACATATCCCATTGTGTTCGGAATGGGGGTAATTAGCTATGGACGACAGGCGGTGGGCCTCGTTTAGAGGTCGAAAATAAAAGTTGCTTTTTGGGAGATAATAAAATAAAATAATTAAAATTTATAATAAAACCCTCTACCCCTTACCTTCCCTCTGCCCCCCCCCCCCCCCCGATTTCATTTTTCAACGAAAAAAAAAAGAGAAGAAACCCTATTGCAGCCGTCGCTCCACCAGGTAGGGCGCCGCACCGCCCTAGGCCGCCGCCGATCTCCCCTGGGCCGCATCCATCAGCAGCTTGCCCCCTTCTTCTCCTCCCTACCCACTTCTTCTTCCTCCGCCTTCTGTCCTCCTTTCTTCCTCCACCTTAAACCACCGCCGCACCCCCCCTGAAACCCTAGCCTCGCAAGCCACCATCTCCACCCGCCTCCGACCGCCCTCGGGTGCTGCAGCGAGCCCCTGCGCCCTCCTCTTCTCCTTCTCCCTTCACCAACTCGAAACCGACGCAACCCCTCTCCCCAAATGCATATTGTAAGTAAATTTAAATTGATTTCTATTTTTCAGTTTAGATGTGAATGGTATGTTTGTTTTCAGTTTATAGTGACGATGATTTTTAGTTTAAGATGATAGAAAAAGTTAGGATTTCTATAACGAAAAGATTACATTTTTAAATGCGAAAAGATTAAATTTTTGATTTATAGAAGATGTAAAAATATAATTTTTTTGTTAGTAGAGAAGTAAAAATATGATTTTATATAATGTAAAGTAATAAAGATGTGATCTTTATAGTAGTAGCAATGTAAAGATATAAATTTTTTAGTATAGAAAGTATAAAAATATGATTTTTATATTTTATAGATAGTAAAAATATCATCTTTATATATGTAGCAAAATAAAAATATGATTTTTATAGTGATGAAATAAAAAAGGCGAAATCTTTATATTTGAAAAGGCGAAATCTTTATATTTGAAAAGGCGGAATCTTTATGTAGAGGATACCGTGATAAAAATATAATCTGTATTATATGAACATCGATGTAAAAATAGAATTTTTATCTATATAGTATAGATGTAAAAATAGAATTTTTATCTATATAGTATCGATGTAAAAATAGAATTTTTATCCATATGGAGTAATTATAAAAATATGATTTTTATATACATGGCAACAATATAAAAATGTGATTTTTATATATGTAGTGGCTACGGGCAATGAAAGTGACAAAAGCCGAGAACGACGAAGATTTCTACATAGGAAGAGTCATGGTATTGGATTAGCTATCGGTGAGAACTTCTCACTCTAAATTTCTTTTTCTAGTTATATATATACTAGGATGCATACGGTGCTTAGCAGCACCCGATACCCGTCATCCACTGACCATGGATGGCTTGTTTTTTTGATTGATGTGTTGTGAAAATTGTTTGTGACGTTGATGTGAAATCGATAATAAATTGTATATGGTTGAAATAAATTAATTATCGTTGAAAATAAAAATTTTAACGTGAATGTGAATAAATGAATATTTATAAACAAATCGGTCGATTTGTTTATATACACTGATATTGATTGGGATGATAAATTTTACACATCGCCCAACTGCACAAATAATATTCAGTGTTCGTTGATTTGAAACCCCACACGGGTGTTGGGATGATATTTGGCGTACACTAATCCCAATTATTTAATTGTATGTCGATCGATTGGTCGATAGGCTGTGTAAGCGTTGATTATTTATATTTGATGCTTATGCAGTTGTGTGGTGCACTTTAGATGATGTTTGATTGTTTATCGTTGCTATTATATACATGTGTTGTATGGAATCCATATAATTAACGTTATATGGTAATTGATTGGGCCTCATTCCAATCGGGAAAATAATGAATATTATAAAAGAAAATTCAGGTGTTGAATATAAAAAGAGTCATGTGTTGACGATGTTCAAGCGTTGAAATTATTCATGTGTTGAGTAAAATATTTTAATAATAAAATTTACATCTTTATCATATTTAAAATTAGAACTACTTTACAGTAGGAGTCTAATTAAAAAAATCAAATGATAGATACCATAATTTTATAAAATATTTTACATAACAAAAATAGTCATGTGTTGAGATTAGTCTTGTGTTGAAAGAAATATAGATTCATGTGTTGAATAGAAAAAAATATTCATTTGTTGAATAGAGTAACTAATTTATTGAAATATATGAAGCCGTGTTGACTAGAGTTGCGCTATTTTGACGTGAACGATATTTATATCGATTTTATTTGAATATCGAAAAGGAAGTGATTTCAAAATATAACATTTTGAAAATATTATCATTTATATAGTAATGATAGGAAATATTCAATTTTGATTTGAAATTGAATATAGAGTTGAAATGGTTTTGAAAACGAATTTAAAACGATTTATAAAATACGTTTTAAAAGGAAATCGACGAAATATATAATATATATATATATTATATATAATGGCCTGAATAGAATGCGCCGCGCTGCGGTAGTTCGTGAATTTCGACCATTGACTTCAAACGGACATTACGGGAGATCCGACCGTCGGATTCTCCTAAAACCGAAACCGTTGGGTTCGTATCGAAAAGAGCTTTCCAATGAATATTAGAAATTTGAAATCTAACGGTTGGATTTGGAATTATGTCCAAATCAAATTTGGAAAAGTTCACTGTAAGTGCAGTTCGATGGCCGTTGATGGAAATCGACTGTACGGGCCTTGATAAAATTATTAAAAATATCTATAATTGGTATAAAATCATAATATGTGAATTGGAAAGAACTAGGATGAAAAATTCCACATTTGAAAGGATAAAAATATATTTTTGTCTAAATGAACTAGTTTTGAACTAGAATTAAAATCAATTTATTTTTGAAATAAATAAATTGAACTTGAAAGTGATTCTAAAAATATCAATATTCCCAATACGTTAATTGGACTGGAGTTGAATCGAAATTATCTTCGGAATATTTCGATGTCGGATTTCGTGACTATATAGATATTGTTATGGGAATTTGAAAGATATTTTTTATATCGTTATTTCCAATTCGATATTTGTTGGTTTCAGGATTTGATATTGAATATAAGCCGGTATATTTTCTATTCAGAGCCTTGTATTTAATATCAAATGTGATTTGGGTTTGTCGTGAATGGTGTCTTCATTAACACTGTTCTTAAGCCCAATAGAGAAAAAGATTAAATCCTTCTATTTAGATTTAATGAAGTGTATCAATTAAATGATATTTAATTGGAAATGAATTTAAATTGGTTCTTGGGTTTATCGTGAGCGGTGTTTTTAACAACACATGTCCTTTAACCCAATTAACAATAGAGTGTGATTTTGGGTTTATCGTGAATCGTGTTTTAGATGACATTGGTTCTTTAACCCAGTTAAAGACAAGATATTGATTTTCGAGAAGATTAAAACTAAGTGGAGTTTTAATGAATCTTTAATTAAATTAAAATGTGAATTGATAATTTAAATTATCAAATCTGAAAGGTGATCGAGAATGGAGTACCACCAGTTTTGCTCCAAAGCGATAGTTAAATCTTTAATTAGATTTGAACGTGAAATGGTAATTAATTTTACCAATAATACTGTGGTGTTAGATATCGAGTATTACCAGTTTTTCTCCAGGGGATGAATAGGTTGGGATTGGGAAATAAAACAAATAATTACTTCGGTGTGGTTCGCTAATCCCGACTAGTTTGAAATGACATCCAAAGGAAGATTAAAGAATAAATTTAGAAGAATCTATCTTGGATAAAATTAATGGGAACCTTTCCCTAAGAATGTGATTTTGTGAATAAAAGAACATTCTAAATTGGAATGAGGCGTTTGTTGTGTTTGTGTAACACGTGTTTATCATATACGTGGGTTATTCAGAAAGGCCGGGTTCATACCCATTATGAATAACCGATTCGACGAGATGTCGAAGATGAAGACGGTGGTTGAAGACCGGAAGTCTTCACATCGTTTGGGTGATTATTGATGATCTCGATTGGGCTGTACACCCAAGATGAGGGAAACAGTTGGTGATCGTCCAGACGTACTTGGAGATCGATGGATACGCGAGGAAAGTGCCTCCGGTTTCGTTCAGACCCAGAACGAACTTGTAAATGGACTATGTGTCTGACATTGGATTTTATTCTGTGTTGATTGATATCTATTAAATATACATCTGTTTGGCGGCAGAGAATTTATTCTCTTGCTTAATTCCCTTCTCTGAGACGTACAAGCTCATAGGTTGTATATCGATGGACATCAGTCGCATGGAGTGAATTTCCAGTGTGGCACGCATAAGTGGCGATTGATCAAGGCTTCTGTTGAAAAGCAAAGTCTTTTGGTTGATGATCAAAGCACGGCATGTGTGGCGTAGCTTTGTTTATAACGTGAATTCGCGAGCCTCACACCTCGGTATGAGTCAAAAACGGGATAGTGACTACAGGGAGAGCACGACGTTTCTTTCTAGCTAGGGTGGTGTCAGTGACCTACCAGCCCTGACATTTATATACTTTTCACCTGTGTGGTTGTTGGATACGAGGCGCCTCGGATATAGGTCTGTAAGGACCGGGAAACGTGTGCTCAGGAATAACTAATCCTCAAAAGTAAGAGAGGACCGGTCCTGAAGATCCAAGGATCATAGTGGGTTCCTGAGACATTTTCTAGAGTGTCTCGAATCGTAGAGGAGCTTGCCCCTTGCCTCGACTCATGACGGAAATCCAATTTCCAGTACGTGATATTGCGGTTTTAATTGTAGAACTAGTATGGCGACATGATATATGGTACCCATGCCGTCTATGATTGATATTTATGATTGAAATTGTTTTGACACTATACACTTATAATAGTATCAAATGATTTGTTTTAAACGTACCAAGCATGTTTGGCTATTATAAGGGAAAACCCTATCCTCCGGCTTGCGTTGCATTGTGTGATGGGACCTAGGTCTTATAATAGCTTCATTTTTCCAAAAAGCATTGCGCTGTTTTGTTATATGCACTAGTATTCTTGGGAGGAAACCCGTTCCGTGTTATACGGCGTGGTCCCTTGAATCACTCACTTTTAAAGTAAAGTTTTAAATAACTGTTTTAGTTCTCACACCAATCCCATGACTGACCTGGAGTTTATTGTTTTAACCTAAACTCTGGGTGCCCCTATCTTCCACACGGGCAGCTAGTAGTTTTGGTTTTGCAGATTTATATTCACAGGATCCTGGTTTACAGCTGGAATGTATCCGGAAAGCTCTGTATCCGTATATCACCTTCAGTTGTGCTTTGTATTATTTTTCCGCTACTATTTAATTTATTGTAATCTCTGATATTTATCGAATGTAATTTATTCAGTTATACTCTGTATATTCTTGTATCTAATGGAATTGTTGTAATAACAATGAAATGTTCTTCCGTCTGCGTTCTATTTTGTCTTGTCCTTAACGCAATCCGTGCTTTCCTTCACGGGGAAGTTCGGGTCGTCTCAAAATTGAGCCAAGAAATGTTTGCTACCATCAAATTGGTGACATGAAACCGTGAATGGCGAGGCTACTTGATGTTGCAACCTAATTAGCAGCCATCATTTGTAGAATTTATATAATAGGAGATAGCATGGCAACATTTCTATTGGTTTGAAATCTGATGGAGGTGAGTGTGTATTTTAAATAATCAGCCTTCTGAAAGAAATGCTGTAAGATTTGAATTGTGCGTCATGTTATTTGGAGCGAAAAATTGAATTATGTTAGAGCGAGAGTCTAAAAATTTTCAAACTTAATTGAGATTGGTGTTTCTTAAGTTTAAAGGTTTGAGAAACTTTGTGGTCTTTATGCATTCTAAACTTTTTTCAAGTCAATAAATGATGAAGTAACTTTTAGAATGGAGATTTATTTGGTGTTGTCTTAAGTGAATTGCGGGGATGTAATTCATTTAAGCAGGGAAGTCTATAACAACCCGGATTTTTTGGTTCTCGGGCTAAACAAACCATTGTGTGTTTTTTGTATTTTTAATTTAAAAGAATAAAATATTAGCTTGGGAGTGCAACTCAAATAGTGTTTTAAAACAGGAAATGAGAAAAAAACGTGGTTTTCATAATCAGAATGTTGGAATAAATTACATGCTCTTAATTCAGTCAATAAGTTATTGCAGTTTGTGTTCATAAATCATAGCTTGTGGAATAAAGTAAACATCTTTGTTTATTCCTATTTGCATTTATAAATTATAATTTTATGATTAGTGTGAATATTGAAAAAATGATTTGCAATCAGTATTTAAGTAATAATATATTTTTTATTATAAGTGTTGAATTGTTATAAAATGAATATTAATAAATTATGGATTTGTATTGTCAAATGCAAGTCAAATTCGTGATAGAGTAAAATACAGAATTGTGTTTGTAAGAGTTATATATGTTTGAAGGAAATAATACAAAGTTGAATTTGTCAATATAAAAGTGAACAGCAAGTTTTTGTTAAAAAGGGAATTGGTTGCATTAACAACAATAAGTAGTAAATTAATCGTGGTTGCAATTAAAACATAATGAATACAAATATTAATCGAGAATCAATATTTAAGTTTTTGTAATGTTTTATGGAGTGTATAAGTTAAATTTGTTTAAACTAATAAAATGTGTAAACCTTGATTACAAAGATATAGTTAGTTTTTTTAAGTGTGAAATAAGTGTTTCGACAGACCTGTTTATATCTGAATAAGTGTGTCAATAATATAAGTTTTGACGGGCAGTGAATAATTTAAACATGTTTTTTTTAAACATTTAAGCATAATTGGTTTTTTGTGTGTTGGATAAAATGGATTTAGTTGTATTAGTATTGTTTAATCTTGTGTTTTGGTGTCTTGTAATAATTTGCATCACCTTCTTTCTGTAACACTTTGTTGTAATGGGTTATTAGACCCTAATATCCAAGCCCGTAGACTTGTTTTGAAAGAGCTAAGAAGAATGCACGTACTTTATTTTCTTCCTCTCAACATTCTTTCTTTGTCCGTTCTAAAGCTAAAAACCTAAGAATTCATGGTCTCTTCAATACTAATGCCCAAACATCCTTCTATTAATTAAAACCAAGGAGAGGTTCTTACTTAAAGGCCGACTCCACCACATACATCAAACAAATCTTTTGATTTTTGAAATTATGAGAAGAAGACATCTTTGTAGAATACCCGAAGCTTGCATATTCCAGATAAAGGTTCCTAAGGGTATGAAGCTTAAATCTCCCTCTATAGCTGCCAAAATTGAGGCAATCATGCTAAAAATCCAAGAAAGCTGAGCGTGCACTCACATTTTCTACAATACAAGTTTTTTAATTATCTTTAGCCAGTATGTGATGAAATACATAGTTTTCATTCTTCTGTTGTTCAAAATTGTTTCTAAGCTGAAATTATAGCTAAACCTCGTCTTTAAGCTTTCATAACTTATTGATATTTTGGTACTTTCGTTTGAATCCTTCTACATGTTGTGGTAAAATGTTTGCTGATTGTTTATGCAAAATTCCATCTCAATCCGACATTGTTAGGCGGTTGGAATAGGGTCTGGAAATAGGGACCTCATTAGGATTGTAATCTATAGCCATCCCGTGAGGTGGGTCGACCCACTTTGCCCTTGAGTCGACCCAAGGGTCGACCTACCATGATATTTGGTCGACCCACTTTTAGAAATTCACAGGAAATGATCTCCTTACTTCATGTAGCCTTCCTGTGACTTTATTTTGCTTCTGGATGAAAATAATGCTTAGGTCCAACTTCTATGTGTTGTATCTCCCTCACTATTGATCCATTTTGGATGATTCTATTTTCATTATAAATCTTGGAACTTTATCTCCATACTTGCAAATTTTAAAGCCAATCTGAGGTTGTTTGATTATTCAAAGCAGGTCTCAAAGTTAGTTTAGAAGGTGATTTCAAACCAGGTCAGAATTTATACCTTAGTTAAAGTTTGAGGCTTCGTATCTTTTCCACATGATGTAGGAATTTAGTGAATCTTTTTTCATTTGAAATACAAGTTATTTTGGTTTGTTAATGTCAAATTTTAGACCAATCGGAGATCGTTTGGTCATTTAAAACTTGTTTGAAAGTTGCCTCCATAATTGATTTCTGGGTGCATTTTCATGCCTTGATAATTTATTTTCAAGTGATTTTCTATGGTTTTGTGACCTGATTTACTACCTTATTAACTTTAAAAACCAAGTTTATATCTTAAAATATCCAAATTCCTGATTTTAGGAAATTTACGATGATTCATAGTTGAGATTTTGACGAGTTTTGACGTAGTTGAGCACACGTTGCACTTTTTAAAACAGTTTTCGATATATAAATAAATATCAATTTCTTTAGAGTTTTGGGGCTTAAATAAGTTTATGGTTTTAGTTTTGAAATATTAATAGCCTCCAAACAATAATATATAAAAAAGAATCATGCATATAATGGTTCAATAAAGTAAACAACCAATTTTCATGAAATCTTTTTATAAGTTGTTTTAGAAAAATCAAATAATTTTCTATATCAAAACCACATGCACTTGCACACTTCGAAATGATGTGTTGGTAATTGAATAATGTCGAAAACCATGCGGTATAGGACGTACGGGAATATAGTTTTATTTAATCCCAAATCCGTCAAATCGAAGTAACAACTTCAATGTTTTCTAATAACCTATGTGACCATCTGTGTTATTTAGTGTTTCATGATTTCTTTTGATTTCCATGACATCTATATATTTCATAATGTGAAGCTGACTTGCAGTGTGAGAACCGTTAAGTGATAATGTGTGGTATGGGATGCATAATTATTGCTTTTCGGGTTACCATTTGAGGGTCTATAACACATTATGTGGAAAAGCCAGTATTATACCTTCAGGTCAACCGTAGTAGTAGGCCTTCGAGCCATCTACATTAGACCTTCGGGCATCAATGTTAGATTTCGAGCCATCTGTGTTAGACCTTTTGGCCATCCATATTAGGCTTTCAAACCATTTGTGTTTGACCTTCAGGTCATCCATGATACATAGGGTACCACCTCCATGAATAGTAGTATTGGTTATGACATTAAGACAATCAGTTTAATAACACAAGCTGGCATAGCTTCAAGTTGCCAATCTGCGATGGATCCATAATCTTTTTTTTAATTTGGTATTTATTTGTGATTTCACAATAATGACTATTATTATTCCTTGTAGTGATTTCATTACTGATTTTAAACTCCTAATAGAGTTTCCGTGATTCAATAATTTTTTGTTTCAATGATTTAGTGATTATGTGATTTAGTGTTTCCGTGATTCTATGTTTTAGTGATCTAGATATTCCATAAATAAGTGAATTATGTGATTTCATCTTGTGATTTCTACAATTTCTTGGTCTTCCTTTCGTGTTATATGATTCTAAGTGCTGATTACACTAACTATGGAGTTTGGATAATTTGTTTTAGGCAGTGTTTAAATGCACTTTTGACTTTTTGCTCTTACTGCCTTATTCCAACCTTATGGAGTTATGACTACATGCTTCGTTGACTTGTGTGCATGAAATTCCTTTCTGATGGAAAGGAAATCATCGTATCAGAGTTTTTGTGTAAACCCATGTCTTGTGACTCCTTTCTTAAGGAAAAAATTATATCTGACTGATGTTGTTATTTCACCTTTCTTGCTGACTTGTAAACTAGACGGACTCGTGTGTGTTAATGCTCGGGTCGGACCAAGTTGTTTCAAGTTCAGTTGATGTTGATTCGTGGTTTGTTGCTATAGCTTGGACTATCCTTAAGGACTCTTTCTGTGTTTCTCTTTAGTGTATTTGTGTCATTGTAGAGTTATTTCATGTGACCGTGATATATTCGTGTTGTAGGTTCATTTGAGATGTAACACATGTATAAGTTGTAATTCTGTGATTGTATCTATGTTTAACTATTATGTGATCAGTGACTATGATATATCGTAAATTGTTCTGAAATGATCCTTAGCTATCGTAGTTTCTAATTAGGAGTGTTGGGTATGTCGATCTACTTGTGTAAAGAAAATTCATTCACCCAATTGACGTATTCAACAATTGGCTAATACTAAATTACGGATGGTAGCTCCTATTATGCCCTATTCACCGTATTAGCAGGCAGTTTTATTGGTTAATACTTTTTTCTACTATGCGTCTTGAGGTGGGGAGTTATACCTATGGTCCAGTTCCTTGTACTTGAATCTGTGCCACTCAAACAGCTAGGAAATGAACTATCAAAAGATAGTCCGGGGCACTCTGATCTGAGATCCATCATCACCCATAATTATCTCAAAAGTATCCCCATTCTACCAGTACATATTTTAACCTACAAGCAATGTGAACCCCTTAGCACTGTCCCGGCAGCATAGTCCATCATGGATTGTCCATACAACCTTCCTCTATGCCACTATAGTTTGGAGACCATTCTAGACACGTCATTAGTCGTAGAATGTCAAAGTTCCCAAAACTCTCTTTCAACAACCCCATCATTTTGGCTCAACGTCCCTTACTTTGTATATCGGGGAAAAAATCATTCATCGCAATAGCCTTAAGCCGCAACCACCGATCGAAGAGCTACTACGTCGAACCAACTGTCAAACGAACCACATGTCCTTCTCCTAGAAATCGCACCATCATCAATGTCAAATTGACCAATAACAACAGTAATCAATATCGAGCACATCATAATAATGGAAAATGACTTCTCAGATCATCTATTTAACCAAAATTGGTTAAATATGCATCCCAAGAAAACATGCGTCATTCATTGCAAAGTCCAGCTCATCGCAAAATCAATCCTTCGTCTTCAGATCGAACTCCAGTGTAAGCCTGGATTTTTAGCCATTTAATATTGAACATTTAAATTTATTTTAAACGTTGAATTGGAATAATAAATAAATTTTATATTGAATTTATCGATCTAATAATCAATATACGATTTAATTTCGAACATATTGAATAACCATATACGACAAATAATTGAATTCGCAACTAAAACTAAATCAAAACAATTAGTCAATCAATATAAATTCTATTTGAAAATAAATGATAATAATAATAAATTGTTATCAAGAAGTTATTCATTTTGAATTTAAATTGTATTATAACAATTTAATAGTGTTATAATCTGGTACATCGGTCGTTATATTTAAATAGCGGTCGGGGACCGTGAGATATTTTAAGCTATTTAATTAAAATCAAAATTAAATTTATATTTATCGTGTTGGTACTTAACCCAACAGGCCGACATAAATTACTAAATCGAGCAGCTCGTTTTCCTCCTCGAGCAGAAAAATGTGCCCCTACCTTCAGTATCAAAGGAACAAAAAATTAATGGTGTTGTACATGTTGTTCCTTCATAGCTATATAATATGAGCATACCTTCATATTTTTCCATTTCCCAAAACCAAAATACAATTCGAGTTTTTCCTTCCATTTCTTTTGCTAGTTCAAAAACTCATGCTTTGTCCCCTACTCCTCTACGCAAAATCAAACCAGCTGAAACACTCCACCAAATTTTGTTGTTCCTCTCTTTTCCTCTAATCCTTCAAAAATGAAAACTGAATCCATTGATTAATTAAAAAAGGGGAAATTGAATTAGAGTCGTAATCAAAATCGTGAATTACACAATTCTATGAAGCTCGACATCAGTAATGGGGGGATTGCGATTAAGGGAATGGGTGCGATGACTTGATTTGAAGATTGTGGGTGTAGTTGTGGTGCATGATTTCTGGAGGAGAGATAATGGTAGTGGTGGAGGCCAGGTAAATTAAGTTCAAAGCTAGGTCAATTTGGGATACGATGTTGGGTATGTCAATGTAGTGGAATGGGGAGGCCGACATCAGTTTGTATTGGATGAACTGGAGGCTGATGAGGGTGTGAAGTTGAGGACTGGGATAACTTGGGTGTACGAGTTTGTGAGTTCGGAGTGGTGCAATGTTAGTTTGGATGATACAGGTGTAGTTCGAACGCAGTGATAATATGGAAGTGGGGAATCGATGTTACAAAAGGTAGCATCACTGTTTAGCTTGTGTAACTGCGATATAGTTTTGTGCATTGAGGAGAAGCATGGGGCTGTGTATTACAAATGGAAAAGACAGAGTGCAGTGGTGATATTAAGAGATGGAATGTTGTCTGTATATGATGGATTATCCGTGTGATGTTTGACGAAATGTCTAAGTGGGTGTGCAGTTTTTTGGGTTGTTTTCAGTAGAGTTGATCGACAATTTTTTTTAAAAAGTTGCTTTGTAGTTGATCAAGATCATTGCAAGGCAATAAGGTACGTTTTTACCAAAATTTAAAAATACTTAGAATAATTTATTTTACGATAGTAATTAATTTAAATAAATGTTAATCGATAGTTAAAATCAAATAATCATAGCTATAAAACAAATTCATTAAAATAATTCGAGTTGATTCGTAGCCATGAAGATACGACAATTGTAACACCCCACGTCCACTAATGCCACTCACTAAGGGAATGCATTAACTTTCATGGAGTATTATAAGAGTATAGAACAGAATATCACAAGACAGATATATAAAATGGTACTTAAGAAAATTCAAATTTTATTCATTACAGCGGAAAAGCAAAACATGTCTGGTTACATCATCAAAACCATATACTAAGCCAAGTACACAAATATCCATCTTGAACAAAATTATTATCAGAGTACATAAAAGTAAAACCATAATCCCACTCCAAATAGCCATAATGGAAAAGAGATAAAGCTGAGCATTACTTCCAACACTCCCAAGCACTTCAAGAAGAAAGAAATCTAACTCAAGCTTCACTAATCCCACCCTGAGGACCGGGGGGTGGAAAAAAGAAAAGAGGCGAAACAAAAAGGGGTCAGACATACCTCAGGCGAGTCTAGTGACTTTAACAATATAATCAATAAAGAAACATGATAGATTATAAATTGGAAATAAGAGATGATTGTAACATAAGCAGATATGATGAGGTAAACAAGATAAACAAGGTATAACGTTGACTGCGCTTCTAATCACCATAAGATAATTCCTACACCACACCAATACCGATTCCATAGCTAAAGTTGATCCCTTTTACTAAACATAGTAATAATAATAATGATGGTAGTTTCATGTACTCCTAGTTGCTGTCATAGGTGTCGCCTGCTCCTATCTCCACTAGTTGTACCCACTACCCTTCCCATTCGATTGGCTCCCTTACTCGTAGATACCCATGCTGGTCCCACAGTAGGGTGTATCACTCCCTAAAGTGGCGACCCGATACCACTAAAAATGCACGGTTTATACTTACATGATGCAACAACGTCTTACCTACCAGCCCGAACCCACACACGCACATGACTCCGTTGGACTTGCGTTGCCACCGCTAACTCTTTATTGACCTCTTACAATCATACCAGTAAGCATGTCCTGTCCTCGACCTAATTCGAGCTCACATAGATACTAAAATGGGTTATTGGTTGAAAAGGGTCCACCCACTTGACACAAGCTTCCCTTCTAAGCTCGGTCCCCACTAGGAATTCCCACTTAACCCCTCTTTATTCCTATGTCTAATCACATGTTTCATCTTGGTTAAGTGCTTCTAGTTTTATTTCACATGTCACCCATGTCACCCACTTAAAACCCATGTCTTACTACATGTCTTATCTTGGTCGAGTGTTTATTAATTCATTATAACCGTAATCTTGCAAAACCTCACACATTATATTGTCGTTTTGTGGTTGCTGGTACGCCGGGCAGTTTCGGGCAATCTGATACCGCAATCCGAATCTAACCTCGTGTCTTTGCATTATTACGTATCTAATTTCTGCCTTTGACCTCTCACATTAGATTACAATATTGTGGTTGCTATATGTGCCGGGCAGTTCCGGGCAGTCTTATACCGCAATTCGAATCTAAACTCGTGTCATAGGCATTCATTATCACTTTCTTGATTTAAGTCCCAACTTTAAATCTTGGACTAAATTATTGTAACACCCTGGATTTTTGAATAATAAAATTAACTAAATTAAAGAATAATTAATATCAGACGTGAGAATTAAGGGAATAGGGTTGCGCCATTGTGTTCGTCTCGGAATTCTGGTTGAAACAGAGTCCGAATTTGCGGGAAACGGGTACCGGATGGATGAGTTATGAACGAACGAAGATTGGTGGCAAAAGAAAAGAAAAAAAAATGCATTGGCGCACTTGGGAAGTGGGCCAGTAGATATTTGCACTGGCGCACCTGCCAAGTGCGCACATACCGAGGCAGTGAGCCTGCACGGTTTTCTGGTTCAGGCTGACCCATGTTGCTGAGTCCTTTCTGACTCCTTGCTGAGTCATTAGGGCCGACTTGTCACCCTATCTTGACTGAGTGGCTTCGATTAACCCTAAGATCATCCGACGGCTTAAATTAATACAAAACTCTATAAAAGGACCCATAGACTCAAACCCTAAATCAGAATTAAAATTGAAACTATGGCTGTCACGCTGTTGTCTTGAACCCTAGAGCAGCCGCCGCCAAATTAAAGAGGAAGAACAGCAAATCAAATCAGAACTACTCAACCCTAACAGCGAATCTTCTTCAAAGGAGAGCTAATTCAACTCCACAAATCAGAATTCAGAACTCAAGACTGCTTTTGAGTTGTGAGTTCGATAGTTTTAACAAAATAATTAGTAATTTAATTGGATTAAGTTATAACACGGATTATATGGATGTGATATGAAGTATTGATTGCATGTTGTAATTATGATATAGGATTGTGATTGAAATCTCTATAACGTTATGTTGTGATGCTATCATTTATGATGTAAAGTTATGTTGCTATCATCCATGTTGTAATTTTATATACAATTAAATCATCATGTTTCATATGCTAGTTTGGTTATGTTGATTCATATGATAAATCATATGTAGGCAAGTTTAGATTTTGATTCAAACATGAATCATATACCAGCTGGATAGAATCATATGCGACTTTACATGGTTATGACACCTAGTTTATGTGAAAATTTAATTGAAAGTTAGGCTATGACATGTATGAGTTATATGCTAAATTCTATATGATATTTTACATGTTAGATACTAGTTTACACCATTGTTGCGATGTATACATCACATATGTAAGTTTATGAGTTGGATATGAATCATGTTACGCAAGTTTAGGATTATTACCTTTGCAAGTTTATTCCTTAGATATAGATCTATGACATACATGATTTATGCAAGTTTGTGGCCATTTTCTCATTAAGTTCACATTTTTAGATTTGGATCCATGACATATGTTGTTTATGCAAGTTTGTGGCCATTATCTCATAAAGTTCACACGTTTAGATTTGAATCCATGACATATGTGGTTTATGCAAGTTGTAACTTTAGCCTATGAAGGTTTTAGATGTAGAACATCATTCACATATGCAAGTTCACCCCTATGTTAGACCTATGTTTTAATTATGTGTATATTGTGATGTTTTCTTTTATTCCATTAGTTAGACTATTCGAGTCTAACGTATATTTTACATTAAACAAACAAACGTACAACGTGGGGTAAAGGGGATAATATTAAAAAGATTTAATTAGCATAAATGTCTTAAAAGGCATAAAATAAAATTATGGTGAAAATTGGTATGATTTTACATACCATAAATGGATGGACATAATTGAGTCAATTATGGACATCGTTAAATTTGGAATTGATTGGTAATTTGAATAGGGAAAGTAATTCAAATTGGGTAATGATTAATTAGGTGTAATTAATCGTCTAAGACACGAGGTTAGGCTCTTTTATGTTGTAAGACTCCCCGGACCCGCCCGGCAAATCCAGCCGCCACAAATGCCAGTCTAATGTGAGAGGTCTTAGGCATAAATTAAATACGTAACAATTGTAAAGACACGAGGTTAGGCTGTTTTGTGGTGTAAGACTGCCCGGACCCGCCCTACAAATCCAGCTGCCACAAATGCCAGTCTAATGTGAGAGGTCTTTATAAGGTTACAGTCTTAATGAATTAAGAAACACTTAACCAGATAGACATGTAGTGGGACATGAGGGGGTTAAGTGGGTGCCTTCGGTGGCATGTGGAATCTAGTGGGTGCCTTGGGTGGCGTTTGGAAATACGATTAGAAACACTTAACCAAAATTGAAACATGTAATTGAAACATGAATAAGAAGCGGGTTAACTGGGATGTACTAGAGGGGACCAAGCTTAGGTGGATAGCTTTTGTCAAGTAATGGAGGGCCCATTTCAACCAGTAGCCCATACGTATCTTTGTGGGCTCGACCCAAGTCGAGGACATGACACGCATACTGGGCTTGACTGTAAGAGGCCAAACCGGGTTAGCGGTGGCAACGCAAGTCCAACGGGTTCATATGCGTGTGTGGACCCGGGCTGGTAGGTATGACGTTAATGCATCATGTAGGAATAAGCCGTGCATTGTTGGTTGTATCGGGTTGCCAATTTGGGGAGTGATACACCCCAATGTGGGACCAGCACGGGTATCTACGAGTTAGGGAGCCGATCGTTTGGGGGTAGTGGGTACACCTAGTGGAGATAAGGGCAGGCGGCACCTATGAAGGCAGCTAGGGGTGCACGAAACTACCAATATCATTGTTAAGTCTGTAGGCGGGATCAACCTTAAGGTGACTAGTGGTGGTGCAGTTTAGCAATTATCCTATAGTTTTGGTGTAGTTTAGTAATCATCCTATAGTGGTTTAGGTGCGCTTAAACGATATCGTTGTTCATCTTGTTTCTTTGTTTACTCTGCCATACTCAATGGTTCATGATCATTTCCTTATTTTCCAACTCATGCCTTAGCCTAGTTACTTTGTTAATTATATTGTTAAAGTTATCACACTCGCCAGACTTTATGTCTAACCCCCTTTGTTTCCTCCTCTTTTCTCCATTTTCCCCCCTAGGTGCTCAGGTTGGAACTAGCACCAGTGGAGCTTGATTTTGGACTGCTTTTAGAGGATTGCTTGGATCGCTGAAGTAAAGTTCAGCTTCTCTTTATCTATGGCTATTTTGATGTTGGGGATTATGTCTTTCAGTTTATGTACTTTGTTTTATCAAGATGGATATGATGTACTTGACTTTGGTTTATGGTTATGATGATGTACCCAAACATATTTACCTTCTGCTGCAATAAATAAAGTTTTAAATTTTGAAGTACTGCTTTATATCTGTCTTGTTGTGATTTTCTATTCTATATTCACTTAAAATGCTCCATGGAAGTTAATGCATTCCCTTTGCAAGTGACATTAATGGACGTGGGGTGTTACACGTGGTATCAGAGCTGAAGGTTACCAGAACAGATATGAATTTTGAAAATCTATTTTTCAAAACAATTTTTATAAAGACGTACTTTCAAAAGTAGGTTTTAAGGAAAGTATTTTCAAGAGAAAAGTATATTTTAGAAAGCATAACCTTAAGATCCATATATCTTTCCCTCGGTTCTTTTATATTGAATCTTTCCTTTTTCGTTTCAGCATGTCTGAAGCATCTGAGATACCAGAGGGTGTTCATGTACCCGGTTGGTTTCGTCAATATCTTGAGGCTAGGGCCGCCACTGCAGGTCCAGCAAATGCTCTTCCTCCTTCTTGCCCTCCTCTTTGCGTCGATACTTTTGCTAAGATATGTAAGGAATTT
Organism: Allium sativum; assembly: GCA_030737875.1. Taxonomy (NCBI): domain Eukaryota; kingdom Viridiplantae; phylum Streptophyta; class Magnoliopsida; order Asparagales; family Amaryllidaceae; genus Allium; species Allium sativum. Next base: position 457,665,061 of record CM060920.1, read on the forward strand.
AGAGCAATGGGAGGAAAACCTTTTCACGGGACGGAGACATTTGTTGAAGCTCGTAACTGGCTAAAGGAGGTGAAAGAATTGTTTAGAATATTTGAAGTGGATGATGAAAGAAAAGTCCAGCTAGTTGCCTGGCTAATGAAAGATGAGGCCTCGTTTTGGTGGGAGGTCACTAATGGGGGACGTCCAGTCGATACATGGACAGATTTTAGGCAGAGGTTTGAGGCGAAGTTTCTCTCGCGGGCTGAAGAGAATATATACATGGAAAGGTTTTTGGCGCTGAAGTAAGGGAATCTATCGGTGAAAGAGTACGTCAACAAATTCAACCAATTGGCAAGGTTTGGCTTGGACTTGGTGAACACTCCAGAAAAGAAGGCTCTAAGATTTGTTAAGGGTTTAAACGAGCCGCTTCATGGGTTAGCTATGACCTAGATTCCCATGCGGGCTACCTTTGAGAGACTAGTTGACATGGCGCTCATGCATGAAGAGGAGAAGGGCGCCAATGCTAATAAGGCACCCAAGAAGAAAGGGGATCAAAAGAAGCCGCAACAGCAACAACAGAACAAGAAAGGTGGAAAAGGCAACAATGCTAAGGGAAAGAAAAGATGCTTTAACTGTGGGACACCCGGCCATCTAAGCAAAGATTGTAGGAAGAAGAAGAAGGCCGGTTGTTTCCACTATGGCGAGGCGGGACATCTTATTAAGGATTGCCCAAAGAAAGGGCAGAGGGCAGGGTCTACCTCGGGAGGACAAGTGCAGGCTCTTGTGGCACCAGGGCAGGCAAGGGGACAAGTTCAGGCTCTCGTGGTCCCACCGCTGCAAGAACGAGGTAGAGCAATTTCCGTTGAATGTTTAGCTTTTCTGTTTGAACATCCTGTCCATACTTTATTCGATTCTGGCGCATCACATTCATTTATTTCTACATCATTAGTTGAAACACTGCACCTTGATACTAGTCTAGTTACTGATCCCTTAGTAGTCTCAAATCCTATCGGTGGTTCGGCTCATCTTTCTATGATTTGTCGGGATTTGAGAGTGTTTATCTTGGGCGTTGAGTTTGAATGCAACGCTTTTGTTCTTGGCTTCATGGGCTACGGTTTAATTCTAGGTATGGATTGGCTAACTAGATATGGGGCCATCCTAGATTGTGAAAGAAGGGTAGTTAGATTGTTGACTCGTTCTGGAAAGACCCTTGATATTTCTTGTGACCCTAGAGGTCCAGTAATGCTTAGCTACCTAGAATCCCTTGACGCATCCAATGATGATTTACATTCTGTTCCCATAGTCCGTGAATATGTTGATGTCTTCGATGAGGTGTGGGGTTTACCCCCACAATGTGAGATAGACTTTCAAATATATCTAGTGGACAATGCAAAGCCAGTTGCATTGCCAGTGCGCCACATGGCTCCAAGAGAGAGAAGAGAACTCAGTAAGCAAGTGAAAGAATTGCTTGAGAAGGGGTTCATCATACGTAGTATATCGGAGTGGGGTGCTCCAGTAGTATTTGCCACGAAGGCGGATGGGTCCCTTAGACTTTGTATGGATTATAGAGAACTTAATAAGCTTACTAAGAAGAATAGATGCCCACTGCCGAGGATTGACGATCTCTTCGATCAGTTAGTTGGCGCCTCAGTGTTTTCGCATTTAGACTTAGCCACGGGTTTCCATCAGTTGAGAGTGGTTGAGGATAGCATAGACAAGACCGCCTTTAGGACTCCAGACGGTTTCTTTGAGTGGCTTGTGATGCCCTTCGATTTGACAAACGCCCCCGCATACTTTGTTGACTTGATGAGTAAGGTGTTTAGGGAGTACCTTAATAGATTCGTGGTAGTCTTTGTGGATGACATCTTGATCTTTTCTAAAAGCGAAGAAGAGCATGCCCTACATCTTAGGGAAGTGTTGGAGACTCTTCGAGCGCATACCCTTAAAGCTAAATTTTCTAAATGTCACTTTTGGAGGAATGAAGTGCGATTCTTAGGGCACGTGGTTTCCAAAGAAGGGAAAGCTGTGGATCCCGCGAAGGTAGTGGCCATCCAAGATTGGAAGGTTCCTAAAAATGCTACCGAGGTGAGGAGTATCTTAGGGTTGGCTGGCTACTATAGGAAGTTCATCAAAGACTTCGCAAAAATATCAGCCCTATTAACACGCTTGACGAAGAAGAACTTAGTTTTCATGTGGGACGTAGATTGTGATGATGCGTTCCAACGTTTAAAGAGAGCTTTGACCACAACCCTAGTCTTAGTGTTGCCAGATGGGAGTAAGCCATTTACCGTTTATACCGATGCTTGTGGGATAGGACTAGGCGCAGTCTTAATGCAAGAGGGAAGGGTAATAGCCTATGGTGGAAGGCAATTGAGAGTACATGAGAGAAATTACCCTACACATGACCTTGATTTAGCCTCTATTGTCTTCGCGCTTAAGTCTTGGCGTCATTATCTTCTTGGCGAAAAATTCGAATTATTCACTGACCACAAATCGCTAAAATACTTATTCTCTCAGAAGGACTTGAACTTAAGGCAGCAAAGGTGGATGGAATTCTTAGCATCCTATGACTTCGAGATAGCATATACCCCTGGCAAGGGTAACTTGGTGGAAGACGCCTTAAGTAGAAAAAGATTGTCCTTGAGTCCATTGATTGTTGAGCGGTGAAGCTTAGAGTTCATCTCTACGTTTGACTTTAAACCTTCCGTTGAATTTGTACCCGGTTTGCTAGCATCCTTAGAGGTCAGACCTACTCTTTTGGGATGGATTGGCGAGGCACATCGAGACGACCCACAGTTGGTTAGTTAGTAGAAAAGCTCAAAAGAGGGGAGTCATCGAGCCATCTCCGTAGGTATACCCTAGATGATAAGGGTTGGTTACGTAGGGACGGTAGACTTTGTGTACCAAAAGACGATGACCTAAGGAAGATCATTCTTGATGATGCACATCGTTCGAAGATGACCATCCATCCCGGCGGGGAAAAGATGTACATGGACATGAGACGAGTTTACTTTTGGGCAGGTATGAAGAAGGACGTGGCCGAGTTTGTCGCTAGATGCTTGGTGTGCCAACAAGTAAAAGCAAAGCAAAAGAAGCCCGGTGGATTGCTTCACCCATTGGAGGTCCCACAATGGAAGTGGGAAAGTGTTTCGATGGACTTTGTTGATGGGTTACCAAGATCGAGGAAGGGTAATACGGGGATTTGGGTCGTGGTAGACAGACATACTAAGAGCGCCCATTTCATTCCCATAAAGAGTAAGAGGACTGCTCCATGGTTAGCCTCCGTATACATTCGAGAAATAGTTCGTTTGCACGGTGTTCCTTCTAGCATAGCAAGCGACCGCTATCCTATCTTCACTAGCGAATTTTGGAAGAGCTTGCAAGAGGCGGTAGGGACTCAGTTATGTTTGAGCACCGCATATCATGCTCAGACGGATGGCCAGACCGAGAGGGTGAATCGTATTCTAGAGGACCTATTGAAGTTGTGTGTCTTAGATTTCGGAGGTACATGGGAGGAACATCTTCCATTGGTAGAGTTCTCATATAATAACATCTTTCAGTATAGTATTGGCATGGCACCGTTCGAGGCTTTTTATGGACGACCATGTCGTTCGCCTACATGTTGGTGGGAGTCTACAGACAAGATCTTGCTTGGACCCGATATGATTAGAGAGACTTCGGAAAATATCGATTTAATTCGTAGGAGGATGAAGACGGCGCAAGATAGAAATAAATCTTATGCGGACAAGAGGAGGTCAGATCTTGAGTTTGATGTTGGGGACATGGTCTTTGTCAAGGTGTCTCCATTATGGAACGTCGTTCGTTTTGGGGCCGTTGGGAAGTTAGCACCAAGGTTCGTAGGGTTGTTTCCTATTAAGGAAAGGATTGGGCAGATGGCGTATAGAGTGGAGTTGCCTGAGAGACTTAGTGGTGTACACGATGTATTCCATGTATCACATTTGTGGAAGTGCTTGCACGAGACCGCGGAAGTGGTAGAGCCGAGCTTTCTTAGAGAGATGGGGATTGAGCGTGATGCGACGATTCGATGAGCTCCTACGTGCATTCTTGGGTCAGAGATTAAGAAGTTGAGGAATCGAGAGGTCAAACTAGTCAAAGTGCAATGGGGAGATGATGAGAGCAACGCTACTTGGGGGACGGAAGCGAAGATGCGTTCAGTATACCCTTTTCTTTTCGAGGGTATGTCTTTTAATTTCTCCTTTATCGCTTACCTTGTACTTATCTTATCTTTAGTATGTCCACTCTCTAGTGTCTTTTACCTTTAGGTAGGGTAGTCCTATGGTTGAAACATGTGTTTGAGACATGTTATGTATGATGGATGCATGTGGATGCAAGTGGTTGCTAGTGGTTGCTCGTGGATGCATATACACACACTTTAGGCACTAGATCGGCTCAGTCACTTCATGTTGCATATTGCATATAAATGTGTGTACATATTTAAGTAATGGATGTATAATGGTTGTACCATCATATAGATGTTGCATTTTGGTGAATGTTTGTGCACACATGTAGAAATAATATGTATCGATAAGGTTCTTTCGCATACATAATGGACGCATGGCACTATCATGGTTTGCATTAAGGAGGTCAACTGAATCAGTAGACCGCCTGATTTTGCATTAGATAAGGAACATATACACACAATTCTTGCATATGTTCATACAACATTAGAAATTTTATAAGGACAATGGATGCCCGTGTTTAATGGTTGAGTAGATGGTTGTTTGGATGGTAGGATATGCATTCTCCTTAACTTGGAGATTTTGGGGGGCGAAATCCTTTAAGGAGGGGAGAATGTAACACCCCGGATTTTTGAATAATCGAATTAACTAAACTAAAGAATAGACGTGAGAATTAAGGGAATAGGGTTGCGCCATTGTGTTCGTCTCGGAATTCTGGTTGAAATTGAGTCCGAGTTTGCGGGAAACGGTACCGGATGGATGAGTTATGGATGAACGAAGATTGGTGGCAAAAGAAAGAAGAAAATTGCACTGGCGCACTTGGGAAGTGCGCCAGTACATATTTACACTGGCGCACCTGTAAAGTGCGCCTAGGCCGAGGCAGTGAGCCTGCACAGTTTTCTGGTTCAGGCTGACCCATGTTGTCGAGTCCTTTCTGACTCCTTGCTGAGTCATTAGGGCTGACTTATCACCCTATCTTGACTGAGTGGTTTCGATTAACCGTAAGATCATCCGACGACTTAAATTAATTCAAAACTCTATAAAAATACCCATAGACTCAAACCCTAAATCAGAATTAAAATTGAAACTACGGTCGTCATGCTGTTGTCTTGAACCCTAGAGCAGCCGCCGCCAAATTAAAGAGGAAGAACAGCAAATCAAATCAGAACTACTCAACCCTAACAGCGAATCTTCTTCAAAGGAGAGCTAATTCAACTCCACAAATCAGAATTCAGAACTCAAGAATGCTTTTGAGTTGTGAGTTCGATAGTTTTAACAAAATAATTAGTAATTTAATTGGATTAAGTTATAACGCGGATTGTATGGATGTGACATGAAGTATTGATTGCATGTTGTAATTATGTTATAGGATTGTGATTGAAATCTCTATGACGTTATGTTGTGATGTTATCGTTTATGATGTAAAGTTATGTTGCTATCATCCATGTTGTAATTTTATATACAATCAAATCATCATTTTTCATATGCTAGTTTGGTTATGTTGATTCATATGATAAATCATATGTAGGCAAGTTTAGATTTTGATTCAATCATGAATCATATACAAGTTGGGTAGAATCATATGTGACTTTACATGGTTATGACACCTAGTTTATGTGAAAATTTAATTGAAAGTTAGGCTATGACATGTATGAGTTATATGCTAAATTCTACATGATACTTTACGTGTTAGATGCTAGTGTTGCGATGTATAAATCAAATATGTAAGTTTAGGAGTTGGATATGAATCATGTTATGCAAGTTTAGGATTATCACCTATGCAAGTTTATTCCTTAGATATAGATCTATGACATACATTATTTATGCAAGTTTGTGGCCATTTTCTCATCAAGTTCACACCTTTAGATTTGGATCCATGACATATGTTGTTTATGCAAGTTTGTGGCCATTATCTCATCAAGTTCACACCTTTAGATTTGGGTCCATGACATATGTGGTTTATGCACGTTGTAACTTTGGCCTATGAAGGTTTTAGATGTAGAACATCATTCACATATGCAAGTTCACCCCTATGTTAGATCTATGTTTTAATTATGTGTATATTGTGATGTTTTCTTTTATTCCATGAGTTAGACTATTCGAGTCTAACGTATATTTTACGTTAAACGAACAAACATACAACGTGGGGTAAAGGGGATAATATTAAAAAGATTTAATTGGCATAAATGCCTTAAAAGGCATAAAATATAATTGTGGTGAAAATTGGTATGATTTTACATACCATAAATGGATGGACATAATTGAGTCAATTATGGACATCGTTAAATTTGGAATTGATTGATAATTTGAATAGGGAAAGTAATTCAAATTGGGGAATGATTAATTAGGTGTAATTAATCGTCTAAGACACGAGGTTAGGCTCTTTTGTGGTGTAAGACTGCCCGGACCCGCCCGGCAAATCCAGCTGCCACAAATGCCAATCTAATGTGAGAGGTCTTAGGCATAAATTAAATACGTAACAATTGTAAAGACACGAGGTTAGGCTTTTTGTGGTGTAAGACTGCCCGGACCCGCCCGGCAAATCCAGCTGCCACAAATGCCAGTCTAATGTGAGAGGTCTTTATGAGGTCACGGTCTTAATGAATTAAGAAACACTTAACCAGATAGACATGTAGTGGGACATGAGGGGGTTAAGTGGGTGCCTTGGGTGGCATGTGGAATCTAGTGGGTGCCTTGGGTGGCGTTTGGAAATACGATTAGAAACACTTAACCAAAATTGAAGCATGTAATTGAAACATGAATAAGAAGTGGGTTAAGTGGGATGTACTAGAGGAGACCAAGCTTAGGTGGATAGCTTATGTCAAGTAATAGGGGGCCCATTTCAACCAGTAACCCATACGTATCTTTTTGGGCTCGACCCAAGTCGAGGACGGGACACGCATACTGGGCTTGATTATAAGAGGCCAAACCAGGTTAGCGATGGCAACGCAAGTCCAACAGGTTCATATGCTTGTGTGGACCCGGGCTGGTAGGTAAGACGTTGTTGCATCGTGTAGGTACAAGCCGTGCATTGTTGGTTGTATCGGGTTTCAACTTTGGGGAGTGATACACCCCACTGTGGGCCAGCACGGGTATCTACGAGTTGGGGAGCCGATCGCTTGGGGGTAGTGGGTACACCTAGTGGAGATAGGGGCAGGCGGCACCTATGAAGGCAGCTAGGGGTGCATGAAATTACCAATATCATTGTTAAGTATGTAGGCAGGATCAACCTTAAGGTGACTAGTGGTGGTGCAGTTTAGCAATTATCTTATAGTGTTGGTGTAGTTTAGTAATCATCCTATAGTGGTTTAGGTGCACTTAAATGATATTGTTGTTCATCCAGTTTCCTTGTTTACTCTGCCATACTCAATGGTTCATGATCATTTCCTTATTTTCCAACTTATGCCTTAGCCTAGTTACTTTGTTAATTATATTGTTAAAGTTATCGCACTCGCCAGACTTTATGTCTGACCCCCTTTGTTTCCTCCTCTTTTCTCCCTTTCCCCCCCTACGTTCTCAGGTTGGAACTAGCACCAGTGGAGCTTGATTTTGGACTGCTTTTAGAGGATTTCTTGGATCGCTGAAGTAAAGTTCAGCTTCTCTTTATCTATGGCTATTTTGATGTTGGGGATTATGTCTTTCAGTTTATGTACTTTGTTTTATCAAGATGGATATGATGTACTTGACTTTGGTTTATGGTTATGATGATGTACCGAAACATATTTACCTTCTGCTGCAATAAATAAAGTTTTAAATTTTCAAGTACTGCTTTATATCTGTCTTGTTGTGATTTTCTGTTCTATATTCACTTAAAATGCTCCATGGAAGTTAATGCATTCCCTTTGCGAGTGACATTAATGGACGTGGGGTGTTACAATTATATCCTATTACCTATAATTTCCAATCTAAATTATGTTCATAACCATAATCCAAATTAGGCATATAATCTTATATATACATGTTATGCCAAATTGCGCCCAAATCAATTTGCGTTCATTGTTATTAACAATTTATGCCAAACCTCATGCATACAAATTATATCCAATTATACCCACATCCAACTTATGCCAAATCTCATTATACAAGTTATATATAATTATGCCCCAAATCAACTATATGATTACAAATCAGTTTATGCCCAATTACATATTGTTCAATGTTTTCCCAAACTTTTTCCATAACGTTCCTGCGTCTTTCGTACGTATAATTCAATGTAACATGTTAGGCTCGATGTTAGCCTAATCTCATAAAATAAAAAGGAAAAGAGGTAGGGAAGAGAATCATGTCATCAAACTGGCATAAAAGAGGCATACGAAACATGAACTGGCATAGAATAATAAAATATATCCAATTAGCCATATGGCAACAGTAACATGGGTATGAATCTGAAAGATAAGAGTCTAAAAAACTTGATATGATTTGTCTTACTTACAGGCATGATCACTAAATTCAATTTATAATCCTATCACAATTACTTTTTAATCATAAGTGAAAGTAATATAGATTCACAGCGACAGGGTTAAGAAGAGAGAATAGTTCTGAATCTGATTTCTGAATTTGATTAGCTAAATCGTTGTTGTAGAATTTGATTCTTATCTTCCAATTTAAGTACTCTAATTCTGATTTTCTTTGGAGAAGAGAAGAGAGGCTAGTTTTAATTTAGACTAGAGCAGCATGGAGGCGCCATGGATAAGTGTAATGAAATTAGGGTTAGGTCAGGTGTGTTTTTATAATGTATTAGGTGAATTAGGACCCTTAGATTAGATTAGGAGCCATCAGAACCATCCAAATCAGAAAAACACGTCATCCAACCAATTCCAGAAGGACACATCAGCCCTAGACCTCTCAGAAACACATCTGCTAGATCTGGGCAGAAAGGGGTTCGACACCCCTATAAGGGGGTCGACACCTATGTCAACTCCCCTAGGAGGGATCGACACCCTAGAGCAGGAGATTTCCCGCTCACCCAAATTCGGTTGATTTTGATTTTTGAACTCGTTTTTGACTTTTAATTATTTTAATTTAAATTCTGCTTTAAGCTGAAATCTTCTAAGCTTCATAACTTCTTCATATGATATCCGATTCACGCAAACACGGACTATATCCCAAGAAAAATTCCGATATTAACGCAATGGCGCAACCCATTCCCTTAATTCTTCTTACAAAATTAAGTATTCTCTAATTATCTCTTATGTCATGTTTTAAAATTACGCGGTGTTACATTCTCCCCTCCTTAAAGGATTTCATCGCGAAATCTTCAAGTTAAGAAGAATGTATCCTACCATCCAATCATCCATCTACTCATCCATCATCCACAAGAATCCATTTTCCTTAAAAGATTTCTAATGTTATATTAACGTATGCAAAAGTGTGTGTATATGTTCCTTATCTAATGTGAAGGTCAGGTGGTCTACAGATTCAGTTGACCTCCTTAATGCAAAACATGATAGTGCCATGTGTCCATTATGTATGAAAAAGAATCCTAATGATACATATCATTTCTATATGGGTGCACAACCATTCATTCAAATGCAACATCCATATGATAACACATTCAATATACATCCATTAACTTAAATATGCACACTCATTCATATGCAATATGAAAGTGATTGAGCTGATCTAGTGCCTAATTTGCGTGTAAATGCATCCACGAGCAACCACTAACAAACACTTACATCCACTTGCATCCACTAAACATAACATGTCTCAAACACATTTTTACAACCATAGGATTTCCTACCTAAAGATTGAAGATATAATCGAGAGGATACACAAAACGATAGAACAAGTATAAACAAAGTGATAGAAAAAGGAGAAGTTAAGAACATAACCTCAAAAAGGAAAGGGTGTGATGCGCGTATCTTGTCCTCAGTCTCCCAAGTCGCGTCTACTTGATCATCTTCCCATTGAACTTTAACCAACTTGACCTCTCGATTGTGTAACTTCTTGACTTCTGTTTCAAGGATGCACGTAGGAAATCGTCTAACCATGGCATCTCGCTCTACTTCCATTTCTGTAAGCATTGTAATAACCCGGAAATCTGAGCCAATTTAAAATTTTTATTTTGGCAATTTTAATGAATTATGGATATTTAAAATGAATTATTTTAAATAATAACGATGAGAAATTTATTTTGAATAGAATTAGAATGAATATATTTATTAGAATCGACGTTGAATATAAATATTTTATTTTAATTATAAAAGGAATTGAAAATGGCGCGGTAGTTTTAAATTTCGATGTCAAATTTCAAATGAATGTGCAGGATTCAAAATAAACCGGATTTTAGAGAAACCAAAAATATTAGAATCTATTTGAGAATATCTTTCCAACGAATCCAAAAAATTGAAATTTCATAGTGGGAATAAAAAGTTATGTCCAGTTGAAAATTCAGAATATTCGCTATGGAATTTTAGCCCTTAAAAATAGAAATTTTGCAAACGACCTCGGTTTTCGACGAAACCACTTTTTTTTTATCCATGATGTCAAGTTATTGCTAGATTCCAAAATTCATAATTTTCTGAATCAATATGTGAGTGTGGCGAAGTAAAATGTGTTTTGACAGTTTTAGTCAATTTTGATCGACCAAAAAATGGACATTTTTCAAACGGTCTTAGAATTTGACGAAATTAGTTTTGTTAAGACCGTATCATCAAAACGAAGCTAGAAAATATTTTTCGGGAATTTTTAGAGTTCGTATGTGACCCCGGTAAATTGAAATGTGCGTTCAAATTCAATATATAGATTTATATTTTGATTTTGGTGAAAATAGATCGAAATGGTCAAATTGTCTTACGAAACATATCCCATTGTGTTCGAAATGGGGGTAATTAGCTAAGGACAACAGTCGGTGGGTTCAGTTTCGAGTTCGAAATAAAAACTTACCTTTTTGAATTTAAATAGAATTAAATTTATATTTTTATATAAACCCTTTCCCCTTTTTCAAAGTCAACCCCCTTGTATCACCCCAAATTATCTGTTAACAGTAAATTGAAAAGTTAAAGTATAATTAATCTTAAATGAAAGAATTAAGGGAAACGGGTTACGCCATTGCGCTCGTCTCGGAATTCTGCCTGAGATAGAGTCCGAGTTTGTGTGAATCGGACTCCGTATGAAGGAGTTATGACCTCCGGAAGTTTCAGCATTCAATTTAAAATTCAAACAGTTCAAATTCAGTTCGAAATTCGAAAAACAGACCCAAACTGGGCTGGGTGGGAAAATTTCCGCTCAGGCACTAGGTCGACCTGGGGGTCGACCTGGGTAACCAGGTCGACCATAGGGTTGACCTGGGGGTCGACCTGCCCAGTCGACCTGGTTTGGCCCTGGCTGGCCTGGTTGGTTTCTGGTCGAATTTCTGAGCTTGGTTGTGTCACTAAGGCTGAGTTGTCACTTTCTGATTGGCTTCTCTTGGTATGTATGGTCTGGATTCACTTTATGATCATCTGACGGCTCAAATCAATCTGAAATTCTATAAATACAACTCAACACTCAACCTAAATTCACACAAAGAATATAGAACTAGAGCCGTCATGCTGCTGGGAGGAAACTAAGAGTAGCCGTCAGTTAGAGAAAGCTTAGAGACGAGCCAAAACTAAAGTATAACAAGAATCAATCAACGTTTATCTACCCAATGGAAAGCAATTCAAATTCAAAAATCAGAAATCAGAAAACAAGACCGTCGTTTGTTGTAAGTATAGTGATTTTTCCGATGTGAATAAAAGTTAGGATTTTGATTCGATGTAAAATGGAAATGGAATTGTGTTATTATATAACGACGATGTAAATTCATATCTATGTGTTGAAATGATTGTGGTATTGTGATGTTTGTGGTATAATTTAGTTGATGTTGGATCCATTAGAATGTTTGTGGATTAATCTAGTTGATGTTGGATCTATTCAAATTCACATACAAGTTATTTGGTTTATATCTACACCTGTACGCTTAGGTGATTATGATAAGTTATATGCTATACAATGGAACCTCTATGCCTAAATGATTATGTTCATATACATTCTCCTATGTTTATACAAAAATTGCAAGTTCCTAATTGGGTCCATGCCAAGATCCACTTTATTACATGTTTCATGTTGTAGTTGTACATTTGATTGGATCTAGTTCACACATATGATAAAATTTTACATACTTTATGAACATGTCATATTCTTGTCATATGCTAGTGATGTTCGATGTTATGCCTAGATCTAAACATGTTTAGGCTTATGTTGTCTAAATCATATGCTAATTCATGTGACACCTGTTTAGTTAGATTCCCCTTTTTAATGCAGGTTCACATGACAAGTTGAAACCCATGATTTAGTCTATGTTGCAAATTCACATATATGTATGTTGACTATTTTTCAAGTTCACACCTACGATGTTCATATTGACTAGGTCGATAATGCCAAGTTTACACCTATGTCATGTTTATGAATCTCTTTATGCCAATTTTGTGTACGCTAAATTAGGCCAAGTATTTAGCCTAATATTATATGTTAAAAATCATGCGAACGAAAAATTAGGCTAACATTGTTAGCCTAATATTTAGACGGGGTAACGTTGGGATAAATTGGTAATTATAGGAAACTTGACATAAATTGGTGAAAATATATTAAATTGGCATGTTTGTCATATGCAAAAATTGGTGGCACTTGAATGGTATAAATTCTTATACCAAAAATGTTAAACTTGGAAAGTGGGCCATAACATTTAATTGTTAACAAATTTACATATAACAAGTAAAAGAGACAAATATGTCAATTTAGAAAATATGAGTATGCTTAGCACGAGGTTGGATTGAGTTGTGATGTAAACATGCCCGGACCCGCCCGACTGTCCAGTGGTCACAACAATACCTATCCAATGTGGGTGGTTAAGCATTGAGTCCAATAAGGACCCGAGGTTAGACTGAGTTATGGTGTAAACCTGCCCAGAACCGACCGGCACATCCAGTAACCGTAACAATACATGTCTAATGTGAGTGGTCGGTGCTTTAAAAAGCAAAGGACAGACAAGTCAGGATGGTAGGGTTAAGTTAACCTAAAACACTTAACCAATTCAACATGTTAATTAAACTGATAGGTGGGGTTAGGTAAATATAGACACTTAACCACTTAACATGTTTGGCTAGAAAGCCATAGTAACAGGGACCCATTTCAGCAGTAACCCATTAGGTATCATAGTACCCTGAAACTAGGCAGGTTGGGACACAATTACTGGGCTGATTGTAAGCGGTCAAATGAAACGGCGGTGGGTGCAACAGTGTGGGTTCTAACGGAGTGCGGGCGTGCACACACTTCGGAGTAGACAAATAGGGCACTCGGGGCACTAGTAGTATAACCTATGCATTCTAGAGTTGTGTCGAGCCGCCACCATGGGACTTGATACACCCCATGGTGGGACCAACATAGGTATCTACAATCTTTGGAGGCCGTAAGACACAGGTGATTATGCGAGTTGGAGCCGATCTTTAGAAAGGGGATCACTTCACCCCGATCATGGGGTGCCAGTTGAGAAAATACAAGTAGGTGCAGAGATATAGTGTGGGGTGCGATAGTACATTCGATTCAAACTGCTTTACCTTAGTTTATGATACTTTCCTATTTCCAGTTTATACTTATCATGCCCTTTTTCTTATTCTCATACTGAAGAGTCACTAGACTTACCAGGCTTTATGTCTGACCCTATTTTCTTTCGTCTTCTTTTCTTCTGTCCTCCCCCCAGGTCAACAGGGAGGAAACAACCCATCTTAGTCAGATTCTTTGCAAGCTTCAAGATAGTAGATGTACGGTTTGGACTCTCTTTCCTTGGCTATGGCTGTTGGACACATTCTATGGGGATTTATGCAGTTTTAATTATGTTTTATGCTTATTTACTTAATAACCAAGGCAAAAATGAAGATGTAATGTTTTGGAAGTTATTATGTGACAGTTATGGAAATGTTTTGTATGAACACGTATTTATGAAATAAAAAGTCTGTTTGTTTTCCGCTGCTTATGTATGTGTTTATATATATCTATCTTGTGTTTATCTGTGACTTTTACTTAAAAACCTCCACCAAAGTTAACGCATTCCCTTTGTGAGTGATCTTAATAGAGGTGGGGTGTTTCACTTGGTATCAGAGCCCGGTTTACCAGACTAGATAAAAAAATTGAAACTATTTTGAAAAAGAAATTTAAAGTAGCATTGTTTTCAAGAAAAAGTGTTATTTTTAAAAGGCATAATTCCCCAAAAGCCATATGCACTATCTCTCTATCCTTTGTCTTGAATACTTTCCTCTTTGTTCCAGCATGTCTGGAGATCTTAACCTTCCAGAAGGAGTACCGATACCCGGCTGGTTCCGAAGGTACCTGGAGGCTAGGGCCAATTGTGCGGGCCCAGCAGACATTCCTCCAACCGTGGCAGCAGTTCCTCCTCCTCCTCCTCCTCCTCGTGGAAATACTTACGCTAAGATGTGTAGAGACTTCAAGGCTATGGGAGGAAAGCACTTTTATGGAGCTGAATCATTTGTTGTAGCAAGGAACTGGCTGAAGGAGACTGAAGATTTTTTCGTCATCTTCGAAGTTGATGACAGGCAAAAGATACAGCTAGCAGTGTGGTTGCTTAAAGATGAAGCTTCCTATTGGTGGGAAGTTACCCATGCTGAGAAGCCAGTGGAAACTTGGGAAGATTTCAGGATGAGGTTTGAGATGAAATTCCTCTCCCAAGCTGAAAGATGCCTGCAAATGGAGAAGTTCCTAACTCTTAAACAAGGAAGTATGACAATCAAGGAGTACGTCAATCAGTTTAATCAACTGGGCAGAATTGGGCTGGATTTAGTAAACACCCAACACAAGAAGGCCCTTCGCTTCGTCAAAGGTCTAAATGAGCCTCTACACAGCCTTGTTATGACCCATATACCCATGGGAGCGACTTATGAAAGCTTGGTGGACATGACGCTACTACACGAGGAAGAGAAAGGAAAGAAAGAGGCAAAGGTGGAAGTGCCTCAAGAAAAGAAAGAGGGTTTATAGGCTAAGATGATAGACTTTAAGAAAGGCAGAAAGAACAACAAACCCCGTGAAAAGAGAAGGTGTAATTTATGTGGCATTGTCAGACATATAGCGAAAGACTGCAGGAAGAAGAAGGCAAAGATGAATGGTGGTTGTTTCCATTGTGGAGAGACTGGACACTTGGCTAAGGACTGCCCAAAGAAGCGAGGGTAGGGACAGAGGACTGGATCCACCTCAGGGGGACAGGTTCACGCGCTGGTGGCACCTCCACAGGAACGAGGTAGAATATTTCTGTAGAAAGCTTAGTTTATCTCTATGATCATCCAATTCGCACTCTCTTTGATTCTGGTGCATCACACTCCTTTATTTCATCTGCTTTAGTAGTATCTCTGCATCTAGACACTAGTGTGGTAGAAGATCCCTTGGTTGTTTCAAATCCAATTGGGGGCTCGGCTTATTTGTCGATGGTTTGCTTAGATTTGAAAATCTCTATTCTAAGTGTTGAATTTAGATGTAGCTCCTTTGTTTTGGGCTTCTCAGGATATGGACTGATCTTAGGCATGGACTGGTTATCCAGTAATGGTGCCATTCTTGATGGTGAAAAAAGAGTGGTTAGACTCTTGACTCGGCTCGGTAACACTCTAGAAATTTTTTGTAATCCCTTGAATGCTGTTATGCTTAGTTATCTAGAGTCGCTTGACGCTTCTGTTGAGAATTTGCAGTCGGTTAGAGTGGTCCGGGAATATCCGGATGTCTTTGAAGAGGTGAAAGGCTTACCTCCGAAGCGGGAAATAGACTTCCGCATATATCTTGTTGATAATCCAAAGCTCGTAGCTCTGCCTATTAGACACATGGCTCCAAAGGAGGGAAAGGAGCTCAGTAAGCAAGTTAAGGAGCTTCTCGATAAGGGGTTTATAAGAGGGAGTATCTCGGACTGGGGTGCTCCAGTGGTGTTCGCCACCAAAGCAGATGGCTCATTACGTCTTTGTGTGGACTATAAGGAGCTAAACAAGCTGACTAAAAAGAATAGACACCCGTTTCCCAGAATAGACGATTTGTTTGATCAGCTTGTAGGTGCGTCGGTCTTCTCCCAACTTGATCTGGCTACTGGGTTCCATCAGCTAAGGGTAGCTGAAGATAGCATTGATAAAACGACGTTCAGAACCCTAGACGGTTTCTACGAGTTGCTTGTCATGCCTTTCGGCTTGACAAACGCACCCGCTTATTTCGTAGACCTAATGAGCAGGGTGTTCAGAGAATTCCTCAATAAGTTCGTGGTGGTCTTCGTAGATGATATTTTAATCTTCTCAAAGAATGAGGAAGAACATGCTCAGCATCTGAAAGAGATCATGGAAACTCTTCGAGTTCATCAGCTAAAAGCCAAATTCTCCAAGTGCCACTTTTGGAGAGAAGAAGTAAGGTTTCTTGGACATATATTGTCCAAAGAAGGGTTAGCTGTGGACCCCGCGAAAGTGGTGGCAGTGTAAGATTGGAAGACACCAAGAAATGCAACCGAAGTCCGAAGCTTTCTTGGGCTAGCCGGTTTTTACCGAAAGTTCATTAGGGATTTCGCAAAAATCTCAGCTCCACTCACAAGGCTAACAAAGAAGAATCTGGCGTTTGCTTGGGATTTGGATTGCGAGTTTGCTTTCCAACGATTAAAAAGGGTTCTCACAACAGCCCCAGTTCTGACTTTTCCAGATGGAAAGAAGATGTTCAACGTATACACGGATGCTTGTGGTACGGGACTAGGCACTGTTCTGATGCAAGAAGGGAGTGTAGTAGCTTATGGTGGAAGACAACTGAAAGTTCATGAAAATAACTACCCAACCCACGATCTTGAGTTGGCCGCCATCGTCTTTGCACTTAAGTCTTGGCGCCATTATCTCCTAGGTGAGAAGTTCGAATTATATACTGACCATAAATCATTGAAGTATCTTTTCTCGCAGAAAGATCTTAACTTGAGGCAGCAAAGGTGGATGGAGTTCCTTGCCTCATATGACTTTGAGATTTCCTATACTCCTGGTAAAGGCAACGTAGTAGCAGACACGTTGAGCAAAAAGAAGCTGACCCTAAGCCCTCTCTTTGTAGAAAGGCAAAGCTTGGAGTATATAGCCAGTTTTAACTTTAGGCCCTCCTCTTATTTTATACCTGGTTTATTGGCATCCCTAGAAGCACGGCCCACTCTTTTAGACTCAATAGGGGCTGCACAACGTGAAGACCCTTAAACTTGTGGATGTAATTGATAAGCTAATTAGGAGTGAAACTTCCAGTCACCTCAATAGGTACTCCATCGATGATAAGGGTTGGCTGAGGCGAGATGGAAGACTGTGCGTCCCACAAGCCAGGGATTTAGTAAAGATGGTTCTCGAAGAAGCACATCATTCCAAGATGACAATACACCCAGGCGGGGACAAGATGTACAAGGACGTAAAGAGAGTTTTCTTTTAGGATGGCATGAAAAAGGATGTGGCAGCATTTCTAAGTGCATGATATGCCAACAGATCAAGGCGGAACAAAAGAAGCCTGGAGGACTGCTTCATCCTCTAGAAGTCCCGCAATGGAAGTGGGATAGCATTTCAATGGACTTCATTGATGGGTTGCCTAGGTCAAGAAGAGGCAATAGTAGCATTTGGGTAATACTGGACAAGCTCACAAAAAGTGCCCACTTTATACCTATCAAGAGTAGAAGGACTGCCTCGTCTCTAGCTTCTCTTTATCTCAAGGAAATAGTTCGACTCCATGGAATACCCTCAGCATAGTGAGTGACAGAGATCCCAACTTTACGAGCGAATTTAGGCGGAGTCTGCAAGAAGTTGTAGGCACACGGTTATGCTTGAGCACGGCCTATCACCCCCAAATCGATGGTCAGACGGAAAGGGTGAACATAGCACTAGAAGATCTTCTGAGACTGTGTGTTCTTGACTTTGGAGGGACATGGGAGGATCATCTTCCTTTAGTGGAATTCGCATACAACAACAACTACCAAGCCACTATCGGCATGGCGCCCTTCGAAGCTCTGTATGGAAGACCGTGCCGATCACCAACTTGTTGGTGGGAGTCTACAGACAAGCTTATACTTGGGCCAGACATGATCAGAGAGACTTCATAAAAAGTGGACCTGATACTAAGGGGAATGAAGACTGCCCAAGACAGACAGAAATCCTGCGTAGACAAAAGAAGGACCGAGCTTGAGTTTGAGGTTGGGGATAGGGTTTTCCTTAAGGTATCCTCTTTAAGGAACGTCGTTCGCTTTGGATCCATAGGAAAGCTAGCACCAAGATTTGTAGGACCGTTCCCTATCATCGAGAAGATTGGGTAGATGGCTTATAGAGTAGAGTTGCCTGAAAGATTGGCTGGAATTCACAACGTCTTTCACGTTTATCATCTCCGAAAATGTCTACATGAATCTACGGAAGTGGTGGAGCCAAGCATTCTAGAAGAAGCCGAAGTGGAACGCGAAGCAACTGTGAGGAGAGTTCCAACTCGAATCGTAGGAACTGAAGTGAAAAAGCTACACAACCATGAAGTCAAGCTCGTTAAAGTTCAGTGAAGCGATGCCGAGGAAGACGCGACATGGGAAACTGAGGACAGAATACGCGCGGCCTACCCTTTTCTTTTTGAGGGTACGTCTTTGACCTTTCTTTTTCCTTAAGTTGTGCTTGTATCTATCTTTTTAGGTATAATCTCCTCAATATTATCCTTTATCCTTAGGTAGAAACCCTTTTGGATGTAAACATGTAATTGAAACATGTTATGGTTGATGGCTGCAAGTGGTTGCAAGTGGTTGCTCGTGGATGCATATACACACACAACCTAGGTTTTAGATCGGCTCAGTCACTTCCATGTTGCATATGCATATATGTATTCATATTAGCATGTGGTTGAAACTTGATATGTCGTCATATGGATGTCGCATTTGTATGAATGGTTGCGCACTCATGTAGAATTATGAGTAGGAAAATTTTGCATACACAATGGATTCATGACGCTTACATGATTCACATTAAGGAGGTCAACTGAATCAGTAGACCGTCTGATTTTGCATTAGATAAGGACATGTACACACACTATGCATATGATCATGAAGCATTAGAAGTCTTTTAAATACAATGGACGCTTGTGTTTGATGGTTGAGTAGATGGACGATTGGATGTTAGGATTTACGTTCTCCTAGACTTGAAGATTTCGGGGACGAAATCCTTTAAGGAGAGGAGAATGTAACACCCCGAATTTTCTGTTAATAGTAAATTAACAAGTTAAAGTATAATTAATTCTAAATGAAATAATTAAGGGAAAGGGTTACGCCATTGCGCTCGTCTCGGAATTCTACCTGAGATAGAGTCCTAGTTTGCGTGAATCGGACTCCATATGAAGGAGTTATGACCTCCGGAAGTTTCAGAATTCAATTTAACATTCAAACAGTTCAAATTCAGTTCGAAATTCGAAAAATAGACCCAAACTGGACTGGGCGGGAAAATTCCCGCCCAGGCACCAGGTCGACCTGGGGGTCGACCGTGGGGTCGACCTGGGTAACCAGGTCGACCATGTGGTCGACCTGGGGGCCGACCTGCCCAGTCGACCCGGTTTGGCCTTGGCTGGCCTGGTCAGTTTCTGGTCGAATTTCTGAGCTTGGCTGTGTCACTAGGGCTCAGTTGTCACTTTCTGATTAGTTTCTCTTTGTATGTATGGTCTGGATTCACTCTACGATCATCTGACGACTCAAATCAATCTATTCTGTAAATACAACTCAACACTTAACCTAAATTCACACAAATAATATATAACTAGAGCCGTCATGCTGCTGGGTGGAAACTAAGAGTAGCCGTCAGTTAGAGAAAGCTTAGAGACGAGCCAAAACTAAAGTATAACAAGAATCAATCAACGTTTCTCTACCCAAAGGAAAGCAATTCAAATTCAGAACTCAGAAATCAGAAAACAAGACCGTCGTTTGTTGTAAGTATAGTGATTTTTCCGATGTGAAAAAAAGTTAGGGTATCTAGATGATGTTGGATCTATTCAAATTCACATACAAGCTATTTGGTTCATATCTACACCTCTATGCTTAGGTGATTATGACAAGTTATACGCTGTACAATGGAACCTCTATGCCTAAATGATTATGTTCATATACATGCTCCTATGCTTATACAAAAATTGCAAGTTCCTAATTGGATCCATGCCATGATCCACTTTAATACATGTTTCATGTTGTAGTTGGACATATGATTGGAACTAGATCACACATGTGATAAAATTTTACATGCTTTATGAACATGTCATATTCTTGTCATATGCTAGTGATGTTCGATGTTATGCCTAGATCTAAACATGTTTAGGCTTATGTTGTCTAAATCATATGCTAATTCATGTGACACATGTTTAGTTAGATTCCCCTTTTTAATGCAAGTTCACATGACAAGTTGAAACCCATGATTTAGTCTATGTTGCAAATTCACATATATGTATGTTGACTATTTTGCAAGTTCACACCTACGATGTTCATATTGACTATGTCGATAATGCCAAGTTTACACCTGTGTTATGTTTATGAATCGCTTTATGCCAATTTTGTGTACGCTAAATTAGGCCAAGTTTTTAGCCTAATATTATATGTTAAAAATCATGCGAACGAAAAATTAGGCTAAGATTGTTAGCCTAATATTTAGACGGGGTAACGTTGGGATAAATTGGTAATTATAGGAAACTTGACATAAATTCGTGAAAATATCTAAAATTGGCATGTTTGTCACATGCCAAAATTGGTGGCACTTCAATAGTATAATTTCTTATACCAAAAATGTTAAACTTGGAAAATGGGCCATAACATTTAATTGTTAACAAATTTACATATAATAAGTAAAAGAGACAAATATGTAAATTTAGAAAATACGAGTATGCTTAACACGAGGTTGGATTGAGTTGTGATGTAAACCTGCCAGGACCCGCCCGGTTGTCCAGTAGTCACAACAATACCTATCCAATGTGGGTGGTTAAGCATTGAGCCCAATAAGGACCCGAGGTTAGACCGAGTTACGGTGTAAACCTGCCCGGAACCGACCGGCACATCCAGTAACCGTAACAATACCTGTCTAATGTGAGTGGTCGGTGCTTTAAAAAGATAAGGACATATAAGTCAGGATGGTAGGGTTAAGTTAACCTAAAACACTTAACCAATTCAACATGTCAATTAAACTGATGGGTGGGGTTAGGTAAATACAGACACTTAATCACTTAACATGTTTGACAAGAAAACCCTAGTAACGGGGACCCATTTCAGCAATAAACCAATTAGGTATCATGGTACCCTGAAACTAGCCATGGTGGGGCATGATTACTGGGATGATTGTATGCGGTCAAAAGCGATGGCGGTGGGTGCAATAGCGTGGGTTCTAACGGAGTGCGGGCGTGCACACACTTCGGAGCAGACAAACAGGGCACTGGGGATAACAGTAGTATAACCAATGCATTCTAGAGTTGTGTCGGTGAAGCGACCCGAACTTCCCCGGTCTCCGAAGAGATGAGAAAGAACGAATTACTGTGAGGACAAGACAAATCAGAAAGCAGACGGGAGAACATTTCATTGTGTATTACAACAATTCCATCAGAATACAAGAATATACAGAGTATAAATGAATATTACACAGAAATAGCAGAGATTTAAATTACATTACATAGCAGCGGAAAATAATAAAATATACAACTAGAAGAGATATACGGATACAAAGCTTTCCGGATATCGTTCCAGCTGTAAACCAGGATCCTGTGAATATAAATCTGCAAAACCAAAACTACTAGCTGCCCGTGTCAAAATAAGGGCACCCAGAGTTTAGGTTAAAACAATAAACTCCAGGTCAGTCATGTGACTGGTGTGAGAACTAAAACAGTTATTAATCTTTATTTTAAAGTTAGGTAAATCAAGGGACCATGCCGCTAACGCGGAACAGGTTTCCTCCCAAGAATACCAGTGCATATAACAACAGCGCAATGCTAAATAAAGAATAATGAAGCTATTATAAGACCCAGTTCCCATCACACAATGCAACGCAAGCCGGAGGATAGGGTTTTTACCTTATAGCAGCCAAAGAATGCTTGATACGTTTTAAAACAAATCATTTGATACTATTATCAGTGTATATTGTATAAAACAGTCTTCGAATCATAAGTATCAATCATAGGCAGCATGGGTACCATATATCATGTCGCCATACTAGGCTCTACAATCAAAACCGCAAATGTCACGTATTTGGAAATTGGATTTCCATCTATGAACCGAGGCAAAAGATAGTCCTCTACCGATTTGAGACTCTCTAGCCCGAGCCTCAGGATCAGAGCTCGAGTGACCCTTGGATCGTCAGGGCCGGTCCACCGATGTGGATTAAAATGCATGAACACTGCGTTTCCCCGCCCTTTGGGGCGTAAATGAGTCAACGAATGGCTCCATCGGACCCGGATCGTCCGATCTAACCGAGGCGCCTCGCAACAGCAACAACCATACAGGTGAAAAGTATATAAATGTCAGGGCTGGTAGGTCACTGACACCACCCTAGCTAGAAAGAAACGCATGCCCTCCCTGAGGTCCTCTCCCGTTTCTGGTTCACAACCGGGGTGCGAGGCTCGCGAATTCACGTTACACAAAGCTATGCCACACAGGCGGTGCTTTGATCATCAACCACAAGACTTTGCTTTTCAACAGAAGCCTTGATCATTTGCCACTTAGGCATGCCACACAGGCAATTCACTCTATGCGTTTGATATCCATCAGTATATAAACCCTGAGCTCGTACGTCTCAGAGAAGGGCGTTAAGCAAGAGAATAAATTCTCCGCCGCCAAACAGATATATATTTAATAGAAATCAATCACACAGACTAAAATCCAATGTCAGACACATAGTCCATTTACAAGTCCGTTCTGGGTCTGAACGAAACCGGAGGCACCTAGTACCCCGCATATCCATCGATCTCCAAATACGTCTGGACGATCACCAACTGTTTCCATCTTCTTGGGTGTACATCCCAATCAAGATCATCAGTAATCACCCAAACGATGTGAAGACCTCCGGTCTTCGACCACCGTCTTCATCTTCGACTTATCGTCGTATCAGTTATTCAGAATGGGATAAACCCGGTCTTTCTGAATAACTCGCGTATATAACAAACAAGTGTTACACAAACACAACATACGCCTCATTCCAATTCATCAGTCACTAACCGTAAATTAACAAGAGAATAATTCCCCAAATATTAACCCCGAAGGCCGAAACCGACATCAGATCAATATACAGAAAACCATTCTGCTTAGCTAACCGACGGTTAGTTTCTAAATTTCACATTCATAGGGAAAGGTTCCCATTAATTTTATCAAAGATAAATCCTTTAAATTTATTCTTTAATCTTCTTTTGAATATCGATTCAACTAGTCAGGATTAACGAACCTTACCGAAGTAATCATTTGTTTTAATTTCCCAATCCTAACCTATTCATCCCATGAAGTAAAACTGGTAATACTTCATATCTAACACCACGGTGTTATCGGTAAATTCAATTACCATTTCACATTCAAATCTAATTAAAGATTTAACTATCGCCTGGAGCAAAACTGGTGATACTCCATTCTCGATCATTTCAATCTAATTGAAGATTCAATAAAACTCCACTTAGTTTTAATCTGTGATTGGGTTAAAGAATCAGTGTCATTTGAAACACGGTTCACGATAAACCCAAAATCACAATACATTTCAATCAGTCCCTAACCGTAAATTAGCAAGTGAGCAGTTCCCTAAGTATTAACCCCGAAGGCCGAAACCAACATCAGATCAATACCTCAGAAACCATTCAACTTAATTAACCTCCAGTTAGTTTTTGATTTTCTTAACTCCTTTGGGTCTAAGAACAGTATTATTGAAGATACCGTTCACGACAACCCAAAATCACATTTCATTAATTATCGGGTTAAAGAACAAGTGTTATATAAAACACTGTTCACGATGAACCCAAGAATCAATTCGAATTCAATTCCAATTAAATATTATTTAATTGGTACACTTCATTAAATCTAAATAAAAAGATTTAATCTTTTCTCAACTGGGCTTAAGAACAGTGTTAATGAAGACACCATTCACGACAAACCCAAATCATATTTAATATTAAATACAAGGCTCTGAACAGAAAATATATCGGCTTATATTCAATATCAAATTCTACCACTAACAAATGTCGTATTGGAAATAACGATATAAATATATATCTTTCAAATTTCCATAACAATATCTGTATAATCACGAAATCCAACATCGAAATATTCCGAAGACAATTTCGATTCAAATCCATTCCAATATAATTATTGGAAATCCTGGTTATTTTCAAAACCATTTCAAATCCAATTTATTTATTTAAAAATAAATAGAATTATAATTCTAGTTCAAAACTAGTTCATTTCGATAAAATCCATTTTTATCTTTTCAAATATGGAGTTTTTCATCCCAATTTTTCCCCAAATCATTTCTTATGATTTTACACAAATTATTACTATTTTTAATAATTTTATCAAGACCCGTACAGTCGATTTCCATCAACGGCCATCGAACTGCACTTACAGCGACCTTTTTCAAATTTGATTTGGACATAATTCCAAATCCAACCGTTAGATTTCTAATATCTAATAATCGTTAGAAAGCTCTTTTCGATACGAACCCAACGGTTCCGGTTTTAGGAGAATCCGACGGTCGGATCTCCCATAATATCCGTTCGAAGTCAATGGTTGAAATTCGCGAACTGCCGCGGCGCGGCGCATTCTATTCAGGCCATTATATTATATATATAATATATATAATATATACTTTGTCGATTTCCTTTTCAAAACGATTTTTAATTCAATGTCAATTCGTTTTCGAATTCATTTCAAAACGATTTCAATTATATTCGAATTTCAAACCATTTCAGTTTATTTCGAATTTCAAATCAATTCAATTAAATTTGAATTTCAATTCACTTTAATATTCACTTCAATTTGAATAAAATCGATATAAATATCGTTCACGTCAAAATGGCGTCAATCTATCAACGCGGCTTTATATATTTCGATTTTCAAATATTCTATTTCAAATATTTCTTTTTCAAATATTTCTATTTCAAATATTCCTAATTTTCAAATATTCTATTTCGAATATTTCTTTTTCAAATATTTCTATTTCAAATATTCCTAATTTTCAAATATTCTATTTCGAATATTTCTTTTTCAAAACTGGAATGAGGCCCACTCTACTACCATATAATGTTAATTATTTGGATTTTCTACAACACATGTATACAATAGCAACGATGAATAATCAACCATCATCCAAAGTGCATTATACACTGTATAAGCATCAAATATAAATATTCAACGCTTATAACAGTCTGTCCATCAATCGATCGACATACAACTAACTATTGGGATTAGTGTATGCCAAATATCATCCCAATACCCGTGTGGGGTTTCAAACAATCAAACACAGATTTTACTTGTGCAGTTGGACGATGTGTAAAATTTATCGTCCCAATCAATATCAGTCAAATGTGTGTATATAAACAAATCGTCCGATTTGTTTATTTTTATTTCCTTTCGTATACACGTTAAAAATTCTATTTTTAACTATAAAATATTTTTAACTATATAAATATTTTATTTCATTTCACATCACATCACACAATCAACTACACATCAAAATCAAACAAACAAGCATACAAGCCGTCCATGGTCTGTGGACGACGGGTGTCGGGTGCTACTAAACACCGTCTGCATCCTAGTATATATTATTAACTAGAAAAATAAAATTAAAAGGTGAGAAGTTCTCACAGAATTGCTAATCCAACGCCACGACTCTTCTTATGTAGAAATCTTCGCCGTTCTTGCCTCTTGTCACTTTCTCTGCCCGTATTCTCTACATATATAAAAATCACATTTTTACTTCGCTATTCAATATATAAAAATCGAATTTTTACTTCGCTATTCAATATATAAAAATCGAATTTTTACTTTGCTATTCAATATATGAAAATCGAATTTTTACTTCACTATTCAATATATAAAAATCGAATTTTTACTTCGCTATTCAATATATAAAAATCGAATTTTTTACTTCGCTATTCAATATATAAAAATCGAATTTTTTACTTCGCTATTCAATATATAAAAATCGAATTTATACTTCGCTATTCAATATATAAAAATCGAATTTTTACTTCGCTATTCAATGTATAAAAATCGCGTCTTTCCTTGACTAAAAATCCGATCTTTCTTCAATAAAGGTCAAATCTTTTATTCGCTACATGAATATAAAGGATTATATTTTTATAGGTTATTCACTACGTAAAGATCGCATTTTTTTATAAAACATATTACCTTAAAATAAATAAATAAACTAAGTAAATAAAAATAAATAAATAATAAAAAAAACTTACAGCAGGTAGAGGGGGGGCTTACTGTTGCGAGCTCGGAGGAGAGGAGGCAGGGGGTCGCGGGTCCTGGTGGTGGCGGCTACAGGGCAGGGGGTGTCGGTTTCCGTCGATCTCAGGTTTGGGGGAGGAGCGTTGGGGCGTCGGATCGGCTGGAGAGGGAAGGGATGAACGGAGGGGGAGCGATGGCGGGTGGCGACGCGACGAGGGGCTGGGCGATGCGGTTCTTCGATTAGTTCTAGGTTTTTTTTTCAGAATGATTTGAATCGAAGTCAACGGGGAGGGGGTTAAGAGGGAGAAAGGGTTTTATTTAATTAATTTATTATTTTAATTTATTCATTAAAGCAACTTTCTATTTTGAACTCAAAACGAGACCCACCGACTGTCGTCCCTGGCGTTTTACCCCCATTCTGAACACAATGGGATATGTATCGTAAGCTGATTCGATCGTTTGAATCAATTTTCGTCAAATTTACATTTAAATCATTATATTGAATTTTTAACGTACATTTCAATTTACCGGGGTCACATACTAACTCGAAAAATTCCAGAAAAATATTTTCTAGCTTCGTATTGATGATACGGTCCTAACAAAACTAGTTTCGTCAAATTCTGAGACAGTTTGAAAAATGGCCATTTTCCAATCGATTAAAATCAACTGAAACTGGTCAAACGCGTTTTCCTTTGCCACGCTCACATATTGATTCGAAAAATTACGAAAATTGAAATCTAGCAATAAATTTACATCTCGGATCCAACAGAAGTGGTTTCGTCGAAATCCGAGGTCGTTTGCAAAATTTCCATTTTTAAGGGCCTGAATCCCATAGCGACTATTCAGAATTTTCAACTGGACATATCTTTTGATCCCCGCGATGAAATTTTGATTTTTCGGATTCGTTGGAAAGATAGTCACAATTAGATTCCATTATTTTTGGTTTCACTAAAATCCGGTTTATTTTGCACCCGGTATGTTCAATTGAAATTTGAAATCGAATTATCGAACTACCGCGCCATTTTCAATTCCTTTTATATTTATAAATAATTATTTATATTCTATCGTCGATTCAAACGAATATATACGGTCGAATTATATTCAAAATAAATTTCTCGTCGATATTATTTAAAATAATTCATTTTACATAATCAAAATTCGCTAAAATTGCCAAAATAAAATTTTTTAAACTGGCCCAGATTTCCGGGTTATTACAATCTCCCCCACTTAAAACTTTTCGTCCCCGAAAAGGAATGTAATAACCCGGAAATTCTGAACCAGTTTAAAATTTTTATTTTGGCAATTTTAGCGAATTTTGAATATTTAAAATGGATTATTTTAAATAATATCGACGAGGAAATTTAATTTGAATATAATTCGAACGTATATATTATACGCGTCGTCGTTAGAATATAAATATTTATATAATTATAAATAGAATTGAAAATGGCGCGGTAGTTCGATAATTCGATTTCAAACTTCAATTGAATGTACCAGGTGCAAAACAATCCGGATTTTAGTGAAACCAAAAACATTAGAATCTAATTGGGAATATCTTTCCAACGAATTCGAAAAATCGAAATTTGATAGCGGGAATCAAAAGATATGTCCAATTGAAAATTCTGAATAGTCGCTATGGAATTCAGGCCCTTAAAAATGGGAATTTTGCAAACGACCTCGGATTTCGACGAAACCACTTTTGTTGGGTCCGTGATGTTAAGTTATTGCTAGATTCCAAATTTCATAATTTTTCGATTCAATATGTGAGCGTGGCAAAGGAAAACGCGTTTGACCAGTTTAAGTTGATTTTAATCGACTGGAAAATGGCCATTTTTCTAACGGTCTCAGAATTCGACGAAATTAGTTTTGTTAGGACCGTATCGTCAATACGAAGTTAGAAAATATTTTTCTGGAATTTTTCTAGTTAGTATTTGACCCCGGTAAATTGAAATGCGCGTTCAAATTCAATATATAGAGTTATATGTTGATTTTGACGAAAAATGATTGTAACGTTCGAATCAGCATACGATACATATCCCATTGTGTTCGGAATGGGGGTATAACGCTATGGACGACAGGCGGTGGGCCTCGTTTAGAGGTCGAAAATAAAAGTTGCTTTTTAGTGAAGAATTAAATAATTAAATAAAAAAAATATCCCTTCTCCTACATCCTCTCTGCGCCCCCCCCCCCCCCCCCGGTATCATTTCAGAACGAAATCAAAAAGAAAAAAGAAAAAGAAAAAAAAGGGCGTCGATCCTCCACCGCAGCGGCCTCTGGCGCCACCGCTGGCCAACCGCGCCTCAGGAGAAACCCCCCTCTCTCGATTACGTACCCTCTCACCCCTCGAATCCCATAACCCCAAGCCTCCCAAGCCCTAGCAGCCACGCCCCTCGTGAGAGCAGCCGCCGCCACAACAGTCGACGCCACCGACCGCCTGCGAGCTCCGGCACCACCTCAGCCCCTCCTTCTCCCTTTTCCGACCGAAAAACGTAAGTTTTGATGATTTTTAATGATAAAAATAGGATTTTTATTCGATGAGCATCATGATAGGGGTAGGATTTGTGCTTATACATATAAAGGTGAGTTTTTATAATTATTATTTAGTTATAAAATCTGATTATTTGTATATAGGAAAAAGTTTATTCTTATTAATAGAAAGTTTATATTTTTAACTTAGGTAAAGATGTAGAGAAAATATATATAAATATATATATATATATATATACACATTTTTATATATATAATAGAGATGGTATAAAAATATGATTTTTGTTTGTGTAGAGAATTAAAAATATAATTTTTACATGATAGAAATATTAAAAATATCATCTTTATATGAGTAGCAAAATGAAGATGTGATTTTTATAATGATATTTTTATAAAGGCGAAATCTATATTTTTATAAAGGCGAAATCTTTATTTTTATAAAGGCGAAATATTTATTTTTATAAAGGCGAAATCTTTATTTTTATAAAGGCGAAATCTTTATTTTTTATAAAGGTGAAATCTATATTTTTATAAAGGCGAAATCTTTATTTTTATAAAGGCGAAATTCTTTATTTTTATAAAGGCGAAATCTTTATTTTTATAAAGGCGAAATCTATATTTTTATAAAGGCGAAATCTATATTTTTATAAAGGCGAAATCTATATTTTTGAAATGGAATTTTTATCTATATGACATCGCAGTAAAAATTCGATTTTTATATATTGAATAGCATAGTAAAAATTCGATTTTTATATATTGAATAGCATAGTAAAAATTCGATTTTTATATATTGAATAGCATAGTAAAAATTCGATTTTTATATATTGAATAGCAAAGTGAAAATTCGATTTTTAAATGTATGAAGCGATTATAAAAATATGATTTTCAAATTGAAAGTGAACAAATAAAAATGTGATTTTTATTTTAAAGACATCAAAATATAAAAATGTGTGATTTTTATATATGTAGTGAATACGGGCAACGAAGGTGACAAAGATGCGATAACGATGAAGATCTCTATCAATGAAGAGTCGTGGTATTGGATAGCTATTGGTGAGAATTTCTCACATTTCAATTTCATTTTCTAGTTATATATATACCAGGATGCAGACGGTGCTTAGTAGCACCCGACACAATCGTCCACAGACCATGGACTTGTTTGTTTGGTTGCATAAATTAGTTAGATGATTTGATTTGAAATTGAATTGTTTGGTGAAATGAATGAATTTGACTGATGTGTGAATGGCGTGGGCCTTCACTAGACCGGGGATAAGGCTAGGCCTTGTCCCGTTTCTAGTATCGTGCCGTTATGCCGCCGAAATTTTCTAAACTATGTTAGAAAAATAAAAATATCATTTTTATTTTGTAAATGACCATGAGTTAAAATAAAAAAAATTATCGTTAAAAATATAATTTTTAACGTGAATGTGAATAAATAAATATTCATTTACAAACCGGACGGTTTGTTTATGTATACTGATTTGACTGACATTGATTGGGACGACAAATTTTACACATCGCCCAACTCCACAAATGAAATCTGTTTTTGATTGTTTGAAACCCCACACGGGTGTTGGGATGAAATTTGA
The DNA here is from genome assembly GCA_030737875.1 of Allium sativum. NCBI lineage: Eukaryota > Viridiplantae > Streptophyta > Magnoliopsida > Asparagales > Amaryllidaceae > Allium > Allium sativum. The sequence goes on from CM060920.1 coordinate 457,695,735, forward strand.
AGTTCACTCATCCTGATTAATTAAATATGTCGATCGATTGATTGACAGGCTGCTATAAGCGTTAGGTATCTATATTTGATGCTTATACAGTGTAGTGCACTTTGGTTGATGGTTGATTATTTTTCAATGCTATTACATACGTGTGTAGTATGAAAATCCATATAATTAACATTATATGGTGATTGATTGGGCCTCATTCCAATTTAGAAAATAAAGAATATTATAATATAAAGGTTCATGTGTTGACTGTACTCATCCGTTGAGATTAGTCATGTGTTGAACGAAATATTTTAATAATAAAATTTACATCTTTATCAATATAATATAAAGGTTCATGTGTTGACTGTACTCATCCGTTGAGATTAGTCATGTGTTGAACGAAATATTTTAATAATAAAATTTACATCTTTATCAATATAATATAAAGGTTCATGTGTTGACTGTACTCATCCGTTGAGATTAGTCATGTGTTGAACGAAATATTTTGATAATAACAAATATTTTGATAATAGGAAATGTTTGAAATAGAATATTTGAAAATAGAAATATATGAAGCCGTGTTGATTAGATTGACGCCATTTTGACGTGAATGATATTTATATCGATTTTATTCATTTTAAAATGAATATTGAAAAGTGATTTCGAAATCAAATATTTTGAAATAGAAAACGAAATGAATTTGATTCAAATAGAAAACGAAATGAATTTGATTCAAATAGAAAACGAAATGAATTTGATTCAAATAGAAAACGAAATGAATTTGATTTGAAACCAATTTGAATTGAATCGAATAGAAAACCAATTTGAATTGAATCGAATAGAAAACCAATTTGAATTGAATCGAATAGAAAACCAATGTGAATTGAATTGAATCGAATAGAAAACCAATTTGAATTGAATCGAATAGAAAACCAATTTGAATTGAATCGAATAGAAAACCAATTTGAATTGAATCGAATAGAAAACCAATTTGAATTGAATCGAATAGAAAACCAATTTGAATTGAATCGAATAGAAAACCAATTTGAATTGAATCGAATAGAAAACCAATTTGAATTGAATCGAATAGAAAACCAATGTGAATTGAATCGAATTGAAAACCAATTTGAATTGAATCGAATAGAAAACCAATTTGAATTGAATCGAATAGATAACCAATGTGAATTGAATCGAATAGAAAACCAATTTGAATTGAATCGAATAGAAAACCAATTTGAATTGAATCGAATAGAAAACCAATTTGAATTGAATCGAATAGAAAACCAATTTGAATTGAATCGAATAGAAAACCACTTTGAATTGAATCGAATTGAAAATGAATTGAATTGAATAGAAAACGAATTGAAATGAATTCAAATTGAATTGAAATTTGAATTGAATAGAAATGAATTCTGAAACGAATTTATAAGGAAAGATTCAATTTTGATTTGAATTGAGATGGAAGTTGAAATTGTTTTTGAAACGAATTTAAAACGATTTATAAAATTCATTTTAAATAGAAATCGATGAAATATATATTATATATATAATATAATGGCCTGAATAGAACGCGCCGCACCGCGGCAGTTCGTGAATTTCAACCATTTATTTCAAACGGACATTACGGGAGATCCGACCGTCGGATTCTCCTAAAACCGGAACCGTTGGGTTCGTATCGGAAAGAGCTTTCTAACGAATATTAGAAATTTGAAATCTAACGGTTGGATTTGGAGATACGTCCAAATAAAATTCGAAAAAGGTTGCTGTAAGTGCAATTCGATGGCCATTGTTGGAAATCGACTGTACGGGCCTTGTTAAAATTATTAAAAATATCAATAATTTGTGTAAAATCATTAGAAATGATTTGGGAAAATTTGTGATGAAAAACTCCATATTTGAAAAGATAAAAATAGATTTTTATCGAAATGAACTAGATTGAACTAAATTTAAAACCCGATTTTTTTTAAAATAAATAAATTAGATTAAAAAAGGGGTTTTAAATAATCGGAATTTCTAATATATTTGATTGGATTTGAAATGGGTTTATCGTGAACGGTGTTTTAAATAACACTAGTTCTTTAACCCGATAACAAATAGAATGTGATTTGGGTTTGTCGTGAACTGTGTTTTAAATAACACCTAGTTCTTTAACCCAGTAAAAGGAGTTCTAACGAATCTGCAATTAGGTTGAAATATGAACCTATAATCTAAATTATCAAATTTAGAAATTGAGAGAGAATGGAGTATCACCAGTTTTGCTCCAAAGCGATAGTTAAATCTTTAATTAGATTTGAACGTGAAATGGTAATTAATTTTACCGATAACACCATGGTGTTAGATATGGAGTATTACCAGTTTTGCTTCATGGGATGAATAGGTTGGGATTGGGAAATAAAATAAATAATTACTTCGGTGTGGTTCGCTAATCTCGACTAGTTTAGAAAACCATAATTTGGTTTGAAACGACATCCAAAGGAAGATTAAAGGATAAATTTTAAAGAATTTATCTTGGATAAAATTTATGGGAACCTTTCCCTAAGAATGTGGAATTTAGAAACTAGTTGTAGGTTAGCTAAGAAGAATGGTTTCCTGGGTATTGATCTGATGTTGGTTTCGGCCTTCGGGGTTAATATTTGGGAAATTGTTCTCTTGTTGATTTACGGTTAGTGACTAATGAATTGGAATGAGGCGTATGTTGTGTTTGTGTAACATTTGTTTTTAAAATACGCGGGTTGTTCGGAAAGGTCGGGTTTATACCCATTCTGAATAACCAATTCGACGATATGTCGAAGATGAAGACGGTGGTTGAAGACCGGAAGTCTTCACATCGTTTGGGTGATTACTGAAGATCTTGATTGGGCTGTACACCCAAGATGAGGGAATCAGTTAGTGATCGTCCAGATGTACTTGGAGATCGATGGATATGCGAGGAAAGTGCCTCCGGTTTCGTTCAGACCCAGAACGGACTTGTAAATGGATTGTGTGTCTGACATTGGATTTTATTCTGTGTTGATTGATTTCTGTTAAATATATATCTGTTTGGCGGCGGAGAATTTATTCTCTTGCTTAACGCCCTTCTCTGAGACGTACGAGCTTAGAGGTTATATATCGATAGATATCAATCACATGGCATGAATTGCCTATGTGGCACGCTAAGATGCAATGATCAAGGCTTCTGTTGAAAAGCAAATTCTTGTGGTTAATGATCAAAGCACGCCTACGTGGCAGCTTTGTGTGTAACGTGAATTCGCGAGCCTCACACCTCGGTATGAGTTAAAAACGGGATACGGGCCGTTGGGAGAACTCGACGTTTCTTTCTAGCTTTGGTGGTGTCAGTAACTTACCAGCCCTGACATTTATATACTTTTCACCTTTGTGGTTGTTGGAATGAGGCGCCTCGATTATAGGTCTGTAAGGACCGGGAAACGTGTGTTCAGGAATAACTAATCCTCTAACGTAAGTGAGGACCGGCCCAACCGATCCAAGTGGCTGCCCAGAGTGTGTAGTCCTGAGCATTTGCTAGAGTGTCTCGAAGCGGAGAGGAGCTTGCCCCTTGCCTCGACTCATGACGGAAATCCAATTTCCAATACGTGTAATTCGGTTTTAATTGTAGAACTAGTATGGCGCCATAGTAGATGGTAGTTATGCTGCCTATGATTGATATTTATGATTGAAATGTTTTGACACTATACACTTATTATAGTATCAAATGATTTGTTTCAAACGTACCAAGCATGTTTGGCTATTATAAGGGAAAACCCTATCCTCCGGCTTGCGTTGCATTGTGTGATGGGACCTGGGTCTTATAATAGCTTCATTTTTCGAAAAAGCATTGCGCTGTTTATTATATGCACTGGTATTCTTGGGAGGAAACCCGTTCCGTGTTATACGGCGTGGTCCCTTGAATTACTATCTTTAAAATAAAGTTTTAATAACTGTTTTAGTTCTCACACCAGTCACATGACTGACCTGGAGTTTATTGTTTTAACCTAAACTCTGGGTGCCCCTATTTTCCGCACGGGCAGCTAGTAGTTTTGGTTTTGCAGATTTATATTCACAGGATCCTAGTTTACAGCTGGAATGATATCCGGAAAGCTCTGTATCCGTATATCACCTTCAGTTGTGCTTTGTATTATTTCCGCTGCTATGTAATTTAATGTAATCTCTGATATTTATCGAATGTAATTTATTCAATTATACTCTGTATATTCTTGTATTCTGATGGAATTGTTGTAATAGCAATGAAATGTTCTTCCGTCTGCGTTCATTTGTGTGTTGTTCTCAAAGTATCCGCTCTTTCCTTAACGGGGAAGTTACGGGTTCTTACAAGGAACAAAGCCGAAAGTTGTTTCACAAATCAACTCAACTTCCAGTGTTTTCACTACGGCTTAAGTTCTTCAACTTTTCAGTTTCTAAGAACTTTTCAAATTTTTCAAAAATTTGGCTAACACCTAAATTTCCGAAAAATTTCGCCATAACCTCCCCTGCACCGGGAGCACGGGAAAATCCCGAAATTGCCATACAGGCCCTCTAATCTCAAAAAGAAAAAGAATAAGCCAAGCGGCTAGCCAATCAGCTCATAAAATCATCATCACCCAAACAAAACAGTAAATTATGACAAAACATGTACCTATTTGTCGGGCAAACAAATTTTATTCTCTGCTCTAGCCTCCTTGCTATGACCTGTTCAATGTAAGTACATGTATATGCAAGCAAATGCGACTAATTTTCAATACAATTCAATATTTGGTTCAATTGGGCGTAATGGTTCAAAATTTCAAACAAATAACCAAACAACACAAACATCAATCAATTAGTTGATTAGCTTTTGAAATTCATAACTTTGATACATAGTCAAAAATCAGATTTTTGATGCCAAATCACAACAATAAGCCCTATCTAGTTTCGGTTCTCACACCAGTCAATTGGAAATATATAGAAATCTCACTTTCGTTACTCGAAAATAAATACTGGCGACGGTGCCCCCATCACCAGAATTATCCCCGGGCAACTAGAGTATGATTCTATAACTATCCAGTATATTAAAACTTCGAATACACGTTTGCAAGACATATATGCAAAATCTTTATATATTGGATTGTCCTAATCAATATAAATAAATAATCAAACACGAATGATTGATTTAAATTTTCAAAACAAAAATTGTTTTCAATTTTAAAAATGTACCCTTCACACTCGTTCTAGGATACTACTGATCCTATCTCTAGCGAGTCATTCCCATTGGATATTACTAATCCAATATCTGATGAATACTTTCGTATGGTTCTAATGTGTCTTGTTCTCTGAGCTTTGTAAACCAAAGATCTGATACCAAATGAAGCGACCCGAACTTCCCCGGTCTCCGAAGAGATGAAAAAGAACGAATTACTGTGAGGACAAGACAAATCAGAACGCAGACGGGAGAACATTTCATTGTGTATTACAACAATTCCATCAGAATACAAGAATATACAGAGTATAAATGAATATTACACAGAAATAGCAGAGATTTAAATTACATTACATAGCAGCGGAAAATAATACAATACACAACTAGAAGAGATATACGGATACAAAGCTTTCCGGATATCGTTCCAGCTGTAAACCAGGATACTGGGAATATAAATCTGCAAAACCAAAACTACTAGCTGCCCATGTCAAAATAAGGGCACCCAGAGTTTAGGTTAAAACAATAAACTCCAGGTCAGTCATGTGACTGGTGTGAGAACTAAAACAGTTATTAACCTTTATTTTAAAGTTAGGTAAATCAAGGGACCACGCCGCTAACGCGGAACGGGTTTCCTCCCAAGAATACCAGTGCATATAACAACAGCGCAATGCTAAATAAAGAACAATGAAGCTATTATAAGACCCAGTTCCCATCACACAATGCAACGCAAGCCGGAGGATAGGGTTTTTACCTTATAACAGCCAAAGAATGCTTGATACTTTTTAAAACAAATCATTTGATACTATTATCAGTGTATAGTGTATAAAACAATCTTCGAATCATAAGTATCAATCATAGGCAGCATGGGTACCATATATCATGTCGCCATACTAGGCTCTACAATCAAAACCGCAAATGTCACGTATTTGGAAATTGGATTTCCATCTATGAACCGAGGCAAAAGATAGTCCTCTACCGATTCGAGACTCTCTAGCCCGAGCCTCAGGATCAGAGCTCGAGTGACCCTTGGATCGTCAGGGCCGGTCCACCGATGTGGATTAAAATGCCTAAACACTGCGTTTCCCCGCCCTTTGGGGCGTAAATGAGCCAACGAATGGCTCCATCGGACCCGGATCGTCCGATCTAACCGAGGCGCCTCGCAACAGCAACAACCACACAGGTGAAAAGTATATAAATGTCAGGGCTGGTAGGTCACTGACACCACCCTAGCTAGAAAGAAACGCATGCCCTCCCTGAGGTCCTCTCCCGTTTCTGGTTCACAACCGGGGTGCGAGGCTCGCGAATTCACGTTACACAAAGCTATGCCACACAGGCGGTGCTTTGATCATTAACCACAAGACTTTGCTTTTCAACAGAAGCCTTGATCATTTGCCACTTAGGCATGCCACACAGGCAATTCACTCTATGCGTTTGATATCCATCAGTATATAATCCCTGAGCTCGTACGTCTCAGAGAAGGGCGTTAAGCAAGAGAATAAATTCTCCGCCGCCAAACAGATATATATTTAATAGAAATCAATCACACAGACTAAAATCCAATGTCAGACACACAGTCCATTTACAAGTCCATTCTGGGTCTGAACGAAACCGGAGGCACCTAGTACCCCGGATATCCATCGATCTCCAAATACGTCTGGACGATCACCAACTGTTTCCATCTTCTTGGGTGTACATCCCAATCAAGATCATCAGTAATCACCCAAACGATGTGAAGACCTCCGGTCTTCGACCACCGTCTTCATCTTCGACTTATCGTCGTATCAGTTATTCAAAATGGGATAAACCCGGTCTTTCCGAATAACTCGCGTATATAATAAACAAGTGTTACACAAACACAACATACGCCTCATTCCAATTCATCAGTCACTAACCGTAAATTAACAAGAGAATAATTCCCCAAATATTAACCCCGAAGGCCGAAACCAACATCAGATCAATATCCAGAAAACCATTCTGCTTAGCTAACCGACGGTTAGTTTCTAAATTTCACATTCATAGGGAAAGGTTCCCATTAATTTTATCAAAGATAAATCCTTTAAATTTATTCTTTAATCTTCTTTTGAATATCGATTCAACTAGTCGGGATTAACGAACCTTACCGAAGTAATCATTTGTTTTAATTTCCCAATCCCAACCTATTCATCCCATGAAGTAAAACTGGTAATACTTCATATCTAACACCACGGTGTTATCGATAAATTCAATTACCATTTCACGTTCAAATCTAATTAAAGATTTAACTATCGCCTGGAGCAAAACTGGTGATACTCCATTCTCGATCATTTCAATCTAATTGAAGATTCAATAAAACTCCACTTAGTTTTAATCTGTGACTGGGTTAAAGAATCAGTGTCATTTAAAACACGATTCACGATAAACCCAAAATCACAACACATTTCAATCAGTTCCTAACCGTAAATTAGCAAGTGAGCAGTTCCCTAAGTATTAACCCCGAAGGCCAAAACCAACATCAGATCAATACCTCAGAAACCATTCAACTTAACTAACCTCCAGTTAGTTTCTGATTTTCTTAACTCTTTTGGGTCTAAGAACAGTTTTATTGAAGATACCGTTCACGACAACCCAAAATCACATTTCATTAATTACCGGGTTAAAGAACAAGTGTTATATAAAACACTGTTCACGATGAACCCAAGAATCAATTCGAATTCAATTCCAATTAAATATTATTTAATTGGTACACTTCATTAAATCTAAATAAAAAGATTTAATCTTTTCTCAACTGGGCTTAAGAATAGTGTTAATGAAGACACCATTCACGACAAACCCAAATCACATTTGATATTAAATACAAGGCTCTGAACAGAAAATATATCGGCTTATATTCAATATCAAATTCTACGACTAACAAATGTCGTATTGGAAATAACGATATAAATATATATCTTTCAAATTTCCATAACAATATCTGTATAATCACGAAATCCAACATCGAAATATTCCGAAGACAATTTCGATTCAAATCCATTCCAATATAATTATTGGAAATCCTGGTTATTTTCAAAACCATTTCAAATCCAATTTATTTATTTAAAAATAAATAGAATTATAATTCTAGTTCAAAACTAGTTCATTTCGATAAAATCCATTTTTATCTTTTCAAATATGGAGTTTTTCATCCCAATTTTCCCCAAATTATTTCTTATGATTTTACACAAATTATTACTATTTTTAATAATTTTATCAAGGCCCGTACAATCGATTTCCATCAACGGCCATCGAACTGCACTTACAGCGACCTTTTTCAAATTTGATTTGGACATAATTCCAAATCCAACCATTAGATTTCTAATATCTAATAATCGTTAGAAAGCTCTTTTCGATACGAACCCAACTGTTCCGGTTTTAGGAGAATCCGATGGTCGGATCTCCCGTAATATCCGTTCGAAGTCAATGGTCGAAATTCGCGAACTGCCGCGGCGCGGCGCGTTCTATTCAGGCCATTATATTATATATATAATATATACTTCATCGATTTCCTTTTCAAAACGATTTTTAATTCAATGTCAATTCGTTTTCGAATTCATTTCAAAATGATTTCAATTCTATTCGAATTTCAAACCATTTCAGTTTATTTCGAATTTCAAATCAATTCAATTAAATTCGAATTTCAATTCACTTTAATATTCACTTCAATTTGAATAAAATCGATATAAATATCGTTCACGTCAAAATGGCGTCAATCTATCAACGCGGCTTTATATATTTCGATTTTCAACTATTCTATTTCAAATATTTCTATTTCAAATATTCCTAATTTTCAAATATTCTATTTCGAATATTTCTTTTTCAAATATTTCTATTTCAAATATTCCTAATTTTCAAATATTCTATTTCGAATATTTCTTTTTCAAAACTGGAATGAGGCCCAATCTATTCCCATATAATGTTAATTATATGGATTTTCTACAACACATGTATACAATAACAACGATGAATAATCAACCATCATCCAAAGTGCATTCTACACTGTATAAGCATCAAATATAAATATTCAACGCTTATAACAGTCTGTCAATCAATAGATCGGCATACAACTAACTATTGGGATTAGTGTATGCCAAATATCATCCCAATACCAGTGTGGGGTTTCAAACAATCAAACAAAGATTTTATTTGTGTAGTTGGGCAATGTGTAAAATTTATCATCCCAATCAATATCAGTCAAATGTGTGTATATAAACAAATCGTCCGATTTGTTTATTTTTATTTCCTTTCGTATACACGTTAAAAATTCTATTTTTAACTATAAAATATTTTTAACTATATAAATATTTTATTTCATTTCACATCACATCACACAATCAACTACACATCAAAATCAAACAAACAAGCATACAAGCCGTCCAAGGTCTGTGGATGACGGGTGTCGGGTGCTACTAAACACCGTCTGCATCCTAGTATATATTATTAACTAGAAAAATAAAATTAAAAGGTGAGAAGTTCTCACAGAATTGCTAATCCAACGCCACGACTCTTCTTATGTAGAAATCTTCGCCGTTCTTGCCTCTTGTCACTTTCTTTGCCCGTATTCTCTACATATATAAAAATCACATTTTTACTTCGCTATTCAATATATAAAAATCGAATTTTTACTTCGCTATTCAATATATAAAAATCGAATTTTTACTTCGCTATTCAATATATAAAAATCGTTTTTTTACTTTGCTATTCAATATATAAAAATCGAATTTTTACTTCGCTATTCAATATATAAAAATCGAATTTTTACTTCGCTATTCAAAATATAAAAATCGAATTTTTACTTCGCTATTCAATATATAAAAATCGAATTTTTACTTCGCTATTCAATATATAAAAATCGCGTCTTTCCTTGACTAAAAATCCGATTTTTCTTCAATAAAGGTCAAATCTTTTATTCGCTACATGAATATAAAGGATTATATTTTTATAGGTTATTCACTACGTAAAGATCGCATTTTTTTTATAAAACATATTACCTTAAAATAAATAAATAAACTAAGTAAATAAAAATAAATAAATAAATAAAAACTTACAGCAGGTAGAGGGGGGGTTTACTGTTGCGAGCTCGGAGGAGAGGAGGCAAGGGGTCGCAGGTCCTGGTGGTGGCGGCTACAGGGCAGGGGGTGTCGGTTTCCGTCGATCTCGGGTTTGGGGGAGGAGCGTTGGGGCGTCGGATCGGCTGGAGAGGGAAGGGATGAACGGAGGGGGAGCGATGGCGGGTGGCGACGCGACGAGGGGCTGGGCGATACTGTTCTTCGATTAGTTCTAGGGTTTTTTTTTATTTCAGACTGATTTGAATCGAAGTCAACGGGGAGGGGGTTAAGAGGGAGAAAGGGTTTTATTTAATTAATTTATTATTTTAATTTATTCATTAAAGCAACTTTCTATTTCGAACTCAAAACGAGACCCACCGACTGTCGTCCCTAGCGTTTTACCCCCATTCCGAACACAAAGGGATATGCATCGTAAGCTGATTCGATCGTTTGAATCAGTTTTCGTCAAATTTACATTTAAATCATTATATTGAATTTTTAACGTACATTTCAATTTACCGGAGTCACATACTAACTCGAAAAATTCCAGAAAAATATTTTCTGGCTTCGTATTGACGATACGGTCCTATAAAAACTAGTATCGTCAAATTCTGAGACCGTTTGAAAAATGGCCATTTTCCAATCGATTAAAATCAACTGAAACTGGTCAAACGCGTTTTCTTTTGACACGCTCACATATTGATTCGATAAATTACGAAAATTGAAATCTGGCAATAACTTTACATCGTGGATCCAACAGAAGTGGTTTCGTCGAAATCCGAGGTCGTTTGCAAAATTTCCATTTTTAAGGGCCTGAATCCCATAGCGACTATTCAGAATTTTCAACTGGACATATCTTTTGATTCCCGCGATGAAATTTTGATTTTTCGGATTCGTTGGAAAGATAGTTACAATTAGATTCCATTATTTTTGGTTTCACTAAAATCTAGTTTATTTTGCACCCGGTATGTTCAATTGAAGTTTGAAATCGAATTATCGAACTACCGCGCCATTTTCAATTCCTTTTATATTTATAAATAATTATTTATATTCTATCGTCGATTCAAATGAATATATACGGTCGAATTATATTCAAAATAAATTTCTCGTCGATATTATTTAAAATATTTCATTTTAAATAATCAAAATTCGCTAAAATTGCCAAAATAAATTTTTTTAAACTGGCCCAGATTTCCGGGTTATTACAGTCGGGCCGCCACCATGGGACTTGATACACCCCATGGTGGGACCAACATAGGTATCTGCAATCATTGGAGGCCGTAAGACACTGGTGATTATGCGAGTTGGAGCCGATCTTTAGAAAGGGGATCACTTCACCCCGATCATGGGGTGCCAGTTGAGAAAATACAAGTAGGTGCAGAGATATAGTGTGGGGTGCGATAGTACATTCGATTCAAACTGCTTTACCTTAGTTTATGATACTTTCCTATTTCCAGTTTATACTTATCATGCCCTTTTTCTTATTCTCATACTGAAGAGTCACTAGACTTACCAGGATTTATGTCTGACCCTATTTTCTTTCGTCTTCTTTTCTTCTGTTCCCCCTCCCCTCCCCCGGTCCACAGGGAGGAAACAACCCAGGTTAGTCAGATTCTTTGCAAGCTTCAAGATAGTATATGTACGGTTTGGACTCTCTTTCCTTGGCTATGGCTGTTGGACACATTCTATGGGGATTTATGCAGCTTTAATTATGTTTTATGCTTCTTTACTTAATAACCAAGACATAAATGATGATGTAATGTTTTGGAAGTTATTACGTGACAGTTATGGAAATGTTTTGTATGAACAAGTATTTATGAAATAAAAAGTCTGTTTGTTTTTCATTGCTTATATATATGTGTTTATATATATCTGTCTTGTGTTTATCTGTGACTTTTACCTAAAAACCTCTGCCAATGTTAAGGCATTCCCTTTGTGAGTGACCTTAATGGAGGTGGGGTGTTTAACCCCTTTCCTCTTTCCCATTCCCCGATTCAAATCAGAAGAAAAAAAAGAAAAAAAGAAAAAGAAAAAGAATCCTGTCGCTCGCCCTGCCCAACCCACCATCGTCGATGAACGTCGCCCCACCATTGTCGCAACCTCCCAGTCCAGCACCGCCGCTCTCCTCTCCTCCAATCGAAGGTCGTTTCCCTCCCCAGCAGCGAACGCAACCACAGCGAGGGCCCCAGACACGCCGCCACCTCGAGACTGCGAGCACCTCCTCCCCCTCTTACTCCAGCCTCGCGCGAGCAGAAAGAACCCTCTCCTCTCAATCCAACGTTGAACAACTGTATGTTTTTACTTTGGCTAATTTAGTTTTTTTTAATATTTTTTTATTGTTTTAAAATCTGAAAACATATATAATAACAATATGGTCTTTATGTATGATTTCAAAATGTAAAGCTAGGATTTTTATTCGCTTAAGGCCAGGATTTTTGTTCATGTAGAGATAAGATTTTTATATAAGAAAAAAAATATGATTTTTATGTTATAGAAAGAAAAAATATGATTTTTATATTATAGAAAGAATAAAAATATGATTTTTATATTACAGAAAGAATAAAAGTGATTTTTATATTATAGAAAGAATAAAAATATGATTTTTATATTATAGAAAGAATAAAAATATGTTTTTTATATTATTGAATGAATAAAAATATGATTTTAATATTATAGAAAGAATAAAAATATGATTTTTATATTATAGAAAGAATAAAACAATGATTTTTATATTGGTAGAGTATTAAAAATATAATTTTTAATGTATAGAACATCATATTAGAAATGTTCTTTATAATATATGTAGCGGCATAAAAATAGAATTTTTATCTATATAGTAGCAGTATAAAAATGTGATTTTTATATACATGACAACAATATAAAATGCGATTTTTATATATGTAGTGGATACGATAGACGAAAGTGACAAAAGGCAGGCAAAGATTTTCTACATATGAAGAGTCATGGCATTTGGTTTAGCTTCTAGGTGAGATCTCCTCACTTTTAATTTAATCTCTAGTTTGAAATATATACTAGGATGTAGACGGTGCTTAGTAGCACCCGACACTCGTCGTCCACAGACCATGGATGACTTGTTTTGTTTGATTGATGTGTTGTGAAATTTTATTATGCGATGTGGAATGAATAAATATTTTATAGTTAAAAATATAATTTTTAACGTGTATATAAAATAAATATTTATAAACAAATCGAATGATTTGTTTATGTACACCTATTTGACTGATATTGATTGGGACGATAAATTTTACACATCGCCCAACTACACAAATAAAAATCTAGTTTGTTGATATGAAACCCTACACGGGTGTTGGGATGATATTTGGCGTACACTAATCCCAATTATTTAGCTGTATGTCGATCGATTGGTTGACAGACTGTGTAAGCATTAATTATTTATATTTAATGCTTATGCATTTGCGCGGTGCACTCTGGATGATGGTTGATTATTTATCGTTGTTATTATATACATGTGTTGTAGGGAATCCATATAATTAACATTATATGGTAATTGATTGGGCCTCATTCCAATTTGGAAAATAAAGAATATTCATGTTTTGAATATAATAAAATTCATGTGTTGAATAAAATATATATTCATGTGTTGAATAAAAGAAAAATTCATGTGTTGAAGAAAATACTCATTTGTTGAATAGAATAACGAAATTATTGAAATATATAAAGCCGTGTTGATTAGATATGCGCCATTGACGCGAAAGATATTTATATCGATTATATTCATTTTTATAATGAATATAGAAAAGGAAGTGATTACAAAATATAATGTTTTGAAAATATTATCATTTATACATTAATGATACGGATACTCAATTTTGATCTGAAATTGAATATGAAGTTAAAATCGTTTTGAAAACGAATTTAAAACGATTTATAAAATACGTTTTAAATGAAAATCGACGAAATATATATAATATATATTTTATAATGGCCTGAATAGAACGCGCCGCGCTACGGCAGTTCGTGAATTTCGACCATTGACTTCGATTGGACATTACGGGACATCCGACCATCGCTTTCTCCTAAAACCGGAACCGTTAGGTTCGTATCGAAAAGATCTTTCTAATGAATATTAGAGATTTGAAATCTAACAGTTGGATTTGGAATTATCCAAATCAAGTTTGGAAAAGGTCGTTGTAAGTGCAGTTCGATGGCCGTTTATGGAAATCGACTGTACGGGCCTTGATAAAATTATTAAAAATAGTAATAATTTGTGTAAAATCATAAGAAATGATTTGGGAAGAATTGGGATGAAAAATTACAAATTTGAAAAGATAAAAATAGATTTTTATCGAAATGAACTAGTTTTGAACTAGAATTATAATCCATTTATTTTTGAAACAAATAAATTGGATTTGAAAGGGTTTTAAAAGTAACCAGAATTTCCAGTAATTGAATTGGAATGGATTTGAATCGAAATTGTCTTTGGAATATTTCAATGTTGGATTTCATGATTATACAGATATTGTTATGGAAATTTAAAAGATATATTTATATCATTATTTCCAATACAATATTTGTTGGTCGTAGAATTTAATATTGAATATAAGCCGATATATTTTCTATTCAGAGCCTTGTATTTAATATCAAATTTGATTTGGGTTTGTCGTGATTGGTGTCTTCATTAACACTGTTCTTAAACCCAGTTGAGAAAAAGATTAAATCTTTTTATTTAGATTTAATGAAGTATACCAATTAAATAATATTTAATTGGATTTGAATTGAAATTGATTTTTGGGTTTATCGTGAACAGTGTTTTAAATAACACTTGTTCTTTAAACCGATAATTAATGGAATGTGAATTGGGTTTATCGTGAACTATGTTTTAATGACATTCGTTCTTCAACCTGATATATGGTGAAATGTGATTTGGAATTTATAAAACTTTTGTTATGATTTGAAGGAGATTTTCCAAAGTAAAGTTTTCCAATTTAATAAAATAAATTGGAATGGAATGGAATTCGATTTGGTGATAATTGAAGTGAATTTCTGTGGATGCAGACTGCTAATATATATGGAATTTAAAAGGTTTTGCCATTATTCCATTTATATTGTTAGTCGGATATGGAAGTTTGTATCGATTATATATATATATATATCGATTTGTTTTCCATGAAGATTCCATCGTTAATAGAATGTGATTTTGGGTTTATCGTGAACCGTGTTTTAAACGACGTTGGTTCTTTAACCCAGTTAAAAACAGGATATGATTTCCTAAGTTAAATAATCATTAATATAGATTTTTGGGAAGATTAAAACCAAGTGGAGTTTTAATGAATCTTTAATTAGATCGAGAATGGAGTATCACATAGTCTTGCTCCTAGCGATAGTTAAATCTTTAATTAGATTTGAATGTGAAATGGTAATTGAATTTACCGATAACACCGTGATGTTAGATATGAAGTATGACCAATTTTACTTCATGGGATGAATAGGTTGAGATTGGGAAATAAAATAAATGATTAATTCGGTGTGGTTTGCTAATCCCGACTAGTTTGAATTGATATTCAAAAGAAGATTAAAGAGTAAATTTAAATAATTTATCTTTGATAAAATTAATGGGAACCTTTCCCAAAGTATAAGAATATTTGAATAAAAGAATATTCTGAATTGGAATGAGGCGCATGTTGTGTTTGTGTAACACTTATTTATATATACGCGAGTTATTCGGAAATGCCAGGTTTATCCCATTCTGAATAACTGAATCGACGATGTGTCGAGGATGAAGACGGTGGTTGATGACCGGAGGTCTTCACATCGTTTGGATAATTACTGATGGTCTTGATTGGGTTGTACACCCAAGAGGAGGGAATCAATTGGTGATCGTCCAGACGTACTTGGAGATCGATGGATATGCAAGGAATAAGGTTCCTCCGGTTTCATTCAGACCCAGAACGAACTTGTATGGACTTTGTGTCTGACATTGGATTTTGCTCTGTGTTGATTGATCTCTATTAAATATACATCTGCCTGGTGAAGGGGAATCCATTCCCTTACTTCACCCTTATCTGAGACGTACAGGATCAGAGGTTGTATATCGATAGACATCAGTCGCATGGTGTGAATTCTCTATGTGGCATGCCTAAATGGAAAATAATCAAGGATTTTGTTGAAAAGCAAAGTCTTGTGGTTGATGGTCAAAGCACCGCCTGTGTGGCATAGCTTTGTGTAACGTTAATTCGCGAGCCTCACACTCCGGATATTTTAACTATGTAACACCCCAAATTAGATCAAAAGATAGCTCTGATACCAAATGTAACACCCCACATCCATCAAGGTCACTCACAAAGGGAATGCCTTAACTTCAATGGAGCATTATGGGTATTGGAACAGAAATATTACAAGACAGACATATATAAAACAGCGGAAAGTAAAGTGGAAGTACTTAAAATCATTTATTGAATATGATTGTTTACAATAAAAGCCCATCAACTTCCAATACCCAGTTACATAGTTAAAATATCTGTCTTGCTCAAAAACAAAGAAGCATAAAAACAAACTGTAGTATTCCCTAATAAAGCAAAGCAAGCCATAGCCAAGAGAAATCCAAGCCATACATGAAAGAGCCTTGGAGAAGAAGATTAGAGACGGCGGCCATGACCAAGAGGGATTTTAGTAGCATAACGGTGGCTAGACATGTTGTAGTGAATTAGGGTTTAGGCATCAGGGGGTTTATATAGGATTAGGCAGACGAACCTGGACAGAAAACTAGACTAGAAACATCAGAATGCACCCAGGCCCAAAAGTGGGCTCGGGGACCGGGTCGACACCCAGGTCGACTGCCCAGTCGACCTGGTCTGGGGGGTCGACTGCCCAGTCGACTCCCCAGTCGACCTGGGCACTGGGCAGGAAATTTCCCGCCCAGCCTTTTCTGGGCTTTTGAACTCGAAATTTGAATTCGAATTCGAGCTGTTTTCGATTCTGAAAATCCTGAAACTTCAGAGGGTCATATCTCTCTCATACGGACTCTGATTCTCGCAAACTCGGACTCGTTTTCAAGCAGAATTTCGAGACGAATGCAATGGCGCAACCCGTTTCCCTTGATTCTTAATTTAAAATTTAATTCTGCCTTGATTCTTGTATTAACATGTTATAAAAATTCGGGTTGTTACATTCTCACCTCCTTAAAGGATTTCGTCCCCGAAATCTTCAAGTTAAGAAGAATGTGTCCTACCATCCATCATCCATCTACTCAAAACATCACCCACTAGCAATCATTGTCCTTAAAAGATTTCTAATGCTATATGAACATATGCGAGAAGTGTGTGTATATGTTCCTTATCTAATGTAAATGATCAGGCCTGATTGATCCTCTTAATGCAAAAATATGTTTAGTGTCATGAGTCCAACATGTATGCAAATAGTCCTAGTCACATAAACACTATATGTGTGCACAAACATCCATCCATATGCAACATCCGTATGATAACACATTCAATTTCATCCAAAACAAGGGTAAACACTCATGCATATGCAATATGAAAGGTGAATGAGCCGATCTAGTGCCTAATGTGCGTGTATATGCATCCACAAGCAACCACTAGCAACCACTTCCAACCATCAATCATAATATGTCTCAAACACATGTTTATACCCAACTGTTCCTACCTAAAGATATAATCGAATGATAGGAGCAAGTAAAAACTTTGTGCCCGTTAGGCAACGTCAAAACTGGAAATCTACGCCACATAAATATTGATTAGGAGAAGAACTCCCTAAGCATCAGCCCCAAAGACCGAAATCAACATCAGACTGACACCCAAAGAATTACTCAACCCAACCAATATATATGTTTCTTACAAAACTAAGCATGATGGGCTCCTTTTAAGTCATAAGAAATTCCTTCCTAAGACTAACCCATATCCTATAAAACCCAAAAGGTTTAGTCAACCCAACGGACACCCTCAATCCCCAACATGTAAAACTAACAGATGAGTCATACTCCCTATGGGGTTTGCAACAGAAATTGGATTGAGAATAGGACCGAGAGGATATACACAAAAGATAGCATGCAAGTAAGCTCTACAGGAAAAAGGAATTAAGAATATACTCTTAAAAAGAGATGTGATGCGCGAATCTAGTCTTCAATCTTCTAAGTCGCATTTCCTTGGGCTTAACTCCATTGTGCTTTGACCGTCTTTAACTCCACAATTTCATAGCTTCTTAATTCTTGTTTCCAACATATGAGTTGGAACTCATTTCACTATTGCCTCTCGTTCCACTTTCACTTATCCTCCTCCTAGTATACTCGACTTAAACATAACTGCGTACTCATGGTTTCACACAAGCTCTCCAAAATTCACTAGTAAATTTTGGATCTCGTTCACTTACTAGAAAGTATTCCTCATAGATGAATTATGTCTTGAAAATAAACAAATGTCAACCATGTTGCCCAATGTACTTTCTTAGGTGACTCTCTACAACTCATGCATAAGCGAAATGACCCATCCGCCTTAGTGGCGAACACTACTCGAGCGGATCAACTAATTTATCAAAAGATTCTAGGTAAATAATCCTAATAGAACCCTAAAGGTTACACGCGACTTCGAGGGTATTACCGAGGCAAGTCAAAAGTCTAACTACCCTCCTTTCGAAACTGAGAATGGCACCCTTATTGGATAACCACTTCATCCCTAGAATCAACCCATAACTCACAAAAACATGAGCATTCCTTCTAAACTCAACACTTAGCATAGACATTCTCAAATCCTAACAAGTCATGAATAAATGAGCCAATTCCCCAACAGGATTTGAGACAAAAATTGGGATCCTCCAATATGCTAGTACTAAGGTGCAGAGACTCAACTATCGAAGAAGAATTAAAAGGATGCGTTGTACAAAAACAAAGTTCTAGCGGGATGATAGAAAAGAAAAGCTAAACCTTTAACGGTAACGTTACCACCTCCCTTAGGTACGTTAGTAGTGAGAGCATACAATTGCCCTCTCGACGATTCTGTCCTTTTCCCTTGTCCTTGTCCTATAATACTTAACTACACTCCCTCCTTACCATACTAAAGATACTCTCTCTTGTCATGGATTTCACTATTCTTTCACTTTTGCCTCTTTCCTTTCACCTTTTTCCTCCTTCGTGGATTAAGCTATAACAACTAGTCTCTTGTTCTTACTCTCCTTGTATAGTTTGTTGATAAGTCCTTTGAAGCTACCTTCAACGCACGGCAACTCTACACAACTTGAAATAAGATTAGACGCAGATGGAACTACTGCGGCTACAGATGGAGGTTGGGCACTTCTTTGCCCTCCGACATATGTCGGATGCCTACGAAACTATGGTGAAAAGAGAGAGAGAGGAGAGATTTCAAGAGGGAATCAAAAGATAGTGCATATGGGGAGTCGAACCCCCAAGACTAGGTCGACTGGGGAGTCGACCTGGGTGTCGACCTAGGGGTCGACCTCCTTGGTCGGGCCAGGTTGGCCTGGTGCACCTGCTTGCTCCTTTGGGTCTGTTCTGTTGGCATGTGACGAGATTGGATGGTTCAGATCTAAACTAGGGTTAATCTAAGGGCCTAAACTAGTCCTAAATCCTATATAAACCCCCTGATGCCTAAACCCTAATTCACTACAACATGTCTAGCCACCATTATACTGCAAAAATCCCTCTTGGTCATGGCCGCTGTCTCTAATCTTCTTCTTAAGCTTTCATACGCAATCCAATGCAAAGATGAAGACTTCTACAACAATTCAAGGAGATGAATTAACAACTCTACAACGTTTCTACATCGATTTCAGTTCTTAATTCGCTATCCATGCTAAGTAAGTTCTAGTTACTTTTTAGATTAAAATACTTAATTTTAATATGGCTATGGAATAAAGTGTAATTGGATATAAGCATGTTCATCAATTCAGATCTATTCCTGTTTACCTTTGAACCTTGGGTTTTGAGACTTGTTCATCTCCATTCTTATGTCTAGTTCATGCTCTATTCAGTCGTTGTAAATCAGTTTCTTGGATTCATGTTGATATTACTATCAAGATCTAATCTTTATGCCTATCATGATGATTTGTGCTGTTTTCTATCTGATCTTGTCTTATTGCAAAATTCTACCTTTCCCCTATTTATTTTCTTTTGATGAACCTAGATCAATTTCGGATCTAGGCCTGAACCACGATTCTGCGTACGATTGAATACGGGGAAAAGTATGGGAATATTACCTATTTGGATATATGTGATTGGTGGAATTGATGGCATAACATGAAAATTGGATATATGGGTATTATTGCCATTAATATGAAATTTGATAATTGGGTATTGACATTAAAATGGTAATTGTAAGAATTGGGATTGGCATATGTAATTTTTGGCTAGAACTTGAAATGTGTAAATTGACATAAAAATTGGCATACGTATAAAACGGCATGAACTGAACATATGTAGATTTGGTATGAATTGGGCATGTGTAAAACTGATATGTAATCTAGAACTTGGGCATATGTTAATTATGTGAGATTTGTAGTTAAAACACATATGATAATTTATGTCTTGAAAAAGGGCTAATATGAACACGCTTAAGTGGGTTTTGGGTAGTTGGCATGTAATAGCCTTAAAGGAGGGATAAATATAAATTGAGATAAGTTGCCTTTAATGGCATAAGATAAATTGTGATAAAATTGGTATGATTTTGCATACCATTAATTGATGAACATAATTGAGTCAATTATGGACATCGTTAAATTAGGAATTAATTAATAATTTGAATAGGGAAATTATTAAGACTGGGGTGTTACAGGTTGTGAACCAGAAACGGGAGAGGACCTCGGGGAGGGCATGCATTTCCTTCTAGCTAGGGTGGTGTCAGTGACCTACCAGCCCTGACATTTATATTATTTTCACCTGTGTGGTTGTTGGATTGCGAGGCGCCTCAGATACGTCGGTGACTTTGTGGAGCCGATGGAGTCATTTGGCTCATTGACATTCCAAAGGGCGGGGAAACGCAGTGTTCAGGAATTATAATCCACATCGGTGGACCAGCCCTGACAATCCAAGGTGTAGTTGCGGCTGTTCCTGAGGGGCGGGCTAGAGCGTCTCGAAGCGGTGAGGATGATCCCTTGCCTCGGTTCACAGATGGAAATCCAGCTTCCAATACGTGACTTAGCGGTTTTGATTGTAGAAACTATATATGGCGACATAGTGGTATGGGGCACTTATGTCGTCTATGATTGATACTTATGATTAAAATTGGTTTGACACTATACACTTATAGTAATAATAAAAGATGAAATTTAGCGTATCAAGCATTCTTTGGCTATTATAAGGTAAAACCCTATCCTCCGGCTTGTGTTGCATTGTGTGATGGGACCTGGGTCTTATAATAGCTTCATTGTTCTTTATTTAGCATTGCGCTGTTTTTTTATGCACTGGTATTCTTGAGGGGAAACCCGTTCCGTGTTATACGGCGTGCTCCGTTGATTTACCTAACTTTAAAATAAGATTAATAACTGTTTTAATTCTCACACCAGTCACATGACCGACCTAGAGTTTATTGTTTTAACCTAAAATCTGGGTGCCCCTATTTTCCACGGGCAGCTAGTAGTTTTGGTTTTGCAGATTTATATTCGCAGGAACCTGGTTTACAGCTGGAATGATATCCGGAAAGCTCGGTATCCGTATATCTCTTTCATTTGTGTAATGTATTATTTTTCCGCTGCAGTAATGTATTTAAATATCTGATATTTCTCTGATGTATAATATTTATTCATACTCTGTATGCTCTTGTATTCTGATGGAATTGTTGTAATTAACAATGAAATGTTCTTCTGTTTGTGTTCTGATTCGTCTTGTCCTCAACTCAATCCGTGCTTTTCATCATGGGGAAGTTCGGGTCGTAACAAGCATGCTTGGTTCTACTACTTCCGTGGTATCGTGTAAACACTTCCTCAAATGCGACACATGAAATACGTCATGAACACCACTGAGCTTCTCAGGCAACTTCACTCTGTAGGCCATCTGTCCAATTCGCTCTGTAATGGGGAATTGCCCTACGAACCTTGGTGCCAATTTCCCTACAAACCCAAAATGAACTTTCCTTAACGGGGATACTTTAATAAAGACCATGTCTCCAATACTGAAGTCAAGATCGGTCCTTCTCTTATCATCATATGACTTTTGCCGGTCTTGTGCCGTCTTCATGCGTCTTCGAATCAAGTCTATCTTCTTTGCAGTTTCCCTAATCATCTCGGCCCCAAGCAAAATCTTATCCGTAGACTCCCACCAACAAGTAGGTGATTGGCAAGGTAATCCATATAGAGCCTCAAAAGGTTCCAGGCCAATGCTAGTCTGATAGCTGTTGTTGTAGGCGAACTCTACTAATGGAAGATGTTCCTCTCATGTTCCTCCAAAATCCAAGATACATAACCTCAAAAGATCTTCTAGAATCTGACTCACTCTTTCTGTTTGGTCGTCCGTATGAGGGTGATAAGTGGTGCTCAAACAAAATTGCGTTCCTACCGCCTCTTGCAAGCACTTCCAAAACTCACTAGTGAAAATGGGATCTCGGTTTCTTACGATACTAGAAGGTATGCCATGTAGACGAACTATCTCTCAGAGATAAACAGATGCTAACTATGTCGTTGTTCTTTTACTCTCAACAGGAATGAAATGGGTGCTCTTGGTAAGTTTATCTACTACTACCCAAAGTCCCGTATTACCCTTTCTCGACCTCGGCAACCCATCGACAAAATCCATGGAAACACTTTCCAATTTCCACTGTGGAACTTCTAAACGGTGAAGCAAACCACCAAGCTTCTTTTTCTCAGCCTTGACTTGTTGGCACACTAAGCATCTAGAAACGAACTCAGGCACATTCTTCTTTATTCCAGCCCAAAAGAAAACTTGCTTCATGTCCCCATACATCTTGTCTCCACCGGGATGTATGGTCAGCATAGAACGATGTGCTTTTTCAAAGATTGCCCTTGTCAAACCCTCGTCTCGTGATACGCAAAGTCTCCCATTCCTACACAACCAACCTTTGTCATCGATAGTATACCTACTAAGATGGCTCGAAGACTCCCCTCTTATGAGCTTGTCTACTATCTCTATCAACTGTGGGTCATCTCACTTTGTTGCACCTCTCTGTCCCAAAAGCGTAGGTTGCACCTCTAATGGTGCCAACAAACCGGGTATATAATCAATAGAGGGTCTAAAGTCAAAGGTAGAGATATGCTCTAAACTCTACCACTCGACAAACAAAGGACTCAAAGTCAACTTCTTTCTACTCAAGGCGTCAGCTACAACATTACCCTTGCCAGGGGTGTATGTAATCTCAAAATCGTAGGATGCTAAGAAATCCATCCACCTTTGTTGCCTTAAGTTTAGATCTTTTTGAGAGAACAAGTATTTTAGGGACTTATGGTCTGTATACAACTGAAACCTCTCTCCGAGCAAATAGTGACGCCAAGACTTAAGCGCAAAAAGTATGGCAGCTAACTCTAAGTCGTGGGTGGGGTAATTCTTCTCATGGGCCTTTAACTACCTTCCACCATAACATATCACCCTTCCCTCTTGCATCAAAACTGCACCAAGCCCTGTCCGGCAAGCATTGGTATACACTGTGAATGGTTTACTCACATCAGGCAAAACTAAAACAGGAGTTGTTGTCAATGCCCTCTTCAAACATTGGAAAGCATCGTCATAGTCAACATCCCAAGAAAACGTCAAATTCTTATTCATCAACCGTGTAAGTGGGGCTGATATCTTGGCAATGTCCTTGATGAACTTTCTGTAATAGCCCGCCAAACCAAGAAAACTTCTTACTTCTGTTGCATTCTTAGGAACCTTCCAATCTTGGACTGTTACCACCTTCGTGGGATCCACATCTATCCCTTCCTTGGAGACCATGTGCCCTAAGTACCTCACTTCCTTTCTCCCAAAATGACATTTGGAGAACTTAGATTTGAGTTGATGTGCTCGAAGGGTCTCTAAGACTTCCCTAAGATGTAAGGCATGTTCTTCCTCGCTTTTAGAGAATATCAAAATATTATCCACAAACACCACCACGAACTTGTTTAGAAACTCCCTAAACACCCTACTCATCAAGTCTACAGAATATGTGGGTGCATTCGTCAAACCAAAAGGCATGACGAGCCATCCGAAGAAAACATCGGGAGTCCTAAAAGTAGTCTTATCTATACTATCCTCGGATACCCTCAACTGATGAAATCCTGTAGCTAAGTCCAACTGCGAGAAAACCGAAGCACCAACCAACCGATCAAACAACTCATTTATCCTCGGCAACGAGTGTGTGTTCTTCTTCGTGAGCTAATTTTTCTCCCTATAGTCCACGCACAATCTAAGCGAACCATCAGCCTTTGTAGCACCCCACTCCAAGATACTTCTTCTTATGAACCCTTTTTCAAGCAACTCTTTCACTTGTTTACTAAGCTCCCTCCTTTCTATTAGAGCCATGTGGCGCACCAGCAATGCAACTGGCTTTGCATTGTCCACCAAATATATACAGAAATCTATCTCGCGTTTTGGAGGTAAGCCCCTAACCTCCTCAAAGACATCTGAATACTCACGGAGTACTCGAACAGATTGCAAATCATCAATAGACATGTCAAGAGATTCTAGGTAGCTAAGCATAACAGATTCCTTAGGGTTACAAGAAATATCGAGAGTATTACCCAAACTAGTCAACAGTCTAACTATCCTCTTTTCACAGTCGAGAATGGCACCATACCTGGTTAGCCAATCCATTCCTAGAATCAACCCATAGCCCATGAAGCAAAGCATATAAGCATTGCATTCGAACTCAACACTATACACATATATTCTCAAATCCCGACATAACATAGAAAGATGAGTTGTACCCTCAATAGGATTTGAGACTACAATGGGATCCATAACTAAACTACTATTTAGGTGCAGTGTTTCAACCAACGAAGCAGATATAAATGAATGTGAAGCACCAAAATCAAACAAAGTTCAAATTGGGTGATCAAAAAGGAAAATCAAACTTTCAACAGAAATGTTTCTAGCTCTCTCCTGTCCTGATGCCATGAGAGCATGAACCTGCCCTTCAGAAGTAGATCCTGTCCTCTATCCTTGCCCTTGCCCTTGCCCTTGTCCTTGCCCTTGTCCTTGCCTCCTTGGCCAGTCATTAATCATATGTCCTGCCTCACCACATTGGAAGCAACTCGTCTTCTTCTTCTTCCTATAGTCCTTGCTTAAGTGGCCTGGTGTTCCACAATTAAAACACCTTTTCTTCCCTTGGCCCTTGTTATCCTTACCACCTTTCTCTTGCTGTTAATGTGCTTTTTTGGATCCACTTTCTTATCCCGTGCCTTATTAGCACCTTTCTCCTCTTCATGCATCAGCGCCATGTCAACAAGTTTCTAGAAAGTAGTCCCCATAGGAATGTTGGACATAGCCAATCCGTGTAATGGTTCATTCAGACCCTTGGCAAATCTCAAAGCCTTCTTATGTGGTGTATTGACTAATTCCATAACAAATATTGCTAGCTGTTAAACTTGTTGACGTACTCCTTCACAGACAAACTCCCTTGTTTCAAAGCCAATAACCTCTCCATGTATAAACTCTATTCTGCTTGTGAAAGAAATTTCAATTCGAATCTTCGTCTGAAGTCTATCCACGTCTCCACTGGGCGTCCTCCATTAGTTACTTCCCACCAAAAGGAAGCTTCATCCTTTATCAACCAAGCAGCTAGCTGAACCTTCTTTCCATCGCCTATCTCAAAGATACCAAACAAATCCTCCACTTCCTTGAGCCAATACCGAGCCTCAACAAACGTCTCAGTCCCATAAAACGGCTTTCCGCCCATCGCACGGAAGTCTTTGCATATCTTAGAAAAAGCGTCTACACCGGGAGGAGGAGGAGCGGCTGCCGCTCGAGGAGGAGGAACATTTGTTGGGCCTGCGGTAGTAGCCCTAGCCTTCAGATACCCTCGGAACCATCCCGGTATCTGTACGCCCTCTAGAAGATTAAGATCCCAGACATGCTGAAACGAAAGAAAAAGAGATTCAAAACAGAGAATCGAAAGATAGATATATGGCTTTTGGGGATTATGTTTTTCGTAATAAACTTTTCTCTTGAAAATATCCTCTTTAAAACATGTTTTTGAAAATATTTCTTTCTAAAAATGCTTTTGAAAATGGTTTTGAAAATCTTTTATCTGTTTTGGTAACCTTCAGCTCTGATACCACATGTAACACCCCACGTCCATTATTGTCACTCACTAAGGGAATGCATTAACTTTTATGGAGTATTATAAGAGTATAGAACAGAGTATCACAAGCAGATATATAAAATGGTACTTAACAAAATTCAAATTTTATTCATTACAGCGGAAAAGCAAAACATATCTGGTTACATCATCAAAACCATACTAAGCCAAGTACACAAATATCCATCTTGAAAAAAAATTATTATCGGAGTACATAAAAGTAAATCCAGAATCCCACTCCAAATAGCCATAATGGAAAATAGATAAAGCTGAGCATTACTTCCAACACGTCCAAGCACTTAAAGAAGAAAGAAATCCAAGTCAAGCTTCACTAATCCCACCCTAAGGACCTGGGGGAGGAAGAAAGAAAAGAGGCGAAACAAAAAGGGGTCAGACATCATCTGGCGAGTCTAGTGACTTTAACAATATAATCAATAAAGTAACAAGATAAGAACATAAACTGGACATAAGAGTTGACTGTAACATAAGCAGATATGACGAGGTAACAAGATGAACAAGATATAACATTGATTGCGCTTCAAATCACCATAAGTTAATTCCTACATCGCACCAATACTAGTTCCATACTAAAAGTTAATCCCTCTTACTAAATATAATAATAATGGTAATTTCGTGTACTCCTAGCGACTGTCATAGATGCCGCCTGCTCCTATCTCCACTAGTTGTACCCACTACCCTCCCCATTCGATCGACTCCCTAACTTCTAGATACCTATGTTGGTCCCATAGCAGGGTGTATCACTCCCTAAAGTGGCAACCTGATACTACTAAAAATGCACGGCTTATACCTACACGATGCAACAACGTCTTACCTACCAGCCCGGATCCATGCACGCACATGACTTCATTGGACTTGCGTTGCCACCGCTAACTCTTTATTGACCTCTTCCAATCAAACCAGTATGCGTGTCCCGTCCTCGACCTAGTTCGAGCTTACATAGAGAGCTTACATAGATACTAAAATGGGTTACTGGTTGAAAACTGTCCACCAACTTGACACAAGCTTCCCTCCTAAGCTTGGTCCCCAGTAGGAATTCCCACTTAACCCCTCTTTTTTCCCATGTCTAATCACATGTTTCACCTTGTTTAAGTGCTTCTGGTTATATTCACATGTCACCCATGTCACCCACTTGACCCCCATATCTTACTACATGTCTTATCTTGGTTAAGTGTTCATTAATTCATTATAACCATAATCTTGCAAGACCTCCCACATTAGATTGCCGTTTTGCGGTTGTTGGATATGCCGGGCGTTTCTGGGCAGTTTTATACCGCAGTCCGAATCTAACCTTGTGTCTTTGCATTATTACGTATCTAATTTCTGCCTTTGACCTCTCACATTAGATTACGAAATTGCGGTTGCTGGATGTGTCGGGTGGTTCCGGGCAGTCTTATACCGCAATTCGAATCTAACCTCGTGTCTTAGGCGTTCATTATCACTTCTTGATTCAAGTCCCAACTTTAAATCTTAGATTAAATTATATCCCAATTACCCATAATTTCCAATCTACATTATGTTCATAATTATAATCCAAATTAGGCCTATAATCTTATGTATACATGTTATGCCAAATTGTGCCCAAATCAATTTGCGTTCATTGTTATTAACAATTTATGCCAAATTTCATGTATACAAATTATATCCAATTATGCCCATATCCAACTTAAGCCAAATCCCATGTATACAAGTTATACATAATTATGCCCCAAATCAACTACGTGATTACAAATCAGTTTATGCCCAGTTACATATTATTCAATATTTTCCCAAACTTTTTCCATAATTCCCATGTCATTCATACGTAATATGTTAGGCTCGAAGTTAGCCTAATCTCATAAAATAAAAAGGAAGATAGGTGGGGAAGAGAATCATTTCATCAAACTGGCATAAAAGAGGCATACGAAACATGAACTGGCATAGAACAATAAAATAGATCCACTTAGGCATATGACAACAGTAACTTGGGTATGAATTTGAAAGATAAGAATCTACAAAACTTAATATGATTTGTCTTACTTACAGGAATGATCATTAAATTCAATTTATAATCCTATCACAATTACTTTTTAATTATAAGTGAAAGTAACATAGACTCATAGCAACAGGGTAAAGAAGAGAGAATAGATATGAATCTGATTTTTGAATTTGATTAGCTAAACTGTTGTTTTAGAATTTGATTCTTATCTTCCAATTTGAGTACTCTAATTCTGATTTGCTTTGGAGAAGAGAAGAGAGGCTAGTTTTAATTTAGATTAAAGCAGCATGGACGTGCCATGGATTAGTGTAATGAAATTAGGGTTAGGTCTAGGTGTGTTTTTATAGATGTATTAGGTGAATTAGGACCCTTAGATTAGATTAGGATCGATCAGAACCATCCAAATCAGAAAAACACGTCATCCAGCCAATCCCAGGCAGACACATCAGCCCTAGACATCAAAAACACGTCTGCTAGATCTGGGCAGAAGGGGGGTCGACACCCCTATAGGAGGGTCGACACCCATGTCGACACCTCTATGGGGGGAGTCGACACCTATGTCGACTCCCCTGGGGGGGTCGACACCCTAGAGCGGGAGATTTCCTGCTCACCCAGATTCGGCTGATTTTGATTTTTGAACTCGTTTTTGACTTTTAATTTAAATTTTTCTTTAAGCTGAAATCTTCTGAGCTTCATAACTTCTTCATATGATATCTGATTCGCGCAAACTCGGACTTTATCCCAAACAGAATTCTGAGACGAACACAATGGCACAACCCGAATCCCTTAATTCTTATTATAAAAATTAAGTATTCTTTAATTATCTCTTAGGGGCATTACAGCAATTAACAGGAAATTCAGTAATTTACAATCAAGGTAAGTAAACTCACTCTCTGGTTCGGTTAGAATTTATTATAATTGAATTATTATTTAATACAAATATTTTAATGATATTGGTTGGTTGATTGGTTGCATTTTTGTTTATTGAAAATTTGTGGTTATTATATATATTAATTATTTAGGCTTAGTGGTTTTGGCTATTATATATATGTATATATATATTGGATATTCCCGTAGTACCATTAGCGGATACCCGCAATATCATTAGCGGATGACCCTATCGCCCCACGATATATGAGTGGATGACCATCTATACCGCGATATCCTGCCTTGAAGTAGGATTAGTATTATTTATGTTATCTAACATCTGTGGATGCAGAAAAACAGGTTGGAGGGATCCAACTGGATTCCACAAATTTATTATTGTTTGTTTTCATATATATAATCATATATGATGTGTTATAAACCTATGATTGATAATTGGGTGATTTGGGTGTTTGAAAACCACTGGCCCTAGATATTTATATTTAAAATATCATAAAAAGGAATTTTTAGATTTTAAAAGGGAAATTTTATTTTTTTGAAATAGAAATGAAATTTTGAATGAGTTATGATATATTTACTTGTTTTTAATAATAAAAACAAGTAGATAAATTTCTGAACGATGTTTTAAATGGGAAGGAAAAAAATCATCATTGGATAATATTAGATTTTAAATCCAATTATGAATTTTTAAAGAAGAATTTTTTTCAAAGTGGAATGGGATTTCATATGGAATATGAAATAGAAATTTGTTTTAATAATTAAAACAAGAAGTAAAATTTATAAACGATGTTTATAAATAAAATAGAGAAATTATCATTGGATGATTTATAAATTTAAATTCAAGAATGAATTTAAAAAGAGGATTGGAAGTCACTTAAAAGGAAAAACGATGGATTCAATCTGACGTTCGGAATATGAATTGAATTGGTATAATCCTTGTGAATTTATAATTAAAACTTGACTATGTCGAATTTATAAAAATAATCAATCCAGAATGGATATTGGAATTACATTAAAGAGAAATTTAATTTTTAATATGAAAATAAATGAGCTAAGTTTTTATATATATGAGTTATACTAATAAAATATTCCAAAATGAGAATAGAGTTTCAAATAGATTATTAATATGGAAGTTTGTTTAATATAAAATAAGGAAGTTAAATTATAACAATGTTTATAAATATAATGAAGTGATTTTCAATTAATAAATCAAAAATAGATTTTTCCAAATATAAGAGATGGCATTTAAAAACCATACTTTTAAATGAGATGGAAGAGGGGATTTTTGTGATAAGAAATGTCGGCTTTTATTACAAACTCTTATCCGTCCAAAGATATAAACATTGTCAATCATGGTCGGAGAGGTAAATAAAATACTTCAACTTGAATGACTTTACTATTAACAAGGGATGGTATTAGTTTGTAATGGTAAAGGATATTGAAATAATGGATTATTCCCATAAAAGGAATTTAATATTAGAATTTGATAATATCAGACTTTTATAAAATATTTTATGTCCAAAGAAGTTGGAATTTAATATAGAGATTGAGTTGTGGATGATTTATAACTGAGTTATGAAAATTTGAAGGAAATAATCAGTGCTTTTGAATAATCGAAATGTTTAAGTTAGATTAGGGAAACTGGTTTAATTTATATTAGAATATGGAAGATTAGAGTTGGAATTTATTTATAAACGAAGTTTAAATGTTTATATTTAATTATCTTTAAAACGAACTCGCCATAGCGCGGTAGTTCTCAATTTGAGGAGTCAAACTTCAATTAAGTATATAGAACTCAATATAAGTCAGAATTCGATGAAACAAGAAACGTTCAGACTTATTAAAAGATAATTTTCTAGTGGAAGTGAAAAATCTGGATTTCATCATATAAATTTTGAGTTATATCAAAATCAAATTTTAGAAAAGTCATTGTAAACTCGTTTATAAACCATAACGGTTTATTTAATTAATAAAAAGGATTTTAAGAGAATAAAATCCGAATTCTTATTTTAAAAATCTAGATTTAAGTCATCAAATATGTACGATCTCAAGTGTAGTGAATGAAGTGATTTTTGAAGTAAAAATCAGATTTTGGATTATGGAATGATATTAACTAATTAATAAAAGAGGTTAGTTAATGGAAATTTGAATGGAACTTAATGTGGGTTAGGTAAATTGGATTTATAAAGTAGAATTTGAAATCGAATATGAGGCTTGATTTGTAAATGAAAATCAATTTCTTTTTAAGTGGATTATGTTGAACACTACTATTTCAAACTATAAGGGAACAAAGCGATTGAACTAATTAAATATTTAATTAGTGGAATTGAATGCGATTAAATCCAAATAGTTGTATGGATTGAAATAAAGGTTAAATGTAGGTGTTTATATATTCGACAAGTATGGGATGAAGTGAATGAAGAATATTTTGAGTGCCCAAAAAAAAGTTACATGTTTTAGTTACATATGAGGTTTCATGAGCCTGTTGGGTAAGCCGCTTGGCTTTTTGATTTTCTTTTAAATGGAAAGGGCCTAGAGAGGCGAGTTGTAGTTATATCGATTAACCCGTACAAAGGAGGTACTGGCAAAATTTTCAGAAAATTTAAGGAGTTAGAATATTTTTGAGAAATTTGATAACTAGAAATCAATATATCGATATATGTATATATATAGAGTTCGATAAGGAAACAAACTTAAAATAAAATATTAGAAAGGGCCAGTGTTTGTTTGATGGATGTTTGTTTTCCTTTGATAGTTAAATCACTGGCTATCAAAGATTTTTGACCATCGTTGTCAATATGGAGAGACCGGTTTGATTTATTATCCGAAAACCACTCCATATAGGAGTAGGAACTACGAATTAGATATGCTGAAAATAATTGAAGATGGAGTGAAGCGTGAGGGCTTTTTCTGTTAATCGTAGGTAGAAATTGCCTAAGATTGATTACTGGAAATTGTGTCTTGGGTTTCGTTCAGTTCTAGAACGAACATATATGGGCGAATGTCTGACAGAGTATTCCTAACGGATCACATAAGATGATCTTTTCAAGGTATTACGTTTAGTGGCAGAGGAATTCATTTCTCTTAGCTTTATATACCCGTAATCTTTTTGGGAAGATCAACTAGTGATTTGACGGGTTTGACGATGTGGCATTCAAAGTGAATGGTGGCCAGATCTTCTAAAAAAAACATAGCCTCACAACCGGAAAATGACAAAAGTCAAGCATGCAACATAGCTAGTTAGGTCATACCCAAGCAAGGTGTATTATCACCAATCTAGAGAAAATTAATTTTTTCTTCTTTCGCTTCTGTATCTTACGAATTACAATTGGATGGCCAACAACCGTGGGTGATAATACATTCGGTACACTCAAGCTGAATGAGTGGTCGGTCATGTGTGACCGGGTTGCAAAATGTTCTTACTGAACCCTAGTGTGTCCCCTCTAGAGTATACTGGTCGGGAGGTGGTCTCATACCTTGTCATAGTTGGAATCCAATCTCCAATAAGCACCTTGCGGTTTTTGATTCTATACTATGTATGTGGAGCATGAGATGCAAATGTTCTGCTATTTGGTTATTTATTTGATTAGATATTATTATAATATCACTAGATTTTGATATCAAAAATGTTTTGGGTTATAGTTTGGTAAAAACCGTCCATGTTTATGTGTGGGCTGGTCTTACTATTACCTTTTCTTTCAAAAGATTTGCAAAGTCAAACAGTGTGGTTGGAGATTACTCACAACCGTCCCATGACTGGCCAGAGTTTATTATTTTTGTTTTACCCTAACTCTTGGGTGCCCAATTTTGTACAAGTAGTCAAGTGTTTCATGATTTTACAAATACACTTGGAGGAGCTTGAAGAAGGAGGCTTCACCGTTAGATATTTAGATCTATTTCCACTGTGATGTATATGTATTGTACTCTGATACGGTATGTATATACAATACAGATTTGTATTTCAAAGTTATGTTATATAATATATTTTATTCGTTCTGCTATGAGATTCTATTTTTTTATTTATGTTCTTCTTCTACCCATATTAACTCATAATTCTGTGTTATCTGATTTGAACGTGTGTGGTATTTAGTCAACCCAGGTAGTACGGATTTGCGGGCCATCACATCCAAGCTCCAGCTTTGCTCCATCTTCAAATCTGTTGTCGAGCTTCAATGTTGCTCCATCATTGAGTCCATCTGTGCACTCTGAAGCTTCGTCGAGAATTCATCTCATCCCTCTGAGTCTACCATACTTGTTCGCTCAATCAACACACTACAACATGTGCGTTTGATCGATAAGCACTTCAAACTCTAGCGAACGAAATATTTCATAATATTAGATCCCCTACGAATGAGGTTTTAAGTTAAACTAAACAAATAAGTCAATCATGCAACCAATAGTCATACAAATTCCTAAACTAGCATACAAACGTCCATAATAACAATAGCAAATAAAAATGAACCTTTATACAGTAATCAAAATGATGTAAGTGTCCAAATAACCTAAGCAATAAGGTCAAAATAGTGTGCAATAGTGCGCAAACAAGTAAATAATGCGCAATAAGGTAAAAATGTAACAATCAAGTTAAATATACTTAAATCATTTTTTAATCTTTTTATTCATTTTTATTAGGTTCAATTATCCTAAATATATAATTAGAAAATAGATTAAAGCATCAAATCTACTGTAACACCCCACCTCCGTCAGGGTAACTCTTGCAAGCACACTAGCTTCGGAGGGGCGTTTAAACAAGGTAAACATGCATGCAGATATCACAAGACAGAACATATAAGTAAAACAGAGTAAATAAAGCAGCGGATCAAATTAGCATTTCAAAACCATAGTCATGTTACAACAAAATACTTGATCATCATTTTCCAACAAAACAAAGTCTAGCATAAACTGAAAACCGAAATACATAAAGTACTATCCCCAAAGTGAAGTGATAAACCATAGCTAGCTCAATGTCCAAAACCGTACATGAGCAAATCCAGTAAGCAAGCTATAAAGATCCAAGCTAAGCTCCAATGTTCCCACCCTGAGAACCTGAGGGGGGGGGAAACGGAAGAAAAGAGGCGAAAGAAAACAGGTCAGTCAAAAAGACTGGTAAGCCCTAACCACTATCTGTTCATGAACTAGTAAAGTTAACTGGCATGAGAAGCTGAGATGAACATAAGTATAACAACATACTGGCATGGTGATTAACTAACAAGATAGATAAAGGTGTCATCGCATAATCAAGGTTAAGTTTTGCACCACGGGTGTACTAGCATTCCAACATGTCAAGTAAAACAAGAATTGATCCCTTGGCCCAAGCTTGGCCCAATGTCATGAGGTGACCTAAATCAAGGTCCAACTACACGGTCTAGTCGATCGGCTCCCTATAAGCCTAACTCGTCAAGTGTCGGTGTCATACGGCTTAATCATGTAATGTAGTTGACTGTGCAGGGTCCACCCTAGGGTGTATCCGGCCCTACGGTGTAACCCTCAGACACAATTCCAGGATGCACAGTCCAAACCTACCGGTGCCCGTGTTCAACTCCGGACTTAATGTGCACGACCATGGTCCGCCTGAACAACCGGTGCATCATTCAGCCGTCTCTTTTGGTCTCTTACAATCAGCCCAGTAATCGTGCCCCACCCTAGCCTAGTCCTAGGGTCTTATGATACTATCTAGAGGGTTACAGCTGAAAAGGACCACGCAACTAGGGTTTCTTAACGGGTTAAATGTGGTTAACCCGATCCAAACGTGGATTAAATTGGTTAAGCGTACCCAAGGTTCCTGACTTAACCCCGATTAATCCATCAAG
This sequence comes from Allium sativum, assembly GCA_030737875.1. NCBI lineage: Eukaryota > Viridiplantae > Streptophyta > Magnoliopsida > Asparagales > Amaryllidaceae > Allium > Allium sativum. The sequence continues at coordinate 457,730,867 of CM060920.1, forward strand.
CCCAAATTGGTTAAGTATTAAGTGGACCATGACTTAACCCTAATCAGGAGGCATTAATTAACTTAATGCGCTTTAACCTCTCACATTAGACTTTGTTGTGGTTACTAGTTAAGCCGGGCGGGTCCGGGTAGCTTTACACCACAACTAGGTCTAACCTCGGGTTCGAGCACGACATGACCAACTTCTCACATTGGGTCCTATTGTTTGTAGCCACTAGTTAAGCCGGGTGGGTCCGGGTAGATTTATGCTACAAACTCAACCCAACCTCGAGTTGGCCACACTCATATTTTCTAAGTGTCATGTCCATTATGTTTCCAAAACATAATTACAAGTTAACATATCACGTCATGTTATAAAAACCATGTTTATGTCATAATGTTACCCAACCCCAACGTAATCCCATCGTTTACTTAATCGCAACAACGCATAAAGGATAAAATAGGGAACTTGGCATAATCATGACAAAAAGGTGTTGAAGCCACAAGTTTAACATGGTGGCGTATGAAATGTACATATGTTCATATACTTGCGTATTGCATTATTAGGCTTCAAAAACATGCATAAAACCAAACTTAGCATATAAGTGATACATGGTGATGAATGACATGTAGAAGTTGCTAGAAGTTCGCATTTAGCCTCACATGCAAGTTATCATAAGGGATATGATAACTTCCATGTTGCCAAAATGCAACCTTCAACATAAAGCTTGAAGCTTTAAGCTCACAACTTCAAGTTTAACTTGCATAACATGATAACATGTGTATAATGATCAACCCAAACTTGCATAACATAGCAACATGTGTCATACATAATGATTAAACCAACTTGCATAATGATCAACCAAACTTGCATATCATAGTGATCAACCAAACTTGCATATCATAGTGATCAACCAAACTTGCATATCATAATGATCAACCCCAAACTTGCATCTTTCATTTAACTTTAGAGTTTAAAAAAAGAAAGTAGAAAAGGGCTTACAATGCTATGAAGACACAAGTGAATATTATTTATAAAGATTGAGACAAAGCCCTTATGCAATCACCAAAAAACCCAAATATGCAAGCTCCAAATGAAAAACCCTTGAGCCAAATCAATAAAAACCCTTGCTTTGTAATAGAAATGTTGCAACTTGACTTGAATGCAAACTAAGAACACTCATACAAGCTTGAGAATACTTGTATGAACTCAAAATCTCTCATAGAAATAAACTTAGAAATTTTAGCATGAGAGTGGAGGCCATGAGAGGAGCAAATTTGACATAGTTTAGTTGTAGGATTGAATAATGGTGATTTAGGCTAGGTTTAGGGGTCTTTTTATAGAAGATTAGGATAGTATTAGCCATAGGATTAACCCTAGATTCAATCCAAGCCATTAGATCACGTCACAAGCCAACAAAACAGGTCAAAACAGCCAAAATGGTGCACCAGGTTGCCTGGGTCCGACCAGGCAGGTCGACCCCCAGGTCGACCCTGGGGTCGACTCCCCAGTCGACCTGGGGGGGAGGTCGACTCCCCAGTCGACCCCCAGGTCGACCCCCTGGGTCTGGCGGGAATTTTCCCGCCACTTCTGAAAATTGAAATTTTTGTATTTAAATCTGTTTTGAATTTTTCTAAAACTTCTTCGGGCCTTATCTGGGTCATACGGACTCCGTTTTTCGAAAACTCGGACTCTATTTCACGTATTTTTCCGAGACGAACGCAATGGCACAGCCCGTTTCCCTTGATTCAGATTTTACAGTTTAATTCTGCCTTGATTTATGTTATAACATGTTATTCAAAAATACGGGTTGTTACATCTACACTATGCTAACAGATACAGCCCTGTGAGAGCTAATATCACCTACCTTAATCAAACCAGTTCTAGTGCGTAGAGCTCATCAATACGCGTCCTTAGGAAGAAAAAACATCTAAATTTGACATCGTATGAGAAAGTTATGCATGTTATAAGTTTGAAATTATTTATATTATTAAACTAGTCTTATTGCAATTAACACACTAATTACCTCTTAAATCATATTCTCTCTTCTTCCCCAATAACCACAGTTTCTTCCTGTAAAATACATGCATAAACAAACTCACTTCCACTTAATTTCTTCAATTTCTCCTTCGTTTCTTGATGAAATTCAGAACCATCTTAACCTCTTCCTCCCGGACCCCGTAGTGGCGAACTCGCACCCCTTGGTGAACGCGACCTACAGTAGCGTGCGTTCCCTCCTGGTGGACGCGTTTCGATCTACAACTCCGTTCGTGACCATAGTTTGTGAGAAATTCTATCTTAGATGAGAAATCAGAATACGATCTCCATTTCGCTAATCGTTGCACCAATCTCTTGAAAATCTAAGTCCTAGCCGCTTCCTCTGAATGTGACGCACAGGAAATCATCACCGATCTTGAAAATGTAGACATGGGTTTGTGGAGATTCGCCTCATGATTCCAACGAACCTAGATCTGGATTTTTTTCCGTTGAGTATTGAAGGAGTTCTCAATTTTTGAATGAAGAGGCAAGAAGGATGACATGGTTTTTTTTTTCTGAATGGAACAATGGATAATGAGAAGAGGATAAAGGGGTATAGTCCATTAATGTAGCATTTGGGCCTAAGTTATATTATTTTATTAATTTAATCACAAACGGGCCAAAAACACGCAATGTCCAATCAACATGTACCACTTGCCATCATCCATAAATGTCATATGAAATAAATATGTGACGGCCCGACCCGTACCAGTCGGCATTTCCTCCGAAAGTGCGCTGTACGCGTGCCCGATTAGCACGGAACGGTCGCCAAAGAAAGGAAAGAAGGGAATGAACTAATCAAGGAACCTGTAGAATGTCTCACAGCGCATGGAATAAAATATATTAACAACATACTTGACATAAAACAGGTGAGACAGTGCATAAGCTGATAACTAAAATCAACATCAATCATCAGAGCAGCGGAAATCCATATACAGCTTATTACAATTTCCCAAATTTACTGTCTCTAAACAAAAGAAAGCTAAAGTAGAAGATGCACCACCAATGCCCAAGCAGTGATCTTCAACAACACAGGGAGAATATTATATATATTACGTGGAAGCCTCCTGCTCGTCTCCGGATCATCTACCCGTGCATCACCAGCTAACCTGTCTCTAGTCTGCTCGTGTGAGCACCCAGAGTAATAAGAGGAGACATAAAACTCTGGGTCAGACATAAAGCCTGGTATGAGCGATAAGCATCTAAACAGAATAATAACAGGTATACTAAACCATACCTGAACCTGGACCTGCAACCAAAGAGTTAGTACCACATACCGTACAATACTCCAAGGTGCCATAATAAATAGTGTAAGAATACGGGGGTGGGGTGTGCATGTCACAATGATAGCAAACAAATCATCCATAGCAACCATCCTCACATCTCTCACTCAGTGCGTAAAGCATACGATATCTACCACTTTGGAACACTAGACAAACTGAGGTAACGACGAATCCCGACTTGTAGAAACCCTGCTATGACCAAGCTAAACATATGGAGTCATGACCAAACATTTCAATGACCCACTTCATTGGTTGTATCCCTTGGTTCTACCGATGCCATAATGGCCCTGAATCCGTCTTCGTACCTCCTACCATAGTGGTCCAAAGCTATAGACGTCGATAACTCCTTGGCACGCGTCCCGCAGCAAAGCCCAACCATGAAGTGAACTCGTTTATTCCCATCTGAATCTTGAGCTCTAACTTCTCATTTGGACTTCCTTTGCATCTCGGGTTATAGTCTTCACCTCCGGATCGGTCTTCATTCAGTCTTCTCCTTGGATCGTGCTCCCTTGGATGGTTCGGTTCGTGACGCGCCTCCCCAATCGGATCGGATCGAGTTCCTGCTGGCTCGTGGTGCTCCAGCTCCATCGGATCGTGTCGCACCATACGGATCGCTCCTCAACAGCTCGTGGCGCTGGCAACCCATTGGGTTCGGGTCGTGCTACCTCGTCTGGATCGTCGCGCCTCATCTCGGATCGCACCTTCTGATCGGTTCGTGGTCCACCAAGCTGGAGCGATTCGGATCGAGGTACTTTAGTTTGGACACGGCGCTGCATCGGTTCGTGGCCTTCGAAGTGGAACGGATCATGGCGCATGGTGGCGTGAGCTTCCATCGGATCGTGCTCATAGAGGGGCGATCCGATCCGGGTAAATTCCTGCATTTCGTTCCAGCGACAGTCTTTCGCCATTCGACGACGTTTTTGACCAAACTAACACTTCTAAACAATCACAAAACATCTCATACAGTCATAGCAACGTATAGTATCGACCACGAACACCATAACACAAATCATAGCATGTAAAGTGGATCAAACATGGTCAAAACCCCAAATTTTCCCTTAAGCATGTTTAAGTAAATCTAATCATAGGGTTAACAAAACTTAATCAAATCGAACCAAATTTCTAACAGAGGCATAAAATATTATTTAAGAATTTCTAAACATTTTTCCAGAATTTATTAGTGTATAAATTCGCTAATCTTCACTAATTACCCTTAATTACCGTAATTAGTGCAAAAACTATGCAAATCACTCACCTTGGCCACAAACAAAATTCTCAGAACTGAAACTCCTCTGATTTGAGGCGAATACTGATGTCCAACAGCAGCTCTAACCTTGCTTTGGTGCTTTTTCTTCTTAATTTGATGTTGCTAAGCCTAATCTTCAATTAGAAAGTGATTTGGGGTGTTTTAGATGTAGGAGGCCATTGTTAGAGTGTCTAAGGATGAAAGTGGCGGCTGGAAAATGTCTAAAGAAATGTTTTCTAACCCTAATCAGCCCTTTTATACCCCTAAACCCGAAATTCCCCTCTGGGCCTAGCTGCTAACCACCCGGTTAAGCCCAATTAGCTGAAACTAACCCTCTAAATCTTAATTCGGCCATATCTCCCAAACGGTGAGTCCGTTTGGCTAATGTGACCACTCTACGGAAAGAGAAACCATCATCCGGAGCCAATGGAAGTGGTTTCAGGTCAAAATTCCTTTCCAATCAAAAGTTATGGCCAAAACAGTGCCAACTAGGGGTAAAATGGTCATTTAAAAATCGGGAAAAATCATGAACATGGGAAATGACCCCAATAGTCGTCTCCCAAAGTTACATGACCATACGACTTCGTATGTGAAAGAAATAAATATCCTACGATCCTATGATGCGTAGAATGCGGGTCGTTACACTCTCCCCCCCCCCCCCCCTTAAGAAATTTCGTCCCCGAAATTCCTTAACCCTAAACACACTAAGGATCCCGCATGCCTAACAACACATACAACAATCAAACATGCAAAACAAGCAAACAAGCTTATCCTAGCATGCGGAAAACTAAATCGAAGTCAAAATCTTACCAGGCAAAGAGTTCTGGGTGTGTCTTCCTAATGTCCTCCTCTGTCTCCCAAGTACAATCATTCTCGTCCTCGCTCCACTATACCTTGACTAGCTTCACCGCCTTCCTTCGAAGTTGCTTCATGTCGTGCGCGACAATACGGGCCGGCTTGCGGTTCCCAACCGCCTCGGGTTCTACTTCGAAGTCCTCTAACTGATCAGGTGAAATAGTCATATCTGAGTCGTGAACGAATTTCCTTAGTTGGGAAACATGAAATACGTTGTGAACTCCCGCCATCTTCTCTGGTAAGTCAATTCTATATGCCAAATTCCCGACTAGTTCAAGAATAGGGAATGGGCCAATGAATCTTGGTGCCAACTTGCCTCTCCTGCCAAATCGTATTATGCTCTTCAACGGAGAAATCTTGACAAACACCAAGTCACCAACGGAGAATTTTAAGTCTCTTCTTCTCTTATCGACATAACTCTTCTGCCTATCTTGGGCTGCCTTCATTCGTTGTTGAATGATCTTGATCTTATCTGAAGTTTCCCTCACCACATCTGGTCCAAGCATAAACTTCTCGCCAGTCTCTATCCAACATGATGGTGAGTTACACGGTCTTCCGTACAAAGCTTCAAACGGAGCCATACCGATACTGGATTGGTAGCTATTATTATATGCAAACTCTACTAGATGCAAATGGTCATCCCATGATCCACCAAAATCCAATATACATGCTCTCAAGAGATCTTCCAAAATACGATTCACCCTCTCCGTCCGACCGTCGGTCTGAGGATGATATGCGGTACTGAGATGTAATTCTGACCCTAGAGCCTCTTGTAAGCTCTTCCAAAACCCACTAGTGAACAACGGGTCTCGGCCGCTCACAATGCCTTTAGGTACTCCATGAAATCTCACTACCCACTTCATATACAATTCTGCTAACTTAGCTGCCGTTCTGGTCGATTTGACTGGTATAAAACTTGCACTTTTAGTCAGTCGATCTACAATTACCCAAATGCTGTCATATCCCGATCTAGTCCTTGGTAAACCATCGATGAAATCCATCGAGACTTGCTCCCATTTCCATTCGGGAATTTCTAAGGGCTGTAACAACCCACTAGGCTTCTTTTGCTCCGCTTTAACTAGCTGGCAATTCATGCACTTGGATATAAACTTCCCAACGTCTCTTTTCATCCCTTCCCAGTAGTAAGTCTGCTTCATATCTCGGTACATCTTGTTACCACCGGGGTGTATAGTCAGCTTTGAGTGATGACATTGTCTAAGCACTTCATCCCTCAATCCATTGACATTGGGTACAACAAGCTTTCCATTCTTTCTAAGCCATCTATCTCGATCAAGCCCATACTTGTTCATCTCCTCATCGATACCCATCTCTAACTTGGAGATGATTTCCAATAGGTTAGGATCGTCCCTTTGACTAGAGCCGATCCGTTCAATCAAAGTGGGTCTGATCGTCAAACTTGCTAACATTTCTGGATCGAATTCGCACTTTGGTCTGAAATCAAACCCCGCGATAAACTCCAGTTGCTTCCATTCAAGGAACATAGCCCCTAAGCTGGCATGTCTTCTACTCAATGCATCAGCCACCGCATTGCCCTTTCCCGATGTGTATGCGATGTCAAAATCATAGGAAGCTAAGAACTCTAACCATCTCTGCTGACGGAGATTTAAATCCTTCTGGGAGAATAGATACTTCAACGACTTATGATCTGTAAACAGCTCAAATCTTTCTCCCAAGAGATAGTGTCTCCACATCTTTAACGCGAACACGATCGCTGCCAATTCTAAATCATGGGTAGGGTATCTTCTCTCGTGCGGTTTCAATTGCCGACTTGCGTAAGCTACAACCCTACCGCCTTGCATCAATACAGCACCCAGTCCGGTACCACAGGCATCCGTGTATACCGTCATCTCTTCATCCCCCTTAGGAATGACTAACACTGGTGCGCTTGTCAACTTGTCCTTTAGATTTTTAAATGCATTCTCGCACCTTTCATCCCAGACAAAAGCTTGATTCTTCTTGGTCAAATGGGTCAATGGTGCTGCTATCTTGGAGAAACCTTGGATAAACTTACGATAATATCCAGCTAATCCCAAGAAACTTCTTACATCCGTTGCGTTCTTGGGCGTAGGCCAATCTTGTACCGTAGCCACCTTTGCCGGGTCCACGGCAATACCATTCTCTGATACAACATGGCCCAAGAACCTCACTTCCCTCTTCCAGAAGTGACACTTAGAAAACTTTGCTTTCAATTGGTGTTTTCTCAACACCTCCATCGCTACTCTTAAATGTTCCTTGTGTTCTTCCTCTGTCCTCGAATAGACCAAAATATCATCAACGAACACAAGGACAAACTTATTCAACTGATCTTTGAATACCCTATTCATAAGATCCACAAAATATGCCAGGGCATTAGTCAGCCCAAATGGCATAACCAACCACTCATAAAATCCAGACGGCGTTCGAAATGCCGTTTTAGCTATACTCTCAGCTTCCACTCTAAGCTGATGAAAACCTGTCGCGAGATCCAACTGAGAAAATATTCTCGCGCCACTCAACTGATCGAACAAATCATCTATCCGCGGTAGAGGATACTTATTCTTCCTCGTCACTTTATTCAACTCGCGGTAGTCTACACACAAACGAAGGGAACCATCCGCCTTGGTAGCAAACACAACTGGTGCTCCCCATTCAGAAACACTCCTTCTGATAAATCCCTTCTTCAAAAGATCGCTGACTTGCACCTCGAGCTCTCGCTGCTCCCTTGGTGCCATACGACGAAGTGGCATCACTATAGGTCTGGCATCTTTTACCAAATCAATACGAAACTCAATCTCTCGGTGTGGTGGAAGTCCGGTCACTTCTTCGAAAACATCCGGATACTGGCCAACCACGGGCAAACCTGACAACTCACTATGCGGAATGTCGAGGGAGTTTAGAAAACTAGCCAATACCCCCTTACTGGGTAGACCACCAAACACTATCCTCCGCCCATCATCCGCTCTAGCTGTCACCAAAAAGCCCTCACAGTCTACCACCACCCCATACCTTCGGAGCCAATCTACTCCCAAAATAATGCCAAACCCAGTAAAGCCCAAAACAAAGCAATCACAAACAAACATGCATCCATGACTCGATAAGACCACATTACGACAAATCATGCTAAGGCTAGTCGAACCACCAATCGGGTTCGTCACTACTAAAGGTCTATCGACAATCTCGGGTTCCAATCCCAACCTATCTACCAGGTCACTAGATATGAAAGAACTGGAAGCTCCGGTATCAAACAAAACTCTAACAGGAACATCGTAAACAGAAAGCATACCTTGAATGACGACATTCTTTCCTTTCTCCGCCGCAGTTGGGGCATTCGACGAAGAAGGAATAGCATTAAGGGCATATGCTTTCACCATTTGCTTTTCTTTAAGGGGGTTGCGGACACTTGTCCTTGTGATGTCCCATTTGGCCACAGTTGAAGCACTTCCTATCCGCTGGCTTGGCCCGACAATTACTAGCATAATGGCCCTTCTTACCACAGCTGAAGCACTCCACATCTAGCTTATTCTTTTTCTTCTGGCCATCCTTAGCTTGGTTCTGCTTTCTCTTATTCTGGGAACCACCCTTGCCTCCACCACTTGCTTGTGGTTTTAGCTCTTCTGCAGATGCAACCTCAGTCTTCGACTTAGGGTAGAGACTTTCTGATCTTAACGCTTTCCCCACAATCGATTCAAACGTCTCATCGATGTGGTTAATAAGTTTTTCCCCCAAGTACTGATCCAAACCAGTTATGAATTTCTCATTCTTTTTCTCGGCAGTATCAATAAGAGATAACCCATATTTTGACAAAGTGTCAAATTCAGCAATATACTCCGAGACAGCTCTGCCATTCTGCTTGAGCTCCAAGAATTTCTTAAACAGCACTGACTTCTGAGCAGCTGGAATGAACTTCTCGCTAAAGCGAGCCTTAAACTGGTCCCAAGTAATCTGATCTTCGGGAGTAGCTGCCTTTATAGCATTCCACCAATTCATTGCCCGCCCTTGCAGCTGACGGGACGCTAGCTTTCTCTTCATCGCATCCTCGATACCCAAATCCTCGAAGATACGTTCGCAACTATCCAACCAATCCTGAACATCCGTAGCCGACTCCGTTCCATGGAATGGCTTCCCACCAAGGCTAGTATAATCCTTATTCAGCTTGGCGAAGTCGACTCTTGGTGCCTGCACTATTGGACCACCACCATTTCCACCATTGGGAGCTGCCCTCTGTACATCTCTAAGCATCTCTCTCATGAGGTCAGTAAACATCGTCCTCATGTCAGCAGCATTCCCATTATTGGCCCCTCTACCGGTACCTCTAACATATCGGCTCATCGTCAATCTGAAAAAGGAAACGATTAACGACCCCATAGTGGTGCTAGTGCAGTACGACTTCATCTTTATACTACTAATAGTATATATATAGCTTTTAAAAATCAAAATAATCACAAATACGCTCTCTCGTATACGTATATTATCTCTCCCTGATAACTTCCCTAGGTTAACTACGCAACCTAGAGCTCTGATACCAAGTGTGACGGCCCGCCCCGTACCAGTCGGCATTTCCTCCGAAAGTGCGCTGTACGCGTGCCCGATTAGCACGGAACGGTCGCCAAAGAAAGGAAATAAGGGAATGAACTAATCAAGGAACCTGTAGAATGTCTCACAGCGCATGGAATAAAATATATTAACAACATACTTGACATAAAACAGGTGAGACAGTGCATAAGCTGATAACTAAAATCAACATCAATCATCAGAGCAGCGGAAATCCATATACAACTTATTACAATTTCCCAAATTTACTGTCTCTAAACAAAAGAAAGCTAAAGTAGAAGATGCACCACCAATGCCCAAGCAGTGATCTTCAACAACACAGGGAGAATATTATATATATATTACGTGGAAGCCTCCTGCTCGTCTCCGGATCATCTACCCGTGCATCACCAGCTAACCTGTCTCTAGTCTGCTCGTGTGAGCACCTAGAGTAATAAGAGGAGACATAAAACTCTGGGTCAGACATAAAGCCTGGTATGAGCGATAAGCATCTAAACAGAATAATAACAGGTATACTAAACCATACCTGAACCTGGACCTCCAACCAAAGAGTTAGTACCACATACCGTACAATACTCCAAGGTGCCATAATAAATAGTGTAAGAATACGGGGGTGGGGTGTGCATGTCACAATGATAGCAAACAAATCATCCATAGCAACCATCCTCACATCTCTCACTCAGTGCGTAAAGCATACGATATCTACCACTTTGGAACACTAGACAAACTGAGGTAACGACGAATCCCGACTTGTAGAAACCCTGCTATGACCAAGCTAAACATATGGAGTCATGACCAAACATTTCAATGACCCACTTCATTGGTTGTAGCCCTTGGTTCTACCGATGCCATAATGGCCCTGAATCCGTCTTCGTACCTCCTACCATAGTGGTCCAAAGCTATAGACGTCGATAACTCCTTGGCACGCGTCCCGCAGCAAAGCCCAACCATGAAGTGAACTCGTTGATTCCCATCTGAATCTTGAGCTCTAACTTCTCATTTGGACTTCCTTTGCATCTCGGGTTATAGTCTTCACCTCCGGATCGGTCTTCATTCAGTCTTCTCCTTGGATCGTGCTCCCTTGGATGGTTCGGTTCGTGACGCGCCTCCCCAATCGGATCGGATCGAGTTCCTGCTGGCTCGTGGTGCTCCAGCTCCATCGGATCGTGTCGCACCATACGGATCGCGCCTCAACAGCTCGTGGCGCTGGCAACCCATTGGGTTCGGGTCGTGCTACCTCGTTTGGATCGTCGCGCCTCATCTCGGATCGCACCTTCTGATCGGTTCGTGGTCCACCAAGCTGGAGCGATTCGGATCGAGGTACTTTAGTTTGGACACGGCGCTGCATCGGTTCGTGGCCTTCGAAGTGGAACGGATCGTGGCGCATGGTGGCGTGAGCTTCCATCGGATCGTGCTCATAGAGGGGCGATCCAATCCGGGTAAATTCCTGCATTTCGTTCCAGCGACAGTCTTTCGCCATTCGACGACGTTTTTGACCAAACTAACACTTCTAAACAATCACAAAACATCTCATACAGTCATAGCAACGTATAGTATCGACCACGAACACCATAACACAAATCATAGCATGTAAAGTGGATCAAACATGGTCAAAACCCCAAATTTTCCCTTAAGCATGTTTAAGTAAATATAATCATAGGGTTAACAAAACTTAATCAAATCGAACTAAATTTCTAACAGAGGCATAAAATATTATTTAAGAATTTCTAAACATTTTTCCAGAATTTATTAGTGTATAAATTCGCTAATCTTCATTAATTACCCTTAATTACCGTAATTAGTGCAAAAACTATGCAAATCACTCACCTTGGCCACAAACAAAATTCTCAGAACTGAAACTCCTCTGATTTGAGGCGAATACTAATGTCCAACAGCAGCTCTAACCTTGCTTTGGTGCTTTTTCTTCTTAATTTGATGTTGCTAAGCCTAATCTTCAATTAGAAAGTGATTTGGGGTGGTTTAGATGTAGGAGGCCATTGTTAGAGTGTCTAAGGATGAAAGTGGCGGCTGGAAAATGTCTAAAGAAATGTTTTCTAACCCTAATCAGCCCCTATATACCCCTAAACCCGAAATTCCCCTCTGGGCCTAGCTGCTAACCACCCGGTTAAGCCCAATTAGCTGAAACTAACCCTCTAAATCTTAATTCGGCCATATCTCCCAAACGGTGAGTCCGTTTGGCTAATGTGACCACTCTACGGAAAGAGAAACCATCATCCGGAGCCAATGGAAGTGGTTTCAGGTCAAAATTCCTTTCCAATCAAAAGTTATGGCCAAAACAGTGCCAACTAGGGGTAAAATGGTCATTTAAAAATCGGGAAAAATCATGAACATGGGAAATGACCCCAATAGTCGTCTCCCAAAGTTACATGACCATACGACTTCGTATGTGAAAGAAATAAATATCCTACGATCCTATGATGCGTAGAATGCGGGTCGTTACAAAATAGAACTATTCTAAAACCCAAATCGATTGTATATGGAAGTTAGCCTTTAAAACTCGAATTATACAATTCTAGTTTCTTATAGAAATCGACACACATTTTTTTTTTACATACGACCATACGGTACATCCAATCGCTATGAAACTCGACTGCGTGCAACAACACAATGCTACAATTCCAAAAATATAAGTTTCATCATAAACCGACACTGTGCTCTGGGAATGACTATTTATGCGTATATCGATATCGTTATGACCTCAGCTGGTTCGAACTCGAAATATAGTGATCCAAGTACTCATTTTCCATGTAATGAATAATCCGAACTCAATAGAACTTGTCTCAAATCTTGATTTGATCATTTGTGGAAAATCATATTTTGGAACCATAATAGGATATTAACAATCAATTTTTAAATATTCAATCATAAAAATATTGGTCATTACATTCTTCTCTCCTTAAAGAATTTCATCCCTGAAATCCTCAAGGACAAAACAACGCAACCAAACACTCACGAAGAAGTGATGATACAAGACAAATAATCACTTAACGCTCTCAACAACAACCTTTGAAAGCGATCGCTACAAAGGAAATAGACTTAGAATTTGGCATGGAGCCAACATTCTCATTCCTAAGTACAACCATAATGAAACCCAAGATCAATGCAGCTAAGCCAAACACCTAACTTGTGCACTTATTTTCCAAACTAATAGGTGTTGGAAAATAAAAGTGACAACTTACTATTTGGAAGGCAATTCAACATATCATCGCATATCGAATTTCTTTCCAAATATGGCAAAATTCTCGAAAAATTTCGGCAGCACCTACCTTGTATGGCTTAATCCATATAATAGAACAAAGGTTTTAAAAAAAAAATAGTTTGTGTAGCTTTTCTTCAAATAAAATAAAGGATTAAAATGCATAGTAAGTAAGGCAGATTTTATAGAGCCGTTAGCCTTTGATTGGAACTTTTTAATTAATAACTTAGTAAATAATATTCTTTTCTATAAAAATTGAGTTGTTTTGAATATCCGTAACACCAACAAGGAAACTACATTAAAAATTAGAAAAAATAAAAACTAATTTCATGTAACATAGCTATATATGTTTGTTATCACTACCATCACAAGAGCAATTGACAACTCAACAAACATGCATATTATTCATAAATGCATATTATTAGGCTATAAATAGTTTAGTAGTTATTGGATGTCCCGTGTAATTGATTGTAAGGTTCAAGAGATTTGATAACATGCACAAAATCAATATAGTAATGGGGCACACATGTGGTATGGATTCATAGTTTAAAACATTAATAGTTAAACATTATTTGTGTAGTTATATTAAATATTAAAAATCAATTCAAACGTTAGAAATCAATTCAACAATTAGTATTTGATCCATGTTTTAAATCATCCTCTTGCGACACAATTGTTTGTGAATTAGATTTACTTATATTTAATGAGAATAATGACACACGTTTTACATGTACAAGACAAAATGATTAACACAAATGGTGCATGATTCTTGTACAAAATGCTGCAACAACAACAACAACGACGACGACAATAATAGTAATAGTAATAAGGTGCTGCTTTTCAAATCTAGCTTTTTTCTATGTTTCAGCTACCAGTGCTAAAGACCACGTCGATAATATTTCTTCCATGCTTCTTAAAAGCAAGCATTTTTTTTAATCAACCAAGCAACCAAGCATTATAAAAACTCCCTTCTAAACCCTAACTCAAATCAAATAGTGCATCTTTCTCTAATTATCAAGATTAAGTCTTATCCTTTATCCCAACCAAATCTCAATCATGCACGGAAAGTAAACTATTTTTTTTTTTTGTGATCATCACAATCTAGATTATCCACTAATTTTTTTTATTGTCACAGTTTATACCATCCATCAAAATTTTCATCTTTCATGTTCCAGTAGGCTAAGAATGAGATTTCTTTTCCAATTATAGGGCTTGAAAATTTCAAAATAACGTACGTGATTTTTTCTTAGAAGTGATAGAAATGTAGATTTTGTTAACTGGAAAATGCCTTAACACCACTGAATATTAAACAACTATAGTGACATTCGACTCAAATTGTTTGGACTTGAAATGATTTGAGTGATAAGAGCCTAATTCGTTATGATTAGTTGAATACAAAGTGAAAATATTCAAAATGAAATGAAAAGTGCTTATGTGCCCTTAAAATTCAAGTCAACACATGCTTCGCCTTGGAGGCAAGAAACTGCTATATTTTGTTATATAGATTTCTCCGTGAAGGAAAAGCACTCAATGGATCGCCAAATGTGTACCACTCAAAAGGGGATAATACGATATGTATCGATTTGATTCGCAGCGGCTCGTTCTAAGAGTTCATGGCATATAGCTTTCATGAATTTATGCAGCAGTGAAAGGGCGAAGCCCCTCCATTAGGCTTGCTAATGAGTAAATTATGCAATTTCATAGTCTTTCGGTTCATATAAGTTCAACACGAATTCAATCATGTGAAAGTCCATGTGCCCTAAGTCCACAAGTAGTATGTTACGCAAAGTTTATTCCCATGTGAAATATGTTCAATATGCATAATCAAAACCACAGCCAAGTCCAAGTCCTTAATTGAATAAAACAACATTACATTTCTAAAATCGAGCTTGTCCTCAATTCAATTTAGGTTTACAAAGAAAGACAAAAGTGAAGAATGAGAAGAGAGAATAGACCCCTAAAACAGTTCCTGACACCCTCTATTTATTGGTATGAGTCCATCTTTGCTCCCACCTTGTCGGCTTCACCCAAGTGGTGTCATCTTCGATTCAACTTTATATTACCATATCACAAGTTGGATTATTTTCTTTGGTTATTGGTTGTTATAAATGTTTTTTCAGAAGCGAAGTAGCTAGTGTAACAGGAAGAAAGTATTTTTCCCTTACAGAAGCAATATGGCTTCGCTCTCTAAGTGTGACAACACACTCTTTGACTAGTGTGAGGATATACAAATTAAGAGGTGATGCGGCCACTTATCTTTAGAGGAAGAAAGGCCACTTGATGATTCCTTGCATTATTAATGAACGAAGCAACCTTTGATTTTTTTAGGGGATAATACTAGGGCTGGGCGCAGTTTGGTTCGGTGCGGTTTGAAGCTCAAATCGCTTCTGCACTGCATCAAACGGTTGATAAAAAATATAAACCATTATACTAAGCATTCAAACGGTTCGGTTTCGGTTCAGTTTCGATGTAATACGATCCGGTTTTGGTTCGGTCTGGTTTGAACCCGTATTAGATATGAAACAAGAAAATTACTTCCATCAATAAACAATTTACGATTGTATGACGTTGTGTTACCTGAAAGTTAAAACACACAGTGTTATCTTTAATTAATATAACCACAACATATGTAGAAAATAGAATATATATCGTTAAATTAAAAGTTAGATAGAAAATTGTTAATTTTTTAATCATAACATTGTCAGTGTAGCTATGCGGTTCGGTTCGATTTAATATGATTTGGAAAAAGTTCATACCGCAACCGAACCGTATCGTTGTGAGTCGGTTAGGTTTGGGTTGTTTGCTTTAAAAAGAGAATCCGGCGCGTTTTTCCGCACCATTTTTACGGTTTAGTCTGGGCGGTTTCCACATCGTGGTGCGGTTTATGCCCATCCCTAGATAATAGAGCTTAATTGCTCAAAACAGAGTAAAGTGCTTGAAAACAAGGCGATGCACCTTATTCAAGATAAAAAGACGAAACACCTTTGATAGGACAACATGTCCCCGAAGCAACACACCTTATCCATTTTTTAGTATGGAAGAAAGCGATGCCTTCCTATGCCACTGAACCTATTATTTAAAGAAGCAAAGAGCTTCTGTGAAGAAACAACGACGACACTATTATTTTGGTAAGCACCAGTTTACAAGTCCTTATCATTAATCTGGATGCAACAAGGCTACACTCTAAAGAGATATAAATATGGTATAACATTAGCCCTCCATAGTATAAGAGGAATTCTTACTATTTAGAGTAAGACCAGCCAGGGCCGGCCCTGAGTCCTACGAGGCCCAAGGAGACATTATATTAGAGGCCCATTACATGAAAAAATGGTAAAAACAAAATGATTCAATGACATTACTTAGATAAGTTACAACAAATCTTCTACATGAATTTTAACCTTCTTATACATTTCGACTTACAAAAGTATTAAGTAATTTGCTTAAATCAAGTGATATCTATAAAATTTTCACGATATATATCTTAGATAATCCGTTCAATCTTCCCTTTGACATACTCGTTTGAAGAAAATGTCTTCATCTTTATTTATTAGTCTTTCTCTCAACAACAAATTTATCTTGTTTCTTGCTAAAAAACATATCAAGTGACCAAATTTGCTTTTTATTATCATTTTCAACAATAAGTTTCCTTTTTCTTAGAAGCCCTCAATTCAAATTTCCTACCCAACATGAGAATAACCATTGATGGCCTTGTAAAAGTCGGAATATTGATTCAACGAAAATGCTCCAAATTTTATTAAAATGAATCAAACCAATTCACCTAAACTGTTAGGGGTAATGATTAAAAATAATAAAATAAATTCTTCAAATCTAAAATGAATAAAAGATACTAAAGTCATCAAATGTCCATCTTCCTACATTTTCATTGGTTTGTTTCATCAAACTAGTTTCACATAACATATTTTTACACACTTCTACGATTTTAGAATTTAATACATGAACTGGCATTTGAATTCATATATAGAACATGGTCACAAAACCAAGCACATGGTCCACTAGACAAGATGACATTTCCAATTTTCCAAACCCACATACAACAATCAAGTATCTAAATTGACAACTGAATATTTTGTAACAGCTCTAATTTCTAACATTTACCTTTACAAAAATAAGCAGAAGCTAAATTAGATTGTTCTGCTGTTTTCCCAAACCAGTAATCCAAGTCGCTGAGGTCCGTCGCCTTCGAGTTGTGGTCACCACGCCGTTCGTCTCCTTCCGATCGCGGTTTCTGCAGCAGGCTAGGATGCGAGATTTTTTTTTATGTTGGATGCCAGCCCTAAATCTTGCGTTGTGAAGCTTCTGCTCATCTTTGCGAGAGACAGAAATTACAAAGGTAGGTTAGTTTTTAATGGGCAAAAAAAAAAACAGAGGCCTTCATATTTGAGGCCCTAGGCAATGGCCTTAGTGGCCTTATGCCAGGGCCGGCACTGAGACTAGCATCCATCTTGTTGAACAAATTAGTTAACTAACAAGAGCAGACTGCCGATTATGTATCATGAAACATCAATAAAAGACTAGAAAATGGTTATGATAAAGGTAACCACAGTTATTAATATGAGTGAGATTAAGATAATCTGTTTTGTAATTTTCCCAATAACAGGGATGCATAACTAAAAGTCTAGAAATGTGTACAGAATGACTGGAGATCATTATGATAGAGGTTACGAAAAATAGGAGAGTAGAAACCCATTTTTGGCAATAAATATGTTATTGAATGATTCAAAGTATTATTTTAGATTAGATCAAGTATTCCTTTTTTAGTGGACCAGTTTAAATTATTTTAGCTTGAGTTTAGGAAGGATTAGGATTTTTTTTTTCTATTTAAAGCTTTGTAATTTTAGCTTATGGAAATGAAAATAATAGATAGTTGTGAAACAATAACAATGTAGTCGTTCAATTATTTTACGTTATATCTCTCTTCTCCTCTCTATATCAAATTCTAACAAAAACTAGAAAAACAAATATCTATATCATTAATAGAAAACCAGAAGGACAACAGTCTACTAAAATAAATCTAGAAAACCAATTAAAAAGGTCAAAATTCCAATAATGGAAAACACAAAATTTAATAACAGAAGTCCATAGACTCAATAATAGAAGTTCAAAAATCCAAATAATAGAAGTCCAGAAATCTAAATAATATAAGTCCAGAAGTCCAAAAGCCGAAAACCCTACTCTGGGGAAGTAATAGCCAAACATAAACCCGTACTAGCAATAGTTTTTTGAATATCGAAATTTTTTGTCTGATGTTGATCAGTTGACTACTAGAGCCTCTCATTTGGTAGTGATTGACTGATGATTGCCTCCCTCTGAGAGATTCTTTACTGGGGTCATGTGGGTACCACAAAGAATTTACACTTTGAATGAGCTAAGGATTTTCTCTCTCTAAGGGAAGCTCAGATGAAATGGGATTTTGCCTTGGGGCAGGTCAAGGACTTCCTTCCTCTAGAGATGCCTGGATGTGTCAAGACTTCGCCTTGAAACCGGTCAAGGGGTTTCTCTATCTAGGAGAAGCTTAAAGAGGTTAGACGGAAGGCGTTAAAAGCATAATCTCCTTGGATGTGCCAAGGAGTGCTTCAGAAGTGTTGAGGACTCAATGCTTTGAATGTGCCAAAGATTTTTTTTTACTTCAAGACATGCCTCGAAAGTGCCTAAGACTTGGTCTGTTGATTTGATTTTTGTTCTCTTTCATGTTTTGTCCACTAGACATTATTGCTCGAATTTTTACTCATTTATTGTTAGAAAATATGCTAGTAAGGGCTCGATGTTTCATGCATTTGCTAGTACTATGCCATTAGGTTGGCATAGCTTATATATTTTAGGACGAATCACTTTACGGATAACCAATAGTCCTTCCCAATTTTGCCCAAGTGGCTCATCCTTTGGATCTTTACTGCATGGCATGCTCTTCTAAAACACTAAGTCACCTTTTAGGAAAAAAATCTTTGACTCTAGGATTACAGCGTTTTGATATCCTCTTGTAATATTTAGCTATCTGTACAGCTGTTTCATCCCCTAATTCATTAATTAAGTCTAACAACTTTTTTTAGCTCATGATTTGAATCAAATGCATACGCAATTCTTTAATGGAAAGGCGTTTCTACTTAAGTTGGAAGCATGCTAGTGTGTATGGAGTATGTCCCATTGGGGCTTTAGCAGTAGTTCAACATATATATAACACTAGACGTAGTTCTTCCACCTAAGTTCCCTTTGCTTTACATAGCCAATTCTTAAGGATAGTGTTAATGGTTTTATTTGTTGCTTCAATGACTCCATTCACCTTGGGGTGAGCTAATGATGAAAAACATTTTATAATCCTATTTTGGTTACAAAATTTGGTGAATTCCTTACTTTCAAACTAAGTTCCATTGTCAGATATGATCCTTTAGAGAATTCTGAATCTGGTAACGATGTTTTTTATTATGAATTTGAGAACCATTCCGAATGTAAAATTTGGCAAAGGTTCGACTTCTACCCATTGGCCACTACTAAATACCTTGCTCCTCCTTTGGAGAAGGCTAATGGTCATATCAAGTCTATTCCTCATACATCAAAGGGCCACAGACCTAGAATTGTTGTTAATTCATTCAGTAGCAAATGAGGAACCCTGGAGATTTTTTAACACTCATCATATTTTTAGACATAGTTGATTGCATTTTAGTCATTTAGATCCAGTAGAATCCCTTTCTCATGACTTTCTCGGCCAACCTAATTCTATTTAAATTATCACAATAAAAGTCCTTCATGAGCTTCGTTTAACAACCTCCAACTTCCTATCTCACACATCGTAAGTGAGGGAGAGAGTACCATTTTCTCATATAATGTACCATCCAGGATAACAAAAGTTGGAGCTTGATGTTTTAACCTTCTTGTCTCATTTTTCTTATTTATGTTTACACACATACACATATATAAATTTTACGTGTTAATCTTCGTATACAACTTGAAATAAGGGATACACTTTATTGTATATGTATAATATAGATCAAAAAAATTTCAAACATTTATTTGTGTTTGTCAGAATTATAAGTGTTGAAAATATTATTTAAATATACATTATTATTATTGATATTTAATGACTATTTGAATCAATAAACTTATATATAAAATAATAAATGTTTCTGAAGTTTAATTATATGTTTTTAAAAATCAACACATCGTGTTAGGTGCATATAGAAAAAGTCATATTTCTTAAACTTAAAATACTATTTTTTAAAATAAATTTAATTTCGAACCTAATAACAATTATCTTATTAATAATATCATTTTAATTGAGAAAATTCCTGAAATGTTTTCTAAGATTTAAAATCTAATTCAGATACCTTTAAAAAAATCATAATTTTCAACTTAATTTATAATTTTAAATATTTATTTGAATTCAGGTTGTCACAAATTATTTGTGTAACAAACTGAGGTTTTCGACCCCGAAAATCGACACAAAACACCATGCTGAACAATCAAGCATCGAAAACACCAGAACGTTATGAGAAAGAAGATAGAGGGTGAGATAAGAAAAGAAAGAAATATTAGAATAGAAGAATAAGAGGAAGAATCATCACAACACAACGTCTCACATCGCAGCGGAAAAACTATAATATAGAAATAATCTTTATTGAGAGCTTGAAATAAAACTTACAATCAGAGTACAACTTACATTCAACACATCTGGACAGTTATAATAATCTGTCCTCATGTACAATACACAGCGAAAAAAATAATAGTACGTCTCAACTCCTCTAGCATGTCATCCAAATTTCGTAGTGTCAAATAACCTAAACCTGTACAACTCGGTCTAACCCGAGCATTAAAACACCGGGTCAGTCTGGTGAACCAGAGTGAGAAAAACTCGCAAAGTTTAAGGGGGATCATCCAGTTTGATTTTAAAGTTCAAAATCTTTTCGAAAGAAAATGATAATTATAAGACCAAATCCACACATAAATATGGACCGTTTTTACCTTACGATAACCCAAAACGTTTTTGAAATCAATATTTTATCTGATATTATGATAGTGTGTAAATACAAATAAATAGAATCTTGCAGAACTCTTGCATCTCATGCTCCACATATATTGTATACAAACAAAACCGCGGGCTCTTATTGGAGATTAGACTCCGAATATAACAAGGTATGGAACCACCTGCCGATAGTGTGTCTCTAGAGAGGAATACACTGTGTTCAACAAGACCGTCTTGCAACCGGCCCACACATGACCGACCACTCATTTCTCTTGAGTGTATCAAATATATTGTCACCTTACGGCTGCGCAGCTACCGTTTCCTGGGAGATACAGAAATGAAAAGAAGTAACAAATATGAATATTCTCTAGATGGTGACAATACATCCTAATGGGTGCGACCCACATAGCCATGTTGCCTACCCGATTTTTGTCATTTCCCGGTTGTGAGGCTTGAGGTTATAATCTCCTTTTTGAACATCTGGCCACCATTCATTTTGAACACCACATCGTCAGATCCGTCCAAACACATTGTCCTGGAACTAGACAACCGAAGGCACCCTCCTACCACATGCTAGGAATCACCCTATAGATTAGTAGCGAGTGTTCCTTGCAATCTATAGACTCCATCCACGACAGAATCACAGTTTATCTCCGAGAGAGACCCAGAGATTATAAGTAATACTTCCATATTATGAAGATCTACAGTCTTCAAATGCTCCATCTCGATCATCGTCTAGTCTCTTTCACGATTACGTATTTGCTGGTCGGAATGGTTTTCGAATATAAATTCGATCCCGGTCTTTCTGAACCAACCATCGATAACTAGCCAGATTTAATAGTCGGTTATTTAACTATCAAATAAACATCCATTCAACCATAAAATAAAATACCACTACTGGTTTAGTATTCAACATCACTTGGCCTCTTTAATAATTAACATCTAGTTAATCTAAACTTATATCTTCAATAGTAGGAAAACCTTTCCATTTCTTATAAAATATAAGAATATTCAATTATCGTTTCACTTTCACTCTATTAGCCCTTATTGTAAGTTAGTAAGTGGATAAATTTCTAAATATCAACCCCGAAGGTCGAAACGAACTTCAGATTGACACCTCGAAAATTACTCAACCAACCAACGTACAATAACTCCAATTTCGTTAAACTACATCACTTTCTTTATCATACTAAATATATCCTTTTAAAACATTATAAATAACCCTTGATTTAAATATAAATCAAAATACTATATAAAATTTCATTTTTAAATTTACTTCAAATCCATTTTGGTTATATCTTAATAAAATCTCATCTTTTGTACCCGATTTAGAATCACATCCTTATAACTTAGCTCGCCAAATCATTTAAACCAATTTGGGTTCCGTTCTGATTCCCATTTTATATCTTATACTTTGAACCTTCCATTCATTTCCCAATAACTTCCAAGTTTACAACTTTATTAACGTGTTTCCATAACTGCATTCCTTTATGATACTTTCAAATAAACGGCTTGAAATATCTTTGCCAAATCTTAGATTTTATGAAATACAATTTAATAGAATTCTAAGGAGAATTCAATTTAAACCACATATATATTATTAATATTAATATAACTTGCTTAAATCTCATTTGAATAATAGCAGGGTTTTTAGGACTTTATAATCTTCTGTTTTCATTTCTCGGTTATCACTTTGATTATTATTAAAGACATAAAAATCAAACTTCAGTATTATCAAAATGATTTACCACACCATTAACAATTCCTACTAAATTGATTTATAAAAATTTGATAATAAATTCCCATTTAAACATTTGACTTACTTAACACACATAGTTTACCCGTTAACCCATTCCAATTGGTCCATCCATTTTTAAATTAATTAATAATATAATTAATTTAATTCATCCCTTTACTTTGATTATTATTAAAATAATAATCAAATTTCCATAAAATCCAACTCTGGTTGTTTCTTAAAAACAATTCACCCCGATTATAAATCGTTAGATTTGTTTCTACTTACCTGCCTTTGTATTTTATTACATACAAATTTACTTTATAAATCTTTTTATGTTTTCTTATAATTTAATCACTAAATATAACTTCCCTTTTATAAACTTTAATTCAAAATAATAGATTTAAAAACTACCTTTAGTCATAATGTAAATTTTATAACATCATTATTGTCGATTCATCAGATGGTAAAACGATATTCATAAAATGGTTTATTTTTAGGCCATCTGCCATCAATTACCTAACCAATAACGTCCACTGGTTAACAATGTTGAATTTAGATTCAACGATCAATTATCTAATCAATTATCCAATCAGACTATTTAAACGATTTATATAACTGTAATACGAAATAAATTTGAGGAATCCGGTTGGATCCCTCTAACCTATTTGCATCCAAATACATTAAAAAAACCCAGATATAACGATCAAACAATCACAGCAATCCAAACATCATCCAACAAATTAGCAAACAAAGCACACAAACAACAAACCCGACTTATATCTAATATAAGTGGGACAAAACTGAGTGAGTTGAACTCACCTTGATTTCCCATTTATTTAGATAACAACTGATTTCAGTTTAATTTAACTGAAAACTCCAACTGCATCCAAATGCATTCAAATCCGTTTCAGAATGAAATGCTCGTCAAGACGATCCCAACATGTTTGGTTTTGTCCAATTCTGTTAACAAATGAACGTGTTATTCATTTTATATGTAGGGTTTTAAATAGTAAAATAGATTATTAATTAATTACACGTTATTTTTACTTGCCACATTGATTATATAATTAGGCATTTTAATAAAATTTTCCAATCACTTGTTATGCAAGCTGTACATAAAAATATACACTGTTTGAAATAGTTTAAACGACTTACACTAGTGGTCCTTAATAAGTGCATTGTTCAGTTCCTGAGTGCTTAATTAATAATGTGTTTAACAATTTTTATGATATTCATTTAAAAAGTGCGCAACATTCAATTGGCAGATGTTCAGGCAGTCATGGTATAGATTATAAAAGTGGCACATAGAAATAAAATAACAAAATAAAAGGTAGAAATTTTTTTTAATAAAAAATACGGTTCAGGTAGGCACAACTTAAAAAAGGTTTAGGACCATTCAAACATTTATAAATATAACCAGTCATGCGTTACTTTTAATATGTTTAAATAATATATATCACCATAAGTCCATACTGTAATTACTACATAAACTCAAATCAACACCAAAACTAAGGATTTGGAATAAAACTAGAATTTTGACAATGGTTTTTGGGATTGATTTCCAGATCTAAGCTGTATACGATAACTACAAAAAATCTAAATACAATTGTAGGCAATAATATAATAAAATAGATATGCCTACAAATTTCCAATATTCAAACCATACCCTATTATTTCAGGTTTGACAAAATAAACAAATCTAATAACTTTTCGACATACATTTTAGATCTATTT
Organism: Allium sativum; assembly: GCA_030737875.1. Taxonomy (NCBI): domain Eukaryota; kingdom Viridiplantae; phylum Streptophyta; class Magnoliopsida; order Asparagales; family Amaryllidaceae; genus Allium; species Allium sativum. The sequence goes on from CM060920.1 coordinate 457,755,482, forward strand.
CAAACGAACTAATCAGGTAATTATAAATGATATAAATAAATTTTCCACTCACCTGAAAGCTATCCAAATTTGAATCTGAATAAACCTTTAGGATTACAATTCCCAAAATCTTACAGATGTACAATTATTCCAGAAAGGGATTCTTTCAAATTTGTAGATCTGCAAGAAAATAGGAAAGAGGAAAGAAATCTAAATGGAAGAAAGCCTATTTGTATCACCATCTCTTTTGCACATGAATCTGATTATAATCTTCTTCGATTTATGTTTGTTTTGTTTATATATTTAGATTTGATTTAGAAGAGAATTGGAAAAGGAGGGAAATGGCAGAGCTTCGCTACTGCCTTCAGAATTATGTGTAGAAGGATGTGGTTTAACCCTTTATTTATAGGGATTAGAATGGCCCTAGACTATTAGATTAGTTTAATTAAGATTCGTTCGTTATTAATTTTTTTTTAAAAATATGCCCTCAAAAACCTAGCCATCACCGGGAAAATCGACCAGAGAGGTCGACCCCCAGGTCTTGACCATTAGGTCGACCGCTCTGGGTGGAGTTGCCTAGTGGGGCTGTGTAATAAATGCTTTATATTTACTATATATATTATGTTGATTTATTTTCTATCCTTTTCGTATTTCATCTGTGACATGTTCATGTAACTTCTGTTCATGAAGTTCCAAATATGAAAGTTGACCAGAATTCCATCACAAACGCAAAGGTGCAAGTTTCATGGTAAAATTCCATTGTTTGTGAAGATTCCATTTTTGGATCCTGATTAAATAACTAAATTAACTATTGCCAAAAATTTACGTTATTACAGGTTTCTTCGACCCCTTTCTATGGAGATTATTGTTTCTTCCCTTCCTTCTTTTTGGGCTCCTAGGCCCAATAGTGCCTTTTCTCTTAGTAGCATAATTTTTTGGACATGAGGGCGAACCACAGCTACTTCCTCCTCGAACAAGGGCATGATTATTGGCGGCGTCGCAGCTAGAGCTTGAGCTCCATCCATTCTCACGGACCGACTGGGATTAAGTAACCGAAAGCGATGCAAGAACCTATCAGAAATGCATCTCCTAACACTTCGACTGCTCTCCAGGGAATCTTGGAGGGTGGCCATCCGATCGTGATATATTTGGCTGATTGGTTTAGTTGGGGTACTACCTGTAAAGAGTAACAAGTGTCAGAGACTCTCTTGTGAAGTTGACAAAGTAAGTCCAGATTCGATGCTTACTAGACTTGATCCATCTTCTAGCATAGCCCACCTGCAAAGAAATATAGAACCACTAAGGTCTAATATCCCCAAGTTTGATGAAGCCCACTTTATTGATCTTCATGTCTTGAGTAGCCTCAAAGTAGAAAAAAGATGGGGTTATATTCTTCCGATGTTTGAAATTGTAGAAAAAGACAACATCATTGAAGTTCGGCTCCTGATTCAAATATTCTCTATATACTAGATACAGGGAGAATAAATAAAGATACACTATTGGATGTAATTGCATCATGCATGTTGCATGTAGCAAAGAAAATTGACAATGAAAGGGCTGAATGGAGGAATGCATCCAACCGTGCACATTTGCCAACTTATTATCATTAAACCCTATGGTTGATTGTGGGTAGTCTCGCGCTCTACCGGAATCCGGATGTCTTCCCATGGGATCTTATTTTTTGTACTTAACCATCTCAACTTGCCTTCATCCATAGAAGTGGGCCAAGAATCATTTGTATTGTTCAAGAAGATAGCTTCAGGCAGTGTATTGGGAGCTCCCGCCTCACCTACTCCACCTAATTTTTCCTCTTTATCAACTGAAGTTCTTTCAGACACACTCCCCTCTCCCTTATGAGTTTGAGTGACATATTGTTGATCATTATCATCTGATTCTATCCAAGAGTCGGATGGTTTCTCAGGGTCTCTTTTATGACTCAGGAAATCTAGTGGAGTATCGTCTGGACATTTTAGTTGTTATATTCAAGAAACTTCATTGGTTAGAAAGAAAAACCTGTACCCCTCGTGTGTGTACTAATATGGTGCATGTAGTGTAGGTGTACTGGAATGACAACGTAAGTAAATTATTGTAACGAACAGGTATTTTCGGCCCGAAAATCGACATAGATACCTTAACCGTAACTCATGCCGACCCTTCAAACACCGAAAACACTGGACGTTATTAGAAAGAATTTAGAGGGTGAGATAAGAAAGAAAAAAATATAAGAATAGAAGAAGAAGAAACAACACAGAATCTCACATCGCAGCGGAACAAAATATAATACAAAAATAAACTTTATTGAGAGCTTTCATAATACTTACAATATCAGAGTACAACATACATCTGGACAGTTTTAATAGCCTGTCTCATATACAACACACAACAGAAAAGTAATCATATCATACGTCTGAACACCTTCAGCTCGTCTCTGGATTTCTCAGTACCTGCTAACCTGAACCTGTACACGTCGGGCTAACCCGAGCATTTACAAAACACCGGGTCAGTCTGGTGGACAAGAGTGAGAAAAACTCGCATAGCATTTAGGGTATCATACAACTTGATTTTAAAGTTAAAATCCTTTTGAAAGAAAAAGATAATCGTAAGACCGATCCAAACATAAACACGGACGGTTTTTACCTTACGATAACCCAAACCAGTTTTCGAAATCAATATCTTGTCTGATATTATAATAATGTCTAAATACAAGTAAATATCAATCTAGTGGAACGCTTGCATCTCACGCTCCACATATATAGTATACAATCAAAACCGCAGGCGCTTATTGGAGATTGGATTCCGACCTTGACAAGGTATGGGACCACCTGCCGATAGTGTATCTCTAGAGACGAATACACTGGGATCAACAAGAATGTCTTGCAACCCGGCCCACACATGACCGACCACTCATTTCGCTTGAGTGTATCGAATGTATATCACCAACGGTTGGGCTCAAACCACCGTTTCCCGAAAAGGGACAGCATCGAAATAGATTAAAGAAGCAAATAAGATTTTCTCTAGATAGGTGATCATACACCCTAATGGGAGCGACCCACATAGCCATGCTGCCTGCCCGATTTTTGTCATCTTCGGGTTGATGAGGCTTGAGGTTAGAATTTCCTCTACAACACCTGGCCACCATTCACTTTGAATGCCACATCGTCAGATCCTCCAGATATCACTAATTGACGTCCACAAAATACTCTAGTGGTTAAGCTAAGGGAACCGTCGTCCTCCGCCACCAACTATGGTACGTTTGGAGAAATCAACGTACGTAATTCCTTTGGAAATACTCTGTCAGACATTCGTCCATACAAGTCATCCAGGAACAGGATGAACCGAAGGTACTCTCCTACTGCATCCAAGGAATCACCCTACAGATCAGTAGCAAGAAGTCCTTGCAACCCGTAGATTCCAACCACGACCGAACCACAGTTCATCTCCGGCCGCTAAACCAGAGATTATTAGTAGTCCTTCCGCTTATGAAGATCCACGGTCTTCAATGCTCCATCTCGACCGTCTTCTGATATCTTCACGTATTTGTTGGTCGGAATGGTTTTCGAACCTAAGTTCGATCCCGGTCTTTCCTTACCAACAATCGTATGGGTCGGATTTGATAGTCGGTGATTTAACTATCAAAATAAACAGTGTTTCAATCATGACAAACCCAAGGAGTTCACTGGTTCAGTATTCAGCACCACTTGGCCTTTTAATTAAACAAATGTAAATTCAAACTCTTAAATCTTTTGATATTATAAATATAGTTTCCCGCTTCTTATTAAACATAAGATTTAATTTAAACATATCCATTTTAATACTTAGGGAAAAACCATGTATCATATTCATTTTTCCTATTTTTACTTTCCAAAACCTTAACCAATGTATTATCCATTATTGGGAAATCTATTCAACTTACTCATTTGGAAAAACAACGTCACGGCATATCTTTTATTCGTTACTTGAAAACAACACTCCACGCTTATTCTTATAGAATAAAGCTCATCTTTTTCATTTCCATTTTGAATCTCGACCCTATCGTTATAACTCACGCAAACACCTTTTATTTCCATTTTCCCTTGAAATCCTCATTATATACATTATTTTAAATTTTTGCCAAAATGTTGCGTTATTATTTCTCTAATGAAATAATAAATTTTACTAACCTCACTCACCATTACAACTAACACCATCCTCAGAAAATCCTGAAGTCGTTCAAGTTGGGGTATTTTAATTACCTCTCAGACCTTGACCAACAACGTTCATATCTAAGGACAGATACGAGTTGTAATCCAAAAACCAACATTCCATTCAAATATCAATTCAAATAACATTTAACTATTTTATTCGAAATACGGTTTCCTAAACCTTCTTATCATTTGAAAAATCTCTTTCTCGGATATAACCATTCTTCCTTAATTCAATAACTAAGCAACTTCTTGTCAAAACGCTACTTTTAACACTTCCCGCTTTTTAAAACTCTTACTAAAATCAAAGCAATATTCCTTAAATAGTTTTGCTAGATTAATCCAAACAAACTAAAATAATAATTTATTCCAGTTAAAAATGGTCAATTTAGTCAACTCTAAACACGGTTATCTCGTTAATCGATTTCAATTCATTCCCTTTAAATTAATTTAAAATAATTCCATTTAATTGTTTCTTAACAAAACCATTATCCAATTTAGTCGTTAGGTAAGTTTTCTCATTCTCACATTTACAAATCTGATTAATCATCAGAATTGTCTTTATAAAATCAATTTATAATAATTTATAAAAATAAGTATTTATTTCCTTTGAATAAACCTTTATTCAAAATATATCAAAATCTATCTTTAGTTATAAAAATAAATTTTATAACTTCAGTTCTATCAATTTACCTAACGGTAACATAAACAAAACAGTTTACTTTTAGGCCATTTACTGCCGATTACTTAACCAATATTGCCTATTGGTTAAAACACAACACAGGTTGACTTTTCGGTCAATGATCACTACTAATATCAATTACCCAATCATGACAGTTCATATATGATAATATGAAAATAAATAACATATTTGAGGAATCCGGTCGGATCCCTCCAACTTGTTCTTCCCTGTATACAAATGGTTATCTCAAATCAGACCATTCAATCATTTAAATGATAATAACGACCATTTAATCCAACCACAAGCAATTCAACCATTCAACCAATTAAACACGTTTATTTTTATAAACGTGACCAATAGGGTAAGTTACCTTTATTGGAACCAATCGTTAGAATAACGATTTGGTATTTCACTGAAATTAAACAACGGTTTAATTTCATCAGATAGATCAGCAAATAAATATATAATTAGCAAACAGTCAACCATTGACAAGCAGAGCACACAAAGTAAAAACCCAATTTATATAAAATATAAATGGGAAAACTGAGTGAGTTTAACTCACCTTGATTTCATCCATCGTCGACGGGTTGTTTTCAACTGCGTTCAATTCTGACCAAACAGCTCTATATTGAAGTGATTGTCATACGGTTCCAACGTTCCTTGATTGGTCCTATTTTGTTAACACATGAGGATGTTATACATTTTATGCGATCACGTTTTGATTCAAATTAGTTAAACTTTAAATAAATATTTGCCTTACACAAATCGTACATTAATTATATATTTAATTTTACTAGGCATTCTACATAAATCATATGTTAATTATATATTATAACTTTACACTAATGTTAATTCAAGTTTATAAAACTAAATGGGTCGCGTTTCATAAAACACTTTGGGGTCGGTGATGTATACGTTCCATACCCAAGCGTAGTTGATTTGCAAGATGGATTCCTTTTGCACAAACCGTACCTCACATTACACAATATATCAATTCACTCGAAGGAACTGAGCGCATGGAAATATACTGCCACCTTATTTACATATATAAAACTTAGTTATATCTAAAATTAACATATTTTAACTTACATCTAACTAACCTTGATGATTAGGCGCATATAAAAGATAATTAAGAAAATTAATAAAAACTGGATTAGGTAGTTTAACTTAGCGATTTGGCACATTTGAATGGAACGACAAAACAAATAAGCAGGACACGTTGTAAGTTATGCGTTTTAAAAACAAATAGACTTTTTAATTATGTATTAACTTTCTAAATGATAATTTGATTACACGATTATAAGGTGACAGATGCATTATATATATATATATATAGTTAAGTACCTAATTATACCATGTTTGAAGGCACGGTCAAAATGCTTCATCTTCTGCTTCCCATTACAATGAACTCCACGCTCCATCCATGCACGAACAGTTTTCTCCCAAACCGAGACCGAATTCACACCATCACCATGCTGAGCTTCAACTCCACCATGTATCGCAACCGCCATTATACACCTGTCTGCAACCTTTAGTCCACCGCCAACCGTTTCTTCACGTCCGCACCCATCACCACTTCAGCGTTCAACCTAAAATCTATCCCTTTTCTTCATCATGTAAAGGCAATCCTTCCCTTCACACTCCTCTCCTTTCCACTTTTAAGTATGTCCCACATTTTCTTTTTATTTTTCGAAACTTACTGTTGGCAGCAAACTTTCCCACTTCTCCATCCACGTAAAACTGCTCCTACCCTTTTCCTTTATCCACATCAACCTGTTGTTTCCCAAGCAACAAATCCCATGTAGATACAACTCCTACCGAGCATCCCTTGACAGCCATTTCCACTGATTAACGCAACCGCTTCCGCTGCTAATTTACTCTCCTTTCCAGTTCTCCCTTCAAACTTCTTGCGGTTCCATTTTCTTTTTCTTTTTTTTTCTTTTTTCTTTTTTTTCCTCTGGGTTCGATGAAAGAAGGCTTGAAAGAAAAGAGAAGGAGCAACACTTATTTATGGGGAAGGGACCGTGGGTGGCAAGTTTTATAGTGTATAGGCCTGCTGCAAATAAAGTAGAGTAGCTGTAGGATGGTGGAGATTTCAAAAACGTGGTCGGCATGGATATAGGTAGATTGGGTTGCAAGGAAATGAGAAATTTTGGGGCGCAAGCAACTGTATGTGGGAAAGGGTTTATATTCATATAAAACATTAGATGCATTCAGTATTCTCTTTTTCTTGTAATTTAGACTTCACCGTATACAGTTATGATTTTGGGGCAAGGCACGGTATTGAAATGTTTTGGGACGCAAGGAAAATGGCGCATGAAATCAAAAAGGGATGTAATGCAAATGGTGAGGTCTGAACGCATGAAATCAAAAGAGACGTAGGCAAAAGGAACAGCAAAAAGAAAAGTTATAGTTAAGTGGGATAGTTTTAATAATATTATAATACAACTAAACTTTACCGTAAGGAATCGGGTTGAAAACCACCACATACGATCTTCAATTTTCTAATAAAAAGGCTAATCTTAGTTTAAAAAGATATTCCGGATCAAATGGGATAAGTTTCGTCGAAATCCGAGGTCGTTTGAAAAAATTTCCTTTATAAAACCAGAAATAAACACGCGTTTAATTTTTTCACGATCACCAGATAAATCAAATCAACTTGAAACCTTGTAATTCTATAATAATTCTTCAATACGAACCCAATGGCACCAGTTTCGTCGCATTCTGAGACTATTTCCCCGGTAGGCTGTTTTTACGCGCACCGCAATGCCTTTTTTGACACCAAATTTCACGGTCCCCAAAAATAACAAACTATATACCTATCCTGACTCTAATCGACGATACGAACTCAACGGAATTGGTTTCGTGGCCTAATTCGATTGTCTATTCAAGTTACACTCGAATATTCCTTTATTAAATAAATTACTCGCTATAGAAATTGAACGAGCGTTTATGGCGGCCGTGGTCACATACGACATCGGTTTGCCATGCCATTCAACACCATATAATAATTTAACGATACGGTTCTAATAAAACTAGTTTCAAAACCTGAGTCCGTTTGCAAAATGGTCATTTTAAAGGTCGATTTTTAAATAATGATTTTCACAGCGACTATTTCAAAATTTGATTTGGCCATAATTAACAAGCTATAATACGAAATCTGGATTTTTCTCTTTCATATGAAAATTATCATCAACACGGTTCCAACGTTTCTCGTTTCACAGAAATCTGACTTATATCGGATCCTGTATATCCATTTGAAGTTCAAAACTCCAAATTACGAACTGCACGCCATTTTCAAGCTCGATTTATAATATATATGAATATATATCGTTCAACTTCGTTTTAAATAGCGATTTAAATATAAAAATCCATTTATTTTTCAAATAAAATATTTAAACCAATTTAAATATTCAGATTTAAATGGTCGAAAAACATGGGTCGTTACATTCTTCCCCCCTTAAAATAATTTCGTCCTCGAAATTGCTAAGGTAAGAAAGAACGTTACAAATCCATTAAATTTCAAATCCAATTTATTTTAAATCGAAAACCGATTTATTTGGTAAAAATAAAATTTCAAAAATATCGAAAATTTTCTAACACTTTAAATTCTCGGGAAAATTCGGCAGAGTCTCCGCTGCACGGAGTGACATCTGCGATATTGCAGGAACAAATAATATATATCCATCGACCAACGGTCGGAAAACAAAAATCAAAATCCAAAATTTTATATTTTCGTGTAGGCGTACCTTCTTGCGAGCGCTATTGAGCATATCTGCTCAATGTATATGCGATTTACTCAACAAATATCAGTCTGCCTATTCCTCTGGCACCTGTACTTAACTCAATTCAGCTATCAGTAATAAATATGTGAAATTCTAAGATAATATTTCACTAATCAACTAGTATAACTACACCAATTGCAAGGTCAACCAAACAACATCAATTCATTCTTAAACACAGGGTTACATTGTAAATTCCAATTCATATTCAGTTCATTTCAGCTTAAGTATACCGGAAATTTATTCTTTAGTTTATAATTCATTTAACTCCAATTAATTCGTTGATTATTCCATATAACCAAACAAACATCCAATAACGACAATTCAAAATCAACAACCAATACGCAATCTTTATATACTCGATTGTCCAAATTCAAAATAAATAAATAATCAAATACGTATAAAGCGATTTAAATTTTCAAAACAAAATTGTTTTCATTTGAAAAATATACTCTTCACACCTGTTCTAAGATACTACTGATCCTATCTCTAACGAGTCATTCTTATTGGATATTACTAATCCAACATCTGATGAATTCTTTCGTATGGTTCTAATGTGTCTTGTTCTCGAGCTCTGTAAACCAAAGCTCTGATACCAAATGTGACGGCCTGGAATTTCGCTCGATCCGAATCAGTTGTTAAACCAATCTAGACCGTTCGAAACCCCTGATCGTTTGAGAACAGGACAAATCAGAACGCAGACGGAAGAACATTTCATTGTTATTACAACAATTCCATCAGATACAAGAATATACAGAGTATAAATGAATAAATTACATTCGAAAAATATCAGAGATTACAATAAATTACATAGCAGCGGAAAATAATACAAAACACAACTGAAAATAATACACGGATACAGAGCTTTCCGAGCATCGTCCCAGCTGTAAATCAGGATCCTGTGAATATAAATCTGCAAAACCAAAACTACTAGCTGCCCGTGTCGAAAATAAGGGCACCCAGAGTTTAGGTTAAAACAATAAACTCCAGGTCAGTCATGTGACTGTTGAGAGAACTAAAACAGTTATTTAAAACTTGACTTTAAAAGAGAGTAATTCAAGGGACCACGCCGTATAACACGGAACGGGTTTCCTCCCAAGAATACCAGTGCATAGAATAAACAACGCAATGCTTTTTCGAAAAATGAAGCTATTATAAGACCCAGGTCCCATCACACAATGCAACGCAAGCCGGAGGATTGGGTTTTACCTTATAACAACCAAACATGCTTGGTACGTTTAAAACAAATCATTTGATACTATTATAACTGTATAGTGTCAAAACAATTTCAATCATAAATATGAATCATAGACGGCATAAGTGCCCCATACCACTATGTCGCCATACTAGGCTCTACAAATAAAACCGAAATACACGTATTGGAAATTGGATTTCCATCATGAGTCGAGGCAAGGGGCAAGCTCCTCTCCGCTTTTGAGACACTCTAGCAAATGTCTCAGGGCTACGCACTCTGGGCAACCCTGGATGCTTCAGGGCCGGTCCTCACTTACGTTAGAGGATTGGCAATTCCTGAACACACGTTTCCCGGTCCTTAAAGACCTAAAATCGAGGCGCCTCATCCAACAACCACATAGGTGAAAAGTATATAAATGTCAGGGCTGGTAAGTCATTGACACCACCAAAGCTAGAAAGAAACGTCGTGCTCTCCCTGCAGTCCGTATCCCGTTTTTGACTCATACCGAGGTGTGAGGCTCGCGAATTCACGTTATACACAAAGCTGCCACGTAGGCCGTGCTTTGATCATCAACCACAAGACTTTGCTTTTCAACAGAAGCCTTGATCCATGCAACTCAGCATGCCACACAGGCAATTCATGCCATGCGATTGATATCTATCGATATATAACCTCTAAGCTCGTACGTCTCAGAGAAGGGCGTTAAGCAAGAGAATAAATTCTCAGCCGCCAAACAGATATATATTTAACAGAAATCAATCAACACAGAATAAAATCCAATGTCAGACACACAATCCATTTACAAGTTCGTTCTGGGTCTGAACGAAACCGGAGGCACTTTCCTCGCATATCCATCGATCTCCAAGTACGTCTGGACGACCACCAACTATTTCCATCCTCTTGGGTGTACAGCCCAATCAGGATCGTCAGTAATTATCCAAACGATGTGAAGACTTCCGGTCTTCGACCACCGTCTTCATCTTCGACATATCGTCGAATCGGTTATTCAGAATGGGTATAAACCCGGCCTTTCCGAACCACCCGCGTATATTAAAAAAAAATGTTACACAAACACAACATACGCCTCATTCCAATTCATCAGTCACTAACCGTAAATTAGCAAGAGAACAATTCCCCAAATATTAACCCCGAAGGCCGAAACCAACATCAGATCAATACCCAGGAAACCATTCTTCTTAACTAACCTACAGCTAGTTTCTAAATTCCACATTCTTAGGGAAAGGTTCCTATTAATTTTATCCAAGATAAATTCTTTAAAATTTATCCTTTAATCTTCCTTTGGATGTCGTTTCAAACCAAATTATGGTTTTCTAAACTAGTCGAGATTAGCGAACCACACCGAAGTAATTATTTATTTTATTTCCCAATCCCAACCTATTCATCCCATGAAGCAAAACTAGTAATACTCCATATCTAACAACACGGTGTTATCGGTAAAATTAATTACCATTTCACGTTCAAATCTGATTAAAGATTTAACTTTGGAGCAAAACTGGTGATACTCCATTCTCGCTCATTTTCCAAATTTGATAATTTGAATTATCAATCCACATTTCAATCTAATTGCAGATTCATTAAAAACTCCTTTTACTGGGTTAAAGAACTAATGTCATTTAAAACACCGTTCACGACAAACCCAAATCACATTCTATTTATTATCGGGTTGAAGAACTAGTGTTATTTAAAACACCGTTCACGATAAACCCACAAATCAATTCTATTTAAAACTTGTTTCAAATCCAATTTATTTATTTAAAAATAAATGGATTTTAATTTTAGTTCAAAACCAGTTCATTTTGATAAAAATCTATTTTTATCTTTTCAAATATGGAGTTTTTCCTCCTAATTTTTCCCAAATCATTTCTTTTGATTTTACACAAATTATTATTATTTTTAATAATTTTATTAAGGCCCGTACAGTCGATTTCCATCAACGGCCATCGAACTGCACTTACAGCGACCTTTTTCAAATTTGATTTGGATGTATCTCCAAATCCAACCGTTAGATTTCAAATTTCTAATATTCGTTAGAAAGCTCTTTTCGATACGAACCCAACGGTTCCGGTTTTAGGAGAATCCGACGGTCGGATCTCCCGTAATGTCCGTTTGAAATAAATGGTCCAAATTCACGAACTACCGCGGCGCGGCGCGTTCTATTCAGGCCATTATATTATATATATAATATATATTTCGTCGATTTCTATTTAAAACGAATTTTATAAATAGTTTTAAATTCGTTTCAAAAACATTTCAACTTCTATTTCCAATTCGAATCAAAATTGAGTTTTTCCTTATAGATTCGTTTTAAAATTCATTTCTATTCAATTCAAATTCGTTTTCTATTCAATTCAAATTCAATTCGTTTATGATCGATATAAATATCGTTCGGGTCAAAATAGCGCATCTCTAATCAACACGGCTTTATATATTTCAATAAATTCGTTATTCTATTCAACAAATGAATATTTATTCTATTCAATATGTGAATCTATATTTTTGTCAACACACGACTAATCTCAACGAATGAGTACTGTCCACTTGTGACTATTTTTGTAATTTAATATATTTTATGAAAATTAAGGTATCTATCGTTTGATATTAAATCAGACTCCAACCGTAAATTAGTAAGAGAACGATTCCCTGAATATTAACCCCGAAGGCCGAAACCAACATCAGATCAATATCCAGGAGACCACTCATCTTATCTATTTTCCAGTTCGTTTCTAATTTCATATATGATAAAGATGTAAATTTTATTGTTAAAATATTTCGTTCAACACATGACTAATCTCAACGGATGAGTACTGTCAACACATGAACCTTTATTTTATAATGATAAAGACATAAATTTTATTATTAAAATACTTCGTTCAACACATGACTAATCTCAACGGATGAGTACAGTCAACACATGAACCTTTATTTTATAATATTCTTTATTTTCTAAATTGGAATGAGGCCCAATCAATCACCATATAATGTTTATTATATGGATTTTCATACATCACACGTATATAATAGCATTGAAAAATAATCAACCATCAACCAAAGTGCACTACACTGTATAAGCATCAAATATAGATATCTAACGCTTATAACAGCCTGTCAATCAATCGATCGACATATTTAATCAATCAGGATGAGTGAACTTCAAATTTCATCCCAACACCCGTGTGGGGTTTAAAACAATCAAACACAGATTTTAGTTGTGCAGTTGGGCGATGTGTAAAATTTATCGACCCAATCAATATCAGTCAAATTAGTGTATATAAACAAATCGGCCGATTTGTTTATAAATATTTATTTATTCACTTTCACGTTAAAAATTATATTTTTAACGATAAAACATTTTATTTTAACACATGAATTTTTATTCAGTTCATTTACAAAATAAAAATGATATTTTTATTTTTCTAACTTATTTTAGAAAATTTCGGCGGCATAACGGCACGATACTAGAAACGGGACGAGGCCTAGCCTTATCCCCGGTCTAGTGAAGACCCACGCCATTCACACATCAATCAAATCCATTCAAATAATCTAACCAACTACACAACCAAACAAACAAGTCCATGGTCTGTGGACGATGGTGTCGGGTGCTACTAAACACCGTCTGCATCCTAGTATATATATATAACTAGAAAAAGAAATTGAAGAGTGAGAAATTCTCACCAACTAGCTAATCCAATCATCTCGACTCTTCTTATGTAGAAAATCTTGTCGTTCTCGCCTTTTGTCACTTTCACTGCCTGTAGTCACTACATATATAAAAATCACATTTTTATTATCTACATTATATAAAAATCTTATCTTTATATCTTTTGTAAGTTAAAAATCAGATTTTTATTCTCTCTATAATATAAAGATCATATTTTTATTTACTTCATATGTCAAAAACTGTAGAAGCTTTAAAATGAAGAAAACTCACTTTTTTCCAACGTCCGGATTTGCTGTTCGGGTCCTAGAATTTGCAAACGAGCTTCAATCTTCACACCAACTTTTTTTTCTAGCTTAAACGCGCCATTCCGGACAACTTTCGCCTAAGAGACTTTTCGCCAAAAATGCTCCAATTCGCCGGAATTCGCAAAAGTACACGATTTTTTCAGCTTTTGAACAGCAGACTTCGCACGCATTTTCCGAGCAGCTCCGAACTCTAAAACACGACTTCCATATAGCCAAATCGAAGAGAATTTCGTGCTCTACAACTTTGGTCTAGAGGGACTTTGGCCAAAAACGCACGGTTTGGGAGTTATTCGTGAAATGGTGACAGGGTGTTATTTGCAAAACGGGATTTTGTGAAAAATGTGATTTTTGAGGAGGAGGGGCCCACGGCCGGAGTTGGGTGGCCATAGGGGGGCGCCGGACCTGATTGGACATGGGGAGTCCGCTGGTGGTCGGCGGTGGTGGAGGTGGTGGCCGCGGTGGTGGTGGTTGGCTCGTAGGGTTTGCGATTGGAAGAGAGAAAGAGGAGGAGAGAGAGAGGAGGAAGAGGAGGAGGAGGAGGGGGTGCGGCAGCTCGCCGGAGGCCGGTGGCGGCGGTGGGAGGAGGGGCAGCAGTGGTGATGGAGGAGACTCCATTTTTGAGTTTTTTGAAGAGGAAGAGAGAAATGAAATTATGAAGAGAAAAATGGAGTAAAAGTGATTATATGCTAGTTTCTCGCGTATCGCCTGGACGCTAGCTATCTCCGATGGCCGCGGATTTCGGACACGAGATAGTAGACGTGAAGACGAGTCCAACGAAACAAGTTTCATCGAATTCCGAGTTCGTTTGACCATTCAAAAAAAATCACAAAAATGCTCAGATAAGCTCTAAAAATGCGATTTAGGCGCACCTTTTCTTCTCGCACGCTCACACACCAACACCAAAAATCATGCCCTCTTGGATTTAACCATTATTGGACCATACGAATCCAGAAAAAAAAATGAAATCGAATTCTGAGGTCGTATCAATAATGTTCCTTTGTAAAATTACTGCTCGCTTTACCCGGAACTGTTTCAGCTCGCACGGCCACATACTAACTCCGTTCGACGCGTCATTTGGAACTCAACAATGATTTGTCATTGTGAATCCATAAAAATTTATCTCGTCGAATTCTGAGCTCGTATGCAAAATTTCACTTTTTAAGGGCTATGTATTGTTAACCGAACAACTCCAGCCCATAGCCACTATTCCGGATATCGGAATATATCGAAGCTTATACTTTTTGGAGTTCTAAACGGCATTTTGAACTCAATGGAAGTGGTTTCGAGTCCAAATTCATTCGTATGAAAAAATTGACTTTTTGGGCCATGTATAATTTACATAGCGACTATTCTGAATTTTCAACTGGGCATAACTTTTGATCTCCGCAATGAAATTTCGATTTTTCGGATTCGTTGGAAAGATATTCACGAATAGATTCTAATATTTTTGGTTTCGCCAAAATCCGGTTTATTTTGCACCCGGTATGTTCAATTGAAGTTTGAAATCGAATTATCGAACTACCGCGCCATTTTCAATTCTATTTATAATTATATATAAATATTTATATTCTAACGACGACATATATAAATATATACGTTCGAATTATATTCAAAATAAACTTCTCATCGATATTATTTAAAATAATCTATTTTAAATGTTCAAAATTCGCTAAAATTGCCAAAATAAAAATTTTAAACTGGCTCAGGTTTTCCGGGTTATTACAGAGTGATTGGATAGTTTGACTTAGTCGGATGTGACTAAGTCTGGATCGATATGCCGATGCGAAGCTCGATTCGACTATCGATCTCGGGGAATAAAAAGGAAACGAAAGTTCTCCTATTTATTGACATTGGATGGCTATTCCCTATCATGAATCAAGAATACTGGATGGTTTGACTTGATCGTGCACTCGACTTGCGCAAGAAGACAATATCGTTTGGCAACGACCTATGTACGGACAATCACATGCAGAAGCCAATGATTTCAAATGATTTCTCATCATCTCTTTCCCAAGAATAAATGATGTTTCGAAGACAACAACTCAACAGATTCCAGGCACATTCGGCCTAAGATGCAACGTACTTTAGGGGGGAAAGTTTTGACCTACCTTTTGGCAAGACCATCAAAGCCATCGACTTATGAGACCAAAGTTTATAATGCTCGTTCATTATGTATCCAAAGAGATCAAGCAAGATAGAATCACTTTCGGTTTGATCAAAGCTCAGTTTGGCCAAGCAGAACTCAAGAAACCTCCAGATCAAAGCCAGCTCCGGTTCGATCATACTTCGGATCATCTAAGTCCCTGAGATGAAGTTCCCAGATCCATAGATATTTGGTTTGAATTGTCGAACCAGGACTCTTGATCCCACTGTATATTCATCCTAAGGAACCACTCTACCCCTTAGAAGAATGCTTCCACCACTTCCTAAAAGCTCAGATCGAACACCACTTGTATAATTTTTAACTAGGTCGAGTTGTTGCTTGGACTAAAGACCTGCTCCAACCTCCTTTTGCATACTCGGATCGGTTGCCACGTTGGTATGTTGAACCGACCACCTGTCCTACAATTAATAGCCCTCCAAAGATACAAAAAGGGACTTTTGCATCTTTTATCTTCTTTACACTCTGTATTGTTGCACTATACTCGAATTTGAGAGATAATCCACCATTGTAATCAATTTCCTTAAGTTATATAAGAAATTATAAAGTGGATGTAGGTTCGTTAAAGCTGAATCACTATAAACTCGTGCGTTCTTGCATTTTCCTCAGTTTAATTTATATTTCTTCGTTTATTTCTCTTCATAATTTCTATTTGAGTTTTTATGCCAGTTTTTGGTGTCAAAAGTCACCATCTGTAAGGTATGCGTTCAGTCCTCTTGCCCTTCCCTTTTTGGATGTCAATGCCTTGATTTGGAAATGCCTTCCTATCTCACACTGATCGGAAAACACTATTTTCTTTCTTTTGACCTTACTATTAATTTGGTCCTAATTGCAATCTCCAATTGTTGTCTATTCCCCTCCCTCCACCTCAGTTCCTTTCGATTAGGGATAGTAGCTAGCTTCTGCTTTAAGTTTTTGTCTGTTCATTTGCCTAATTATTTTTTTCTTACATTTTTCATTTTCCCTTCTTTAGTTGATACTTTTGACTATATATTTTTACTTTTTCTATTATAATAACTTCTTCTATAGTTTTCTATCTTTGGCTACAGTGAAATACGTGTGTGTTATGCCTTGAAATGTCTGCTTCTTCTCGAATATTGTACAAGAATTCAAGATTTTGTCTTAGATTTCACCTTTTTTTGTAAGCAATTTATGACTTTAAACCCTCCAAAAAAATTATCTTCTAATTAAATTTATGTGGACCTTTTCAATAACTTATTACTGAAAACGTGAGCATTTGAGGCATATAAGAAGATGCAAAATATAACTTATGCCCCTAATGTTAATTAATCAAGGGCAAAAAAAGAGATGCCTCCAATAATGTCAGTATGATGCTAAGGGCATCTCGATTTGTGCTTGGTGCTCCCACGGGAACCACCGAATGCTTTTTTTTAAGACTACCATGTTCGGTGTACAACCATCGACCGAACATTGTTCGGTCGGCGGTTCCGTGGGAGCCCTTAGCCTAAAGTGTGGTGCCCTTGGCACCACACTAATGTTTTTAGAGGCATATCAAAACACCCTTGATGCTGTTCCAAAAAAAATGCCAAAACATTTCACTGAACACATGTAGATTTAGGAAAAAATCCACAACAAAACCATTTTGTTTCCCCTAAATTCAAACCCAAGGAAAAAATCCATGGGATCCAAATTTCACGATTCGGATCTAATCCATAATTTTCAAAAGGGTTTCACATGATCAGAAGGAGTCTCAGGTGTTTATTCACTGAACAAAGGAAACAGATTGTTTATTCACTGTAAGTTCAATTTTATTCTTAAGCTATTGCTATTTAAGAAAGTTAAAATGAGATCAAATCATTACAATAGAATTAAATCATGGTGTGTGGTGTTTATTGGGTTTTTTTATTCACTTATAGTTGATTTTTTTGTTATTTTGAAATATATATTCAAAACCACAATAATGAATAATGAATTTGTATATTGCTTTAACCATCAAGACTATAATTACAATCGATTTGGTCAATTGTTCTAATTTGTAAAAGTTTGGTTCCCAAATAAATTTTTCTCTCTATTAGAAGAATTTTCTTTTCTATGTTGATGATAGCATTTTTTGCAAATACATTGTGCAAGTAGAGAAGATGTGGAGGAAACCCTTCATGTTGAAAGATTATTAGTTGATTTACTTTTTTGCTTTATAACATAAAGCACGAACATAGAAGTAATTGAATTTATCTGGTACAAATATTTAATATTTGTTTCTATTTGCAATGTTAAACACTCTGGCAGTAAGAATTTGGCAAAATATCTTGAGTGATATAACTTTTGAACCAAGATTATGTGAGTGGAATTGGAACCAAGATTATGTGAATAGTAGAAAGCATAATTTTTGAACCTTAGTTCATGCTAATTTTAGACTACAATTTCAGCATAATTCAATTTAGAGTTTTACGAACTATATAATTTCTATGAGACAACGCATTTGGTAGCTAATTTTTTAACATTTATAGATTGTATATTTTTATTACATAAAGTCAAAATACTACTGATACTACTGTAAGCCCAACAAGCAAGATCCTCCTCTAATTAGCATACGCTACTTGATTCTTCCATCGCATTTTGTTTGACGACATATTAAAAACTATTACTCATTAAACCTGCATTATGTATCCATAGTTCACTTGTAGCGAATAACAATTTGGTAAAAGGGGGTGGGAATAAAAAAGAAAGTAAAAGATCTTACACCTGATTCCTAATTCCAAGTCCAAAATAAAATTCAATAATAGAAATCAGATGTCAATCCTCTTTACACTATTAGTTCTCTATATTTTTTTATATATGAAGTTTTTGTTAAAGTTTTGCATAAATATAAACGAGTTGGTATAGAGCCCTATCTCATTTGCTTGGTAACTAATAGAAGTTTAGCACATTACAACAGGTATCAATCACTGCATTTGTAACTGAGGTTAAATTAAAAAACTGAACATTGCTAAAGTCAATTCATAATTTTGTCATCATACACCTATAAATTAGAAGTGGTACTATAGAACTAATCTCCCTAAAGCCTTAAAAAAGTTACCCCATTGTATGACTGAAAACAATCTAACCTATAACTTTACTCTTCATCCTCATTAGTTCTCTATTATGACCTACTTCTTCAACTTAAATAATTTAGCTTTTATAATCCTTTGTTTATTTGGGTTGGTTACAATGGGAATTCGATTCAACTACGAAGGCATCTGAAACTACGACAAGTTATATTATCAGTTATGAAATTGGTTGGTTGTTCTTTTATAAACTCTACATGGAAAACTGGACTTTTGACATTGAAGAGAGAGAAAAAGCATGTTATTTCTAGACGCGTTGCTTCAGAACATGAGCACCATTCGTATGTCAAAAACTAAACTCATTTCTATATTTTCCATTGTTGAATAAAATAAAATAATATTTCTGTTTGCATGTCTATAGCTTGTCTTAAAATCTATCCTTTTCAGTCGACAAGTTACTATAAATTGTATTTCATCCATGTTTGATTTATATTGACTTTCCATATGTTTAAGAGATATTCATTGGAAAATAGCAAACAACTACGTTCATAATTGTGTCTACTGACCAATTTAACTAATACAAAAAATTAACGTATTAACCTAAGCAAACAGTCTTCATAATAAATATAGGAAAATGTTAATGTTAAGATTAGTAAATTACCTATACACCCCCACTTAAATTTCGCTTTTTAAAAATTATATAAGGGCAAAGTAGTCATTTGAAATAATTATTTTCGTCCTTTAGCTAATAACTATAGTCTTTAACATGTGCCTTTAGGGCTCATACTAATAAAACCCAATTACAAGGAATATCCGATATGGTATATATAAGCTTCAACCCTTTATTCACTTTACTGCACTTTTCCGATAATAATTTATCAATTGGTGAATATTTGTCTTCAGCATTGATCTTACCATTCAATATTGAAGCACGGGTTAACAAATACAAGCTAACAAAATCGTGGAGTAAGTTTATTTCTTTATATATTCGCTCTTTATTTAATGTAACAACCGAAATTCCGACAAACTGATTTTTTTTCAAAATTCTAATCCATCAAAACCTGTGTTGGTTGCTCTGGTATCCTGCAGAAAAGACAGAGATATAAAATATACCAGAGCTCAGAAAATATCTCACAACAGAATGGGTAAAGCATAATATAATCAAAGTATAGCCTTACCGTATTTTTAATACTTCCTAACTAGTATCCAAAGCTATCATATCTCTACCACCAATCTAACCTGCGAGTATGTTATGAGGAGGGGGTCAGAACACAACTTTTGGTGACTGGATTTAAACTATACATTTTGGATAACCCTACATATATTGTTCAATCACATTTTCTTATTTATTAGGTTACTTGGGTTAACAACACTCAAGGCTTACACACACGTCGTACCCATTTACTCCCTAGTGGATTAGCCAAATAAAGTATATATGTAGCTACCCCCAAATTAAGGTACACCCCATGGTACCCCACTCGCACGGTCTCCGCCGTAACCCATAGAAATATACGCAGTCCCTCATCATACGCCGGAGTGACGTACGAACTTATATATAACAACGCTACGTTCCACGTAGAACTGGCATCGCCACGCTACGTAAGCATACGGACTGCCACCTTTAATCAAATCAGATTGTCGAGTAATGCCCTAGAGCCTATGATACACCACCC
Organism: Allium sativum; assembly: GCA_030737875.1. Classification (NCBI taxonomy): domain Eukaryota; kingdom Viridiplantae; phylum Streptophyta; class Magnoliopsida; order Asparagales; family Amaryllidaceae; genus Allium; species Allium sativum. The sequence continues at coordinate 457,776,124 of CM060920.1, forward strand.
AAAGCAGACATGCAGGTATCTAGACATTTCCCACGTACGTATCGTCAATCATACTTGATTCCTTAACCTCACACAACCTCTAATGTGCACCGAGTTCCATGGCAGGGTTGTACAAGAAACACAGAACTCGGTCGGGAACTTTTCCATATCTATACAGGCCCGCCTTTATTGGCCTCAAAATACAGATATCCCTCTGGTCTGTTTTTCATGGTGGCTATGGCCCCACCTCAGCCCCTCCCTCAACTAGTAAAGACTAGAAGAGCTAAGCGACTTGCCCCTAACAAACAATTTAAACATCCAGTTGGTGTCTCCCCTCAACCACCATACCTCCGTAGTGAAAGGTGAATGGTGTCTTGGGTTTAGCTCTTGTCTTTTTGCTTTCCACTGGTTGTCGATGACGGGTACCCAACAATCTACTATCCGTGTTGGTCCTGACATCGACTCCCGTTGAGGCGATCGCCGAACCAACCTAGTGTCACCTCTTCACAGCATTGACTGCAAAGCTACTACAATCAAGGCACACTCACCTGGTAGCAATGCGCAGACCCAACCTCTATGAGCACAACCTAAACATCTTCTAGTGCACAGAGGACTACCAGGAGCACCTTACATATCTCAGGAAGCCACATGCTTCCCCTTCCAATCCTTCGGAGCTAACAGAATAATTAGATAGACATGTGCTCCCCTCGTGCCTCATGACACCGCGATGATCTACCCTATTGGGTTATTCACCTTAAGCATGCGGACTGGTCCAAGCGCATTGTTTTAATATGTTATTAGACCCTATGTCTAAACATTCAATTATGCGCTTGCTCTACCTCATCGGGTTTCCATTTAACTTGGTTATTCCCATTCACATTGATTTCCTAATCAAGTTACCAAGTTCCTCTTGCTTATTAATTTCAGTCATATAACTTAACCCATTTAAGTTTATTAATAAGCCCATAACATGTTATTCTCTAGATTGTAATCCAAGGTCTGTATTCTACAATCTCTTAATATTATTCATAGTACAATAACATTTTCTTACTTAATATGTAATTAAGTTTATCTCAATTCACATGTTTTCTATTTAACATGTCACTCATTATTTATGATTAAATATAACTTATTCCATTTCATAAGTTTGCTTCACTCTTTCTTATTTAATCATAATTCCATCTTATACTGTCACTACAACTTAACGTTGTTTTCTTATTAACTTAGTTCCCTTAACTAAGGTTTACCAATAAGTTTCCTTTTCATAAATATAACTTATGTTGTCCTCATCCATAAATTTAAGATTCTCTTCTTATAAATAACTTAATTTACAATTAAATACAACTTATCTCATTACATAAGTTATCTCATTTCCTTACTAGTTTATAATAACCTAAGTTATAACCTCCACTTGTCCCTAGGACAAGTCTACCTATTATATAACATTCTCATTAATGTAATTTATTTATAATAGGCTATTATCATTCCCCGTTAATTCATTTCTTTTACTGTTGCAACTTTCACTCATTTCCTTATTCATTTTAATTCATCACAATCAATGCCATTTATCTCTATCCATTTGTATAAATATATTTATAAATATGCTTATGTACTAGACCTCTCACATTAGGCCTACCAATTGCGGATGTTTGATTTGTCGGGCGGTTCCGGGCAGACTTCTTCCACAAGTTGACTTAACCTCATGTCTTAGCACCATTACATGTTTTATTCATGCACTAGATCCCTCACATTAAGTTAACAACTTGTGGATGCTGGATTTGCCGGGCGGTTCTGGACAGACTTCTACCATAATTGAATTTAACCTCGTGTCTAGGTGCATTACAATTTTCTATTTACTGTAAATTTTCTATATAATTTAGGCATGTCCATTCTTTCAAATTTTTACAATAATCTATATTTTACATGTCATAATATAAACCCATTTTATGTCACATGTTCTTCCTAACATAATATTAACTTCATCACAAAATAACATGTATTCATCAAATCATGTAATTATTCTAATTTAACATGTATTTATTCCACTTTCTACAATTTAGGGTTCAAGTACATAAATGTCACAAGTTAACATATAATTAGAACAACAGTAATCGCTACACATATTTTAACAAGTTTACATTTCAACATATGAACATTTCGGCACATTAAACGTTTCAACATATGAATTTTGTAACATATTAATATTTTAACATATTAATATTTCAACATGTCATATTAGCATTTCAACACCTATAATCATTCTAGCAGATTTATATTACAGATTAACGGGGAATGTCAAACGATAATATATCATTATAAAAATGATATAACCTAAATCCACTCACATAATTTGCTTTCCAAATTGTGAATCTGGTCCAGATCTAGTATTCCATGGTCCTCCTAACTGAATTTAGAACCTAGCAACCCTGGATCCACAATTCTTACTAAAAGAAAAAGGGAAGAAAGAGGGGAAAATTGAAATAGGATAGATCTAAGAAATTATCTTACTTCGGATATGATACTGAACACATTTTTATTAATATTCATTCTTTTCCTCCAGATCTTGATTCGGAATATTCCTAAACTAATTATCTTTTTTTTTTGAAGAGATTTGAGGGGGAGGAAGAATGGCGAGCTTAGACGTTGTCTCAGAGAATATGAGATTTAGGCTAGGCTCTGCTAGCCTATTTATAGGTGTTCAAGATCTTATCGTACACGCGTTCAGGATCTTATTGTACACGCAATGCTGAGTCGGCATTGCCCAGTTAAGAAAATAGTCCAGATTCGCATATGACCTAGCCAGATCTGGGGGGTCGACCCTGGTAGCGACCCCCTACAGTTATATTCACAATAAAGGTGTAGTTCTTATTGTCTATTCATTTTATTTTAAAATACGATAACATTCAACACATGATTTTCAAATCGACGAACGAATTGCAACTCAACACATGAATATTCTATATAGTTCGTATATATATAAAAATGTGATTTTTATCGCTAAAGCTATTTGTTTAAATTCAAATAATATTCAACACATGAATTTCAAATCGACGAACGAATTGCAACTCAACACATGAATATTCTATATAGTTCGTATATATATAAAAATGTGATTTTTATCGCTAAAGTTATTCGTTTAAATTCAAATAATATTCAACACATGAATTTTGGTTTCAACGTATGTAATTTATTTCAATGAATGAAAATTATTCTAACACATGTATATTTCAGAAAATTTCGGCAGCATAACGGCAGGGTAGTTAAAACCGGGACCGTCCCTAGTACGGCTCCTCGCTCTACCTTAAAACCTCGCGGTTTTTGACAATGGGGATCATGCATCTAGTTCGCACGCAGGCGGCATGTTTTATTTTCAATTCCACAATCCTATTCTAATTTGTTTCAACCACAAGAGGGTATTTTTCAACCACAAAGGTATTTTTCAACCACAATATCAACCACAAACAATCATTTCCAACCATTCGTCATACCATATAATATCACGTCAATCACAAGCAATAAATATCGTCCATGGTCTGTGGACGAGGGGAGTATATATATATATATATATACATATATTATATTATAGTTCACTTGCATTTCATCACAATTCAAAGCATATATGTTTCATTCAACGCTTGTATAATTTATACATCGCTAATATAACTTATACAACACATGTACATGAGGTATACAATGCGTATATAATTTACACTTCGCTTATATAATTTAGACAACGCGATTCCATTCACACAATTAGTTTAGATTCCTCACATTGGTTATTGCAGTGCTAAAAATCGTAGGAAGATCAGAAAAATCCGCGGCTTCTTCTAGAATGTAGAGAGCCTCCTTGTGGTCACGGTGTCTCCTGTTTCATCGAATTTCGTTAAAGAACGAAAAAGATATTATTTTTCAAAGTTCTGCAATGCTTTATAGTGTTATTATCAATTCAGAATTATAAAGGTCGAACCTTTATTTTTGCTTCGAAACTAGGTTTGGGATTTTTGCAAAATCCGTGAAGTATGGGGATGATCGGCGGTGCTGACGTGGAAGGGGGCGGCGAGGGCTTCACGGCGCTGGTGGTTTGAGGGGGTGCGATGGCGAATCGGGGCGGCGGCGGCGCTGGGAAGTCGTCGACTTCCTCGACGTCGTTCAGGCGGAGGAGCTGATGATAGGGGGCGGCGCTTGGTCGGATGTGGAGAGGAGGCGAAGGGCTGTCGACTGGTGGTGGTGGCGCGGCCTAGCGTCGCCTGTGGCGGTCAGAAAAGGGAGGAGAAGCGCGGAGCAACGAGGATCGTCCGTTTCGTCTCTGGCGGCTAGGGTTTCGAGATTTTTATTTATTTATTTATTTTTAAAAGGAAAATTCCTATTGGTCCAAGCTTTATAGGGAGTTTTAAATAGTGTTTTCATAAACGGACTCTAAATCAAACCCAACGACTGTCGCCCCTAGCTAAATACCCCCATTCCGGACACAATGGGATATGTTTCGTTGGCCAATTCGACTGTTACAGTCAGTTATTTTTCAAATTAAAATATAAAACATTCAATATTTAATTTGAACGTACATTTCAATTTGCCAGGGCCACAAACTGAATCGAAAAATTCCAGAAAAATAAATCTAGCTTTGTTCTGACGATACGGTCCTAACAAAACCAGTTTCGTCGAATTCTGAGCTCGTTTGAAAAATGGCCAATTTTAGGTCGACCCATTTTAACAGAAATTGACCAATCACATTTTCTTTTGCCCCGCTCACATACTAGCTTCAAAAATTATGAAATTTGAAACATAGCAATAATTTGACATCCCGGACCCAACAAAAGTGGTTTTGTCGAATTCCGAGGTCGTATGCAAAATATCAATTTTCAAGGGCTATATATGCTATATAGCGACCTTCCTGAAAATTCATTTGGCCATAACTTTTGATTCCCGCTATGAAACTTCGATTTTTCAGATTCGTTAGAAAGGTATTCATAAACAGATTTTAATATTTTCAGTTTCGCTAAAATCCGTTATATTTTCCACCCGGTACAGTCAGACAAAGTTTGTATTCAAAATTTCCAACTGCAATACTATACCCCATTCTCTATTTTATTGAAATATGCTATTTCAATTATTCAAATTCTTTGGTAATAACCAATTTTAAAATTTTTAAACTGGTTCACATTTTCCGGGTTATTACAGGTGTCGACCCCCTATGGGTCCCCCGAGCTGTTTTGGGGTTGAAATTTGATTTTTGAATGTTTGAATTTCTTGAATATATTTAACTGTTATATTCACATGTAATCTTCTTATACGTATACAAATCTTCTAATGACCATTTTACGCGTATATATAAGCACAACTTTTGTTTCATTTTCAAAATTGAAATGGTGTTGTACCGTTATTTAATTCTTGCCATATTTCTTTGATTACAGCCTTATCTTGAACTTTCTCTCTTGTGTGTGTATATATATATATGTATGAATGTTTGTATGTATATATTTCTACATTTATACACGCGTATATTTACATATACATGTATACATATATTTTTTCTACACTTCCTTATATGTATACTTTTCCTTATATGTGCGTTTATACGTACTTCCTCTTTAAAACATGTATTAATTTTAGTCGTTCCCTTAAAACAAAAATATGGCGCTGGCGGGGATCGAACTCTATACCTCTTTTATGCAAGCCACATGATCTAACCAACTGGACTACTAAGGTTATTGTTAGCAAGGCTTAGAACCAAGGTAATTATTGTTCTCTTCTTACTTATCTTTTTTATGTTTGCTACAATATTTCATTTAAACCATTGCATGAATCTTTTTCTTTTATTTCTCTTTTATTATTAATGCATAATATTTGTAAATCAGTGCATGCAACATATTTACACTACATGCAACCAATCCTTTCTTTATTTTAAATATTTATGTTTATGCATATATATACACATATGCATTATTTAATTATTAAATTATCATAAAACGCGGGGTAATACATTCTCCCACCCTTAGGAAATTTCGTCCCCAAAATTTGATAAGGGTAAAATTGATAATCCCTAACATAATATCCATCCATCATGTGTGCGTCCAATTATTGCAAACATTCGACACTTGTGCAAAGTGTAATACAACATAATAATACATGTATGCCTAAGCAGTAACTCCTATATGTATGCAAATTTTTCAAAAATTATTTAAAAAACATGATGCTCACATCCTAAATATACTAACTGTTCCACATGAATGCAATATTTTGAAAATCAAAATTAATTCTCATCCAAATTTTTCTACACTCTTACCAAGTAAGAGAGTAGTTCATCCAATTGTTGCATTCAAAATCCTACCAACCAACTTTATTTTTTGAATTTCAGAATAATCTGATTTTCTAAATTCGATTTCTTATGTTACAATGTAACGGACTACAAATCCGTACTTATTTGAGCTGATTGAATACAACTCAAGTCCATCACAAATTGCACTAAAATACGAATCATTAATAGAAAGAAGTTAGAGGATGAGAAATAGATAGATAGAAAATTAGAATAGAGGAAAATAGATAGACGATCGAACTGAACAACAACACAGAGTCTCACAATCACAGTGGAATAAAGTATAATATATAAATAATCACTTTTGAAATACAAACTGTATTTACTCTTAGATACATCATCAGAGTACATCAATATACAACACAGCGGAATAAACTCTATATGTCTAATGCTGAAGCCTCCTGCTCCAAGCTCCTTCAGAAAATCTGTAAAATCCTGAACTATTGGACTGCCCGTACAAATTTGGGCACCCAAGAGTTTAGGGAAAACATAGAAAAATAAAATCTAGGTCAGTCATGGGACTGGTATGAGTAAACGATTAAATACAGTTTGATTTTAACTTTCAAAAACCTTTTGAAAGAAAAGATAATCGTAAGACCGATCCACACATTAATACGAATGGTTTTTACCTCACGATAACCCAAAACGTTTTTGAAAACAATACTATTCTGATATTATGATAGTGTCTAAATACAAATAAATAAAAATCTAGCGGAACGCTTGCATCTCACGCTCCACATATATAGTATACAATCAAAACCGCGGGCGCATATTGGAGAATAGATTCCGACTATGACAAGGTATGGAACCACCTGCCGATAGTGTATCTCTAGAGGCGAATACACTGGGTTCAACAAGAACGTCTTGTAACCTGGCCACACATGACCGACCACTCATTTCGCTTAACTGTATCGAATGTATATCACCAATGGTTGGGATCAGCAACCGTTTCCCCAAAGAGACAGCATCGATAGATTAAAGAAGCAAAAGGAATTTCTCTAGATAGGTGATTATACATCCTAATGGGAGCGACCTACATAGCCATGCTGCCTGCCCGATTTTTTTCATTTCCCGGTTGTGAGGCTTGAGGCTGAACTTACCCTTGGATATAACACGTCTTCATCCACTTTGAATGCCACATCATCAAACCCGCCAAATCACAAATTGATTTCCTTAAAAATACCACAGGTATAAAGCTAAGAGAAACGAGTTTCTCCGCCACCAAACGTAAATACATTTGAAGAAACCAACTTACGCAATTTATTAGGCATACTCTGTCAAACACTCGTCCATACAAGTTGTCTTGGGACTGGACAAACCGAAGGCACTATCCAGTAAATAGAACAGCCCTTGCAATACTCCGTCTTCAATAGTCTTCAATAAAATCTCTGACTCATAACGTATATATCGATTCGAAGTGGAATTTAGATTCCGGTCTCTTCGAAACGATAACGAAAAAGGTCCAGATTTGATAGTCGGTGATTTAACTATCAAAAGTAAAATAAACAGATTTATTTCCATTGGATCTGCTAAGCTTAATTTAAATAAAACTTTGATTATTTAAATACAAATACTAACTTTGTAAATATATATTCATTTGAAAACATAATTATTAATTAAACAAAAATTCTTATTATCAACCTTACGCGATAATCTCACTCTTGAATATACGTTTCATAACTGAAACAATATTCAACTCCAACACTCATTTCGAACACAAACTAATACGATCTTATCAGATAATAGTGAAATCGATCAAGTTGGGGTATTTTAATTACCTCTCAGACCTTGAGTCGAAACCATTCCTATCGTCAAGATTTGTAGAAGTTCGATATCTAAAATATTTGTCAAAACGATAAATTGGTAAATCCATTTGGTTTCCAAACCTTAAAACCATTTCAAGATAACGACGTTGTTTTGAACCATTGATCGAGTCAACAAAATTTACTTAAATATTAAATCTGGAATTTAATCCAAATAATCGACTTGATTTCCTTTTCTTTTATAACCAATTTACCTTTAAGATTTACTTAATTAAGAGATTAATTAAGTTTAAACATCCTTCTGAGATAATTTATCCAAATTTAAATTACTATTAAATCTACCTAATCTGCTAATTTAAACCTTATCAAGTCTTTGAACAACCATTTATTAAAACCTCTTCTATTAAATTAATTGAGGCAAATTAATTTAAAAATTAATACCCATTTAAAAAGTTGATTTATATCAACTCTAAACAACCTGATTAATTGATTATAATTGATCTTTCCTTTTTTAAATAAATTAGTAATTTAAAAAATTTAAAATAATCCATATAATTGTTTCTAAAAAAACAATTTAAACCCAAAAACTCGAGTATATTTCTGAATTGCTTTACAGAAAACGACTTAGCAGCTCCAACGGTATGTAGCAGTTCTTATAACAGACAACATTTAAGCCGTTAACATAATTTGCACAAGCAGCTATGTAAATACAATCCAATATTATCGCCTGTATATTATATATTAACTGATAAAATATGTCAAACTGATATAATAGCAAAACAATGTTTATTTCTGCTAACAGATGCCAATAATATAATTACGATTGAGGTAATTAAATACAACTAAATTAATAAATCAATTAATTTAAATATCCAATTCAAAATTTACTGGATTACATATCATTACTGATCAATGGTGTATACGTTAATTTAGTTAGACGACTAAATTTACGTTCGATAAATTTAAATCCCCTTTTATAAGATAAAACTCGATAATTACGTCGAGTTACCTATATATTCCATTAATCTGATTCAACTACACATACATGAACCAGAACTATCCGATCATATGTTATTGATCAAGACTATATATATTCATTAACAAATAAATCTATATATATTTATATATTTCTAATTAATATGTCTTATTTATATATGTAGATTATAACTTAAACCACTTCTTTCTCATTAATGAAATGGGCCGAGCCCAATAAATCAACCCATACAAGTTATATATATATATATATATATTTCGATTATATTTAAACCTTAGATTTTAGTTTTAAATCTTTTTTCCTTAAGTACTGGGCTTTAGCCCAAGCCCAACAGTTCCAGTCTTTATATGTAATTCCTGTTAAGGCTTCAGGCAAATACAAAGTTCAGCCAACCTTTTCTTCTCTTTTCCTGTTACTTGCACAAATTCATGAAGTTCTACCAGTTCAATCAGACGTGCTCAAGTTCCTTGCATCAGCCGAACAAAAATGTTGATCGAACTGAGCATTTTCCCTTCTTTTTTTTACCCGTACTTCCATTCTTCTCCTGTTCCCATGTTGTCGCTACTGTCTCTTCTCCATTCTCTCTATTCTACTATTCGTTCTCTTTTTAATGTATGTGTGGTTTTTTTCTTTTAACTGGGCCAAAGCCCATTATATTAACATGGCGCCTCCCTTTCTTATTCATGAACAGGTCCCCTTTTCTTTCTACTTTGTTTCTTCAAGTAGCTGTTTCCATCCCATGCTCTCTTTCCTTCCCTTACGTTTTCTGTTCCTATATATATGTATTATATATAATTTTTCTTTCTTCCACATAAATATGCAATGACCAAAGCCCACATAAGTACCCTACTGCTTTTCTTCTTCAACTTGTACACGTTGTGTACACATGCACAACTTTCCCGGCCAACGTTCACCTATCCCAATCCTTTCCACAAGTTCATTTACATTTCCTGAACACACCAACAAGGTCAGATCCTCCTCCAATCAACTGCATCGAATTCCGATGCTTCACCAAGACATTTCCAAATAACCCATCGCCACTGTTCTGACTTGTGCCGCCACTACAGTGCGCTGACTTTAGTGAAACTTCGGTTGATCCTAGCCGACACTTCCCTTCTCTGATCCTCGCCGGTGTGTTAGTCTAGTTCGTCGGCACGACAGTGCCGTCCGTCTCCAAACAGAGGCCAAGATAAAACAAGCAGACTCCTATTTTAATCTCATTAACTCAAACTAGGCTATGTCAAATTTATTGAACATTTTTCCCTTATTGCTCCGCCACTGGCACAGCTTCACGTCCAGACACACCTCCCCTTATGGCCAAAGTTGATCGAAAATGCTAATAGAGCATTTTATCTCTATCTCTAAAAAACTCAATCCTTACACTAAAGAAAGATCAACAAACTACTTCTAAATTCATGATTTCCCTATTTAATCACGGATATAAACTCACAGGATCGGTTTAACATATTCAAAATATTATGGATTTTGATACACCTACTGTCTTTTCCGAACCCGTTGCTTCTTCCTAACATTTTCCGAGGTGAACTGACTTTTAAAATAACTGGGATAAATTAGCCATCTAATCCATGTTTATGACAATCTCTGAAACGAATTCGAGTGGATATAATTTTTTTAAAAGCATTGTGATATTTGTTTTTAAACTACTGTCTCAGTTATAGAGGATTTTAAACACTTAACTGCTTCCAACTATTTACTTAACATGTTTAACAGATCTCGGGAATATCCAGTCATGACATCAATACATGAAAGTATTCATTTAAATTTAAAGACTTTAATTAATTTGTTCACTCACCGGTTGTTCCCAGTTCCTGCTATTTTACTCACTTTCACACTCCTACTCTCTGTTCTTAATTATGTTCTAGGTTATGAGTTTAAAATTTGTAGTTTCCTAAACCTTTGTTGTATGTCTATATGTTTCCCTCGGAACGTGTATATATATATATCGGTGACTATTTTTACCATACACTATGGACCTATACAATAACTTTACAATACAAATCATAGGCCATAAACAACTAGTGGTAGAATTATCATTTTAGAATGACAGAACAGGAGGGTTTTACTGATGTAAATATGTATAGGTGTTTAAAAGAGAGGTATAGTGTCTCAATCTTCATACAACCCACTGTTAATAACATAAATGAGTATAATCGGTCACTACCAAGTTAATGCAGGTGTATACATATGATCAACAACATATCAGTCAAGAGTAATTAAAACAGAGGAAATTATTAAAGTGAGTTTACTCACAAACTAATTCATTGGTCATTTATTTTAGGTTTTCAATTCTAACAAACACCCAATATCAGATTAAATCATGTTATAACCCATCATACCCAAGTATATACTTATATAATTTCAGCTATGCAGTATACATTCAGGAAATAAATTTAAATGGTGTTTAGAGTAGGGTTTACTCACCAATATGGATTCTCTGTTTTTACTCTTAATTTCCAGATTTCATGGTTTTTGTTTTACATTGTCAGGTTTTCATAAAAAGGATAATATGACTAAACAAAACACTTTCACAAGTATATATATAGATGTTTGCATCACCATACATACATATATATATATAACAAATAGAAAGTTTACTCACCAAAAATACGTCCACTGCTTGTAGCATTTCCAGAATTCAGTTCCCTGTTTTAAGTCATTTGTTTCCCTGTTTCTAGCATATCCAGTTTCCAATTTTACATTTTGCTTTGCTCCCATTTCTTGCTCCAGTTTTCGATTCTTAGTTTCATATTTTTGTGTGTGTGCTGAATGGCTATATACCGGTGTATTTATAGGGGAAAGCAAACAATATAATATTACTTAGCTAAGGCTGTTTCACCATGTGATGTAATGGATGTCATAGGCTATCTAAATGTGTAGTCATTTCTACACTTATCTTACCATCTTCTTACAATGGTCAGGCCACGCAATGTACACCCATGTGCATAAATACTATAAATAACTCAAGGGTTAGCTCCTACAGGTGTAGTTTAGGCTGCCATATGTATTTGATGGAAAAGAAGGGTGCTTCGGTTATAAAATTCTACTTCCATGTGCACATATATGTATTAAATACCGAATCCTTAGTTCCTAAGCAAATTGATGGTTGTCACTTTCCTATGTGTCTATGGTTTAGGTTGCCTATAAAATGATGTGAGGGCGTGGTGCTTAGGGTCTTATCTATTCAGTTGTCACGGCTATGAAGCAAAGGTAGGCTACCTATGTGGTGCAAGAGAATGTGTTAAGAGTGGTGATCAATGTTTTTGCATGCACATGTATTTTCCAGGCTATATCAATACATACTATGTACACAAATCTAAATGCACATAGGCTTTTAAAACTAGGCTTTCTTCATGTGCTTAATTGTTTAAATATTCCTACCTAAGATTTCAAGGCAATAAACATATTAAATGTATTTGATTTTATCCTATTCAAATCAATCTAATGTCGCATTGAATAGCCATGTCATTCTTGATTCCTTCTATGTGAAGAAATTTAGGTTTCATATAAATATTCGTTATAAAATCAAAACAAATTTTACTTTACATGTATTTAGACAATTTTAAATATAAACAAAATATTAAACACCATTTATTTGTGTATTCATAGATATAGCAATAGGATTTTAAAATAATAATTATACAATTTTTCCATGACATTCAAATCCAATATATTCTATATTTTTAACCAAAGTTTAAAATAAATTAACAAAACACTATATATTGGTTTTATACAAATATATATATATATACATACAAACATATATATATATATATATAAACTGATTATAATTTAAAACAATTACATTGAAATTTTCCACGATATTTATTATTCACAATTTATTATTTAAATTAATTATCAAAACAATTCAAAATAAGTTATATTACATAATCATTCAAAAACCGGGACGTTACATACAAAAATGTGGAAAATGGAAAATTTCACATTTTTCGTTTTTCTTTTCTGTAACTTTTTCCAACCGTACTTGGATTTTATGTAACTATTTATGAAGATTCCCTATTTTCCTTATCCAAGCATAGCCCACATAAGAAAATTTTCTTTGTTACTGATTTTCTTAGTTCCTTTAACTAAGGTTTAATAATAAGTTTTGTTTCCATAAATATAACTTATGTTGTCCTCATCCGTAGATTTCAGATTCTCCTCTTATAAATAACTTAATTTACAATTCCTCACATCTTGCCTCATTACATAAGTTATCTCATTTCTTACTAGTTTATTATAGCCTAAGTTATAATTAACCTCCACTTGACCCTAGGACAAGTCTACCTATAATATAACACTCTGATTAATGTAATTTATTTATAATAGGTTATTATCATTCCCCTTTCATTCACTTTTTTTACTGTTGTAACTTTCATTCATTTCCTTATTCATTTCCATTCATCACAATTAGTGCCATTTATCTCTATCCATTTATATACATATATTTATATATATGTTTATGTACTTGACCTCTCACATTAAGCCTACTACTTGCGGATTATGGATTTTCCGGGCGGGTTCCGGGCAGACTTCTTGCACAAGTTGACTTAACCTTGTGTCATAGCACCATAACATGTTTTATTCGTGTACTAGAACCCTCACATTAAATTAACAACTTGTGGTTGCTGGATTTGCCGGACGGTTCCGAGCAGATTTCTACCACAAGTTGAATTTAACATCGTGTCTAGGTTCGTTACAGTTTTCAATTTACTGTAAATTTTCTATATAATTTAGGCATGTTCATTCTTTTAAAATTTTAAAATAATCTATATTTTACATGTCATCATATTAAGCCAACCAAGACTTCTACTCTCTAGTAGACACAGGAATCCTTGTCGCAAGCACCTCCTGTGGAACCGAAGCTATGACTGCCGCCTAGATCGGGAGCTTTCTCTCATTCGGCTTTTTGATTGCGCTTGGGAGCTTGCTTTCGACGTTGATAGTGAAAAGCTTTCTATTAATTTTTCTTTTGTTTTTCGGATGTCCTATCTGTTCTGCCCTATCGGTTTTGTTGCATGTTCTTCTTAACATATTATTAACTTCATCTCAAAATAATATGTAATCATCAAATCATGTAATTATTCCACTTTCTACAATTAAGGGTTCAAGTACATAAATGTCACAAGTTAACATGTAATCAAAACAATAGTAATTGCTACACATATTTTAACAAGTTTACATTTCAACATATGAACATTTCAGCACATTAAACGTTCCAACATATGAATTTTCCAACATACTAATATTTTAACATATAAATATTTCAACACGTCATATTAGCATTTCAACACCTTTAATCATTCTAGCAGATTTACATTACAGATTAACGGGGAATGTCAAACGATAATATATCATTATCTCAAATGATATAACTTAAATCCACTCACCTAATTTGTTTTCTAAATTCTGAATCTGGTCCAGATCTAGTATTCCATGGTCCTCCTAACTGAATTTAGAACCTAGCAACATGGATCCACAACTCTTACTAAAAGAAAAAGGGAAGAAAGAGGAGAAAATTGAAATACACCAGATCTAAGAAATTACCTCACTTCGAATATGATTCTGAACACCTTCTTATTAATATTCATTCTCTTTCTTCCGATCTTGATTTAGAATTTTCCTGAACTAATTATCTTATTTTTTTGAAGAGATTTAAGGAGGAAGAATGGCAGAGCTTAAACGTTGTCTCAGGAAATATGAGATTTATGCTAGGCTCTGCTAGCCTATTTATAGATGTTCAGGATGTTATCGTACATGCAGTGCTGAGTCAGCATTGAACCCAGTTGAGAAAATAGTCTAGGTTCGCAGATGATCTAGCCTGATCTGGGGGGTGTGGACCCCTTATGGGTCCCGCGAGCTATTTTGGCGTAGAAATTTGATTTTCGAATGTTTGAATTTCTGTAATTTATTTAACTATTATATTCACATGTAATCTTATTATGCGTATACAAATCTCCTAATGTCCATTTTGTGTGTATATATATACATACAACTTTTGTTTCATTTTCAAAATTCAAACGGTGTTGTATCGTTATTTAATTCTTGCCATATTTCTTTGATTACAGCCTTATCTTGAGCTTATCTCTTGAATATATATATCTACATCTACATATATACACGCGTATATTTACATATACATGTATACATATATTTTTTCTACACTTCCTTATATGTATACTTTTCCTTATATGTGCATTTATACATATTTCCTCTTTGGAACATGTGTTAATTTTAGCCGTTCCCTTAAAACAAAATATGGCGCTGGCGGGGAACGAACTCTGTACCTCTTGTATGCAAGCCACATGCTCTAACCAACTAAACTACTAAGGCTATTGTTAACAGGGCTTAAAACAATGGCAATTATTGTTCTCTTCTTACTTTTTTTTATGTTTGCTATAATATTTCATTTAAACCATTGCATGAATCTTTTTCTTTTATTTCTCTTTTATTATTAATACATAATATTTGTAAATTGCATGCAACATATTTACACGACATGCAACCAATCCTTTCTTTTTTTTTAAATGTTTATGTCTATGCATATATATACACATATGAATTATTTAATTATTAAATTATCATAAAATGCGGGGTGTTACATTCTCCCACCCTTAGGAAATTTCGTCCCCGAAATTTGATAATGGTAAAATAGATAATCCCTCGCATAATACCATCCATCATGTGTGCATATAATTTCTGCAAACATTCGGCACTTGTGCAAAGTGTAATACTACATAATAATGCATGTATGCCTAAGCAGTACCTCCTATGTGTATGCAAAGTTTTCAAAAATTCGTTAAGAACATGATGCTCACATCCTAAATATACTGGCAGTTCTGCATGAATGCAATATTTTGAAAATCAAAATACATTTTCATCCAAAATTTTCCACACTCTTACTGAGTAAGAGCGTAGTTCATCCAACTGTTGCATCTAAAATCCTACCAACCAACTTTATTTTTTGAATTTTAGAATAATCTAATTTTCTAAATTTGATTTCTTATGTTACAAAATGTGGAATACGGAAAATTTCACATTTTCCATTTTTTTATGTACCTTTTTCCAACCGTACTTGGGTTTTATGTAACTATTTATGAAGATTCACTATTTTCCTATCCAAGCGCAGCCCACATAAGAAAATTTCTTTGTTACTGATTTTCTTTTTCATCTTATCTTGGAAATTTTTACCCTTATTCATCTTTTCTCAAAATTTTCATTTATTTTACCTGTCATGTTTGTTGCTTCGCTGAATTTGCTGTTTCCCTTTTAGTTATGCCATTACTCTGTTCTTAGCTTATTTAATCATCAAATCTAAATTTAGTTTTCAAATAAGCCTTCTAGTCCTTCAATTAAAATAGGAAAACAGACACTCTACATAGCTACTACTAAGGGCGAAGAATCTTGGGACTATGTCCCCCTCAGACAGCAAGCTTGAATGACGGGATCAATGACAGGTTTAGGTCTTACCCTAACTACCCAACAGGAAAAATAATAGAACGACACCAACAGAAATGCAATAACGGGTTGTACTTCTGACATGAAAATTAGCAACAGGATCTAAATATTTACTTTCCCTTTACTATTTAGTAGTCACCACTAGTCCTAGCTGTGTACCAACAATTATTCCAAGCAACACCCTAGCCTTTTCAATGCTTACGCATTCCATGGGAACTTACCATTATTCCAAAATAATTCTCTCTATTTACTTCGTAGCCTCAAACATTTTCTCATCTTCCCTAGGCACTAATCCTTACCTACTTCAAACTTTTTAAAATATGGTTTGGCCTTTTCATTTAAATTTTCTTCCAAAAATTAAAAGTGTCAAAAATTTATTTCCTCATGAAAACCTACTTTTGCCAAACCATAAAACATCTCATTTATAAAAAATGTAAATCATTTTTTTTCAAATCACAAAAACTGGAGTAGACAAGGACAACTATTTCTCAATTGGGTTTCTAACTTGTTCTTACCTATAAGGTCGGTTCAATTACTACCTACAAGGCGCAAACATCTACTCTATTCTTAATTTCTACACTTAATTTGTCCACCCAACAAAATTCTCTTGTTAAAACATTTAATCAAAAATGATTGTCAAAAGAATAGAGATTTCAAAACTTTCTTTACTGCAAATTCCAATTTTCAACAAATGCAACTTTTTCTAAGTTTCGCTTTCTAATCCTTTCATGCAATATAACAAGAAAACTAGCGAGCTATACGCGCTCTATAATATGCACCTTTTACTGAGAGAATTTTAATTTAGACAAAATTTTCGCAAGAAATCACAAAACATACCCCATTTTACTTCAAAACCCAATATGTACTTTACATATTTTAAAACTATAACTTTTAAGATCAATACTTGAAAGCACCATAGGCCATTTTCACAAAACTTTTAAAATTTCAAGTTCTTAAAAGTTAACAATGGGGTTAGACTCAAAGCGGGTTTCCAATTTTCCTAGAATTTCCTAGACACTCCAGCAAAGTCAATTCTCTCAACTATATATATTCCTAATCCATTTTTCTCTTTTTAACCTTTTCCAATTTATAAGGTTTTATCACCAAACACTCTAATATGAAATACTAACACATAGGATTCACCTTCCTTCCATACAAAGTATATTGTACACTTCCCACCTAAATTCCTTAAGGGTCTCGGATTTCCATATTCATTTCTTTCTATCTTGAGCAGTCTTCATTCGTCTTCTTATCAGGTCCACCTTTTTTGAGGTTTCCCTAATCATGTCTGGCCCAAGTATAAGGTTATCTGTGGATTCCCACCAACAGGTTGGTGATCGACAAGGTCTCCCGTATAAGGCTTCGAAGGGTGTCATGCCTATTGTAGCTTGGTAGCTATTGTTGTAGGCGAACTCCACCAGAGGAAGATGATCCTCCCATGTCCCTCCAAAGTCAAGAACACACAATCTCAAGAGGTCTTCTAAGACTCTGTTCACCCTCTCCGTTTGTCCATCGGTTTGGAGATGGTAGGTCGTGCTTAAACATAGTTGTGTGCCTACAACCTCTTGCAAACTCTTCCAGAACTCGCTTGTAAAGATAGGGTCTCGATCGCTTACTATGTTGGAAGGTATCCCATGCAGTCGAAATATCTCTTTAAGATATAGAGATGCTAGAGATGAGGCAGTCCTTCTACTTTTGACAGGTATAAAGTGAGCGCTTTTTGTGAGCCGGTCCACTATTTCCTAAATACTGGTATTGCCCTATCTTGACCTAGGCAACCCATCAATAAAGTCCATCGAAATGCTATCCCATTTCCACTGTGGGACCTCTAGAGGATGAAGCGAACCGCCAGGCTTCTTCTGCTCCGCCTTGACCTGCTGGCATATCATGCACTTAGAAACGAATTCAGCTACGTCCCTCTTCATTCCATTCCAAAAGAAAACTCTTTTGATGTCTTTATACATTTTGTCTCCGCCTGGGTGTATGGTCAGCTTTGAATGGTGTGCTTCTTCTAGAACCGTTTTCAATAAATCTCTTACTTGTGGGACGCATAGCCTTCCATCCCGTCTCAACCATCCCTTATCATCGATGGAGTATCTATTGAGGTGACTCGAAGTCTCACCCCTAATCAGCTTATCTATCACATCTACTAGCTGAGGGTCTTCACGTTGTGCGGTTCCTATTGAGTTAAAAAGTGTAGGTCGCACTTCCAGTGTTGCTAACAAGCCAGTTACAAATCCAGAGGATGGTCTAAAGTCAAAGTTGGCTATGTACTCCAAACTTTGCCTTTCTACAAAGAGAGGGCTTAAGGTCAGCTTCTTTCTACTCAGAGCGTTAGCTACCACATTGCCCTTGCCGGGAGTATAGGAAATCTCAAAATCATATGAGGTAAGAAATCCATCCATCTTTGCTGCCTCAAGTTGAGGACTTCTGTCTATCTTGAGCAGTCTTCATTCGTCTTCTTATCAGGTCCACCTTTTTTGAGGTTTCCCTAATCATGTCTGGCCCAAGTATAAGGTTATTTGTGGATTCCCACCAACAGGTTGGTGATCGACAAGGTCTCCCGTATAAGGCTTCGAAGGGTGTCATGCCTATTGTAGCTTGGTAGCTATTGTTGTAGGCGAACTCCACCAGAGGAAGATGATCCTCCCATGTCCCTCCAAAGTCAAGAACACACAATCTCAAGAGGTCTTCTAAGACTCTGTTCACCCTCTCCGTCTGTCCATCGGTTTGGGGATGGTAGGTCGTGCTTAAACATAGTTGTGTGCCTACAACCTCTTGCAAACTCTTCCAGAACTCGCTTGTAAAGATAGGGTCTCGATCGCTTACTATGCTGGAAGGTATCCCATGCAGTCGAACTATCTCTTTAAGATATAGAGATGCTAGAGATGAGGCAGTCCTTCTAGTTTTGACAGGTATAAAGTGAGCGCTTTTTGTGAGTCGGTCCACTATTACCCAAATACTGGTATTGCCCTTTCTTGACCTAGGCAACCCATCAATAAAGTCGATCAAAATGCTATGCCATTTCCACTGTGGGACCTCTAGAGGATGAAGCAAACCCCCAGGCTTCTTCTGCTCCGCCTTGACTTGCTGGCATATCATGCACTTAGAAACGAATTCAGCTACGTCCCTCTTCATTCCATTCCAAAAGAAAACTCTTTTGATGTCTTTATACATTTTGTCTCCGCCTGGGTGTATGGTCAGCTTTAAATGGTGTGCTTCTTCTAGAACCGTTTTCAATAAATCTCTTACTTGTGGGACGCATAGCCTTCCATCCCGTCTCAACCATCCCTTATCATTGATGGAGTATCTATTGAGGTGACTCGAAGTCTCACACCTAATCAGCTTATCTATCACATCTACTAGCTGAGGGTCTTCACGTTGTGCGGTTCCTATTGAGTCAAAAAGTGTAGGCTACACTTCCAGTGTTGCTAACAAGCCAGGTACAAATTCAGAGGAGGGTCTAAAGTCAAAGTTGGTTATGTACTCCAAGCTTTGCCTTTGTACAAAGAGAGGGCTTAAGGTCAACTTCTTTCTACTCAGAGCGTCTGCTACCTCATTGCCCTTGCCGGGAGTATAGGAAATCTCAAAATCATATGAGGTAAGAAACTCCATCCATCTTTGCTACCTCAAGTTGAGATCTTTCTACAAGAAAAGGTACTTCAACGATTTATGGTCAGTAAACAATTCAAACTTCTCACCTTGGAGATAATGGCGCCAAGACTTAAGAGCGAAAACGATGGCCGCCAATTCTAGGTCGTGGGTTGGGTAGTTTTTCTCATGTACTTTCAACTGCCTTCCACCATAAGCTACTACCTTACCTTCTTGCATCAAGACAGTGCCTAATCCTGTACCGCATGCATCCGTGTATACGGTAAACATCTTGCTCCCATCAGGCAATGTCAGAATTGGGGCTGTTGTTAGAGCCCCTTTCAAGCATTGGAAAGCAATATCGCAATCCAAATCCCAAGTGAAAAGTAGGTTCTTCTTCGTCAACCTTGTAAGTGGAGATGAGATTTTCGCAAAGTCTTTGATGAACTTCCAGTAAAAGCCTGCTAGCCCGAGAAAGCTTTGGACTTCAGTTGCATTTCGTGGAATCTTCCAATCTTGCACAACAACCACTTTTGCGGGGTCCACAGCTAACCCCTTTTTGGACACCACATGTCCAAGGAATCTAAATTCTTCTCTCCAGAAATGGCATTTGGAGAATTTGGCTTTCAACTGATGTGCACGGAGAGTATCCATGACTTCCCTTAAGTGCTGAGCATGCTCTTCCTCACTCTTCGAGATGATCAAAATATCATCCACGAAGACAACCACAAACTTATTGAGGAATTCCTGGAACACCCTACTCATCAAGTCCACGAAATAGGCAGGTGCGTTTGTCAAGCCGAAAGGCATGACAAGCCACTCGAAGAAACCATCCGAGGTCCTAAATGCGGTCTTGTCAATGCTATCCTCAGCCACTCTTAGCTGATGAAACCCCGTAGCCAGATCTAGTTGAGAGAAAACGGATGCACCTACGAGCTGATCAAACAGATCGTCAATTCTTGGGAGTGGGTGCCTATTCTTCTTGGTCAGCTTGTTCAGCTCCCTATAATCCATGCATAGGTGCAGTGAACCATCAGCTTTGGTCGCGAACACTACTGGAGCACCCCATTCAGAAATACTCCGTCTTATGGACCCCTTTTCAAGCAGCTCTTTAACTTGCTTGCTGAGTTCATTTCTCTCCCTTAAAGTATTTTCCACACATGGATCTAAAGTCTCTACAGATCTTTGAGAAAGCATTTCCTCTCGGAGGAGGAGGAGGAGGAGCAGCAGCTTGGGGAGGAGGAATGTCTGCTGGGCCCGCGTCATTGGCCCTAGCTTGTAGGTATCTCCTGAACCGGCCAGGTATCTGTACACCCTCCGGAAGGTTAAGATCCCCAGACATGCTGAAACAAAAAGGAAAGATTCAAAACGAAGGATAGAAAGATAGTGCATATGGCTTTGGGGATTATGCCTTTTTAAATTAACATTTTTTTCTTGAAAATGCTTCTTTTTGAAAAATAGTTTCAAAAAATTTTATCTGATCTGGTAACCTTTTGCTCTGATACCAAGTTTAACACCCCACCTCCGTTAAGGTCACTCTCAAAAAGAATGCCTTAACTTCGGTGGAGCGTTTTAAGGTACAAGATACTAATAAATTACAAGATAGAAAATTTATGCAGCGGAAAAAGATCAATATTATTTCATAAATACTTGTTCAACACAACAATTCAACAACTGTTTCAACCTTACAAATTATTACAACTTTTCATCTGTCTTGAAAACATAAAGAAGCAATACTGAAAATAAAATGACATAAATCCCCAATAAGTGCTTAACGATAGCCATAGCTCAAAAAGGAAAGTCCAAGCCTTACATCACGGTCTTCAAGCTTTGGCTAACCTGGACTAAGCAGAAGTGTTTCCTCCCTACAGACCCGGGGGGGGGGGGGGAACAGAAGAAAAGAAGCGAAAGGAAAATGGGTCAGACATAAGTCTGGTAAGCCTAGTTATTTAATAGCATGTAAACAAGTAAAAGACTATGTCATGAATAAACTGAAATTAGAATGATACCACAAGGATAGGGTAGTCCTAAAACGAGGTAAAGTAAGATTTAACTAGATTTGGCTATCGCACCCACTTTTACTTCTCTGCACCCACTAAAAGTTGTTTAACTAGTAATGTATGTTCATGATAAAGTGATTCCATTCATGTATTGATCGGCTCCTACTCGCATTCATGTATTCCCGGTGTCATGCAGCCCCACGTGATTTTTAAGTACTTGTGCTGGTTCCAGTATAGGGTGTATCAAGTCCTATAATGGCAACCCTGACATGATTCAAAGATGCACAAGTGTATGCCTGGTGCCCAGTGCCTGCTTTTTCCACTCCGGAGCCCGTGCACGCCCGTACTCCGTCGGAACCTACACTGACGCACCTAACCGCCGCCCTTTTGACCACTTATATTCAGCCCAGTAATCGTGCCCCACCCTGCCTAGTTCAGGGTACCATGATACATTCTTGTGGGTTACTGCTGAAACGGGTCCCCGTTACTAGGGTTTTTCTAGTCAACATGCTAAATTGGTTAAGTGTCCTTAGTTTGACTTAACCCCTATCAATCTTGTCTAGTTAACATGTTAAGTTGGTTAAGTGTTTCCTCAATTACTTAACCCCACCAATCTTGTCTTGTTAACATGTTAAGTTGGTTAAGTGTTCCCTTAATTACTTAACCTCACCATTTCTAGCTTGATTGTTCATGAGCTTTAATTAATTAATTAATTAAAGCACCAACCACTCACATTAGACATGTGTTGTTGTGGTTATTGGATGTGCCGGTCGGTTCCGAGCAGTTTAACACCACAACTCAGTCTAACCTCGGGTCTTTCTGGGCTTGATGCACTAACCTCTCACATTAGACAGGTATTGTTGTGGTTACTAAATGTGCCGGTTGGTTCCGGGCAGGTTTACACCACAACTCAGTCTAACCTCGGGTTAGGCATATTCGTCTGTTACATTTTGTATATGTGAATTTTCTACAAGTGTTTCATGTCACATATTTTAATTATGTTCAAGACTAATGGTATAAATTATACCATTCATGGCCTTAACCATTTACATGGTTTTGGGCCCACCTATATTATTAACATGTTTTGATTTAATAACTATCCCAACGTTACCCCCGTTTGTTCGTTCGTATTAATCACATAAAGTCATTGGGCCCGCGTATTAGCCCAATTTATAAACAAGAGGTAAAGAAGGGAACATGCATAATATAGATTCAACCAAACATGTAAATTTGGTATAAAACTTTATTCATATAATTTAACATGTCACATGAACTTGAATATAATTTAGACTTAGATAATCATAAGCCTAAAACATGTTAATATGTAGATCTAGGCATGTGTGAACATAACCTCAATTATAAACCAGCATATGACATAATCCTGACATGTCCAATCCCAAGGCATGTATAATTTTAACATTAACATATAGGTGTGAACTAGATCTAACAAGGTGAACTTGCATATGTCCACTTTACAAACATGCATATAAATATAGATCTAGTTTTGGATCTAACATGTAACTTGCATATGAGCATATGTATAATTAGATCGTGACTTGGATCTATCATAAAACATATAGCTTGCATTAATCATATGAACCTAGAAAGATCTTGACATGTATCCAACATAAAACTTGTAACTTGCATAAGAACATATGAACATATATATAGGCATATGGATCTAACATAAAGCATATGAATATATATATATGTAGATCTTGACTTGGATCTAACATAATACATACAACTTGCATTAATCATGTAAACATATATATGTAGATCTTAACATGAAACATATAACTTGCATATGATATTGATAGTTTCATTCTCAATCTTTAATAGATCCAACACCAAGTCCAATAAGCCACAAACATTCCAAGACAATTCATGATAAAATCATCACAAGAAACAAACATGAATTAGCATCGTCAATATTATACAACATGGCATAATTCTATTTTTCACTTTATATCAAATCACGTCTTAAATTTATTAACATCTAAAAGATAACTACACTTACAAAAGACAATCTTGATTTCTGGAATCTTTATTCTGAAGTTGAAATGCTCGCCTTTGATGTAGACAATCGTTATTTTAGTTTAATTTTGATTTGGTTTGTCTCTTTTAATTTGCTTCAAGTTGAACGGCGGCTACTCGAGGTTGTCCAACGGCAGCATGACGGCTCTTGGTTTGATTTTTAATATGATTTAGGGTTGAGGTATTAGGTTGCTTATATAGAAGTCTGATTTAATAGGAACCGTCAGATTAACCTAGAGCAAATCAAAGCCATTCAAACAAGATAAAATAGCCACATCAGCCCTAATGACTCAGCAAGGAGTCCATCAGAACCAATCAGATGCCATATCTGCCTTAGAGCAAATTGGCCCACAGGTTTATAGCCAAACACCCTGAATCAACCCCTAGTCGACCCAGCAGAGCTCGGGTCGACCTCAAAAATGGGCCGGTTCAGTTATTCCCCCTCCCGATTCGCTGTTTTGAACTTTTTTTGCATTTTATATATATATATATATATATATATATATATCAATATATATATATATTTTTCTCATATGCATACAAACTTCAAGGCTTAATAACTTCTTCATAAGGTATCCATTTTATGCGAACCAAATGTCTATCTTGACCAAAATTTTGAGACGAGTGTAATAGCGTAACCCATTTCACTTAGTTCTTCTTCTAAAAATTAAGTGTTCTTGAATTTGTTAATTTTAATATTCTCAGAAAATTCGGGGTGTTACATATGTGGATGATGGAAAGCGAGGCGCCTCGGATATATCGGTCACTACTATGCCAATGGATTTACGCCCCATAGGGCGGGGAACTGTGTGTTCATGCATAATAATCCACTTAATATGTGGACCGACCCTGCATTTTCCTACGGATCACTCGAGCTCTGATCCTGAGGCTCGGGCTAGAGAGTCTCGAAGCGGTAAGGACAACCCCTTGCCTTGGTTCACAGATGAAAATCCAACTTCCAATATGAGACTTTGCGGTTTTAGTTGTAATCCTATATATGGAAACATAGTAGCATGGAATGCTATGCCGTCTGTAACGACACGGATTTTGCCCGATCTTAATCAATCGCAAAATCGACCAAGACCGTTCAAAACCCGGATACGTTAACTTTGGGAATACAACACATTAGAACAAATAACAGCGGACTTTTATAACATCATAATAAATGTTACATCAGAGTACAGAATATATATCAGAGTACATTAATTAAATTACAGCGGAAGATAAATTACAATAATTTAATACATTGCAGCGGAAACAAATAGACTTAGTACAGTGGAAGACTTTTCTATGCTCTGGTCACAGCTTTAAGCTTCAATCCAGGATCCTGCTAAAGAGGTAAATATCTGCAAAAAGCTACTCGACTGCCCGTGTGGAAAAGAGGGCACCCGAGTTTGCAAAAGTGGAAACAAACAACGGGTCAGTTGTGGGATTGGTGTGAGAATTCTTAACTAATATAACTAATAGTAATAAGGCAAATCCAAGGACCACGCCGCTAACGCGGAACGGGTTTTATTCCAATGGATTGCCTGTGCATAAATTAAAGTTAATCGTCAAAACAGCGCAATGCTTTTTAGAAAAATGAAACCACCATATGACTCAGGTCCCATCACACAATGCAACGCACACCAGAGGATAGAGTTTTACCTTATGGCGATTAAAAGATGATAAATATGTAAAAACGATATTATTATTAGTGTGTATATGTTTTAATAAAACGTTACAATCATAATGTGTCAATCCTAGGAAGCATAGGTACCCATATATTATGCCTCCGTACTAGTAATACAATCAAAACCGCATGGGGCGTATTGGAAATTGGGTTTCCATCATGAGTCAAGGCTAGGGAGGAGCCCCTTACCGATTCGAGACACTCTAGCTAATGCCCCAGGATTCCCCGCAGTGAACCCTTGGAAACAGCAGAGGCGGTCCTCACATACAGCTTTGAGGATTGGCAATTCCTGAACACACGTTTCCCGGTCTTATAGGACCTATCATCCGAGGCACCTCATTCCATCATCCACATAAGTAAAATGTCTGGGCTCCATACCATGACACCACTTCTAGCTAGAAAGAAACGTGCTGCTCTCCCTGCGTTCCCTTCTCCCGTTTTAGACTCGACCGGGTTGTGAGGCTCGCGAAGTCACGCTATACACAAAGCTATGCCTAAACAGACTATGCTTTGATCATCCCACAAGGCCAGCTTTTCAACAAAAACCTTGATCATATGCATCTTAGCATGCCACATTATCAGACTCTACCATTTCATTGATCATCTACCAATATATATATAACCTTTAAGCTCATACGTCTTAGAGAAGGGTGTTAAGTAGAGAATAAATTCTCTACCACCAAACAGAAATATATAATCAGTAGCGTTCAACAAATACAGTAGAAAGGAATACAATGTCAGACACACAATCCATTTACAAGTCCGCTCTAGGTCTGAGCGAAACAACGTGTCCGTCGATCTCCAAATACGTTTGGACGATCATTACCAAATACCTTGCCTTGGGATGTCCAGTCCCAATTCAAGATACCAGTCATCATCATCCCAACGATGTGAAAACCTTTGGTCTTCAACCACCGTCTTCATCTTCGATTCTTGATCGTCATGATGATTATTCAGAATGGGTTAAACCCAGTCTTTCTGAATAACTCGCGTAGTTTGTGATTAAAAATCAAATATTGGAAATCACACATTACGCCACATTCCAACTCCGAATATTCTTTTAAATAGAATACTCATATTAAAAGGTTCTCATTTTATCAAAGATAAACTTTGAAAATAAAATTTTAAATCTTTCTTAAAATATTTATTAAAACTCCAATTTTTAATTTGATATCAAAAATCATTATTTCAAGGTTATTTATTTTAAGAAATAAATATTGTCTTAAACGGGTTAAAGAACTAGTGTCTTTTAAAACACAGTTCACGATAAACCCACAAATCAATTTTCAAAATATGGAATTCCACAGAAATCAAATCAATACATAATCGCTATAAATTTATGTATCGGACTAACAGTATACATGGAATAATGGCAAGGCCTCTTAAATTCCATATATAATATCGGTCTTCTATTACAGAAGCCTATTTCGATTATTACCAATCGAATTTCCACTTAATTCCAATCTAATATATTAAATTGGAAAACTTGATTTTTTTTAAATGCCTTTTTAAAATCTATAAACTAGATTTATAAATCCCAAATAATAATTTCAATGTAAATTGGATTAAAGGACAAATGTCATTTTAAAAACATCGTCCACGATAAATCCACTTCACATCTCAATTTATTTCATATCATTAAATATAATTTCAAAATCTAATAATCTTAATTAAAAGATTTCTCTTTAAATGTTAATTCATTATAAAGAAAACATATTTTAAAATAATTATTAAAAATATTCTTTATATAATTTTTTTTATGTATAAATATTCTTCTTTAAAAGAAGACCTGAATCGGAGTGCGACTCAATCATTCACCATATAATTTGGATTATATGGATTTCTCACCCAGCATATATATTTCAAAAATCAACATACTCATCAAGTCATCCATTTACATCCAGTGTGTAAATTCCACTGTGTAAGCGTTAAATATAAATAATAACGCTTAACGCAGCCTGTCGATCCAACGATAGACATACCATTTATCATTGGGATTTGTGTCAGTCAAATATCGTCCCAATACCCGTGTGGGGTTTTCAGCCAACACACTTCATATAGATATACAAATAAATAATTGGTTAATGGATTTAACCAATTTAAATGTCGCTAACAGTAGATGATAATAAGCATGTCATTTATTCCCCATGTTGAATAAAAATATAATTTTCTCGAAATATAATTTAATATGGCTTTCCATTTATTTCTTTTATTCATATCATAAAATTTCCTTTTTAGTACATTAAAAATTAAAATCAATATTATAATGTAAATTTTCTATCTCTCAGTTCCAATCTTTATCCTTCAAATTTATATTAAAAAGATTAATTTGATGCTATGACCAACTCTCCTTCCTAATTACATTAAAATGTACTTTTTCCATACGATGCAAGTTTTCACGTCTTTTAATTACATAAAAATGTAATTTTCTATATCATGCGAATTCTCAACTTCTAATTACATATAAAATTGTAAATTTTATTCTACAATGTAAATCTCATCCTAAGTTACATACAAAAATTGTAATTTTTAATTTTCATCGCAAATCCCTTGTAATGACCCGCATTTTTCGACGATATAATAATTAATTTATTTAATTATTTAAATAGAGTTTAGAGGATATAATGGTCGTTAATTAAATTATAAGGAATATTTAATTAAATATAATAATTAAATAATATATATAATTCTGAAATAATCAGAATTAGCTGAATTGACAATATAATGTGAAGTGGGCAATTCAAAATATATATTTCAGGTTAGAGTTGAATTATATTGACGGATATATTCAATCGGTGACAGTTTGAAACGTATAATTATATTATAATTAAAATCGAGCTTGAAATGGCGCTGCAGTTCACGATTTGGCAATTCGAACTTCAACTGAATGTACAGGATTCGTTTTAAGCTGGATTTCGGTGAAACAAGAAACGTGTGGAGCTGGTGGAGTATATCTTTCTAGTGGAAGAGAAAGATCGGGATTTCGTCGCGTAGATTTTGATTTACGTCCAAATCAAATTTCAGAAAAGTCGCTGTAGAATTCCTTTATAATTTGCAACGCTTTATATACGTTATAGATGGATTTTCAGTATAAACTGAATATCGAGATAATCTGGAATCTGAAATATCAAACTGTAAATTCTGATATGATATTCTGGAGCTGTACGATATCATATGTGAAGATATACGATAATGTAAATTTATTTATATTTAATTTAATTATATTTAAATATATTTATATATTTAAATGGGTCATCCAGAGCTTTAAAAATAGCCGGTTTTGCAAACGAAGTCGGAATTCGACGTAACCAGTTTTGTTGGATCCGCAATGTCAAATTATTGCTAGACGTCAAGTTTCGTGATTTTTAGACTTAGTATGTGGCCGTACCGATTTTTAGAGTGAAAAACAGTCAGTATTTTGACAGTTAAAAATACGTTGTGTGAGCATACGAAGTCGGAATTCGACAAAACCAGTTTCGTTGGGACCGTAATGTCGAACTCTAGCTACATGTCCAGTTTCGTGATTTTTGGGTATCGTGTGTGACCATACGGATTTTTAGAAGACGGATACGAATATAAAATGATATAAATAAAATATCTGAAAATATCTTTGAAAATATCTAGATATTTTATTTGACTATAAATACCCCCTTAAAAATCCTAAACCTAATTCACTTTCATTTTCTGGTCAATCTCGTTCTAGCCGCCAATCTTCTTTTCCAGTAAAATTCATAAACTTCAAAAATCCACACAAATTCAAAGTAAAATCAATAAATCCCAGAAACTATATAGATGGATCGAGGAAGGCAATAGCTTCATCTGGGTACCACCTGCATTCGGTTCGACGTCCTGTTCTGTCGATGGGTTGTTGGGCAGTAGCGCTAGGGTTGCGGTTTTCGGAAGCTCGAGGAATCGAATGGCAAAACTAAACTGATATTTGGATTCGTGGCATTAAATAGCTCGAGTTTTGATTCAATGGTGGAATTCCGTTCGAAAAGTTATCGTTCGAATCTCCGTGTGAACCAGCGGAGGACTGGAAGTTGCGGACGATAGTCTTGTGCGAGTGGTGATTTATGGGGGTGAGGTGGAAGCCTGGACGACGAGGTGAACGTTGGTGGAGGGCTGGGTGAACTCAGTGGTTGGTAGGATGACAACGGAGGGGATGAAGTCGGGTTTTTGTTTGTTGAGGAGCAGGAGTATTTCGATCTGTAATTGGGGAAGAAGAGGAGGATTTGGAGGGTTGGGCTTTAAGGGTTTTTGATGGGCTTAATATAAGGTAAAGGCCCAAATGAAATTTAAAGGGGAATTCAATTTATTTTAATTTAAAGGATTTGTATAACTTGTTATTATCATAACTTTACCATACTGAATCAGAATTTCGAACGGTTGGATCCGTTAGGATCGTATGGATGGTGGCTACACCATGGAATTGACTGGGAGTGGAGTGGAGCTCGTTTGAATTTATGGCGAGATAAATTGTTTGATTCAAATCAAATAACAGTTTATCGTTCTTTAACGATGAACTGCAAATGTGAGTAAAACTCACCAACTCTGAATAGTTATATTTTTATAATGTATTTTTAGAACTGTTAATCATCTATTGATTGTTGTGTGTTGGTTGATTGATTGAACTGCTAGTCAGTTAGTGAAAATTATATATATATATATGTAATTATATATATATATATATATATATATATATATATAAACCGTTAAATATTTATATATTGATTCTGCTATCAGAATAATTTATATTGAACTGAAAGTGATGATAATCATATTGTGTAACATCTATGGATGCAGGGAGACAAGTGGGAGGAATCCGACTGGATTCCTCAACAGTTATTTTATTGTTTTTCATATATTGTTATATGATGTGATATATAATCTATGGGCGATTATATGTACTTGGACGATATTGAACATCGTGATTTGATATGATTGAATACCATAACATACCAAAATGTTAATAAGGGGATTTTCAAAGTGATATTGAAAATAGAATATTTATAAAATGGGATATTTATAAATAAGAGATATTTATAAAGTGGAATATTTATAAATAAGAAATGTTTATAAATTGGAATATTTATAAATAGGGGATATTCAAAAAGGAAATAATTACAAACCATTTTCTTTTTGAATGGAAAGGCCTGTGTGGCGGGTTTGGGGATTTTCCCGATGCTCCCGTTACAAAGGAGGTTATGGCGAATTTTTCAGAGAATTTAAGGAGTTAGAATATTTCAAGAATAAATTTGAAAAAAAATATTTGTAAACCATTTACAATATAGAATTGAAAAGGAAACGTTATAAAAAGGAAATCAATTTTAAAGTGTAGAACCGTTATTTAAAAGTAAATCTTTTCAAATGAATAAAACGTTGTTAAAAAGGAAATCTTTATAAAGTGAATAAAGTAAATCGAATATGGTATTCGAAAGGAGTTATATCAAATATGATATTCGAAGGGAGTAAATCGAATATGGTATTCGAAAGTTAGTAAAACGAATATGCAATTCGAAAGAGGTTAGTCGAGTTGAGTTAGTTGAATAGAGTTAACTAGTTCAGTAGAGTTAACCAGTTCAGTAGAGTTAACCAGTTCAGTAGAGTTAACCAGTTTAATAGAGTTAACCAGTGAGTTAAGTAAGTCAAGTTAACCAGTTGGGTTAAGTAAGTCAAGTTAACCAGTTGGGTTAAGTAAGTCAAGTTAACCAGTTGGGTTAAGTAAGTCAAGTTAACCAGTTGAGTTAAGTAAGTCAAGTTAACCAGTTGGGTTAAGTAAGTCAAGTTAACCAGTGAGTTAAGTAAGTCAAGTTAACCAGTGAGTTAAGTAAGTCAAGTTAACCAGTGAGTTAAGTAAGTCAAGTTAACCAGTTGAGTTAAGTAAGTCGAGTTAATCAAGTCGAGTTGATCGAGTTAGAGTTACTCAGTTAGAGTTAATCGATTAGAGTTAAAACGAACTAGAGTTAATCAAATATAGTTATTTGAGACAGAGTTAGTCAGACATAATATTCAGGGTAAGTTTCCATCTCGTACGACTGCTAGCGTAATTCGCAGGGCTGTAAATAGCCTACGACGGTCGGATGTTTCTTGAGGGAGTCAGGCGTAACCATTGTGATCGCTGTGATCTAGAGTCAAGCGAATGGAGTTAAATCGAATATTAGTTATTCGATAGGAGTTAATCAACTTGAGTTAGATTATCGAGATAAGTTAATCGAGTTAAGTTCTTGAGTTAGATTATCGAGATAAGTTAATCGAGTTAAGTTCTTGAGTTAGATTATCGAGATAAGTTAATCGAGTTAAGTTCTTGAGTTAGATTATCGAGATAAGTGAGTCGAGTTAAGTTCGTCGAGTTAAATTAATCGATGTTAGTTTCATCGAAAGGAGTAAATCGATGTTAATTTCATCGAAAGGAGTATCGATGTTAGTTTCATCGAAGGGAGTTATCGATTATAGTTTAATATAAAGGAGTTATCGATTAGTTAGAAAGAAAGGAGTTGTCAAATTTAGTTATTCGAAAAGGAGTTATCGATTTGTTAAATCGAAAGGGAAGATTATCGAATATCGTTTATTCGAGAGGAGATTATCGAATATAGTTATTCGAAGGAGTTATCGATTAATAGTTAATCGAAGTGAGTTATAGAATATTAGTTAAATCGAAGGAGTTATCGAATATAGTTTATTCGATGGAGTTAATCGATTAGAGTTAAATCAAAGGAGTTAATCGAATATAGTTTATTCGAATATAGTAAAGGAGTTAATCGAATATAGTTTATTCGAATATAGTAAAAGAGTTAATCGAATATAGTTATTCGAAAGAAAGGTTAAGTAAGGAAGTTAGTTAAAGAAATATAAAATGAACTTTGCCTATTTCAAGGTTAGAAGTGTTGTTCAGTTAAGGTCTGAGAGGTAGTTCTACCCCAACTTAATTGGCTTCGTTTTAACTGAGGAATGGTTAAGGTTCGGCAGTAAAGGATGGTAAAGTGAATTTAGTAATTAAAGAAAATGGTTGAGTTGGCATAGTGATGTTTTATCTAAACATCTGTTTAATCCAAACGTAGGAGTTTGGAAATGTTTTCCAAACAAGAATCAGAAATGTTTTCTAAATACAGAAAACAAGGAATGGAAATGTTTCCAGTGTTAATAACGTATATTTTCTAAATATAGAAAATAGCAAATGTTGAATATAGGGAAACAGGAGATGTAAAATGAACTAAAGAGATAAATGTTAAATGATGTTTGTTTGATATAATTTCCATCTGGAAATAATATCGTTGTTTGCACACTTGTTTTTCTTTGATAGTTAACTCATCGACTATTGAAGTTTTTGACCATTTTAACGTTGTTAATATGGAGAGACCGGTTGGATTATTATCCAAAGAACCATCTGTATTGGCACAAGCGTTGTGAATCATTTATGCCAAAGATAATTGAAGACGGAGTAAAATGCAAGGGCTGTTGTATAAGTCTTAGTTAACAGTGACTAAGATGGATATACTGAATAGTTCCTTCAGTTTGTCCAGTCCTAGGACAACTTGTATGGATGAAGGTCTGACAGAGTATATCCAATGGATCGCGTAAGTTGATTCCTTCAAACGTATATACGTTGGTGGCGGAGGAATTCGTTTCTCTTAGCTGTATACCCGTGTTATTTTTGGATAAGTCAATTTGTGATTTGGCGGGTATGACGATGTGACATTCTAAGTAAATGAGGATGACTTGTGTGAATGAATGTCTGACAGAGTATTTCCAGAAAGGTCATGAACATGGATTTCTTCAACCGTACCAAGAGTGGAAGCGGAGAAGGAAACTTCTTTAGCTAACACGTAATGTACTGTTGTAGATATAAAGTAGTGATTTTCAATGGATCTGACAATGTGGCATTCAAAGTGAATCTGATGTGATGATGAAGCGTAACCTCAAGCCTCACCAACCGGTAAATGACAGAAATCGGGTAGGCAGCATGGCTAAGTCGATCGCACCGAAGTAGGGTGTATAATCACCTATCTAGAGAATATTCATTTGTTTCTTAAATCTATCAATGTTGTCCCATATATATACGGGAACGGTTGCTGATCCCAACCATTGGTGATATACATTCGATACACTCAAGCAAAATGAGTGGTCGGTCATGTGTGGCTAAGTTACAAGATGTTCTTGTTGAACTCCAGTGTATCGTTCCTAGAGTACACTGATCGGAAGGTGGTTCCATACCTTGTCATAGTTGGAAATCCATTATCCAATACGTGCTTGCGATTTTGATTGTATACTATATATGTAGAACGTGAGATGAAAGCGTTTCTGCTAGTTGATATCTATTTGTACATAGACATTATTATAATATCAAAAGGGTTTTTGATATAAAGATATTTTGGATTCTCATAAGGGAAAAACCCGTTCCGTTCTGCGATGTGGTCTTATGAGATATCGTTTACTTGTTCATATACCTGTTTAAACTGTTTTACTCACACCAGTCCATGTTGCGTGCTTAGGCATGTGTCGCATGATAGGGGGTTCTCACTTTTCGTTAGGTGGCGAACGGGAGACTCTTACTCCTACATGTCCCTTTGGTAGGGTTGGTTGTGAAGTCGAAAGGCTGGCCGTAAAATATGGTATTGGGGTACCAGTGTAAGCCACAGTGGGTTTTACCTGCTGCTTTGGAGGATGGGGAGAGGACGGTTGCAAAGCCTACTTAACTAAAAATCTGGGTCGTTACAGTTGGTATGAGAGCTTAAGTTAAGTTTTACCTTGGCTCTGTGGCGTGACTCGGTAGAGATAGGGTTAGTAATACCCTAGATTGAGTTGAGTGTATATATACGAGTGCGTATTTGTATTTGATATAAAAATGGTTTTATATTGTGGAGATTCATTGGCTGAGTTGTTTATGAGTTCTGGTCGATCAGTTTGATCCACTGTATCGATAGGAGTAAATAAATACTTGAATACGATGGACCGACACAGTATGGATATGTAATATATTATCATATATTAGATATATTGGTTGTTATTATAATTGAATGGGATTATAAAGTGAAATGGTTATATATAACCAATCAGAATCATATAAGTAAAGTATATGAAATAAGATGAATTAAATATGAATTTGAATCAGATTTGGAATTAAAATAAGGAAATTTTAAGTTCCTGGGAGATTTTGAGATGTTTTCAAAATGGATGTATTTAGTAAGGGTTTTGAAATGATATAGTATTGAAATCACTTGGGTCGTTGGAAAATAATTCCGATGATGACTGCGCAGTATCATCGGTGTGATTTTCGAGTTCTAAGTGGTGGATTACTACCAGAGATTTTGATTTGAATTGTTTTGAGAAAACAAGTTGTTTAGAAATTCAAAGGTTTTGAATTGGTATTATGATTTCAAATTTGATTTGAAATAAAACCGGGAATTTAAGTTCTAGAAATTAAAATTTAACTTGTGAAGTTAATTCGAATGGGATGGTAAAAGTAAATAATAAACCAGAATTTAACTTGAGATGATAGGTTAAGAAAAACTGAAGTGATTAGAGAATAATCTGGATTTGAAAAGATAAGTTGAGAGTTGGAATTTGAAACTCGAATTTGAAATTAAATTCGGCTTGAATAAGCGAATGGTTATGTTAAGAATAACTTGGTTGGAGTTGATTGGGATGGCATTTGTATATGCCGAGTTGATAACAGATGGTAGGGATATAATGATATGCCCAACAAAAAGGTACAAGTTTATATTTTATATGAGTTTGGAATTTATGAGACGAATTGGCAAGCCGTTTGGCGTTTTGATTTTCTTTTGGGTTGAAGAAGGCCCAAAGAGGTGAGTTGGAGTTTGAGCTATTGACCAGTACAAAGGAGGTGCTGGCGAAATTTTTCGAAAGTTTAAAGTGTTAGAAAATTTTCAGAATTTTTGAAAATTTTAGTTAGTCGGAATGAATAAATATTTTAGTCGATACTAATTGGTTCAGTTAAAATCAGAAATAAGGGGTAAACAAATCTTAGGAATTCCAATAGGTAGGGTCGTCCTCTAACTTAGCAATTTCGAGGACGAAATTATTTTAAGTGGGGAGGAATGTAATGACCCGCATTTTTCGACGATATAATAATTTAATTATTTAAATAGAGTTTAGAGGATATAATGGTCGTTAATTAAATTATAAGGAATATTTAATTAAATATAATAATTAAATAATATATATAATTCTGAAATAATCAGAATCAGCTGAATTGACAATATAATGTGAAGTGGGCAATTCAAAATATATATTTCAGGTTAGAGTTGAATTATATTGAGGGATATATTCAATCGACGACAGTTTGAAATGTATAATTATATTATAATTAAAATCGAGCTTGAAATGGCGCTGCAGTTCGCGATTTGGCGATTCGAACTTCAACTGAATGTACAAGATTCGTTTTAAGCCGGATTTCGGTGAAACAAGAAATTTGTGGAGCTGGTAGAGTATATCTTTCTAGTGGAAGAGAAAGATAGGGATTTCGTCGTGTAGATTTTGATTTACGTCCAAATCAAATTTCAGAAAAGTCGCTGTAGAATTCCTTTATAATTTGCAACGCTTTATATACATTATAGATGGATTTTCAGTATAAACTGAATATCGAGATAATCTGGAATCTGAAATATCAAACTGTAAATTCTGATGTGATATTCTGGAGCTGTACGATATCATATGTGAAGATATACGATAATATAAATTTATTTATTTTTAATTTAATTATATTTAAATATATTTATATATTTAAATGGGTCATCCAGAGCTTTAAAAATAGCCGGTTTGGCAAACGAAGTCGGAATTCGACGAAACCAGTTTTGTTGGATTCGCAATGTCAAATTATTGCTAGACGTCAAGTTTCGTGATTTTTAGAGTTAGTACGTGGCCGTGCCGATTTTTAGAGTGAAAAACAGTCAGTATTTTGACAGTTAAAAATACGCTGTGTGAGCATACGAAGTCGGAATTCGACAAAACCAGTTTCGTTGGGACCGTAATGTCGAACTCTAGCTACATGTCCAGTTTTGTTATTTTTGGGTATCGTGTGTGACCACACAGATTTTTAGAAGACGGATACGAATATAAAATGATATAAATAAAATATCTGAAAATATCTTTGAAAATATCTAGATATTTTATTTGACTATAAATACCCCCTTAAAAATCCTAAACCTAATTCACTTTCATTTTCTGGTCAATCTCGTTCTAGCCGCCAATCTTCTTTTCCAATAAAATTCATAAACTTCAAAAATCCACACAAATTCAAAGTAAAATCAATAAATCCCAGAAACTATATAGATGGATCGAGGAAGGCAATAGCTTCATCTGGGTACCACCTGCATTCGGTTCGACGTCCTGTTCTGTCGATGGGTTGTTGGGCAGTAGCGCTAGGGTTGCGGTTTTCGGAAGCTTCAGGTTTCGAATGGCAAAACTAACTGATATTTGGATTCGTGGCATTAAATAGCTCGAGTTTTGATTCAATGGTGGAATTCCATTCGAAAAGTTGTCGTTCGAATCTCCGTGTGAACCAACGGAGGACTGGAAGTTGCGGACGATAGTCTTGTGCGAGTGGTGATTTATGGGGGTGAGGTGGAAGCCTGGACGACGAGGTGAACGTTGGTGGAGGGATGGGTGAACTCGGTGGTTGGTAGGATGACAATGGAGGGGATGAAGTCGGGTTTTTGTTTGTTGAGGAGCAGGAGTATTTCGATCTGTAATTGGGGAAGAAGAGGAGGATTTGGCGGGTTGGGCTTTAAGGGTTTTTGATGGGTTTAAGATAAGGTAAAGGCCCAAATGAATTTTAAAGGGGAATTCAATTTATTTTAATTTAAAGGATTTGTATAACTTGTTATTATCATAACTTTACCATACTGAATCAGAATTTCGAACGGTTGGATCCGTTAGGATCGTATGGACGGTGGCTACACCATGGAATTGACTGGGAGTGGAGTGGAGCTCGTTTGAATTTATGGCGAGATAAATTGTTTGATTCAAATCAAATAACAGTTTATCGTTCTTTAACGATGAACTGCAAATGTGAGTAAAACTCACCAACTCTGAACAGTTATATTTTTATAATGTATTTTTAGAACTGTTAATCATCTGTTGATTGTTGTGTGTTGGTTGATTGATTGAACTGCTAGTCAGTTAGTGAAAATTATATATATATATATATATATATATATATATGTAATTATATATATATATATAAACCGTTAAATATTTATATATTGATTCTGCTATCAGAATAATTTATATTGAACTAAAAGTGATGATAATCATATTGTGTAACATCTATGGATGCAGGGAGACAAGTTGGAGGAATCCGACTGGATTCCTCAACAATTATTTTATTGTTTTTCATATATTGTTATATGATGTGATATAAAATCTGTGGGCGATTATATGTACTTGGACGATATTGAACATCGTGATTTAATATGATTGAATACCATAACATACTGAAATGTTGATAAGGGGATTTTCAAAGTGATATTGAAAATAGAATATTTATAAAATGGGATATTTATAAATAAGAGATATTTATAAAGTGGAATATTTATAAATAAGAAATGTTTATAAATTGGAATATTTATAAATACGGGATATTCAAAAAGGAAATAATTACAAACCATTTTATTTTTGAATGGAAAGGCCTGTGTGGCGGGTTTGGGGATTTTCCCGATGCTCCCGTTACAAAGGAGGTTATGGCGAATTTTTCAGAGAATTTAAGGAGTTAGAATATTTCAAGAATAAATTTGAAAAGGAAATATTTGTAAACCATTTACAATATAGAATTGAAAAGGAAACGTTATAAAAAGGAAATCATTTTTAAAGTGTAGAACCGTTATTTAAAAGTAAATCTTTTCAAATGAATAAAACGTTGTTAAAAAGGAAATCTTTATAAAGTGAATAAAGTAAATCGAATATGGTATTCGAAAGGAGTTAAATCGAATATGGTTTTCAAAGGGAGTAAATCGAATATGGTATTCGAAAGTTAGTAAAACGAATATGCAATTCGAAAGGGGTTAGTCGAGTCGAGTTAGTTGAATAGAGTTAACTAGTTCAGTAGAGTTAACCAGTTCAGTAGAGTTAACCAGTTCAGTAGAGTTAACCAATTCAATAGAGTTAACCAGTGAGTTAAGTAAGTCAAGTTAACCAGTTGGGTTAAGTAAGTCAAGTTAACCAGTGAGTTAAGTAAGTCAAGTTAACCAGTTGGGTTAAGTAAGTCAAGTTAACCAGTTGGGTTAAGTAAGTCAAGTTAACCAGTTGGGTTAAGTAAGTCAAGTTAACCAGTTGGGTTATGTAAGTCAAGTTAACCAGTGAGTTAAGTAAGTCAAGTTAACTAGTAAGTTAGGTAAGTCAAGTTAACCAGTGAGTTAAGTAAGTCAAGTTAACCAGTTGAGTTAAGTAAGTCCAGTAAATCAAGTCGAGTTGATCGAGTTAAAGTTACTCAGTTAGAGTTGATCGATTAGAGTTAAAACGAACTAGAGTTAATCAAATATAGTTATTTGAGACAGAGTTAGTCAAACATAGTATTCAGGGTAAGTTGCCATCTCGTACGACTGCTAGCGTAATTCGCAGGGCTGTAAATAGCCTACGGCGGTCGGATGTTTCCTGAGGGAGTCAGGCGTAACCACTGTGATCGCTGCGATCTAGAGTCAAGCGAATGGAGTTAAATCGAATATTAGTTATTCGATAGGAGTTAATCAACTTGAGTTAGATTATCGAGATAAGTTAATCGAGTTAAGTTCTTGAATTAGATTATCGAGATAAGTTAATCGAGTTAAGTTCTTGAGTTAGATTATCGAGGTAAGTTAATCGAGTTAAGTTCTTGAGTTAGATTATCGAGATAAGTGAGTCGAGTTAAGTTCGTCGAGTTAAATTAATCGATGTTAGTTTCATCGAAAGGATTAAATCGATGTTAATTTCATCAAAAGGAGTATCGATGTTAGTTTCATCGAAGGGAGTTATCGATTATAGTTTAATCGAAAGGAGTTATCGATTAGTTAGAAAGAAAGGAGTTGTCAAATTTAGTTATTCGAAAAGGAGTTATCGATTTGTTAAATCGAAAGGGAAGATTATCGAATATCGTTTATTCGAGAGGAGATTATCGAATATAGTTATTCGAAGGAGTTATCGATTATTAGTTAATCGAAGTGAGTTATAGAATATTAGTTAAATCGAAGGAGTTATCGAATATAGTTTATTCGATGGAGTTAAACGATTAGAGTTAAATCAAAGGAGTTAATCGAATATAGTTTATTCGAATATAGTAAAGGAGTTAATCGAATATAGTTTATTCGAATATAGTAAAAGAGTTAATCGAATATAGTTATTCGAAAGAAAGGTTAAGTAAGGAAGTTAGTTAAAGAAATATAAAGTGAACTTTGCCTATTTCAAGGTTAGAAGTGTTGTTCAATTAAGGTCTGAGAGGTAGTTCTACCCCAACTTAATTGGCTTCGTTTTAACCGAGGAATGGTTAAGGTTCGGAAGTAAAGGATGGTAAAGTGAATTTAGTAATTAAAGAAAATGGTTGAGTTGGCATAGCGATGTTTTATCTAAACATATGTTTAATCCAAACGTAGGAGTTTGGAAATGTTTTCCAAACAAGAATCAGAAATGTTTTCTAAATACAGAAAACAAGGAATGGAAATGTTTCCAGTGTTAATAACGTATATTTTCTAAATATAGAAAATAGCAAATGTTGAATATAGGGAAACAGGAGATGTAAAATGAACTAAAGAGATAAATGTTAAATGATGTTTGTTTGATATAATTTCCATCTGGAAATAATATCGTTGTTTGTACACTTGTTTTTCTTTGATAGTTAACTCATCGACTATCGAAGTTTTTGACCATTTTAACGTTGTTAATATGGAGAGACCGGTTGGATTATTATCCAAAGAACCACTCTGTATTGGCACAAGCGTTGTGAATCATTTATGCCAAAGATAATTGAAGACTGAGTAAAATGCATGGGCTGTTGTATAAGTCTTAGTTAACAGTGACTAAGATGGATATACTGAATAGTGCCTTCGGTTTGTCCAGTCCTAGGACCACTTGTATGGATGAAGGTCTGACAGAGTATATCGAATGGATCGCGTAAGTTGATCCCTTCAAACGTATATACGTTGGTGGCGGAGGAATTCGTTTCTCTTAGCTGTATACCCGTGTTATTTTTGGATAAGTCAATTTGTGATTTGGCGGGTATGACGATGTGACATTCCAAGTAAATGAGGATGACTTGTATGAATGAATGTATGACAGAGTATTTCCCGAAAGGTCACGTACATGGATTTCTTCAACCGTACCAAGAGTGGAAGCGGAGAAGGAAACTTCTTTAGCTAACACGTAATGTACTGTTGTAGATATAAATTAGTGATTTTCGATGGATCTGACAATGTGGCATTCAAAGTGAATCTGATGTGATGATGAAGCGTAACCTCAAGCCTCATCAACCGGTAAATGACAGAAATCGGGCAGGCAGCATGGCTAAGTCGGTCGCACCGAAGTAGGGTGTATAATCACATATCTAGAGAATATTCATTTGTTTCTTAAATCTATCAATGTTGTCCCATATATATACGGGAACGGTTGCTGTTCCCAACCGTTGGTGATAAACATTCGATACACTCAAGCAAAATGAGTGGTCGGTCATGTGTGGCTGAGTTACAAGATGTTCTTGTTGAACTCCAGTGTATCGTTCCTAGAGTACACTGATCGGAAGGTGGTTCCATACCTTGTCATAGTTGGAAATCCATTATCCAATACGTGCTTGCGATTTTGATTGTATACTATATATGTATAACGTGAGATGAAAGCGTTTCTGCTAGTTGATATCTATTTGTACATAGACATTATTATAATATCAAAAGGGTTTTTGATATAAAGATATTTTGGATTCTCATAAGGGAAAAACCCGTTCCGTTCTGCGGCGTGGTCTTATGAGATATCGTTTACTTGTTCATATACCTGTTTAAACTGTTTTACTCACACCAGTCCCATAACTGACCCGGAGTTTACTTTGTTGTTTTCCCTAAACTCTTGGGTGTCCAATTTTGTACGGGCAGTCAAGTGGTCAGGAATTTACAGATATACTTGAAGAGCTGGAGCAGGAGGCTTCTGGATAATATAGCTATAGTTTATTTCCGCTGTGATGTAAGTGTTGTACTCTGGTAAGTGCTATTGTATACATAACTGTTATATTTCAAAGTTATGTTATATATTATATGTTATTCGTTCCGCTGTGAGGTTCGTGTTACTCTGATGTTGTGTTCTTCTTCTTCTTCCATTCTAAGTTTCTATCTTATCTATTCTCACCTTCTAATTTCTTTCATTAATTACCGGGATTTTTCGATGTTTTGGTTATCGACATCGAGCTTATGTCGATAACCAAAGTCGCCGAAAATCCGGGTCGTTACATCCCTTTTTCCAATTACATAAAAAAAATGAAATCTTTAATTTACAATGCAAGTCCTCTTTCCTAATTACATATAAAACGTAATTTTTAATTTTAATGTGAATCTTACCTCTTTATTACATTATAAAAATGTAATTTTTATCTTACATTATAAATTCAATTCCCAATTACATAAAGAAATGTAATTGTTATAATACAATACAAAATCATTTTCTAATTTCATTGAAAAATGTAATCTTTATCATACCATTATAACTCATATACAAATTACATAGAAAAAAATGTCATT
Source organism: Allium sativum (assembly GCA_030737875.1). NCBI lineage: Eukaryota > Viridiplantae > Streptophyta > Magnoliopsida > Asparagales > Amaryllidaceae > Allium > Allium sativum. Next base: position 457,818,655 of record CM060920.1, read on the forward strand.
TTTCTCATGCGGCACAAAATCAATTTAAATTACATAGAAAAATGTAATTTTTATCATGCGATGGAAATTCATATTTTAATTACATAGAAAAAATGTAACTCCTATCATGCGACATAAATTCATATTTAAATTACATCTAAAAATGTAATTTTTATCCTACAGTGTAAATTCACATTTTAATTACATGTAAAAATGTAATTTTCATTCTACCGTTATCATTCTGTAATAACCCGCAAAATCTGGGCCAGTTTAAAATTTTTATTTTGGCAATTTTAGCGAATTTTGATTATTTAAAATGAATTATTTTAAATAATATCGTCGAAAAATTTCTCACCTTTCAATTTCTTTTTCTATTTATATATATATATATATTAGGATGCAGATGGTGCTTAGTAGCACCCGACACAATCGTCCACAGACCATGGACTTGTTTGTTTGGTTGCATAGATTAGTTAGATGATTTGTTTTGAAATTGAATTGTGTGGTGAAATGAATGGATTTGATTGATGTGTGAATGGCGTGGGCCTTCACTAGACCGGGGATAAGGCTAGGCCTCGTCCCGTTTCTAGTATCGTGCCGTTATGCCGCCGAAATTTTCTAAAATATGTTAGAAAATAAAAATATCATTTTATTGTGAAAATGAATAATAGAAATTCATATGTTGGAATAAAATGTTTTATCGTTAAAAATATAATTTTTAACGTGAATATGAATATAGTGAAAGTGAATAAAATAAAATATTCATTTACAAACCGGACGGTTTGTTTATGTACACCTATTTGAAGGACATTGATTGGGACGATAAATTTTACACATCGCCCAACAGCACAAATAAAATATGTGTTTGATTGTTTGAAACCCCACACGGGTGTTGGGATGAAATTTGAAGTTCACTCATCCTGATTGATTAAATATGTCGATCGATGGATTGACAGGCTGTTATAAGCGTTAGATATCTATATTTGATGCTTATACAGTGTAGTGCACTTTGGTTGATGGTTGATTATTTTGCAATGCTATTATATGGGTGTAATGTATGAAAATCCATATAATTAACATTATATGGTAATTGATTGGGCCTCATTCCAGTTTTAAAATAGAAATATTTGAAATAGAAATATTCGAAATGGAATATTTGAAAATATCAATGTAACAACCCGGAAAATCTGGGCCAGTTTGAAATTTTTATTTTGGCAATTTTAGCGAGTTTTGATTATTTAAAATGAATTATTTTAAATAATATTGACGAGAAATTTATTTAGAATTGAATTCGACGTATATATTTATATACGTCGTCGTTAGAATATAAATATTTATATATAATTATAAATAGAATTGAAAATGGCGCGGTAGTTCGATAATTCGATTTCAAACTTCAATTGAATGTACCGGGTGCAAAACAATCCGGATTTTAGTGAAACCAAAAATAATAGGATCTAATTGATAATATCTTTCCAACGAATCCGAATAATCAAGTTTTCATAGCGGGAATCAAAAGATATGTCCAGTTGAAAATTCTGAATAGTCGCTATGGGATTCAGGCCCTTAAAAATAGCCATTTTGCAAACGACCTCGGATTTCGACGAAACCAGTTTTGTTGGGTCCGTGATGATAAGCTATTGCTAAATTCCAAATTTCATAATTTTTCGAATCAATATGTGAGCGCGGCAAAGGAAAACGCGTTTGACCAGTTTCAGTTGATTTTAATCGACTGGAAAATGACCATTTTTCAAACGGTCTCAGAATTTGACGAAACTAGTTTTGTTAGGACCGTATCGTCATTACGAAGCTAGAAAATATTTTTCGAGAATTTTTAGGGTTAGCATGTGACCCCGGTAATTTGAAATGTACGTTTAAAATTCAATATAGAGATTTAAATGTAGATTCAACGGAAACTAATTGTAACTATCGAATCAGCTTGCGATACATATCCCATTGGGTTCGGAATGGGGGTGAAACGCTATGGGCGTCAGGCGTTGGGCCTCGTTTCGTGGTCCTGGGTAAAAGTCAACTTTAAATAAAAAAATAAATAAATAAATAAATAAATAATATTTTTAAATTCCCTCCCCTTTATCTTTCTTCTGGCCCCCCCCCGATTTCACTTTACAGGAAAGAAAAAAAAGAAAAAAAAAAGAGCGGATCGAAATCGCGATCGCCCCCCCCCGTAGCCATCGTCGCCGCCGCCTCGTCGACCATCCTCCACCTCCGTTCGCCCACCGCGCCTCAGGCGATCCACCACCTCACCTCCGCCTTCTCCATCTCCTGCCGCTCCCCCTCTTCTCTACCGCTCCTCCCTTCCCCAACTGGCGAAACAGCCCAGACCTCGTCGAATCCCCCACAGAACCGGCACCACCAACCTCCGCCCCCCCCTTTCAGCTCCGCCGCCAAGCAGAAACCGCCCCCCCCCCCCCAGTCGACGAACTGTAAGTAAATTTTATTTATATTTCTGAATTTTATTTTAATTATATTTCTGAATTTTATTTTGTTTAAAACTGATTATTATAAAGAATTTAAAACTGTAATTTTTATAAAAGAATTTAAAACTGTAATTTTTATAAAAGAATTTAAAACTGTAATTTTTAGAAAAGATTTTAAAACTGAAAACATATTTATTTTAAACATAAAACTTGTTTATTTTAATTTAAAAAGCTATGATTTTTATATGTAGAGAATAAAAAGATTAGATTTTTATTTTATATATGAAGCGACAGAGAAGATTGAACTTTTCATATGAAGTGATATAGAGATAAAAATTCGATTTTTAAATATATGAAGTAATAAAAATATGATTTTTATATTTTTAAAGAATTAAAAATATGATCTTTATATTTTTAAAATATTAAAAATATAGTCTTTACTATATAGATGATGTCAAAATATAATCTTTGCCTAGTAGGAACTATAAAAATCAAATCTTTATTTTTGAAAAAGGTAAAATCTTTATAGTTAAAAAGGCGAGATTTTTATATATTGAATAACGATAGAAAAATGGAATTTTTTTATATATTGAATAACGATAGAAAAATGGAATTTTTATATATTGAATAACGATAGAAAAATGGAATTTTTATATATTGAACTTCGAAATAAAAATAGGGTTTTTATATATTGAACTTCGTATTGGACTTCGATAGAAAAATATGATTTTTATATATGGAATAGCGAAGTAAAAATTCGATTTTTACATATGTAGTGGCTACGGGCGACGAAGCTGACGAAGATGCGAAAACAATGAAGATTTCTATCAATGAAGTGCCGTGGAGCTTGGATAGCTTTTGTGAGAACTTCTCACTCAAATTCTATTTTTCTAGTTATATATATATACTAGGATGCAGACGGTGCTTATTAGAAGCACCCGACACCCGTCCACATACCATGGACTTGTTTGTTTGGTTGTGTAGTTGGTTAGATTATTAGTTTTGGATTTGATTGATTGGTTGAATTGGAAATTGATTAAAATTGATATGTGAATGGCGTGGGCCTTCACTAGACCGGGGATAAGGCTAGGCCTCGTCCCGTTTCTAGTATCGTGCCGTTATGCCGCCGAAATTTTCTAAAATGTGTTAGAAAAATAAAAATATCATTTTATTTAAAGAATGAACTTAATAGAAATTCATATGTTGGAATAAAATGTTTTATCGTTAAAAATATAATTTTTAACGTGAATGTGAATAAATAAATATTCATTTACAAACCAGACGGTTTGTTTATGTACACCTATTTGAATGACGTTGATTGGGTCGATAAATTTTACACATCGCCTAACTGCACAAATAAAATATGTGTTTGATTGTTTGAAACCCCACACGGGTGTTAGGATGAAATTTGAAGTTCACTCATCCTGATTGATTAAATATGTCGATCGATTGATTGACAAGCTGCTATAAGCGTTAAATGTCTATATTTGATGCTTATACAGTGTAGTGCACTTTGGTTGATGGTTGATTATTCATCGTTGTTGATATATACATGTGTTGTAGAAAATCCATATAATTAATTTTATATGGTAATTGATTGGGCCTCATTCCAGTTTTAAAATAGAAATATTTGAAAAAGAAATATTTGAAATAGAATATTTGAAAATAGAACTTTATGAAGCCGTGTTGATTAGATTGACGCCATTTTGACGTGAACGATATTTATATCGATTTTATCGATTTCGAATTGAATTGAAAACGAATTCAAAATGAATTGAAAACGATTTCGAAATGAATAGAATTGAAAACGAATTCAAAATGAATTGAAAACGATTTCGAAATGAATTGAATTGAAAACGAATTCAAAATGAATTGAAAACGATTTCGAAATGAATTGAATTGAAAACGAATTCAAAATGAATTGAAAACGATTTCGAAATGAATTGAATTGAAAACGATTTCGAAATGAATCGAATTGAAATGAATTCAAATTGAATTGAAATTCGAATTGAATAGAAATGAATTTTGAAACGAATTTATAAAGAAGAATTCAATTTTGGCTTTGAATTGAAATAGAAGTTGAAATAGAATTTGAAACGAATTTAAAACTATTTATATAATTCGTTTTAAATAGGAATCGACGATATATATATTATATATATATATTATATATAATATAATGGCCTGAATAGAACGCGCCGCGCCGCGGCAGTTCGCGAATTTCGACCATTTATTTCAAACGGACATTGCGGGAGATCCGACCGTCGGATTCTCCTAAAACCGGAACCGTTGGGTTCGTATCGAAAAGAGCTTTCTAATGAATGTTAGAAATTTGAAATCTAACGGTTGGATTTGGAGTTACGTCCAAATCAAATTCGAAAAAGGTCGCTGTAAGTGCAGTTCGATGGCCATTGATGGAAATCGACTGTACGGGCCTTGATAAAATTATTAAAAATAGCAATAATTTGTGTAAAATCATAAGAAATGATTTAGAAAGAATTGGGATGAAAAACTCCCTATTTGAAAAGATAAAAATAGATTTTTATCGAAATGAACTAGTTTTGAACTAGAATTATAATTCTATTTATTTTTAAATAAATAAATTGAATTTGAAATGGTTTTGAAAATAACCAAAATTTCCAATGATTGCATTGGAGTGGAGTTGAATCGAAATTGTCTTCGGAATATTTCGATGTTGGAATTCGTGATACTACAGGTGTTGTTATGGAAATTTGAAAGATATATATTAGTATCGTTATTTCCAATACGACATTTGTTAGTCGTAGAATTCGATATTGAATATAAGCCGATATATTTTCTATTCAGAGCCTTGTATTGAATATCGAATGTGATTTGGGTTTGTCGTGAATGGTGTCTTCACTAACACTGTTCTTGAACCCAGTTGAGAAAAGATTAAATCTTTTTATTTAGATTTAATGAAGTGTACCAATTAAATGATATTTAATTGGAATTGAATTGGTATTGATTTTTGGGTTTATCGTGAACAGTGTTTTAAATAACACTTGTTCTTTAACCCGATAATTAATGGAACGTGATTTGGGTTTGTCGTGAATGGTGTCTTCACTAACACTGTTCTTGAACCCAGTTGAGAAAAGATTAAATCTTTTTATTTAGATTTAATGAAGTGTACCAATTAAATGATATTTAATTGGAATTGAATTGGTATTGATTTTTGGGTTTATCGTGAACAGTGTTTTAAATAACACTTGTTCTTTAACCCAATAATTAATGGAATGTGATTTTGGGTTTATCGTGAATCGTGTTTTAAATGACACTGATTCTTTAACCCAGATAATGATTAAAACTAAGTGGAGTTTTAATGAATCTTTAATTAGATTGAAAAGATCGAGAATGGAGTATCACTAGTTTTGCTCCAGGCGATAGTTAAATCTTTAATTAGATTTGAACGTGAAATTTAGAAACTAACTGTCGGTTAGCCAAGCAGAATGGTTTTCTGGATATTGATCTGATGTTGGTTTCGGCCTTCGGGGTTAATATTTGGGGAATTATTCTCTTGATTAATTTACGGTTAGTGACTAATGAATTGGAATGAGGCGTATGTTGTGTTTGTGTAACACTTATTTAAAATATACGCGAGTTATTCGGAAAGACCGGGTTTATCCCATTCTGAATAACTGATGCGACGATAAGTCGAAGATGAAGACGATGGTCGAAGACCGGAGGTCTTCACGTCGTTTGGGTGATAACTGATGATCTTGATTGGGCTGTACACCCAAGAAGATGGAAACAGTTAGTGATCGTCCAGACGTGCTTGGAGATCGATGGATATGCGGGGTACTAGGTGCCTCTGGTTTCGTTCAGACCCAGAACGGACTTGTAAATGGACCGTGTGTCTGACATCGGATTTCATTCTGTGTGACTGATATCGGTTGCATAGGATGGTTTGCCTGTGTGGCATGCTAAGATGCAAATGATCAAGGCTTCTGTTGAAAAGCAAAGTCTTGTGGTGATGATCAAAGCACGGCCTTTGTGGCGTAGCTTTGTGTAACGTTTACCTCGCGTGTTTCACACCCGGTATGAACCAAAAACGGGAGAGGACGTCAGGGAGGGCATGCGTTTCTTTCTAGCTAGAAGTGGCGTCAGTGGTTTTACACGCCCTGACGAGTTTGACTTATGTGGTTGTTGCTGTTGCGAGGCGCCTCGGTTATATCGGTTTCGGCCGAATGCATTCTGGTCGGCTGACGGACCAGACTTACACCCCATAGGGTGGGGAGACGTAGTGTTCAGGCATAATAATCCACTCCGTGTGGACCGGCCCTGAGGATCCAAGGGGCAGTTGCGGCTGTTCCTGAGGGGCGGGCTAGAGCGTCTCGAATCGGTTGAGGACTATCTTTTGCCTCGGTTCATAGACGGAAATCCAATTTCCAAATACGTAACATTTGCGGTTTTATTTGTAAACCTATATATGGCGACATAGTGGCATGGGACGCTCATGTCGCCTATGATTGATACTTATGATTTGAAGTTGTTTTATACACTATGCACTTATTATAGTATCAAATGATTTGTTTTAAACGTATCAAGCATTCTTTGGCTGTTATAAGGGAAAACCCTATCCCCCGGCTTGCGTTGCATTGTGTGATAGGACCTGGGTCTTATAACAGCTTCATCTTTCTTTATTTAGCATTGCGCTGTTTGGTTATGCACTGGTATTCTTGGGAGGAAACCCGTTCCGTGTTATACGGCGTGGTCCCTTGATTTACCGAACTTTAAAGACAAAGATTAATAACTGTTTTAGTTCTCACACCAGTCACATGACTGACCTGGAGTTTATTGTTTTAACCTAAACTCTGGGTGCCCTTATTTTGACACGGGCAGCTAGTAGTTTTGGTTTTGCAGATTTATATTCACAGGATCCTGGTTTACAGCTGGAACGATATCCGGAAAGCTTTGTATCCGTATATCTTCTTCTAGTTGTGTATTGTATTATTTTCCGCTGCTATGTATTTAAATGTAATTTAAATCTCTGATATTTCTGTGTAATATTTATTCATTTATACTCTGTATATTCTTGTAATCTGATGCATTGTTGTAATAAGCAGTGAAGTGTTCTTCTGTATGCGTTCTGTTTTGTCGTGTTCTCAACGATAGGGCGTTTCGAACGGCCTGGATCGGTTTAGCGACTGGTTCGGACCGAGCGAAATTCCTTGCCGTCACATTTGGTATCAGAGCTTTGGTTTACAAAGCTAGAGAACAAGACACATTAGAACCCTACGAAAGGATTCATCAGATATTGGATTAGTAATATCCAATTAGAATGACTCGTTAGAGATGGGATCAGTAGTATCCTAGAACGAGTGTGAAGAGTATATTTTTTTTCAAATGAAAACAATTTTTGTTTTGAAAATTTAAATCCATTATTCGTAGTTGATTGTCTATTTATATTGATGTGGACAATCCAGTATATATAGATTTTGCGTATACGTCTGATCCGCGTATATTCGAAGTTTTAATATATTGGATAGATATAGAATCACACTCTAGTCGCCCGGAGATAATTTTGGTAATGCGGCCGCATTATCAATATTTATATTCGTGTTTCGAAGGTGTGATATCTATATATTTCCTATTGACTGGTGTGAGAACCAAAATTAGATAAGGCCTATTGTTGTGATTTGGCATCAAAAACATGATTTTTGTATATGTATCAAAGTTATGAATTTGAAACTCTAATTCACTAATTGATTGATGTTGGTGTGGTTTGTTTATTTGTTTGCTAATTTTGAACCATTATGCCTAATTGAACCAAATATTGAACTGTATTGAAAATTGGTTGCATTTGCTTGCATATACATATATATCATTGAACAGGTCATAGCAAGGAGGCTAGAGCAGAGAATAAAATTTGTTTGCCCGACAAATAGGTACATGTTTACTACATAATTTACTGTTTGTTTGGGTGATGATGATTTTGTGAGCCTATTGGCTAGCCGCTTGGCTTTTTCTTTTTCTTTTTGAGATCTGAAGGACCGGGGAAGCTATTTGAAATTCCCCGATGCTCCCGGTGCAGGGGAGGTTATGGCGAAATTTTTCAAAAATTTAGGGTGTTAGCCAAATTTTTGAAATTTTGAAAATTCTCAGAAACTAAAGAGTTGGAGAATGGAAGCCTGATCGATCGTAGAGCTGAATAATCAAACCACTTTCGACTTTGTTCCTTTTCGGGGACGAAAAGTTTTAAGTGGGGGAGATTGTAACAACCCGGAAAATCTGGGCCAGTTTGAAATTTTTATTTTGGCAATTTTAGCGAGTTTTGATTATTTAAAATGAATTATTTTAAATAATATTGACGAGAAATTTATTTAGAATTGAATTCGACGTATATATTTATATACGTCGTCGTTAGAATATAAATATTTATATATAATTATAAATAGAATTGAAAATGGCGCGGTAGTTCGATAATTCGATTTCAAACTTCAATTGAATGTACCGGGTGCAAAACAATCCGGATTTTAGTGAAACCAAAAATAATAGGATCTAATTGATAATATCTTTCCAACGAATCCGAATAATCAAGTTTTCATAGCGGGAATCAAAAGATATGTCCAGTTGAAAATTCTGAATAGTCGCTATGGGATTCAGGCCCTTAAAAATAGCCATTTTGCAAACGACCTCGGATTTCGACGAAACCAGTTTTGTTGGGTCCGTGATGATAAGCTATTGCTAAATTCCAAATTTCATAATTTTTCGAATCAATATGTGAGCGCGGCAAAGGAAAACGCGTTTGACCAGTTTCAGTTGATTTTAATCGACTGGAAAATGACCATTTTTCAAACGGTCTCAGAATTTGACGAAACTAGTTTTGTTAGGACCGTATCGTCATTACGAAGCTAGAAAATATTTTTCGAGAATTTTTAGGGTTAGCATGTGACCCCGGTAATTTGAAATGTACGTTTAAAATTCAATATAGAGATTTAAATGTAGATTCAACGGAAACTAATTGTAACTATCGAATCAGCTTGCGATACATATCCCATTGGGTTCGGAATGGGGGTGAAACGCTATGGGCGTCAGGCGTTGGGCCTCGTTTCGTGGTCCTGGGTAAAAGTCAACTTTAAATAAAAAATAAAAAATAAAAAAATAAAAAATAATATTTTTAAATTCCCTCCCCTTTTTCTTTCTTCTGGCCCCCCCCCGATTTCACTTTACAGGAAAGAAAAAAAAAAAAAAAAAAAAAAGAGCGGATCGAAATCGCGATCGCCCCCCCCCCCCCGTAGCCATCGTCGCCGCCGCCTCGTCGACCATCCTCCACCTCCGTTCGCCCACCGCGCCTCAGGCGATCCACCACCTCACCTCCGCCTTCTCCATCTCCTGCCGCTCCCCCTCTTCTCTACCGCTCCTCCCTTCCCCAACTGGCGAAACAGCCCAGACCTCGTCGAATCCCCCACAGAACCGGCACCACCAACCTCCGCCCCCCCCTTTCAGCTCCGCCGCCAAGCAGAAACCGCACCCCCCCCCCCCAGTCGACGAACTGTAAGTAAATTTTATTTATATTTCTGAATTTTATTTTAATTATATTTCTGAATTTTATTTTGTTTAAAACTGATTATTATAAAGAATTTAAAACTGTAATTTTTATAAAAGAATTTAAAACTGTAATTTTTATAAAAGAATTTAAAACTGTAATTTTTAGAAAAGATTTTAAAACTGAAAACATATTTATTTTAAACATAAAACTTGTTTATTTTAATTTAAAAAGCTATGATTTTTATATGTAGAGAATAAAAAGATTAGATTTTTATTTTATATATGAAGCGACAGAGAAGATTGAACTTTTCATATGAAGTGATATAGAGATAAAAATTCGATTTTTAAATATATGAAGTAATAAAAATATGATTTTTATATTTTTAAAGAATTAAAAATATGATCTTTATATTTTTAAAATATTAAAAATATAGTCTTTACTATATAGATGATGTCAAAATATAATCTTTGCCTAGTAGGAACTATAAAAATCAAATCTTTATTTTTGAAAAAGGTAAAATCTTTATAGTTAAAAAGGCGAGATTTTTATATATTGAATAACGATAGAAAAATGGAATTTTTTTATATATTGAATAACGATAGAAAAATGGAATTTTTATATATTGAATAACGATAGAAAAATGGAATTTTTATATATTGAACTTCGAAATAAAAATAGGGTTTTTATATATTGAACTTTGTATTGGACTTCGATAGAAAAATATGATTTTTATATATGGAATAGCGAAGTAAAAATTCGATTTTTACATATGTAGTGGCTACGGGCGACGAAGCTGACGAAGATGCGAAAACAATGAAGATTTCTATCAATGAAGTGCCGTGGAGCTTGGATAGCTTTTGTGAGAACTTCTCACTCAAATTCTATTTTTCTAGTTATATATATATACTAGGATGCAGACGGTGCTTATTAGAAGCACCCGACACCCGTCCACATACCATGGACTTGTTTGTTTGGTTGTGTAGTTGGTTAGATTATTAGTTTTGGATTTGATTGATTGGTTGAATTGGAAATTGATTAAAATTGATATGTGAATGGCGTGGGCCTTCACTAGACCGGGGATAAGGCTAGGCCTCGTCCCGTTTCTAGTATCGTGCCGTTATGCCGCCGAAATTTTCTAAAATGTGTTAGAAAAATAAAAATATCATTTTATTTAAAGAATGAACTTAATAGAAATTCATATGTTGGAATAAAATGTTTTATCGTTAAAAATATAATTTTTAACGTGAATGTGAATAAATAAATATTCATTTACAAACCAGACGGTTTGTTTATGTACACCTATTTGAATGACGTTGATTGGGTCGATAAATTTTACACATCGCCTAACTGCACAAATAAAATATGTGTTTGATTGTTTGAAACCCCACACGGGTGTTAGGATGAAATTTGAAGTTCACTCATCCTGATTGATTAAATATGTCGATCGATTGATTGACAAGCTGCTATAAGCGTTAAATGTCTATATTTGATGCTTATACAGTGTAGTGCACTTTGGTTGATGGTTGATTATTCATCGTTGTTGATATATACATGTGTTGTAGAAAATCCATATAATTAATTTTATATGGTAATTGATTGGGCCTCATTCCAGTTTTAAAATAGAAATATTTGAAAAAGAAATATTTGAAATAGAATATTTGAAAATAGAACTTTATGAAGCCGTGTTGATTAGATTGACGCCATTTTGACGTGAACGATATTTATATCGATTTTATCGATTTCGAATTGAATTGAAAACGAATTCAAAATGAATTGAAAACGATTTCGAAATGAATAGAATTGAAAACGAATTCAAAATGAATTGAAAACGATTTCGAAATGAATTGAATTGAAAACGAATTCAAAATGAATTGAAAACGATTTCGAAATGAATTGAATTGAAAACGAATTCAAAATGAATTGAAAACGATTTCGAAATGAATTGAATTGAAAACGATTTCGAAATGAATCGAATTGAAATGAATTCAAATTGAATTGAAATTCGAATTGAATAGAAATGAATTTTGAAACGAATTTATAAAGAAGAATTCAATTTTGGCTTTGAATTGAAATAGAAGTTGAAATAGAATTTGAAACGAATTTAAAACTATTTATATAATTCGTTTTAAATAGGAATCGACGATATATATATTATATATATATATTATATATAATATAATGGCCTGAATAGAACGCGCCGCGCCGCGGCAGTTCGCGAATTTCGACCATTTATTTCAAACGGACATTGCGGGAGATCCGACCGTCGGATTCTCCTAAAACCGGAACCGTTGGGTTCGTATCGAAAAGAGCTTTCTAATGAATGTTAGAAATTTGAAATCTAATGGTTGGATTTGGAGTTACGTCCAAATCAAATTCGAAAAAGGTCGCTGTAAGTGCAGTTCGATGGCCATTGATGGAAATCGACTGTACGGGCCTTGATAAAATTATTAAAAATAGCAATAATTTGTGTAAAATCATAAGAAATGATTTAGAAAGAATTGGGATGAAAAACTCCCTATTTGAAAAGATAAAAATAGATTTTTATCGAAATGAACTAGTTTTGAACTAGAATTATAATTCTATTTATTTTTAAATAAATAAATTGAATTTGAAATGGTTTTGAAAATAACCAAAATTTCCAATGATTGCATTGGAGTGGAGTTGAATCGAAATTGTCTTCGGAATATTTCGATGTTGGAATTCGTGATACTACAGGTGTTGTTATGGAAATTTGAAAGATATATATTAGTATCGTTATTTCCAATACGACATTTGTTAGTCGTAGAATTCGATATTGAATATAAGCCGATATATTTTCTATTCAGAGCCTTGTATTGAATATCGAATGTGATTTGGGTTTGTCGTGAATGGTGTCTTCACTAACACTGTTCTTGAACCCAGTTGAGAAAAGATTAAATCTTTTTATTTAGATTTAATGAAGTGTACCAATTAAATGATATTTAATTGGAATTGAATTGGTATTGATTTTTGGGTTTATCGTGAACAGTGTTTTAAATAACACTTGTTCTTTAACCCGATAATTAATGGAACGTGATTTGGGTTTGTCGTGAATGGTGTCTTCACTAACACTGTTCTTGAACCCAGTTGAGAAAAGATTAAATCTTTTTATTTAGATTTAATGAAGTGTACCAATTAAATGATATTTAATTGGAATTGAATTGGTATTGATTTTTGGGTTTATCGTGAACAGTGTTTTAAATAACACTTGTTCTTTAACCCAATAATTAATGGAATGTGATTTTGGGTTTATCGTGAATCGTGTTTTAAATGACACTGATTCTTTAACCCAGATAATGATTAAAACTAAGTGGAGTTTTAATGAATCTTTAATTAGATTGAAAAGATCGAGAATGGAGTATCACTAGTTTTGCTCCAGGCGATAGTTAAATCTTTAATTAGATTTGAACGTGAAATTTAGAAACTAACTGTCGGTTAGCCAAGCAGAATGGTTTTCTGGATATTGATCTGATGTTGGTTTCGGCCTTCGGGGTTAATATTTGGGGAATTATTCTCTTGATTAATTTACGGTTAGTGACTAATGAATTGGAATGAGGCGTATGTTGTGTTTGTGTAACACTTATTTAAAATATACGCGAGTTATTCGGAAAGACCGGGTTTATCCCATTCTGAATAACTGATGCGACGATAAGTCGAAGATGAAGACGATGGTCGAAGACCGGAGGTCTTCACGTCGTTTGGGTGATAACTGATGATCTTGATTGGGCTGTACACCCAAGAAGATGGAAACAGTTAGTGATCGTCCAGACGTGCTTGGAGATCGATGGATATGCGGGGTACTAGGTGCCTCCGGTTTCGTTCAGACCCAGAACGGACTTGTAAATGGACTGTGTGTCTGACATCGGATTTCATTCTGTGTGACTGATATCGGTTGCATAGGATGGTTTGCCTGTGTGGCATGCTAAGATGCAAATGATCAAGGCTTCTGTTGAAAAGCAAAGTCTTGTGGTGATGATCAAAGCACGGCCTTTGTGGCGTAGCTTTGTGTAACGTTTACCTCGCGTGTTTCACACCCGGTATGAACCAAAAACGGGAGAGGACGTCAGGGAGGGCATGCGTTTCTTTCTAGCTAGAAGTGGCGTCAGTGGTTTTACACGCCCTGACGAGTTTGACTTATGTGGTTGTTGCTGTTGCGAGGCGCCTCGGTTATATCGGTTTCGGCCGAATGCATTCTGGTCGGCTGACGGACCAGACTTACACCCCATAGGGTGGGGAGACGTAGTGTTCAGGCATAATAATCCACTCCGTGTGGACCGGCCCTGAGGATCCAAGGGGCAGTTGCGGCTGTTCCTGAGGGGCGGGCTAGAGCGTCTCGAATCGGTTGAGGACTATCTTTTGCCTCGGTTCATAGACGGAAATCCAATTTCCAAATACGTAACATTTGCGGTTTTATTTGTAAACCTATATATGGCGACATAGTGGCATGGGACGCTCATGTCGCCTATGATTGATACTTATGATTTGAAGTTGTTTTATACACTATGCACTTATTATAGTATCAAATGATTTGTTTTAAACGTATCAAGCATTCTTTGGCTGTTATAAGGGAAAACCCTATCCCCCGGCTTGCGTTGCATTGTGTGATAGGACCTGGGTCTTATAACAGCTTCATCTTTCTTTATTTAGCATTGCGCTGTTTGGTTATGCACTGGTATTCTTGGGAGGAAACCCGTTCCGTGTTATACGGCGTGGTCCCTTGATTTACCGAACTTTAAAGACAAAGATTAATAACTGTTTTAGTTCTCACACCAGTCACATGACTGACCTGGAGTTTATTGTTTTAACCTAAACTCTGGGTGCCCTTATTTTGACACGGGCAGCTAGTAGTTTTGGTTTTGCAGATTTATATTCACAGGATCCTGGTTTACAGCTGGAACGATATCCGGAAAGCTTTGTATCCGTATATCTTCTTCTAGTTGTGTATTGTATTATTTTCCGCTGCTATGTATTTAAATGTAATTTAAATCTCTGATATTTCTGTGTAATATTTATTCATTTATACTCTGTATATTCTTGTAATCTGATGCATTGTTGTAATAAGCAGTGAAGTGTTCTTCTGTATGCGTTCTGTTTTGTCGTGTTCTCAACGATAGGGCGTTTCGAACGGCCTGGATCGGTTTAGCGACTGGTTCGGACCGAGCGAAATTCCTTGCCGTCACATTTGGTATCAGAGCTTTGGTTTACAAAGCTAGAGAACAAGACACATTAGAACCCTACGAAAGGATTCATCAGATATTGGATTAGTAATATCCAATTAGAATGACTCGTTAGAGATGGGATCAGTAGTATCCTAGAACGAGTGTGAAGAGTATATTTTTTTTCAAATGAAAACAATTTTTGTTTTGAAAATTTAAATCCATTATTCGTAGTTGATTGTCTATTTATATTGATGTGGACAATCCAGTATATATAGATTTTGCGTATACGTCTGATCCGCGTATATTCGAAGTTTTAATATATTGGATAGATATAGAATCACACTCTAGTCGCCCGGAGATAATTTTGGTAATGCGGCCGCATTATCAATATTTATATTCGTGTTTCGAAGGTGTGATATCTATATATTTCCTATTGACTGGTGTGAGAACCAAAATTAGATAAGGCCTATTGTTGTGATTTGGCATCAAAAACATGATTTTTGTATATGTATCAAAGTTATGAATTTGAAACTCTAATTCACTAATTGATTGATGTTGGTGTGGTTTGTTTATTTGTTTGCTAATTTTGAACCATTATGCCTAATTGAACCAAATATTGAACTGTATTGAAAATTGGTTGCATTTGCTTGCATATACATATATATCATTGAACAGGTCATAGCAAGGAGGCTAGAGCAGAGAATAAAATTTGTTTGCCCGACAAATAGGTACATGTTTACTACATAATTTACTGTTTGTTTGGGTGATGATGATTTTGTGAGCCTATTGGCTAGCCGCTTGGCTTTTTCTTTTTCTTTTTGAGATCTGAAGGACCGGGGAAGCTATTTGAAATTCCCCGATGCTCCCGGTGCAGGGGAGGTTATGGCGAAATTTTTCAAAAATTTAGGGTGTTAGCCAAATTTTTGAAATTTTGAAAATTCTCAGAAACTAAAGAGTTGGAGAATGGAAGCCTGATCGATCGTAGAGCTGAATAATCAAACCACTTTCGACTTTTTTCCTTTTCGGGGACGAAAAGTTTTAAGTGGGGGAGATTGTAACAACCCGGAAAATCTGGGCCAGTTTGAAATTTTTATTTTGGCAATTTTAGCGAGTTTTGATTATTTAAAATGAATTATTTTAAATAATATTGACGAGAAATTTATTTAGAATTGAATTCGACGTATATATTTATATACGTCGTCGTTAGAATATAAATATTTATATATAATTATAAATAGAATTGAAAATGGCGCGGTAGTTCGATAATTCGATTTCAAACTTCAATTGAATGTACCGGGTGCAAAACAATCCGGATTTTAGTGAAACCAAAAATAATAGGATCTAATTGATAATATCTTTCCAACGAATCTGAATAATCAAGTTTTCATAGCGGGAATCAAAAGATATGTCCAGTTGAAAATTCTGAATAGTCGCTATGGGATTCAGGCCCTTAAAAATAGCCATTTTGCAAACGACCTCGGATTTCGACGAAACCAGTTTTGTTGGGTCCGTGATGATAAGCTATTGCTAAATTCCAAATTTCATAATTTTTCGAATCAATATGTGAGCGCGGCAAAGGAAAACGCGTTTGACCAGTTTAGTTGATTTTAATCGACTGGAAAATGACCATTTTTCAAACGGTCTCAGAATTTGACGAAACTAGTTTTGTTAGGACCGTATCGTCATTACGAAGCTAGAAAATATTTTTCGAGAATTTTTAGGGTTAGCATGTGACCCCGGTAATTTGAAATGTACGTTTAAAATTCAATATAGAGATTTAAATGTAGATTCAACGGAAACTAATTGTAACTATCGAATCAGCTTGCGATACATATCCCATTGGGTTCGGAATGGGGGTGAAACGCTATGGGCGTCAGGCGTTGGGCCTCGTTTCGTGGTCCTGGGTAAAAGTCAACTTTAAATAAAAAAAAAAAAATAATAATAATATTTTTAAATTCCCTCCCCTTTTTCTTTCTTCTGGCCCCCCCCCCGATTTCACTTTACAGGAAAGAAAAAAAAGAAAAAAAAAAAAAGAGCGGATCGAAATCGCGATCGCCCCCCCCCGTAGCCATCGTCGCCGCCGCCTCGTCGACCATCCTCCACCTCCGTTCGCCCACCGCGCCTCAGGCGATCCACCACCTCACCTCCGCCTTCTCCATCTCCTGCCGCTCCCCCTCTTCTCTACCGCTCCTCCCTTCCCCAACTGGCGAAACAGCCCAGACCTCGTCGAATCCCCCACAGAACCGGCACCACCAACCTCCGCCCCCCCCTTTCAGCTCCGCCGCCAAGCAGAAACCGCACCCCCCCCCCAGTCGACGAACTGTAAGTAAATTTTATTTATATTTCTGAATTTTATTTTAATTATATTTCTGAATTTTATTTTGTTTAAAACTGATTATTATAAAGAATTTAAAACTGTAATTTTTATAAAAGAATTTAAAACTGTAATTTTTATAAAAGAATTTAAAACTGTAATTTTTAGAAAAGATTTTAAAACTGAAAACATATTTATTTTAAACATAAAACTTGTTTATTTTAATTTAAAAAGCTATGATTTTTATATGTAGAGAATAAAAAGATTAGATTTTTATTTTATATATGAAGCGACAGAGAAGATTGAACTTTTCATATGAAGTGATATAGAGATAAAAATTCGATTTTTAAATATATGAAGTAATAAAAATATGATTTTTATATTTTTAAAGAATTAAAAATATGATCTTTATATTTTTAAAATATTAAAAATATAGTCTTTACTATATAGATGATGTCAAAATATAATCTTTGCCTAGTAGGAACTATAAAAATCAAATCTTTATTTTTGAAAAAGGTAAAATCTTTATAGTTAAAAAGGCGAGATTTTTATATATTGAATAACGATAGAAAAATGGAATTTTTTTATATATTGAATAACGATAGAAAAATGGAATTTTTATATATTGAATAACGATAGAAAAATGGAATTTTTATATATTGAACTTCGTAATAAAAATAGGGTTTTTATATATTGAACTTCGTATTGGACTTCGATAGAAAAATATGATTTTTATATATGGAATAGCGAAGTAAAAATTCGATTTTTACATATGTAGTGGCTACGGGCGACGAAGCTGACGAAGATGCGAAAACAATGAAGATTTCTATCAATGAAGTGCCGTGGAGCTTGGATAGCTTTTGTGAGAACTTCTCACTCAAATTCTATTTTTCTAGTTATATATATATACTAGGATGCAGACGGTGCTTATTAGAAGCACCCGACACCCGTCCACATACCATGGACTTGTTTGTTTGGTTGTGTAGTTGGTTAGATTATTAGTTTTGGATTTGATTGATTGGTTGAATTGGAAATTGATTAAAATTGATATGTGAATGGCGTGGGCCTTCACTAGACCGGGGATAAGGCTAGGCCTCGTCCCGTTTCTAGTATCGTGCCGTTATGCCGCCGAAATTTTCTAAAATGTGTTAGAAAAATAAAAATATCATTTTATTTAAAGAATGAACTTAATAGAAATTCATATGTTGGAATAAAATGTTTTATCGTTAAAAATATAATTTTTAACGTGAATGTGAATAAATAAATATTCATTTACAAACCAGACGGTTTGTTTATGTACACCTATTTGAATGACGTTGATTGGGTCGATAAATTTTACACATCGCCTAACTGCACAAATAAAATATGTGTTTGATTGTTTGAAACCCCACACGGGTGTTAGGATGAAATTTGAAGTTCACTCATCCTGATTGATTAAATATGTCGATCGATTGATTGACAAGCTGCTATAAGCGTTAAATGTCTATATTTGATGCTTATACAGTGTAGTGCACTTTGGTTGATGGTTGATTATTCATCGTTGTTGATATATACATGTGTTGTAGAAAATCCATATAATTAATTTTATATGGTAATTGATTGGGCCTCATTCCAGTTTTAAAATAGAAATATTTGAAAAAGAAATATTTGAAATAGAATATTTGAAAATAGAACTTTATGAAGCCGTGTTGATTAGATTGACGCCATTTTGACGTGAACGATATTTATATCGATTTTATCGATTTCGAATTGAATTGAAAACGAATTCAAAATGAATTGAAAACGATTTCGAAATGAATAGAATTGAAAACGAATTCAAAATGAATTGAAAACGATTTCGAAATGAATTGAATTGAAAACGAATTCAAAATGAATTGAAAACGATTTCGAAATGAATTGAATTGAAAACGAATTCAAAATGAATTGAAAACGATTTCGAAATGAATTGAATTGAAAACGATTTCGAAATGAATCGAATTGAAATGAATTCAAATTGAATTGAAATTCGAATTGAATAGAAATGAATTTTGAAACGAATTTATAAAGAAGAATTCAATTTTGGCTTTGAATTGAAATAGAAGTTGAAATAGAATTTGAAACGAATTTAAAACTATTTATATAATTCGTTTTAAATAGGAATCGACGATATATATATTATATATATATATTATATATAATATAATGGCCTGAATAGAACGCGCCGCGCCGCGGCAGTTCGCGAATTTCGACCATTTATTTCAAACGGACATTGCGGGAGATCCGACCGTCGGATTCTCCTAAAACCGGAACCGTTGGGTTCGTATCGAAAAGAGCTTTCTAATGAATGTTAGAAATTTGAAATCTAACGGTTGGATTTGGAGTTACGTCCAAATCAAATTCGAAAAAGGTCGCTGTAAGTGCAGTTCGATGGCCATTGATGGAAATCGACTGTACGGGCCTTGATAAAATTATTAAAAATAGCAATAATTTGTGTAAAATCATAAGAAATGATTTAGAAAGAATTGGGATGAAAAACTCCCTATTTGAAAAGATAAAAATAGATTTTTATCGAAATGAACTAGTTTTGAACTAGAATTATAATTCTATTTATTTTTAAATAAATAAATTGAATTTGAAATGGTTTTGAAAATAACCAAAATTTCCAATGATTGCATTGGAGTGGAGTTGAATCGAAATTGTCTTCGGAATATTTCGATGTTGGAATTCGTGATACTACAGGTGTTGTTATGGAAATTTGAAAGATATATATTAGTATCGTTATTTCCAATACGACATTTGTTAGTCGTAGAATTCGATATTGAATATAAGCCGATATATTTTCTATTCAGAGCCTTGTATTGAATATCGAATGTGATTTGGGTTTGTCGTGAATGGTGTCTTCACTAACACTGTTCTTGAACCCAGTTGAGAAAAGATTAAATCTTTTTATTTAGATTTAATGAAGTGTACCAATTAAATGATATTTAATTGGAATTGAATTGGTATTGATTTTTGGGTTTATCGTGAACAGTGTTTTAAATAACACTTGTTCTTTAACCCGATAATTAATGGAACGTGATTTGGGTTTGTCGTGAATGGTGTCTTCACTAACACTGTTCTTGAACCCAGTTGAGAAAAGATTAAATCTTTTTATTTAGATTTAATGAAGTGTACCAATTAAATGATATTTAATTGGAATTGAATTGGTATTGATTTTTGGGTTTATCGTGAACAGTGTTTTAAATAACACTTGTTCTTTAACCCAATAATTAATGGAATGTGATTTTGGGTTTATCGTGAATCGTGTTTTAAATGACACTGATTCTTTAACCCAGATAATGATTAAAACTAAGTGGAGTTTTAATGAATCTTTAATTAGATTGAAAAGATCGAGAATGGAGTATCACTAGTTTTGCTCCAGGCGATAGTTAAATCTTTAATTAGATTTGAACGTGAAATTTAGAAACTAACTGTCGGTTAGCCAAGCAGAATGGTTTTCTGGATATTGATCTGATGTTGGTTTCGGCCTTCGGGGTTAATATTTGGGGAATTATTCTCTTGATTAATTTACGGTTAGTGACTAATGAATTGGAATGAGGCGTATGTTGTGTTTGTGTAACACTTATTTAAAATATACGCGAGTTATTCGGAAAGACCGGGTTTATCCCATTCTGAATAACTGATGCGACGATAAGTCGAAGATGAAGACGATGGTCGAAGACCGGAGGTCTTCACGTCGTTTGGGTGATAACTGATGATCTTGATTGGGCTGTACACCCAAGAAGATGGAAACAGTTAGTGATCGTCCAGACGTGCTTGGAGATCGATGGATATGCGGGGTACTAGGTGCCTCCGGTTTCGTTCAGACCCAGAACGGACTTGTAAATGGACTGTGTGTCTGACATCGGATTTCATTCTGTGTGACTGATATCGGTTGCATAGGATGGTTTGCCTGTGTGGCATGCTAAGATGCAAATGATCAAGGCTTCTGTTGAAAAGCAAAGTCTTGTGGTGATGATCAAAGCACGGCCTTTGTGGCGTAGCTTTGTGTAACGTTTACCTCGCGTGTTTCACACCCGGTATGAACCAAAAACGGGAGAGGACGTCAGGGAGGGCATGCGTTTCTTTCTAGCTAGAAGTGGCGTCAGTGGTTTTACACGCCCTGACGAGTTTGACTTATGTGGTTGTTGCTGTTGCGAGGCGCCTCGGTTATATCGGTTTCGGCCGAATGCATTCTGGTCGGCTGACGGACCAGACTTACACCCCATAGGGTGGGGAGACGTAGTGTTCAGGCATAATAATCCACTCCGTGTGGACCGGCCCTGAGGATCCAAGGGGCAGTTGCGGCTGTTCCTGAGGGGCGGGCTAGAGCGTCTCGAATCGGTTGAGGACTATCTTTTGCCTCGGTTCATAGACGGAAATCCAATTTCCAAATACGTAACATTTGCGGTTTTATTTGTAAACCTATATATGGCGACATAGTGGCATGGGACGCTCATGTCGCCTATGATTGATACTTATGATTTGAAGTTGTTTTATACACTATGCACTTATTATAGTATCAAATGATTTGTTTTAAACGTATCAAGCATTCTTTGGCTGTTATAAGGGAAAACCCTATCCCCCGGCTTGCGTTGCATTGTGTGATAGGACCTGGGTCTTATAACAGCTTCATCTTTCTTTATTTAGCATTGCGCTGTTTGGTTATGCACTAGTATTCTTGGGAGGAAACCCGTTCCGTGTTATACGGCGTGGTCCCTTGATTTACCGAACTTTAAAGACAAAGATTAATAACTGTTTTAGTTCTCACACCAGTCACATGACTGACCTGGAGTTTATTGTTTTAACCTAAACTCTGGGTGCCCTTATTTTGACACGGGCAGCTAGTAGTTTTGGTTTTGCAGATTTATATTCACAGGATCCTGGTTTACAGCTGGAACGATATCCGGAAAGCTTTGTATCCGTATATCTTCTTCTAGTTGTGTATTGTATTATTTTCCGCTGCTATGTATTTAAATGTAATTTAAATCTCTGATATTTCTGTGTAATATTTATTCATTTATACTCTGTATATTCTTGTAATCTGATGCATTGTTGTAATATACAATGAAGTGTTCTTTGATATGTGTTCTGTTGTGGCTTGTTCTCGAACTATCCGACGCTTTCCTTTACGGGGAAGTTGCGGGTCTTCACAATCAATATATGAAGCCGTGTTGATTAGATTGACGCCATTTTGACGTGAACGATATTTATATCGATTTTACTCATTTCATAATGAATATCAAAAGTGATTTCAAAATCTGATATTTTGAAAAGAATTGATTGTAAATGAATTCGAATTGGAATTGAAATTGAATAGATTTGAAATTGAATAGATTTGAAATTCGAACTATATTGAAATGAATTGAATTGAAAACGATTTCGAAATGAATTGAATTGAAAACGATTTCGAAATGAATTGAATTGAAAACGATTTCGAAATGAATTGAAATGAATTCAAATTGAATTGAAAGCGAATTGAAATGAATTCAAATTGAATTGGAATTTGAATTGAATAGAAATGAATTTTAAACCGAATTTATAAAGAAGAATTCAATTTTGATTTGAATTGAAATGGAAGTTGAAATTGCTTTTGAAACGAATTTTAAAACTATTTATATAATTCGTTTTAAATAGAAATCGACGAAATATATATTATATATATAATATAATGGCCTGAATAGAACGCGTCGCGCCGCGGCAGTTCGTGAATTTCGACCATTTATTTCAAACGGACATTACGGGAGATCCGACCGTCGGATTCTCCTAAAACCGGAACCGTTGGGTTCATATCGAAAAGAGCATTCTAATGAATATTAGAAATTTGAAATCTAACGGTTGGATTTGGAATTATGTCCAAATCAAATTTGAAAAAGATCGCTGTAAGTGCAGTTCGATGGCCATTGATGGAAATCGACTGTACGGGCCTTGATAAAATTATTAAAAATAGTAATAATTTGTGTAAAATCATAAGAAATGATTGGGGGAAAATTGGGATGAAAAACTCCATATTTGAAAAGATAAAAATAGATTTTTATCGAAATGAACTAGTTTTGAACTAGAAATATAATTCTATTTTTTTTAAATAAATAAATTGAATTTGAAAAAGGGTTTTAAAAATAACCAGAATTTCCAATGATTGCATTGGAGTGGATTTGAATCGAAATTGTCTTCGGAATATTTCGATGTTGGAATTCGGGATTATACGGATGTTGTTATGGAAATTTGAAAGATATATATTTATATCGTTATTTCCAATACGACATTTGTTAATCGTAGAATTTGATATTGAATATAAGCCGATATATTTTCTATCCAGAGCCTTATATTGAATATCAAATGTGATTTGGGTTTGTCGTGAATGGTGTCTTCACTAACACTGTTCTTGAACCCAGTTGAGAAAAGATTAAATCTTTTTATATAGATTTAATGAAGTGTATCAATTAAATGATATTTAATTGGAATTGAATTGGTATTGATTTTTGGGTTTATCGTGAACAGTGTTTTAAATAACACTTGTTCTTTAACCCGATAATTAATGGAATGTGATTTTGGGTTTATCGTGAACAGTGTTTTAAATAACACTTGTTCTTTAACCCGATAATTAATGGAATGTGATTTTGGGTTTATCGTGAACCGTGTTTTAAATGACACTGATTCTTTAACCCAGTTAAAGATTAAAACTAAGTGGAGTTTTAATGAATCTTTAATTAGATTGAAATGATCGAAAATGGAGTATCACCAGTATTGCTCCAGGCGATGGTTAAATCTTTAATTAGATTTGAACGTGAAATGGTAATTGAATTTACCGATAACACTGTGTTGTTAGATATGAAGTATTACCAGTTTTACTTCATGGGATGAATAGGTTGGGATTGGGAAATAAAATAAATGATTACTTCGGTGTGGTTCGCTAATCCCGACTAGTTTGAATTGATATTCAAAGGAGATTAAAGAATAAATTTAAAGAATTTATCTTGGATAAAATTAATGGGAACTTTTCCCAAAGTATAGGAATATTTGAATAAAAGAATATTCTGAATTGGAATGAGGCGTATGTTGTGTTTGTGTAACACTTTTATAATATATACGCGAGTTATTCAGAAAGACCGGGTTTATCCCATTCTGAATAACTGATTCGACGTGGTGTCGAAGATGAAGACGGTGGTCGAAGACCGGAAGTCTTCACGTCGTTTGGGTGATTACTGATGATCTTGATTGGGCTGTACACCCAAGAAGATGGAAACAGTTAGTGATCGTCCAGACGTACTTGGAGATCGATGGATATGCGGGGTACTAGGTGCCTCCGGTTTCGTTTAGACCCAGAACGGACTTGTAAATGGACTGTGTGTCTGACATTGGATTTTAGTCCGTGTGATTGATCTCTATTAAATATATATCTGTTTGGCGGCGGAGAATTTATTCTCTTGCTTAACGCCCTTCTCTGAGACGTACGAGCTCAGGGGTTATATATAGATGGATATCAAACGCATGGAGTGAATTGCCTGTGTGGCATGCCTAAGTGGCAATTGATCGAGGCTTCTGTTGAAAAGCAAAGTCTTGTGGTGATAATCAAAGCAAGGCCTTTGTGGCGTAGCTTTGTGTAACGGTTACTTCGCGTGTTTCACACCCGGTATGAACCAAAAACGAGAGACGGACCTCAGGGAGGGCATGCGTTTCCTTCTAGCTAAAAAGTGGCGTCAGTGGTTTTACACGCCCTGACGAGTTTGACTTATGTGGTTGTTGCTGTTGCGAGGCGCCTCGGTTTGATCGGACGATCCGGGTCCGATGGAGTCATTTGGTTGGCTCACCTACGCCCCATAGGGCGGGGAAACGCATGTTCAGGGTTTAAGTTTAATCCACATCGGTGGACTGGCCCTGACGATCCAAGGGCCCACCTGAGTCTGGGTCCTGTGGCTCGGGCTAGAGAGTCACGAATCGGTTGAGGACTATCTTTTGCCTCGGTTCATAGATGGAAATCCAATTTCCAAATAGGTGACATTTGCGGTTTTATTTGTAAACCTATATATGGCGACATGATATATGGTACCCATGCCGCCTATGATTGATACTTATGATTTGAAGTTGTTTTATACACTATACACTTATAATAGTATCAAATGATTTGTTTTAAACGTATCAAGCATTCTTTGGCTGTTATAAGGGAAAACCCTATCCTCGGCTGCGTTGCATTGTGTGATTTGACCTGGGTCTTATAACAGCTTCATTTTTCTTTATTTAGCATTGCGCTTTTTGTTTTATGCACTGGTATCCTTGGGAGGAAACCCGTTCCGTGTTATACGGCGTAGTCCCTTGATTTACCTAATGATTTAAAATAAAGATTAACTGTTTTAGTTCTCACACCAGTCACATGACTGACCTGGAGTTTATTGTTTTAACCTAAACTCTGGGTGCCCCTACTTTCGACACGGGCAGCTAGTAGTTTTGGTTTTGCAGATTTATATTCACAGGATCCTGGTTTACAGCTGGAATGATATCCGGAAAGCTTTGTATCCGTATATCTCTTCAAGTTGTGTATTGTATTATTTTCCGCTGCTATGTAATTTAAATCTCTAATATTTCTGTGTAATATTTATTCATTTATACTCTGTATATTCTTGTAATCTGATGCATTGTTGGAATAAGCAATGAAATGTTCTTTTGTATGCATTCTGTTGTGGCTTGTTCTCGAACTATCCGACGCTTTCCTTTACGGGGAAGTTACGGGTTTTAACAGTTGGTATCAGAGCTTTGGTTTACAAAGCTAGAGAACAAGGCACATTAGAACCGTACGAAAGAATTCATCAGATATTGGATTAGCAATATCCAATTAGAATGACTCGTTAGAGATAGGATCAGTAGTATCCTAGAACGAGTGTGAAGAGTATATTTTTAAAGTGAAAGCAAATTTTGTTTTGAAAATCTAAATCACTTATTCGTATTTGATTATTTATTTATATTGATTAGGACAGTCCAGTATATAAAGATTTTGCATATACGCCTTGCAAACGTATATTCAAAGTTTTAATATATTGGATAGATATAGCATCACACTCTAGTCGCCCGAAGATGATATTGATGATGGTGCATCATCATCAGCATTTATATTCGAGTGTCGAAGGTGTGATATCTATATATTTCCATTAGACTGGTGTGAGAACCAAAACTAATATAGCTTGAATACATTGTTGTGATTTGGCATCAAAACATGATTTTTTGTATATATCAAATTATGAATTTGAGACTCTAATTCACTAATTGATTGATGTTTGTGTTGTTTGTTTATTTGGTTGATAATTTTTAACCATTTGGCCTAATTATATCAAATATTGAACGATATTGAAAATCGGTTGCATTTGCTTGCATATACATATACTTACATTGAACAGGTCATAGCAAGGAGGCTAAAGCAGAGAATAAAATTTGTTTGCCCGACAAATAGGTACATGTTTACTGCATAATTTCCTGTTTTGTTTGGGTGATGATGATTTTGTGAGCCTATTGGCTAGCCGCTTGGCTTTTTCTTTTTCTTTTTGAGATCTGAAGGACCGGGGAAGCTATTTGAAATTCCCCGATGCTCCCGGTGCAGGGGAGGTTATGGCGAAATTTTTCGAAAATTTAGGGTGTTAGCCAAAATTTTGAAATCTTTGAAAAGTTCTTAGAAACTGAAAAGTTGGAGAATGGAAGCCAGATCTAGCGTAGAGTTGAATGATCAAACCACTTTCGACTTTGTTCCTTTTCGGGGACGAAAAGTTTTAAGTGGGGGAGATTGTAATAACCCGCAAAATCTGGGCCAGTTTAAAATTTTTATTTTGGCAATTTTAGCGAATTTTGATTATTTAAAATGAATTATTTTAAATAATATCGTCGAAAAATTTATTTTGAATAGAATTCGAACGTATATATTATACGCGTCGTCGTTAGAATATAAATAATTATATATAATTATAAATAGAATTGAAAATGGCGCGGTAGTTCGATAATTCGATTTCAAACTTCAATTGAATGTACCGGGTGCAAAACAATCCGGATTTTAGTGAAACCAAAAACATTAGGATCTAATTGATAATAACTTTCCAACGAATCCGAAAAATCAAGATTTCATAGCGGGAATCAAAAGATATGTCCAGTTGAAAATTCTGAATAGTCGCTATGGAATTCAGGCCCTTAAAAATGGACATTTTGCAAACGACCTCGGATTTCGACGAAACCAGTTTTGTTGGGTCCGTGATGTCAAATTATTGTTGGATCCCAAATTTCATAATTTTTCGAATCAATATGTGAGCGTGGCAAAGAAAAACGCGTTTGATCAGTTTCAGTTGATTTTAATCGACTGGAAATTGGCCATTTTTCAAACGATCTCAGAATTTGATGGAACTAGTTTTATTAGGACCGTATCGTCAATACGAAGCTAGAAATAATTTTTCTGGAATTTTCCGAGTTCGTATGTGGCCCCGGTAAATTTAAATGTACGTTTAAAATTCAATATAATGATTTAAATGTAAATTTAACGGAAACCGATCGAAACGATGGAATTGGCTAACGAAACATATTCCATTGTGTTCGGAATGGGGGTAATTAGCTAAGGACGACAGTCGGTGGGTTCGATTTGGGGTTCAAATGAAAAGGGTACTTTTTATAGGAAAAAAATATATTATTAAATAAATTAGATAACAAAGTCAACACCCCTCCTTTATTATCTCTCCCCTTCACCGTATCAGTTCAAAATCGAATTAATAAAAAAAAGAAAAAAAAAAGAGGAAGGACGCCATCGAGGTTCCGCCGCCACCCACCGCTGCTCGAGGCCGGAGCTGGCGCCTCCGCCTCCCCTCCCTTCTCTCCTTCCCCGAAGCCTCCTGCTCCTTCCACGATTTAGACCTAGCTGCGACCCCCCCCCATCCCTGAAACCTCGTCGTCGCCAGGTGAGCACCGCACCTCCCGCCAACCCTTCAGCTCCGCCGCGACTTAGTCTCCGACCAGGAGCATCGCCAGGACCTGCTGCCTCTATCCATCGGAGCCCCGTCGCTCCACAGTTCGCACGCCATCCCCAGCGCTACAGGGCTTCGAGTTGGGGCCCACTCACGCTGAAGGAAGGAGTCGGCCAGAGGTTGAAGGCGACAGTGTTGGACCACCCTCCAGTGGCTTGAAGGCGTGACAAAAATTCGAGACCTAGGTGGTCGACTTAGTGAAAAAGGGGCGATAAACACCTGAAATGCAGAACAGTGAGTAAATCATTGTTTTTATTTTATTTTAAGCATTGTTTATTTTCAGTTTTTGTTGAATAGAAATGCACTTTGTTTTGAAATAGAAGAAGTATACTTTGTTTTTAAAGTAGTAAAAATATAATCTTTTATATTGAAGAAAGATAAAAATATGATCTTTGCATTGTAGGAATATTAGAAATAACATCTTTGTATAGGTAGCAAAAATAAAAACGATATTTTGATATGAGTAGTGAAGTAAAAATATGATTTTTACTTCGAGGAAAATATAAACTTTATTTTTGAAAAGGAGAAATCTTTATTTTTATATAGAACTTCGAATTAAAAATGTGATTTTTATATATTGAACTTCGAATTAAAAATGTGATTTTTATATATTGAACTTCGAATTAAAAATTTGATTTTTATATATTGAACATCGAAGTAAAAATGTGATTTTTACATATGTAGTGGCTACGGGCAAAGAAAGTGATATCGGCGGGAACAGTGAAGACTTCTATCAAAGAAGAGTCAAGATGATTGGATAGCTTTCGGTGAGAATTTCTCACCTTTCAATTTCTTTTTCTATTTATATATATATATTAGGATGCAGACGGTGCTTAGTAGCACCCGACACAATCGTCCACAGACCATGGACTTGTTTGTTTGGTTGCATAGATTAGTTAGATGATTTGTTTTGAAATTGAATTGTGTGGTGAAATGAATGGATTTGATTGATGTGTGAATGGCGTGGGCCTTCACTAGACCGGGGATAAGGCTAGGCCTCGTCCCGTTTCTAGTATCGTGCCGTTATGCCGCCGAAATTTTCTAAAATATGTTAGAAAATAAAAATATCATTTTATTGTGAAAATGAATAATAGAAATTCATATGTTGGAATAAAATGTTTTATCGTTAAAAATATAATTTTTAACGTGAATATGAATATAGTGAAAGTGAATAAAATAAAATATTCATTTACAAACCGGACGGTTTGTTTATGTACACCTATTTAAAGGACATTGATTGGGACGATAAATTTTACACATCGCCCAACAGCACAAATAAAATATGTGTTTGATTGTTTGAAACCCCACACGGGTGTTGGGATGAAATTTGAAGTTCACTCATCCTGATTGATTAAATATGTCGATCGATGGATTGACAGGCTGTTATAAGCGTTAGATATCTATATTTGATGCTTATACAGTGTAGTGCACTTTGGTTGATGGTTGATTATTTTGCAATGCTATTATATGGGTGTAATGTATGAAAATCCATATAATTAACATTATATGGTAATTGATTGGGCCTCATTCCAGTTTTAAAATAGAAATATTTGAAATAGAAATATTCGAAATGGAATATTTGAAAATATCAATATATGAAGCCGTGTTGATTAGATTGACGCCATTTTGACGTGAACGATATTTATATCGATTTTATTCATTTCATAATGAATATCAAAAGTGATTTCAAAATCTGATATTTTGAAAAGAATTGATTGTAAATGAATTCGAATTGGAATTGAAATTGAATAGATTTGAAATTGAATAGATTTGAAATTCGAACTATATTGAAATGAATTGAATTGAAAACGATTTCGAAATGAATTGAATTGAAAACGATTTCGAAATGAATTGAATTGAATTCAAATTGAATTGAAAGCGAATTGAAATGAATTCAAATTGAATTGGAATTTGAATTGAATAGGAATGAATTTTAAACCGAATTTATAAAGAAGAATTCAATTTTGATTTGAATTGAAATGGAAGTTGAAATTGCTTTTGAAACGAATTTTAAAACTATTTATATAATTCGTTTTAAATAGAAATCGACGAAATATATATTATATATATTATATATATAATATAATGGCCTGAATAGAACGCGCCGCGCCGCGGCAGTTCGTGAATTTCGACCATTTATTTCAAACGGACATTACGGGAGATCCGACCGTCGGATTCTCCTAAAACCGGAACCGTTGGGTTCGTATCGAAAAGAGCTTTCTAATGAATATTAGAAATTTGAAATATAACGGTTGGATTTGGAATTATGTCCAAATCAAATTTGAAAAAGGTCGCTGTAAGTGCAGTTCGATGGCCATTGATGGAAATCGACTGTACGGGCCTTGATAAAATTATTAAAAATAGTAATAATTTGTGTAAAATCATAAGAAATGATTGGGGAAAAATTGGGATGAAAAACTCCATATTTGAAAAGATAAAAATAGATTTTTATCGAAATGAACTAGTTTTGAACTAGAAATATAATTCTATTTTTTTTTAAATAAATAAATTGAATTTGAAAAAGGGTTTTAAAAATAACCAGAATTTCCAATGATTGCATTGGAGTGGATTTGAATCGAAATTGTCTTCGGAATATTTCGATGTTGGAATTCGGGATTATACGGATGTTGTTATGGAAATTTGAAAGATATATATTTATATCGTTATTTCCAATACGACATTTGTTAATCGTAGAATTTGATATTGAATATAAGCCGATATATTTTCTATCCAGAGCCTTATATTGAATATCAAATGTGATTTGGGTTTGTCGTGAATGGTGTCTTCACTAACACTGTTCTTGAACCCAGTTGAGAAAAGATTAAATCTTTTTATATAGATTTAATGAAGTGTATCAATTAAATGATATTTAATTGGAATTGAATTGGTATTGATTTTTGGGTTTATCGTGAACAGTGTTTTAAATAACACTTGTTCTTTAACCCGATAATTAATGGAATGTGATTTTGGGTTTATCGTGAACAGTGTTTTAAATAACACTTGTTCTTTAACCCGATAATTAATGGAATGTGATTTTGGGTTTATCGTGAACCATGTTTTAAATGATACTGATTCTTTAACCCAATTAAAGATTAAAACTAAGTGGAGTTTTAATGAATCTTTAATTAGATTGAAATGATCGAAAATGGAGTATCACCAGTTTTGCTCCAGGCGATGGTTAAATCTTTAATTAGATTTGAACGTGAAATGGTAATTGAATTTACCGATAACACTGTGGTGTTAGATATGAAGTATTACCAGTTTTACTTCATGGGATGAATAGGTTGGGATTGGGAAATAAAATAAATAATTACTTCGGTGTGGTTGGCTAATCCCGACTAGTTTGAATTGATATTCAAAGGAGATTAAAGAATAAATTTAAAGAATTTATCTTGGATAAAATTAATGGGAACTTTTCCCAAAGTATAGGAATTTTTGAATAAAAGAATATTCTGAATTGGAATGAGGCGTATGTTGTGTTTGTGTAACACTTTTATAATATATACGCGAGTTATTCAGAAAGACCGGGTTTATCCCATTCTGAATAACTGATTCGACGTGGTGTCGAAGATGAAGACGGTGGTCAAAGACCGGAAGTCTTCACGTCGTTTGGGTGATTACTGATGATCTTGATTGGGTTGTACACCCAAGAAGATGGAAACAGTTAGTGATCGTCCAGACGTACTTGGAGATCGATGGATATGCGGGGTACTAGGTGCCTCCGGTTTCGTTCAGACCCAGAACGGACTTGTAAATGGACTGTGTGTCTGACATTGGATTTTAGTCCGTGTGATTGATCTCTATTAAATATATATCTGTTTGGCGGCGGAGAATTTATTCTCTTGCTTAACGCCCTTCTCTGAGACGTACGAGCTCAGGGGTTATATATAGATGGATATCAAACGCATGGAGTGAATTGCCTGTGTGGCATGCCTAAGTGGCAATTGATCGAGGCTTCTGTTGAAAAGCAAAGTCTTGTGGTGATGATCAAAGCAAGGCCTTTGTGGCGTAGCTTTGTGTAACGGTTACTTCGCGTGTTTCACACCCGGTATGAACCAAAAACGGGAGACGGACCTCAGGGAGGGCATGCGTTTCCTTCTAGCTAAAAAGTGGCGTCAGTGGTTTTACACGCCCTGACGAGTTTGACTTATGTGGTTGTTGCTGTTGCGAGGCGCCTCGGTTTGATCGGACGATCCGGGTCCGATGGAGTCATTTGGTTGGCTCACCTACGCCCCATAGGGTGGGGAAACGCATGTTCAGGGTTTAAGTTTAATCCACATCGGTTGACTGGCCCTGACGATCCAAGGGCCCACCTGAGTCTGGGTCCTGTGGCTCGGGCTAGAGAGTCACGAATCGGTTGAGGGCTATCTTTTGCCTCGGTTCATAGATGGAAATCCAATTTCCAAATACGTGACATTTGCGGTTTTATTTGTAAACCTATATGTGGCGACATGATATATGGTACCCATGCCGCCTATGATTGATACTTATGATTTGAAGTTGTTTTATACACTATACACTTATAATAGTATCAAATGATTTGTTTTAAACGTATCAAGCATTCTTTGGCTGTTATAAGGGAAAACCCTATCCTCGGCTGCGTTGCATTGTGTGATGGGACCTGGGTCTTATAACAGCTTCATTTTTCTTTATTTAGCATTGCGCTGTTTGTTTTATGCACTGGTATCCTTGGGAGGAAACCCGTTCCGTGTTATACAGCGTAGTCCCTTGATTTACCTAATGATTTAAAATAAAGATTAACTGTTTTAGTTCTCACACCAGTCACATGACTGACCTGGAGTTTATTGTTTTAACCTAAACTCTGGGTGCCCCTATTTTCGACACGGGCAGCTAGTTGTTTTGGTTTTGCAGATTTATATTCACAGGATCCTGGTTTACAGCTGGAATGATATCCGGAAAGCTTTGTATCCGTATATCTCTTCAAGTTGTGTATTGTATTATTTTCCGCTGCTATGTAATTTAAATCTCTGATATTTCTGTGTAATATTTATTCATTTATACTCTGTATATTCTTGTAATCTGATGCATTGTTGTAATAAGCAATGAAATGTTCTTTTGTATGCATTCTGTTGTGGCTTGTTCTCGAACTATCCGACGCTTTCCTTTACGGGAAGTTACGGGTTTTAACACATTCATATCTAAATTACATAGAAAAATGTAATTTTTGTCATACGGTGCAAATTCATATATAAATTACATATAAAAATGTAACTTTTGTTATGCAATGTAAATTCACATTTAAATTACGTATAAAAATGTAATTTTATTCATACGGTGTGAATTCATTCATAAATTACGTATAAAAAAGTTATTTATTTCATGCGATGAAAATTCATTCATAAATAACATATAAAAATGTTATTTATTTCATACGATGTAAATTCATTCATAAATAACAAAATAAAAATGTTATTTAATTCATGCTGTGGAAATTCATTCATAAATTCCATAATAAAATATGTTTTATTTCATACAATGTAAAAACATTTTCTTTTTATGTACAATGTAAAAATATCATCTTTTTATATTTATAATGTAAAAATATCACTTTTTATATTTCACAATGTAAAAATATCAACCTTACTATTTTACGATGTAAAAATATCAACTTTACTATTTTACGATGTAAAAATATCAACTTTACTATTTTACGATGTAAAAATGTAATCTTTTCTATTTTAAATATAAAAAGATCGTCTTTTTATTTTCATTGTCAAAATTTCATCTTTTACATTTTCAATATAAAAGATTTTTTATTTATTTATTAACATCCAAAAGTTTTCATCTTTTAATTTTCACTGTAAAAAGATTATCTTTTTATTAATCAACATAAAATTGTCATCTTTAATTTACAATATAAAAAGATGATCTTTTTATTAATCAACATAAAATTGTCATCTTCTAATTTTCACTATAAAACGATTATCTTTTTATTAATCAACATAAAATTGTCATCTTTAATTTACAATATAAAAAGATGATCTTTTTATTAATCAACATAAAATTGTCATCTTTTAATTTACAATATAAAAAGATGATCTTTTTATTAATCAACATAAAATTGTCATCTTTTAATTTACAATATAAAAAGATGATCTTTTTATTAATCAACATAAAATTGTCATCTTTTTATTTTCTTCCTCATCCAACGTTTTCATATCCAATTCCACCACAAATAATAAATATCACATCATAAATTCAGATCTAGCGCTTTAACCTCAGATCTAATATCATATCATCTAAACACAAATCGAATTCACAACATTGAATAACATCCATCGCATAACGATTCATATTCGCCATTCAACATTAAACAACAAAAGAATAATAATTAAATTAATTAATATTAAATTAAAAATAAATTCTCACCTTGCTTGATTCTGAAATGAAAGTGGTTTAAATCAGATCTCGTGTTTGGAGTCACGGCGGTTACGGATCTGAAAGATTTCAATTTGAAATTTATGTAAAAAATTAGAATTCTGGCTTTTAACAACTGCCACAGTAACGCCTAAAAGCGTCGCAAAATCTGAAATAATTTACCTTAGTTTGTTCAAAACTTCAAATTCGGATTTCGGGAGCTGTAGTCGACGGTTTTACGAACAGTTTGCGGGAGATTGGAGAGCTACGAGAGGGCTATTTTCACCGGGAGTTGGAGGAGGTGCGGCGGCTTGTGGGTGGCGCGGTGGGGGCGCAAAGGCCGCAGCTTTGGAAGCTTGTGGCGGTGGCTACGGTCGATGAGAGGTGGTGACTCTTGTCGGAGAAGAAAGAGCTCGAAAATCTCTTCGAAACGTGTATTTACACGAAGGATTTCATTGAGAATTGGAAGAGAAATCGAAGAATGAAATTTTGAATGCTCATGGGTTCATACGGCTGAAAAAAACGACGGGAGGAGGAAGAAAACACTGTTCACGCTATTATATAATATTATATTAGGTTTTCCTAATCATTATTTAATAATTTAATTAGCCCGTTAAAGCCCGTTTTGGTCCGAACTCCGATTTAGGCCCAACGACTGTCGTTCCTACCATTTAGCCCCCATTCCGGACTCATCTGGACCTGTCCCGTCAGCCCAAATGGTCATCTTGGCCTTCGTTTTTCAGTTTTAAAATTTAATTCCTTTATTTTTAATTTTTCCGTACAAATAATTTTACCGGGACTACATACTAACTCAGAAAAATCCAAAAAAATTATTTTTGGCTTTCTTATGATGATATGGTCCTAACAAAATTTATTTCGTCGAATTCTGAGACTTTTTGAAAAATGGCTATTTTTCAGTCGATTAAAATTCACTGAAATTGACAGAACTGAAATCTTTTCGCCACGGCAACAAATGAATTCCAAAAATTGTGAAAAATTAAACTTAACAATATTTTGACATTCCGGATCCAACAAAAGTGGTTTCTTCAAAAACGGAGGTCGTTTGCAAAATGACTATTTTCAAGGGCTATATATATTTAATATTAAAAATACATTTTTAAACAAATAATTTCCGAAACTCGAAATATATAAGTGTTTACTGTTTTTCAATGCAGAAACATCATTCTGGACTCAATGGAAGTGGTTTCGAGTCCAAATTCATTCATATGTGAAAAGTAGCCTTTTGGGCCATATATATTATATATAATTATATTCTACAGCGACCTTTCAGGAAATTGAATTGGCCATAACTTTTTATTTTTAAATCAAAATTTCAATTTTTCAGATTCGTTAGAAAGATATGATTAAACAGATTTAAATATTTCTTTTTTCACTCAAATCTGATTTATTTTGAATCCTGTACATTCAATCAAAGTTTAAAATTAAATTTTCAAACTACCTCGCCATTTCAAGCTCGTTTTATAATTAAATTAAATTATATTCGTTTTAACTTCAATTAAAATAAATTTTAACCATTATTATTTAAATAAATCATTTTATATACTCAAAATTCATTAAAATTTTCTAAAATAAATTTTTTAAATTGGCCCCAAAATTCCGGGTTGTTACAATCTCCCCCACTTAAAATCTTTTCGTCCTCGAAAAGGAACGAAGCTAAAAGTGATTTATTGAACTAATTAAATTTTCTCATTCTATTGTTTAATAATTTCATAGGTTGAATTAATATTCACACAACATAATCGTCTAACAATTAGTTGATTAAATTTCCAAAAATATATAACTTTTTATATATTAAAAAAATCATATTTTCAAAAATCCAATTATATATATAATTACAAGTACGTTAATTATAATCTTTTCACTCTGAACTCATTCTAGGGCATTACTAACCCCATCTCTAATGAGTTTCTCAATCTAGGATACTACTGATCCTATCTCTAATGAGTATTCTGTTTTATAGGACATTACTAATCCTACCTCTGATGAGTCTTTTGTTCAGTTCTACCGAGTTGTATCCCAAAGATTTGAGCTAACCAAAGCTCTGATACCAACTGTAACGACACGGATTTTGCCCGATCTTAATCAATCGCAAAATCGACCAAGACCGTTCAAAACCCGGATACGTTAACTTTGGGAATACAACACATTAGAACAAATAACAGCGGACTTTTATAACATCATAATAAATGTTACATCATAGTACATAATATATATCAGAGTACATTAATTAAATTACAGCGGAAGATAAATTACAATAATTTAATACATTGCAGCGGAAACAAATAGACTTAGTACAGCGGAAGACTTTTCTATGCTCTAGTCACAGCTTTAAGCTTCAATCCAGGATCCTGCTAAAGAGGTAAATATCTGCAAAAAGCTACTCGACTGCCCGTGTGGAAAAGAGGGCACCCGAGTTTGCAAAAGTGGAAACAAATAACGGGTCGGTCGTGGGACTGTTGTGAGAATTCTTAACTAATATAACTAATAGTAATAAGGCAAATCCAAGGACCACGCCGCTAACGCGGAACGGGTTTTATTCCAATGGATTGCCTGTGCATAAATTAAAGTTAATCGTCAAAACAGCGCAATGCTTTTTAGAAAAATGAAACCACCATAAGACTCAGGTCCCATCACACAATGCAACGCACACCAGAGGATAGAGTTTTACCTTATGGCGATTAAAAGATGATAAATACGTATAAACGATATTATTTTTAGTGTGTATATGTTTTAATAAAACGTTTCAATCATAATGTATTAATCCTAGGAAGCATAGGTACCCATATATTATGCCTCCGTACTAGTAATACAATCAAAACCGCATGGGGCGTATTGGAAATTGGGTTTCCATCATGAGTCAAGGCTAGGGAGGAGCTCCTTACCGATTCGAGACACTCTAGCTAATGCCCCAGGATTCCCCGCAGTGAACCCTTGGAAACAGCAGGGTCGGTCCTCACATACAACTTTGAGGATTGGCAATTCCTGAACACACGTTTCCCGGTCCTATAGGACCTATCATCTGAGGCGCCTCATTCCATCATCCACATAAGTAAAATGTCTGGGCTCCATACCATGACACCACTTCTAGCTAGAAAGAAACGTGCTGCTCTCCCTGCGTTCCCTTCTCCCGTTTTAGACTCGACCGGGTTGTGAGGCTCGCGAAGTCACTCTATACACAAAGCTATGCCTAAACAGACTATGCTTTGATCATCCCACCAGGCCTGCTTTTCAACAAAAACCTTGATCATATGCATCTTAGCATGCCACATTGTCAGACTTTACCATATCATTGACCATCTACCAATATATATATAACCTCTAAGCTCATACGTCTTAGAGAAGGGTGTTAAGTAGAGAATAAATTCTCTACCACCAAACAGAAATATATAATCAGTAGCGTTCAACAAATACAGTAGAAAGGAATACAATGTCAGACACACAATCCATTTACAAGTCCGCACTGGGTCTGAGCGAAACAACGTGTCCGTCGATCTCCAAATACGTTTGGACGATCATTACCAAATACCTTTCCTTGGGATGTCCAGTCCCAATTCAAGATACCCGTCATCATCATCCCAACGATGTGAAAACCTTCGGTCTTCAACCACCGTCTTCATCTTCGATTCTTGATCGTCGTGACGATTATTCAGAATGGGTTAAACCGGTCTTTCTGAATAAATCGCGTAATTTGTGATTAAAAATCAAATATTGGAAATCACACATTACGCCGCATTCCAACTCCGAATATTCTTTTAAATAGAATACTCATATTAAAAGGTTCTCATTTTATCAAAGATAAACTTTGAAAATAAAATTTTAAATCTTTCTTAAAAGATTTATTAAAACTCCAATTTTTAATTTGATATCAAAAATCATTATTTCAAGGTTATTTATTTTAAGAAATAAATCTTGTCTTAAACGGGTTAAAGAACTAGTGTCCTTTAAAACACAGTTCACGATAAACCCACAAATCAATTTTCAAAATATGGAATTCCACAGAAATCAAATCAATACATAATCGCTATAAATTTCTGTTTCGGACTAACAGTATACATGGAATAATAGCAAGGCCTCTTAAATTCCATATATAATATCGGTCTTCTATTACAGAAGCCTATTTCGATTATTACCAATCGAATTTCCACTTAATTCCAATCTAATATATTAAATTGGAAAACTTGATTTTTTTTAAATGCCTTTTTAAAATCTATAAACTAGATTTATAAATCCCAAATAATAATTTCAATGTAAATTGGATTAAAGGACAAATGTTATTTTAAAAACATCGTCCACGATAAATCCACTTCACATCTCAATTTATTTCATATCATTAAATATAATTTCAAAATCTAATAATCTTAATTAAAAGATTTCTCTTTAAATGTTAATTCATTATAAAGAAAACATATTTTAAAATAATTATTAAAAATATTCTTTATATAAATTTTTTTATGTATAAATATTCTTCTTTAAAAGAACACCTGAATCGGAGTGTGACTCAATCATTCACCATATAATTTGGATTATATGGATTTCACACCCAGCATATATATTTCAAAAATCAACATACTCATCAAGTCATCCATTTACATCCAGTGTGTAAATTCCACTGTGTAAGCGTCAAAAATAAATAATAACGCTTAACGCAGCCTGTCGATCCAACGATAGACATACCATTTATCATTGGGATTTGTGTCAGTCAAATATCGTCCCAATACCCGTGTGGGGTTTTCAGCCAACACACTTCATATAGATATACAAATAAATAATTGGTTAATGGATTTAACCAATTTTAATGTCGCTAACAGTTGACGATAATAAGCATGTCATTTATTCCCCATGTTGAATAAAAATATAATTTTCTCAAAATATAATTTAATATGGCATTCCATTTATTTCTTTTATTCATATCATAAAATTTCCTTTTTACTACATTAAAAATTAAAATCAATATTATAATGTAATTTTCTATCTCTCAGTTTCATTGTAAAATTTTCTTTTTAACTACATTATAAATGTAATTAATATTACAGTGAAATTTTTTAACTTATTAAATTACATTAAAAATGTAATTTTCATAACCGTTCCAATCTTTATCCTTCAAATTTATATTAAAAAGATTAATTTGATGCTATGAACAACTCTCCTTCCTAATTACATTAAAATGTACTTTTTCCATACGATGCAAGTTTTTACGTCTTTTAATTACATAAAAATGTAATTTACTATATCATGCGAATTCTCAACTTCTAATTACATATAAAAATGTAAATTTTATTCTACAATGTAAATCTCATCCTAAGTTACGTATAAAAATTGTAATTTTTAATTTTCATCGCAAATCCCTTTTTCCAATTACATAAAAAAAATGAAATCTTTAATTTACAATGCAAGTCCTCTTTCCTAATTACATATAAAACGTAATTTTAGTTTTAATGTGAATCTTACCTCTTTATTACATTATAAGAATGTAATTTTTATCTTACATTATAAATTCAAGTCCCAATTACATAAAGAAATGTAATTGTTATAATACAATACAAATTCATATTCTAATTTCATTGAAAAATGTAATCTTTATCGTACCGTTATAACTCATATATACATTACATAGAAAAAATGTCATTTTTCTCATGTGGCACAAAATCAATTTAAATTACATTGAAAAATGTAATTTTTATCATGCGATGGAAATTCATATTTTAATTACATAGAAAAAAAATGTAACTCCTATCATGCGACATAAATTCATATTTAAATTACATCTAAAAATGTAATTTTTATCCTACAGTGTAAGTTCACATTTTAATTACATGTAAAAATGTAATTTTCATTCTACCGTTATCATTCATATCTAAATTACATAGAAAAATGTAATTTTTGTCATACGATGCAAATTCATATATAAATTACATATAAAAATGTAACTTTTGTTATGCAATGTAAATTCACATTTAAATTACGTATAAAAATGTAATTTTATTCATACGGTGTGAATTCATTCATAAATTACGTATAAAAATGTTATTTATTTCATGCGATGAAAATTCATTCATAAATAACATATAAAAATGTTATTTATTTTATACGATGTAAATTCATTCATAAATAACAAAATAAAAATGTTATTTAATTCATGCTGTGGAAATTCATTCATAAATTCCATAATAAAATATGTTTTATTTCATACAATGTAAAAACATTTTCTTTTTATGTACAATGTAAACATATCATCTTCTTATATTTATAATGTAAAAATATCACTTTTTATATTTCACAATGTAAAAATATCAACCTTACTATTTTACGATGTAAAAATATCAACTTTACTATTTTACGATGTAAAAATATCAACTTTACTATTTTACGATGTAAAAATGTAATCTTTTCTATTTTAAATATAAAAAGATCGTCTTTTTATTTTCATTGTCAAAATTTCATCTTTTACATTTTCAATATAAAAGATTTTTTTTATTTATTGACATCCTAAAGTTTTCATCTTTTAATTTTCACTATAAAAAGATTATTGTAACACCCCGTAATTCTGCGACATTAAGATTCTCAAATTAAAGTATAATTAATTTTTAAAAGAAAAATTAAAATTAAAAGATCCATGCAGTTGTTTAATTTAAGTATTGTAACTAACATGAAAAAGAGAAGTAAGGAG
Source organism: Allium sativum (assembly GCA_030737875.1). NCBI lineage: Eukaryota > Viridiplantae > Streptophyta > Magnoliopsida > Asparagales > Amaryllidaceae > Allium > Allium sativum. Next base: position 457,860,145 of record CM060920.1, read on the forward strand.
AGAACAATAATTATTATTGTTCTAAGACTTATTAACAAAAGCCTCTGTAGCTCAGTTGGTTAAGGCATTGGATTTGTAGCATGGAGGTCGGGGGTTCGAACCCCGGCGGCGGCATAATTTTTTATCTTTGTTTTAGAGAGGGCCAACTGAACATGCAAATATATGTACGTATACAAATTCAAAATTTGAAAGGATAAGAACGTACATATAAGGAAATAAAGAAAATATATATATATACATATGAGAAATATAAATATATATATATATATACAAAAATATATGTATACGAAAGATAAAATTCAAGATAAGGCTACAGTCAATGAAATATGGCAACATCATTTGAATTTTGAAAATAAAATGAAAGTTGTGCGTATATATATACGCGTAAAATGGTCGTTAGAGGAATTGTATACATATAAGAATATTTCATGTGAATAAAACAGTTAAATAAATTCCAGAAATTCAAAAGTTTGAAAATCAAACTTTTACGCCAAAATAGCTTGTGGGACCCAATGCTGACTCAGCACTGCGTGTATGATAAGGTTTGGCTAGATTCATCTACGTACCTGGACTATTTTCTTAACTAGGTTCAATGCTGACTCAGCGCTGCGTGTACGATAAGGTCTTGAGCAGCTATATAAACAGCCCTAGTCTTCATTCTCTTTGCACCAATTCTCTTCTATCCTTATGCTGCTAAGATTCATGGCTTCTTCCCCTCCTCTAAATTTTCTTAAATAAATAAAATAAAATATGATTCAAGACGAGGAGATGCTGCTAAAAGACTTTTAAGGAGGGATTCAAATCAAAGTTTCAAGTGAAGAATTCAAAGGCTAGCTCAAACAAGTTTCAAGCAACGACGCACGAATCATAGCCACGCTTTCCTTCTTTTCTAGATCTATTTTCTATAAGTTGGTTATTTCTAGATCTGAATATTTTGTTTTATTTGTGACATGAAATTAAAGGAATAAAGGAATATGCCAAATCTCTCTCTCTCTCTCTTCGAATCTGTGTTTATACTCTTGGACTGAATTAAGAACTGTTATGATTCGAGGACAAATAAGACTGTAACCGTGACTATGACTATAGGACTGTGGCCTTTGAAAGCATATGCCTTTGTACTATGACATAAGCCTTTGATTTTGGGACATATAAACATTGCCTATGACAATGACTTAGGACTATGGGAATTATTTTCCCTTTTGGACTATGAACATCGCCTATATTGCCTATGACCATGGACATTACTTATGACTAAGAACATAAGCCTTTGAATTGGACATAAACTATTGCTTATGACATAATGAGGACAATTGTGATTTTGACACCCATGATTCATGATTAGGAAAATATTGCTTTAGTTTGGTGATTGTGAAATTGGGTCTAAACCCAATTATTTATTCTACCTGTTCCTTGGTTTTTTCTTTGGTTTTAAGACAGTGGGAATTTACCTATTAAGTTAGGTCTACCCACGTTCTTGAACCTATTTTGCCCATTCTTTGGTTTTAAGACAGTGGGAATTTACCTATTTAGTTAGGTCTACCCATATTCTTGAACCTACATTGTTATCCAAACCTTTTTATGCCAATTATTCCTTCTTGTCATTTTGATTCATTCCCTTTTTATCTACGAATCTAGATTTATTTATAATCTAGGTTGAATCACGATTATTCGAACGGTGGGAATGCGATTTGGGGAAAAACATGGAAATGAATATGAACGTAATTGTAAACTGGGAAATTGGCATAATTTGGAATATGTATTATGACATGGATATTAAAATGAAAACGGGGAAATTTGACATGGATTAGGGAATATGTGATTTTGACATATTAAATTTAGCGTTAGTAAGTAAGCTAAATTTTAGGCATAAAATGTAAACTAGAAAAATAATTCTAGTTTTGCCATAAATTGTGAATTAGGATGTTAAACCAAGATTGGGTTAATTAAGGTTGATTTGGAATAAGTATATTAGCACAATTTTGAATTTATTCATAATTGTGAGCAATTGTCATGTTTAGAATAAATTATGGTTAGCGACACTAAACTTGGTATAATTTACATACCAAAAAGTATAAATATGATAAATAAGAGAGAATGGGCCATAATAATAAATGTGACAATGTACATTAAGAGAGTAGTAATGAAATCAGTAAATTAGGAGTAATTTACTTATAGAATTCGTCATAAATGTTAAATTGTTCATTTACCACAAAATATGTAACTTGGTTAAATTTTGGCCATAAATTATAAACTAGGATATTTAATCTAGTTTCGGCAATGAAATAGGAAATGGCCTAAACTGCATGTTGGGTTAGGACTTGGGCCTAGAATATAAGTATACTAGTAGGCTTGACAAATAAATATAGGCCAAATTTGTCTAAAAAGGGGAAATGGGCTTTTGAAATAAATTGTTAACAATTTATAAACAAAAGAAAAGTATTTTGATAACACCCCTTTTTATAACACATAGACCAGAAGGTTCTAGGGTGACAGAGAGGATAGTGTTTAGGCTTGGGTTTGGAAAATACAAGTTTCCTGCCCTCCCTGGCTATCCCTAACTGATCCGAAGGACGGGATGGTTGTTTTCAAAACCAGATTTGGAAATTAATCAAAAACCCTTTGAACTTAGAAAACATGAATATGCCTAACCCGAGGTTAGACTGAGTTGCGGTGTAAACCTGCCCGGAACCGACCGGCACATCCAGTAACCGCAGCAATATCTGTCTAATGTGAGAGGTTGCGGCTTTAATTTATTAATTAAAGCTAGAATGGGAAGGTTAAGGAACACTTAACCAACTTAGCACAGTTAAAGCTAGAATGGGAGGGTTAAGTCCATGGGAATACTTAGCCAAATTAACATGCTGACTAGACTAGAAGGTGGGGTTAAGTAAAGTTAATACACTTAGCCAATTTAACATGTTAATTAGACTAGAGGTTGGGGTTAAGTAATAAACTTAGCCAAATTAATATGTTAGCTGGACTAGACCATAGGGTTAAGTAAACTTGAATGCTTAACCATCAGAATATGATAAATGAATAGGGTTAAGTAAAAAGCATAAAGGGATAACACTTAACCAGTGTAATAGGATAAGGGAAGAGGGTTAAGATAGCTTCAATCGACTAAAGACACTTAACCAACCCAACCTGGCGAGAAAGAAAACTAAATAGTAAACCTCAGTTGAAAAAGGGACTAAGTAGTAAAACTTAGTTAAGAAAACAAGGAATTTGGAAACTAAGTGGTAAACCTTAGTTAGTAGAACTAAGTAGTAATTCTTAGTATAACACGAAGGAGCGGACATCCATCTGGTTTTAAGAAGGCTCCAACGAATTGGGTTACGAAGCCCGAGGCTTCGGGGGGACGTGAGGGTACCCTTGGTATCCCTCTGTGAGGCTGCAGATGATCATCCTGGGCTCACAGAGGTTAAGGTCTGCTTAGAAGAACCGAGGGTATGCCTTGGTTGCAATATATATATGTGGCAACCTAAAGACTAGGATGGACCAGCGTGATTCGGCGAGAAGACGGTAGCCCTGTGATAGCAACTCGTCGTCTACCATCCATCTTGAGTCAATCGAGATACGTGAAGCGGAAAGGCGGAGAACTCCAAAAGACCATATACTTGCTATCTAGTTATGGTTGCGGATGGCCATAGGATAGTGGGGCACCGGGGGCCGGCGTATAGTTCTCATTTTACAAGGTGTGCCTTTCATTAGTTGAGGGAGGGGTCAAGTGGGACCATAGCCACTGGAATAAAAACAGACCTTAGCATCTGCATCGGCAGATATCCGAAAGCTCCCGACCGAGTTCTGTATTCCTTGATTTGCCCTGTCACAGGACTCGGATCGCACATTACAGGACATGTGCATCTAGACAAGCGATAACGATTCGCGATACATGCGTGGGGAAGCCTAGGAGCATATACCACTCTAGGTAGTGTGTCCTAGACTTGGGGGCATTGTTCGACAGGTAGCGTAATCCCTAGTTGGACTAGGTGGCATAAACCCTGAACTCGAAAAGCGTTCAGCAGATAGCGTAAAACTATAGTTAAATCTAAGAAGCACTTGATAGAAAACCCTAGACTAGATCTAGGTAATAAATAATAAATGTATGCCTGAAGACAATGGAAACTACAGGGGTTGGGATCACGTTATCGTTACTAGTTGAACACTAGTTAGGTGGTGCAGAGATATAGAAACCAGTATAACAAGGAAATAGCGAAGCTGCGAAAGTATTAGAGCGTATCCAGTCATCTTAGCATATCTTGTGACTACCTTGTCTAATCTTGTTGACCTTATCGTCATGGTGTAATCTTGTATTCAGTTAATTCATGTCGTTTTGTTTTTCCATATTCACATGCTAGAAGTTACTGAACTTACTCAGGCTTTATTTCTGACTCTGTTTTTCTTTCGTTTTCTTTTCTTCCGTTTCCCCCCCCCCCCCCCCGGTAGTTGAGGAGGGAATAGTATAACTCAGGATTAGACTGGACCGTTGCTCTTTCCCAGCTTGAAGATTTGACGAAGTTGTCTTTGGATTCTCTTCCAGATGCTATGGCTGGCTCTTGCTACATTGGGGAATATATAAATGTATTTTCATGCTTCTTTATTTTATAAAGACAGATGATACTCTGATATTGTAAAAGAATCTTGTATAGACTAAATTATCAATAAAGCAAAGTTCTATTTTCCACTGTTTAATAATTTGTCTGTCTTGTAATTTATCTGCATCTTTTACCCAAAATTCTCCACAGAACTTAGTGCATTCCCTTTGTGAGTGACACTAACGGACATGGGGTGTTACACGTGGTATCAGAGCTGAAGGTTACCGGATCAGATAAAAGATTTGAAAAATTATTTTCAAAAGGTTTTTAAAGAAGCATTTTTAAAAGAAAGGATTTGTTTTAAAGGCATATTCCCCAAATCCATACGCATTGTCTTCTCTTCCTCTATTTGAATTCTTGTCTCCTTCTTTCTTGACTCTCTGGGGCTCCTGGCTTTCTGGGAGGTAACCTCATCGAAGGGCGAAGTAGTGCCCGACTTCCATCTATAGCCGTAGTTGTTTTACTTACGGCCAGTCTTCTTTCAAGTTTATAGGGTTTTTCCGTGCGATAGAGGCAACTTTCGAGAGATTTGCCAACATGGTTACACGCGGAAGTTTGGCAAAGGAGCACGACCCAAGGATGAGGAAATTATGGATGTAGACTTGGCTCACGAAGGAGGAAGGGATTATAAAACCTAAGACAAGAGCAAGTATCTTTACTATGGTATGATAGGACATATACTTAAGGACAAGGGCAAGAACGAGGACGAGATTTTCAGAAGGACAAGTACATGCTTTCGCCACCAAGCGCACCTAGGAGAAAGGTGGTCCGGTTGGAAGAGTCTAGTTTTCTGTTCGTACTATTTCCTTAGGTTCCAGCGCTTCTTAATTGTTCATACCCACTTCCATAGTTGAGTCTCTGCACCATAGTACGTGTATAGTAGAAAGATCCCACTAGAGTCTCAAATCCAATTGGTGGTCCGACCAGTTTTTGGTTAGTAGGGATTTGAGGATAGCTATCGAGTTTGCTTATATCATCTCACGTAGATCGTCTAAATTCGGAGAAGATATTCCTTGGATGCTTGTCTGATATTGGTTTAGGCCTTTGGGGCTTGTACTTGGGGAATGTCGAGTTCGGTTTGGATGGTTTGCGTGAAAGATGAATAGTTGTGGTAGGTACTCTAAAAAGTACGGAGTGATCTTTTGACTCTCATAGTTATGGCATGATGGATAAGCTAAGAGAGAGGCCTCTAATCATCTTAGTACATATACTTGGCGCCGTGATTGACATCTGCTTATTTTGGAAATGGAGATTAGGAACTTCACAATCGTGAAGATAAATTGGTTAAGATACGGTGGAGTAAAGCTCAAGAAGGCTAGATACTAGCAACATGCCCTTTTTCCTTAAGGGTGCATCCTTGATTTCTCTGTTTAGGAGCTTTACGCGTAGTTGTTTCTCTCTTTCCAAAAGTATATCCTCTAGGTCGTATCTGCGATCCTTAGGTAGAAGCCAATGGATGTAAACATGTATTTGAAACATGTTATGGTTGAATGGTTGCAAGTGGTTGCAAATGGTTGCTCGTGGATGCATATGCATACGTATTAGGCACTAGATCAAGTTTGGACGCTCTCGTATTGCATTTACATATATGCATTTGTTTATAAGTTGAACTTGATATGATATCATATGGACGTTGCATATGGATGAATGGTTGTGCACGCATGTAGTATTTACATGACTAGGGATGTTTGCATGCATGATTGGACGCATGGCACTAACATGATTTGCATTAAGGAGGTCAACTGAATCAGTAGACCGCCTGATTTTGCATTAGATAGAGACATATACACACACTATGCATATGAACATGAAAGTATTAGAAATCTTTTAAGGACAATGAATGCCTGTGATTGAATGGTTGAGTAGATGGGTGATTGGATGGTAGGACACATTCTTCCTAACTTGAAGATTTCGGGGACGAAATCCTTTTAAGTGGGGGAGAATGTAACACCCCGTAATTCTGCGACATTAAGATTCTCAAATTAAAGTATAATTAATTTTTAAAAGAAAAATTAAAAGAAAAAGATCCATGCAGTTGTTTAATTTAAGTATTGTAACTAACATGAAAAAGAGAAGTAAGGAGAGAACAATAATTATTATTGTTCTAAGACTTATTAACAAAAGCCTCTGTAGCTTAGTTGGTTAAGGCATTGGATTTGTAGCATGGAGGTCGGGGGTTCGAACCCCGGCGGCGGCATAATTTTTTATCTTTGTTTTAGAGAGGGCCAACTGAACATGCAAATATATGTACGTATACAAATTCAAAATTTGAAAGGATAAGAACGTACATATAAGGAAATAAAGAAAATATATATATATATATACATATGAGAAATATAAATATATATATATATATATATATATATACAAAAATATATGTATACGAAAGATAAAATTCAAGATAAGGCTACAGTCAATGAAATATGGCAACATCATTTGAATTTTGAAAATAAAATGAAAGTTGTGCGTATATATATACGCGTAAAATGGTCGTTAGAGGAATTGTATACATATAAGAATATTTCATGTGAATAAAACAGTTAAATAAATTCCAGAAATTCAAAAGTTTGAAAATCAAACTTTTACGCCAAAATAGCTTGTGGGACCCAATGCTGACTCAGCACTGCGTGTATGATAAGGTTTGGCTAGATTCATCTACGTACCTGGACTATTTTCTTAACTAGGTTCAATGCTGACTCAGCGCTGCGTGTACGATAAGGTCTTGAGCAGCTATATAAACAGCCCTAGTCTTCATTCTCTTTGCACCAATTCTCTTCTATCCTTATGCTGCTAAGATTCATGGCTTCTTCCCCTCCTCTAAATTTTCTTAAATAAATAAAATATGATTCAAGACGAGGAGATGCTGCTAAAAGACTTTTAAGGAGGGATTCAAATCAAAGTTTCAAGTGAAGAATTCAAAGGCTAGCTCAAACAAGTTTCAAGCAACGACGCACGAATCATAGCCACGCTTTCCTTCTTTTCTAGATCTATTTTCTGTAAGTTGGTTATTTCTAGATCTGAATATTTTGTTTTATTTGTGACATGAAATTAAAGGAATAAAGGAATATGCCAAATCTCTCTCTCTCTCTTCGAATCTGTGTTTATACTCTTGGACTGAATTAAGAACTGTTATGATTCGAGGACAAATAAGACTGTAACCGTGACTATGACTATAGGACTGTGGCCTTTGAAAGCATATGCCTTTGTACTATGACATAAGCCTTTGATTTTGGGACATATAAACATTGCCTATGACAATGACTTAGGACTATGGGAATTATTTTCCCTTTTGGACTATGAACATCGCCTATATTGCCTATGACCATGGACATTACTTATGACTAAGAACATAAGCCTTTGAATTGGACATAAACTATTGCTTATGACATAATGAGGACAATTGTGATTTTGACACCCATGATTCATGATTAGGAAAATATTGCTTTAGTTTGGTGATTGTGAAATTGGGTCTAAACCCAATTATTTATTCTACCTGTTCCTTGGTTTTTTCTTTGGTTTTAAGACAGTGGGAATTTACCTATTAAGTTAGGTCTACCCACGTTCTTGAACCTATTTTGCCCATTCTTTGGTTTTAAGACAGTGGGAATTTACCTATTTAGTTAGGTCTACCCATATTCTTGAACCTACATTGTTATCCAAACCTTTTTATGCCAATTATTCCTTCTTGTCATTTTGATTCATTCCCTTTTTATCTACGAATCTAGATTTATTTATAATCTAGGTTGAATCACTATTATTCGAACGGTGGGAATGCGATTTGGGGAAAAACATGGAAATGAATATGAACGTAATTGTAAACTGGGAAATTGGCATAATTTGGAATATGTATTATGACATGCATATTAAAATGAAAACGGGGAAATTTGACATGGATTAGGGAATATGTGATTTTGACATATTAAATTTAGCGTTAGTAAGTAAGCTAAATTTTAGGCATAAAATGTAAACTAGAAAAATAATTCTAGTTTTGCCATAAATTGTGAATTAGTATGTTAAACCAAGATTGGGTTAATTAAGGTTGATTTGGAATAAGTATATTAGCACAATTTTGAATTTATTCATAATTGTGAGCAATTGTCATGTTTAGAATAAATTATGGTTAGCGACACTAAACTTGGTATAATTTACATACCAAAAAGTATAAATATGATAAATAAGAGAGAATGGGCCATAATAATAAATGTGACAATGTACATTAAGAGAGTAGTAATGAAATCAGTAAATTAGGAGTAATGTACTTATAGAATTCGTCATAAATGTTAAATTGTTCATTTACCACAAAATATGTAACTTGGTTAAATTTTGGCCATAAATTATAAACTAGGATATTTAATCTAGTTTCGGCAATGAAATAGGAAATGGCCTAAACTGCATGTTGGGTTAGGACTTGGGCCTAGAATATAAGTATACTAGTAGGCTTGACAAATAAATATAGGCCAAATTTGTCTAAAAAGGGGAAATGGGCTTTTGAAATAAATTGTTAACAATTTATAAACAAAAGAAAAGTATTTTGATAACACCCCTCTTTATAACACATAGACCAGAAGGTTCTAGGGTGACAGAGAGGATAGTGTTCAGGCTTGGGTTTGGAAAATACAAGTTTCCTGCCCTCCCTGGCTATCCCTAACTGATCCGAAGGACGGGATGGTTGTTTTCAAAACCAGATTTGGAAATTAATCAAAAACCCTTTGAACTTAGAAAACATGAATATGCCTAACCCGAGGTTAGACTGAGTTGCGGTGTAAACCTGCCCGGAACCGACCGGCACATCCAGTAACCGCAGCAATATCTGTCTAATGTGAGAGGTTGCGGCTTTAATTTATTAATTAAAGCTAGAATGGGAAGGTTAAGGAACACTTAACCAACTTAGCACAGTTAAAGCTAGAATGGGAGGGTTAAGTCCATGGGAATACTTAGCCAAATTAACATGCTGACTAGACTAGAAGGTGGGGTTAAGTAAAGTTAATACACTTAGCCAATTTAACATGTTAATTAGACTAGAGGTTGGGGTTAAGTAATAAACTTAGCCAAATTAATATGTTAGCTGGACTAGACCATAGGGTTAAGTAAACTTGAATGCTTAACCATCAGAATATGATAAATGAATAGGGTTAAGTAAAAAGCATAAAGGGATAACACTTAACCAGTGTAATAGGATAAGGGAAGAGGGTTAAGATAGCTTCAATCGACTAAAGACACTTAACCAACCCAACCTGGCGAGAAAGAAAACTAAATAGTAAACCTCAGTTGAAAAAGGGACTAAGTAGTAAAACTTAGTTAAGAAAACAAGGAATTTGGAAACTAAGTGGTAAACCTTAGTTAGTAGAACTAAGTAGTAATTCTTAGTATAACACGAAGGAGCGGACATCCATCTGGTTTTAAGAAGGCTCCAACGAATTGGGTTACGAAGCCCGAGGCTTCGGGGGGACGTGAGGGTACCCTTGGTATCCCTCTGTGAGGCTGCAGATGATCATCCTGGGCTCACAGAGGTTAAGGTCTGCGTTAGAAGAACCGAGGGTATGCCTTGGTTGCAATATATATATGTGGCAACCTAAAGACTAGGATGGACCAGCGTGATTCGGCGAGAAGACGGTAGCCCTGTGATAGCAACTCGTCGTCTACCATCCATCTTGAGTCAATCGAGATACGTGAAGCGGAAAGGCGGAGAACTCCAAAAGACCATATACTTGCTATCTAGTTATGGTTGCGGATGGCCATAGGATAGTGGGGCACCGGGGGCCGGCGTATAGTTCTCATTTTACAAGGTGTGCCTTTCATTAGTTGAGGGAGGGGTCAAGTGGGACCATAGCCACTGGAATAAAAACAGACCTTAGCATCTGCATCGGCAGATATCCGAAAGCTCCCGACCGAGTTCTGTATTCCTTGATTTGCCCTATCACAGGACTCGGATCGCACATTACAGGACATGTGCATCTAGACAAGCGATAACGATTCGCGATACATGCGTGGGGAAGCCTAGGAGCATATACCACTCTAGGTAGTGTGTCCTAGACTTGGGGGCATTGTTCGACAGGTAGCGTAATCCCTAGTTGGACTAGGTGGCATAAACCCTGAACTCGAAAAGCGTTCAGCAGATAGCGTAAAACTATAGTTAAATCTAAGAAGCACTTGATAGAAAACCCTAGACTAGATCTAGGTAATAAATAATAAATGTATGCCTGAAGACAATGGAAACTACAGGGGTTGGGATCACGTTATCGTTACTAGTTGAACACTAGTTAGGTGGTGCAGAGATATAGAAACCAGTATAACAAGGAAATAGCGAAGCTGCGAAAGTATTAGAGCGTATCCAGTCATCTTAGCATATCTTGTGACTACCTTGTCTAATCTTGTTGACCTTATCGTCATGGTGTAATCTTGTATTCAGTTAATTCATGTCGTTTTGTTTTTCCATATTCACATGCTAGAAGTTACTGAACTTACTCAGGCTTTATTTCTGACTCTGTTTTTCTTTCGTCTTCTTTTCTTCCGTTTCCCCCCCCCCCCCCCGGTAGTTGAGGAGGGAATAGTATAACTCAGGATTAGACTGGACCGTTGCTCTTTCCCAGCTTGAAGATTTGATGAAGTTGTCTTTGGATTCTCTTCCAGATGCTATGGCTGGCTCTTGCTACATTGGGGAATATATAAATGTATTTTCATGCTTCTTTATTTTATAAAGACAGATGATACTCTGATATTGTAAAAGAATCTTGTATAGACTAAATTATCAATAAAGCAAAGTTCTATTTTCCACTGTTTAATAATATGTCTGTCTTGTAATTTATCTGCATCTTTTACCCAAAATGCTCCACAGAACTTAGTGCATTCCCTTTGTGAGTGACACTAACGGACATGGGGTGTTACAATTATCTTTTTATTAATCAACATAAAATTGTCATCTTTAATTTACAATATAAAAAGATGATCTTTTTATTAATCAACATAAAATTGTCATCTTCTAATTTTCACTATAAAACGATTATCTTTTTATTAATCAACATAAAATTGTCGTCTTTGATTTACAATATAAAAAGATGATCTTTTTATTAATCAACATAAAATTGTCATCTTTTAATTTACAATATAAAAAGATGATCTTTTTATTAATCAACATAAAATTGTCATCTTTTAATTTACAATATAAAAAGATGATCTTTTTATTAATCAACATAAAATTGTCATCTTTTTATTTTCTTCCTCATCCAACGTTTTCATATCCAATTCCACCACAAATGATAAATATCACATCATAAATTCAGATCTAGCGCTTTAACCTCAGATCTAATATCATATCATCTAAACACAATTCGAATTCACAACATAGAATAACATCCATCGCATAACGATTCATATTCGCCATTCAACATTAAACAACAAAAGAATAATAATTAAATTAATTAATATTAAATTAAAAATAAATTCTCACCTTGCTTGATTCTGAAATGAAAGTGGTTTAAATCAGATCTCGTGTTTGGAGTCACGACGGTTACGGATCTGAAAGATTTCAATTTGAAATTTATGTAAAAAATTAGAATTCTGGCTTTTAACAACTGCCGCAGTAACGCCTAAAAGCGTCGCAAAATCTGAAATAATTTACCTTAGTTTGTTCAAAACTTCAAATTCGGATTTCGGGAGCTGTATTCGACGGTTTTACGAACGGTTTGCGGGAGATTGGAGAGCTACGAGAAGGCTATCTTCACCGGGAGTTGGAGGAGGTGCGGCGGCTTGTGGGTGGCGCGGTTGGGGCGCAAAGGCCGCGCCTTTGGAGGCTTGTGGCGGTGGCTACGGTCGATGAGAGGTGGTGATTCTTGTCGGAGAAGAAAGAGCTCGAAAATCTCTTCGAAACGTGTATTTACACGAAGGATTTCGTTGAGAATTGGAAGAGAAATCGAAGAATGAAATTTTGAATGTTCATGGGTTCATACGGCTGAAAAAATGACAGGAGGAGGAAGAAAACACAGTTCACGCGATTATATAATATTATATTAGGTTTTCCTAATCATTATTTAATAATTTAATTATCCCGTTAAAGCCCATTTTGGTGCGAACTCCGATTTAGGCCCAACGACTGTCGTTCCTACCATTTAGCCCCAATTCCGGACTCATCTGGACCTGTCCCGTCAGCCCAAATGGTCATCTTGGCCTCCGTTTTTCAGTTTTAAAATTTAATTCCTTTATTTTTAATTTTTCCATACAAATAATTTTACCGGGACTACATACTAACTCAGAAAAATCCAGAAAAATTATTTTTGGCTTTCTTATGACGATACGGTCCTAACAAAATTTATTTCGTCGAATTCTGAGGCATTTTAAAAAATGGCTATTTTTCAGTCGATTAAAATTCACTGAAATTGACAGAACTGAAATCTTTTCGCCACGGCCACAAATTAATTCCAAAAATTATGAAAAATTAAACTTAACAATATTTTGACATTACGGATCCAACAAAAGTTGTTTCTTCGAAAACGGAGTTCGTTTGCAAAATGACTATTTTCAAGGGCTATATATATTTAATATTAAAAATACATTTTTAAACAAATAATTTCCGAAACTCGAAATATATAAGTGTTTACTGTTTTTCAATGCAGAAACATCATTCTGGACTCAATGGAAGTGGTTTCGAGTCCAAATTCATTCGTATGTGAAAAGTAGCCTTTTAGGCTATATATATTATATATAATTATATTCTACAGCGACCTTTCTGGAAATTGAATTGGCCATAACTTTTTATTTTTAAAACGAAATTTCAATTTTTCAGATTCGTTAGAAAGATATGATTAAACAGATTTAAATATTTCTTGTTTCACTCAAATCTGATTTATTTTGAATCCTGTACATTCAGTCAAAGTTTAAAATTATATTTTCAAACTACCTCGCTATTTCAAGCTCGTTTTATAATTAAATTAAATTATATTCGTTTTAACTTCGATTAAAATAAATTTTAACCATTATTATTTAAATAAATCATTTTATATACTCAAAATTCATTAAAATTTTCTAAAATAAAAATTTTAAATTGGCCCCAAAATTCCGGGTTGTTACACCGTCTATGATTGATACATTTATATTTGAAATTGTTTTCTTCACTTATAGTAATAATAAAAGATAAAATTTCGCGTATCAAGCATTATTCGGCTATTATAAGGTAAACCCTATCCGCCGGCTTGCGTTGCATTGTGTGATGGGACCTGGATCTTATAATAGCTTCATTTTCTTTAATTAGCATTGCATTGTTTGTTTTATGCACTAGTATTCTTGGGAGGAAATCCGTTCCATGTTATACGGCATGGTCCCTTGATTTACCTAACTTTAAAAATCAAATTAATAACTGTTTTAGTTCTCACACCAGTCGCATGACTGACCTGGAGCTTATTTTTTCAACCTAAACTCTAGATGCCCCTATTTTCCACACGGACAGCTAGTAGTTTTGGTTTTGCAGATTTATTTTCACAAGATCTTGGTTTACAGCTCAAATGATATTTGGAAAGCTCTGTACCCGTTTATCTCTTTCAGTTGTGTTTTTGTATTATTTTCCGCTGCATAGTAATTTGTAAATCTCTGATATTTATCAATTATATAATATTTATTCATACTCTGTATATTCTTGTACTCTGATGTAAATTATTGTAATAAGCAATGAAATGTTCTTCTGTTTGCATTCTAATTCGTCTTGTCCTCAAAGCAATCCGTTCTTTCGCTTATCTTCAATGACCGGGGAAGTTCGGGTCGTTATATAACCTTGTGTCTTAGCACGATTACATGTTTTATTCATGCACTCAACCCTCACATTAAATTAACAACTTATGGATGCTAGATTTGCCGAGGGGTTCAGAGCAGACTTCTAACACAAGTTGAATTTAACCTCGTGTCTAAGTTCATTACAATTTTCTATTTACTGTAATTTTTCTATATAATTTAGGCATGTCTATTCTTTCAAATTTTTACAATAATATTTTTTTTTTCATGTTGTAACACCCCACCTCCGCTAGGGTCACTCACAAAGGGAATGCACTAGTTTTGGAGGAGCGTTATCGAGGTAAACAACACAGAAATATTACAATACATAACATAGATAAAACAACGGAAGAATCAAAAGATAAATTTCATTACTTTCAAAAAGAGTCAAAACCTTTTACATCAAATAGCCAAAGTCATTATTTTCCATTACAACTAATTCTGTCTTGCATAAATAAAGAAGCATAAGCTTAAAACAACAAAAGTAGCTTAATTCCCCAAAGGTAGAAGAAATGCAGCCATAGCATAGCTCAAGATCAAACCGTACATGAGCTGAACCGAAAGCAAGTGAAATCCAAGCTAAGTGCTAGAGTTTCCTCCCTGAGAACCTGGGGGGGAGAAACGGAAGAAAAAAAGGAGAAAGAAAACGGGTCAGTCATAAAGTCTGATAAGTCCAAGTGACTTTCAGCATAAAAACAGATAAAGGTAACATGACATGTATAAACTGAAAGTAAACATAAGGATGCGGTCAAGATGGGCAAGATAGACTAAGATAACATGATAAATCAAGTATAGCATCGCATATTCAAGGTTCGCTGCATCAACTGTACTAGAATCCCAAACCCATGTCTTATATTAATCATGAAATGATTCCTTGGCCTAATATCATGAAATGACCCATTACTAGGTCCAACGAAACGATCCACTAGTCGATCGGCTCCCTACAAGTTCTAGCTCGTCGTGTGTTTGTGTCATACAGCCCTATCACGAATGTAGTCACCTGTGCTAGGTCCACCATAGGGTGTATCAACCCCTATGGTGCCAACCACCAACATGAATCAAGCATGCACAGATAAACCTACTGATGCCCAATGCCTGCTTTTTCAACTCCGGACCACGTGCACGACCATAGCCCGCCTGAACCTACACTGGCGCACCAACACAGCCGTCGTTCTGGTCGCTTACAATCAGCCCAGTAATCGTGCCCCACCCTGCCTAGTTCCAGGGTACCATTTACACCACAACTCAGTCTGACCTCGAGTTTCAAGCGCGATATGACCAACTACCCACATTGGATCCTATTGTTTGCAGTAACTGGATTTGCCGGGCGGTTCCGGGCAGAATTACACTGCAAACTCAACCCAACCTCGAGTTGGCCATTTTCAAGTTCATTCTAGTGTCATGTCCATGTTTATATTTTCAAGTCAAGTTCGTGTCAAGTTTTCAAGGCAAGTTTCATGCCCACATACAAATTCAAGTTATAACAATGTTCATGTTTCAAGATTCATGTCAAGTTCGTGTCAAGTTTTCAAGGCAAGTTTCATGCCAAGTTTCCTATAATTACCAATTTTTCCCAACGTTACCCCGTCTAAATATTAGGCTAACAATCTTAGCCTAATTTTCCATCCGCATGATTTTTGACATATAATATTAGGCTAAAAACTTAGCCTAACTTAACGTACACAAAATTTGCATAAAGCGATTCATTACATAAACATGACATAGGTGTAAACTTGGCATTCTCGGTATAGTCAATATGAACATCATAGGTGTGTACTTGCAAAATAATCAACATGAACATCATAGGTGTGAACTTGCAACATATATTAAATCAACATACATATATGTGAATTTGCAACATAGACTAAATCAATTTACATATATGTGAACTTGCAAATCAATCACGAACATATGAATAAGTGTGAACTTGAAATATGACATAGGTTTAACATATACATATAAACATGTAGATCTAACATTTGGTCACATATGTGATATGATTTCACAACCTAAAACTTGCATAACATGATAAACTACACGACTTGTCATAACGGGTTATACTTCAAGTTCCTATACATATGAATAGACATATTCATTAATTCCCAATTCAATATGCTAATAAAATAGAACCACAGGCATAGATCAATATCATTCAATAACATAATAAACATTATTCTATTATCAATCTATTTTCAAGGCATGACATAACTGAATAAATTGATTAAAACATCGCAGGCATATAGAGCTGATAACATTATGAACATGAAAAAGGTTTGAATAATAATCTAGGTTCAAGAACATGGATAGATCTAACTTAAATAGAAAAATCCCCAAAATCAAGATCCAAGGATAAATAAAGAAAATAGGTCTGAATAGAAAGTCAAGCTTAGATTCAATTTCATAGCCATAATCCTAGGCAATAACCTCATGGTCATGAATCATAGGTGATTAGCCATAATTGTCCTTGTCATAGTCATAGGCAACAGTCTTATGTTCACAGTCATAGGCGTAGGCATAGTCTTATGTTCATAGTAATAGACATAGGCATAGTCTTATGTTCATAGTCATAGACATAGGCATAGTCTTATGTTCACCGTCATAGTCATATGCATAGTCTTATGTTCATCGTCATAGTCATAAGCACAGTCTTATGTTCATAGGCATAGGCATAGTCTTATGTTCACCGTCATAGTCATAGGCATAGTCTAATGTTCACCATCATAGTCATAGGCATAGTCTTATGTCATTAATAGTAGTTTCAACGTCATAGGCAATATTCCCAAAAGTCAAGATCCAAGAAGAAAACAAGAATAGATATGAATTATACATAAATAAATTCCAATTTATAACATGCCCATATTAGATTTATAGTTTTTATCTAAAAGTAACTGGAACTTACAAATCATGGTCCAAGAAATTTGTCGTAGAACGTTGCGGTGTCGCTGATCTATTCTATTGAATTGTTGTAGAAGCGTTGATCTTTGATTTGAATCGAGTTTGAATGCTTAAGCTTTAATTTGGAGGCGGCGACCATGGTTCAAGGGGTAAATTAGCAGCATAGTAGTGTAAGAATGGTTTGTATGAATTAGGCTAGGTCTTAAGATGTATTTATAGGGGTAGCAACTAGTTTAGGCCCTTAGATTAACCCTAGAATCAATCCGGGCCATCAAAACAAGTCTCAGGCTTCAAAAATGGGTTCTGGGTCAAAACATGCCAACCAGGTCGACCTGTAAGGGGAGGGGGGGGGGAGGTTGACCATATGGTTGAACTGGGGGGTAGGTCGACCTGTTTGGTCTGAAATTTGCTGAATCTTCTACAGGCCATAACTTCTTCATCCGGACTCCGATTTTCGAAAACTCGGACTCTATTTCATGCAGAATTCCGAGATGAATGCAATGGCGTAACCCGTTTCCCTTGATTCTTATTTTAAAATTTAATTCTGCCTTGATTTATGGTTTTAACATGTTATAAAAATTCGGGTTGTTACATTCTTCCCTCCTTAAAGGATTTCGTCCCCGAAATCTTCAAGTTAAGAAGAATGCATCCTATCATCAAATCAACCATCTACTCAATCATCATCCACAAGCAAACATTGTACATAAAAGATTTCTAATGCTATATGAACATATGCAGAAAGTGTGTGTATATGTTCCTTATCTAATGCAAATGATCATGCCTGATTGATCTTCCTAATGCAAAATATGTTTAGTGTCATGAATCCAACATGTATGCAAATAGTCCTAGTCACATAAACACTATATGTGTGCATAAACATCCATCCATATGCAACATCCACATGATAACACATTCAATTTCATCCATAAACAAGTATAAACACTCATGCTTATGCAATATGAAAATGTGTCTGAGCCGATCTAGTGCCTAATGCGTGTTATGCAACCACGAGCAACCACTTGCGACCACTTGCAACCATTTGCAAACATCAACCATAACATGTTTCAATCACATGTTTACATCCAAAAGGGTTCTACCTAAGGTTCTCAAGATAGGATTGAGAAGATAAGAAAGATAAAACGAAGCATCTAGGAGAAGAAGTTAAAGATGTACCCCCAGAAGGTCCTGCTTGTGGGGCTTGCCCTTCCTTCTTAGGGCAGTTCTTGCTGATATGTCCAGTTTCACCACACTGAAAGCATGCTCCCATCTTCATCTTCTTCTTTCTACAATCCTGGGCTATATGCCCCTCAATACCGCAGAAGTGGCATTTTCTTTTCTCACGTGTCTTGTTATCCTTATTATTGTTGTTGTTCTTGCCTTCTTTCTCGGAGTCTTTCTTCTCCTTCTGAGACTCATCCGCCTTAACTTATCACTCATACCTTCCCTAGGTAACATGTTAACAAGCCTCACGGAAACTATCTCCATCGTACGGAAAACCCTCTACGAAGCTAGAAAGAAGATTAGCCGCAGGTAAAAACTACTGCGACTACAGATGAAGAAAAGAAAGGAAAATAGATTCAAACGAGGGAACAAAGGATAATGCTAATGGCTTTTGGGGGAATAGCCTTTAAATAAAACAAGGCTTTTCTTGAAAAATGCTTCTTTGTAAACGGTTTTGAAAAGAGTTTTAGAAGGTTTTTAAAAACTTTTGCCTAGTCTGGTAACCTTCTGCTCTGATACCAAATGTAACACCCCACCTCCGCTAGGGTCACTCACAAAGGGAATGCACTAGTATTGGAGGAGCGTTATCGAGGTAAACAACACAGAAATATTACAAGACAGAACATAGATAAAACAACGAAAGAATCAAAAGAAAATTTTCATTACTTTCAAAAAGAGTCAAAACCTTTTACATCAAATAGCCAAGGTCATTATTTTCCATTACAACAAATTCTGCCTTGCATAAATAAAGAAGCGTAAACTTAAAACAACAAAAGTAGCTTAATTCCCCAAAGGTAGCAGAAATGCAGCCATAGCATAGCTCAAGATCAAACCGTACGTGAGCTGAACCGAAAGCAAGTGAAATCCAAGCTAAGTGCTAGAGTTTCCTCCCTGAGAACCTGGGGGGAGAAGCGGAAGAAAAAGAGGCGAAAGAAAACGGGTCAGTCATAAAGACTGGTAAGTCCAAGTGACTTTCAGCCTAAAAACAGATAAAGGTAACATGACATGTATAAACTGAAAGTAAACATAAGGATGCTGTCAAGATGTGCAAGATAGACTAAGATAACATGACAAATCAAGTATAAATCAAGTATAGCATCGCATATTCAAGGTTCGCTACATCAACTGTACTAGAATCCCAAACCCATATCTTATATTAATCATGAAATGATTCCTTGGCCCAATATCATGAAATGACCCATTACTAGGTCCAACGAAACTATCCACTAGTTGATCGGCTCCCTACAAGTTCTAGCTCGTCGTGTGTCTGTGTCATACGGCCCTATCACAAATGTAGTCACCTGTGCTAGGTCCAACATAAGGTGTATCAAGCCCTATGGTGCCAACCACCAACACGAATCAAGCATGCACAGATACACCTACTGATGCCCAATGCCTGCTTTTTCAACTCCGGACCACGTGCACGACCATAGCCCACCTGAACCTACACTGGCGCACCAACACAGCCGTCGTTCTGGTCCCTTACAATCAACCCAGTAATCGTGCCCTACCATGCCTAGTTCCCGGGTACCATGATACATCTAGTGGGTTACTGTTGAAATGGACCGCGTAACTAGGGTTTCCGTCCAATAGGTTAAGTGTTGTCATTTAAATTCGTGACTTAACCCCTATCAGTCTAGCATGTCAAGCTGGTTAAGTGTTGTCATTCAAGTTCGTGACTTTACCCGCCTACATGTCATGTCAAATTGGCTAAGTGTTGTCGTTCAAGTTCATGACTTAGCCCTACGAATCATGTGTCAAGTTGGTTAAGTGTTGTCTTTCATGTTCATTACTTAACCCTATCATGTGGCATTAATTCATTAATGCACCCCAACCTCTCACATCAGACCTATTGTTGTGGTCACTGGATATGCCGGGCGGTTCCTGGAAGATTTACACCACAACTCAGTCTGACCTCGGGTTTCAAGCGCGATATGACCAACTACCCACATTGGATCCTATTGTTTGCAGTAACTGGATTTGCCGGGCGGTTCCGGGCAGAATTACACTGCAAACTCAACCCAACCTCGAGTTGGCCATTTTCAAGTTCATTCTAGTGTCATGTCCATGTTCATATTTTCAAGTCAAGTTTGTGTCAAGTTTTCAAGGCAAGTTTCATGCCCACATCCAGATTCAAGTTATAACAATGTTCATGTTTCAAGATTCATGTCAAGTTCGTGTCAAGTTTTCAAGGCAAGTTTCATGCCAAGTTTCCTATAATTACCAATTTTTCTTAACGTTACCTCGTCTAAATATTAGGCTAACAATCTTAGCCTAATTTTCCGTCCGCATGATTTTTGACATATAATATTAGGCTAAAAACATAGCCTAACTTAACGTACACAAAATTTGCATAAAGCGATTCATTAGCATAAACATGACATAGGTGTAAACTTGGCATTCTCGGTATAGTCAATATGAACACCATAGGTGTGTACTTTGAAAAATAATCAACATGAACATCGTAGGTGTGAACTTGCAACATAGATTAAATCAACATACATATATGTGAATTTGCAACACAGACTAAATCAATTTACATATATGTGAACTTGCAAATCAATCATGAACATATGAATAAGTGTGAACTTGAAATATGACATAGGTTTAACATATACACATAAACATGTTGATCTAACATTTGGTCACATATGTAATATGATTTCACAACCTAAAATTTGCATAACATGATAAACTACACGGCTTGTCATAACGGGTTATACTTCAAGTTCCTATACATATGAATAGACTTATTCATTAATTCCCAATTCAATATGCTAAAAAAATAGAACCACAGGCATAGATCAATATCATTCAATAACATAATAAACATTATTCTATTATCAATCTATTTTCAAGGCATGACATAACTGAATAAATTGATTAAAACATCGCAGGCATATAGAGCTGATAACATTATGAACATGAAAAAGGTTTGAATAATAATCTAGGTTCAAGAACATTGATAGATCTAACTTAAATAGTAAGATCCCCAAAATCAAGATCCAAGGATGAATAAAGAAAATAGGTCTAAATAGAAAGTCAAGCTTAGATTCAATTTCATAGCCATAATCCTAGGCAATAACCTCATGGTCATGAATCATAGGTGATTAGCCATAATTGTCCTTGTCATAGTCATAGGCAACAGTCTTATGTTCACGGTCATAGGCGTAGGCATAGTCTTATGTTCATAGTCATAGACATAGGCATAGTCTTATGTTCATAGTCATAGACATAAGCATAGTCTTATGTTCACCGTCATAGTCATAGGCATAGTCTTATGTTCATAGGCATAGGCATAGTCTTATGTTCACCGTCATAGGCATAGTCTTATGTTCACCGTCATAGTCATAGGCATAGTCTTATGTCATTAATAGAGTTTCAACGTCATAGGCAATATTCCCAAAAGTCAAGATCCAAGAAGAAAACAAGAATAGATATGAATTATACATAAATAAATTCCAATTTATAACATGCCCATATTAGATTTATAGTTTTTATCTAAAAGTAACTGGAACTTACAGATCGTGGTCCAAGAAATTTAGATGCAGAAGTCAAGTCTAGAAATTTGTCGTAGAACGTTGCGCTGTCGCTGATCTATTCTCTTGAATTGTTGTAGAAGCGTTGATCTTTGATTTGAATCGAGTTTGAATGCTTAAGCTTTAATTTAGAGGAGGCGGCCATGGTTCAAGTGGTAAATTAGCAGCATAGTAGTGTAAGAATGATTTGTATGAATTAGGCTAGGTCTTAGGATGTATTTGTAGGGGTAGCAACTAGTTTAGGCCCATAGATTAACCCTAGAATCAATCCGGACCATCAAAACACGTCTCAGGCTTCAAAAATGGGTTCTGGGTCTAAACAGGCCAACCAGGTCGTCCTGTAAGGGGGGAGGTCGACCATATGGTCGATCTGGTGGGTAGGTCGACCCTAAGGTCGACCACATGGTCGACCTGCCTGGTCTGAAATTTGCTGAATCTTCTACAAGCCATAACTTCTTCATCCGGACTCCGATTTTCAAAAACTCAGATTCTATTTCATGCAGAATTACAAGACGAACGCAATGGCATAACCCGTTTCCCTTGATTCTTATTTTAAAATTTAATTCTGCCTTGATTTATGGTTTTAACATGTTATAAAAATTCGGGTTGTTACACATGTCATCATATTAAGCCCATTTTATGTCGCATGTTCTTCCTAACATATTATTAACTTCATCTCAAAATAACATGTTATCATCAAATCATGTAATTATTCTCATTTAACATGTAATTATTCCACTTTCTACAATTAAGGGTTCAAGTGCATAAATGTCACAAGTAAACATGTAATTAGAACAACAGTAATCACTACACATATTTTAACAAGTTTACATTTCAACATATGAACATTTTAGCACATTAAACGTTTCAACATACGAATTTTCCAACATATTAATATTTCACCATGTCATATTAGCATTTCAACACCTTTAATCATTCTAGCAGATTTACATTACAGATTAATGGGGAATGTCAAACGATAATATATCATTATAAAAAATGATATAACTTAAATCCACTTGCCTAATTTGCTCTCCAAATTCTGAATCTACTCCAGATCTAGTACTCCATGGTCCTCCTAACTGGATTTAGCACCTAGCAACCATGGATCTACAATTCTTACTAAAAGAAAAAGGGATGAAAGAGGAGAAAATTGAAATAGACCAGATCTAAGAAATTACCTTACTTTGAATATGATTCTGAACACCTTCTTACTAATATTCATTCCTTTCCTCCAGATCTTGATTCAGAATTTTCCTAAACTAATTGTAACGATCCGAAATCCCCAGATCTTCGAAGAGACAGAAAACAACGGATTTCTTTGAGAACACGACGCATCAGAAGACAAATGTAAGAACATTTCATTGTTGTTACAACAATTACATCAGAGTACAAGAATATATCGGAGTTCAAATAAGTTATAGCATAAAAATATCAGAGATTTAATTACATAGCAGCGGAAAATATATACTTAAACATAATGTACAACAGAAATCAGTTACAACCACAACTGAAAGAGATATACGGATACAAAGCTTTCCGAATATAGCTCCAGCTGTAACCCAGGATCTTGTGAAAAGAAGTATCTGCCAAAACCAAAACCACTAGCTTCCCGTGTGGAAAATATGGGCACCTAGAGTTTAGGTTTAAAAAATAAACTCCGAGCTAGTCATGGGATGGGTGTGAGAACTAAAACAGTTATTAAATCTTTACTTTAAAAGTTAGGAAATCATGGGACCATGTCGTATAACACGGAACGGGTTTACTCCACATGAGTCTCAGTTTAAAATAAAATAACACAATGCTTTTCGAAAAATGAAGCTATTATAAGACTCAGGTCCCATCACACAATGCAACGCAAGCGAAGGATAGAGTTTTCCCTTATAATAGCCAAACATGCTCGATACGCCTTAAAACAAATTATTTTGATATTACTATAAGTGCATAGTGTCGAAACAACTTCGAATATAAATGTATCAATCATAGACGGCATAGCTACCATATGCTATGTCGCCATATAGGTTTACAATTAAAATCACATCATATCGTATTGGAAATTGGATTTCTGTAATGAACCAAAATTTTAGACGTCTTAATATTATGAATTTATTTGGGTTTATGTTTTGGAAATTGAAATTTGCTTTAAAATTTGGATTTTTTTATTTAACTTGGAAATTATTTTATTTTATTTAGATTTGAAATCGATTTTTTTAGTTGAGTTTGAAAATATAAAATATACATGTATTTGAAATATTGTATATCCTTAGTATGTTAAATTGTATATATACATAGAAAAAGGGTATTCATACTTGAAGAAATTATTGTTTAAAATAAATTTGTTTTACACTTGTTAAATTCTTGCAAACACTTCTCTACACGTGTTCATTTGTGTTTGTAGATTAATACCGCATGTCCTCGCTCATTTTTCCACCGTGTACCGTATAACTTAAGGCCTACCCTTCTTTACTTTCAATCATTCTTCAACAAAATCATTTCCCCAAATTTAGTCCATTCCCAAATCCATTTTTTTTCAACTGATATCAAATCTTCCTCAAAGTGAAATGGCTACCGATTAGGGTTTGGCTCCATTGGCCTCACCATCGCTTCCCCAAACCTCCCCAATCACTTCAGCCCGCCAAAGGTTCCTCCACTCTTTTTCATCTGACCGCAAGCTCATTCAAAATCGCTGAACCCTTCTACTTTTGCACCAATGACCTAACGCCAGCCTCGACGCAGCAACCTCCTCCGCCTGAAACCCACAACCGAAGCCACCGTAATCCGCACCCTTTCTTTCCTCAAATTGTGCCGTACTATTGACGCTTCTAGCCTCATGCCGCGAGCTCCAGCCTGTAGCCAGTCACCTCCTTCACCGTTCATCTCCACATCTTCTCCGTCATTTGTCCTCACTCAGCACCGTTTAAGGTGAGTTACGCAATTAATTTTGATTCAAGAATGATAACATCAATAGGAACTAGACCTCGGTTTTGAATTGTTGTTGACTGGTGTGCCCCACCCAATGCCAGTACTGTCATTCTTTATTCCTTAAACATAGTTAAGGGTTTGTCATCAGTGCATGTGGTCTTTGAGTTCTATGTTAAACCGTTCTTATAAAGTGACTGAATGGATAGGCAACTAATCCTTATTCATAAAGGTGAATTTGATCCCCTCCAAAAAGAAAGTGTTCTCTACTTCTTTGCTTCCTACATGTGAAGCTATAGCTGGAAATTTTTATTTAACCATTGAAATTGGATTAGTCTAAGCATCAAATCTAATGTATAATTTAAGTAAAGATAAGACAAAAAGAGGCTTAGGGCCTTTGTGGGTTTGTGATTTTCAATTTTAGACTTTTACAACCATGTTACATGCATAAATGATTTGCTGTTAACACTGTCACTTTTGGACTTGTGAAAATGATTTGCTTAGGCTTATTGATGACTACATGCATGTTTGGGTTCTCAGTTCATCACTGGTACATTAGATTTCATTGTGACTTTTATGCCATGACCCCTGCTTATACACGCCTGAAGTATATACATACGAACTACCCTGTTTTGTGCTGAAACCCATTTTTATGCCATGCTGCATGCATTAGTTCTTCGCCCACGGACCTGTATAATGATTCCAATATTGATACGCATGCTATACAAATATTTATATTATTTTGTGCCACTTGAATTTGCCTTGCTACTTGACCCAGTTCGTGCATATAGTCTGACTTAGACCTATCTTGTGCTTCGGGAAGTCTTGTGCCCATTTGTGCCTATTGTTACCTCTTTGCTTCGGACTTGAGTTAATTTGTTTTGCATGTTTAATGTAACATGCATATTGTATGTAATGGTTCACTAGCTTAAGAAACTGCTACTCCTTTTAGTGTTAAATTATTTGGGAATCAGTATGTGCTTATTTATGGTAAGATATTTTATGTGTGTCCTATTAATTTGGCAGAGTTCCTTGCCTTGCATAGTTTAATATTGATTACCATTTGTGGGTGCGATCCATACATATGCTTCTATGGAATGGGTATTCGCCTCGTGTATACTGCCTTGCTTTGTTATTTTCTTTGGTTGTTATAGCGTATCATATGTTGCTTTTCTTTGATACATGTCTCACTCATATGCTACTGTACTTTGAAATATTCCATGATGTTTACACATTTCAGCGGTTCCATGGGTTTGATATTCTCGAATATTTAATAAATTGTTAAGATTAGCTTTTATATTTAAGTTTCTATTGAAGTTATTTTACTTGAACAAATGATTAATCCTGACTCGAGTGTTTTATGTTTTGCATGGAATGCTCGAGTCAGATGTGAGTTTTAATAATTTTAGACGTTTTCAATTTGCTAAGCTGGAGAGGAACGCAAGAAGCATATGCTCTCAACGCCCGACAAAAGTGTAAACTCTGATAATATTTTGTATAAAATTATTCCGATGCAAATTATTGTATACTATGATTCTGTGTTATTTTCTGTTTATACCCTATAAGCAATAACGAGCTGTCGCTTTGAACGTTCTGAGTTGGTTTAAATACCGACTTGGAGCGGTCAAAAAGGTAGTTCGTTACAATTTCCATCATAAGTCAAGGCTAGAGATGGCTCCTTCCAATTTGAGACACTCTAGAAAACGCCTCAGGATTACACCCTCTCGACAAGTCCTGGATCCTATAGGGCCGGTCCACACTTACTTTAGTGGATTAGTTATTCTTGAACAATACGTTTCGTGTCGGACCTCCAAAATGGTCAGTACGTCGACCATATCTGAGGCGCCTCGCAATCTATCATCCACACAAGTAAAAATGTCTGCACCCCATACCATGACACCACTTTAGTTAGAAAGAAATATATGCACTCCCTGCGTTCCTTATCCCGTTTCCGACTCATACCGGGGTATGAGGCTCGCGAATTAACGCTATACACAAAACTATGCTAATTAAAGCTGTGCTTTGATTATCAACAACAAGACTCTGCTTTTCAACAAAAGCCTTGATCATTTGCATCTCTGCATGTCGTACTAACAATTCACGCCATACGAATGATGTCTATCAATATATAACCTCTAAGCTTGTACGTCTTAGAGAAGGTTGTTAAGTAAGAGAGTAAATTCTCCGCCACCAAACAGATATATATTTAATAGAAATCAATCAACACAGAATGAAATCCAATGTCAGACACACATCCATTTACAAGTCCATTCTGGGTCTAAATGAAACCGGAGGCACCTTAATCCTCATCCCATATGTCCAATACATGAGAGATGTCCTCACATATCCGGTCGGTCTCCAAGTTCGTTTGGACGATCACCACTTATTACCTTGTCTTTGGTGTACAACCCAATCAAGACATCAGTAATCATCCAAATGGAGTGAAGATCTTTGGTCTTCAACCACCATCTTCATCGTCGACTTTTAGTCGTCGTATTCATTATTTAGAATGGGATAAACCCAGTCTTTCCGAATAACTAGCATATTTTATTATCAATAACCAAGTGTTATAAAAACACATCATACGCCTCATTCCAATGTAGAATATTCTTTTATTCAAATATTCACATTTTTAGGGAAAGGTTCCCATTAATTTTACCAAAGATAAATTCTTTTAAATTTATTCTTTAATCTTCGTTTGGATATCAATTACAAAAGATTTTATTAACTAGTCGGGATTATCGTGCCTTACCGATGTAATCATTTATTTTATCTTTCCAATCCAAACCTATTCTTCCCATGAAGAAAAACAAGTAGTACTCCATATCTAACGTCCACTATGTTATCGGTAAATTAATTACCATTTCCCATTCAAATCTAACTAAAGATTTAACTATCGCTTGGAGTAAAACTAGTGGTACTCCATTCTCAATCATTTCATGAATTCGATAAATTTAATTATCTCATTCTTATTCCAATCTAACTAAAGATTTATTAAAAACTCCAATTGGTTTTAATCTTCCTAAAAATCATTATCTAATGATTATTCAACTTTAGGAAATCAATCCTGTCTTTAATTGGGTTAAAGAACCAATGTCACTTAAAACACAATTCACGATAAACCCAAAAATCCTATTCCATCAAAATGGAATCTCCACGGAAATCAAATCAGTCAAAATCAATATGAATTTCCGTATCAGACTAATAATATAAATGGAATAACGGCGAAGCCTTTTAAATTCCACATATATAAAGGTCTCCCTTCACAAAAGCTCATCTCGACTATTACCAAATAGAATTCCATTTGATTCCAATTTAATATATTAAATTGGAAAACTTTACTTTGGAAAATTCCCATTAAATCTTAATTAAAAGTTTTATAAATTCCAAATCATAACTTCACTGCTAATTGGGTTAAAGAACAAATGTTATTTAAAACACCGTTCACGATAAACCTAAAAATCGAATTTCAATTCAATTCCAATTAAATATTAATTAATTGGTAAATTATCTAAATCTTAATTAAAAGACTTATTCTTTTCTCAATTGGGTTTAAGAAAAATGTTATTTAAGACACAATTCACGACAAACCCAAAATCCAATTTGACATTAAATATAAGGCTCTGAGTAGAAATTTTATCGGCTTATATTCAATATCAATTTCTGAAACTAACAGATATCGTATTGGGAACAGCGATATCTGTATCTTCCAAATTCCTCAACAATATCCATATAATCAAGGAATCCAATATCGAAATATTCCGAAGATTATTTACATTCCAATCCATTCCAGTTCATACATTGGAAAATTCTGGTTATATCAAAATCATTTCAAATCTAATTTATTTATTTAAAAACATTGGATTATTATTCTAGTTAAAACTAGTTCATTTTGATAAAAAATATATTTTTATCTTTTCAAACTTGGAATTTTCCACCCAAAATCCTTCCAAATAATTTATTATGATTTTACATAATTTTTCCATATTTTTAATAATTTGTTTAAGGCCCTTATAGTCGGTTTCCAATAACGGCCACCGAACTACATTTACATTGACCTTTTCCAAAACTGATTTGGACATATTTAAAAATCTAACTGTTAGATTTCAAATCTCTTATTATCATTGGAAATCCCTTTTCGATACGAACCCAACTATTCTAGTTTTAGGAGAATCTGACGGTCGGATATCCCATTACATCAATTTGAAGTCAATGGCTGAAATTCGTGAATGGTCATTGCGCGACACGTTCTATTCAAGCCATTATATAATATATATATATATTATATATATCATTGATTTCTATTCAAAACGTATTTTATAAATCGTTTATAAATTCATTTTAAAACGATTCCAACTTCATTTTCGAATTTAAATCAAAATTGAATATTCCATATCATTAAAATATTGAAATGATATTATTTTAAAAATATCTGATTTTGAAATCATTTCTTTTCAATATTCATTATAAAATGAATAAAATCGATTGATAAACTCGTTCGGGTTAAAATGGCGTTTAGCTACTCAATAAGCTTAATATATTTATATATTTTCGTGTCCATCCAAAATTGAACATCAAAATCATATTATGATTTTTCATCGAATATATTTTAAAATATTCGTTATTTTAAAATATTCGTTATTTTCTGAATCGGAATGCAACTCAATCAATTACCATATAATTTCAGTTGTATGGATTTCATACATTACATGTATTTAACAATGATGATAAATAATCATTCAAACATCATCCAGAGTGCAATATACAACTATATAGGCATTAAAGTAAATAAATAATGCTCATCACAGCCTTCAGCCCATTGATTAACACACATCTAAATATTGGGATTAGTGTATGTCAAATATCATCCAAATACCCGTGTGTGGTTATCAAACAACAACAGTCAATTTAAATAAATCATTGGTAAATAAATTTAACCAATTCTAATTTGGTTTGAATTATTTTTCTAATTAGCCAATTTTACTGTTTAAATTATAAATAGATATTTATAATTTAATTTCACTACCACAATAATATTAACATTATTTTTAATATGTTAATCATCACATTCAGCATGCAAATCACCAAATCAACCATAAAATTAAATACTATAACCCAGTGCCATTTACGGTGCCATAAGTGGCCATTCGTGGAGTATGAAATTCGAATGTTATTAAAGTCCATACATCGCTTCTAATTTATGTGATTTGTGTGAATTCGGGCATTGAACTCCATACAACAAATAAAAATCTATACTGAAAATTTCTATATATTTACAGTTATAAAATAAATTAAATAAATGTACAAAATTTTAGTGAGTGAATTCTCATATTGGGATCCACTCCGTCAGTCTTTAATTCTGAACGATCGTTTTAATAAAATTAAACAACCGTTTAATTTTGTCGAAAATTCCAACTGCCTCCATTTCCGTTCTAGTCAATTCCATTGTGTAGCGTTCATTGAGACGATCACATAGCAACTGAAATCACTGAACTTCGTTTCCATATGAAAAGTTATACCCTTTTAAACATTAAATACATTAATTAGCCAATTAAATAAATAATTATTTCTTAATTACATTGATTAGCTGTTAATCCTCTTCCTCTTTGAAATAAACCCGTCTCCCCTCAGACAAAATTGAACCCAGCTGTTCCACCTCCTCTCCCCTCCACGCTGCACTAACCAAGCCACTTGTAACGACACGGATTTCGCCCAGACCTAAGCGGTTGCTAAATCGACCAAGACCGTTTGAATCCCCCATATGCTAACTCTGTGCATAAAACACATTAGAACAAATAACAGAAGACTTTTATTACATCTATAATGTCCCGCATTTTTATCGGTTTATATTTTGAATATTTAAATCGGTTTAAATATTGAATTCGTAATATAAGTGGATATATATGTATTAATTAAACGAAGCTGAATGTTTAAAAATATATATTAAATATAATCGAGCCCGTAATATCGCAGCAGTTCGTAATTTAATGTTCTGAACTTCAACTGAGTGTACAGGACCCATTTTAAATCGGATTTCTACGAAACAAGAAACGTTACAATCTGTTGAACTGTATCTTTCTAACGAAAGTGGAAAATAGAGATTTCGTCGTATATATTGCAAGATATGTCCAAATCAAATATTCACAAAGTCGCTATAGAATCGTTTATCGACCGTAATGGTTTATTTGAAATAACTAGATATCGGATTCGAAATTTGGACAAGGTTCTTTTGAGACGTAGTGATAATTAAATTTTTAGAATTTTACTGTAATTTTTAATTAAATTAAATAAGCAACTTTTTATTTGGAGTATTTCACACCTTATATCGATATTTAGGGGTTTCAAAATATGAGTCAAACTACCGATATTATTATATTTTTGGGATCGGGATACCTCGCTGGACATGACTATATTTTTACTTCTGTTCGTAGCGGTCTATAAAAAAATAGAATTATACAGGACCCCGTAAACCTCGATAAATATATACATATACCTAAAACCCTTGAATTTCCTTTATAGCTGTCTATTTCACATCGCTATAAATGCTCCATACCGAAATCAAATCAAATATTTTAAGGTGTATTTTAATGAGCCTTAGTCATGAAGCAAACCACTACCCTAAGTTGACAGGTGAAACCTAAGGCATTGTATTTTTCAAATCATAAACATGAAACCTATCGGCTAACCCGTCTCTTCTAATAGTGACCTGTAGTATTTTCACATCCTTCAGCTATTCTAGTTAGGTCTTCTCGTGCATACAGTAAGCTACCTGAGTTGAAATATCTATATCATGACCTACCTCTTTTTACGCGGAGACAACTCGATACAGAACAGCGTACTTAAGTAACATCCACCCTATTCGATTTGCCAATACACAGCCTTGCTCCTTCAAATCACACAGTCTAACCTATCCTCTGCATCTAAACTATTATTCCTTGGCCATCAAGCTGTTCGATTCTATATATATGGGGGAACTCATCCTACTGCTTTCTCCTTCAAAAGGAATGAAATTAATTAAACAAATATCTTACGAGAAAATAAAAATAAAAGGGGCAAGCAAGAAGATGTTGTGAGAAGATGTTGTGTTGTCCAGTCAAGGTGGCAACATGTCCGGTGTCGGGAGGTTCAACTGAGAAGTGGAGCGTTTTCTCGGATTCAGGCAGCTCAAGAGCGAACAGAGGGTGTTTTCATTTGCTGGAGCTCTTGCGTTTTAGCTTGGGAAAGGGGAGTGGGAGCTTCTAATTTGTACGGTGATGGCTTAAGGAAAAAAGCCTGGGTGGTATCGTTTTTCTAAAAGCCTGGGAGTATGGGTCCGTGTTCAAGAGAATCAAGACGGAGAGGGACGGTGAACAGACGAAATGAGGTGAACAAAAGTGACGCAAGGTCACTGCTACAGGCGCTGTGATAAGTCAAAGCAGCGAAGGAGGGTGATGGCGTTGGTTACTTGGCCTTAAGGGGGTTCTTTATTCGCAGTTATGAGTTTGAGTTTGTGATCAGTAAGGCAAAAGGTTTTACATTCAAGTGAAAAGGTGGAGCCGACAGTAATTGTTTGAAGGGAGGACTGGTCATGGTAGTGTATATATACACTAAAGGTCGTTGGGTGTATGTATGAAAAGAGGAGCAACATGTTTGTTATATTAGAAGTTGTATGGATTTCTGGGTCATATCATATGGTTTTGGTGGTGTAACAGGGATGGGCTGTTGATGCTCAGATGGTGTTTAGCGAGGATAAGGGACGGGTGAAGTTAGATTGTAGGTTTTGTAGTAGTGAACAAGTATGGATTAACGTATGTTGTAGTGATATTGCATGAAGTATGGAGCCAATATGTGGGTGCTTTGTGAGGGTGAGCACAGCATACAGGAGAAGAAATGTTGTGATCAATTTGAGCTAACGGTGCATGTAAATTAGGGGTGTTGGCATATTTAAGTAAATTGTGACCAACTGACAAATGGTGGAGTTAGGAGAAATATGTAGCGGAATTTATAGGGAGGAGCGTGTGTGTAAGTTTTCAGGAAAGTTGGTGATGTTAAATATTGAACTTAACACGGTGAGTATGGGAACTGGTCCTAATGGCGTGGCATTGTGATGGAATAAACGACCGTGGGTGCGGAAATGGCATGTTAAGTAGGAGCGGGTAATATTGTAGAAATAGTTGGCGATGAGGAACTCCTGTATTTGACCAGTAAAATGGATGTCCGTGTCGGTGTCGGTCGGGGTGCGGTAAACACCAGTGGCTCAGTTTTCGTCGACGATGGTTTGAAGGAAGTAAATGGAGTCCGATTCGGAAAGCCTGGGTATCATGTTTAAGTCGTGATCGGCTAAAAATTTAGTAAGTAAACGACAAAACCAATAACAATAGAATCTCACGAAAGCTAGCGACGATATGGAGTCAGTTTGAAGCAATTTGAAGCACGTCTGAATTTATGGCAGAATTGAACGCCGGGTTGATTCAACTGACGCAAATCGTATTTAACGGTTAACGGGCAAAGGTGAGTAAATTCACTGACTCTGATCTATTTTAAAATATTATAATATTGGTTGAATGCTATGTGATGATCGCTTCGGTAGATTACAATTAAATTGGTTGAAAAATATATATCGTTGCATATGTACACATCATTTGGTTGGATATTGATTGCATCAATTAAAATATTACCTGGTATGGAATCAGTGATAATTGTTTGACTAACATCGGTGGATGCAGGAAACCGGTTGGAGGAACCCAACCGGATTTCTCAATATTTATATGTACTGTTTGTTTGTTTTATATATGCACTGTTTGAACCGTGTTGAATGAAAATTTAACATTTGTTTTGATTAAATAAATAAATAATATCGATTTAGAAAGTGGCAACAGTCGACCATAAACACATCGTTTTGTAAGAAGTAGATTGGCTGTCAGGCAAATCAACGAAGCCAATTATAAAAAAATAGATTTTTATAATTAAAGCGAAGCTTTACACTGTAATAGAAATTCTTTTATAAACTGGTACCTTATAGTTCATTTTATAAAGTAAAATATTAGTTAATTATTTTTAATTAAATAATTGGTTCTTAAGTGGAGCTCATTTAAAATATTTTTGTAATGGAAAGAGATGTCAATATTTTTGTAACAGAACGAGATGTCAAGATTTTGTAACGGAAAGAGATGTCAAGATTTTTGTAACAGACGAGATGTCAAGATTTTGTAACGGAAAGAGATGTCAAGACTTTTGTAACAGAAAGAGATGTCAAGATTGGTTATAAAGTGGAATATAACAGCGTATTACAATTTTTGATCTAAAATGATAAAATAACGCTGTTAAGAAAACTTAAGCGTGATATTTATATACAATAATATCTCTGGGAATGTTTTTCCAATAAAATGTGGAAATGGCTAAACGGGATTTGAGACATATCTAGTAAGATATGGGAATTTGAATAATAACACGAATGTTAAATAAAAATGCTCGTGGTTGTGTGATGTTTAGTTGAACATTTGAATGGATGTTGTTTTTACTTCGATAGTTAAAGAACCGACTATCGAAGTGTTTTGACCATCGTTGTCAATACGGAGAGACCGGTTGGATAGATTATCCGAAACCACTCCGTATAGGCATAAGCGCTGCGAATTTGATTTTGTTGAAGACAATTGAAGACGGAGTGAAATGCAAGGGTCGTCCTATTCTAGAATGGTGTTTTATGTTTGTCCAGTCCCAGGACAACTTGTATGGACGAATGTCTAACAAATATTCCTAGCGATCACATAAGACGACCTTTTCAAGGTATTACGTCTGGTGGCGGAGAAATTCGTTTCTCTTAGCTTTTATACACGTAATATTTTGGGAAGATCAACTAGTGATTTGACGGGTTTGACGATGTGACATTCAAAGTATATGGTGGCCAGATGTTCTAAAAGAGAGACGTAACCTCAAGCTTCACAACCGGGAAATGACAAAAATCGGGCAGGCAGCATGGCTATGTGGGTCGCTCCCATTAGGGTGTATAATCACCTATCTAGAGAAATTCTTTTTGTTTCTTAATCTATCGATTCTGCCCATTCTGGAACGGTGGTTTGAGTCCAACCGTTGGTGATATACGTTCGATACACTCAAGTGAAATG
This sequence comes from Allium sativum, assembly GCA_030737875.1. NCBI lineage: Eukaryota > Viridiplantae > Streptophyta > Magnoliopsida > Asparagales > Amaryllidaceae > Allium > Allium sativum. The sequence goes on from CM060920.1 coordinate 457,895,173, forward strand.
AGTGGTCGGTCTTGTGTAGGCCGGGTTGCAAGACGTTCTTGTTGAACCCAGTGTATTCGCCTCTAGAGATACACTATCGGCAGGTGGTCCCATACCTTGTCATAGTTGGAATCCAATCTCCAATAAGCGCCCTGCGGTTTTTGATTTTATACTATGTATGTAGAGCGTGAGATGCAAGCGTTCTGCTATTTGGTTATTTACTTGATTAGACATTATTATAATATCACTGGATTTTGATATCAAAGTGTTTTGGGTTTTAGTAAGGTAAAAACCGTCCATGTTTATGTGTGGACTGGTCTTACTATTATCCTTTTGTTTCAAAAGGTTTTTCAAAGTTAAACCGTATGGTTGGAATTTACCCACACCAGTCCCATGACTGACCCAGAGTTTATTTTGTTTGTTTTCCCTAAACTCTTGGGTGCCATAATTTGTACGGGCAGTCAAGTGTTTCAGGCTTTTACAGATACACCTGGAGGAGCTAAAAGCAGAAGGCTTCACCGTTAGTATGTAGAGTTATTTCCGCTGTGACATGATGTATTGTACTCTGATAATGGTATGTATATACAATACAGTTTTTTTTGTATTTCAAAGTTATGTTATATAATATATTTTATTCGTTCCGCTGTGAGATTCGTGTTTACTCTGATTTTGCTCAGTTGTGTTCTCCTCTTCTTCTTCTATTCTATTAGTTCTATCTTTCTATCTCATCCTCTAATCTTCTTTCTATTAATGATCTGAATTTTCGTGTAATTTGAGTCGGACTTGTATGGTATTTGGTCGACTCAAAGGGCTCGAATTTGCGGGTCGTTACAGTTGGAATCAGAGCTGAAGGTTAAGTGATTACCTTGGCTCTGTGGCGTGACTCAGTAAAGATAGGGTTAGTAACACCCTAGATTGAGTTTGAGTGTATATATATGAGCGCGTATTTGTAAACCGATATAAAAATTGTTTTATATTGTGTTGATTGGTTTGGCGAGTGATTTATGAATTCTGGTCGAAACAGTAATGCAAACTGTATCGATAGGTGTTTCTAGACTCTTGAACAGAGTAATTCGACACAGTATGTTTTGAAAAGAGGGTGAATAAAATAATTTTACTCAAATTATATTTTGTTATAAAAAGGAGTATATATCTTGAGATTATTATAGTGTTGATCGTTATTATGATCAAATAAGATTTATAATTGAGTTGGTTATATAAATAACCAATCGAAATATTATACAAGTATAATATGCAAAATCAGATGAACTGAATCTGAATTTAAAACCAGAATTGAAATAAAACTCTAGAAACATGGAAAAGAGTTGGAAATAATGTTTGGATTAAATATATGGGAATTTTAAAATCCTGGGAGATTTGAAAATGTTTTCCAAACATTTTGAAAGGTATTTTGAAGTAATAAAGTGTTGATAAATGAGGTTTTAAAGTGATAGAGTATTGAACTCACTTTGATCACTGGAAAATAAATTTTGATGATGACGGCCGCATTATCAGTGTTCGCTTTCGAGTTTCTAAGTGACAGATTATTACCAAAAGATTTTGTTTTTGAATTGTTTTGAGAAAACGAGTTGTTAAAAATTCAAATGTTTTGAATTTCTATTATTATATGTAAATATATATTATTTCAAACTTATTTGAATTAGAACCCAGGAATTTGAATTCCGAAATTTAAATTTAACTTGTGAAGTTAAATGAATTGAAATGATAAAAGTAAATAAATGAATTAGAATTTAACTTAAACTAAGTTAAATAAACAAATTGGAATTGAATTGAATTGAAGTCGATTAAGTGGAAATCATAATAGAGTAGGATTTAACTTGGCAAAGTAGTTAAATTTGGGAATTAAGATTTGGAATGGAACCGAATTCGGTTGTGAAATTTGATTATTGAGTAAGAGTTTGAAATTGGAATTGGAATTGAAAGGGAATTGGCTTAAGAAAAAGTGAAATTGGTTTGAGAATGGATTGATGAAGATCAGCCAACGATGTTTGGATATATGCTGGTGTGATAGCAGATGGCAGAGACAGAGTTGAATGCCCAACAAAGAAGGTACACGTTTATATATGAGTATGAGATTTTTATGAGTCGGTTTGGGCAAGCCGTTTGGCTATTGGATTTTTTTTTGGATTGGAGAAGGCCCAGAGAGGCAAGTTGTAGTAATACCGAATGAGCTGTGCAGAGGAAATGCTGACGAAATTCTCCAAAAAATTTAAGCCGTTAGGAAATTTTCAGAATTTATGAAAATATTTGTAAATAAAAAGGAATTAATATTTAATTGAAATTAATCGGTTCTGTTGCAAACTGAATTTAAGGAATTAAGTAAAAGATTTTTAACCTGTTTATATTAGAGATTGTAGCATTTTTCCTACCTTAGCAATTTCGAGGACGAAATTATTTTAAGGGGGAAGGAAAGTAATGTCCCGCATTTTTATCGGTTTATATTTTGAATATTTAAATCGGTTTAAATATTGAATTCGTAATATAAGTGGATATATATGTATTAATTAAACGAAGTTGAACGTTTAAAAATATATATTAAATATAATCGAGCCCGTAATATCGCAGCAGTTCATAATTTAATGTTCTGAACTTCAACTGAGTGTACAGGACCCATTTTAAATCGGATTTCTACGAAACAAGAAATGTTGGAATCTGTTGAACTGTATCTTTCTAACGAAAGTGGAAAATAGAGATTTCGTCGTATATATTGCAAGATATGTCCAAATCAAATATTCACAAAGTCGCTATAGAATCGTTTATCGACCGTAATGGTTTATTTGAAGTAATTAGATATCGGATTCGAAATTTGGACAAGGTTCTTTTGAGACATAGTGATAATTAAATTTTTAGAATTCTACTGTAATTTTTAATTAAATTAAATAAGCAACTTTTTATTTGGAGTATTTCGCACCCTATATCGATATTTAGGGGTTTCAAAATATGAGTCAAATTACCGATATTATTATATTTTTGGGACCGGGATACCTCGCTGGACATGACTATATTTTTACTTCTGTTCGTAGTGGTCTATACAAAAATAGAATTATACGGGACCCCGTAAACCTCGATAAATATATACATATACCTAAAACCCTTGAATTTCCTTTACAGCTGTCTATTTCACATCGCTATAAATGCTCCATACCGAAATCAAATCAAATATTTTAAGGTGTATTTTAATGAGCCTTAGTCATGAAGCAAACCACTACCCTAAGTTGACAGGTGAAACCTAAGGCATTGTATTTTTCAAATCATAAACATGAAACCTATCGGCTAACCCGTCTCTTCTAATAGTGACCTGTAGTATTTTCACATCCTTCAGCTATTCTAGTTAGGTCTTCTCGTGCATACAGTAAGCTACCTGAATTGAAATATCAATATCATGACTACCTCTTTTTATGCGGAGACAACTCGATACAGAACAGCGTACTTAAGTAACATCCACCCTATTCGATTTGCCAATACACAGCCTTGCTCCTTCAAATCACACAGTCTAACCTATCCTCTGCATCTAAACTATTCTTCCTTGGCCATCAAGCTGTTCGATTCTATATATATGGGGGAACTCATCCTACTGCTTTCTCCTTCAAAAGGAATGAAATTAATAAAACAAATATCTTACGAGAAAATGAAAATAAAAGGGGAAAGCAAGAAGTTGTTGTGTTGTCCAGTCAAGGTGGCAACATGTCCGGTGTCGGGAGGTTCAAATGAGAAGTGGAGCGTTTTCTCGGATTCAGGCAGCTCAAGAGTGAACAGAGGGTGTTTTCATTTGCTGGAGCTCTTGCGTTTTAGCTTGGGAAAGGGGAGTGGGAGCTTCTAATTTGTACGGTGATGGCTTAAGGAGAAAAACCTGGGTGGTATGGTTTTTCTAAAAGCATGGGAGTATGGGTCCGTGTTCAAGAGAATCAAGACGGAGAGGGACGGTGAACAGAGGAAATGAGGTGAACAAAAGTGACGCAAGGTCACTGCTACAGGCGCTGTGATAAGTCAAAGCAGCGAAGGAGGGTGATGGCGTTGGTTACTTGGCCTTAAGGGGGTTCTTTATTCGCAGTTATGAGTTTGAGTTTGTGATCAGTAAGGCAAAAGGTTTTACATTCAAGTGAAACGGTGGAGCCGACAGTAATTGTTTGAAGGGAGGACTTGTCATGGTAGTGTATATATACACTAAAGGACGTTGGGTGTATGTATGAAAAGAGGAGCAACATGTTTGTTATATTAGAAGTTGTATGGATTTCTGGGTCATATCATATGGTTTTGGTGGTGTAACAGGGATGGGCTGTTGATGCTCAGATGGTGTTTAGCGAGGATAAGGGATGGGTGAAGTTAGATTGTAGGTTTTGTAGTAGTGAACAACTATGGATTAACGTATGTTGTAGTGATGTTGCATGAAGTATGGAGCCAATACATGGGTGCTTGGTGAGGGTGAGCACAACATACAGGAGAAGAAATGTTGTGATTAATTTGAGCTAACGGTGCATGTAAATTAGGGATGTTGGCATATTTAAGTAAATTGTGATCAACTGACAAATGGTGGAGTTAGGAGAAATAGGAAGCGGAATTTATGGGGTGGAGCGTGTGTGTAAGTTTTCAGGGAAGTTGGTGATGTTAAATATTGCACTTAACACTGTGAGTATGGGAACTGGTCCTAATGGCGTGGCGTTGTGATGGCATAAACGACCGTGGGTGCGGAAATGGCATGTTAAGTAGGAGCGGGTAATATTGTAGAAATAGTTGGCGATGAGGAACTCCTGTATTTGACCAGTAAAATGGATGTCCGTGTCGGAATCGGTCGGGGTGTGGTAAACACCAGTGGCTCAGTTTTCGTCGATGTTGGTTCGAAGGAAGTAAATGGAATCCGATTCGGAAAGCCTGGGTATCATGTTTAAGTCGTGATCGACTAAAAATTTATTAAGTAAACGACAAAACCAATCACAATAGAATATCACGGAAGCTAGCGACGATATGGAGTCAGTTTGGAGCAATTTGAAGCACGTCTGAATTTATGGCAGAATTGAACGCCGGGTTGATTCAACTGACGCAAATCGTATTTAACGGTTAACGCGCAAAGGTGAGTAAATTCACTGACTCTGATCTATTTTAAAATATTATAATATTGGTTGAATGTTGTGTGATGATCGCTTTGGTAGATTACAATTAAATTGGTTGAAAAATATATATCGTTGCATATGTACACATCATTTAGTTGGATACTGATTCCATCGATTAAAATATTACCTGGTATGGAATCAGTGATAATTGTTTGACTAACATCGGTGGATGCAGGAAACCGGTTGGAGGAACCCAACCGGATTCCTCAATATTTATATGTACTGTTTGTTTGTTTTATATATGCACTGTTTGAACCGTGTTGAATGAAAATTTAACATTTGTTTTGATTAAATAAATAATATCGATTTAGAAAGTGGCAACAGTCGACCATAAACACATCGTTTTGTAATAAGTAGATTGGCCGTCAGGCAAATCAACGAAGCCAATTATAAAAAATTAGATTTTTATAATTAAAGTGAAGCTTTAAACTGTAATAGAAATTCTTTTATAAACTGGTACCTTATAGTTCATTTTATAAAGTAAAATATTAGTTAATTATTTTTAATTAAATAATTGGTTCTTAAGTGGAGCTCATTTAAAATATTTTTGTAACGGAAAGAGATGTCAAGATTTTTGTAACAGAACGAGATGTCAAGATTTTGTAACGGAAAGAGATGTCAAGATTTTTGTAACAGACGAGATGTCAAGATATTGCAACGGAAAGAGATGTCAAGATTTTTGTAATAGAAAGAGATGTCAAGATTGGTTATAAATTGGAATATAACAGCGTATTACAATTTTTGATCTAAAATGATAAAATAACGCTGTTAAGCAAACTTAAGCGTGATATTTATATACAATACTATCTTTGGGAATGTTTTTCCAATAAAATGTGGAAATGGCTAAACGGGATTTGAGACATATCTGGTAAAATATGGGAATTTGAATAATAACACGAATGTTAAATAAAAATGCTCGTGGTTGTGTGATGTTTAGTTGAACATTTGAATGGATGTTGTTTTTACTTCGATAGTTAAAGAACCGACTATCGAAGTGTTTTGACCATCGTTGTCAATACGGAGAGACCGGTTGGATAGATTATCCGAAACCACTCCGTATACGCATAAGCGCTGCGAATTTGATTTTGTTGAAGACAATTGAAGACGGAGTGAAATGCAAGGGTCGTCCTATTCTAGAATGGTGTTTTATGTTTGTCCAGTCCCAGGACAACTTGTATGGACGAATGTATGACAAAATATTCCTAGCGATCACATAAGACGATCTTTTAAAGGTATTACGTCTGGTGGCGGAGAAATTCGTTTCTCTTAGCTTTTATACCCGTAATATTTTGGGAAGATCAACTAGTGATTTGACGGGTTTGACGATGTGACATTCAAAGTGTATGGTGGCCAGATGTTCTAAAAGATAGACGTAACCTCAAGCTTCACAACCGGGAAATGAAAAAAATCGGGCAGGCAGCATGGCTATGTGGGTCGCTCCCATTAGTGTGTATAATCACCTATCTAGAGAAATTCTTTTTGTTTCTTAATCTATCGATTCAGCCCATTCGGGAACGGTGGTTTGAGTCCAACCGTTGGTGATATACATTCGATACACTCAAGCGAAATGAGTGGTCGGTCATGTGTGGGCCGGGTTGCAAGACGTTCTTGTTGAACCCAGTGTATTCGCCTCTAGAGATACACTATCGGCAGTGGTCCCATACCTTGTCATAGTTGGAATCCAATCTCCAATAAGCGCCCTGCGGTTTTTGATTTTATACTATGTATGTAAAGCGTGAGATGCAAGCGTTCTGCTATTTGGTTATTTACTTGATTAGACATTATTATAATATCACTGGATTTTGATATCAAAGTGTTTTGGGTTTTAGTAAGGTAAAAACCGTCCATGTTTATGTATGGACTGGTCTTACTATTATCCTTTTGTTTCAAAAGGATTTTCAAAGTTAAACCGTATGGTTGGAATTTACCTACACCAGTCCCATGACTGACCCAGAGTTTATTTTGTTTGTTTTCCCTAAACTCTGGGGTGCCCAAATTTGTACGGGCAGTCAAGTGTTTCAGGCTTTTACAGATACACCTGGAGGAGCTAAAAGCAGAAGGCTTCACCGTTAGTATGTAGAGTTATTTCCGCTGTGATATGATGTATTGTACTCTGATAATGGTATGTATATACAATACAGTTTTTTTTGTATTTCAAAGTTATGTTATATAATATATTTTATTCGTTCCGCTGTGAGATTCGTGTTTACTCTGATTTTGCTCAGTTGTGTTCTCCTCTTCTTCTTCTATTCTATTAGTTCTATCTTTCTATCCCATCCTCTAATCTTCTTTCTATTAATGATCTGAATTTTCGTGCAATTTGAGTTGGACTTGTATGGTATTTGGTCGACTCAAAAGGCTCGAATTTGCGGGTCGTTACAACATCATAATAATGCAACATCAGAGTATAGAATATCAGAGTACATCGAATTATAATAATACAACAGCGGAAGATTAATTTACAACAAATTTAATACAATGCAGCAGAAGATTATCGATGCTCTAGACAATGCTTTAAACTTCGATCCAGAATCCTGCTCATTATATCTGCAAAATAAGCTACTCGACTGCCCGTGTGAAAAATAAGGGCACCCGAGGTTGCAAGTGAAACAAACTACGAGTCAGTCATGGGACTGGTATGAGAAATCTTACCTAACTTATCTAACAATATGGCTAATCATAGGACCACGCCACTAATGTGGAACGGGTTTACTCCATTGGATTGCCACTGCATAAATTAACTAAATTTTTATTTAAAAACAACGCAATGTTGTTTAGAAAATGAAATCATTATAAGACTCAATTCCCATCACACAATACAACGCAAACTGGAGGATAGAGTTTTACCTTATAATGATCAAACATGCTTAATACGTATAAAATAATATTTAATAATATTATTAGTGTATAATCAGTTTTAAAATACTGTCAAAGTAAATGTATCAATCCTAGACGTCATAGTACCCAGATATAGGTTTACAATCAAAATCGTAATGTCGTATTGGAAATTTGGTTTCCATCATGAGTCAAGGCTAGGGACGATCTCCTTACCGATTCGAGACACTCTAGCAAATGTCTCGGGATCCGCCGCAGTGAACCCATCGATCCTGCAGGGCCGGTCCACAAATATACCTTAGTGGATTGGCAATTCGTGAACACACGTTTCCCAGTCCTATCGAACCTATCATTTGGTCACTATCGACCAATATATCTAAGGTACCTCACAATCCATCATCCACATAAGTAAAAATGTCTAGGCTCCATATCATGACACCAGTTCTAGCTAGAAAGAAACGTGTGCATTCCCTGCGTTCCCTTATCCCGTTTCTGACTCTTAATGAGGTGTGAGGCTCGCGAAGTAACACAATACACAAAGTTATGCTTTGATCATCAACCACAAGGCTCTGCTTTTCAACAAAAGCCTTGATCATTTGCATCTTGGCATGCCATATTGAAAATCCACGCCATGCGACCGATAGCTACGAATATATAACCTCTGAGCTCGTGTGTCTCAGAGAAGGGTGTTAACCAAGAGAATAAATTCTCTGCCTACAAACAGATATATATATATATATATATATTAAATAGAAATCAATTTACATGGAATGAAATCCAATGTCAGACGCACATCCATTTACAAGTCCGTTCTAGGTCTGAATGAAACTGGAGACACCTTATTCCGCTTCCCTTATGTCCAATATGGAAAAGAGGTGCTCGCTTATCTGGAAAATCAACAAGTACGCCCAGACATCTACCACTTTAACCCTTTACTGGGTGCTACCCAATGCTGGGCATTAGTAGTCATCCATTCGATGTGAAGATCGTCGGTCTTCAATCACCGTCTTCAATATCTTCGATTTAAATCATCGTATAATTATTTGAAATGAGATTGAACTCGGAGTTTTCAAATAATTCTCGCATATATATAATTTAAATCATTACATATCGTTAATATTATTTTATAATGATTTATCGCTATTTGTATTTATATAAAAATAGCCCAATTTAATTTAACGACGCTTCGGGTCAATAGGCTGCTTTAGCGATGTTCTTACCCAAATTTGATTTACACATTTCTCGAAATCTCACCATTGGATTTTAACAAATTTTATATCGTTGGAAAGATCTTCCCAAAGCGGTCCTAACGGTTTCAGTTTTGGGAAAACCCGACGGTCGGATCTTTCGGTATAATCGTTTAACGTTACGATTCCGGAACGCGAACTACCACGCGCGATTCTTTTAATTTTAATTTATATTTATATATATATAATTATATATAAATATAAATTACTCGACGATTCCACTAACGTGGTTTAACATGCCAAATAAAAGCATGTTTTGTTTGCATAACAAATCTACATGTTTATAATGTCAGATAAAAATGTATTTTATTTGCATTCATTTCTACATGTTTCTAATGTCAAATAAAATGTAATTTACTTACATAACAATTTCTACATTCCTAATGTCAAATACAATGTAATCTATTTATATGACATGTTGCTAATGACAAAAAAAAGATAATTTTTATTATCATTATTTTTATGCAATTTCCCTTTTTAACTTTAACAAATAAAAAGAAATATTTTTATTTGTATACAGTTTCAATGTATAACATAACTCATAAAAAATGTTTATTTTAATTTGCATACAAATTCTAATGTATAATTTGAAAATAAAAAAGTTTCTTTAATTTGTACACAAATTCTAATGTGTAATTTGACAATAAAAATGTCACTTTAATTTGTACACAAATTCTAATGTGTAATTTGACGATAAAAATGTCACTTTAATTTGTACAAATTCTAATGTGTAATTTGACGATAAAAATATCACTTTAATTTGTACATAAATTCTAATGTGTAATTTTATGATAAAAATGTCACTTTAATTTGTACACAAATTCTAATGTGTAATTTGACGATTAAAATATCACTATAATTTATACACAGATTCTAATGTGTAATTTGATGATAAGAATGTCACCGTAATTTGTACACAAATTCTAATGTGTAATTTGACGATAAAAATGTCACTTTAATTTATACACAAATTCTAATTCTAACAATAAGTGATATTTTTATTTTGTCGACCATTCTATTTCAACAAAACCAATAAAAATGATTCTAATGTATAACTTCAACAAAATGAATAAAAATGATTCTTTCATTTTTGTTGAAAATTCTATTTCAACAAAATGATTCTTTCATTTTTGTTGACAATTCTATTTCAACAAAATGATTAAAGGTGATTCTTTCATTTTTGTTGACAATTCCATTTCAACAAAATGAACAAAGATGATAACTTCATTTTATTTACCATTTCATTTCAACAAAATGAATAAAAATGATAACTTCATATTGTTAACAATTCTATTTTAACAAAATGAATAAAAATGATAAATTTATATTGTTAACGATTCTATTTTAACAAATTGAATAAAAATGATAACTTTATATTGTTAATGATTCTATTTTAACAAAATGAATAAAAATGATAACTTTATTTTATTTCAATTATCTAATTCAACAAAATTGATATTTTTGTTTTATCACAAATCTATTTAACAAAAATGTTATTTTTGTTTTGACTATTTAATTTCAACAAAAATGATATTTTTGTTTTGATTATTTTATTTCAACAAAAATGTTCATTTATTTTCAACTATTTAATTTTGATAAAAATGTCAATTTTGTCTCAACTATTTTATTTTGAAAAAAAATGTAAATTTTGTCTCAACTATTTTATTTTGACAAAAATGTAAATTTTGTCTCAACTATTTTATTTTGACAAAAATGTTAATTTTGTCTCAAACAAATTTATTTTGACAACTATTTTATTTTGAAAAAAATGTAAATTTTGTCTCAACTATTTTATTTTGACAAAAATGTAAATTTTGTTTCAACTAATTTATTTGGACAAAAATGTTTAATTAATTTATTTGGACAAAAATGACAAATTTGTTTCAACTAATTTATTTTGACAAAAATGACAAATTTGTTTCAACTATAAAATGATATTTTTGTTTCACTGTTTTCTTACAACAAAATGTCCTTTTTATTTCAACTATTTGGTTTCAACAAAAATTGATATTTTTGTTTCAACAATTTCGTTACAACAAAGTTGATCTATTTGTTTTCAACAATTTTATTATAACAAAAATGATATATTTGTTTTTAACAATTTCATTATAACAAAAATGATATGTTGGTTTCCAACCATTTTATTTCAACATAACAATCATCAAATTAACACATCTACATAACAATATCAATCATCAATCCCAGATCAAATCACGTATACATCAAATAGAATTTAACAGCAGATTGGTAGAAAAATCACAATCATAATTAATTTTAATTATATAAAAAAAATATAGTTCTCACTTTGATTTTGTCTGAATTCCAACGTGCTCTGTTTAAGTTCTAGTCAGTTCCATCGCAAAGATATTTTCATCAAGATTCCAATGCACCAAATTTCATCGAATTCTGATCACGTAGTAAAAAGATATTTGAGTTTTAATCTATAAAATTTAAATTAATATTGAAATAACATCACTAATTAGTGAAATTCCCTTAATTACCCTCTAATTAAAATCCGGCTGTTCAATTCTTTTTTTCCCTTTCCCTCTAATCACGTCATCCTCTGTAAACCATCGATCGGAACAAGCCAACATTGCCGCCACCACACTTCGTCGGACCAGGATCAGACCATCCCTCATGCACCGCCTACACAAGAGCTGCCTCCGACCAGTGCAGCGCCAAGCGCGATCCATCCCGTCGCCTTGAAATTGGCCTCCAATGCGCTAGGTTTCAGCAAGAAATTCGCACTCATCTCGCCATGGATTTTCATCAAATCCATATCAAATTCAAGATCTTAGAGAGATCCATAATTTTGTTTTGAGATTTTGAGCTAATTCGAATCAGACTTGGAGAAATCAAATGAAGAAAACGGGAGCGTGAGGGCCATTGAAAATCGCTGGCGGCGACTTCAGAAATAAAAGGGGATTAGGGTTTGAATAATTTAAGGATATTTATTATAAAATATTATTAATTTCATTAATTCATATAATAAAGCCCGTTAATTCCTAATAGCCTAAATCCAGCCCATTGAATGTTGCCCCTAGCGAAAAACTCCTATTTCGGACACAATGGACTAGGTCCCGTCAGCCCGTTTGATCGTCTCGGCCCACTTTTCTTTAATTTAAAATATAAAACATTTAATTATTTAATTTGATCGTACATTTTAATTTACAGTGGCCACATACTGACTCCAAAAATTCCTGAAAAATAAATTTAGCTATGTTTTGATGATACCGTCCTAACAAAATTAATTTCGTCGAATTTGGAGACTATTTAAAAAATGGTCGTTTTCTGGTCGATCCAATTCAAATTTAAATTACCAAACACATTTAAATTTACTGCGCTCACATATTAATTCCAAAAATTATGAAAAATGGAAGCTAACAATAATTTGTTATTCCGGATCCAACCAAAGTGGTTTCGTCGAAAACAGAGGTCGTTTGCAAATTGGCTATTTATTATATTTAAAAAAAAAATCCATAGCGACTATTTCAAATTTTAAACTGGACATAACTTTTAATTCCCACTATGAAATTTCAATTTTTCTGATTCGTTGGAAAGATATTTTTAAACAGAATTAAATATTTTTGGTTTCACCCAAATCCGGTTTATTTGGAATCCAGTACAATAAGTCAAAGTTCAAATTCAGATTTTCAAACTACCGCGCTATTTCAGGCTCAGTTTATAATTAAAATAAATTTATTCGTTCTAACTTCGATTTAAATAAATTTTTAATCTTTATTGTTTAAAATAAATTATTTTAAATATTAAAAATTCACTAAAATTGCTAAAATAAATTTTTTATATTGGTTTAGAATTTCCGGGGTTGTTACAATCTCCCCCACTTAAAATCTTTTCGTCCTCGAAAAGGAACGGAGCTGAAAGTTGTTTAACTAACAATTTCAATTTTCATTCTTTTATTGGTTTTAATAATTTTTATTAGTTGAACTAATAATCACACAACACAATCATCAATCAATTAGTTGATTAGCTTTTCAAATATACAAAACTTTTATATATTCAAAAATCATATTTTCTAAAATCGAATTATATATATAATCGCAAATACGTTAATTATAAACTTGTCACTCTGAACTCATTCTAGGGCATTACTAACCCCATCTCTAACGAGTTTTCTCATTCTAGGATACTACTGATCCTATCTCTAATGAGTATTCTTTTATAGGATATTTCTAATCCTACCTCTGATGAGTGTTTTGCTCAGTTCTAATGAGTTGTACCCCAAAGATTTGAGTTAACCAAAGCTCTGATACCAGCTGTAACGACACGGATTACACCCGGACCTAATCGATCGCTAAATCGACCAAGACCGTTCGAATCCTACATACGCTAATTCTGGGCATACAACACATCAAAACAAATAACAGAAGATATTTATTACATCATAATAATGCAACATCAGAGTACAGAATATCAAAGTACATTGAATTATAAAAATACAACAGCAGAAGATTTATTTACAAAAATTTAATACAATGTAGCGGAAGATTATCAATGCTCTGGGCAAAGCTTTAAACTTCGATCCAGAATCATGCTCAATATATTTGCAAAATAAGCTACTCGACTGCCCGTGTTAAAAATAAGGGCATCCAAGTTTGCAAGTGAAACAAACTACGAGTCAGTCATGGGACTGGTATGAGAAATCTTACCTAACTTATCTAACAATATGGCTAATCACAGGACCACGCAGCTAACGCGGAACGGGTTTACTCCATTGGATTGCCAGTGCATAAAATAAATAAATTTTTATTCAAAAACAATGCATTGCTTTTTAGAAAATGAAATCATTATAAGACTGAAGTCCCATCACACAATGCAACGCAAACCGGAGGATAGAGTTTTACCTTATAATGATCAAACCTGCTTGATACGTATAAAATAATATTTAATATTATTATTAGTGTCTAATTAGTTTTAAAATACTGTCAAAGTAAATGTATCAATCCTAGACAGCATAGTACCCCATCCTACTATGTAGCCATATATAGGTTTACAATCAAATCCGTAATGTCGTATTGGAAATTGGGTTTCCTTCATGAGTCAAGGCTAGGGACGGTCTCCTTACCGATTCGAGACACTCTAGCAAATGTATCAGGATCCCCCGTAGTGAACCCTTGGATCCTGCAGGGCCGGTCCACAATTATACCTTAGTGGATTGGCAATTCCTGAGCACACGTTTCCCGGTCCTATCGAACCTATCATTTGGTCACTATCGGCCAATACATCCGAGGTACCTCACAATCCATCGTCCACATAAGTAAAAATGTATGGGCTCCATACCATAACACCACTTCGAGCTAGACAGAAATGTGTGCACTCACTGCATTCCTTTATCCTATTTCTGACTCTTACCGGGGTGTGGGGCTCGTGAAGTAACGTTGTATACAAAGCTATGCTGAAATAAGCTATGCTTTAATCATCAACCACAAGGCTCTACTTTTCAACAAAAGCCTTGATCATTTGCATCTTAGCATGCCACATTGAAAATCCACGCCACGCGATCGATAACTACCAATATATAAACCTCTGAGCTCGTGCGTCTTAGAGAAGGGTGTTATGCAAAAGAATAAATTCTTCACCACCAAACAAATATATATTAAATTGAAATCAATTTACATGGAATGAAATTCAATGTCAGACACACATCCATTTACAAGTCCATTCTGGGTCTGAACGAAACCGGTGACACCTTATTCCTTGTCCCGTATGTCCAATACGGAAGAGAGGTGCTCGCTTATCCGGACAATCAACAAGTACGTCCGGACATGTAACACCCCTAAGTCACACATCATGGAAGCCTGTGTGAAGTGGGTACTTATATGGTAGAGCCCACCTCTTACTAACGCCAAGGCCTTTTGAGGAACAAAACCCCACACTTATACGGTGGCTAAGTTGGGGACAATATCTTGCGTGAACATTGGTGCGGGCTATTACAGTGGTATCAGAGCCAATACCCAGCCGGAATTGTGGCTCATGTGTGGACCACATCGCCTAGGTGAGGTGTTTGTGAGCCAACGGGGACGTTGGGCTCTGTAGGAGGGGAGAATGTAACACCCCTAAGTCCCACATCATGGAAGCCTGTGTGAAGTGGGTACTTATATAGTAGAGCCCATATCTTACTAACGCCGAGGCCTTTTTAGGAACAAAACCCCACACCTATACGGTGGCTAAGTTGGGGACAATATCTTGTGTGAACAGAGATGCGGGTTGTTACAAGACAACTACCACTTTAACCCTTTACTGGGATCTACCCAGTGCCGGGCATCAGTAGTCATCCATTCGATGTGAAGATCGCCGGTCTTCAGTCACCGTCTTCAATATCTTCAATTTAAGTCGTCGTATAATTATTTGAAATGAGATTGAACTTGATCTTTTCAAATAACTCTCGCATATATAATTTAAATCATTACATATCGTTAATATTATTTTATAACGATTTATCGCTATTTTTATTTATACAAAAATAACCCAATTTAATTTAACGACGCTTCGGGTAAATAGGCGGCTCTAGCGCTATTTTTACCCAAATTTGATTTACACATTTCTCGAAATATAACCATTGGATTTTAACAAATTTTATATCGTTTGAAAGATCTTCCCAAAGCGGTCCTAACGGTTTCAATTTGGGACAATCCGACGGTCGGATCTTTCGGTATAATCGTTTAAAGTTATGATTCCGAAATGCGAACTACCGCGCGTGATTCTTTTAATTTTAATATATATATATATATATAATTATATATAAATATAAATTACTCGACGATTCCACCAACGTGGTTTAACATGCCAAATAAAAGCATGTTTTGTTTGCATAACAAATCTACATGTTTATAATGTCAGATAAAAATGTATTTTATTTGCATTCATTTCTACACGCTTCTAATGTCAAATAAAATGTAATTTATCTACATAACGATTTCTATATTCCTAATGTCAAATAAAATGTAATCTATTTACTTGACATTGTTGCTAATGACAAACAAATAGATAATTTTTATTATCATTATTCGTATGCAATTTCCTTTTTTAACTTTAACAAATAAAAAGAAATATTTTTATTTGTATATATTTTCAATGTATAACATAACTCATAAAAAATGTTTATTTTTATTTGCATACAAATTCAAATGTATAATTTAACAATAAAAATGTTTTTTTAATTTGTACACAAATACTAATGTGTAATTTGAGAATAAAAATATCATTTTAATTTGTACACAAATACTAATGTGTAATTTGACGATAAAAATGTCACTTTAATTTGTACACAAATTCTAATGTGTAATTTGACGATAAAAATGTCACTTTAATCTGTACACAAATTCTAATGTGTAATTTGACGATAAAAATATCACTTTAATTTGTACAAAAATTATAATGTGTAATTTGACGATAAAATTGTCACTTTAATTTATACACAAATTCTAATGTGTAATTTGACGATAAAAATGTCACTTTAGTTTGTACACAAATTTTAATGTGTAATTTGACGATAAAAATGTCACTTTAATTTGTACACAAAATTCTAATATGTAATTTAACGATAAAAATGTCACTTTAATTTATACACAAATTCTAATTCTAACAATAGGTGATATTTTTATTTTGTCGACCATTCTATTTCAACAAAACAAATAAAAATGATTATAATGTATAACTTCAACAAAATGAATAAAAACGATTCTTTATTTTTGTTGACAATTCTATTTCAACAAAATGATTAAAAATGATTCTTTCATTTTTGTTGACAATTCTATTTCAACAAAATGATTAAAGGTGATTCTTCCATTTATGTTGACGATTCCATTTCAACAAAATGAATAAAGATGATTACTTTATTTTATTTACCATTCCATTTCAACAAAATAAATAAAAGTGATAACTTCATATTGTTAAAAAATCTATTTTAACAAAATGAATGAAAATTATAACTTTATATTGTTAACGATTCTATTTTAACAAAATGAATAAAAATGATAACTTTATATTGTTAACGATTATATTTTAACAAAATGAATAAAAATGATAAATTTATTTTATTACAATTATCTAATTCAACAAAATTGATATTTTTGTTTTATCACAAATCTATTTAACAAAAATGTTTTTTTTTACTATTTAATTTCAACAAAAATGATATTTTTGTTTTGATTATTTTATTTCAACAAAAATATTCATTTTGTTTCAACTATTTAATTTTGACAAAAATGTCAATTTTGTCTCAACTATTTTATTTTGACAACAATGTAAATTTTGTCTCAACTATTTTATTTTGACAAAAATGTAAATTTTGTCTCAACTATTTTATTTTGACAAAAATGTAAATTTCGTCTCAACGAATTTATTTGGACAAAAATGACAAATTTGTTTTAACAAATTTATTTTGGCAAAAATGACAAATTTGTTTCAACTATAAAATGATATTTTTGTTTCACTATTTTCTTACAACAAAATGTCCTTGTTATTTCAACTATTTGGTTTCAACAAAAATTGATATATTTGTTTCAACCATTTTGTTACAACAAAGATGACCTATTTGTTTTCAACAATTTTATTATAACAAAAATGATATATTTGTTTTCAACAATTTTATTATAACAAAAATGATATATTGGTTTCCAACCATTTTATTTGAAAACAATAATCTTCAAATTAAAAGATCTACATAACAACATCAATCATCAATCCCTGATCAAATCACGTATACATCAAATAGAATTTAATAGCGGATTGGTAGAAAAATCACAATCATAATTAATTTTAATTATATAAAAAAATAGAATTCTCACTTTGATTTTATTTGAATTTTCAACATGCTCTGTTTAAGTTCTAGTCAGTTCCATCATGAAGATATTTTCATCAGCATTCCAATGCACCTAATTTCATCGAATTCTGATCATGCAGTAAAAAGATATTCGAATTTTAATCTATACAATTTAAATTAATAATTAAATTACATCATTAATTTATGAAATTCCCTTAATTAACATCTGATTAAAATCCGCCCGTTCAATTCATTTTTTCTCTTTCCCTCTAATCACGTCGTCCTCTGTAAACCATCGATCCGAGAAAGTCAATGCTGCCGCCACCACACTTTGTCGGACCCGGATCAGACCTTCCCCTATGCACCGCTTACATAAGAGCCTCCTTCAACCAGAGCAGCGCCAGGCACGATCCATCCCATCGCCTCAAAATTGACCTCCAACGCACCAGGTTTCAGCAAAAAATTCACACTCATCTCGCCATTGATTTTCATCAAATCCATATCAACTTGAAGATCTTAGAGAGATCCATAATTTTGTTTTGAGATTTTGAGCTAATTCAAATTAGACTAGGAGAAATCAAATGAAGAAAACGGGAGCGCGAGGGCCATTGAAAATCGTTGGCGGCTTTAGAAATAAAAGGTGATTAGGGTTTGAATAATTAAAGGATATTTATAATAAAATATTATTAATTTCATTAATTCATAAAATAAAGCCCATTAATTCCTAATACCCCAAATCCAGCCCAACGAATGTTGCCCCTAGCCAAAAATCCCTATTCCGGCCACAATGGACTAGGTCCCGTCTGCCCGTTTGATCGTCTCGGCCAACTTTTCTTTAATTTAAAATATAAAATATTTAATTATTTAATTTGATCGTACATTTTAATTTACCGGGGCCACATACTGACTCCAAAAATTCCCAAAAAACAAATCTAGCTATGTTTTGACGATATGGTCCCAACAAAATTAATTTCGTCGAATTTAAAGACTGTTTTAAAAATGATCAGTTTCTGGTCAATCCAATTCAAATTTAAATTACCAAACACATTTAAATTTACAGCGCTCACATTTTAATTCCAAAAATTATGAAAATTGGAATCTAACAATAATTTAACATTCCGGATCCAACCAAAGTGGTTTCATCGAAAACGGAGGTCGTTTGCAAAATGGCTATTTATTATATTAAAATATATATATAAATTCCATAGCGACTATTTAAAATTTTAAACTAGACATAACTTTTTATTCCCACTATGAAATTTCAATTTTTCAGATTCATTGGAAAGATATTTTTAAATAGATTTAAATATTTTCTAGTTTCACCAAAATACGATTTATTTCGAATCCTGTACATTCAGTCAAAGTTCAAAATCAAAATTTCAAACTGCCGCGCTATTTCAGGCTCGGTTTATAGTTAAAATAAATTTATTCGTTCTAACTTCGATTTAAATAAATTTTTTATCGTTATTATTTAAAATAAATTATTTTAAATATTAAAAATTCACTAAAATTGCTAAAATAAAAATTTTAAATTGGTTCAGAATTCCCGGGTTGTTACACCACCAGGCCATGATTAGATCGCACCACCCAGACGGCCATTCAACCCTCCACCCGTGCGCCCAAGATCGGCCAACTCGGTGGGCCCAAGGCTGATAAATTCCTTCTCAAACGCGCCTCCTTTCCCCATTGATTTTTCCCCAACGACGAACATAAACCACATCACCACCATCCATTTCAAAGATCTCACATAGTTCTTCTAATTTGTTTTCAAAGCTTCTTGAATGTGAATGATTTGGGAGAAAAGGGAGGTAAAAGACCGGAGTGTCCATCTGTTCAAAACAAAGAAGCGGCTCCAAAAATAGTTAACCTCTGAAAATGAATTAGGGTTATTTTGACCTAGTTTGACCTTATATATATAATAATATATTTAATTATTTAATTTGAAAATTACTTGTTTAATGCCATGAACTCCAAACCAAACCCAAAGGCTATTGTTCCTAGCGAAATACCCTCATTCTGAACACAATAGGATATGTTTTTGTAAGCCAATTCGACCGTTTCGATCAGTTTTCGTCAAGATTAAAATATAAATCAATATATTGAATTTTAATCGTACATTTTAATTTACCGGGGCCACATATTGACTCCAAAAATTTCCGAAAAACAAATGTAGCTCTGTTTTGATGATACGGTCCTATCAAAACCAATTTCGTTGAATTTGGAGGTGGTTTGGAAAATGACCATTTTTCCAGTTGATTAAATTAAAACTAAATTGACAAAACACGTTTAAATTTACCATGCTCACATATTAGTTTCAAAAATTATGAAATTACTAACAATAATTTGACATTCCTGATCCAACAAAAGTGGTTTCATCAAAAACGGAGGTCGTTTGCGAAATGGCTATTTTTTAGGGCTATATGTTATATTAAAATATATATATACATTCTATAGCGACTATTTTGAATTTTAAACTGGACATAAATGTCAATTTATAAAGTGAAATCTCAATTTCTTACATTCATTAGAAACATATAGTTAAATAGATTCTAACATTTCTTATTTTGTCCAATTCTGATTTATTTTGAATTCTGTATATTCAGTTGAAATTTAAAATCGAATTTTCAAACTACCGCACCATTTTAGGCACATTTTAATTAAATTTAAAATTTATACATTCTAACTTTGATTTAAGTAAATTTTTAGTCGTTATTATTTAAAATAAATCATATTAAATATTCAAAACCAACTAAAATAGCTAAAATACAAAATTTAAATTGGTTCAGAAATTCCGGGTTGTTATAATCTCCCCCACTTAAAATCTTTTCGTCCTCGAAAAGGAACGGAGCTGAAAGTTGTTTACTTAACCAACTCCACCTTTGCTTGGCTCAAATCCTTCAACTTTTCAATTTCTCAAAAATTTGGCTAACGCCTTAAATTTTCGAAAAATTTCGCCATAACCTCCTTTGTACGGGTTGAACGGTAAAATCGCAACTTGCCTCACAGGGCCCTCATCAATTAGAAAGAAAAAGCCAAGCGGCGTGCCAATTGGCTCATAAAATCGTCAAACCCAATGAATATAGTAAAAATGTAACTATTTGTCGGGCATACAATTTTATTCCTCTTCTTAGCTTCCATGCTATGACCTGTCCATTGTATATACATGTATATGTATGCAGTTCCAATCAAATTTCAATTCAATACAATATTTGACTTGATTTGGATAAATTTAGCTCCATTTTCTTATTGGTTTTATCATTCCAATATTTTAATTAGTTAAACTAATAATCACACATCACAACCAGTAATCAATTAGTTGATTAGCTTTTCAAACATATATAGCTTCTAGATATAATCAAAAATCATATTTTCAATGTCAAATCACAAACAATATATTCTAACTAAGTTTTGGTTCTCACACCAGTCAATTGGAAATATATAGATATCCCACTTTCGAAACTCGAACATAATTGATGATGATGATGATAGATCAATCACTAGAATCATCCCTGGGCGACTAGAGTGTGATTCTATATCTATCCAGTATATTTGTGACCTCGTATATATGCTAGCTAGGCGTACATGCAAAATCTTCATATACCCGATAGTCCAAAATCAATTTAAAATAAAATACTCAAATACCTATAATAAGGCATAATTTTCAAAACTAAATTTATTTTTATAAATAATACTCTTCAAACTCATTCTAGGGTATTACTAACCCTATCTCTAACGAGTCATTCTTATAGGACGTTACTAATCCTATCTCTGATGAATTCTTTCACTCGATTCTAACGTGACTTGTTCTCGAGCCTTGTAAACCAAAGCTCTAATACCAAACTATAACGATCCGAAATTCCCTGATCTCCGAAGAGACGGAAAACAACGAATTGCTTTGAGAACACGGCGCATCAGAACACAAATATACGAACATTTCATTGCTATTACAACAATTACATCAGAGTACAAGAATATATCAGAGTTCAAATAAGTTACAGAAGAAAAATATCAGAGATTTAATTACATAACAGCAGAAAATATATACGTAAATATAATGTATAGCGGAAATCATCTACAACCACAACTGAAAGAGATATACGGATACAAAGCTTTCCGAATATATCTCCAGCTGTAATCCAGGATCATGTGAAAAGAAGTATCTGCGAAAATCAAAACCACTAACTGCTCGTGTGGAAAATATAGGCACCCATAGTTTAGGTTAAAACAATAAACTCTGAGTCAGTCATGGGACTGGTGTGAAAACTAAAACAGTTATTAAATCTTTACTTTAAAGTTTGAGAAATCATGGGACCACGCCATATAGCACGGAATCAATTTACTCGTTATGAATTTCAGTTTAAAATAAAACAACACAGTGCTTAACGAAAAATGAAGCTATTATAATACTCAGGTCCCATCATACAAAACGATAGAGTTTTCCCTTATAATAGCCAAACATGCTCGATACACCTTAAAACAAATCATTTTTATATTACTATAAGTGCATAATGTCAAAAATAACTTCAAATATAAATGTATCAATC
Source organism: Allium sativum (assembly GCA_030737875.1). NCBI lineage: Eukaryota > Viridiplantae > Streptophyta > Magnoliopsida > Asparagales > Amaryllidaceae > Allium > Allium sativum. The sequence goes on from CM060920.1 coordinate 457,917,692, forward strand.
ATAGACGGCATAGCTACCATATACTATGTCGCCATATAGGTTTACAATTAAAATCGCATTATATCGTATTGGAAATTGGATTTCCATCATGAGTCAAGGCTAGGGATGGATCCTTCCAATTCGAGACACTCTGGAAAATGCCTCAGGATTACACACTCCGGGCAACCTTGGATCCTGCAGGGCCGGTCCACACTTACTTTAGTGGATTAATTATTCCTGAACAATGCGTTTCCCGGTCCTAGCGGACCTCCAAAATGGTCAGTACGTCGACCATATCTGAGGCGCCTCGCAATCCATCATCCACATGAGTAAAAATGTCTGGGCTCCCTAACATGACACCCCTTCTAGCTAGAAAGAAAAGTATGCACTCCCTGCGTTCCTTATCCCGTTTCTGACTCATACCGAGGTGTGAGGCTCGCGAATCAACGCTATACACAAAGTTATGCTAATTAAAGTTGTGCTTTGATCATCAATCAAAAGAGTCTGCTTTTCAACAAAAGCCTTGATCATTTGCATCTCAGCATGCCACACCAACAATTCACGCCATAAAACTGTTGTCTATCAATATATAACCTCTAAGCTCGTAAGTACTAGAGAAGGGTGTTAAGCAAAAGAATAAATTCTCCACCACCAAACAGATATATATTTAATAGAAATCAATCAACACAGAATGAAAACAAAAATCAGTCACACATCCATTATAAGTCCATTCTAGGCCTAAACGAAACTAGAGGCACCTTAATCCTCATCCCATATGTCCAATACAGGAGAGAGGTCCTCGTATGAATCAACCCAAACTCACCCTTACGAGAAAGCCCAGATTGAGTTGAGAACATGAGAAATCAGGATGCAAACAGAAGAACATTTCATTGCTTATTACAACAATTTGCATCAAAGTACAAGAATATACAGTATGAACAAATAATATACATTTGATAAATAGCTGAGATTTACAAATCACAATGCAGCGGAAAATCTTACAAAACACAACTGAAAGAAATACACGAATACAGAAAATTGGGGAACCCAGAGTTTAGGTTAAAACAATAAACTCCAGGTCAGTCATGTGACTAGTGTGAGAACTAAAACATTTATTAATTTGATTTTAAAGTTAGGTAAATCAAGAAACCACGCCGTATAACACAGAACGGGTTTACCGCCAAGAATATCAGTGCATAAAACAAACAACGCAATGCTAAATAAAGAACAATGAAGCTATTATAAGACTCAGGTCTCATCACATAATGCAACACAAGCCGGAGGATAGAGTTTTTACCTTATAATAGCCAAAAATGCTTGGTACGTGAAGTTTCATATTTTATTATTACTATAAGTGAAGAAATCAACTTAAAATATAAATGTATCAATCATAGGCGACGTAGGTACCAATATATTACATCGCCATACTAGGTTCTATAATTAAAACCGAAATGTCACGTATTGGAAATTGGATTTCAGTCATGAGTCTAGGCAAGGGATGTACTCCTGACCGCTTCAAGACACTCTAGAAAATGTCTCAGGACTGCACACTCTGGGCAACCCTGGATCTTCCAAGGTCGGTCCTCCCTTACGTTTGAGAATTAGTTATTCCTGAATACACATTTTCTGGTCCTATCGGACCTATCCATCGGCTCCGTAGTAACCGATATTTCCGAGGCGCCTCGCAATCCAACAACCACATAGGTAAAAATATTAAATATCTGGGCTCCATACCATGACACCACCCATAGCCAGAAAGAAACATCATGTCCTCCTTGGGTCCCTTATTCCATTTTTTACTCATACCGAGGTGTGAGGCTCGCTTATTAACGCTATACACAAAGCTATGCTATATTCAAGTCATGCTTTTATCATCAACCACAAGACTCTACTTTTCAACAGAAACCTTAATCACTTGCATCTCAGCATGCCACATAGGAAATTCACGCCATGTGACTGATGTCTATCGATGTATAACCTCTGAGCTTGTATTTCCTAGAGAAGGGCATTAAGCAAGAGAATAAATTCTCCACCGCTGAGCAGATATATAATTAATAGAGATCAATCAACACAGAATAAAATCCAATGTCAGACATGCATCCATTTACTAGTTTGTTATGGGTCTGAAAAAAATCGGAGGTACCTTATTCCTCGTACAATATGTCCAATATAGGAGATAGGTCCTCGCATATCCGCTCGATCACCAAGTACGTCTTGACGATCACCACTTATTACCTTGTCTTGGGTGTACCGCCAAATCAAGAGATCAGTAATCATCCAAAGGATGTGAAGATCTCCAGTCTTCAACCACCGTCTTCATCGTTGACTTATCGTCGAATTAGTTATTCAAAATGGGTATAAACCCGGCCATTTCGAATAACTCGCGTCTATTATAAACAAGTGCTATAAAACGGAACATACGCCTTGTTCCAATTTTGAATATTCTTTTATTTAAATACTCATATCCTTTGGGAAAGGATCCCATTAATTTTATCAAAGATAAATCCTTTAAATTTATTCTTTAATCTTCCTTTGGATATCTATTCAAACCAAATTAAAGTTTATCCAAACTAGTCGGGATTAGCGAACCTTACTGAAGTAATCATTTCTTTAATTTCCCAATCCCAACCGATTCATCCCATGGATAAAAAGTGGTAATACTCCATATCTAACACCATGGTGTTATCGCTAAATTCAATTACCATTTCATGTTCAAATCTAATTAAAGATTTAACTATTGCTTGGAGTAAAACTAGCGGTACTCCATATCTCGATCATTTCCCAAATTTGATAATTTAAACTATCACATTCACATTTCAATCTAATTGAAGATTCATTAATACTCCTTTAGTTTTAATCTTCCCAAAAATCAATATTAAGGATTATTTAACTTTGGGAAATCAAACATGTCACATCGACAATCTACACCATACTATTGAATTCTACCGATATATAACCTCTAAGCTCGTACGTCTCAGAGAAAGGTGTTAAGCAAGAGAATAAATTCTCCATCACCAAACATATATATATTTAGCAGAGATTAACCATACAGTTCGAAATACAATTTTAGACATGTAATCCTGTCTTTAACTGGGTTAAAGAACTAATGTCATTTAAAACACAGTTCACGATAAACCCAAATCACATTCCATTAATTATGGAACCTTCACGGAAAACAGAACAATGTATATAATCGATATCAATTTCCGTATCCGACTAATAATATAAATGGAATAACGACAAAGCCTTTTAAATTTCATATATATTAACAGTCTTCCTCCACAAATGCTCACTTCAATTATAACCAAATCGAATACCATTCAATTCCAATTTAATATATTAAATTGGAAAACTTTACTTTGGAAAGTTTCCATTAAATCTTAATAAAAAGATTTATAAATTCCGAATCACATTTCACTGTAAATCGAGCTGAAGAACGAATGTCGTTAAAAACACAGTTCACAATAAACCCAATTCACATCCCATTTTATTCCAATTAAATGTTAATTAACTGGAAACTCTAATAATCTTAATTAAAAGATTTATTCTTTTCACACGGGGTTTAAGAACAGTGTTATTTAAGACACCTTTCAAGACAAACCCAAAATCCAATTCTTTTATTCAATTCCAAATAAATATTAATTAATTGGAAAAACTTCACTAAATCTTAATTAAAGATTTATTCTTTTCTCAACTAGGTTTGAGAACAGTGTTAATGAAGACACCATTCACAACAAACCAAAAATCCAATTCAATATTAAATACAAGGCTCTGAATAGAAATTATACCGTCTTATATTCAATATCAAATTCTGAAATCAACAAATATCGTATTGAGAATAACGATATATATATCTTCCAAATTCCTCCATAATATTTGTATAATCACGGAATCTAATAACGAAAGATTCGAAGATTATTTCAATTCAAATCCATTCCAATTCATATATTGGAAATTCTGGTTATTTTTAAAACCATTTCAAATCCAGTTTATTTATTTAAAAATATTGGATTATAATTCTAGTTCATAACTAGTTCATTCTGATAAAAGTATATTTTTATCTTTACAAACGTGGAATTTTTCATCTAAATTCTTTCCAAATCATTTATTATGATTTTACACAAATTATCAATATTTTTAATAATTTTATTAAGGCCCTTTCAGTCGATTTCCATAAACGGTCATCGAACGGCACTTACAACGACCTTTTCAAAATTTGATTTGGACATAATTCCAAATCCAACCGTTAGACTTCAAATTTCTTGTATTCTTGAAAATCTCTTTTCGATACGAACCCAACGGTTCCGGTTTTAGGAGAATTCGACGGTTAGATCTCCCATAATTTCAGTTCGAAGTCAATGGTCGAAATTCGCGAACTACCGCGGTGTGGCGCGTTCTATTCAGGCCATTAAATATATATTATATATATTTTGTCGATTTCCATTTAAAACGTATTTTATAAATCGTTTTAAATTCGTTTTAAAAACGATTTCAACTTCATATTAAATTTTAAATCAAAATTGAATATTCCATATCATTAATATATAAATGGCAATATTTTCAGAACATTATATTTTGAAATCATTTCTTTTTTGATATTCATTATAAAAATGAATAAAATTGATAATATCGTTCGCGTCAAAATGGCGCATATCTAATCAACACAACTTCATATATTTCAGTATTTTCGTGTCCTTCCCAAATCGCACATCAAAATCATATTTTGATCAATTACTGAATATTATTTTAAAATATTCATTATTCGTCAATTTAAAATATTCATTAATTTAAAATATTTGATCTTTCCGAATTGGAATCAGACATAGTCAATTACCATATAATTTTATTTATGTGGATTTCATACACACATGTACACAACAATAATCAAACACAGTCAGCCATCATCCAGAGTGCATTACACAACTGCTTAAGCATTAAATATAAATAATTAACGCTTACAACAGCCTGTCAACCAATCGATTGACATACAACTAAACAATTGGGATTATTGTATGTCAAATATAATCCAAATACCCATGTGGGGTTTCAATCAACACACACCGATTTTATTTGTGCAGTTGGGCGATGTGTAAAATATATCGTCCCAATCAATATCAGTCAAATGAGTGCACATAAACAAATCGTCCAATTTGTAAATGAATATTTATTTTCATTCATATACACTAAAATATTTATTTCAACACATGAATATTTTATACAGTTCATTTATACAATAAAAATGATAATTTTATTGTTCTAACATTTTTAGAAAATTTCGACAGCATAACGACGCGATACTTGAACCGGGATAAGGTCTAGCCTTATCCCTTACCTAATACTGGCTCGCGCCATACACATACCAATTCTAATCAATTCAATTTACACCCCAAATCCAATTCAACCAATTTATCAATCAAAACAAACAACCAAACATCCATGGTTTCAAACAAAGGTGTCGGGTGCTACTAAGCACCGTCTGCATCCTAGTATATATATTTAACTAGAAAACAAAATTAGAGTGAGAAGTTCTCACCTTTGGGATCCACTCCTCCAGTTTTATTTCTGAATTTCTGAACCATTTGGATTTTCCCGAAACTCTAACGCAATCTTTTTCACGCTATTCATAGTAAAAATTACATATTTATTATGATGTTTATATATTTAAAAATTGCATTTTTATATCGCTATGTATATATAAAAGATCACATTTTTATATCGCTATATATATTATAAAAATCATATTTTTATAACGATGTTTATATAATAAAAATCATATTTTAACATCAGCTAAAATTATATTTTTTATTATGCCATCCAAACAATAAAATCATACTTTTATTATTTTATACATATAATTAAAATCACCTTTTTATTATCTATTCATATATGGAAAAATTATATTTTTATACCATAAAAATCATAATTTTTCTATCTTAAAAATCTGATCTTTTCTATCTACAAAAAAAACCTTACCTTTTCATTTTTTAAAAAACCATACCTTTCTATTTTTAAAAACCAAACTTTTAAACAAATAAAAATCATATATATATATCCTATTTTTAATTTGCTATTAAAAATTAAAAATCACATTTTTAATCTATATTATTACATGTAAAAATCATATTTTTATTCTATATCATTATGCATAAAAATCTGAAATTTAAACAATGTTATTATATCCTAAAAAAAATAAAGAAAATTAAAATAAAATAAATAAATAATACAAAGGAAAACTCACTATTTTGGTCGGAGGAGGAGGTGCTGGCTGCCGGGGATGATGGCAGGGGGTGAGGCGGTCGTACGGTGGTAGGCATGGCCAGCAGCGACGCCGGAATGGTCGGGAGACTGAGGTTTCAGGGGGCAACGGATATTGTGGGGATTAGGGGCTTCGATCGACGGAGGAGGGAGGTAGGGCTCGCTGGAGGCAGCGTTGACAAGGGGTAGGCGGGCGCAGATGGGAGGGAGCAGAGGCGAAGCGATGGTCTAGAAGGAGGGCGGCTGAATTTTGGAAAGGGAGCTCTATTTAAATTTTGAACGATTGTTAGGGTTGAGAGAGGAAAAATGGGTTATACATAAATATATATATTAATAATTAATTTCTATTTTTCATTCCAAAAGTTAGTTTTAAATTCGAACCTCCTAATCGAGCCCAATGACTGTCGTCCCTAGCTAATTACCCTCATTCCGAATGCAATGGGATATGTCCCGTAAGCCAATTCTATGGTTTTAATCAGTTTTTTTCAAAATTATAATACAAATTAATTTAGCATTCAAAATTGATTTCAACGTACATTTCAATTTATCGGGGCCACATACAGACCCCAAAAATTCCAGAAAAGTAAATCTGGCTATGTTTTGACGATACAGTCCTAACAAAACTAATTTCGTTGAATTTGGAGACCGTTTTGAAAAATGGTCAATTTCCAGTTGATTAAATTCAAACTGAAATTACCAAACACGTTTAAATCCGCCACGCTCACATATTGATTCCAAAAATTTTGAAAATTGGAATCTAGCAATAATTAAGATTCCGGATCCAACCAAAGTGGTTTCGTCGAAAACGAAGGTCGTTTGCAAAATCGCTATTTTTAAGGGCTATATATTATATAAAATTCCATAGCGACCATTCTGAATTTTCAATTGGACATAACTTTTTATTCCTGTTATGAAATTTGGATTTTTCACTTTCGTTGGAAAGATATTTTCAGAGAGATTCAAATATTTCTGGTTTTACTAAAATCCAATTTATTTTGAATCCTGTAGATTCAATTGAAATTTGAAATTGAATTTTCAAACTACGCGCCATTTCATGCTCGTTATACAATTAAAATAAATTTATTCATTCTAACTTCGATTAAAATAAATTTATTCGTTCTAACTTCGATTAAAATAAATTTTTAGTCGTTATTATTTAAAATAAGTGATTTTAAATATTCAAAATTTATTAAAATAGCTAAAATAAAAATTTTGAATTGGTTCCGATTTTGTGGGTTGTTACAATCTCCCCCACTTAAAATCTTTTCGTCCTCAAAAAGGAACGAAGCTGAAAGTTGTTTAACTAACCAACTCAAATTTCTTTCTGGCTTTCATTCTTCGACTATTCAGTTTCTAAGAATTTTCTAATTCTTCAAAAATTTGGCTAATAACCTAAATTTTTGAAAAATTTCGTCATAACCTCCTTTGTACGGGGAGACCTTTAAAACCACAACTAGCCACGCAGGGCCCTCATCATCCCAAAAGAAAAGGAAAAAGCCAAGCGGCTCATAAAATCATCCAAACCCAATAAATTATTAAACATGTACTTATTTGTCGGGCATACAATTTTATTCCTCTTCTCTAGCCTCCTTGCTATGACCTGTTCATTATATACGCATGTACATATATGCAATTGCAGTCAATTTTTAAGTCAGTTCGATATTTGATTTAATTTAGCTTAATGGTTCAAAATTTTAATTAATCAAACCAATAATCAAACAACACAATCAGCAATCAATTAATTGATTATCGTTTCAAACACATAACTTTTATATATGTACAAAAAAAAATCATATTTTTTGTATCAAATCACAACAATAAATCCTATCTAGTTTTGGTTCTCACACCAGTCAAATGGAAATATATAGAAATCCAACTTTCGAAACTCGAACACAAATACTGATGATACTATAATAATCATCAGGATCGTCTTCGGGCGACTAGAGTGTGATTCTATATCTATCCAGTATATTTAAGGCTTCGAATACACATTAATTACGCGTATAATCAAAATTTTCATAAACTCGATTGTCCAAAATCAATTTAAAATAAATATTCATATACGTATAATAAGATTTAAATTCCAAAACAAAATTTGTTTTCATTTTTATTTTTTTAAAATCAAATCTCTTTACACCTGTTCTAGGACACTACTGATCCTATATCTAACCAGTCATTCTCATTGGATATTATTAATCCAATCTCTGATGAATTCTTTTGTTCGGTTCTAATATGTCTTGTTCTTGAGCTCTGTAAACCAAAGCTCTGATACCAACTGAAACGACCCAAAATCGCCCTTATGGGAAAGCCCGGATTGAGTTGAGAACATGACAAATCAGGACGCAAACATAAGAACATTTCATTGCTTATTACAACAATTTGCATCAGAGTACAAGAATATATAGAGTATGAAAAAATAATATACATTTGATAAATAGCTGAGATTTACAAATTACAATTTAGCGTAAAATCATACAAAACACAACTGAAAGACATACACGGATACAAAGCGTTCCGAATATAGCTCCAGTTGTAAACCAGGATCCTGCGAATATAATATCTGCACAACAAAAACTACTAGCTGCCCGTATGGAAAATAGGGGCACCTAGAGTTTAGGTTAAAACAATAAACTCTAGGTCAGTCATGTGACTGGTGTGAGAACTAAAACAGTTATTAATTTGATTTTAAAGCTAGGTAAATCAAGGGACCACGCCGTATAACATGGAACGGGTTTACCCTCAAGAATATCAGTGTATAAAACAAATAGCGTAATGCTAAATAAAGAACAATGAAGCTATTATAAGACTCAGGTCCTATCACACAATGCAACGCAAGACGAAGGATAAAGTTTTCACCTTATAATAGCCAAAAATGCTTGGTACGTGAAATTTCGTATTTTATTATTACTATAAGTGAAGAAATCAACTTCAAATATAAATATATCAATCGTAGGCGGCGTAGGTACCCGTATATTACGTCTCCATACTAGGTTCTACAATTAAAATAGAAATGTCACGTATTGGAAATTGGAGTTCCGTCATGAGTCTAGGAAAGGGATGTACTCCTGATCGCTTCGAGACACTCTAGAAAATGTCTCAGGACTACACACTCTGGGCAACCCCTGGATCCAACAACCACATAGGTAAAAATAATAAATGTCTGGGCTCCATACCATGACACCACCCATAGCTAGAAAGAAACGTCATGTCCTCATTTGGTCTCTAATCCAGTTTTTGACTCATACCGAGGTGTGAGGCTCGCGAATTAACGCTATACACAAAGCTATGCTATATTCAAGCCGTGCTTTTATCATCAACCAGAAGACTCTGCTTTTCATCAGAAGCCTTAATCATTTGCATCTCAGCATGCCACACAGGCAATTCACGCCATGCGAGTGATGTCTATCGATATATAACCTCTGAGCTTGTACGTCTCAGAAAAGGGCGTTAAGCAAGAGAATAAATTATCCATCGCCAAACAGATATATATTTAATAGAGATCAATCAACACTGAATAAAATCCAATGTCAGACATGCATCCATTTACTAGTTCGTTCTGGGTCTAAACGAAACCGGAGGCACCTTATTCCTCGTCCCATATGTCCAATACAGGAGAGACGTCCTCGCATATCCAGTCGATCTCCAAGTACGTCTGGACGATCACCACTTATTACCTTGTCTTGGGTGTACCGCCCAATCAAGACATCGGTAATCATCCAAACCATGTGAAGATATCCGGTCTTCAACCACCGACTTTATCGTCGAATTAATTTTTCAGAATGGCTATAAAACCGGCCTTTCCAAATAACTCACGTAAATTATAAATAAGTGCTATAAAACACAACATACACCTCATTCCAATTCTGAGTATTCTTTTATTTAAATATTCATATCCTTTGGGAAAGGTTACCACTAATTTTATCAAAGATAAATCCTTTAAATTTATTCTTTAATCTTCCTTTGAATATATATTCAAACAAAATTAAGGTTTATCCAAACTAGTCGGGATTAGCGAACCATACCGAAGAAATCATTTGTTTAATTTCCCAATCCCAACCTATTCATCCCATGGAGAAAAACTGTTAACACTCCATATCTAACACCACGGTGTTATCGGTAAATTCAATTACCATTTCATGTTCAAATCTAATTAAAGATTTAACTATCGCTTGGAGTAAAACCGGCGTTACTCCATATCTTGATCATTTCCCAAATTTGATAATTTAAACTATCACATTCACTTTTCAATCTAATTAAAGATTCATTAAAAACTCCTTAAGTTTTAATCTTCCCTAAAATCAATATTAAGGATTATTTAACTTTGGGAAACCAAACATGTCGCATCGACAGTCTACACTGTACTATTGAATTCCGCTGATATATAACCTTTAAGCTCGTACGTCTCAGAGAAGGGTGTTAAGCAAGAGAATAAATTCTCCGCCACCAAACAGATATATATGTAGCAGAGATCAACCATACAGTTCGAAATACAACGTTAGAGATGTAATCCTGTCTTTAACTGGGTTAAAGAACTAATGTCATTTAAAACATGGTTTACGATAAACCCAAATCACATTCCATTAATTATGGAATCTTCATGGAAAACAGATCAATGTATATAATTGACATCAATTTCCGTATCCGACTGATAATATAAATGGAATAATGACAAAGCCTTTTAAATTCCATATATATATTAACAGTCTTCCTCTACAGAAGCTTACTTCGATTAGTATCAAATCGAATTCCATTCAATTCCAATTTAATATATTAAATTGGAAAACTATACTTTGGAAATTTCTATTGAATCTTAATAAAAAGATTTATAAATTCCAAATCACATTTCACTGTAAATCGGGTTGAAAAACGAATGTCGTTAAGAACACAGTTCACAATAAACCCAATTCACGTCTCATTTTATTCCAATTAAATGTTAATTAACTATAAACTCTAATAATCTTAATTGAAAGATTTATTCTTTTCACATAGGGTTTAAGAACACTGTTATTTAAGACACCATTCACGACAAACCCAAAATCCAATTCTTTTATTCAATTCCAATTAAATATTAATTAATTGGAAAAAATTCATTAAATCTTAATTAAAGATTTATTCTTTTCTCAAATGGGTTTAAGAACAGTGTTAATGAAGACACCATTCACGACAAACCCAAAATCCAGTTCAATATTAAATACAAGGCTCTGAATAGAAATTATATCGGCTTATATTCAATATCAAATTCTGAAATCATGGAATCCAATAACGAAATATTCCAAAGATAATTTCAATCCAAATCCACTCCAATTCATATATTCGAAATATTGGTTATTTTTAAAACCGTTTCAAATCCAATTTATTTATTTAAAAATATTGGATCATAATTCTAGTTCATAACTAGTTCATTCTGATAAAAATATATTTGTATCTTTACAAACATGGAATTTCTCATCCAAATTCTATCCAAATCATTTATTATGATTTTACACAAATTATCAATAATTTTAATAATTTTATTAAGGCCTTTTCAGTCGATTTCCATAAACGGTTATCGAACTGCACTTACAACGATATTTTCCAAATTTGATTTGGACATAATTCCAAATCCAACCGTTAGATTTCAAACATGTTGTATTCTTGGAAAGCTCGTTTCGATACGAACCCAACGGTTCCGGTTTTAGGAGAATCCGACGATCGGATCTCCCGCAATTTCAATTCGAAGTCAATGGTCAAAATTCGAGAACTGCCGCGGCGCGTTCTATTCAGCCCATATAATATATATAATATATATATTATATATCTTTCGCCGATTTCCATTTAAAACATATTTTATAAATCGTTTAAATTCGTTTTAAAAACAATTTCAACTTCATATTCAATTTTAAATCAAAATAGAATATTCCATATCATTAATATATAATTTATAATATTTTCAAAACATTATATTTTGAAATCATTTCCTTTTAGATATTCATTATAAAAATGAATAAAATCGATATAAATATTGTTCGCGTCAAAATGGCGCATATCTAATCAACACGGCTTCATATATTTCAATATTTTCGTGTCCATCCCAAATCGGACATCAAAATCATATTTTGATCCATTAGTGAATATTATTTTAAAATATTAGTTATTAAAATATTCATTATTCGTCAATTTAAAATATTCATTAATTTAAAATATTCGTTCTTCCCGAATTGAAATCAGACACAGTCAATTACCATGTAATTTTATTTGTATGGATTTCATACACACATGTACACAACAATAATAAAACACAGTCAGCCATCATCCAGAGCGCATTACACAACTGCCTAAGCATTAAATATTAATAATTAACGCTTACAACAACCTGTCAACCAATTGATTGACATACAACCAACCAATTGGGATTAGTGTATGTCAAATATAATCCCAATACCCGTGTGGGGTTTCAATCAACACACACCGATTTTATTTGTGCAGTTGGACGATGTGTAAAATATATCGTCCCAATCAATATCAGTCAAATGAGTGTACATAAACAAATCGTCCGATTTGTAAACGAATATTTATTTCCATTCATATACACATTAAAAATTATATTTTTAATGATAAAATGTTTATTTCAACACATGAATATTTTATACAATTCATTTATACAACAAAAATGATATTTTTATTGTTCTAACATTTTCATAAAATTTCGGCAGCATAACGGCGCGATACTAGAACTGGGATAAGTTCTAACTATATACCTCACCTAATAATGGCTCGCGCCATACACATACCAATTCTAATCAATTCAATTTACACCCCAAATCCAATTCAACCAATTTATCAATCAAAACAAACAACCAAACATCCGTGGTTTCAAACAAAGGTGTCGGGTGCTACTAAGCACCGTCTACATCCTAGTATATATATTTAACTAGAAAACAAGATTAGAGTGAGAAGTTCTCACCTTTGGGATCCACTCCGCCAGTTTTATTTCTGAATTTCTGAACCATTTGGATTTTCCCAAAACTCTAACTCAATCTTTTCACGCTGCTCATAGTAAAAATCACATTTTTAATATGATGTTTATATATTTAAAAATCGCATTTTTATATCGCTATATATATGCAAAAGGTCACATTTTTATATCGCTATATATATTATAAAAATCATATTTTTGTAACGATGTTTATATAATAAATATCATAATTTTACATCGCTTAAAATTATATTTTTATTATGTCATCCAAACAATAAAACTCAAACTTTTATTATTTTATACATATAATAAAAATCACCTTTTTATTGGCTATTCATATATGGAAAAATTATATTTTTATACAATGAAAATCATAATTTTTCTATCTTAAAAATCTGATCTTTTCTATCTACAAAAAAAACCTTACCTTTTCATTTTTTTAAAAGTCTTACCTTTCTATTTTTAAAAATCATACTTTTGAACAAATAAAAATCATATTTTAAATTTTCTATTATATATATATAAATCCTATTTTTAATTTGCTATTTAAAATTAAAAATAACATTTTTAATCTATATTATTACACGTGAAAATCATATTTTTATTCTATATCATTATGCATAAAAATATGAAATTTAAACAATGTTATTATATCCTAAAGAAAAATAAATAAATAATACAAATGAAAACTCACTATTTTGGTCGGAGGAGTAGGTGCCGGCTGTCGGGGATGATGGTGGGGGTGAGGCAGTCGTACTGTGGCGTGCATGGATAGCTGCGGCGATGGAATGGTCGGGAGGCTAGGGTTTCAGGGGGCGACGGATTTTGTGGGGATTGGGGGCTTCGATCGACGGAGGAGGGGGTAGGGCTTGTCGGAGGCGGCGTTTACATGAGGGAGGCGGGTGCAGGCAGACGGGAGGGAGCAGAGGCGGAGCGATGGTCCAGAAGGAGGGCGGCGGACTTTTGGAAAGGGGGCTCGATTTAAATTTTGAATGATGGTTAGGGTTGAGAGAGAAAACAAGGGTTAAATATAAATATATATATTAATAATTTATTTCTATTTTTCATTCCAAAAGTTAGTTTTAAATTCGAACTCCGAATCGAGCCCAACGACTATCATCCTTAGCTAATTACCCCCATTCCGAACGCAATGGGATATGTCCTGTAATCCAACTATATCATTTTAATCGGTTTTTTCAAAATTAAAATATAAATTAATTTAACGTTCAAAATTGATTTCAACGTACATTTCAATTTACCGGGCCACATACGGACTCCAAAAATTCCAGAAAAATAAATCTGGTAATGTTTTGACGATACGGTCCTAATAAAGCTAATTTCATCGAATTTGGAGACCATTTGAAAAATGATCAATTTCCAGTCGATTAAATTCAAACTGAAATTACCAAACTCGTTTAAATCCGCCACGCTCACATATTGATTCCAAAAATTCTGGAAATCAGAATCTAGCAATAATTTGAAATTTCGGATCCAACCAAAGTGGTTTGATCGAAAACGGAGGTCGTATGCAAAATCGCTATTTTTAAGGGCTATATATTATATAAAATTCCATAGTGACTGTTCTGAATTTTCAACTATACATAACTTTTTATTCCCGTTATGAAATCTGGATTTTTCACAATTGTTGGAAAGATATTTTCAAACAGATTCAAATATTTCTAGTTTTACTAAAATCCTGTTTATTTTGAATCCTGTACATTCAATTGAAACTTGAAATCGAATTTTCAAACTGTCGCGCCATTTCTGGCTCGTTATAAAAATTAAAATAAATTCATTCATTCTAACTTTGAATAAAATAAATTTATTCGTTCTAACTTCGATTAAAATAAATTTTTAGTTGTTATTATTTAAAATAAATCATTTTAAATATTCAAAATTCATTAAAATAGCTAAAATAAAATTTTTTAATTGGTTACGATTTTCTGGGTTGTTACATCGTATATCCAGTCAATCTCCAAGTGCATCTGGGCGATCACCACTTATTACCTTCTCTTGGGTGTACAACCTAATCAAGACATCAGCAATCATCCAAACGATGTGAAGATCTCCGGTCTTCAACCACCGTCTTCATCGTCGACTTTTTGTCGTCGTATTCATTATTCAGAATAGGATAAACCCGGTCTTTCCGAATAACTCGCGTATTTTATAATCAATAATCAAGTGTTATAAAAACACATCATCGCCTCATTCCAATCCATAATATTATTTTATTCAAATATTCACATTTTTAGGGAAAGGTTCTTATCAATTTTATCAAAGATAAATTCTTTTAAATTTATTCTTTAGTCTTCCTTTGGATATCAATTTCAAAAAAAAAAAATATTAACTAGTGGGGATTAATGTGCCTTAACAAAGTAATCATTTATTTTATCTTTCCAATCCCAACTTCTTCATCCCATGGTGCAAAACTGGTAGTATTCCGTATCTAACCTTCACTGTGTTATCAGTAAATTAATTACCATTTGCCATTCAAATCTAATTAAATATTTAGCTATTGCCTGGAGTAAAACTAGTGGTACTCCATTCTCGATCATTTCATGAATTCGATAAATTTAATTATCTCATTCTCATTCCAATTTAACTAAAGATTTATTAAAAAGTCCAATTGGTTTTAATCTTCCTAAAAATCATTATTTAATGATTACTCAACTTTAAGGAATCAATCATGCCTTTAATTGGGTTAAAGAACCAATATCGCTTGAAACACAATTCATGATAAACCCCAAAATCCTATTCCATTAAAATGGAATCTCCATGGAAATCAGATTAGTCAAAATCAATATGAATTTCTGTATCAGACTAATAATATAATGGAGTAACAGCGAAGCCCTTAAAATTCCATATATTGTAACGCTCTTCCTTCAAAGAATCTCATCTCGATTATTACCAAATCGGTTCCATTCGATTCCAATTTAATATATTAAATTGGAAAACTTTACTTTGGAAAATTTGCATTAAATCTTAACAAAAAGATTTATAAATTCCAAATCATAACTTCACTTTTAATTGGGTCAAAGAACAAATGTTATTTAAAACACCGTTCATGATAAACCCAAAAATCCAATTTCAATTCAATTCCAATTAAATATTAATGAATTGGTAAACTTCTCTAAATCTTAATTAAAAGATTTATTCTTTTTTCAATTGGGTTTAAGAACAGTGTTATTAAGACAAAATTCATGACAAACCCAAAATCCAATTTGACATTAAATACAAGGCTTTGAGTAGAAATTTTATCGGCTTATATCCAATATCAAATTCTGAAACTAATGGATATCGTATTGGTAATAACGATATTTGTATCTTCCAAATTCCTCAACAATGTCTGTATAATCATGGAATCCAATATTGAAATATTCCGAAGATTATTTCCATTCCAATCCATTCCAGTTCATAGGTTGGAAAATTCTGGTTATATCAAAACCATTTCAAATCCAATTTATTTATTTAAAAACGTTGGATTATTATTCTAGTTAATAACTAGTTCATTTCGATAAAAATATACTTTTATCTTTTCAAACTTGGAATTTTCCACCCAAAATCCTTCCAAATCATTTATTATGATTTTTGTAACAACCCTAAGTCCCACATCGTGGAAGCCTATGTGAAGTGGGTACTTATATAGTAGATTCCATCTCTTACTAACGCCGAGGCCTTTTGAGGAACAAAACCCCACACCTATACAGTAGCTAAATTGGGGAAAATATCTTATGTGAACGGAGGTGCGGGTTGTTACAGTGGTATCAGAGCCAATACCCAGCCGGAATTGTGGCTCTTGTGTGGACCACGTGCCTGGGTGAGGTGTTTGTGAGCCAACGAGGACGTTGGGCTCTATAGGTGGGGAGAATGTAACACCCTTAAGTCCCACATCATGGAAGCCCGTGTGAAGTGGGTACTTATATAGTAGAGTTCATCTATTACTAACGCCGAGGCCTTTTGAGGAACAAAACCCCACACCTATACGGTAGCTAAGTTGGGGACAATATCTTGCGTGAATGGATGTGTGGGTTGTTACAATTTTACATAATTTTTCCATATTTTTAATAATTTGTTTAAGGCCCTTACAGTCGGTTTCCAATAACGGCCACCGAACTGCATTTACAATGACCTTTTCCGTAACTGAGTTGGACATAGTTTGAAATCTAAGTGTTATATTTCAAATCTCTTATTATCATTGGAAATCTCTTTTGGATACAAACCCAACGGTTCTGGTTATAGGATAATCTGACGGTCGGATCTCCTGTTACATCAATTTGAAGTCAATGGTTGAAATTCGAGAATGGTCGCTGCGCGACACGTTCTATTCAAGCCAATATATATGTAATATATATTGTCGATTTCCATTCAAAACGTATCTTATAAATCGTTTATAAATTCATTTTAAAACGATTCCAACTTCATTTTCGAATTTAAATCAAAATTGAATATTCCATGTAATTAAAATATTAAAATGATATTCTTTTCAAAATATCTGATTTTGGAATCATTTCTTTTCGATATTCATTATAAAATGAATAAAGTCAATCGATAAACCTGTTCGGGTTAAAATGGCGTTTAGCTACTCACTCGGCTTCATATATTTATATATTTTCGTGTCCATCCAAAATCGGACATCATTATCATATTTTGATTTTTTAATGAATATTATTTTATAATATTCATTACTTTCTGAATTGGAGTGCGACTTAATCAATTACCATATAATTTCAGTTATATGTATTTCATACATCACATGTTTCAACAATGATCATAAATAATCATTCAACATTCAAACATCATCTAGAGTGCAATTTACAACTGTATAAGCATTAACTCATCGATTGACATACAACTAAATATTCGGATTATTGTATGTTAAATATCATCCCAATACCCGTGTGGGGCTTTCAAACAACAACAGTCAATTTAAATAAATCATGGGTTAATAAATTTAACCGATTCTAATTTAGTTTGAATTATTTTTCAAATTAGCCAATTTTACAGTTTAAATTATAAATGCAAATTTATAATTTAATTTCCCTACCACATTAATATTAAAATTATTTTTAATATGTTAATCACCAAACAAATCACCAAATCATCCATAAAAATAAATACTCAACAACCCAATGCCATTTACGGCGCCATAAGTGGCCATTCACGGAGTATGAAATCCGAGTGTCGGTAATATCCATACATCGCTTCCAATTTATGTGATTTGTGCAAATTCGATTGTTGAACTCCATACAACAGATAAAAACCTATACTGACAATTTCTATATATTTACATTTATAAAATAAATAAAATAACTGTACAAAATATTAGTGAGAGAATTCTCACATTGGGTTCCACTGTATTAGTCTTTAATTCTGAACGATCGTTTTAACCAAATAAAATAGCCATTTAATTTTGTAAAAAATTCCAACTGCCTCTGTTTCTGTTGTAGTTAGTTCCTAGTGTTCGTTGAGACGATCACATTGCAAATGAAATCACTAAACTTCGTTTCCATATGAAAAAGTTATACCCTTTTAAACATTAAATACATTAATTAGCTAACTAAATAATTATTTATTTCTTAATTACAATGATTAGCCGTTAATCCTCTTCCTCTCTAAAATAAACCCGTCGCCCCTCAGACAAAATCGAGCCCAACTGTTCCACTTCGTCTCTCTTCCACACTGCACCAAACAAGCCACCGAACCATGATCAGGTCGCACCTCCCCGACTGTCGTTCAACCCTCCACCCATGCGCCCAAGATTGGCTAACTCGGTGGGCCCAGGGCTGACAAATTCCTTCTCGAACGCGCCTCCTTCCCCCATTGATTTCTCCTCAACAATGAACATAAACCACATCACCACCGTCCATTTCAGAGATCTCACATAGTTCTTCCATTTTTGTTTTCAGAGCTTCTTGAATTGGTGAATGATTTGAGAGAAAAGGGAGGAAAAAGATTGGATCTCCCATCCGTTTGAAATGAAGAAGCGGCTCCAAAAATAGTTGCCCGCTGAAAATGAATTAGGGTTATTTTGACCTAGTTTGATCCTATATATATAATAATATATTTAATTATTTAATTTGAAAATTACTTGTTTAATGCCATTAACTCCAAACCAAACCCAATGACAGTCGTTCCTAGCTAAATTCCCCCATTCCAAACACAATAGGATATGTTTCGTAAGCCAATTCGACTTTTCGATCAGTTTTCGTCAAGATTAAAATGTAAATCAATATATCGAATTTTAAATGTACATTTTAACTTATCGGGGCCACTTACTGACTCCGAAAATTACCGAAAAATAAAACTAGCTATGTTTTGACGATACGGTCTATCAAAACCAATATCGTCAAATTTGGAGGTCATTTGAAAAATGATCATTTCTCCAGTCGATTAAATTTAAACTGAATTGACAAAACACTTTTAAATTTACCACATTCACATAACAATTCCAAAAATTATGAAATTTGAAACCTAATAATAATTTGACATTCTGGATCCAACATAAGTGGTTTCGTCGAAAACGGAGGTCGTTTGCAAAATGGCTCTTTTTTTAGGGCTATATATTATATTAATATATATATGTATATATAAATTCTATAGCGACTATTTTGAATTTTAAACTGGACACAACTTTCAATTTATAAAGTGAAATCTCAATTTCTTACATTCACTAGAAAGATATTATCATATAGATTCTAATGTTTCTTTTTTTGTCCAATTCTGATTTATTTTGAATTTTGTATATTAAATTGAATTTTAAAATCGAATTTTCAAACTACCGCCCCGTTTCAGGCTCGTTTTAATTAAATTTTGAATTTATACGTTCTAACTTCGATTTAAATAATTTTTTAGTCGTTATTATTTAAAATAAATCATATTAAATATTCGAAACCCACTAACATAGCTGAAATAAAAAATTAAATTGGTTCAGAAATTCCGGATTTTTACACTAATTATCTTATTTTTTTTGAAGATATTTGAGGAGGAGGAAGAAAGGCAGAGCTAAGACGTTGTCTCAGAGAATATGAGATTTAGGCTAGGCTATGCTAGCCTATTTATAGTTGTTCAGGATCTTATCATACACGCAGCGCTGAGTCAGCGTTAAACCCAGTTAAGAAAATAGTCCAGGTTCGCAGATGAATCTGGTCAGATTTGGGGGGTGTCGACCGCGATGTCGACCCTCCTACAGGGGTATCGACCCCCCTACAGGGGTGTCGACCCCCCTATGGGTCCCGCGAGCTATTTTGGGGTAGAAATTTGATTTTCAAATGTTTGAATTTCTGGAATTTATTAAAGTGTTACATGCATGTAATCTTCTTATATGTATACAAATCTTCTAATGACCATTTTGCGTGTGTATATATATACGCACAACTTTTGTTTTATTTTCAAAATTCAAACGGTGTTGTACCGTTATTTAATTCTTGCCATATTTATTTGATTGCAGCCTTATCTTGAACTTTATCTCTTGTATATATATATATATCTCTGTGTGTGTGTGTATATATATTTCTACACATATACACGTGTATATTTATATATACATGTATACATATATTTTTTCTACACTTCCTTTTATGTATACTTTTCCTTATATGTGCGTTTATATATATTTCCTCTTTAGAACATGTGTTAATTTTATTCGTTCCCTTAAAACAAAAATATGGCGCTAGCGGGGACCGAACTCTGTACCTTTTGTATGCAAGCCACATGCTTTAACCAACTGGACTACTAAGACTATTGTTAACAAGGCTTAAAACAATCGTAATTATTATTCTTTTCTCAATTCTCTTTTTTTTATGTTTGCCAAAATATTTCATTTAAACCATTGCATGAATCTTTTTCTTTTATTTCTCTTTTATTACTAATGCATAACATTTGTAAATCAGTGCATGCAACCAATACTTTCTTTCTGTTAAATGCTTATGTCTATGCATATATATACATATGCATTATTTACTTATTTAATTATTAAATTATCATAAAATGCTTGGTGTTACATTTACTTACAAACGTCAGTTTGTACATTAAAAATATATACTACTTTATCGTCAAAAGTAGCGAAGCGGGAATGAATTAGTTTATTTCCTTCTTGCATCCTATCCATCTCAGTTTACTTACTTTTACAACCTATTAACGTTGTTCTACTTTTTTCTACTATAAACAATAATCATGCAAGTTGAATTTATTCATTTAGTCAATAATTAATCGTACAATTTTTTTACTTTTGATGCGCAGTTTATAGTTAAATTATGGTGTCGTTTGCAGTGAAATGGTGCCACATCCACATTGCGTTCGCGTCCGACGCGTTTGATCCATGGCACCGTTCCAACGTTCAGAAGGAACGATTCTCGAACGTTGAAGAATGAACCATTGGCATCCGACGCGCTGGACGCTAACGGTTCATTTCCAATGTTCCCTTTCATTCTCTATAGATTCAGCCTTCTCCTCATATCCCCCACTCCAACTAGCACAACTCCCTCTATTTTCCACTTTTTCAATTTTTTTGGGAAGATCAATGCTTGAAAACATATTTTTTGTATACCGTTGTGTTTAATTTTCTTTATTCTATGACATATGTTTTTTAAGAAATTTTCTGAACTTTTGTTGTTGTAGTATGTCTATTGGTTTTGTCTCTGCTACTTCCCAACCGTTCACTGATTGGACAGAAGAACGGGGGTCTTCTTTTATTGATGTTTGTATAGAGTATCCGGAGGAGCGCACAACTGGCATCAGCAGCTTCTATGGGTCGGTCCGGCGGCTCTGAACGCCAGTTTCAATTTTAATTACACAGAAACCCAGATTAAAAAATAAGTGGGATAATATGAAATGGTCCTTTCTCGATTGGGATAGACTCTTGGGGACCCCGGGCGAGAAATGGGATCTGGTGCACGATAGGTTGGATGATCCTGATGACTGGTGGTCTGGCGGCGATGGCAGGCCATATACGCGATTCAGAAGAAACCCGCCGATGAAGTTCCGAGAGCAGGACATGTTATTTTTCGGTTGTTTGCATACGCCTGCTTGCACATACCTGTTTCCTACTGTTGCACCTGCTATTGCACCTACACCTGCACTAGCGCCAACTGCTTCTTTCACCACTGTCGACGTCGGTTACCATTCCGACTGGATGACTACGGGCAACCCCCTTCTAGTCATCCCTCTAGGCGCAAACACATAGAGAGTAGCAGTTCGAGCCGCTCTTTTGTGACCCCCTCCCTCGTGTCGAGCCTTGCTACCCATTGCTACGACATTGTTCGAGGAGTGTCAAATGTTGAGTGATGGGAGATTGTGACGATTTTCCGCAATGATCTGTGGAATGTGAAGATTATCGAGGATCCTACCACCGATGATATATAGGGTTTATTTTAGTGGAGTTGAGCAGATTACCGCATCGTCGTATTTTTTAGATTTTCATGTACTTGTTTTATTTTAAGTATAGTTGTTGTATTTCTGTTTGTATTTCCATTCGTATAATGAAATGTAGTCGTTTTCTCTTGTGCAATTAGTATTTAGTTAATTCAAGACAAATAAATTAACAAATAAATACTCTATTCAAATACCACCCTCAAATACCTCATTCGTAGCAAAAAACGCATTCTCCGTTCACAACAGTGCCACGCTCAAATACCCTGTAACTGTTCTCCATGAACACACCCTATATTCTCCTTTTCACAAGTCCACAACAATGGTCTCAACAAGCTCCTTGATGTTAGAACTTTAACATTACAGTGTTGCATACATCTCCTTTTTTACAGCACCGTAACTAATTCTCTGACCTAACTTTATCTTATGGAATAAAACATTCTTTGCATATTTTGTGCATGGCTATATGGTCAGATATAGCCATAGAATTTAATGTTAAATTATTGTAGCATACATCATTGAAGATTAACATCTTCCCGTGCTTCAACATAGAGCTTTAACAAAGTACCATTTTCCCATGCGGGAAGCATGACCTTAAGCTCCAAAATATAAGGATAATTTGCTTTGAATATATGCTTAAATTTGTGTTTACCAATAGCAATATTACTACTGCCTAAAATAACTAGTTTAAATTAAGCTTCTATTTTCTATGATAAATGAGAAACATACTAATTACAGAAAATATTCCAAACAAAAACATATAACTTAAATTACATGTGATCACATAGTCTAAGGCTTCAATTATGTTTGCATGACAATAGAACTTAACAAATATTTTAACTGTCACAACATGAACTACAAAGAAATATATTATCATTATTTTTTGAAAAGAAGGGGTACTTATATTACAAGAACCATATTACAATGGAAGTATGAGTTGGCAAAAAAGCAGACGCACTAACAAATACTATACAAACAAAAAAGTAAAGCCAACTTAGACCATGACACTCAAACAAAATACAACATCGCCAAATAACAACATTAAGAAAAAATAAAACACCACAGCTGAATGCAAAAGACCTAGAGCCCACCAAATCAAAGATCAAAAGCCCAACAGATATCTATATCTACAAACCGTCACGCAACGCCAACAAAACAACCTAGAAGCAGATTCACCGCAATTTCAACAACACAACAATTCATGCATCCAGCAGAGAACGACAAATCAATCAAAAAAATTCAATACACTGGAGAGCATATCCCAAGATCTGCACCCAAATCACGTGAACTGAACTAAACAACAACACATTTAAGAGATCATGCTGATATCCCATGAAGGCAAACAACAACCACCCAACTACCCAGAGATCAACCAACAAATACCAAATAAGTTCAACAAACAACTAGAAAAACAGACAAAAAGGAAAGAAGATATAAACCACAACAGCTGGAGACATAAAATGATAAACCAGAATTAAGCAGCTCTAACTTCAAATCCCAAACAAATTGTATGGAGATACAAAGACGACATGCACAAAAAAGAGATCATTTTTTTTGTAATACCTCCAATCAAAACAACTCCAAGATTTCTTCCATCCTCTTTGGCTTTTCTTGTTTTTGACCAAGTTTGAATTTGGGATATCAATCATATCCATTCAGAATTATCTTCCACAAGGGGTTCATTGCTCATCATTTTACTGCCACTTTTAAATTTATTGGATTTGAGTTTCAATTTTTTCCTCCTAAAACTACTAGAGGAACTATCTGATTCTTCCATCAAAGGATCTTTACTAGCAGTTTCATCCTAGTTTGAGTCTCACTACTATCCTCAACATCAATCATTTCAACCTCTTCATGAGTATCTGAATTAACCTGAGCGAATTTGTTCACTCTTCCTAAAGCATTTCTTTTAACAAGCAACCCCTCATCAATTTCCTTAACCAACACGTTCTCTGTTTTAGTATTACTACCTGAAAATCCATCATCATTAATAAAACCATGATTTTCCTCATTTAAAACATGCATGCAAATATTATTATATGCAAGTACATCAAAAGGGCTATTATTTCTACATACATCTGTAACGACCCGGGGAATATGCATCGCAAATTCCCCAGGTCGTTTCACGTCCTTCTTATCTACATTAATGTTAACTGACTTTTTGGTCCGGTTACCAGAAGTAGTCCAGGCCCATATGACTTGGCCCATCACGTAGTTCAACGGCCCAGAAGTGTTGCTAACATCTTCAGAAATCAAGCCAACATGGGGTTGTGCAAGAATAGTCGTCACGGCTCGCCAAACTGCTCTCGAGCAATACAAGTCAAGGATCAAGTGAATGCACTCATAACTGTGTTATTGTATCAAGAAAATCATGGTCCTTGCATCGGAAGACTCGATTCGGGTCACTGGTAAAATGTTGTATCGCTTGGACGCAAGATTCATCAGCAATGAAGATCGCTCGCCCGACATGCATCGATCACCTCCAACGGCTGAGCAACACAACCCAATCACTTTAAAAGCATGTATCACCACATGAGGATCACTAGCAATCTTACCATGGAAACAACCAAGATCTGGTATCCCCTTCACTCCACTTCCAGTATCCACATCCCAAAATATCGCACCACTCTGATACGATCCAGTCTAGTTCCTTGCCCTGACAACTTCTCAAAATGAACTTCACCGTGCCTCGCATCACCATTCCTCCATCGCATCATGTCCTCATCACATTTCCTCAGCATGCCTCGCATCATAGAGACTCACATCACCATGGCTCTATCGCATCATGGCTCCATCACATTGCATCAGCATGCCTCGCATGACCATGGATCCATCTCACTATGGCTCCATCGCATCATGTCCCCATCGCATCACATCATCATGCCTCGCATCACCGAGCCTCGCATCACCATGGCTCCATCGCATCTCATCAGCATGCCTCGCATCACCAAGGCTCCATCGCATCGCATCAGCATGCCTTGCATCACTGCACATCGCATCTCCATGGCTCCATCACATCATGGCCCGATTGCATCACATCAGCATGCCTTGGATCACCATGCCTCCATCGCATCATGGCTCTATTGCATCAACATGCCTTGTATCACATTGCCTCACATCAACATGCCTCGCATCAGCATGCCTCGCATCACCATATCTCGCATCAGCATGCCTTGCATCACCATGCCTCGCATCACATTCCCTTGCATTACCAAGCCTCGCATCACCAAGCCTTGCATCACATAAGCCTCACCCTACATCACTCACCTCTACGTCACATCCCACAAGGATATGATGTTATCGCATCCACTGGAGGTGGTACTATCGCATTTCTCGGGATGCGATCCCATCGTATCCCTCGGATGTGACGTCATCGCATCCCTCGGATGCGACGCCGTTACATCCACCGGGATGCGGTGCGTTCACCGTCCCTCCTGGGATGCAAAATTCGCATCTCTCTCTAGGATGCAAAATTTCGCACCCCGCACTTGGGATTCAATTTATGTTAATCCCACTCCTTTTTATCCCTTTTCTCGCTTATTTTTTACCTACTTACATATCTTATCTACTCCTAACTAACCCTTCCACTATACATACACCCATGCTTATTCACTACAAGGGTCGGCACTTTTCTTGGCTTGAGAGCTTGGGAGACACCTTTAATGGAAGCATGGCCTTTGGGGAAGAAGATGACCCTGGACCTCCTGATTCACCCCGGACTTCGAATTCTCTGGTACATTACATACATCCAGATTTCCCGGTACACCCCAGACCTCTTAATTTCCAAGTACATCCCGAACTCCAGATTTTCTTGGTACACCCCGAACCTCCTAAACACCTTCCATCATCATACAAAGAAGAAGTTTTTCTTCCCAAACTCCCTTCTCCTTCCGAGATGCTTCCTTCTCCCTCCGGGATACCTCCTCCGGGATACTTCCTTCTCCCTCTAGGATACTTCCTCCGGGATACTTCCCTCTTCCTCCGGGATACCTCCTCGCAGATACTTCCTTCTCCCTTCGAGATACTTCCTTCTCCCTCCGGGATACTTGCTTCTCCCTCCGGGACACATCCTTTGGGATACTTCCTCCAACTCCGGCTTCCTCCAGGATACTTCCTCCTTCCTTCGAGATACTCTGACAACTCTCGGACCCTCCAACTTCGACATCCTCTCTAATCCTCTAACTCTGACACCTCTTGGACCCTCTGACTGCTACAACCTCTCGGACCCTCCGACACTCTCAAAACCTTGGAACCGACTCCGCCACAGCATGGACCTCCCGACTCCTCCTGGACCTTGGTAACTCCTGACACCTTTCGGACCTCGGTAGCTCCCGGCATCCTCCGGACCTTGGAACCTCCCGGCTCCACCATAGCATCGGCATCTCTTTGACTGCTCTTGACCCGCAAAGAGGCTCAACAAAAAGGATTAAGCGGAAACCTTTAATCATTGTAACTTCTTATAATAATGTCTTCCATTGTTCTTTCTCAATAGTGAAATAAAATCAGTAAAGCTTTTAAAGTGGACGTAGGCCTCGGTGGGTCGACCCACTATAAATAATTGTGTTCTTTACTTTCCCGCATATCATTACTGCATCTCTCATACATTTCTGCACTAGACAAAAAGTTTCAAATTTTTAGAACTCTCAGATGTTTATGACCATTTCTCGCCGTCAACTTTTTGGCATGCCAGGTAGGGGAGAGTAAAGCGCACATCTACAATCGACTTTCTGTCACTTCCTTAGAGGAATCGAAACCTCGCCTTTCCTTCTACGCAGTAACCAAGACTTAGAACGCTACAAAGGTTATCTCAGGCTTACCGACCAAGCCTATCGACAATGGTCAACAAACGAAATGACCCCATGGTCGGACCTTCCATTGTCGATCCTGATTCATAATTTTTTTCCTCAGACTCGACTCCTTGATGCTCCGAACAACCCTAATGATCCTAACCTTGATGCATTCATCGATCAAGCCCTAATGTAACGAAACATCATGAAAATTGGGCGAGACTCAGCAATGATCTGTCGATAGAATCCACCATAACACCGAATTAACACGACAACTTCAACCATATAATCAAGGTGACATTCTTCGCCTTCAGGCATACTTGGGAGCTCATCCTCCGTCAACCAATACCTTCGCTCAAACTCGACGAATCCGACTTTTCCCGTCGATTCTCGACCACAAGCTTATTTGTGATATTTGGATTCCATCTTGTCCACCGAGCAAACTTCTCGACAACGACGAGCAAGGGAAAATATATCATCGACGGACCATCTAATGATAATAAAGGCACTTCCATCCATCAGCGACCATTTGTCGACATCTTAGCCACTGATGGTAAGGCACAACCTCTGGGCCCTAAGGCCCTAATCACTCAAGCGTAGCTTTTTGTGCTTACCCAAAGACTAGAAGAAACCGGGTGACGGGTCGAAGCCCAAGTCAGGCAAAACAGGGAGTTAATATAGTGACATGCTAAATGAGACTTCGGCTATTTCACGGCAAGTAGAAGCACATCCATCCTCCTCCAAACCGTGTCTCCTCGAGCTTCATGTCCGTCTCTCCTCCCGTCAACCAAAGCCCTCATCATAGAATCAACCTCGGCAATGTTAAAATCACCATCAGAGAGGGAACGCGTTATCCCGTCTGTTCCTGGCCTAAACCTAATCATAACCACGGCAATAACGCTCGAGCCCCTACTAGGCAGACTCAAACTGCCATGAGTCCGGACTTGTCGCCTACGCTTTTAGCATCTATCAAGGCCTAAGTTCTGCTCAACCAAACTCCACGGAGTCGTTCATTCGAGGTTGGAGACTCACAGAATGATGAAGGCCTTCCTTCGAAAAGATGCCCTGGGCTCCAAACTCCTCAACTGGATCATGACCGCCATATTACGGTAGGAACCCAACCTTTGATTCTCGTCGACATGATCCGTAGGATCGTGAGAGAATCGCGGGGGAACGCCAAGGCCGTTTGGGAAACTAGTACAAGGCATAACCCATTTTCTCCAGCTATCCGTAATGCCAAATGACATAAGCCCTTCAACATGCTAAAGCTCTCTCCTTACTCAAGGAACCCTGATCCTCGAAACTTCATTAACCACCATGAATGGCACATGGATTCATCACGCGCTACCATCGCCGTAAAGTGAAAGTGCTTCCTCGTCATTATCTAAGAGGTGGCCATATCATGGTTCTCTCAACTCCCGCCGGAAACCATCTCAATTTTCGACCAACTCACCACGCATAATCTAGGATGCATGACGCCATGCCCAAAGACATCCTCCTAGTTTCGAACATTTACTAAGGCACTGGTGAAGCTCTCAAAAACTACCTCTAAAGGTTCAACACCGCCTTGGCCGAAGTCGAGGAACCTAACCCTTGAACCGTACTCGTCCATCTTGCGAAGGGCATACCACATGATTCTGAATTTAGAGCATGGATTGATTGAAATTCACCGAAGATTCTGAATATTTCTATGAGAATGCTAGCTACACCATACGCTAAGAGTTAGCATAAAGGGATCGAGCATCTCACCTGAACATCTTTCCTCCATACAAAGCTCAAAGCCCCAACGACTCTAATCCCATCGCTCTGCACAATCTTGCTCATGATGACAACATCAGAGGTAGCCGCTACAATAAGAGGAAGCGTCTTCGAACTCCGTCTTTCTGCAACTACACTACTCTTAATGACACCCCCAAGAACATCTACCTTCCAACCTGCAATTCCCAACTGTACAAAAGGCCAAGGCCTTAGGGTCCAATGAGCAAACTAAGGGACTCTATAGAACACCGTTGGTTCCACAACGTCAACGAATGCGGCAAAAAAGATTTCGCCACTTTTAAGACAACATCTAGAGTATAATTCGCAAGGGCCACCTCGATCAGTATTAATAGGAACTACCGCATGGGATCTCCGAGCCACTCATCGCCCATCAAAGATTCCAACTAACCAGGACCTCAGTCGATAACTGAATCCCTCAAGATCATCTCCTCGGCTCGTCAAGACCAAGCATGAACAAACTCGTTCCTAAGTCTTCGGACTTGGGTGCAGTCCACCTGCCGAATAGGTGCAACATCGACCACTCGTTTGGATCCATCCGACTCGAAGAATCTGGATCTGGGCAACACTCGGCAAACCAACGACGCCCTCGAACTCTACCCAACTCGAGTCTCTCGAGAGTGGAGTTTCAACCAAACCCTAGGTCCAATGCCGAGTCATGGTACTCAAGCACTAAGGAACACAACTTTCATGGTGCAGTGGACTCTAGGTTGTCATCGAAGAAACTAGTTTACA
Organism: Allium sativum; assembly: GCA_030737875.1. Lineage (NCBI taxonomy): Eukaryota > Viridiplantae > Streptophyta > Magnoliopsida > Asparagales > Amaryllidaceae > Allium > Allium sativum. Next base: position 457,947,545 of record CM060920.1, read on the forward strand.
ACTTATTCCTACCTTTGCCTCCCTTATCGAAAGCAAAATGGGAACAAAAATCAAGCCTTCTTCTCCAAAGACATCTACACTTCGCTATGTCATAGCTATTCTCCTCTATCCGATACTCCGGCCACTTGGGGCATGCCAGGAAGTGCTACCGGAGTCACGCTTGGAAGCAAGCCCGAGGTTACTAGTCCTCCATTAGCCTTGCATCTTACCCCTACGACGTGAGGATCGCTGAGGTCATCTTCAAAGGTGCCGGCTCGTGGCTCGTTACTGTAATAACCCGGTAATCCGAGCCAATTTATAATTTTTATTTTGGCAATTTTGATGAATTTTGATTATTTAAAATGAATTATTTTAAATAATATCGACGAGAAATTTAATTCGAATAGATTCGAACGTATATATTATATAGATCGTCGTTTGAATATAAATATTTAATTATAATTATAAAAGGAATTGAAAATGGCGCGGTAGTTCGATAATTCGATTTCAAAGTTCAAATGAATGTACGGGATTCAAAATAAACCGGATTTTAGCGAAATCAAAAATATCTGAATCTATTTGAGAATATCTTTCGAATGAATTCGAAAAATTGAAATTTCATTGCGGGGATAAAAAGTTATGTCCAGTTGGATTTTCAGAATAGTCGCTATGGAATTCTAGCCCTTAAAAATGGAAATTTTACAAACGACCTCGGTTTTCGACGAAACCACTTTTTTTGGATCCGTGATGTCAAGTTATTACTAGATTCCAAAATTCATAATTTTTCAAATCAATATGTGAGCATAGCAAAGGAAAACGCGTTTGACCAATTTCTGTTGATTTTAATCGACTAGAAAATGGCCATTTTTCGAACGTTCTCAGAATTTGATGAAATTAGTTTTGTTAGGACCGTATCGTTAATACAAAGCTAGAAAATATTTTGTGAGAATTTTTAGAGTCCGTATGTGGCTCTGGTAAATAGAAATGTGCGTTCAAATTCAATATATAGAGTTATATTTTGATTTTGATGAAAACTGATCGAAACGATCGAATCAGCTTACGATACATATCCCATTGTGTTCGGAATAGGGGTAATTAGCTATGGACAACAGTCGGTGTGTTCAATTTCGAGTCTGAAATAAAAAGTTGCTTTTTAGAATTTTAAAATAATATAAATTTTCATAAACCCCCCCCCCCCTCTATTTTCTTTCCATCTCCTTTACACCCCCCCTCCGTTCATTTTGAATTCAGAAGAAAAAAGGAAAAAAAACCCTAGCTAAAAAACCGTCGCCACCCCCCATCGTAGATCGCGCGCCGCCGCCGTGCGAGCAACCCCCCTCCCCGACCTCCTTCCTCCTCCCTCCTCGCTCGCGCAACCCCCTCCCTCTCGAAACCCAATCCCAAACCCCTCGCGCAAGCTACCGACCGCCAACCACCCCCCGCCATCAGCCTCCAACGCCAGCGCCTGCTCCCTCTCCGCCATCTCCTCCTGAGCGCGATGATGACCCTCCCCCTCCTTTAAAACAAAGGTAAACTTCAGTTATTTTATTTTATTTTATTTCAGCCTCTTTAATTATTTACTTATATAAAACTGAAAATTAAAATGATGATTTTAATGTAGGGAAAGTTAGAATCAATACATATAGATGAAGTTATAATTTTTAAATGGTTCAAAATGAGATTTTTAATTGGTTAAAGACGTGATTTTTATATTATAGAAAGTATAAAAATATAATTTTTATATTAGTAGAAGATTAAAAATATGATTTTATATTATAAAATTATTAAAAATTCGATCTTTATTATGTAGAAGAAGCAAAAATGTGATTTTTCTATGAGTGGCGATATAAAAATATAATCTTTATTATATGAACACCGGTGTAAAAATATAATTTTTATCTATATAGTAGCGGTGTAAAAATATAATTTTTATCTATATAGTAGCGGTATAAAAATGTGATTTTTATATACATAGCAATAATATAAAAATGTGATTTTTATATACATAGAAATAATATAAAAATGTGATTTTTATATATGTAGTGACTACGGACAATGAAATTGATAAAAGACGAACACGACGAAGATTTTCTACATATGAAGAGTCGCGACATTTGGTTTAGCTAGTCGGTGAGAACTCCTCACTTTTAATTTTATTTATAGTTGAAATATATACTAGGATGCAGACGATGCTTAGCAGCACCCGACACCCGTCGTCCACAGACCATGGATGACTTGTTTGTTTGGTTGCTATGTTGTGAAATTTGATTGTGTGATGTGGAATGAAATAAAATATTTTATAGTGGAAAATATTTTATAGTTAAAAATATGATTTTTTAACGTGTATAAAAAATAAATAGTAATAAACAAATCGGATGATTTGTTTATACACTGATTTGACTGATATTGATTGGGACGATAAATATTACACATCGCCCAACTGCACGAATAAAATCTGTGTTTGATTGTTTGAAACCCCACATGGGTGTTGGGATGAAATTGGGCATACACTAATCCCAATAATTAGCTATATGTCGATCGATGGATTGACAGGCTATTATAAGCGTTGAATATTTATATTTGATGCTTATACAGTGTAGAATGCACTCTGGATGATGGTTGATTATTTATCGTTGCTATTATATACATGAGTTGTATGGAAATCATATAATTAACATTATATGGTAATTGATTGGGCCTCATTCCAATCTGGAAAATAAGGAATATTATAAAAGAAAATTCATGTGTTGAATAGAAAGAAAATCCATGTGTTGAATAAAATATATATTCATGTGTTGAATAAAAATATATATTCATGTGTTGAAGAAAATATTCATTCGTTGAACAGAATAAAGAAGTTATTGAAATATATAAAGTCGTGTTGGTTAGATATGAGCCATTTTGACGCGAACGATATTTATATCGATTATATTCGTTTTTTATAATGAATATAGAAAAGGAAGTGATTTCAAAATATAACGTTTTGAAAATATTATCATATATATATATATATATAATGTTGATGTATATCGATGATGTGGAATATTCAATTTTGATTAGAAATTGAATAGGAAGTTGAAATCATTTTGAAAACGAAGTTAAAACGATTTATAAAATAAGTTTTGAATTGAAATCGACGAAATATATATTATATAATATATATATAATATAATGGCCTGAATAGAACGCGCCACGCTACGGCAGTTCGCGAATTTCGACCATTGACTTCGAATTGACGTTGCGGGAGATCCGACCGTCGGATTCTCCTAAAACTGGAACCGTTGGGTTCGTATCGAAAAGAGATTTCTAACGAATATTATAAATTAGAAATCTAACGGTCGGATTTGGAATTATGTCCAAATCAAATTTGGAAAAGGTCGATGTAAGTGCAGTTCGATGGCCGTTGATGGAAATCGACTGTACGGGCCTTGATAAAATTATTACAAATAGTAATAATTTGTGTAAAATCATAAGAAATGATTTGGGAAGAATTGGGATGAAAAAATCCATGTTTGAAAAGATAAAAGTAGATTTTTATCGAAATGAACTAGTTTTGAACTAGAATAATAATTTATTTATTTTTAAAATAAATAAATTGGATTTGAAATGGTTTTGAAAATAACCAGAATTTCCAATAATTGAATTGGAATAGATTTGAATCGAAATCATCTTCGGAATATTTCGATGTTGGATTTCGTGATGATACAGATATTTTTATGGGAATTTGAAAGATATATTTATATCGTTATTTCCAATACGATATCTGTTGGTCGTAGAATTTGATATTGAATATAAGCCGATATATTTTCTATTCAGAGTCTTGTATTTAATATCAAATGTGATTTGGGTTTGTCGTGAATGGTGTCTTCCTTAACACTGTTCTTAAACCCAGTTGTGAAAAAGATTAAATGTAATAACCCGGAAAATCTGGGCCAGTTTAAATTTTTTATTTTTGGCCATTTTAGCAAATTTTGAACATTTAAAATAGATTATTTTAAATAATTTCGACGAGAAATTTATTTTGAATATATTTAGAGCGTATATATTATATACGTCGTCGTTAGAATATAAATATTTATATATAATTATAAATAGAATTGAAAATGGCGCGGTAGTTCGATAATTCGATTTCAAACTTCAATTGAATGTACCGGGTGCAAAACAATCCGGATTTTAGAGAAACCAGAAACATTAGGATCTAATTGATGATATCTTTCCAACGAATCCGAATAATCGAAATTTCATAGCGGGGATCAAAAGATATGTCCAGATGAAAATTCTGAATAGTCGCTATGGAATTCAGGCCCATAAAAATGGACATTTTGCAAACGACCTCGGATTTCGACGAAACCAGTTTTGTTGGGTCCGTGATGTAAAGTTATTGCTAGGTTTCAAATTTAATAATTTTCTGAATCAATATGTGAGCGTGGCGAAGGAAAACGCGTTTAACCAGTTTCAGTTGATTTTAATCGACTGGAAAATGGCCATTTTTCCAACGGTCTCAGAATTCGACGAAACTAGTTTTGTTAGGACCGTATCATCAATATGAAGCTAGAAAATATTTTCCTGGAATTTTTCTAGTTAGTATGTGACCCCGGTAATTTGAAATGTACGTTTAAAATTCAATATAATGATTTAAATGTAAATTCAGCGGAAACTGATTGTAACAGCCGAATCAGCTTACGATACATATCCCATTGTGTTCGGAATGAGGGTAATTAGCTATGGACGACAGGCAGTGGGCTTCGTTTCGAGTTCAAAATAAAAAGTTACCTTTTTGAAGGTTAAAAAAAAATTAAAAATATATAAATACTCAATCCTATTGGTCAAAACCTTTCTTTTATTTTTCTCCTGGTCAAAGCCGCCGTCCTCACTCGATGAAGGGCCATTATCACTCTATTCTTTTTTTCAATTTTTCCTTCCAATCCACGAAACATTTTTTAGAAATCTCTAATATAAAATGAAAGAGAATCGAATGGGCTTTACATCCATCCTAGATTGCTAATTTATCATGGATCGACGAGGAAGATTCTGCCGCTCAAAGTCCCACCGATCGACGTCAAGTTTCAGCCAGGTGCCGCCACCGAGTGGGGGCCCACTCACGGCATGGGGGAAGTCGACTACGGCCGACAAGGTGACACCCTCTGATCAGATTCCGGTCGGCTAGAGGAGGAGGAAATGGGAACCCTAATTGCGAACTAGGTGAAAGGACATCGACCTGAAACAGAATAGAGGAGAAGGTTCAATACTTTTCTTGTTTTTTTTTTACTTAATTAATTTAGTTAATAAAATGGTTAGATATTTTTTTTAATATATATTTGGAATAAAATATGTTTTGAAATATGAAATGCATTTCTTTTAAAAAAAAAATCAGAAATTTATTTAAACTAGTATCGTTATTAAAATCTTATTAGCATTGTTCTTATAAAATAAAATTTGCACTTGTTAAGAAAATATTAAATCACTTTATTAGAAAATATAAAATGGCATTGTTTTTAACAAAATAAAAATATGATTTTTATATATTGAATAGCATAGTAAAAATTCGATTTTTACATATGTAGTGGCTACGGGCAACGAAGATGACGAAGATGCGATAGCGATGAAGATTTCTATCAATGAAATGCCGTGGAGCTTGGATAGCTTTCTGTGAGAATTTCTCACCTTTCAATTTCATTTCTATTTATATATATATACTAGGATGCAGACGGTGCTTAGTAGCACCCGACACAATCGTCCACAGACCATGGACTTGTTTGTTTGGTTGCATAGATTAGTTATATGATTTGATTTGAATTTGGTTGTTTGGTGATTTTGATTGATGTGTGAATGGCGTGGGCCTTCACTAGACCGGGGATAAGGCTAGGCCTTGTCCCGTTTCTAGTATCGTGCCGTTATGCCGCCGAAATTTTCTAAAATATGTTAGAAAATAAAAATATCATTTTATTGTGTAAACGAATAATAGAAATTCATATGTTGGAATAAAATATTTTATCGTTAAAAATATAATTTTTAACGTGAATATGAAGATAGTGCAAGTGAATAAAATAAAATATTCATTTACAAACCGGACGGTTTGTTTATGTACACCTATTTGAGGGACATTGATTGGGATGATAAATTTTACACATCGCCCAACAGCACAAATAAAATATGTGTTTGATTGTTTGAAACCCCACACGGGTGTTGGGATGAAATTTGAAGTTCACTCATCCTGATTTATTAAATATGTCGATCGGTTGATTGACAGACTGTTTTAAGCGTTAGATATCTATATTTGATGCTTATACAGTGTAGTGCACTTTGGTTGATGGTTGATTATTTTTCCATGCTATCATATACATGTGTTGTGTGAAAATCCATATAATTAACTTTATATGGTAATTGATTGGGCCTCATTCCAATTTGAAAATTAAAGAATAATATAAAATAAAGGTTCATGTGTTTGCAGTACTCATCCATTGAGATTGGTCATGTGTTGAACGAAATATTTTGATAATAACAACTACTTTGAAAAAGGAAATATTTGAAATAGAATATTTGAAAATAGAAATTTATGAAGCCGTGTTGATTAGATTGACGCCATTTTGACGTGAACGATATTTATATCGATTTTAACGATTTCGAAATGAAATGAAATGAATTGAAAACGATTTCGAAATGAAATGAATTGAAAACGATTTCGAAATGAATTAAATTGAAAACGATTTCGAAATGGATTGAAAGCGAATTGAATTGAATTGAAATTTGAATTGAATAAAAATGAATTTTAAAACGAATTTATAAAGGAGAATTCAATTTTGATTTGAATTGAAATGGAAGTTGAAATTGCTTTTGAAACGAATTTAAAACTATTTATATAATTCGTTTTAAATAGAAATCGACAAAGTATATATTATATATATTATATATACAATATAATGGCCTGAATAGAACGCGCCGCGCCGCGGCAGTTCGTGAATTTCGACCATTTATTTCAAACGAACATTACGGGAGATCCGACCGTCGGATTCTCCTAAAACCGGAACCGTTGGGTTCGTATCGAAAAGAGCTTTCTAACGAATATTAGAAATTAGAAATCTAACGGTTGTATTTGGAATTATGTCCAAATCAAATTTGAAAAAGGTCGCTGTAAGTGCAGTTCGATGGCCATTGGTGGGAATCGACTGTACGGGCCTTGATAAAATTATTAAAAATAGTAATAATTTGTGTAAAATCATAAGAAATGATTTGGGAAGATTTGGGATGAAAAACTCCATATTTGAAAAGATAAAAATAGATTTTTATCGAAATGAACTAGTTTTGAACTAGAATTATAATTCTATTTATTTTTAAATAAATAAATTGAATTTGAAATGGTTTTAAAAATAACCAGAATATCCAATGATTGCATTGGAGTGGAATTGAATCGAAATTGTCTTCGGAATATTTCGATGTTGGAATTCGTGATTATACGGATGTTGATATGGAAATTTGAAAGATATATACTTATATCGTTATTTCCAATACGACATTTGTTAATCGTAGAATTTGATATTGAATATAAGCCGATATATTTTCTATTCAGAGCCTTATATTGAATATCAAATGTGATTTGGGTTTGTCGTGAATGGTGTCTTCATTAACACTGTTCTTGAACCCTGTTGAGAAAAGATTAAATCTTTTTATTTAGATTTAATGAAGTGTACCAATTAAATAATATTTAATTGGAATTGAATTGATATTGATTTTTGGGTTTATCGTGAACAGTGTTTTAAACAACACTCGTTCTTTAACCCGATAATTAATGAATGTGATTTTGGGTTTATCGTGAACCGTGTTTTAAAAGACACTGATTCTTTAACCCAGTCGAAGATTAAAACTAAGTGGAGTTTTAATGAATCTTTAATTAGATTGAAATGATCGAAAATGGAGTATCACCAGTTTTGCTCCAGGCGATAGTTAAATCTTTAATTAGATTTGAACGTGAAATGGTAATTGAATTTACCGATAACACGGTGGTGTTAGATATGAAGGCATTCTTTGGCTGTTATAAGGGAAAACCCTATCCCCCGGCTTGCGTTGCATTGTGTGATAGGACCTGGGTCTTATAACAGCTTCATTTTTCTTTATTTAGCATTGCGCTGTTTGTTTTATGCACTGGTAATCTTGGGAGGAAACCCGTTCCGTGTTATACGGCGTGGTCCCTTGATTTACCTAACTTTAAAATAAAGATTAATAACTGTTTTAGTTCTCACACCAGTCCCATGACTGACCTGGAGTTTATTGTTTTAACCTAAACTCTGGGTGCCCTTATTTTGACACGGGCAGCTAGTAGTTTTGGTTTTGCAGATTTATATTCACAGGATCCTGGTTTACAGCTGGAATGATATCCGGAAAGCTTTGTATCCGTATATCTCTTCTAGTTGTGTATTGTATTATTTTCCGCTGCTATGTATTTAAATGTAATTTAAATCTCTGATGTTTCTGTGTAATATTCATTTATACTCTGTATATTCTTGTAATCTGATGCATTGTTGTAATATACAATGAAATGTTCTTCCGTATGCATTCTGATTTGTCTTGTTCTCAAACGATAGGGCGTTTCGAATGGTCTGGGTCGGTTTAGCGACTGGTTCGGACCGAGCGAAATTCCTTGCTCGTCACAGTTGGTATCAGAGCTTTGGTTTACAGAGCTCGAGAACAAGACACATTAGAACCATACGAAAGAATTCATCAGATATTGGATTAGTAATATCCAATGAGAATGACTCGTTAGAGATAGGATCAGTAGTATCCTAGAACGAGTGTGAAGAGTATATTTTTAAAATGAAAGTCAATTTTGTTTTGAAAATTTAAAATCAATTATTCGTATTTGATTATTTATTTTATATTGATTTGGACAGTCCAGTATATAAAGATTTTGCATATACGCCTTGCAAACGTATATTCGAAATTTTAATATACTGGATAGATATAGATTCACACTCTAGTCGCCCGAAGATGATTCTGATGATTGTAGCTACATCATCAGAATTAGTGTTCGAGTGTTGAAGGTGTGATATTTATATATCTCCTATTGACTGGTGTGAGAACCAAAATTAGGTAGGGCCTATTGTTGTGATTTGGCATCAAAAATTTGATTTTGACTATATATCAAAATTATGAATTTGAAATGATAATTCACTAATTGATTGATGTTTGTGTTGTTTGTTTATTTGCTAATTTTTAGCCATTTAGCCTAATTGAACCAAATATTGAACTGTATTGAAAATTGGTCGCATTTGCTTGCATGTATATGTACTTACATTGAACAGGTCATAGCAAGGAGGCTAGAGCAGAGAATAAAATTTGTTTGCCCGACAAATAGGTACATGTTTACTACATAGTTTACTGTTTTGTTTGGGTGATGATGATTTTATGAGCCTATTGGCTAGCCGCTTGGCTTTTTCTTTTTCTTTTTGAGATAGGAAGGACCGGGGAAGCTATTTGAGATTTCCCGATGCTCCCATTGCAGGGGAGGTTATGGCGAAATTTTTCGAAAATTTAGGGTGTTAGCCAAATTTTTGAAGAATTTGAAAATTCTCAGAAACTGAAAAGTTGGAGAATGCAAGCCAGATCGAGCGTAGAGCTGATTAATCAAACCAATTTCGACTTTGTTCCTTTTCGGGGACGAAAAGTTTTAAGTGGAGGAGATTGTAATAACCCGGAAAATCTGGGCCAGTTTAAAATTTTTATTTTTGGCCATTTTAGCAAATTTTGAACATTTAAAATAGATTATTTTAAATAATTTCGACGAGAAATTTATTTTGAATACATTTAGAGCGTATATATTATATACGTCGTCGTTAGAATATAAATATTTATATATAATTATAAATAGAATTGAAAATGGCGCGGTAGTTCGATAATTCGATTTCAAACTTCAATTGAATGTACCGGGTGCAAAACAATCCGGATTTTAGAGAAACCAGAAACATTAGGATCTAATTGATGATATCTTTCCAACGAATCCGAATAATCGAAATTTCATAGCGGGGATCAAAAGATATGTCCAGATGAAAATTCTGAATAGTCGCTATGGAATTCAGGCCCTTAAAAATGGACATTTTGCAAACGACCTCGGATTTCGACGAAACCAGTTTTGTTGGGTCCGTGATGTAAAGTTATTGCTAGGTTTCAAATTTAATAATTTTCTGAATCAATATGTGAGCGTGGCGAAGGAAAACGCGTTTAACCAGTTTTAGTTGATTTTAATCGACTGGAAAATGGCCATTTTTCCAACGGTCTCAGAATTCGACGAAACTAGTTTTGTTAGGACCGTATCGTCAATATGAAGCTAGAAAATATTTTCCTGGAATTTTTCTAGTTAGTATGTGACCCCGGTAATTTGAAATGTACGTTTAAAATTCAATATAATGATTTAAATGTAAATTCAGCGGAAACTGATTGTAACAGCCGAATCAGCTTACGATACATATCCCATTGTGTTCGGAATGAGGGTAATTAGCTATGGACGACAGGCAGTGGGTTTCGTTTCGAGTTCAAAATAAAAAGTTACCTTTTTGAAGGTTAAAAAAAAATTAAAAATATATAAATACTCAATCCTATTGGTCAAAACCTTTCTTTTATTTTTCTCCTGGTCAAAGCCGCCGTCCTCACTCGATAAAGGGCCATTATCACTCTATTCTTTTTTTCAATTTTTCCTTCCAATCCACGAAACATTTTTTAGAAATCTCTAATATAAAATGAAAGAGAATCGAATGGGCTTTACATCCATCCTAGATTGCTAATTTATCATGGATCGACGAGGAAGATTCTGCCGCTCAAAGTCCCACCGATCGACGTCAAGTTTCAGCCAGGTGCCGCCACCGAGTGGGGGCCCACTCACGGCGTGGGGGAAGTCGACTACGGCCGACAAGGTGACACCCTCTGATCAGATTCCGGTCGGCTAGAGGAGGAGGAAATGGGAACCCTAATTGCGAACTAGGTGAAAGGACATCGACCTGAAACAGAATAGAGGAGAAGGTTCAATACTTTTCTTGTTTTTTTTTACTTAATTAATTTAGTTAATAAAATGGTTAGATATTTTTTTTAATATATATTTGGAATAAAATATGTTTTGAAATATGAAATGCATTTCTTTTAAAAAAAATCATAAATTTATTTAAACTAGTATCGTTATTAAAATCTTATTAGCATTGTTCTTATAAAATAAAATTTGCACTTGTTAAGAAAATATTAAATCACTTGATTAGAAAATATAAAATGGCATTGTTTTTAACAAAATAAAAATATGATTTTTATATATTGAATAGCATAGTAAAAATTCGATTTTTACATATGTAGTGGCTACGGGCAACGAAGATGACGAAGATGCGATAGCGATGAAGATTTCTATCAATGAAATGCCGTGGAGCTTGGATAGCTTTCTATGAGAATTTCTCACCTTTCAATTTCATTTCTATTTATATATATATACTAGGATGCAGACGGTGCTTAGTAGCACCCGACACAATCGTCCACAGACCATGGACTTGTTCGTTTGGTTGCATAGATTAGTTATATGATTTGATTTGAATTTGGTTGTTTGGTGATTTTGATTGATGTGTGAATGGCGTGGGCCTTCACTAGACCGGGGATAAGGCTAGGCCTTGTCCCGTTTCTAGTATCGTGCCGTTATGCCGCCGAAATTTTCTAAAATATGTTAGAAAATAAAAATATCATTTTATTGTGTAAACGAATAATAGAAATTCATATGTTGGAATAAAATGTTTTATCGTTAAAAATATAATTTTTAACGTGAATATGAAGATAGTGCAAGTGAATAAAATAAAATATTCATTTACAAACCGGACGGTTTGTTTATGTACACCTATTTGAGGGACATTGATTGGGATGATAAATTTTACACATCGCCCAACAGCACAAATAAAATATGTGTTTGATTGTTTGAAACCCCACACGGGTGTTGGGATGAAATTTGAAGTTCACTCATCCTGATTTATTAAATATGTCGATCGGTTGATTAACAGACTGTTTTAAGCGTTAGATATCTATATTTGATGCTTATACAGTGTAGTGCACTTTGGTTGATGGTTGATTATTTTTCCATGCTATCATATACATGTGTTGTGTGAAAATCCATATAATTAACTTTATATGGTAATTGATTGGGCCTCATTCCAATTTGAAAAATAAAGAATAATATAAAATAAAGGTTCATGTGTTGACAGTATTCATCCATTGAGATTGGTCATGTGTTGAACGAAATATTTTGATAATAACAACTACTTTGAAAAAGGAAATATTTGAAATAGAATATTTGAAAATAGAAATTTATGAAGCCGTGTTGATTAGATTGACGCCATTTTGACGTGAACGATATTTATATCGATTTTAACGATTTCGAAATGAAATGAAATGAATTGAAAACGATTTCGAAATGAAATGAATTGAAAACGATTTCGAAATGAATCGAATTGAAAACGATTTCGAAATGGATTGAAAGCGAATTGAATTGAATTGAAATTTGAATTGAAATTTGAATTGAATAAAAATGAATTTTAAAACGAATTTATAAAGGAGAATTCAATTTTGATTTGAATTGAAATGGAAGTTGAAATTGCTTTTGAAACGAATTTAAAACTATTTATATAATTCGTTTTAAATAGAAATCGACGAAGTATATATTATATATATTATATATACAATATAATGGCCTGAATAGAACGCGCCGCGCCGCGGCAGTTCGTGAATTTCGACCATTTATTTCAAACGAACATTACGGGAGATCCGACCGTCGGATTCTCCTAAAACCGGAACCGTTGGGTTCGTATCGAAAAGAGCTTTCTAACGAATATCAGAAATTAGAAATCTAACGGTTGGATTTGGAATTATGTCCAAATCAAATTTGAAAAAGGTCGTTGTAAGTGCAGTTCGATGGCCATTGGTGGGAATCGACTGTACGGGCCTTGATAAAATTATTAAAAATAGTAATAATTTGTGTAAAATCATAAGAAATGATTTGGGAAGATTTGGGATGAAAAACTCCATATTTGAAAAGATAAAAATAGATTTTTATCGAAATGAACTAGTTTTGAACTAGAATTATAATTCTATTTATTTTTAAATAAATAAATTGAATTTGAAATGGTTTTAAAAATAACCAGAACATCCAATGATTGCATTGGAGTGGAATTGAATCGAAATTGTCTTCGGAATATTTCGATGTTGGAATTCGTGATTATACGGATGTTGATATGGAAATTTGAAAGATATATACTTATATCGTTATTTCCAATACGACATTTGTTAATCGTAGAATTTGATATTGAATATAAGCCGATATATTTTCTATTCAGAGCCTTATATTGAATATCAAATGTGATTTGGGTTTGTCGTGAATGGTGTCTTCATTAACACTGTTCTTGAACCCTGTTGAGAAAAGATTAAATCTTTTTATTTAGATTTAATGAAGTGTACCAATTAAATAATATTTAATTGGAATTGAATTGATATTGATTTTTGGGTTTATCGTGAAGAGTGTTTTAAACAACACTCGTTCTTTAACCCGATAATTAATGAATGTGATTTTGGGTTTATCGTGAACCGTGTTTTAAAAGACACTGATTCTTTAACCCAGTCGAAGATTAAAACTAAGTGGAGTTTTAATGAATCTTTAATTAGATTGAAATGATAGAAAATGGAGTATCACCAGTTTTGCTCTAGGCGATAGTTAAATCTTTAATTAGATTTGAACGTGAAATGGTAATTGAATTTACCGATAACACGGTGGTGTTAGATATGAAGTATTACCAGTTTTACTTCATGGGATGAATAGGTTGGGATGGGGAAAATAAAATAAATAATTACTTCGGTAAGGTTCGATAATCCCGACTAGTTTGAATTGATATTCAAAGGAGGTTAAAGAATAAATTTAAAGAATTTATCTTGGATAAAATTAATGGGAACTTTTCCCAAAATATAGGAATATTTGAATAAAAGAATATTCTGAATTGGAATGAGGCGTATGTTGTGTTTGTGTAACACTTTTATAATATATACGTGAGTTATTCAGAAAGACCGGGTTTATCCCATTCTGAATAACTGATTCGACGTGGTGTCGAAGATGAAGACGGTGGTCGAAGACCAGAAGTCTTCACGTCGTTTGGATAATTACTGATGATCTTGATTGGGCTGTACACCCAAGAGGATGGAAACAGTTGGTGATCGTCCAGACGTACTTGGAGATCGATGGATATGCGGGGTACTAGGTGCCTCCGGTTTCGTTCAGACCCAGAACGGACTTGTAAATGGACTGTGTGTCTGACATTGGATTTTAGTCCGTGTGATTGATCTCTATTAAATATATATCTGTTTGGCGGCGGAGAATTTATTCTCTTGCTTAACGCCCTTCTCTGAGACGTACGAGCTCAGGGGTTATATATTGATGGATATCAAACGCATGGAGTGAATTACCTGTGTGGCATGCCTAAGTGGCAATTGATCGAGGCTTCTGTTGAAAAGCAAAGTCTTGTGGTGATGATCAAAGCACAGCCTGTGTGGCACAGCTTTGTGTAACGTGAATTCGCGAGCCTCGCACCCCGGTTGTGAACCAAAAACGGGAGACGGACCTCAGGGAGGACATGCGTTTCTTTCTAGCTAGGGTGGTGTCAGTGACCTACCAGCCCTGACATTTATATACTTTTCACCTGTGTGGTTGTTGTTGTTGCGAGGCGCCTCGGTTTGATCGGACGATCTGGGTCCAATGGAGTCATTTATTGGCTCATTTACGCCTCGAAGGGCGGGGAAACGCATGTTCAGGCATTTTAATCCACATCGGTGGACCGGCCCTGACGATCCAAGGGTCACTCGAGCTCTGATCCTGAGGGGCGGGCTAGAGCGTCTCGAATCGGTTGAGGACTATCTTTTGCCTCGGTTCATAGATGGAAATCCAATTTCCAAATACGTGACATTTGCGGTTTTATTTGTAGAGCCTAGTATGGCGACATGATATATGGTACCCATGCCGCCTATGATTGATACTTATGATTTGAAGTTGTTTTATACACTATGCACTTATTATTGTATCAAATAATCTGTTTTTAAACGTATCAAGCATTCTTTGGCTGTTATAAGGGAAAACCCTATCCCCCGGCTTGGGTTGCATTGTGTGATAGGACCTGGGTCTTATAACAGCTTCATTTTTCTTTATTTAGCATTGCGCTGTTTGTTTTATGCACTGGTATTCTTGGGAGGAAACCCGTTCCGTGTTATACGGCTTGGTCCCTTGATTTACCTAACTTTAAAATAAAGATTAATAACTGTTTTAGTTCTCACACCAGTCCCATGACTGACCTGGAGTTTATTGTTTTAACCTAAACTCTGGGTGCCCTTATTTTGACACGGGCAGCTAGTAGTTTTGGTTTTGCAGATTTATATTCACAGGATCCTGGTTTACAGCTGGAATGATATCCGGAAAGCTTTGTATCCGTATATCTCTTCTAGTTGTGTATTGTATTATTTTCCGCTGCTATGTATTTAAATGTAATTTAAATCTCTGATGTTTCTTTGTAATATTCATTTATACTCTCTATATTCTTGTAATCTGATGCATTTTTGTAATATACAATGAAATGTTCTTCCGTATGCATTCTGATTTGTCTTGTTCTCAAACGATAGGGCGTTTCGAATGGTCTGGGTCGGTTTAGCGACTGGTTCGGACCGAGCGAAATTCTTGCTCGTCACATTAAATCTTTTTATTTAGATTTAATGAAGTGTACCAATTAAATGGTATTTAATTGGAATTGAATTTGAATTGATTCTTGGGTTTATCGTGAACGGTGTTTTAAATAACAATTGTTCTTTAACCCGATAATTAATGGAATGTGATTTTGGGTTGTCGTGAACGGTATCTTCAATAATACTGTTCTTAGACCCAACTGAGTTAAGAAAATCAGAAACTAACGGGAGATTAGTTAAGTTGAATGGTTTCTTGGGTATTGATCTGATGTTGGTTTCGGCCTTCAGGGTTAATACTTAAGGAATTGCTGACTTGCTATTTTACGGTTAAAAGCTGATAGAATGAAATGTGATTTTTGGTTTATCGTGAACCGTGTTTTAAATGACATTGATTCTTTAACCCAGTTAAAGATTAAAACTAAGTGGAGTTTTAATGAATCTTTAATTAGATTGAAAAGATTGAGAATGGAGTATCTCCAGTTTTGCTCCAGGCGATAGTTAAATCTTTAATTAGATTTGAACGTTAAAAGGTAATTGAATTTACTGATAACACCGTGGTGTTAGATATGAAGTATGACCAGTTTTACTTCATAGGATGAATAGGTTGGGATTGGGAAATAAAATAAATGATTACTTTGGTGTGGTTCGCTAATCCCGACTAGTTGAATTGATATTCAAAAGAAGATTAAAGAATAAATTTGAGGAATTTATCTTTGATAAAATAAAGGGGAACCTATCCCTAAGAATGTGAAATTTAGCAACTAACTGAAGATAAGTTAAGATGAATGGTTTCCTGGGTATTGATCTGATGTTGGTTTCGGCCTTCGGGGTTAATATTTAGGGAGTTGTTCTCTTACTAATTTACGGTTAGTGACCGATGAATTGGAATGGGGCGTATGTTGTGTTTGTGTAACAATTGTTTATTATATACGCGAGTTATTCAGAAAGACCGGGTTTATCCCATTCTGAATAACTGATTCGACGTGGTGTCGAAGATGAAGACGGTGGTCGAAGACCGGAGGTCTTCACGTCGTTTGGGTGATTATTGATGATCTTGATTGGGCCGTACGCCGAAGAGGAGGGAATCAGTTAGTGATCGTCCAGACGTACTTGGAGATCGATGGATATGCGGGGTACTAGGTGCCTCCGGTTTCGTTCAGACCCAGAATGGACTTGTAAATGGACTGTGTGTCTAACATTGGATTTTGTTCTGTGTGATTGATTTCTATTAAATATATATCTGTTTAGCAGCGGAGAGTTTATTCTCTTGATTAACGCCCTTCTCTGAGACGTACGAGCTCAGGGGTTATATATTGATGGATATCCATCGCATGGAGTGAATTGTCTGTGTGGCATGCCTAAGTGGCAATGGATCAAGGCTTCTGTTGAAAAGCAAAGTCTTGTGGTTGATGATCAAAGCACGGCCTGTGTGGCATAGCTTTGTGTAACGTTGATTTGCGAGCCTCGCATCCCGGTTGTGAACCAGAAACGGGAGAGGACATCAGGGAGGACATGTGTTTCCTTCTAGCTAGAAGTGGCGTCAGTGGCTTTACACGCCCTGACGAGTTTGACTTATGTGGTTGTTGCTTTTGCGAGGCGCCTCGGATATATCGGTGACTATGTGGAGCCGATGAAGTTATTTGTTGGCTCATTTACGCCCCAAAGGGCGGGGAAACGTAGTGTTCAGGCATAATAATCCACATCGGTGGACCGACCCTGACGATCCAAGGGGCAGTTGCGGCTGTTCCTGAGGCTCGGGCTAGACAGTCTCGAATCGGTAGAGGAC
Organism: Allium sativum; assembly: GCA_030737875.1. Taxonomy (NCBI): domain Eukaryota; kingdom Viridiplantae; phylum Streptophyta; class Magnoliopsida; order Asparagales; family Amaryllidaceae; genus Allium; species Allium sativum. Next base: position 457,965,033 of record CM060920.1, read on the forward strand.
TATCTTTTGCCTCGGTTCACAGACGGAAATCCAATTTCCAAATACGTGACTTTGCGGTTTTGATTGTATAGCCTAGTATGGCGACATGATATATGGTACCCATGTCGTCTATGATTGATACTTATGATTGAAATTGTTTTAAACCCTATACACTTATTATAGTATCAAATGACTTGTTTTAAACGTATCAAGCATGCTTTGGCTATTATAAGGGAAAACCCTATCCTCCGGCTTGTGTTGCATTATGTGATGGGACCTGGGTCTTATAATAGCTTCATTGTTCTTTATTTAGCATCGCGCTGTTGTTTTATGCACTGGTATTCTTGGGAGGAGACCCGTTCCGTGTTATATGGCGTGGTCCCTTGATTTACCGAACTTTAAAATAAAGATAAATAACTGTTTTAGTTCTCACACCAGTCACATGACTGACCTGGAGTTTATTGTTTTAACCTAAACTCTAGGTGCCCCTATTTTTCGCACGGGCAGCTAGTAGTTTTGGCTTTGCAGATTTATATTCACAGGATCTTGATTTACAGCTGAATGATATCCGGAAAGCTCTGTATCCGTATATCTCTTTCAGTTGTGTATTATATTATTTTTCCGCTGCAATAATGTAATGTAATCTCTGATATTTGGTGAATGTATAATATTTATTCATACTCTGTATATTCTTGTTTTCTGATGTAATTGTTGTAATAAACAATGAAATGTTCTTCTGTTTGCGTTCTGATGTGGCTTGTCCTCAACTCAATCTGTGATTTCCCGTAAGGGGGATTTCGGGTCATTTAATCGTGGTATCAGAGCTTTGGTTTATAGAGCTCGGAGAACAAGACACGTTAGAACCAAACGAAAGAATTCATCAGAGATTGGATTAGTAATATCCAATGAGAATGACTCGGTAGAGATAGGATCAGTAGTATCCTAGAACAAGTGTGAATAGTAGGTTTTTAAAATGAAAACAAGTTTTGTTTTGAAATTTAAATCGTTTTATACGTATTTGAATATTTATTTTAAATTAATTTGGACAATCCATTATATAAAGATTTTGCATATACGCCTTGCAAACGTATGTTCGAAGTTTTAATATACTAGATAGATATGGAGTCACACTCTAGTTGCCCGGACATGGTCCTGATGATGAAGTATACCATCACCAGTATTTATTTTCGAGTGACGAAAGTAAAATAGCTATATATTTCCATTAGACTGGTGTGAGAACCGAAACTAGATAGGGCATATTGTTGTGATTTGGCATCAAAAATCTAATTTTTGGACTATGTATCAAAATTATGAATTTGAAACGTTAATCAACTAATTGATTGCTGGTTGTGTTGTTTGATTATTGTTTGATTAATTAAATGTTGGACCTTTAGCAAAATTGAATCAACTAGTGAGTTGTATTGAAAATTAGTCGCATTTGCATGCATATACATGTACTTACATTGAACAGGTCATAGTAAGGAGGCTAGAGCAGAAGAATAAAATTGTTTGCCCGACAAATAGGTACATGTTTATTGTATTTCCTTGGGTTTTGGATGATTTTATGAGCCGATTGGCTAGTCGCTTTGCCTTTTCTTTTTCTTTTGGATTGAAGAAGGCCATGGGAGGCTATATGAAATATCCCGAAGTCCCCAGTGCAAAGGAGGTTAGGGCGAAATGTTTCGAAAATTAAGGGTGTTAGCCAAATTTTTGAAAAATTTGAAAAGTTCTTAGAAACTGAAAAGTTGAAGAACTTAAGCCGTAAAGAAAATAATGAAAATTGAGTTGATTAGTTAAACAACTTTCGGCTTCGTTCCTTTTCGGGGACGAAAAGTTTTAAGTGGGGGAGATTGTAATAACCCGGAAATCCGAGCCAATTTAAAATTTTTATTTTGGCAATTTTGATGAATTTTGATTATTTAAAATGAATTATTTTAAATAATATCGACGAGAAATTTGATTCGAATAAAATCGAACGTAAATATTATATGGATCGTCGTTTGAATATAAATATTTAATTATAATTATAAAAGGAATTGAAAATGGCACGGTAGTTCGATAATTCGATTTCAAAGTTCAAATGAATGAACGGGATTCAAAATAAACCGGATTTTAGCAAAACCAAAAATATCTGAATCTATTTGAAAATATCTTTCGATCGAATCCAAAAAATTGAAATTTCATAGCGAGGATAAAAAGTTATGTCCAGTTGGATTTTCAGAATAGTCGCTTTGGAATTCTAGCCCTTAAAAATGGAAATTTTGCAAACGACCTCGGTTTTCGACGAAACCACTTTTGTTGGATCCGTGATGTCAAGTTATTGCTAGATTCCAAAATTTGTAATTTTTCGAATCAATATGTGAGCGTGGCAAAGGAAAACGCGTTTGACCAGTTTCAGTTGATTTTAATCGAGAGGAAAATGGCCATTTTTCGAACGTTCTCATAATTCGATGAGATTAGTTTTGCTAGGACCGTATCATCAATACAAAGCTAGAAAATATTTTCCGTGAATTTTTAGAGTCCGTATGTGGCCCTAGTAAATAGAAATGTGCGTTCAAATTCAATATATTGAGTTATATTTTGATTTTGACAAAAACTGATCGAAACGATCGAATCAGCTTATGATACATATCCCATTGTGTTTGGCATGGGGGTAATTAGCTATGGACGACAGTCATTGGGTTCAATTTCGAGTCCGAAATAAAAAGTTGCTTTTTGGAATTTTAAAATAATATAAATTTTCATAAACCCCCCCCTCTATTTTCTTTCCATCTCCTTTACACCCCCCTTTCATTTCGAATTCAGAAGAAAAAAGAAAAAAACCTAACTAAAAAACCCGTCGACCCCCCCCCCCCCCATCGTGGATCGCGCGCCGCCACCGTGCGAACAACCCGCCTCCCCGACCTCCTCCCTCCTCGCTCGCGCAACCCCCTCCATCTTGAAACCCAATCCCAAACCCCTCCCGCAAGCTACCGACCGCCAACCACCCCCTGCCATCAGCCTCCAACGCCAGCGCCTGCTCCTTCTCCGCCATCTCCTCCTGAGCGCGATGATGACCCTCCCCCTCCTTTAAAACAAAGGTAAACTTCAGTTATTTCATTTTATTTTATTTCAGCCTCTTTAATTATTTACTGATATAAAACTGAAAATTAAAATGATGATTTTAATGTAGGGAAAGTTAGAATCTATACATATAGATGAAGTTATAATTTTTAAATGGTTAAAATGAGATTTTTAATTGGTTAAAGACGTGATTTTTATATTATAGAAAGTATAAAAATATAATTTTTTTATATTAGTAGAAGATTAAAAATATGATTTTTATATTATAAAAGTATTAAAAATTCAATCTTTATTATGTAGAAGGAGAAAAAATGTGATTTTTATATGAGTGGCGATATAAAAATATAATCTTTATTATATGAACACCGGTGTAAAAATATAACTTTTACCTATATAGTAGCGGTGTAAAAATATAATTTTTATCTATATAGTAGCGGTATAAAAATGTGATTTTTATATACATAGCAATAATATAAAAATGTGATTTTTATATATGTAGTGGCTACGGACAATGAAATTGACAAAAGGCGAACACGACGAAGATTTTCTACATATGAAGAGTTGCGGCGTTTGGTTTAGGTAGTTGGTGAGAACTCATCACTTTTAATTTTATTTCTAGTTGAAATATATACTAGGATGCAGACGGTGCTTAGCAGCACCCGACACCCGTCGTCCACAGACCATGGATGACTTGTTTGTTTGGTTGCTATGTTGTGAAATTTGATTGTGTGATGTGGAATGAAATAAAATATTTTATAGTGGAAAATATTTTATAGTTAAAAATATGATTTTTAACGTGTATATAAAATAAATAGTAATAAACAAATCGGGCGATTTGTTTATACACTTATTTGACTGATATTGATTGGGACGATAAATTTTACACATCGCACAACTACACGAATAAAATCTGTGTTTGATTGTTTGAAACCCCACACGGGTGTTGGGATGAAATTGGGCATACACTAATCCCAATAATTAGCTATATGTTGATCGATTGATTGACAGGCTGTTATAAGCGTTGAATATTTATATTTGATGCTTATACAGTGTAGAATGCACTCTGGATGATGGTTGATTATTTATCGTTGCTATTATATACATGTGTTGTATGGAAACCATATAATTGACATTATATGGTAATTGATTGGGCCTCATTCCAATTTGGAAAATAAGGAATATTATAAAAGAAAATTCATGTGTTGAATAGAAAGAAAATCCATGTTTTGAATAAAATATATATTAATGTGTTGAATAAAAATATGTATTCGTGTGTTGAAGAAAATATTCAATCGTTGAATAGAATAACAAAGTTATTGAAATATATAAAGCCGTGTTGGTTAGATATGCGCCATTTTGACGCGAACGATATTTATATCGATTATATTCGTTTTTTATAATGAATATAGAAAAGGAAGTGATTTCAAAATATAACGTTTTGAAAATATTATCATTTATATATATATATATATAAATATATAATGTTGATGTGGAATATTCAATTTTGATTAGAAATTGAATAGGAAGTTGAAATCGTTTTGAAAATGAAGTTAAAACGATTTATAAAATACGTTTTGAATTGAAATTGACGAAATATATATTATATATTATATATATAATATAATGGCCTGAATAGAATGCGTCGCGCTACGGTAGTTCGCGAATTTCAACCATTGATTCGAATTGACGTTGCGGGAGATCCGACCGTCGGATTCTCCTATAACCGGAACCATTGGGTTCGTATCGAAAAGAGCTTTCTAACAAATATTAGAAATTAGAAATCTAACAGTTGGATTTGGAATTATGTCCAAATCAAATTTGGAAAAGGTCGTTGTAAGTGCAGTTCGATGGCCACTGATGGAAATCGACTGTACGGGCCTTGGTAAAATTATTAAAAATAGTAATAATTTGTGTAAAATCATAAGAAATGATTTGGGAAGAATTGGGATGAAAAACTCCATATTTGAAAAGATAAAAGTAGTTTTTTATCGAAATGAACTAGTTTTGAACTAGAATAATAATTTATTTATTTTTAAAATAAATAAATTGGATTTGAAATGGTTTCGAAAATAACCAGAATTTCCAATAATTGAATTGGAATAGATTTGAATCGAAATCTTCTTTGGAATATTTCGATGTTGGATTTCGTGATGATACAGATATTTTTATGGGAATTTGAAAGATATATTTATATCGTTATTTCCAATACGATATCTATTGGTCGTAGAATTTGATATTGAATATAAGCCGATATATTTTCTATTCGGAGCCTTGTATTTAATATCAAATGTGATTTGGGTTTGTCGTGAATGGTGTCTTCATTAACACTGTTCTTAAACCCAGTTGAGAAAAAGATTAAATCTTTTTATTTAGATTTAATGAAGTGTACCAATTAAATGGTATTTAATTGGAATTGAATTTGAATTGATTTTTGGCTTTATCATGAACGGTGTTTTAAATAACAATTGTTCTTTAACCCGATAATTAATGGAATGTGATTTTGGGTTGTCGTGAACGGTATATTCAATAATACTATTCTTAGACCCAACTTAGTTAAGAAAATCAGAAACTAACTAGAGAATAGTTAAGTTGAATGGTTTCTTATGTATTGATCTGATGTTGGTTTCGGCCTTCGGGGTTAATACTTAGGGAATTGCTCACTTGGTATTTTACGGTTAAAAGCTGATAGAATGAAATGTTATTTTGGGTTTATCGTGAACCGTGTTTTAAATGACATTGATTCTTTAACCCAGTTAAAGATTAAAACTAAGTGGAGTTTTTCTGAATCTTTAATTAGATTAAAAAGATTGAGAATGGAGTATCACCAGTTTTGCTCCAGGCGATAGTTAAATCATTAATTAGATTTGAACGTGAAATGGTAATTGAATTTACCGATAACACTGTGGTGTTAGATATGAAGTATGACCAGTTTTACTTCATGGGATGAATAGGTTGGGATTGGGAAATAAAATAAATGATTACTTCAGTGTGGTTCGCTAATCCCAACTAGTTGAATTGATATTCAAAAGAAGATTAAAGAATAAATTTGAGGAATTTATCTTTGATAAAATTAATGGGAACCTATCCCTAAGAATGTGAAATTTAGCAACTAACTGAAGATTAGTTAAGATGAATGGTTTCCTAGGTATTGATCTGATGTTGGTTTCGGCCTTCGGAGTTAATATTTGGGGAGTTGTTCTCTTACTAATTTACGGTTAGTGACTGATGAATTGGAATGAGGCGTATGTTGTGTTTGTGTAACACTTGTTTATTATATACGCGAGTTATTCAGAAAGACCGGGTTTATCCCATTCTAAATAACTGATTCGACGTGGTGTCGAAGATGAAGACGATGGTCGAAGACCAGAGGTCTTCACGTCGTTTGGGTGATTACTGATGATCTTGATTGGGTCGTACACCCAAGAGGAGGGAATCAGTTAGTGGTCGTCCAGAATTACTTGGAGATCGATGAATATGCGGGGTATTAGGTGCCTCCGGTTTCGTTCAGACCCAGAACGGACTTGTAAATGGACTGTGTGTCTGACATTGGATTTTGTTCTGTGTGATTGATTTCTATTAAATATATATCTGTTTGGCGGCGGAGAATTTATTCTCTTGCTTAACGCCCTTCTCTGAGATGTACGAACTGAGGGGTTATATATTGATGGATATCCATCGCATGGAGTGAATTGTCTATGTGGCATGCCTAAGTGGCAATGGATCAAGGCTTCTGTTGAAAAGTTAAGTCTTATGGTTGATGATCAAAGCACGGCCTGTGTGGCATAGCTTTGTGTAACGTTGATTCGCGAGCCTCGCACCACGGTTGTGAACCAGAAATGGGAGAGGACATCAGGGAGGACATGCGTTTCCTTCTAGCTAGAAGTGGCGTCAGTGGTTTTACACGCCCTGATGAGTTTGACTTATGTGGTTGTTGCTGTTGCGAGGCGCCTCAGATATATCGGTGACTATGTGGAGCCGATGGAGTCATTTGTTGGCTCATTTACGCCCCAAAGGGCTGGGAAACGTAGTGTTCAGGCATAATAATCCACATCAGTGGACCGGCCCTGACGATCCAAGGGGCAGTTGTGGCTGTTCCTGAGGCTAGGGCTAGACAGTCTTGAATCGGTAGAGGACTATCTTTTGCCTCGGTTCACAAACGGAAATCCAATTTCCAAATACGTGACTTTGCTGTTTTGATTGTAGAGCCTAGTATGGCGACATGATATATGGTACCCATGTCGTCTATAATTATTACTTATGATTGAAATTGTTTTAAACACTATACACTTATTATAGTATCGAATGACTTGTTTTAAATGTATCAATCATGCTTCGGCTATTATAAGGGAAAACCCTATCCTCCGGCTTGTGTTGCATTGTGTGATGGGACCTGGGTCTTATAATAGCTTCATTGTTCTTTATTTAGCATTGCGCTGTTGTTTTATGCACTGGTATTCTTGGGAGGAAACCCATTCCGTGTTATACGGCGTGGTCCCTTGATTTACCGAATTTTAAAATAAAGATTAATAACTGTTTTAGTTCTCACACTAGTCACATGATTGACCTAGAGTTTATTGTTTTAACCTAAACTCTTGGTGCCCCTATTTTTCGCACGGGCAACTAGTAGTTTTGGTTTTGCAGATTTATATTCACAGGATCCTGATTTACAGTTGGAATGGTATCCGGAAAGCTCTGTATCCGTATATCTCTTTCAGTTGTGTATTATATTATTTTTCCGCTACAATAATGTAATGTAATCTCTGATATTTGGTGAATGTGTAATATTTATTCATACACTGTATATTCTTGTATTCTGATGTAATTGTTGTAATAAACAATGAAATGTTCTTCTGTTTGCGTTCTGATGTGGCTTGTCCTCAACTCAATCCGTGATTTCCCGTAAGGGGGATTTCGGGTCGTTTAATTTACCACCTTAATCTCCCTTGATGGAGGAAAAGGGGGAATGGAAAGCGAACCCTCCCCTTGGAAAAATGCCTCAACTTCATCGCGTTGTAACCGTATTCCTCCATCTGAGCATTTGTAACCCTCTAGTTAACTGCGGACAGGACTGGAAGCTTTATCGGAGGCCCACTAGGGTCCTGAGCCTACGTCGCGACCAAGTCTAAATAACCCTACTTGAATCTCGAACCAATGACGAGTCCAAGTGTAAAATGTTCCACTCCCAAGTCCCCAGACTTGAGGGCCCACTAGCCAAGTTGGTGTGATACGGACCACTCCTACGAATCCATCCGACTTGCTGGGTCAGGATCAGGGAACCTCTCAATATCGAACCAACGACGAGGCCAAGGATAAATCATTTTGCTCCTAAGTCTCCAGACTTGACGGAAGCCCATCGGCCACTATCTGACCCAATGGGTCTAGATCCGGACACCCTTTGGCGAATAAACGACACTCTTGCACTCTAAACCCGAAGGAACGATGGGAGAGCCAAAGTCCGACGAATCGCAACGTCTATGCCTCCTCACGACTTAGGACTAACAAAATCCAGGAAGTCCAAGAGAGAGGGTACCTGTCCTGGATTCCACGCACCTTGGGACTCTGAAACAAGGAAACTCGATGAGCGGAACCAGCGCACGACCTCCACATGATTGGGAACTCCCCCAGAGAGGGATCAGAAATCACATTTATGTATGTGTAATAGCAAGTGCGCTTGTGCAAGTACATGACGCTGGAAAACATGAGATGAACTTTCGAACACTTAACATGAAATGCGATTTTAGAGAAAGTTAACTAATATTTCCTTTTTCACATATCCAAAACAAACCACATATCTAATATCCTTTCCTTCTAATGACAAGGTGTACATGAAAATCACACTGTCTTTAAGTACCAAAAGTGAGGGTCGAACTCGCGTATAATATCAGTCTACATAACCAAAATATCTATAATTTCTATAAGAATTACTGATAGTACTCATCCTTCTACTTTGTTTTTATGAACAGATTCGACACTAGACGGGTCGCCACCGATCATGGACCTCTTTATTCTTGATCTGCTTCCGCCTTTCCCTCCTCTTCTCTTCGTGGAAGTGACGGACTCGCGAGACCTCGAGGTACACAGGCTCGGGGGCAACCATTGACCAATTCTTGCATCGGCTTGGCCATCGTAGGACCCGAGGAGGATCCCCACCAGTTCCATACTACCTCACCTTTACCGCGACCGTCGGAGCGACAGATAAGGCGATCCGGAACCAAGGTCTAGGCCCTACAAGTTTCCAACATTCCGTCAGCGCTGATATTCCACAAAAGCAAGCACCTCGGAAAGTGATGGAAACCCCTAGCCTCAACAACTATTGCCAGGGCCATCAACGACCACCAGTGCTATGCTCGAGTCGGGATGCGAATACATAGTGATTGGGTTACGGATTGGATCCTGAAACTAATAGCTCAACTATGCATCCACAGCCTACATGCACATCCGAGCCGCTAGTCCAAAAAATTCCAATCCCGCATCCGCACTTACTTGACGACTTCTCCCTGAACTTCTACCTCTGTTCCCCAAAATCCACCACTCCACATTCTTGAGTGCCAATCCCGGAAACCCTCTCACCTTCCATGTCTCTCTTTCCTTCTCCTGAAAACCCAAAGACAACTCGGACATCCAAGGTACAAAAGCAGCATTTTGTACCCTCCACGCCTTAAGCCGATTTTCCGTCCAGAGAAGAGAAGAGAGGAATCAAAAATTGGATGCCTTAGATAGGTTCCAACCCAAGAGGCAAGGCTCAAGCGAGTCAAACCTCTTAACAATGCTAGAGTCCTAAACTCATACCAACAGGTTTCAACAAAGCGCCTCAACCGCTTCGAAGCAGCGCACTCTCTGGTATACGACTCAACGGAAAGGTCACGACCAATCGCTAAGTACAGCATGGAGATATTTCCAACCATTGCCAGATTTGTCTCTATTCAAAGCATGTCCCATTAATACAAGACATACTTTTGGGGGAAAATGTTAACCGGCTTTTTGATCTGGTTAAAAAAAGTAGTCCAGGCCCACACGAATCGGCCCGTCGTGTGGTTCAATGGCTTAGAAGTGTTGCCAACATCTTCAGGAATCAAGACAAGACAGGGTTGTGCAAGAGTAGTCGTCACGGCTCGCCAAACTTCACTCGAGCAATACAATTCACGGATCAAGTGAATGCACTCATAACTGTGTGATCATATCAAGCAAGTCATGGTCCAGGCTCCGGAAGACTCGAATTGGGCCACTGGAAGAATATCGCATCCCTCGGATGTGAGATTCATTCGCAATGAAGATTGCTTGCCTAACATGTGTCGATCACCTGCAACGGCTGAGCAACACAGCCTGACCATCTTAAAAGCATGGATCACCACATGCGGATCACCAGCAATCTTACCATGGCAACAACTAGGATCTAGCATCCCCTTCACTCCGCTACTAGTATCCACATCTCAAAATATCGCATCATTCGGATGTGATACGCTATAGTTCCTTTTACTGGCAACTTCTCAAAATGAACAACGCCGCGCCTCGCATCACCATGGCTCCATCGCATCATGTCCCCATAGCATCGCCTCAGCATGCCTCACATCACCATGGCTCTATCGCATCAGCATGCCTCACATCACCATGTCTCCATCTCACAATGCCTCCATCGCATCATGTTGCACCGCATCAGCATGCCTCGCATCACCATGGCTCCATCACGTCATGGCTCCATTGCATCACATCAGCACAGTTCCATCACATCACATCATCTCGCCTCCCATCACCATGGCCCCATCGCATCATGGCCCCATCGCATCATGGCCCCATCGCATCGCATCAGCATGCCTCACATCACCATGTCTCCATTGGATCATGGCTCCATCGCATCAATATATCTTGCATCACATTGCCTCGCATCAACATGCCTCACATCAACATGCCTCGCATCACCATGCATCGCATCAACATGCCTCGCATCACCATGCCTCTCGTCAGCATACCTCACATCATCATGCCTCACATCAACACGCCTCGCATGACAATGTCTCGCATTAGCATGCCTTGCATCACCATGCCTCGCATCACCATGCTTTGCATCACATTGCCTCGTATCAATATGTCTCGCATCAACATGCCTTACATCACGATGCCCTTGCATCAGCATGCCTCGCATCACCATGCCTCCATTAGCATGCCTCGCATCAGCATACCTCGCATCACTATGCCTCGCATCAGCATGCCTCGCATCACCATGTCTCGCATCAGCATGCCCTCGCATCACCATGCCTCGCATCAGCGTGCCTCGCATCACCAAGCCTCGGGTCACATAAGCCTCACACTGCACCACTCCCCTCTATGTCTCATCCTACAGGGATATGATGTTATTGCATCCAATAGGGGTATTGCTATTGCATTTCTCGGGATGCGATCCCATCGCATCCCTCTGTATGCGATCCCATCGCATCCCTCGGATGTGATGTTGTATCGCATCCATCGGATGGGACGTCATCGCATCCCTCGGATGCGATGTCGTCACGTCCACCGGGATGCGGTGCTCTCACCATCCCTCCTGGGATGCGAAATTCGCCTCTCCATAGGGATGCGAAATTTCACACCCCACATTTGGGATTCGATTTCTGTTAATCCCACTCCTTTTTATCCTTTTTCCCACTTTTTTTTATCCTACTTCCATATCTTACCTACTCCCACCTAACCCTTCAACTATAAATACACCCATGCTCATTCATTACAAGGGTTGGTACTTTGCCTGGCTTGAGAGCTTGGGAGACACCTTTAATGGAAGCATGGACCCAGGACTCCGAATTCCTCGGTACACTCCATACTACCAGATTTCCCGGTACACCCCAGACCTCCTAATTTCCATGTACACCCCGGACTCCATATTTTCCTGGTACAACCCGAACCTCCTAAACACTTTCCGTCATCATACAAATAAGAAGTTTTTCTCCCTAAACTCCCTTATCCCTCGAAGGTACCTCCTCCGGGATACTTCCTTCTCCTTCCGGGATACTTCCTTCTCCCTTTGGGATAATTCCTCCAGGATACTTCCTTCTTCCTCCGGGATACTTCCCTCTCCCTCCGGGATAATTACCTCTCCATCCGGGATACTTCCTTCTCCCTCTGGGATACTTCCTCCGAGATACTGCCTTCTCCCTTCGGGATACCTCCTCCGGGATACGTCCTCCGGGATACTTCCTTCTCCCTTCATGGTACTTCCTCAAGGATACTTTCTCCAACTCTGACATCCTCCGAGATACTTCCTTTTTCTTTCGCGATACTCCGAAACCTCTCGGACCCTCCGACTCTAACAACCTGTTGGATCCTCCGACTCTGACACCTCTCGGACCCTCTAACTCCTACAACCTCTCGGACCCTTTGACACTCTCCAAACCTTGGAACCGACCCCGCCACAGAAACTCCGGACAACTTCCGTACCTCAACAGCTTCCGACATCCTACGGGCCTCGGAGCCTCCCTGCTCTACCACAGCATCGGCATCTCTTCGACTGCTGTCGACCAGTAAGGAAGCTCGACAAAGTGGATTAAGCGAACATCGTTAAACATTGTAACTTCTTGTAGTAATGCCTTCCATTGTACTTTCTCAATAGTGAAAAAAAAATCAGCAATGCCTTCAAAGTGGACGTAGGCCCCGATGGGCCGAACCACTATAAACAACTGTGTTCTTTACTTTCTTGCATATTATTGTTGCATCTCCCATACATTTCCGCTCTAGACAAAAAGTTTCAAATTTTTGGAACTCTCGGATGTGGATGACCATTTCTCGCTGTCAACAATTAACATATGCTTTTGAAGAGATTCCAACTCCATTGACCCTAGCAGACCTTAAAATTTCTTCCCCTTCTGAACAATCATTCATTGAAACATTGCTACTATTATGAGAACCATCCTTTCCTTCAAACGTATTACCTTCCATCCTCTGATTCTCCAGATTGTATCAATATCCATCCTGTTATTCAAATATTTATTTTCCTTAGGAACCCAAATCATAATGATTTACACATATTATTGGAGTGTCCAAATACTCTGCAGGTGGAACATGTAGATGGTTTCCATTCGTATTCAACCTTTTTCCATACTATATCCCCATTAAAACACTTGATAGGAATATTACTAGAAAAGTTAAAATCATAATTAACTTCTACCAATATCATAGCATATGAAATACAAATTAAATCCTCAGTAATATTATCAAGTTTTATGGGATGTCCTAATATAGAGGCAGTTCTACTAAGAGCTTCTGCTGTCCAAAAATCCAAATCCAAATTTGATATATGAATCTAGATGGGAATTGAATGAATAAATTTTGAGGTAAGTTTCATTCCAGACTTCCATTTCCATATAAAAATTAGTCGTTTACTATAGAAATAGGGACCGACAGTTAGGATCATATCATAATCTTCAGCATTATCACATTTAATTGCAAAGAAACCACTCTCTTTAGTGAATAACAGATAACTTCCACTTATGTTCCAATTTCTATCAATGTAATTCTTTAGGAATTTATAATATGGTCTACTACCGAAAACGTAAAAGACTATGTAGTTATTCCACTTTTCCCTACCTTTGTTGGTTAAATTCTCATCTATAACTACAAGCTTCAAGTTGTTTTCGGTGAGTGGCTCAACGTAATTCAACTACGTCCAATTTAAATGAGATATATTCTCAGTCACTATATCAATCCGAGCCTTAGATTGAACAAGATAGCCCTATCCATAGTTGCTTGAGTTTCTACAACTAGATCGAGAAATTGAGACTTAGATTTAATATTTGGAACAAACGATTTTGAAAAGTCGGTATGTGACTTAGATAGGATCTTTATACGGATTTAGCGGAAGTGAATATGAAATTCTAACTTGTCTAATACAATAGTTATGCAAGTAAATATTAACTGATGATATATCACAAATATGAAAATGCAGTAAGTAAAATGAAACTAGGAATGTTGTACTGGTTCAGAATTCCTGTCCTTTGTCCAGTCCCAGACTCCTTCTGGAATTCACTATCAACACCCTCTCTTCACCCGGAGGAACAGGTCTATAATACACCCGAGCACCAACATGGATATCCCGCCCGAGCACCAACACAGGACTTCAACAAATAACAAGAGTTTGACTTCTGATTGTGTTCTTGAATAACACTGAATAACCAACAATTGAGTACACCCTTATTATAATCTTTTCCATAAGTATATAACGTGTATGTAAAGATAAAAGGAAGTATATTACTTATTGAATCAAGAGATATGAAATAATTTCAATGATGCAACAAGTAATTTGAATATTTGAGAGCTTTTTTAATATGCAAGAATGTATAGAGTTTAAGATCAGAAAATATTAGAAGATTTAGCGGTTTGGAAAACATGTTTGTGATGTATATGTAATCATTGAAGATTTATCAACTTCCATGAAGACTTTTATCAAATAGATGCACCCATTTCCTTTCATAAATGAAGAGGATGATGCTTTTTAGAAAATATGTTGTTGTAAAATATAATCGTTGGAAATATGACCATTAGAAAATACGACTGTTGTAAAATATGACCATTGTAAAATACGACTGTTGGAAATATGAAGTGTCTTTTCACGAAGTGTCTTTTCGTGAAGTGTCTTTTCGAAAACTGTCTTTTCAAAGTGTCTTTTCACAGATTGATGAAGTCTCTTTTCGCGAAGTGTCTTTTCGTGAAGTGGCGAAGTGTCTTTTCGTGAAGCGTCTTTTCACGAAGTGTCTTTTCGTGAGGTGTATTTTTGTGAAGTGTCTTTTTGCGAAGTGTCTTTTCACGAAATGTCTTTTCTCGAAGTTTCTTTTCGTGAAGTGTCTTTTCACAAAGTATCTTTTCATAAGTTCATTTGTGTATGTTATATAATTGAGGATAGATTTTAACAATATATAACACATCTAAGACATAATTAAATAGATAATCAAAACCTATATCATTTTTCCTTTGATCTTCTCTTCTTCCTTGCCATGAATCAAAAATTTGTTATCTAACATTCTCCCCCTTTTTTGATTGATGACAACCTATTGCAATCTTGTAGAGTTATTTATTTGCTCCCTCTAAATGTATGCTTGTATATATTTATCTCCCCCTGAATATAAAGCTTCTTTGCAACATTTTGTTATGCATATGTACAGTACTACCATTTGTTTCCTATAACAAAATGTTACTGTATAATGCATATATATTCCATAATTTTTCTCCCCCTTTTCCATCATTTACAAAAATATGTAACACGATAAAGTAGTAATCGAGCACAAGTAAGAGAAAACAATCATAGATGGTTTTTAAAGAGCATACGAGACTATTTATTATACGTCCAATAGAGATACCAAAATAGCCTTCCATTTGTTGTGGTGTACCTGCAAAAAATAGGATGTATATACTTTGGTACCCACTTGTTTCATTTGGGTCCAGGGGTTAGATAAAAGGTAACCATACCCAAGAGGGTTTAATGGACTTTTAAAGACAAAATTTTAGTTACTAACTACTAAATCAAAATAGTCATCGATATTTTTTTCTCTGTTTTTCCAATTTACAGGAACCCAAATACTTAAATACTATTGATATTTCTTTTTGTACTTCTAGAATTATTATGAAGATCTCTAGTCATAGAAGTATTTGAATTTCTATAATGATTGGATCTTGGATGTGTATAAGTTTTATTATATCCTAAACCACTTTTTTCATGTAAAGGTCGAGATCTAGATAAGATCATATTCAAATCATTTTGACCTTTGTTAAATTTCGCGAGCTTCTTTGTACATTTTTCAAATTTGATTCCACAGTTGCGATTGATATTTTCAAAAGAAACTTTGTTATTGATATCCTTATTTAATTCAGATTCTTCCTTTTAAAGTACTATTCTCATTTTCAAGACGATTAATTTGAGATTCTGAATTATCTAAAGATGATTGTAATTTTCAACATTTTCTTTTGATTCATAAATTGCTTTATGTAAAATATTATTATTAACTTTTAAAATCTCACATTCTTTAGATAATTTTAAATTCTTTTTTGTTAAAGCCTCATTCTCTTTTTCAATTGACAAATTTAAAGAACTAGGATTATTTAAAGAATCCTCTAATGATGTATTTTTATTTTAGCGACAATCAATTTCCTTTAAAAATAACATTGTTTTTATCTTCGCGTCGCTCATTTTCTTTTTGAAGGAAATCTTTTTGAAAAACAAGCTCTTCTAAGGAATGTTCAAAACAATAGGCTTGCTTAACTTAAAATTGTTTTCCTCTTTTAGTTTGGAATTTTCTTTCTCACAATCTTTATATTTGGCTAAAATAACCGCATTAAGTTTACCTAAACTTTTAAAATCTTTTAACAATTTTTCATGGTTTAATAAAAGAACTTTATAATGAATCTACACATATCAATTGTGATCTGAGTTTAGCTATGAGACATTTGCTTCCTTGCACTCTAAATTCTACTTTGTTGCACTTTCTTTTTCTAATCCCTTACCAAGATTTCTTTATTGTCATTAATTCTAGGATGTTGTTACGATCTCTAAAACACCAGGCTTTGATACCAAATGAAAAGTCGGTGTGTGACTTTATATGGATATAGCGGAAGTGAATATGATATTCTAACATGTCTAATACAATAGTTATGCAAATAAATATTAACTGATGATATATCACAAATAAGAAATGCAGTAAGTAAAGTGACACCAGGAATTTTATACTGGCTCGGACTTCCCGTCCTACGTCTAGTCCAGACTCCTTTTTGAATTCACTATCAACACCCTCTCTTCACCCGGTGGAACAGGTCTACAATACACCTGAGCACCAACACGGATATCCTGCCTAAGCACTAACACAGGACTTCAACAAATAACACTAGTTTGACTTCTTATTGTGTTCTTAAATAACCAACAGTTGAATACACCCTTCTTAAATCTTATCCTCAAGTATATAACGTGTATGTGAAGATTGAAAGAATTATATTACATATTGAATCAAGAGATATGAAATAATTTCATTGATTCAACACGTAATTTGAATATTTGAGTGATTTTTAGAATGCAAGAATGTATAGAGTTTAAGATCAGAAAATATAAGAAGATTCGGTGGTTAGGAAAACATGTTTGTGACGTATATATAAGCATTGAAGATTTGTCAACTTCCATGAAGAGTTTTATCAAAGGGATGCGCCCATTTCCTTTCACAAATGAAGAGGAATCTCTTCATGAAAGATGATGCCTCTTAGAAAATATGGCTTTTGTAAAATATGACCATTTGAAATATGACCATTGGAAATATGACCATTGGAAAATATGACCGTTGTAAAAAATGACCATTATAAAATTTTACTGTTGGAAATATGAAGTGTTTTTTCGTGAAGTGTCTTTTCACGAACTGTCCTTTCAAAGTTTCTTTTCACAAATTGACGAAGTGTTTTTTCGTGAAGTATCTTTACGCGAAGTGTCTTTTCACAAAGTGTCTTTTCGCGAAGTGTCTTTTCATAAGTGTGTTTGTGTACATTATATATTTGAGGATAGATTTTAACAATATATAACACATCTAAGACACAATTAAATAGATAATCAAAACCTATATCACTTTTCCTTTGATCGTCTCTTCTTCCTTGTCATAAATCAAAAACTTGTAATCTAACTGATTTACCTTAGCTAGAAAGATTTCTGATCTCTGCATGCAACTGTAAGGAATCGTGATCCGGAGGTATGTCAGTTCGAAAATTGAAATCAAGACTAGAGATGATTTTAGATTGAGAATTTGGGAAAGGGGGAGACAAGATCGCCATTGACACTGTTCTCGTATTTCTCAGCTCAACTTACTTTTCCAAAATCAAGAATTATAATATATTTTAATTTGGAAATTTTTTAAATTAACATAATTATCCCTCATCTGCTCTTCCATATTCATAATTTACAATAGGGATTGGTTTTAGAGTTTTCTAGGTTCTTAAGAATCCATTTGCTATCATAACTTCCTCGTGTAGTATTTCTTTATGCTCAAATTTAGTACATTTAGGTGGTGCATAATAATATGTATTTTGTAGCTTTGATACTATGTTTTCTAGTACATTTTTTGCTTTCCTGCACAATTTAGGTATTTGTTTTGGAGCCCTTATTAGCTTAAGTAATTTATCTACCACAGTGTCCACAAAATGGAAGATTAGTTGCATATTCAGCTTAACATGAATTTTTTTAATTGTCCTCATTTGCATATTAATAATGAAATTAGTTTAAAGTTAAATGAAAATATTTTTTTTCATCCTTTATATTCTTTTATTTAATATTTGATTTTTCATTGGTAACACTTATTCTTACATATGTATCCTTGTATTTTTAGCCATTTATCTTCGTTAAACATTCTTGTAGTTTGAAACCAAATTTTATGTAACATGACACAACTAATACTTTCATGTTTAGCATTTTTATGGTTTAACCTTTCCAATTGGCACTATTGGGACTTGATTACATTTTCCTTACCTTTATATTCATCCCGACGCTCTTTTCTTGATTGCCATAGGTTTTCGCTTTTTTTTTAATATATATTTGAGCATCAAAATATATCATCGACTGTGTAGTACCACGCTACACCTATGCAGTTAAAGCCCCGCTAAAGCCCCGCAATATCCCCGCTATATCCCATAGCGGCCTTCAACCGCTACGCTATTTCAATTTAGCGCTGATGAACAGTAGATCCGCTTGTAGCCCCGCTATTTCCCGCCGCGTCCGCCAAATCAACGCTTTTTTACCTTCTGCTTTAGCCATATTAATATGTAAAGGTTGATTTGACTAATTCTCTTTTAAAAAAATCAATAAAGTTAGTGTAAAGAGCTAATTTTAAGGCATTAATGTCCAATATATTGCGGAAATCTATTATAATCATCAAATATAATGTGTGTAACCATGATATTCTTTGATTCTACTATATATGATTAATTAATGTTAGTTTCTTCTACACGTATAATGTGAAAATAATAATTAATTAGTTTTAAATAATTGGTTTCACATTTTATGAACCTTTTTACGCATCCGCTATATCCCCGCTATTCCCCCCTTTATCCCCGCTACACCTTTTTGCACCTCCACCGCTATGGAACCGCTGAGCGCTTTAACTGCCCAGCGCTACACATCCGTCTTCCTTAAAAAGCATCAAAATACGTCTTATTTTAGTAAAGCATTTCTCTATGTTTCAACATTTTTCCAGAAATTACATTTGCAAGCAATATATTTTGATTTATTCATTTGGTTAAATCACTTTTGATTTATGTCATATAAAAAAAATCAACTACATCGTAGGCTCATCAATATTTTATCATGTATTTTTGAATTAAACAACATTTTTTCTTTTGTATATTTTGCTTCATTCCAATACCTATTACAACGCTGTTACAAATTTTACAGGAACTTATGTATAGTAATAGCTGAAGCTACTGGCCAAATGAGAGTGGAAATAAGATTTTAATCATGTTTACTGCTGTATTAGTGTCTATGTGGAGGTTTGGTCTTATTATCTTTATGTACATTACTGTCAAGAGAACATAATTTGATTTTTATTTGTATCAGTAAACTCTTTGTTATTATTGTAATTTGCACCTTTTAAGCTAATAAAATTGTTGCATCTTTTGTGGTGAATTAACTGTTTAATGCAATTGCGTTACAAGAATTGTATTATTAATCATCCTCTTTTTTGGAAATTGTCAACATCCAAGTTGAAATATAATTTGCATGTATATATTTTGTTACATGCTTGTGGTACTATGTTACGGTTATACATAATGTCTGCCTTATGCCAATCTTTGGTTTATTATAAACACATTATCTGTACAATACTATATTGTAAAAGATGAGTGTAGAATCCTCTCCTCTTAGCTATCTCATTGAGTTTCAAGCATTATGGTTTTGCAGCTATTTCTGTTGATGCAAATGGTTGCCATGGGTTTTTCTGAAGCTAGCATAATTCTTGTGGTTTTGGATGCAAGTAGATTTTTCTCTGATGGTTGCAAGTGAAGTATCAAGTGACATACTGTATTGGTGAAATCTTAGGATGAAAGTGGTTTTTATCCTGATGCTAGCACCTGTTTGCTATGAAGTTTGTGTGGTTTAGTTATATTCTTAATTTCTGTTTTTAATTGCAAAGGGTGTTCTTTTTTAAATCTGTATATTGTTGTAAGTCATAGGAGTATAGTGAGTGGCATAGAGGATATATGAGTGCTATGGTGATACAGAGGGAATTACTTTGTTGTTTTGTTTATTGTGTTGCTATTGTAATCTTTAATTTCATGTGAGTAACAAAAAGAAATTATGCTGCCTTTCAAAAAAAACCAGCAACTGATATCAAAGGACTCGATCAATGTTAATTACCCGTTCTATGCTCCCAAAATTTATCGTGTCATTTAGTTTATATTGTTCCTCTTAAGTTGCTCCTATGATGTACCAATGTCTCTCCCTTAAGTAATTAAAAATGGATAAAACAACATCTCTGTTTGAAATCCCACCTCTTCCTTTTGAATTCTTTTAGAACGTGTTCATCTAAAACCAAACCACTTTCAGTGTCTTTCCTCTCTCATTTGCAAACAATCTCTGTGTTTCTCAATCGAACATTAAATTCCTATTCCTCCATTACTACATAAACACCCCTTTTTCTATGTTCGAATCGCCTATGGTTTGTAGTTGGCTGCAAAAATTTCAAACCACCTCCTTTCTATTGTTGAAATTGTAATGGTACTATTTTACTTTCTAACTGAAGTTTTATAATTTTTGTTCGACTGTTCTCACTAGAGGTGGATTCTTAACAACTTCAAATCATTTTATGATTTTATGGCTGAATGTTCTGTGTGGCTGTGACAAAAATTGTCATGATAACGTTTGTTCAATAGGTTCCCTTTTGAACGAATATATATCACTACGCCATAAACGACCTAATGCAGCAGAAAAATTTGGTGGCACAAGCCCAAAAAATGTTGGCATAGGTCTTTGGCAACATTTTTTGGGTGATGCAATTTTCATCATTGCAGCAGACCTTAAAGGCAACAGTTTGACTATCTACAACAACATAACAAATATTGTTACAATACACCCTTATTTAGGTCTATAGCCACATCCTTAGGTGTCTGCAGCAACATTTCAAAAATGTTGCTATAGATATTTATATTAATTTTTAAATATATATATATATATACATATATATGTAATATAACAAAAATGAGAAATAAATGCTAGTACACAGAATTAAATATTCAAATAGTGCTTTTTTCAAATAAATATTTTTTTTCAACATTTGAAATAGTATAAATTTCTAACTTCAACATTTACAATTCACTGCTAATAACATAGTCAATCACATATACATATATTCCTCACTACATCATTCAATTCACTCTTTACATATGTAGTTTCAATTTATATAGGCACTAACATTGATAAATTTCTGTCGAGCAAAAGGCGAGCCGAGTGTCGAGCCAAAGGCGAGCCGTCAACGGGTCCGGACGCAACGTCGGTGGTGGTTCGAGGTCCCACGGTCCCGGTGGCGATCGACCTAGCCAATTAGGTCGAACAAGTGGGCATCGCCCAGTTCATCCAATTTTGGAAGACTAAGCCTTCTTTGAAATAGCTTGTACGAGCAGATCAAGTGCATAATCAAGGATTCATGGCGAGTAGATCAGCAATTCAAGTGTAATGGAACCAACAAACAACCCTGATGAGCCACATATAGGATCAGCTCATAACATATATATTTACAGTTTCATGGTTTACCAAGCATTTTGGGTAAGTGGATCATGGCACAACCAACATTCGTGCAATTAGGATGAGCAGACCAGGCAAAACTATAGCATGAAGCAACACAACATAAGTGTACATATGCATATATACATAATTTACAGGTCTCTAAATGTATACATATGTACATAAGTTTACATATGCATATACGTGCAATAGAACAGTGATCATAGAACTGTCACAACCCACTTACACACATACACACAAAATACCTAAAACCACAAGCAAGAACAACTGAGTTGCATGCACAAATCGACTGGCTAGACCTTTCAACCTCGCTGGCATTTCATCAAACATCTCATTCTATGACCAATAGCTCCAATTTCCTTACTGAAGAAAATCTTGAAATTGCATAAATTAGTATCTAAAATCTTTAATTGCAACCAAAAATACCAATTTGAATGTAAACCCCAACATATTTACACAATTCTACTCGACATTAGGCAAAAACAGGCGCCATTTAACAAAACAGCAAAAATAACATCGAACAACTTGATCCAGGTAGAAAACAACCACCGGAAGTCACCTGGAATTGTACAAAAATAACTTCAAATCTGGAATTGTATTGTTCTTTATCGTCGCTGAAAATTCTTTGTTGTTGCTTGAGGATTAGTTGTTGAAATCGCGTCATCTGGAGTTGAAAATCGATGAAACTTGATGCTCGACATTGGATCTGGTAGCTCTTGTGTTGTAGAAGATAAGAACTGAATAAAACAAAAAATGAAAATAAGATCTAAAATTTGGGGGCAGCAGATGAATGAAAATTTGGGAAGGGAAACGAAATGAAAATGAAGCGCATGAATGAAAATGTTAGAGAGAAATAGTGTAATTGTAGTAGATAGTGGTTGGACGATGAAGATAATATTTTAACTAATGGTGCGGATCACCACGTAGGACATGGAAAAGTCTGCTTTAGCAACACTATACAAAATGTTGCATCGTGTTACACTTATTTATCTAGAGCAACACATTTTTATGGCTAAGGTAACATTAAAAATTGAACGTTCTAGTATCACCAAAATAGTATAGCTACCGGGTCATTTTGGCTGGCAACACCTTGCAAATTTGTTGCATTAGTCCATTTGTGGCGTAGTGTATCTTGATTGAATAATTACTTTATAGTTGTAGATTGGAAAGAAAATGAAACTCCTTGACTCTTACTTTTCTCCTATATGTGTAAGAATTAAATTTTCCTACAAGTCATTGTTCTTGCCCATTGTTTTTTCTACCTTTCAATTTTTTATTATATATGTTGCTTATGTTCAGTGTCAATGAGTTTTGTATGTTTGCGTTTTGTAAGGACTGAAAATACACATAGGCGTATAAAACAAATATGAATGCAACGTCCACCAAGCACAATCATAAACCAATCCAGTCGCCTTATCAAGATGGTATGCTTACTGTATGAAGATGGTGATGATTTCTTTACTAATCTCCTGTTTTATTTTGTAATTTATTGCAAACATTGTTTTCTCGACGAATAATAGTTTATGACATCTGTTTTCATTCGACCTGTAACTTTAATTACATAATGCAAAAGTTTTTAATAAAGAAATTCCATTTTTCCTACTTTACTTTTTTCCATCCTCTTTTTAATATTGCCAAAACCATAGATAGCTAATGAACTTGTTCATGTGCGCAAATATGTTATTCTCCAAAACTCACATATCACTCCTCTTTCGTTCTTATCAAGATTTATGCTTCTTAGTTTGTTTCCACAATAATTGTGTAGGGATTATCAACTTATTTCTTCTCATATTTTTTTAATTTTTTATGTCGGCATGCTCGATTATAAAAGTCTTATATGTGCAATAACTTTGAATTTACAATGAATATAGTATAATAAAGGGAAGAGACACTATTCACATGTGCCACGTCTTTATTTTAAATCCATTCAAGCATTGTCCTCTTAATCATTAAAATGTTAATCACAAGAAGTATGCTAGCTACCAAGAAATATGCATTGTCCATCAAATAGACATTTAAACCATCAGTATCAATCAAGAAGGTTTTCAACTCATTAACTATTGCAAGTCTATATGAAATTCTTAGCTATTTGAAGTTATAAATTAAAACCATGCATTAACATGGTATAATTATGAGTTATATGTATTAGTATATACATATACATAAAAAACCTTAAAAACTTTTAGTGGCGACCACAAATTTAGAAGTTTCCAACACAAAAGATTCAATCGATTTTGGAAGACCTCCAGATCGAAGACCAGGCAAAGAGGTGGTGATAAATGACAAAGGTGCGAAGAGAAGCGAGGCAAACGAATGGGTAACTGTAGCGAAGGGACGTAGAGCTTCTAGGGTTTCGTCCACCCAAAACAGATCAACGCGTCCTGACTTCCAAGTTGACGGAGGATCGTTAGAACCTCAAAATTCTGCCATGATGGCGGATCGTCTGCCTTCATGATCACAATTTTTGGGGGGAGCAAATGCTCGATCTGGAAATGCTAATTGATTGTTCAATGCGGATCGCATATTAGGAGTGGTTTTGATTGGAAGGCCATATAGGCAGATCTTCAAACTGGAAAGGAAAAATCTTGGATATAGGCGGAATGAGGGGGAACTAGGCAACAGAAACACAAATATATAGATCTCAGCTACATTGCGCCAACTGTGATTAATTCGAAGAAGAAGGCTGTGGTTTTTGAACTTGCAACATCTAGATTTATTGACAAATGGAGGAAATCAATTATTTTTTACATGTGCAGTACAAAACCATATCACATTTATCTTAATAATAACCTTTAAAGAATGTGGAAACTGTCTGGAAATTTTCAACTATTATCAAAACAAAACAATTTTTTGATCATTCATCATGATAATAATTCAGATTGTGACAAAATTTTGAAATGGGGACCATACCTATTTGATAATAAAATTATTATTCTCAAAAAATGAAACATGGGAATGAGATTTAGAAAAGATTTATTATCAAGGATGCCACTATGGGTTAAACTCTCTAATCTCGAACTGGAATTATGGGACAGAGAAGCTTTGAGTTCGATAGCCAGTGTTATTGGTAGACCTGTAAAGATGGATAAAATAACTACAAACAAGTCCAGGGTAGCTTTTGTGAAGATTTTGATTGAAATAGATGCGAGCTTCAATTTTCCCAATAAGGTTGATGTTCTAATGCATACGGGTGAAGAACTGGAAATAATAGTGGAATACCTTTACAAGCCTCTCTCTTGTAAAGTATGTGAGGTATTCGGGCACTATCACGCTCAATGCAATGCAAAATTAACAGAAAGACAGGTTCCTTAAAATAAGGTACAAATGAGGCAGTAGAGAACGAGAAGACATGCAATGCAAGTGGAGACCCTGTCTTTCAGGGTGAAGAAGAAGATACTAATGCAAATTCAACAGTTGACCATATTATTGTCAAAATGGAAGATATCAGGAACAACAGTGATACTAATAATCTCACTATTTCGCATAATAAGAATATTGACCAGTTAGTGACATGTAATACTGCAACTACAGAGACCACTTGCATATCAGTAGAAATAACCGAACTAGTAACACATAATAATGCAGTGGCATTGAAAACTGCAGAGGCCGTATCAATTGATACAAATAATATTAGCACCGACCTCTCAAACACTGGAAAATCCGAGGAAAGCAGTAAAATACAAAAAAATAAGGAAGACATTCAGAAGAGGGGTTCTGACAACCCGTTTATACATAACAATGAAACCACTAATAATTATACTAAAATGATTATTAATGAACACCAAGAAATGCGAAAGACAATCAATAAAGTAGCTGATGATACCCATCGAAAGAACCTGGATGATCTTGTTGAAGTTTAGGAGGATTCAGAAGGAGAGATTCTCATAGAGCAAATAGCTACTGAAGAGGAGAATCCAAGCCAACGTGAAAAGGAAATAGATGTGTCATATAACATAGAGAATAAAAATTCATAGATGAAATAGAAAATGCAAACAAAAACAACAAAAAGAAATATAAGTCTAAACAGACTGCTCCTCCTAAAGTGTCGACAAGGAGCCAGAGAAAGATTAAATGAATATAGTGGCTTGGAATTTTAGGGGGTTAAATGCAACCAACAAACAATTTGAAGTATTTAAGTTTCTTAATAAATATAGGTCTTCAGTGATAGGCCTCTTGTAGAATAAATTGAACAATGACATTATTTGTAGCATAAAGAATAAGCTACATAAGAAATGGCATGTTGTAGATAATAATTCTGCTGGCAGCAAATTTAGGATATTACTGGCTTGGGACACTGATATTTGGAAGGCTTATATTGAAGCTTTGTCATATCAACATATCTCTATAAATGCAGACAAAATTGGTAGTTTCTCTTGCAGAGTAACTTTTATTTACGCTAGTAACTTCTTACTTGATAGGGAGAAATTATGGATAGTACTGGTTAATGAATCACACAATGTCGACATATCATGGTTTGTTCTTAGAGATTCCAACAATATTTTATCTCCTAGTAAAAAAATGGGGGCTCTACTGTGCCGTTCAGACATATTGCAGGCCTTATTGATTGCATTTCCAATGAGGGGTTAGTGGATATTCCTATTGCTAGTTTCAAGTACACTTGAAGAAAGAAGGGAGTGACAACAAAAATTGATAATGTCTTATGTAACCATCTATTTCTTGACATTTTTTTTGAAATAAATGCTTTTGGGGTAGCTAATCCTATCAGCGATCATATTCCTATCTGTCTCAATTTCAAGAAAAAGCAAACAAATTAAAAATGTGCCATTTAAATTCTTAAATTCCTGGATCTATAAAGAGGGATATAGAGATAATTTCTATTAAGCTGCTAATTATATGATGTTCTCATATATTCAAGGCTCTAAGATATACAAATTCCAATTTTTTTTTTAAAACTTACAAATTCTACATTAAGGGTTGGAATTAAGAAGCCTAATGATGGAGACAAACCAAAGAAATTGGAGGAAAACTACAGGATTATTTTGGCTGAGATTAATGAAAATCCGACTAATGATGTTAATTTGTGTTCCGAAGTTCTCATTAGAACTGGTCCAGCTGATGAAAAAATAAAGGATCATGTAGATCCTTGTTTCACTCTCACGTTGTGATATTTTCAGCCACCTAAAGGATCATGTAGATCCTTATTTTACTCTCATGTTGTGATATTTTCAGCCACCTAAAGGATCATGTAGATCCTTATTTTACTCTCACATTGTGATATTTTCAGCCATCTTATGTTGTGATATTTTCCACTCTCTTGGTGATATTTTTTTTCCTCTTTTGCTGCATGAACTAGGAATATAGTTTCATGTTAATTTTTGTATGAAAAGCACCGCGTAAAACTCTAGTAAAATATTAATAATGTCTACCTTTCTCCTGCGGTTTTTTCCTGAAAAGGGTTTTCCATGTTAAATCCTGTGCGTGCTACTGTTTTTTGCTTGCTTCTTTGATCATTTATTTGCTAACAAGTGGTATCAGAGCGCTGTTTCGTTTTGCCATCCACGGTTCGTTCAGCATGGCGTCGTTAAAGAATGATCTTCCGCTGTTGGATCAGAACACTCGATTCTCATTATGGCAAGTGAAGATGCGGGCGTTGCTCGCACAAGCTGATTATGATGATGCATTGGATGGATTCGGGAACAAGAGAATTGAAATATGGACTGATGATGAGAAGAGACTTGTTAGTAAATAAATGATCAAAGAAGCAAGCAAAAAATAGTACCCCACACAGGATTTAACGTGGAAAACCTTTTTGGAAAACAACCACGGGAGAAAGGCAGACTTTAGTAATATTTACTGGAGTTTTACACAGTGCTTTTCATACAAAAATTGCAGGAAACTATATTCGTAGTTCATACAGCAGAAGAGGAAAAAATATCACCACGAGAGTGGAAAATATCATAACATGAGGTGGCTGAAAATATCACAACGTGAGAATAAAACAAGGATCTACATGATCCTTTAGGTGGCTGAAAATATCACAATGTGAGAGTAAAATAAGGATCTACATGATCCTTTAGGTGGCTGAAAATATCACAACGTGAGAATTAAACAAGGATCTACATGATCCTTTATTTTTGCATCAGCTGGACCAGTTCTAATGTGAACTTCGGATCACAAATTAACAATCTCCACCTTGAGACAAATTCTGATCTTGAAGTAGAAAGATGAACTACAAAGACGAACTCCTTCAACAAATAAATATCTTCCTTGCTCCAATAGTCCCTAAAGACTATATTGTACCACCAATCAAGCTTGAGCAAAGCTCAAACTTAGTAATTGAAACTGGCTTTGTCATCATGTCAACGAGATTGTCATGAGTACTTATCTTGCAAACCTTAACACCACCTTTAGCAATAACATCTCGGATGTGGTGATACCTAACATCTATATGTTTAGTTCTCTCATGAAACATTTGATCCTTTGTATGACATATTGCACTCTGGCTGTCAGAAAATATAGTAACGCATGATGTATCTCCACAAAGCTCAAAATATAAACCTCTCAGCCAAGTAGTTTCTTTACATGCCTCAGAAATAGCCATATACTCGGCCTCAGTAGTAGATAATGCTATGGTAGTTTGCAAGGTTGCTTTCCAACTCACAGCACAACCACCAATGGTGAAAACATAGCTTGTTAATGATCTCCTTTTATCCAAATCACAGGCGAAGTCAGAATCCACATAACCAACAAGTTCATCTTTAGATTTACCAAACTGCAAACAAGCATTTGCAGTCCTATGTAGATATCTAAAAATCCATTGGACTGTTTTCCAATGCTCTCTTCCAGGATTGGCCATGAATCTACTGACAACACTCAAAGCATGTGATAAATCAGGAAGCGAACAAACCATGGCATACATAAGTGAACCCACTGCACTAGAATAGGGAACTCTAGACATGTACTCAATATCTTCATCTAATTATGGATACATGTCTGATGACAATTTGAAATGTGTATCAAGAGGAGTACTTACTGGCTTGACATCAAGCATATTAAAACGACGAAGCACTTTTCTAACATACCCACTCTGACTTAGGTATAATTTTCCAGAAGTTCTATCTTTTGATATCTCCATGCCAAGAATCTTCTTAGCATCCCCCAAATCTTTCATTTCAAACTCTCTACTTAACTGCCTTTTCAAATTTTCAATTTATGCCTTGCCTTTTGAAGCAATCGACATATCATCGACATAAAGTAGCAAATAAATGGCTGAATGAGTAGTAATTTTCAAATAGACACAACTATCATAATTAGACCTTTTAAAACCTTGAGATAGCATAAAAGTGTCAAATATTTTATACCACTTCCTAGGTGACTGTTTCAATCCGTAAGGAGATTTCTTTAATTTACATACAAGATTTTCTTTTTCAGGCATGATTAAACCCTCAGGTTGATGCATATAATTATCCTCTTTTAATTTTCCATG
Organism: Allium sativum; assembly: GCA_030737875.1. Lineage (NCBI taxonomy): Eukaryota > Viridiplantae > Streptophyta > Magnoliopsida > Asparagales > Amaryllidaceae > Allium > Allium sativum. The sequence goes on from CM060920.1 coordinate 457,994,255, forward strand.
TAAGAATGCAGTTTTTACTTATAATCATGCATAGCAATAATATCGAGTAAAATGCAAATTAAGCTATGTTTCACAATAGGGAAAAAAACTTCATTATAGTCAATACCTGGAATATGACTGTAACTTTTTGCAAGTAATCTTGCTTTGTATCTTGTCTCATCGTTTGGTGAAACACCTTCTTTTCTCTTGAAAACTCATTTGCAATGAATAGGTTTCTTCTCTTTAGGAAACTTGATTAAGTCCTAAGTGTCATTTCTTTCAAGTGACTTCATCTCATCATACATCGTAGCCATCCACTTATCAGAATCACTCTAGATAACAGCTTCAGAATATGAAGAAGGATCGACAATATCTTCTATTTCTTCTGCTACAGCACACGCATAAGCAACAACATTTGCTTCCTCAATAAAGCTCCTTACTAGTTTTGGATTCCTTCAGGGACTGCTTGTTGAAATAGATGGCTGCGGTAGTTGCATAACTGCTGGAGGATCCTTAACAATGGATGCGTCATCATGTCCCTCAATTTCTGCATTTGATGTAACATTTGAATCAATAATATGCTCCAACAGGACATTTGATTTCTGCTCACTCTCAATAAGATCGTTAGTAGATGGAATATCATGTAGCATAGTAGATTCATTAAACACAACATTTCTGCTAATTACAACCTTACTTGTTTCAGGATTCCATAATTTATAGCCTTTAACAGCAAACTTATAACCAAGAAAAATGCACTTAACAACTCTTGACTCTAGCTTTCCAATATCAACATGAGCATAAGAAATGCATCCATAAACTCTCAATTCAGAATAATTTGCTGGAGAACCAAACCATACCTCAATTGGAGTTTTCTTACCAATAACAAAAGAAGGAGAGCGGTTGATGATATAACAGGCTATGGAAGCAACTTCAGCCCAAAAACGCCTATCCAAACCTGCATTTGACAACATGTGGTGAGCCTTAGAAACGATAGTCCTGTTCATATGCTCGGCAACCCCGTTTTGCTGAGGAGTGTGAGGTACGGTGTAGTGCCTAACAATGCCTTCAGCCTTGAACATAATAATTTTGAAAAACTCAAAGAAGCAGAAAATAAATGGAAAGATCAAAGCAATAATGAAATTGGTTGTTTGTTCTCTTATAGACTCTGCATGGAAAACTGGGTTGTTGACATTGAAGAGAGAGAAAAAGCATGTTATTTCTAGACTAGCTTCTTCAAAAAATGAGCGCCATTTGTATGTCAAAAACTAATCTCATTTCTATATTTTCCATTGCTAAGTAAAATAAAACAATATTTCCGTTTGCATGTCTGTAACTTGTCTTAAAATTTATCATTTTCAGTCGATAAGTTACTGTAAATTGTATTTCATCCATGTTTGATTTATATTGTTACTTTCCATGTGTTTAAGGTAGCGTTTGATTTTCCAACTGGGCAGTTGAAGTTAGCATCTGCGTCGGACGCGTCAACAGTGGGACCCACGCATTTGCCCCTTCCAGCTGAACGGCTGAAAAGTTAGCTTTCGCGTCGGATGCGTCAAAAGCGTCCGACGCACGTTCGACGCGACAGATATTTTATCCTCCTTCCCTTTCCCCTCTCCCTATATATATTCCACCCATATCAACACTACATCACCATACTGTTTGTCCATTTTCCTCTAGTTCTTCAACCAATTATGGCAGATAGTGACGAATCTGATACTGAAGATTTACAAGATGTGGTAGATATTCTAGAAATTATGGCTAATCAAACACGAGAAAGGAAAAGAATACACAATTCCTTAAGTTCCGGCCTCGCTTGGGTTCATGAAATACTAGCAGGACACGCAGATCGTTGTCATAGCAATTTTCGAATGAAGCGATTATGTTTCAGATCCTTGTGTAAACGGTTAGTAAATTACGGGTTGTAGCGCTCGATGCACATAACGGTCAGAGAAATGGTGGCTGTATTCCTATACACTATTGCATTGGCCCTCCCTACAAGGCAGGTTGCTGAGCAGTTTCAACGATCAAATGGTACGATTAATGTTATTTTTCATAAAGTTTTGGATTTAGTTCTCTTATTGGCAGTCGATATTATAAGACCGGCTGATTCCCATTTTAACCGAATCCTAAAAAAAATTCGTTCTTCACCCCGATATTATCCTTTCTTTAAAAATTGTATTGGGGCTATTGATGGGACACATGTGATGGCTCACGTGGGTCAAGAAGATATGCAACGTTTTGTAGGGCGGAAAGGATCTGCTACACAAAATATTATGGGTGTTTGTGCGTTTGATTTAACTTTTACGTTTGTAAGAGCGGGATGGGAAGGAACTGCGAACGACGCCAAAGTATTTTGGGAAGCTTTAAATAATCCGGATCTTAATTTCCCTCATCCTCCAGCTGGACAGTATTATTTAGTGGATTCAGGATATCCACTAATGGAAGGATATATAACTCCTTACTGATCTGTGAGGTATCATATATCAGACTTTAATGACACACGAAATGAACCGAAGTCAGAAATTGAAATTTTCAACTACTATCACTCTAGTTTGCGTATGGCTATTGAAAGAACATTTGGTATCTGGAAGAAAAAATTTGCCATCTTACGTAACATGCATACGTATCCATATCATGTTCAAGTACAAATTGTTACTGCAACAATGGCTATTCACAACTACATCAGAAAATACAACGCTGGCGATCCAGATTTTATGCCGTATGATGACAACCCTGATTTAGTGCCACACGAATACCTCGAAGAATATTACAGTATATCAAATCACGGAAACAGAGATCGAGAACCCGTTCAAAGAACCAGAACAACAACCACCATGGCGATAGTACGAGACAATATACGAAACGAACTAGTTTCCGCGGGAATGCATTAAGAAGTTTCGTTGTATTATGTATTTTATATTTGCATTTTAAATTCTGCAATTTGTATTCCGCAATTATGTATTTTTATTTCTGCAATTTGTATTCTACAATTTGAATTCTGTAATTTATATTCTGCGTTCTACTATTCTGTACAACAATAAACACACACAAACACAAACAATTAAAAACAATATATAAAAAAACAATAAAATAATAACTCTGCCCCTTCCAAAATGCCCCTTTCGTAAAAAGAACACATTCCCTGTTCCCAACAATTCCCCTTCAAATGCCCCTTCCCGTTCAAAATCAAACGGACCCTAAGAGATCTTCATATAGAACATAACAAACAACTATGTTCATAATTGTGTCTACCAACCAATTTTAATAATACAACAAAATTGTCGTATTAACCTAAGCAGACGGTCTTCATAATAAATATAGGAAAATGTTCATATAAGGATAAAGTAGGTATTTGAAATAATAATTTTTATCCTTTAGCTAATAACTACAATCTTTAACATGTGCCTTTAGGGCTCATACTAACAAAACCCAATTACAAGGAATATCTGATATGGTATATCTATGCTTCAGCCCTTTATTCACTTTACTGCACTTTTCCGGTAGTAATTTGTCAGTTGGTGAAAAGGTTGTCTTCAGCATTGATCTTACCATTCAATATTGAAGCAGGGGTTAACAAATACAAGCTAACAAAATCGTGGAGTAAGTTTATTTCTTTATATATTCCCTCTTTATTTACTTACAAACGTTAGTTTGTATATTAAAAATATATATACTTTATCCTCAAAAAGTAGTGAAGCGCGAATGAATCAACTCATTTCCTTCTTGCATCTTTCCCATCTCAATTTACTTAATTTTACAACCTATTAATGGTGTTCTACCTTTTTAACTATAAACAATAATCATGCCAGTTGAATTTATCAATTTAGTCAATAATTAATGATATAAATTTTTTACATTTGATGCGCAGTTCATAGTTAAACTATATTCCCCTTTTCACAAGTCCACAATAACGGTCTCAACAAACTCCTTAATGTTAGCACTTTAACATTACAGTGTTGCGTACATCTCCTTATTTACATCACCGTAACTATTTCTCCGACCTAACTTTACCTTACGGAATAAAACTTGCTTTTCATATTTTATGCATGGTTATATGGTCAGATATAGCCAGAGAATTAACTGTTAAATTAATTGTAGCATACATCATTGAAGCTGAACATCTTCCCGTGCTTCAACATAGATCTTTAACAAAGTACCATTTTCCCGTGCGCGAAGCGCGGACCATAAGCTCTGAAATATGACGATAATTTGCTTTGAATCTATGCTCAAATTGTTGTCTACATATAGCAATATTACGACCTGAAATAACTAGTTTAAAATAAGCTTCTATTTGCTATGATAAATGCAAAACATACTAATTACAGAAAATCTTCCAGACAGAAATGTATAACTAAAATTACACGGGATCACATAGTCTAATGCTACAATTATAATTATATAGTTTATATGTTTTCATTACAATAAAACATAACAAATATTTTAACTGTCACAAAAGGAACTAAAAATAAATATAATATATTTTAATTTGGAAAATTTCTAAATTAACATTATTATCCCTCATCTGCTCTTCCATATTCTTATTTTACAATGGGGATTGGATTTAGACTTAGTTAGGTTCTTAAGAATCCATTTGCTATTGCAACTTCCTCATGCAGTATTTCTTCGTGCTCAAATTTAGTACATTTAGGAGGTGCATGATAATATGTATTTTGCGACTTCAATACTATGTTCTCTGATACATCTGCTGCTTTCCTGCACACTTCCGGTATATGATGTGGAGCCCTTATTAGCTTATGTAATCTATCTGCTGCAGTGGCCGCAAAATGGAAGATTAGTTGCATATTTAGCTTAACATGATTTGTTTCATTGTCCTCATTTGCATATTTAAAATGAAATTAGTTGAAAGTTAAACGTAAATATTTTTTCTCATCATTTATATTTTTTCATTTAATATTCGATTTTTCATTGGTAACACTTATTCTTACATATGTATCCATGTTTTTTTGGCTGTTTATCTTCATTAAACATCACTTGTAGTTTGAAACCAAATTCTATACCACATGACACAACTAATACTTTCATGTTTAGCATTGTTATGGTTTCACTTTTCCAATTGGCACTATTGGGACTCGATTTCATTTTTCTTACCTTTCTATTCATCCCGACACGCTTTTCTTGATTGCCATAGGTTTTCGTTTTTTTATATATTCAAGCATCAAAATACATCTTTTAGCAAAGCATTTCTCTATGTTTCAACATTTTCCAGTAATTAGATTCGCAACCATTATATTGTGATTTATTCATTTGGTTAGATTAACTATGATTTATGTCATATAAAAAAATTCAACTACATCATAGGCTCATTAATATTTTATCATGTATGTTTGAATTAGACAATATTTTTTCTCCAATATATTTTCTTCATTCCAATACCTATTATAATGTTGATACAAATTTTACAGGCACTTATGTCACAGTAATTAGTTGAAGCTACTGGCCAGATGAGAGTGGAAATAAGATTTTAATCATGTTTACTGCTGTATTAGTGTCTATGTGGAGGTTTGGTCTTATTATCTTTATGTACATTACTGTTAAGAGAACATAGTTTAATTTTTATTTGTATCAGTAAACTCTTTGTTATGATTGTAATTTGCACTTTTTAAGCTAGTAAAATTGTTGCATTTTTGTGATGAATTAATTGTTTAATGCAATTGTGTTACAGGAATTATATTATTAATCATAATCCTTTTTCTGACATTGTCAACATCCATGTTGAAATGTAATTTGCACGTATATATTGTGGTATGTGCTTGTACTAATAAGTTATGGTTATACATAATGTCTGCCTTATGTCAATCTTTTGTTTATTATAAGCAAATCATTTATACTGTACTGTAAAAGATGAGTATAGAATCCTCTCCTCTTAACTATTTGAAACCAGCAGTCACGTATACCCTAAAACTCAAAAGAATAGAGAGCATTAACTATTCACTATAGTAACACAAACAACATTAGCTGATATCGAATTATAGAAGGACTCGATCTACATTGATTACCCATTCTATGCTCCCAAACTTAACCGTGTCCTTTAGTTTATATTGTTCCTCTTAAGTTGCTCCTGTGATGTATCAATGGCTCTCCCTTAAGTAATTAAAAATGGATAAAACAACATCTCTGTTTGAAATCCCACCTCTTCCTTTCGTCTTTTTTTAGAACGTGTTCACCTAAAACCAAACCACTTTTAGCGTCTTCCCTCTCTCATTTGCAAACAATCTCTGCGTTTCTCAATTGACCATTAAATTCCTATTCCTCAATTACTACATAAACACCCCTTTTTCTACGTTCGAATCGCCTATGGTTTGTAGTTGGCTGCAAAATTTTCAAACCACCTCCTTTCTATTGTTGAAATTGTAATGGTACTATTTTACTTTCTAAGTGAAGTTTTATAATTTTTGTTCGACTGCTGTCACTAGAGGTTGATTCTCAACAACTTCAAATCATTTTATGATTTTATGGCTGAATGTTCTGTGTGGCTGTGACAAAAATTGTCATGATAACGTTTGTTCAATAGGTTCCTTTTTGAACGAATATATATATATATATATATATATATATATATATCATTACACCATAAACAACCTAATGCAACAGAAAGAATTGTTGGCACAAGCCCAAAAAATGTTCGCATAGGTCTTTGGCAACATTTTTCAGGAGATGCAATTTTCATCATTGCTGCAGACCTCAAAGGCAACAATTTGACTATTTACGACAACATAACAAATATGGTTACAATAGACCCGTATTTAGGTCTATAGCAACATTCCAAAAATGTTGCTATGGATATTTATGTTAATTTTTAAATACATACATACATATATATATATATATAACAAAAATGAGAATTAAATGCTACTACACACAATTAAATATTCAAATAGTATTTTTATTCAAACAAATATTTTATTTCAACATTTGAAATAGTACATATTTCTAACTTCATCATTTACAATTCACTGTTAATAACATAGTCAATCACATATACAAGGATTCATGGTGAGTAGATCAGCGATTCAAGTGTAATGGAAAAAACTAACAAACAACCCTGACCAACCACATATAGGAGCAGCTCATAACATATATATTTACAGTTTCAAGGTTTACCAAGCATTTCGGGTAAGTGGATCATGGCACAACCAACAGTCACGCAATTAGGATGAGTAGACCAGGCAAAACTAAAGCATGAAGCAACACAGCATAAATGTACATATGCTTATATGCATAAGTGTACAAGTCTCTAAATGTATACATATGTACAAAAGTTTACTTATGCATATATGTGTAATAGAATTGTGATCATAGAGCTGTCATAACCCACTCACACACATACACACAAAAATACCTCAAAACCACAAGCAAGAACAACTGAGTTGCATGAACTAATCAACTGACTAGCCCTTTAACGTCGCTGGCATTTCATGAAACATCTCATGCTATAACTAATAGTTCCAATTTCCTTACTGAAGAAAATCTTGAAATTGCACAAGTTAATATCTAAAATCTTTAATTGCAACCAAAAATACCAATTTGACTGTAAACCCCAACATATTTAGACAATTCTACTCGACATTGAGCAACAACAGGCGCCATTTAACAAAACAGCAAACTTAACATCGAGCAACTTGATCCAGGTAGAAAACAACCACCGAAAGTCACCTGGAATTGTACAAAACAACTACTGTTGGGAAATAATGGCTGAGTCGCGGACTAGGTCGCTTTCTTGAAGACGATTCAGCAATCTGGTCAGAGGTGCAAACCAGTTCGTACTTTTTCCGCCGCGTCTAGGATAAAACAGCCTCTGAAAACAATAACTGATTTGGTTGCACAACAAATTATTGCAGATTTGCACTTTAAAAAACAAGCACTACTCGAAAATTTCTGAAAGAAAATTTTAATGGCGGGGGCAAGAAGAGAATATGTAATTCGGTATGTTTTTCTCGTCTGTAGATAAAGACTATATATAGAACGGGAATTAAAGAAAAAAACAGTTCGAAAAAAGCAATTTTTTCTGGTCCAAAAAATAGAAGTGTCTACACCACAAAGCCCAAGCCCAAACCGAACTGGGCCAGGCCGGGTCGGGTCGAGTTGAGTCGGTCGGTCGGTCGTGCGCGTTTGTGGTAGTCATGATGCATGGTCTGCCTCCTCACAACAAAGCATGTATTGGGAGCCCGAGGCCCTAACATGATTTCTTAGAAACAAGTATAAATACTTGCTTCTTCCATATCGTCCCATGATGTGGGACTATTCACATATAGGAGCCATTCATACACTTATTCCAACATTTTAATAATTCACCTAATATTTATAAAAACATTTCCAACATTCCCCCACTTGAATTTTTAAAAATATTTTCGAGTAGTTTCTAAAAACATAAGATTGTGCATAAACAAAGGTGTCATCCGACTTGAACCTTTGCATAGTGAATAAGATTCAGTTTTTACTAGAGTGACATTGTAACAACCCTGATTTTTGGGGTTAATTTTAAAATTTTATTTTAAGAAATTTTAATGAATGAATATATTTAAAATTATTTATTTTAAATAATAACGATGATAAACTTATTTTATTTCGAGCGCGAACTTGAAATTTATATTAAATCCATTCCGAGCCTGAAAACGGCGCGGTAATTTCAGATTTGAAATTCCAACTTTGAAAAATTATATAAAATAAAATATAAATCGGAATTGGACGAAACAAGAAACGCTAGGACCGTATTTAAAATATCTTTCCAAAGAGTTTCAGAAATTAAGATTCCAGTTTATAAATTGTAAGTTATGAGAAAATTAAATTTTCAGAAAAACGCTATAGAATTCGTATACATTATATATAAGGCCCGAAACGTAAAATTTTTGCAGAATAAGGAATTAGGACCCGAAACCATCTCCATTGGTTTCAGAATGTTGTTTACATATAAAAATGACTATAAGAACTTATATTTTTGAGTTTCGGAAAAATTCCACTATTTTTGGTATTTTTAAATATTAAAAATATACGCCTGAAAAATGGAATTTTTGCAAACGAACTCCGAATTCGACGAGACCAGTTTCTATGGATTCATAATATTAAAATAAGGTTATATTCTAAAATTTATAATTTTTGGAATTATTTTGTGGCCGGTATAATTTTTACAGTGAAAAATAGCATATTTTCAGACTTCGGAAATTCATAATAAATTCATACAGACTCGGAAAATTACGAAATCAGGTTCGTTGGATTCGTAATGACCTGAAATAATTATGTTTAAAATTTTATTAATTTTGAAATCAGCATGTATTTATAAGAATTTTTGAATTGAAGAAAACAGTTGAAAATTTAGTAATTGGACACGTAATGATATTTGGGCCCAAACCAAAATTAGACCCATAGTATATATTATCTTTTTCCTCAGAATTTAGGCTGAAATTCGAAATTGTACAGCAGCCATCTTTTTCCCTTCCTTCCTCCTCTTGTCAATGGCTGTCTTCTTCCTCAATCAAAAATTTGTCGAAAATAAAACCTCTTCAAAACCGCTGCCTTCTTCCTCCCGCCGCAACCGCCGTACGCCGCTGCACCCTCCAAGCTTCCAGGCGTGTATGCTCCTCTCCAAGCCGGTCCTTCTCCAACAAACGACGTCCAATTTCATCGATCCAATCAAAAGTTATCGCAATCCAAAGATTTGAACAAAACTGAGAATAAGGTGAGATTCTATTTTTAATTTAATTTAATTATTATTTTTTGTTATTTGAATAATTTAATGAGAAGTGAACTAGATCCGTGATGTATGACTACATATTGATGCTTGGGTTTGGATTTGTGTTTGGATGATTGTCATATGAATTGCGTTGTTGGAATCTACACGAATGGATTTGATCTTTTTTTATGTTGTTTTGACAATAATAAAAAAAATTAGATTTTGTGTTTTATGTTGTTTTGAGAATAAAAATTTGATCTTTTATTTTATGATGTGTTAAGAATAAAGATTAGATCTTTATTTAAAATTTATAAAGATAGGATTTTTATATTGTAAAAGAAAGTTTAAATCTTTTAATTATATTTATAAATCAAGTTAGGATTTTTATAATATATATATAAAAAAAAATCTTATTTTATTTAGATGAAAAAAAAAAGTTGGGATCTTGACACAAAAAATGCGACACTACATCTTATGATGTTATTATATGCGATGGCATGAAGATTTAATACCATATTGTATGTTGTCATTATTGTTTGTCGACATGAATGCTTAACATTAATCTACATGTTGCTCATTGAATGGTTTGGAATGGATTTGAACACTCCATATTATGTTATTTATCATTTTATTGATATGCAAGCGCGACACCATATTCGGTGTGTTATTAATTTTCGTATGCGGTCATGTGAATTGGAAGATGACCATAATTTTAGTGCGGCCATGTAAATAGGAAAATAACCACATTTTAGTGCGTGAGTGTAAATAGCAAATTTATGTTATATTTTTAGCACTTAAGTAAGAATAAGATTATTAAAATAGTCTTAGCGTCTTAATAAAATTTAAGAAAATAAACTTATTTTCATAGTTAATGTCACAATAGGAATGCAACCTTATTTCCAGCGTTTATGTAAAAATATGAGTGTTGGTATATTTTTAGCGCGTTAAGTGAAAGTAGAAAATAAATATATTTTCATTGTTTAAGTTAAAATAAGATTGATAACTTATTTTTAGCGAGTTAGGTAAATTTAGAAAAATTATAACTTCATTGTTGTTAATAAAATAAGAATACAAACTTATTTGCATGGTTTTTGATAAAATAAGAATGCAAACTTAATTGCATTGTTTATTATAAAATATAAATGCAACATTATTCGCATTGTTTTGATAAAAATATGAATGCAAACATTATTTACACTGTTTTGATAAAATATAAATGCAAACTTTATTTGCATCGTTCTGTTAAAATATGAATGAAACTTTATTTTTTTTATTTACATAAAAATATGAATGCAACTTTATTTTTATTGTTATGTCAAAAACATGAATGCAAGTTTATTTTAAGCGTTTTTAAGTAAAATATGTAAATAAATATATTCGTAGTGTTTCTGATTAAAAATATAAAAAAAATTATATATGGATATTGCACATGAAAGTTGTACATGAAAGTGAATATATAATTAGCGTTATTGAGGAACTTGAAATATTTTCATTATTTACTCAATTAATGGAATTAATGGACAATTTAATTAAGAAGATTGCACATTTAAAAAGGATGAAATAAAAAGTTTAAATTGGTAAGATTTCATTCCAATTATAATAATGAAGATTTGAATTGAAAAATCTCGTTTTTATGTTAACTTGTAAATTTAGAAGATTTGATTTTAAAATTTAACATAAATGGATTAATTGAGGAAGATTTCATTTAATATCAAAATGGTAAGTTTTGATATTACAATTGAAACATTTTGGGAATAGTTTTATGATATTAATATGGAAAGATTAATGTTTACTGTAATGAAAGGATAAGTAAAAGAATGAATGATATTTTAGAAATTAGATATTCTAAAATATGACATGTTTTAAAATAATACTTTTAGGAGATAATTATAATTATAATTATTAATTGTACTTGGACACGAGGTTAGGTCACATTTATGGCGGAAGTCTGCCCGGAACCAACCGGCATATCCAGCAGCCATAAATGTTGGGCCTAATGTGAGAGGTCCAGGTGCGCAAATACGAATTGGGTCAAGACACGAGGTTAAGCCCAACCTGTGGTAGAAGTCTGCCCGGAACCAACCGGCATATCCAGCATCCACAAGTTGTAGGCCTAATGTGAGAGGTCTGGCCCGCTATTAAATAATAAAATGTAAAGACAAACATAATAAATGGATAAGGAAAATGAATTGGGCTATTCGGTCCATTTTAAAAATAGTAACTCCATTTTAACCCGTATAAATTATGTTATACATTTTATAAAGGAAATCGAAGATGATTAATATTTTATTTAAGATTAAATGAAATACTCTGAAATAAATGATGTCTAATTATATATATTAAATGGGAAATTTATGAAATCTAAATTTAGGTTTATGGTGAATTATGTTTTAAATAACATTTATTCTTTAACCCGAATTTATGATAGAATTAATTCCCTAAAAATTGAATAATCATTTAATAATGACTTTGGAAGATTAAAACTAAATAAAATTTTAATTAAATCTTTAATTAGATTGAAAGGGAATTAAGTAGTTAAGATCACTGAATTAAGAAAGTGATCGAAAATGGAAAATGAACCATAAAGCAATGAATATTTTCATGTTATAAATGAATGAAAACATGAAATGGTTATATTATTTATATATTTTATATAAATAAAAGTAATGAAACTTTTATTTACATTTCATATGTAAATAAAAGAATGAAAATAAGAATAAATTTTTTATTTACTTTTCATATGTAAATAAAAGAATGAAAATAAGAATAAAATTTTTATTTACTTTTCACATGTAAATAAAAAGATGAAAATAAGAATGAAACTTTTATTTACTTTTCGTATGTAAATAAAAAGATGAAAATAAGAAGGGAATTTTTATTTACATTTCACATGCGAATAAAAAGATATTTATGACATGAATGGACAATATTCATATGCATGAAACGAATGGACGATATTTATGAAATGAATGGACGATATATATACATGAAATGAATGGACGATATTTATATTTATAAAAGAATAAATAACGATATAGAATGGTTTGCAAATTTATATATGCGAGAATTATTTGGAAAGTCCGAGTTTACTCTCATTCCAAATAATGATACGACGTTCGAAGAGTTGAAGACGGTGATTGAAGACCGACGATCTTCACATCGAATGGGTGTGTTGCTATTGAGACCCATGATGGGAGTAGCTACCTTGAAGGGGCGACAGTAGTAGCCGTCCGGACGTAGTGTTGATTGCACGGATTTGACTTTCGCTCAGACCCAGGGCATAAGTTTATAAATGGAATGTATGTCTGACGTTGTAGTCCCTTATACTACATTCGTTGATCTCTCTTAATATATATCTGTTTGGTGGTTAACACCCTTCTCTGAGACATACGAGCTTAGAGGTTATATGTTGGTAGAAATTAATGGTATAGTATGGACTGACAATGTGGCATGCTAAGATGCATTGATCAAGACTTTTGTTGAAAAGCAGGCCTTGTGGTTGATGATCAAAGCACGACCTGTTTAGGCGTAGCTTTGTGTATAGCGTGACTTCGCGAGCCTCACACCCCGGTATGAGTCAAAAACGGGATACGGACTGCAGGGAGTGCACACGTTTCTTTCTAGCTAGAGTGGTGTCAGTGACCTACCAGCCCTGACATTTTACTTATGTGGATGATGGATTTTGAGGCGCCTTGTTTTTTTTATAGGCCGTTGGTGGTCATACTATAGGTCCAAAGGGACCGGGAAGCGTGTGTTCAGGCATAACTAATCCACTGCCCATAGGCGGGGACCGGCCCTGAAGATCCAAGGGTTCACTGCAGGGGATCCTGAGGCATTTGCTAGAGTGTCTCGAATCGGAGAGGAGCTTGCCCCTAGCCTCGACTCATGATGGAAATCCAATTTCCAATACGACCTTGCGGTTTTGATTGTAGAACTAGTATGGCGACATAGTAGGATGGGGTACTATGCCGTCTATGATTGATACATTATGATTTAAATGTATATTATATATACCTATATATATACACACTAATAATAATAATATCGTTTTCACGTATCAAGCATCTTTTGACCATTATAAGGTAAAACCCTATCCTCTGGTGTGCGTTGCATTGTGTGATGGGACCTGGGTCTTATAATGGTTTCATTTTTCCAAAAAGACATTGCGTTATTTCTCGATTTACTTTGGTTTATGCACTGGCAATCCATAGGAGTAAACCCGTTCCGCGAAAGTGGCGTGGTCCTTGGATTTGTCTTATTAGTTATATTAGTTTAGAATTCTCACACCAGTCCCATGACTGACTCGTAGTTTGTTTCACTTTGCAAACTCGGGTGCCCTCTTTTCCACACGGGCAGTCGAGTAGCTTTTTGCAGATATCTTTCTCTTTAGCAGGATCCTGGATTGAAGCCTAAAGCTGTGTCCAGAGCTTTGTAGTCTTCCGCTATTTAATGTATTTAATTTATTTTAAATGTATCTTCCGCTGTATTATTTATCGATGTACTCTGATATATTCTGTACTCTGATGTAATATTATTGTAATGTAATAAAAGTCTGCTGTTATTGTTCTGATGTTTTGTATTCCCAAAGTTAACGTATGCGAGTTTTGAACGGTCTTGTTCAATTTTGCGATCGATTAAGGTCGGGCAAAATCCGTGTCGTTACAGGTGGTATCAGAGCTGGTTAGAGAATGTGATAGGGGGTTCTCGCTTGGCTGTTTGGTGGCGAGCAGGAGACTCTTACCCCTACACATCCCAATGGGAAAATTGGGTTGGTTGTTGCAGTCGAGAGGCTGGCCGTAAAATCCGTTCTGAGGTATCACTGTATGTCACGGTGGGAGGTTAGCCCACTGCCTGATGGTTGCAAAGCCTAGGGCCGTTACAGTTGGTATCAGAGCTCTGGTTAGCTCAAATCTTTGGGGTACAACTCGTTAGAACCGAACAAAAGACTCATCAGAGAATTGGATTAGTAATGTCCAATAAGAATACTCATTAGAGATAGGATCAGCAGTATCCTAGAATGAGAAAACTCATTAGAGATGGGGTTAGTAATGCCCTAGAATGAGTTCAGAGTGATAAGCTTATGATTAGCGTATTTTTGATTATATAATCTATTTTTAAAAATATGATTTTTAAATATATAAAGGTATGTATATTTGATAAGTTAGTCAACAAATGAAATTAATAAGAGAGATTAAAATTTAGTTAGTTAATTAAACAACTTTTACCTTAGTTCCTTTTCGAGGACGAAAAGATTTTAAGTGGGGGCGACTGTAACAGCCCTGATTTTTGGGGTTAGTTTTAAAATTTTATTTTAAGAAATTTTAATGAATGAATATATTTAAAATTATTTATTTTAAATAATAACGATGAAAAACTTATTTTATTTCGAGCGCGAACTTGAAATTTATATTAAATCCATTCCGAGCCTGAAAACGGCGCGGTAATTTCAGATTTGAAATTCCAACTTTGAAAAATTATATAAAATAAAATATAAATCGGAATTGGACGAAACAAGAAACGCTAGGACCGTATTTAAAATATCTTTCCAAAGAGTTTCAGAAATTAAGATTCCAGTTTATAAATTGTAAGTTATGAGAAAATTAAATATTCAGAAAAACGCTATAGAATTCGTATATATTATATATAAGGCCCGAAACGTAAAATTTTTGCAGAATAAGGAATTAGGACCCGAAACCATCTCCATTGGTTTCAGAATGTTGTTTACATATAAAAATGACTATAAGAACTTATATTTTTGAGTTTCTAAAAAATTCCACTATTTTTGGTATTTTTAAATATTAAAAATATACGCCTGAAAAATGGAATTTTTGCAAACGAACTCCGAATTCGACGAGACCAGTTTCTATGGATTCTGTAACACCCCACCTCCACTAGGACCACTCCTTAGAATGTACTAGCTTTGGAGGGGCGTTATTGTGAAGGTAAACATGCACAGAGATATAGCAAGACAGATTATATAAAAATAAATATAAGTAAGGCAGCGGTAGCAGATAAAAACCCATCATCATCATCTCAGAAAACCCACATAGTCAAGTACATAATATCAAAATGTCATGATCCAAAATACAACTCCAGTCTAGATACGTGATAACAAAATACATAGTAAACATCAGTACTAATCCCCAGAAATAAAAGATAAGCCACGGCTAGCTCAGATCCATACATGAGCTATCCAACAAGCAAGTCAAAGATCCACTAAGCAGATGTAGTCCCTCCCTGAGAACCTGTGGGGGGGGGGGGGGAAACGGAAGAAAGGAAGCGAAAGAAAACAGGTCAGTCAAAAGACTGGTAAGCCCTACTACGATCAATCTATAAACTAATAAAGTTAACAGTATGATGGAAACTGAGATGAACATACTGGCAATAGATAAAGGTGACATCACATAGACGAGATTAAACTTTGCACCACAGTGTACTAGCAAACCCACAAAACAGATCTTGATCCCTTAGCCCGAACTTTGGCCCAATAACATGAAGTGACCTTAGTATAAGGCCCAGCCCGACGGTCTAGTCGATCGGCTCCCTATAAACCTAACACGTCGAGTGTTGGTGTCCATACGGCCCACATGGATGTAGTCAGACTGCGCTGGGTCCACCCTTGGGTGTATCAAGCCCTCGGGTGTCAACCCCAGACACCTAAGCAATAATGCACAGTCTAAACCTACTAGTACCCGTGCCTCGAGTTTGTCCAACATCGAACTACGTGCACGTCCGTAGCCCGCCGGACCCGCACCGCTGTACCACTCAGCCGTCGCTTTGGCCACTTACATCAGTCCAGTAATCGTGCCCCGCCCTAACCTAGCTGTAGGGTTGTGGTGATACCAAGCTGGGATTACTGCTGGAACAGACCACGTTGCTAGGGTTTCTAAGAGGGTTAAGTGTGGTTTTAACCCCTCACTAATCATGGACTAAATTAGTTAAGTGTACTCACTTAACCCCATCTAATCCTCGCATCCCCATTATTGGTTAAGTATTAGTGGGCCATGACTTAACCCTAATCATGAGGCATTAATTAATTAACGCACCCAACCTCTCACATTAGACCTCCGTGGTTACCTGGGAAGATTTACACCACGTCTAGGTCTAACCTCGGGTCTTATGGTGCAACATGACCAACTACCCACATTAGACCCTACGTTGTGGTTACCTGGGAAGATTTACACCACAACTAGGTCTAACCTCGAGTTGGCCATATCATGTTATCTATTGTCATGTCCACATCAAAACATATTTACAAGTTAACATATACTTGGGTAGACCTAACTTAATAGGTAAATTCCCAAGGGGTAGACCTAACTTAATAGGTAAATTCCCAATCTTTTAGTTTCATGTATTTTACCCAAACCCTCCCAACGTCATTATCTCGCTTAGATATTCGTCATAACGTATAAGGGTATAAAAGGTAACTTAGCATAACATACATGGTGAACTTCACATGTCATAATAAACATGCATACATGTTAAACTTGCAAATCATGTCATGGTGAATTCGCATAAACATGCATAGTCCATTAAATATGCACAACATGGTAAGGTGAACATGCATAATCCATTAAACTTGCATAACATGGTAAGATGAACATGCATAATCCATTAAACTTGCATAATATGGTAAGGTGATCTTGCATAAACATGCATAACCCATGAAACATGTAGAACATGACATAATAAGCTCGCATAAGCATGCATAACTTGTGAAACATGTAAATCATGGCATGGAAATCTCACATATGCATGCATAACTTATGAATCATATAAAACATGACATAGTGAGTTCGCATAAGCATGCATAATCAACTAAACTCACATAAATCTCAACTTTCACCAAACATTAACTTTAAAGTTTGTAAAGTGAAGGTAAGAGGGCTTACAAATATAAACAAGCCACAAATCCACCAAATAAGATGAAGAAGCCCTTTTAAAAACCAAAACAAAGCCTCAAATAAGAAAACCCTTTTGCAAGATCCCAAAAACACAAACTTAGCAAATCAAACTTGCTACTTAATGAAGTATGCAAGTTATTAAGCATTCATACAACATAGAAAAGGTTGTATGATCATCATATCATCATAGGATTTAACTTTGAGGAAGGTGGAGGCTAGGGATTTTAGATGGAGGCCATTTGAGGTTTCAATTTGGCATAGTTTAGTTGCAAGATTGATTAATGAGGCTTTAGGGTAGGATTAGGGGTATATTTATAGAGAATTAGAGTGTTTTAGGCCCTAGGATTAACCCTAGATTAGGTTTGGCCCGTCAGATCTTAGAATTCTCCAGAACCAAGCCACTTGACCCAACCCAAATCAGAAATGGTGCACCAGGCTGAACTGCCTGGGCACCCCCTGTCGACAGGGCTGTCGACAGGGCAGTCGACACCCTGGGTGCCCTGTCGACATGCCTGTCGACATGGGCCCCATGGCGGGAATTTTCCCGCCTAACCCTGATTAGCCTTAATCCTTGAGTTTAATTTGAAATTTAAATCTGTCTTTAGCATAGAAATTTCTGAAAACTTCAATGGGCCTTAACTGGGTCATACGGACTCCGATTTCCGAAAACTCGGACTCTATTTCGCGTATTTTTCCGAGACGAACGCAATGGCATAGCCCGTTTCCCCTGATTCTGATTTTTGAATTAAATTCTGCCTCGATTTATGTTATAACAGTTTATTGAAAAATACAGGTTGTTACATTCTCCCCTCCTTAAAGGATTTCGTCCCCGAAATCTTCAAGTTAGGAAGAACATATCCTACCATCCAACATCCATCTACTCAAAACATCATCCACGAGCAACCATTGTCCTTAAAGGATTCTAAATGCTGTATGAACATATGCAAAAGTGTGTGTATATGTACTTATCTGATGCAATGATCAATGCAAAATATGTTAGTGAAATGTATCCATATGTATGCAAATCCCTAACATAATGTATAATATCTATATGCGTGCTCAATCATACATCCATATGCAACATCCATGTGATTGCATACAAATTTCATCCAAGAATAAGCATAAACACTCATGCACATGCAATATGAGGAGTGTGTGAGCCGATCTAGTGCCTAATGTGTATCATGCATCCACGAGTGACCACTTGCAAACACTTGCAACCACTTGCAACCATCAACCATAACATGCTTCAAACACATGTTTCATCCAAAGGGTTTCTACCTGAGGTTCTCATGACAAGCTTAGCACGATAACTAGATAAATATGGATTAGCAAAGGGAAAGATATACTAGCAAAAGGGAAGAGATTGAGAGTGTACCCTCAAACAGGAATGGATAAAGCCCACGCATCTTCTCCTCGGTTTCCCAAGTTGCGTCCTCTTCGGCTTTACCCCATTGCACCTTCACCAATCCGACCTCACGATTCCTTAGCTTCTTGGTCTCTGTTCCCAAGATACGAATCGGAGCTTTCCTTAAAGTTGCTTCTTTCTCTACCTCCACGTCTTCAAGCATGCTAGGCTCAACCACCTCAGCGGACTCATGCAGGCACTTTCGGAGATGCGAGACATGAAAGACATTATGCACTCCGGACAACTTCTCGGGCAATAGCACTCTATAAGCCATCTTCCCAATTCTCTCCATGATGGGGAAGGGTCCAACAAATCTCGGTGCTAGCTTCCCAACAGCTCCAAATCGGACCACATTCCGCAAAGGAGAAACCTTCACGAAAACCTTGTCCCCAACCTCAAACTCCAATTCGGACCTTCGCCTGTCAGCATAGGATTTCTGCCGGTCTTGGGCCGCTTTCATCCGTCTTCTAATCAACTCAACCTTCTCGGATGTATCCCTAATCATGTCGGGTCCAAGTATAAGCTTATCCGTGGATTCCCACCAACATGTAGGTGACTTGCACGGCCTCCCATATAAAGCCTCAAAGGGTGCCATCCCTATGCTCGCCTGATAACTGTTGTTATAAGCAAATTCTACAAGAGGAAGGTGGTCTTCCCAAGTACCACCAAAATCCAAGATGCAAAGTCTCAACAAGTCCTCAAGCACTCGATTCACCCTTTCGGTCTGGCCATCCGTCTGTGGGTGATAAGCTGTACTCAGATTCAATCTTGTGCCCATAGCCTCCTGCAAACTGTTCCAGAATTGACTAGTAAAGATGGGGTCTCGGTCACTGACTATGCTGGAAGGGACTCCATGTAGTCGCACTATCTCACGAAGATATACTGATGCTAGTCCAGATGTTGTTCTTTTGCTCTTTACTGGAATAAAGTGAGCACTCTTCGTGAGCCTATCCACAATGACCCATATGCTCGTATTCCCCTTCCTGGACCTTGGAAGCCCATCAATAAAGTCCATAGAAATGCCCTCCCACTTCCATAGCGGGACCTCTAGCGGATGTAATAGCCCACCGGGCTTCTTCGACTCAGCTTTTACTCTTTGACAACTAACACATCTCGAGACAAATTCGGCCACCTCCTTCTTCATTCCAGGCCAGAAGAAAACGCGCTTCATGTCCTTATACATCTTATCACCCCCTGGATGTATGGTCATCTTGGAGTGATGTGCTTCCTCCAGAACTTTCCTCACCAAGTCTTCTACCATCGGGACGCAAAGCCTTCCATCTCTCCTCAGCCAACCCTTATCGTCTATAGAATATCGAGCAAGGTGACTAGATGTCTCCCCTCGAACCAGCTTATCCAAGATCTCAATTATCTGAGGGTCTTCCTTTTGCGAAGTCCCAACTCGATCTAGGAGGGTAGGCCTGAGCTCTAAAGATGCCAAGGAACCGGTCACTGACTCCATTGCCAAAGAGAAATCAAAGGTCGCTAAGAACTCTAAATTCTTCATCTCAACAAATAGAGGACTTAGTGTCAACCTCTTTCTACTCAACGCATCCGCTACAACATTCCCCTTGCCAGGGGTATAGGATATCTCAAAATCATAGGAAGCCAAAAATTCCATCCATCTCTGCTGTCTTAAGTTCAGATCTTTCTGCGAAAAGAGATACTTTAAAGACTTATGATCAGTATATAGCTCGAATCTCTCTCCCAGAAGATAATGACGCCATGCTTTGAGCGCATATACAATCGCTGCTAGCTCTAGATCATGAGTGGGATAATTCCTCTCATGCACCTTCAGTTGCCTCCCACCAAAGCATATAACTCTGCCCTCTTGCATCAGAACGGCACCCAATCCCGTGCCACAAGCGTCAGTGTACACGGTAAATATCTTACCACCATCGGGTAAGGCTAAAACTGGTGCGGAGGTAAGGGCTCTTTTGAGTCTCTGAAAAGCAAGCTCACATTCCATATCCCAAGCAAAGACTAAGTTCTTCTTCGTTAACTTAGTAAGAGGAGCGGATATCTTTGCGAAGTCTTTAATGAACTTCCGATAGAAACCCGCAAGACCCAGAAAGCTTCTCACCTCGGTTGCATTCCTTGGCGTCTTCCAATCCTGAACTGCAACCACCTTAGCGGGATCTACCGCTAAGCCTTGCTTGGATACGATATGCCCAAGAAATCTGACTTCCCTTCTCCAAAAGTGGCACTTGGAGAATTTTGCTTTTAACTGGTGTGCTCTGAGTGTATCCATCACCTCTACTAGGTGCCTCGCATGCTCTTCCTCATCCTTGGAGAAGACTAGAATATCATCAACAAAGACCACGACAAACTTATTCAAGAACTCCCGAAACACCCTACTCATCAAATCTACAAAATACGCGGGTGCATTCGTCAAACCGAACGGCATAACAAGCCATTCAAAGAATCCGTCTGGAGTTCTGAATGCAGTCTTGTCTATACTATCTTCAGCCACTCTGAGCTGATGAAAACCCGTAGCAAGGTCAAGCTGAGAGAAAACAGAAGCACCAACGAGTTGATCAAAGAGATCATCGATCCTTGGTAACGGGTGTCGGTTTTTCTTAGTCAGCTTATTCAACTCTCTATAATCCACACAGAGTCGGAGAGAGCCATCTGCCTTGGTTGCAAATACCACAGGCGCTCCCCATTCGGATATACTCCTTCTGATGAAGCCCTTCTCAAGCAATTCTTTCACTTGTTTGCTCAGCTCCCGTCTCTCACGCGGAGCCATATGCCGAACGGGCAAAGAAACAGGCTTAGCATTGTCTACTAGATAGATGCGAAAGTCAATCTCTCGTTTAGGGGGCAACCCCTTAACTTCTTCAAACACATCTGGATAATCTCGGACCACCCTTACAGACTGAAGGGCCTCCTCTGATGAGTCGAGAGATTCTAGATAGCATAACATGACGGGATTCTTCGGATTGCATGAAATCTCTAAGGTGTTGCCCAGGCGAGTCACAAGCCTTACAACCCTATGCTCACAATCCAGAATGGCTCCATATCTAGACAGCCAATCCATGCCCAAGATCAATCCGTATCCCCTGAAACCTAGAACATATGCACTACACAAGAACTCAACGCTGAGTATAGAGATCCTTAGATCCTCACATATCATAGATAGATGAGCAGAACCCCCAATGGGATTCGAAACACAAACGGGATCATCCACTAAGCTAGTACTGAGGTGCAAGCTATCAACAAGATCAGATGAAATAAAGCTATGTGATGCACCGGAATCAAACAAGGTACGTACTGGAAGATCAGAGATATAAACAAGGTTCTCAACAGAAACACTACCTCTCTCGGGAACTGAAGCGGCATTGAGAGCATGAACTTGCCCTCCTGAAGATCCAGCCTGTCCTTTCTTCTTTGGGCAGTCTTTGCTGAAGTGCCCAGTCTCTCCACAAGAAAAGCATCCACCACTAAGCTTCCTTTTCTTCTTCCTGCAATCCTTAGCAAAATGCCCAGCTATGCCACAGTAATTGCACTTTCCCTTGCCTTTGTTGTTGCCCTTCTTGTTCTTATTCTGATTTCCTTGACTGCTTTGTCCTCCTTGGTTGCCTTTGCCTTGAGAATCAGCCTTCTTTACTTGAGTATCGCCCGACTTGACTTCCTTCTTTCCCTCTCCCTGAAGCAGAGCCATATTGACCAAACTCTCGAAAGTGGCTCCATGCGGAATATGTGACATCGCCAAGCCCTGTAGCGGCTCATTCAATCCTCTGGCAAATCGAAGAGCCTTCTTCTCCGGGGTGTTTACTATATCCAAACCAAAGCGGGCCAGCTGATTAAACTTGTTCACATACTCCTTGACAGACATATCCCCTTGCTTTAGAGCAAGGAACTTCTCCATTTGTAAATTTGCTTCAGCTGAAGATAGAAACTTGGTTACAAATCTAGCCCTTAAATCGGCCCAAGTCTCAACGGGCCTCGTCCCATTGGTGACCTCCCACCAATAGGCCGCCTCATCCTTCAGAAGCCATACGGTCAATAAGATCTTCCTCTCGTCATCTATCCCAAAGATGGCAAACAAGTCCTCCGTGTCCTTCAGCCAATTCCTAGCCTCAACGAAAGATTCTGTGCCTAGGAAATTCTTGCCCCCCATTGCCTTGAAGTCTTTACACACCTTTGTAAACTCAATCTGAGGATGCTGAGGGGGAGGAGGAGGAAGAGGAGCCTCAGTAACAGGAGGGGGAACATTAGCAACGGGAGGGGGAATATTAACTGCTGGAGGAGGGGGAGCAGGGACCACCGGAGGAGGGATATTAGGGATAGGATTTTCAACTACAGGAGGAGGAGTGGGAGTAGGGTTGGCGGGACCAGCTGCCGCCCTGGCTTCTAGGAGTCTTCTATACCAGAGTGGTACGTTCACTCCATCTGGGATGTCAAGATTCTCAGCCATACTGAAACAAAAGATAAGGTAAGATTAGGTCAAGGGAACGAAGGATAACGCTGATGGCTTTTGGGGATTAGCCTTAAAATAATCTAGACTTTATTTTGGAAAATACTTAGTAGGTTTTTGAAAATAGTTTTTCGAAAAGGGGTTTTTTTTTTTTTTTCTTTTCAAAAGTTTTTGTTAAATCTTGTTAACCTTGTGCTCTGATACCAAATGTAACACCCCACCTCCACTAGGACCACTCCTTAGAATGTACTAGCTTTGGAGGGGCGTTATTGTGAAGGTAAACATGCACAGAGATATAGCAAGACAGAGTATATAAAAATAAATATAAGTAAGGCAGCGGTAGCAGATAAAAACCCATCATCATCATCTCAGAAAACCCACATAGTCAAGTACATAATATCAAAATGTCATGATCCAAAATACAACTCCAGTCTAGATACGTGATAACAAAATACATAGTAAACATCAGTACTAATCCCCAGAAATAAAAGATAAGCCACAGCTAGCTCAGATCCATACATGAGCTATCCAACAAGCAAGTCAAAGATCCACTAAGCAGATGTAGTCCCTCCCTGAGAACCTGTGGGGGGGGGGGGAAACGGAAGAAAGGAAGCGAAAGAAAACAGGTCAGTCAAAAGACTGGTAAGCCCTACTACGATCAATCTATAAACTAATAAAGTTAACAGTATGATGGAAACTGAGATGAACATACTGGCAATAGATAAAGGTGACATCACATAGACGAGATTAAACTTTGCACCACAGTGTACTAGCAAACCCACAAAACAGATCTTGATCCCTTAGCCCGAACTTTGGCCCAATAACATGAAGTGACCTTAGTATAAGGCCCAGCCCGACGGTCTAGTCGATCGGCTCCCTATAAACCTAACACGTCGAGTGTTGGTGTCCATACGGCCCACATGGATGTAGTCAGACTGCGCTGGGTCCACCCTTGGGTGTATCAAGCCCTCGGGTGTCAACCCCAGACACCTAAGCAATAATGCACAGTCTAAACCTACTGGTACCCGTGCCTCGAGTTTGTCCAACATCGAACTACGTGCACGTCCGTAGCCCGCCGGACCCGCACCGCTGTACCACTCAGCCGTCGCTTTGGCCACTTACATCAGTCCAGTAATCGTGCCCCGCCCTAACCTAGCTGTAGGGTTGTGGTGATACCAAGCTGGGATTACTGCTGGAACAGACCACGTTGCTAGGGTTTCTAAGAGGGTTAAGTGTGGTTTTAACCCCTCACTAATCATGGACTAAATTAGTTAAGTGTACTCACTTAACCCCATCTAATCCTCGCATCCCCATTATTGGTTAAGTATTAGTGGGCCATGACTTAACCCTAATCATGAGGCATTAATTAATTAACGCACCCAACCTCTCACATTAGACCTCCGTGGTTACCTGGGAAGATTTACACCACGTCTAGGTCTAACCTCGGGTCTTATGGTGCAACATGACCAACTACCCACATTAGACCCTACGTTGTGGTTACCTGGGAAGATTTACACCACAACTAGGTCTAACCTCGAGTTGGCCATATCATGTTATCTATTGTCATGTCCACATCAAAACATATTTACAAGTTAACATATACTTGGGTAGACCTAACTTAATAGGTAAATTCCCAAGGGGTAGACCTAACTTAATAGGTAAATTCCCAATCTTTTAGTTTCATGTATTTTACCCAAACCCTCCCAACGTCATTATCTCGCTTAGATATTCGTCATAACGTATAAGGGTATAAAAGGTAACTTAGCATAACATACATGGTGAACTTCACATGTCATAATAAACATGCATACATGTTAAACTTGCAAATCATGTCATGGTGAATTCGCATAAACATGCATAGTCCATTAAATATGCACAACATGGTAAGGTGAACATGCATAATCCATTAAACTTGCATAACATGGTAAGATGAACATGCATAATCCATTAAACTTGCATAATATGGTAAGGTGATCTTGCATAAACATGCATAACCCATGAAACATGTAGAACATGACATAATAAGCTCGCATAAGCATGCATAACTTGTGAAACATGTAAATCATGGCATGGAAATCTCACATATGCATGCATAACTTATGAATCATATAAAACATGACATAGTGAGTTCGCATAAGCATGCATAATCAACTAAACTCACATAAATCTCAACTTTCACCAAACATTAACTTTAAAGTTTGTAAAGTGAAGGTAAGAGGGCTTACAAATATAAACAAGCCACAAATCCACCAAATAAGATGAAGAAGCCCTTTTAAAAACCAAAACAAAGCCTCAAATAAGAAAACCCTTTTGCAAGATCCCAAAAACACAAACTTAGCAAATCAAACTTGCTACTTAATGAAGTATGCAAGTTATTAAGCATTCATACAACATAGAAAAGGTTGTATGATCATCATATCATCATAGGATTTAACTTTGAGGAAGGTGGAGGCTAGGGATTTTAGATGGAGGCCATTTGAGGTTTCAATTTGGCATAGTTTAGTTGCAAGATTGATTAATGAGGCTTTAGGGTAGGATTAGGGGTATATTTATAGAGAATTAGAGTGTTTTAGGCCCTAGGATTAACCCTAGATTAGGTTTGGCCCGTCAGATCTTAGAATTCTCCAGAACCAAGCCACTTGACCCAACCCAAATCAGAAATGGTGCACCAGGCTGAACTGCCTGGGCACCCCCTGTCGACAGGGCTGTCGACAGGGCAGTCGACACCCTGGGTGCCCTGTCGACATGCCTGTCGACATGGGCCCCATGGCGGGAATTTTCCCGCCTAACCCTGATTAGCCTTAATCCTTGAGTTTAATTTGAAATTTAAATCTGTCTTTAGCATAGAAATTTCTGAAAACTTCAATGGGCCTTAACTGGGTCATACGGACTCCGATTTCCGAAAACTCGGACTCTATTTCGCGTATTTTTCCGAGACGAACGCAATGGCATAGCCCGTTTCCCCTGATTCTGATTTTTGAATTAAATTCTGCCTCGATTTATGTTATAACAGTTTATTGAAAAATACAGGTTGTTACAGATTCGGAATATTAAAATAAGGTTAAATTCTAAAATTTATAATTTTTGGAATTATTTTGTGGCCGGTATAAATTTTACAGTGAAAAATAGCATATTTTCAGACTTCGGAAATTCATAATAAATTCATACGGACTCGGAAAATTACGAAATCAGGTTCGTTGGATTCGTAATGACCTGAAATAATTATGTTTAAAATTTTATTAATTTTGAAATCAGCATGTATTTATAAGAATTTTTGAATTGAAGAAAACAGTTGAAAATTTAGTAATTGGACACGTAATGATATTTGGGCCCAAACCAAAATTAGACCCATAGTATATATTATCTTTTTCCTCAGAATTTAGGCTGAAATTCGAAATTGTACAGCAGCCATCTTTTTCCCTTTCTTCCTCCTCTTGTCAATGGCTGTCTTCTTCCTCAATCAAAAATTTGTCGAAAATAAAACCTCTTCAAAACCGCTGCCTTCTTCCTCCCGCCGCAACCGCCGTATGCCGCTGCACCCTCCAAGCTTCCAGGCGTGTTTGCTCCTCTCCAAGCCGGTCCTTCTCCAACAAACGACGTCCAATTTCATCGATCCAATCAAAAGTTATCGCAATCCAAAGATTTGAACAAAACTGAGAATAAGGTGAGATTCTATTTTTAATTTAATTTAATTTAATTATTATTTTTTGTTATTTAAATAATTTAATGAGAAGTGAACTAGATCCGTGATGTATGACTACATATTGATGCTTGGGTTTGGATTTGTGTTTGGATGATTGTCATATGAATTGCGTTGTTGGAATCTACACGAATGGATTTGATCTTTTTTTATGTTGTTTTGACAATAATAAAAAAAATTAGATTTTGTGTTTTATGTTGTTTTGAGAATAAAAATTTGATCTTTTATTTTATGATGTGTTAAGAATAAAGATTAGATCTTTATTTAAAATTTATAAAGATAGGATTTTTATATTGTAAAAGAAAGTTTAAATCTTTTAATTATATTTATAAATCAAGTTAGGATTTTTATAATATATAAAAAAAAATCTTATTTTATTTAGATGAAAAAAAAAAGTTGGGATCTTGACACAAAAAATGCGACACTACATCTTATGATGTTATTATATGCGATGGCATGAATATTTAATACCATATTGTATGTTGTCATTATTGTTTGTCGACATGAATGCTTAACATTAATCTACATGTTGCTCATTGAATGGTTTGGAATGGATTTGAACACTCCATATTATGTTATTTATCATTTTATTGATATGCAAGCGCGACACCATATTCGGTGTGTTATTAATTTTCGTATGCGGTCATGTGAATTGGAAGATGAACATAATTTTAGTGCGGCCATGTAAATAGGAAAATAACCACATTTTAGTGCGTGAGTGTAAATAGCAAATTTATGTTATATTTTTAGCACTTAAGTAAGAATAAGATTATTAAAATAGTCTTAGCGTCTTAATAAAATTTAAGAAAATAAACTTATTTTCATAGTTAATGTCACAATAGGAATGCAACCTTATTTCCAGCGTTTATGTAAAAATATGAGTGTTGGTATATTTTTAGCGCGTTAAGTGAAAGTAGAAAATAAATATATTTTCATTGTTTAAGTTAAAATAAGATTGATAACTTATTTTTAGCGAGTTAGGTAAATTTAGAAAAATTATAACTTCATTGTTGTTAATAAAATAAGAATACAAACTTATTTGCATGGTTTTTGATAAAATAAGAATGCAAACTTAATTGCATTGTTTATTATAAAATATAAATGCAACATTATTCGCATTGTTTTGATAAAAATATGAATGCAAACATTATTTACACTGTTTTGATAAAACATAAATGCAAACTTTATTTGCATCGTTCTGTTAAAATATGAATGAAACTTTATTTTTTTTATTTACATAAAAATATGAATGCAACTTTATTTTTATTGTTATGTCAAAAACATGAATGCAAGTTTATTTTAAGCGTTTTTAAGTAAAATATGTAAATAAATATATTCGTAGTGTTTCTGATTAAAAATATAAAAAAAATTATATATGGATATTGCACATGAAAGTTGTACATGAAAGTGAAATTATAATTAGCGTTATTGAGGAACTTGAAATATTTTCATTATTTACTCAATTAATGGAATTAATGGACGATTTAATTAAGAAGATTGCACATTTAAAAAGGATGAAATAAAAAGTTTAAATTGGTAAGATTTCATTCCAATTATAATAATGAAGATTTGAATTGAAAAATCTCGTTTTTATGTTAACTTGTAAATTTAAAAGATTTGATTTTAAAATTTAACATAAATGGATTAATTGAGGAAGATTTCATTTAATATCAAAATGGTAAGTTTTGATATTACAATTGAAACATTTTGGGAATAGTTTTATGATATTAATATGGAAAGATTAATGTTTACTGAAATGAAAGAATAAGTAAAAGAATGAATGATATTTTAAAAATTAGATATTCTAAAATATGAAATGTTTTAAAATAATACTTTTAGGAGATAATTATAATTATAATTATTAATTGTACTTGGACACGAGGTTAGGTCACATTTATGGCGGAAGTCTGCCCGGAACCAACCGGCATATCCAGCAGCCATAAATGTTGGGCCTAATGTGAGAGGTCCAAGTGCGCAAATACGAATTGGGTCAAGACACGAGGTTAAGCCCAACCTGTGGTAGAAGTCTGCCCGGAACCAACCGGCATATCCAGCATCCACAAGTTGTAGGCCTAATGTGAGAGGTCTGGCCCGCTATTAAATAATAAATTGTAAAGACAAACATAATAAATGGATAAGGAAAATGAATTGGGCTATTCGGTCCATTTTAAAAATAGTAACTCCATTTTAACCCGTATAAATTATGTTATACATTTTATAAAGGAAATCGAAGATGATTAATATTTTATTTAAGATTAAATGAAATACTCTGAAATAAATGATGTCTAATTATATATATTAAATGGGAAATTTATGAAATCTAAATTTGGGTTTATGGTGAATTATGTTTTAAATAACATTTATTCTTTAACCCGAATTTATGATAGAATTAATTCCCTAAAAATCGAATAATCATTTAATAATGACTTTGGAAGATTAAAACTAAATAAAATTTTAATTAAATCTTTAATTAGATTGAAAGGGAATTAAGTAGTTAAGATCACTGAATTAAGAAAGTGATCGAAAATGGAAAATGAACCATAAAGCAATGAATATTTTCATGTTATAAATGAATGAAAACATGAAATGGTTATATTATTTATATATTTTATATAAAGAAAAGTAATGAAACTTTTATTTACATTTCATATGTAAATAAAAGAATGAAAATAAGAATAAAATTTTTATTTACTTTTCATATGTAAATAAAAGAATGAAAATAAGAATAAAAATTTTATTTACTTTTCACATGTAAATAAAAAGATGAAAATAAGAATGAAACTTTTATTTACTTTTCACATGTAAATAAAAAGATGAAAATAAGAAGGGAATTTTTATTTACATTTCACATGCGAATAAAAAGATATTTATGACATGAATGGACAATATTCATATGCATGAAACGAATGGACGATATTTATGAAATGAATGGACGATATATATATACATGAAATGAATGGACGATATTTATATTTATAAAAGAATAAACAACGATATAGAATGGTTTGCAAATTTATATATGCGAGAATTATTTGGAAAGTCCGAGTTTACTCTCATTCCAAATAATGATACGACGTTCGAAGAGTTGAAGACGGTGATTGAAGACCGACGATCTTCACATCGAATGGGTGTGTTGCTATTGAGACCCATGATGGGAGTAGCTACCTTGAAGGGGCGACGGTAGTAGCCGTCCGGACGTAGTGTTGATTGCACGGATTTGACTTTCGCTCAGACCCAGGGCATAAGTTTATAAATGGAATGTATGTCTGACGTTGTAGTCCCTTATACTACATTCGTTGATCTCTCTTAATATATATCTGTTTGGTGGTTAACACCCTTCTCTGAGACATACGAGCTTAGAGGTTATATGTTGGTAGAAATTAATGGTATAGTATGGACTGACAATGTGGCATGCTAAGATGCATTGATCAAGGCTTTTGTTGAAAAGCAGGCCTTGTGGTTGATGATCAAAGCACGGCCTGTTTAGGCGTAGCTTTGTGTATAGCGTGACTTCGCGAGCCTCACACCCCGGTATGAGTCAAAAACGGGATACGGACTGCAGGGAGTGCACACGTTTCTTTCTAGCTAGAGTGGTGTCAGTGACCTACCAGCCCTGACATTTTACTTATGTGGATGATGGATTTTGAGGCGCCTCGTTTTTTTTATAGGCCGTTGGTGGTCATACTATAGGTCCAAAGGGACCGGGAAGCGTGTGTTCAGGCATAACTAATCCATTGCCCATAGGCGGGGACCGGCCCTGAAGATCCAAGGGTTCACTGCGGGGGATCCTGAGGCATTTGCTAGAGTGTCTCGAATCGGAGAGGAGCTTGCCCCTAGCCTCGACTCATGATGGAAATCCAATTTCCAATACGACCTTGCGGTTTAATTGTAGAACTAGTAAGGCGACATAGTAGGATGGGGTACTATGCCGTCTATGATTGATACATTATGATTTAAATGTATATTATATATATACCTATATATATACACACTAATAATAATAATATCGTTTTCACGTATCAAGCATCTTTTGACCATTATAAGGTAAAACCCTATCCTCTGGTGTGCGTTGCATTGTGTGATGGGACCTGGGTCTTATAATGGTTTCATTTTTCCAAAAAGACATTGCGTTATTTCTCGATTTACTTTGGTTTATGCACTGGCAATCCATAGGAGTAAACCCGTTCCGCGAAAGTGGCGTGGTCCTTGGATTTGTCTTATTAGTTATATTAGTTTAGAATTCTCACACCAGTCCCATGACTGACTCGTAGTTTGTTTCACTTTGCAAACTCGGGTGCCCTCTTTTCCACACGGGCAGTCGAGTAGCTTTTTGCAGATATCTTTCTCTTTAGCAGGATCCTGGATTGAAGCCTAAAGCTGTGTCCAGAGCTTTGTAGTCTTCCGCTGTTTAATGTATTTAATTTATTTTAAATGTATCTTCCGCTGTATTATTTATCGATGTACTCTGATATATTCTGTACTCTGATGTAACATTATTGTAATGTAATAAAAGTCTGCTATTATTGTTCTGATGTTTTGTATTCCCAAAGTTAACGTATGCGAGTTTTGAACGGTCTTGTTCGATTTTGCGATCGATTAAGGTCGGGCAAAATCCGTGTCGTTACAGACATGTAGTCTTGAACTCTATTCCTGACATCAAACCACACACAACCTTTTCTATAGTGCAATCAAATAAGCCCATGCATTTATGGCCATGCATGTCTATCCTAGTTTAGTGAACGCTCTAGAAGTTTTGCCCAAAACTCCATAGGAAACAACGACATTTCCACATTCACAAAGGTGAGTCTATCAAGAGCACACCTGAAGGTAGGTACTCTACTCTAAATAGAGTATAGATCTCATAAAGAGTTTTAATTAACCCATCCTCTAATCACTTTAGAAATACATGCTTCTTGGTTTATTAAATAGCATGTTCAACTCATATCACTACACAAACTTGTTTTTACCCATTGAACATAGTTCTTGGGATCTCCAATCATTTAGGTCGGGTTACCATTGTGCATGACTCAACAATCTAAAGGCAATAGTCCCACTCTTTTAGAAGAAGTACGGACTTTCTTTCTCGACGGTCCTTTCATCAAAGGATCTGCCAAATTTTCATCACTATGTACGTACTCCACTCTAACAGTACTTGTAGAAAGTAGTTCTCCAATAGTGTTGTGCTTACGACATATTTGTCGTCTCTTACCGTTATAATAACGGTTTTGAACTTTTGCAATAGTCGTCGTACTATCGCAATGGATCAACACAGCTAGTATCGGTTTTTCCCATAAGGGAATCTCAGCTAGCAGATTTCTCGGATAGTCTGCCTCTTCAATAGTTGTAGCTAGTGCTATCATCTCAGACTCCATAGTAGACTAAGCCAAAATAGTATGTTTCTTGAATTTCCAAGAAACAGCTCCTCTAGCGATGCTAAATATACAGCGACTGGTCGCTTTAGAATCATCAGATAAGGTATTCCAGCGTGCATCGGAATACCCTTCAAGTACAGCTGGAAACCTTTCATAATGTAATCCGAGGTTCATAGTTCATTTAAGGTATCTCATGACCCTTTCAATAGCATGCCAGTGCTCTATACTAGGTCTATTGGTAAACCTGCACAATAATCCCATGACAAAGGCAATGTCGGGTCTAGTACAGTCAGTGGCATACCGAAGGCTGCCAATGATGCTTGCATAATCAGACTGTCTTACACCTTCACCAGTGTTCTTAAATAAATTTACACTGTGATCATATGGTGTACTTGCAGGTTTACAGTCAAAGTAATTGTATTTCTTTAGTATCTTCTCAATGTAATGAGATTGATCCAAAGAAATTCCCTTTTCTGACCTAGTAATTTTAATACCAAGGATTACACTCGCCTCACCTAGATCTTTCATATCAAAATTGGCATTTAATAAGGATTTGACTGAGTTTATGACATGAATATTTGACCTAAAAATGAGTAGGTCATCTACATAAAGGCATATAATAGTGCAAATGTCATTCTCAGATTTGTAATAAATGCATTTGTCACTTTCATTATCTTTAAAACCATGTGAAATGATTAAGTTATCAAATTTTTCATGTCATTGTTTAGGTGCTTGTTTTAAACCATACTATGATTTATCTAATTTGCATACTTTATGTTCTTGACCATGTACAACAAATCCTTCAGGCTGGTCCATATAAATTTCTTCGTCTAATTCATCGTTTAAGAATGTGGTTTTCACATCCATTTGGTGTATTAATAAATTATGAATAGTTGCAAGTGAGATTAATACCCGAATGGATGTGATTCTAGTAACAGGTGAAAAAGTGTTAAAGAAATCTATATTTTCTTTTTTTAGAACCTTTAGCTACTAGTCGTGCTTTTAAATTTATCAATAGTACCATCAGGTTTTAATTTCTTTTTAAGCACACATTTATAGCCTATAGATTTACGACCATGGGGTAAATCTACCAAATGCCAAGTCTTATTGGATTCCAAAGAATCCATCTCATCATTTATAGCCTCTTGCCAAAAATCGGCATCTAAAGAAGATAAGGCCTCTTGGAGGTTCATGGGATCCTCCTCAATAGTAAAAGCGCAAAAATTTAAACCAAAGTCTTTTATGGTTCTTGCTCTTTTACTTCTTCTGGGTTCAGCTTCAGAATTTTCATTAAGTTATGTTCTAATAGGCATACTTGAAGTGCCCCCACTATTCCTTAATTTAAAAGGAAATTTTGTTTCATGAAAATCGATATCATTTGATTCAATTATATTATGTGCATTTATGTCATAAAATCTATATGCTTTGTTATTAATAGCATAACCTGTAAATACACATTCATATGCTCTACTTGCCAATTTTATTCTCTTAGGGCCTGGAATTCGAACATATGCTAAACAAACCCAAGTTCTAAAGTATGAGACATTAGGTTTATGATTCTTTAAAATTTCATAAGGTGAAATTTTATTCTTAGATTTGGGGATCCTATTCAGAACATAGCATACAGTCAATAAAATTTCCCCCCTCCAATGTTTTGCTGCACCAGAATTTAATAGGATGGCAACTACTAATTCAGTAAAGGTGCTATTTTTTCTTTCAGTTTTACCATTCATTTCAGGAGAATAGGGTGCAGATCTCTTATGTACTATACCTTGTAGTTTATATAAATCCAGAATTGAATTACATTCATATTTTGTTCCTCTATCACTACGAAGTATCATAATTTTCCTATTTGTTTGATTCTCAATCTCAGTTTTGAATGTTTTAAACATGTCAAAAGCATCACTTTTATTTTTCATAAGGTACACATATGTGAAATCAGAACGGTCATCAATAAAACTGATAAAATAACGATGTCCATGTCTAGTCAAAGTATCAACAAATTCACATATGTCAGAATGAATCAAGTCTAAGGGTTCAAAAACTCTATCAACACATTTATGAGGTTTCTTTGTGATTTAGCTTGTGTACAGAATTCACATTTATCAGGTTCAGATTCTGTCATCTTAGGAATCATATCTAGGGTGCTCATGTTATGAATTATTCATTTATTAACATGACATAATCTAGAGTGCCAAATATTAAAATCACACAACATATAAGCAGAAGTAGTCACTTTATTAGTTTCAACATTCAGTTTAAACAAACCCTCAAAAGCATAACCCTTTCCCCCAATAGCTCCCTTATAAGTTAAGGTATACAAATCAGCCTCAATAACTTGATTAAAATCAGCCTTATTAAGGAGAAAGCCAAAAACCAGATTCTTTCTTATCTCTGGAGTATGCATAACCTCTTTCATAATAACAGTCTTTCCAGAGGTAAACTTGATTTCCACATTGCCAATCCCTGCAACTTTAGTGGTGTGAGAATCTCCCAACAATACTTTCTGATTTTCAGCAGCCGTATATGTAGAGAACAAGTCACGATCATAGCACACATGGCGAGAAGCGCCAGTGTCTACCCACCAACCCTCTGATCCACCAACAAGTTGAATTTCAGTAATCATAGCCGTAAGAGGCTCCTCAGTCAGGTTAGCCTGCGGTGTAGAGCTTGGCCTATTCCGACACTTTCGTGCCACATGACCTGGTTTTCCACAGTTATAACATAGAAACAACTGTCCAGAATCATTCGTTTGGGTTAGTTTCTGCTGTCTTTTTGGGTTTCCTTGCGAATTCCCATTCTGTTTGTTGCATTGTTTTGATTCTTAACTTATTTCGGGTTCGGTTTCAGGACAGCAGGTTTGGTCTTTTTAGTTTTGTTATTATTGACAATCAACACCTCTTCTTTCTAGTCCTGCTTGCGTGCCTCCTCCCCAATACGGAGGCGTGTGATCAAGTTTTCTAAGGAAAATTCCTTAGTCTTATGTTGTAAGACATTCTTAAAATCTTTCTAGCCAGGGGGTAATTTGTCAATGATAACAGCAATTTGAAATTGTTTGTCCAATGCCATACCTTCAGAGATGATCTTATGAGCTATTTTCTGAAGCTCATGAGATTGCATCTCTACTGACCTGTCATCTGTCATTTGGTATTTTAGGTAGCAGCTTACATCATATTTCTTTGCCCCTGCCTCCTCTGTATCATACTTCTTCTTCAGTGCTTCCTAGATCTCATTTGTTGTCTTTTCATTTAAGTTGTAGTAATCATACAAGTCATCGCTCAGTCCATTTAGAATAAAATTCTTGCATAGGTAATCCTGTTCAGTCCAGGTCTGCAGTTGCTTTGACTGTTTAATCCATAATCTCATCTTTGCTGCATCAGCCTCGTCAGGTCTGTCTGGTAGCTGTGATTTGTCAGTTGTCAGCGTAGCCACCACCTTTCTCATTGTCAGGAAGAACTCCATCTTCTGATGCCATCGCTTGAAGTGCAAGCCTTCAAATTTGAATGGAGCAGCAGTCACGAGAGGGATCTGGAAAGTAGAGGGTGGAGCAGCATCATCTACGGTTGAGTTTGTAGCCACTGTTTCGAATCATCTTCAAATTGTTGGGAAACAATGGCTGAGTCGCGGACTAGGTCGCTTTCTTGAAGATGACTCGGCGATTTGGTCAAAGGTGCAAACTAGTTTGTACTTTCGCCGCCGCCTCTAGGGTAAAACAACCTCTGAAAACAATAACTGATTTGGTTGCACAACAAATCTATGCAGATTTGCACTTTAGAAAACAAGCACTGCTCGAAAATTTCTGAAAGAAAATTTTAATGGCGGAGGAAAGAAGAGAATATGTAATTCAATGTGTTTTTTCTCGTCTGTAGATAAAGACTATATATAGAACGAGAATTAGGGTTTTACTGAGTAGTGGGAGAAAAAATCGGATCTGCTGAAATTACGGGACAAAAGTTTACCATTGCATAAACATTACCGTTACATAAAAAATTTCCAAAAAAAAAAACGGTTCGAAATTTTTTTTTTCTGGTCCAAAAAATATAAGTGTCTACATCATAAAGCCCAAACCGGACCGGACCAGGCCAGGTCGAGTCGAGTCGGTCAATCTGCTGTGCGTGGGTGTGGTAGTCATGATGCATGGTCTACCTCCTCACAAGAAAGCATGTATTGGGAGCCCAAGGGCCCAACATTATTTCTTAGAAACAAGTATAAATACTTGCTTCTTCCATATAGTCCCATGATGTGGGACTATTCACGTATAGGAGCCATTCATACACTTATTCCAACATTTTTAATAATTCACCTAATGTTTATAAAAACATTTCCAACAACTTCAAATCTGGAATTGTATTGTTCCTTATCGTCACTGAAAATTCTTTGCCGTTGCTTGAGGATTACTAGTTTAAATCGCGTCACCAGGAGTTGGAAATCATTGAAACTTGGTGCTCGACGTTGGATCTGAAGGCAGTAGCTCTTGTGCTATGGAAGATAAGATCTGAATAAAACGAAAACCGAAAATGAGACCTGAAAATTTGGGGGTGAAAGAAAATTTGGGAGTAGCGGATGAATGAAAATTTGGGAAGGGAAACGAAATGAAAATGAAGCGCATGAATGAAAATGTCAGCCGAAAATAGGGTAATTGTAGTAGATAGTTATTGGACGGCTGAGATAATATTTTAACTAATGGTGTGGATCACCACATAGAACATGGAATGGTCTGCTTTAGCAACACTATCCAAAATGTTGCATCGTGTTACACTTATTTATCTAGAGCAACACGTTTTTGTGGCTAAGGTAACACTAAAAATTGAACGTTGCAATAGCACCAAAATAGTATAGCTATCGGGACATTTTGGCTGGCAACATCTTGCAAATTTGTTGCATTACGCCGTTTATGGCGTAGTGTATCTTAATTGAATAATTACTTTATAGTTGCAGATTGGAAAGGGAATGAAACTCTTTGACTCATATTTTTCTCCTATATGTGTAAGAATTAAATTTTCCTAGAGTCATTGTTCTTGCCCATTGTTTTTTTAACCTTTCAATTTTTTATTATATATGTTGCTTATGTTCGGTGTCAAAGAGTTTTGTATGTTTGCGTTTTGTAAGGACTGAAAATACACATAGGCGTATAAAACAAATATGAATGCAACGTCCACCCAGCACAATCATAAACTAATCCAATCGCCGTATCAAGATGGTATGCTTACTATATGAAGATGGTCATGCTTACTTTACTAATCTCCTA
The DNA here is from genome assembly GCA_030737875.1 of Allium sativum. Lineage (NCBI taxonomy): Eukaryota > Viridiplantae > Streptophyta > Magnoliopsida > Asparagales > Amaryllidaceae > Allium > Allium sativum. The sequence continues at coordinate 458,031,974 of CM060920.1, forward strand.
TTTTATTTCATAATTTATAGCAAACATTGTTTTCTCGACGAATAACAGTTTATGACATTTGTTTTCAGTCGATCTGTAACTTTAATTACATAATGCAAAAGTTTTTAATAATGAAATTCCATTTTTCCTACTTTCAATTTTTCCATCCTCTTTTTAATATAGCCAAAACCATAGATAGCAAATGAACTTGTTCGTGTGCGCAAAGAAGTTATTCCCCAAAACTAACATATCACTCCTCTTTCGTTCTTATCAAGATTTATGCTTCTTAGTTTGTTTCCACATTAATTGTGTAGGGATTATCAACTTATTTCTTCTCATATTTCTTAATTTTTTATGTCGGCATGCTCAATTATAGAAGTCTTATATGTGCAATAACTTTGAATTTGCAATGAATATAGTATAATAAAGGGAAGAGACACTATTCACATGTGCCACGTCTTTTGTCTTAAATCCATTCAAGCATTGTCCACTTAATCATTAAAATGTTAATCACAAGACGTATGCTAGCTATCAAGAAATATGCATTGTCCATCAAAATGACATTTAAACCATAAATATCAATCAAGAAGGTTTTCAACTCATTCACTATTGCAAGTCTATATGAAATTCTTAGCTATTTGAAGTTATAAATTAAAACCATGCATTAACATGGTATAATTATGAGTTATATGTATTAGTATATATAAACAGAAAAAACCTTAGAAACTTTTAATGGCGACCACAAATTTAGGAGATTCCAGCACAAAAGATTCGACCAATTCTAGAAGATCTCTAGATCGAAGACCAGGCAAAGAGGTGGTGAAAAATGACAAAGGTACTAAGAGAAACGAGGAAAACGAATGGGTAACTATAGCGAAGGGACGTAGAGCTTCTAGGGTTTTGTCCACCCAAAACAAATCAACGCGTCCTAACTTGCGAGTTGATGGAGGATCATCAGAACCTCAAAATTCTACCGTGATGGCGGGACATCAGCCTTCACGATCATAGTTTTTGGGGGGAGCGAACGCTCGATCTAGAACCGCTAATCCACAGGTTCAACATGGATCGCATATTAGGAATGGTTTTGATTGGAAGGCCATACAGGCAGATCTTCAAGCTAGAAGGGAAAAATCTTGGATATAGGTGGCATGATAGGGAACTGGGAAATGTCAAAATGAATATATATATATATATATATATATATATCTCAGCTACATTGCGCCAACTGTGATTAATTCGAAGAAGATGGCTGTGGTTTCTGAACTTGCAGCATCTAGATCAATTGACAAATGGAGGAACTCAATTATTTTTTACATGTTCGGCACAAAACCATATCACATCCATCTTAAGAATTACGCTTAATGAATGTGGAAACCATTTGGAAATTTTCTACTGTTATCAAAAGAAAACAATTTTTTTATCATTCATCTTGATAATAATTTAGATTGTGACAGCATTTTGAAAGGGGTACCGTAACTATTTGATAATAAAATTATTATTCTCAAAAAATGGAACATGGGAATGAGATTTAGAAAAGATTTATTATCAAGGATGCCACTACGGGTTAAATTCTCTAATCTCGAACTGGAATTATGGGACAAAGATGCTTTGAGTTCGATAGCGAATGTTATTGGTAGACCTATAAAGATGGATAAAATAACTACAAACGAGTCCAGGGTAGCTTTTGCGAAGATTTTGATTGAAATAGATGTGAGCTCCAATTTTCCAAATAAAGTTGATACCAGCAGAGGCCGTATCAATTGAAATCAGTAACACATAATAATGTAGTGGCATTGAAACCAGTAGAGGCCATATCAATTGATATAAATAATACTGGCATCGAACTCTCAAACACTGGAAAATCTGAGGAAAAGCAGTAAAATACCAAAAATTGAGGAAGACGTTCAGAAGAGGGGTTCTGACAACCCGTTTACAAATAACAATGAAACCACTAATAATTCTACTGAGATGATTGTTAATGAACACCAAGAAATGCGAAAGACCATCACTAAACCAGCTGATGATACCCATCGAAAGAACCTGGACGTTCTTATTGAAGATTGGGAGGATTCGGAAGGAGAGATTCTCATAGAGCAAATAGCCACTTAAGAGGCAAATCCAAGCCAACCTGACAAGGAAATAAATGTGTCACGTAACATAGAGAAAAATCAAAAATTCATAGATGAAATAGAAAATGCAAACAAAAACAACAAAAAGAACTATAAGTCTAACCAAACTGCTCCTTCTAAACTGTCGACAAGGATCCAGAGTAAGATTAAATGAATATAGTGGCTTGGAATGTTAGGGGACTAAATGCAACAAACAAACAATTTGAAGTATTTGAGTTCCTTAATAAATATAGGTCCTCAGTGATAGGTATCTTGGAGCGTAAATTTAACAATGACATGATTTGTAGCATAAAGAATAAGCTACATAAGAAATGGCATGTTGTAGATAATAATTCTGCTGGCAGCAAATGTAGGATATTACTGGCTTGGGACACTGATATTTGGATGGCAAATATAGAAGCTTTGTCATATCAACATATCTCTATAAATGCAGATAATATTGGGAGTTTCTCTTGCAGAGTAACTTTTATTTACGCTGGTAACTTTTTACTTGATAGGGAGAAATTATGGATAAACTGGTTAATGAATCACACAATGTCAACATACCGTGGTTTGTTCTTAGAGATTCCAAATATTTTATCTCCTATTTAAAAAAAGGGGGCTTTACGGTTCCGTTCAGACATATTGCAGGCCTTACTGATTGCATTTCCAATGTGGGGTTAATGGATATTCCTATAGCTGGTTTCAAGTACACTTGGAGAAAGAAGAGAGTGACAACAAAAATTGATAATGTCTTATGTAACCATCTATTTCTTGACATTTTTCTTGAATTAAATGCTTTTGGGGTAGCTAATCCGATCAGCGATCATATTCCTATCTGTATCAATTCCAAGAAAAAAGCAATCAGATTAAAAATGTGCCATTTAAATTCTTAAAGTCCTGGATCTATAAAGAAGGATATAGAGATAATTTCTATTAAGCTGATAATTATATGATGCTCTCATATATTCAAGGCTCTAAGATATACAAATCCCAATTTTTTTTGAAAACATGCAACTTCTACATTAAGAGTTGGAACTACAGAAGCCTAATGATGGAGACAAACTAAAGAAATTGGAGGAAAACTACAGGATTATTCTGGCTGAGATTGATGAAAATCCCACTGATGAAAATAATTTTGAAAAACTCAAAGAAGTAGACAATAAATGGAAAGATCAAAGCAATAATGAAGCTTGCAATGCAAAACAAAAAGTAAAATTTAATTGTCTTGCAAAGGGATGGTTCGTGCACTAAATTTTTCAATGCTAAAATGTCGTTGAGGAAACATATTAATAACTGGAGTAACCTAATTATTAGGAACAATGACCTCGTGCATGACACTGAAACCATTAAAAGGGAGGATATACAATATTTTTCAGGAATTTTTAATTTTGAAAATCCAATGATCGTTTCTTTTCCGAATATTAACTGCATAAATATTATTAATGACAGAGGAAGAAGACACTTAAAAGAGGAGGTGAATTTAGAAGAAATTTGTAAAGCTGTTTTCTCCATTCTAGATGACAAAAGCCCGAGGCTTGATGGTTTTACAACTAAGTTTTTAAATTTCATTGGGAGGAGCTTAAATTGAACTTGCTAGAGATGATTCAAGAGGCTTTTGCACCGACGGACTTGTAAAGGGAATAAATCATACTTTTGTTACCCTGATACCTAAAGTTGATAAACCAAGCACTAGTTTTGACTCCAGACCCATTTCATACTGTAATGTCATCTATAAAATCATCTCTAAAGTTATTTGCAATAGAATCAAACCATTCTTCAAACATTTGATATTAGATAATCAGTCTGCTTTCATAACAGGGAGATACATTGCTGAAAATATTCTGCTTGCACACGAACAAATAAGACAATTTATTATCTAGGGAAGTGGTAGAATGTGTATTAAAATAGATATTCAGAAAGCATATGACATGATTAATAGGAATTTCATTTTCCACATGCTGTTGAGAATGGGCTTTCCTAGAAAATTAGTGCGCACTATCAAAACATGTATTACTACTCCTACTTACTCTATTTTGGTTCAAGGTAGCCCCAAAGGTTTCTTATATACGAACAAAGGTTTGAGGTAGGGAGATCAGCTCTCTCCATATTCATTTTGTGTGGCGATGGATTTTTTTTCCATTCTTATGTTCAAATCTGTGGATGCTAGTCTTATTTAGCCTATTTACAATCAAGGACCTATCATTACTCATTTCATTTGCGCAGATGATTTGATGATTTTTCTAAAACCAAGGCGAATGTGAAAAAGGTTATTAATTATATTTTAAATCAATTAAAGGAGTTTGTTGGCCTTAAAATCAGTAATTTGAAATCTAAGCTGTTTTTCAACAAAGGCATTAATAATAAGAATCAGGTGCTTCAGGAACTTAATATGAATGAAGGCAGGTTTCCAATCAAATATTTGGGTGTTCCTTTGTCAAATAATTATCTACATTTTTTCGATTGTGGGGAACTTTTTGACAAAATTAGAGGTAAGATGGATAGTTGGGATTGAAGGTTCCTATCGATGGCAGGGAAAATTGAGTTGATTCATACTATTATAACACCGATGGTTATGTACCGGATGTTGATTTACCAATTGCCGAGGGAGACGATTAACAAGATTAATAAGCTTTGTGCTAATTTCATTTGGGAAGGAAAAGGACACAAAATTGCATGGGATAGATTATGTACTCCTAAGTCTAAAGGAGAGGTAGGTTTGCGAAATTTTAAAGATATTAAAACTGTGGCAACCCTTAAACTCCTATGGCACTTTGTCAACGGTGATAACTTATGAAAAAAATTGATGATGAATAGATATTGCGCTGGCAAATTTTTTGGGTGATGGATATTAATTCAAGTTCATGGAAAACTATCTTAAAACATAGGCAGAAGAGTCTGCAATGCATTAACGATGTATAGTCAATCGGAGAGACACTATGTTATGGTTTGACCCCTGGTTAAATAGTGACATCATGGTTAAAATACTAGGTTGGGATCAGTTAAGTCTATTTGGGGGTGATGAAATCATTGTTAACTACATTATTAAAAATGGGGTTTTCAACCCAAATTGTTTAGCTATTGCGAGACAAATCTCATCGCAAATTAATGAAATCAATATACAAACCGTTGGGGATTTAGAGTACTGGAGCTGGAACGACAAAAAAGACGGTTTCACATTTTACTCGGCTTGGGATATATCTAGTAATCATGACAGCGAGCAAGAGTGGTGTAAAATTGTGTGGCACTATATGAACAGTCCAAAGATGTCGTTATGCATGTATAAAGCTATTTTAAATCGACTGAGTACTAAGAATATGATGATAAATTGGGGATACAACATCAACCCTATTTTTGTTTTAAGTAAGGAAGATGTCGAGTTAAGGGATCAACTTTTCTTCCAATGCTCATATGTTGCATATCTCTGGGTTAGATGTCGTCTTAAACTGGGTATTCCTCCCTCTTGTTCATGTCCGCTGAATCTGGAGGAAGAGATCGAGATGCTGAAAAATTCTTTCGCCCACGCTTCGTTTGGACAAGACCTCGCCTTTTCTTCCATCACTGTCACGATATATCACATCTGGAACGAACGTAATCTTAGAATTCACAGTAATCATGCGTGGGATAAATTTTGGAGATCGGATTTTATGGAGATTGAGATTAGATACTCACTGCAACAATCGAGAAGAAGGAGACATTGGAGCCAGACAAACACCATTATTGGTGATCGATGGGGGGTAAATCTTCTAGATGCGGGTTAAGATCGAGTGTGATTAAAGTGCAGTTTGGGGTTTCTGCCATGTTTTTCAATTTGGGAAAGTTTAGTTCAAAGTGGACTTCTCTTTATTCCCTGGGCTTTTTTGTTTAGTGAAGAGGCACTTGTTTCTTTTTACTGTCGTTTTGTTTGTTTCTGCCGGTTTGATATGTTCTATTTTATTTTTGGTAGGCAGCAGATGTATTTGATGAATTGCTGGCCATTTGTACTATAATGTAGATTTTATTGATGTGTTTTCAATAAAGCACATCACTCTTTTTTCTTATCTAGGTCTCACGCTGAGTCCTAGTTCAGGTTTTTAACGAGGCGATTTACCCTTTTTCAAAAAAAAAGTTATATGTATTAGCTTATATTGACTTCTAAATCTATCATGACAGTATAGAGTCACTGCATGGAATTTGACAATCTCCCTACGGCTACTGATTATCCATGTAATATAAGGTATGAATATTCCTTTTTTACTTACGCACTAATATACTTATGTTGTTATGAGCTTCTAAGACATATTATGCATACCTAAGTGGTTAAGTGTATAGATATTTATTGCATGGTTATAAAAAAATTTAAATCTTTATTTTGATTTAATTTGAAATCTTCTTTTCATGCTAAGCTGGAACTGGTCAAAAAAGAATGAGAGTGTTGGTAAAGCAACAATTATGTACAAAATGATGAGAAAGAACAGTTCAACTTGATGCTGGATGAAGGTATCAACTAGCTTTTAGTGTATAAACGGGTATCATTTTCAAACTTTTGTTCAAGTTATTTTGCTCTTTCCGTACATGTAATGTTGGGAGCATGAGCAAACAATATTATTTCGATTCCGATGGGGTGCTTTTCTCAATTTTTTTGTTATTTTCATGGTTTGTGATAACGTGTATATAATGTGGAAGATTAAAATACAAGGGAGATTCTATTTTTCGATATTAGACAAATAGATTTTTGACATATTTAAGTGATGTTTTCTTGGACTTAATTTGGCTTAGTTTACTAATAATTTATTTTATAGTGCTTGGAAAACATGGTAAGCATGTGTTCTTGTTGTCTTTAAAATATGTCAATGGACCATTTAACAACAAATTTTAATTAATATCCTTCTATTTTTTCAAGTTGTGCTTATTTTTTTATAACATGATTTAACTTAATTTTGAAATTGTGTAACAATTATAGACACGTAACAGTTCTGTAATAACCCGGAAATCTGAGCTAATTTAAAATTTTTATTTTGGCAATTTTAGCGATTTTTGATTATTTAAAATGAATTATTTTGAATAATATCGACGAGAAATTTATTTTGAATGGAATTAGAACGTATATATTTACATAGATCGTCGTTAGAATATAAATATTTATTTATATATATAAAAGGAATTGAAAATGGCGCGGTAGTTTGATAATACGATTTCAAACTTCAAATGAATGTACCGGGTGCAGAATAAACCGGATTTTAGAGAAACCAAAAATATTTGAATCTAATCGAGAATATCTTTCCAACGAATCCGAAAAATCGAAATTTCATAGCGGGGATAAAAGGTATGTCCAGTTGAAATTTCAGAATAGTCGCTATGGAATTCTGGCCATTGAAAATAGCCATTTTGCAAATGACCTCGGTTTTCAACGAAACCACTTTTGTTGGATCCACGATGCCAAATGATTGCTAGGTTTCAAATTTCATAATTTTTCGAATCAGTATGTGAGCGTGGCAAAGGAAAACGCGTTTGACCAGTTTCAGTTGATTTTAATCAACTGGAAAATGGCCACTTTTCAAACGGTCTCAGAATTCGATGAAATTAGTTTTGTTAGGACCGTACCGTCAATACGAAGCTAGAAAATATTTTTCGGGAATTTTTCGAGTTAGTACGTAGGCCCAGTAAATTGAAATGTGAGTTCAAATTCAATATATAGAGTTATATTTTGATTCTAACGGAAACTGATCGAAACAACTAAATCGGCCTATGAAACATATCCCATTGTGTTCGGAATGGGGGTAATTAGCTATGGACGACAGTCAGTGGGCTTGATTTCGAGGACGAAATAAAAAAGTACCTTTTTGAGAATTAAATAAAATAATAAAATAAATAAATATAAAATTACATATTCCCCCTCCTTTCTTTTCTCTCATTACTCCCGAGCCCCTTTCAGGGAAATCGATTTCACGATAAAAAAATGTCGCCCCCCTCTCAGTCCATCGCACCACCACCAGAGGGGCGCCGCCCCCATAGACCGTCGCTGGCCCCTCCCCAACGCCTCGTGCCTCTCTCCCCTCGTTCCTGGCTCCTCCTCGCTTCTCTCTCCCTCTGGCGCACCCATATCCCGCCACCCTGATGACCACCGCCGCCTCTAGGCCGTAGCCGCGCACCTCCGAGCCCCCTCCACTGTTCCCAGTTCCCCTCCCTCCCGCTGGTGAGTTTTTGAATATTTTGTTTAATTAATTTTGTTGTTAAATAAAAATTGATTCCTTTAGTAAATAAAAACTAATTTCGTTAGGTTAAAAATTTATTTTATTGTAAGGAAAAGAATTGATTTTTAACAAGGAAAAGAATTGATTTTTAACAAGGAAAAGAATTGATTTTTATATGATCAAAGATAGGATTTTTATATAATCCAAAAATATGATTTTGTTCATAGAAAAGGTGGGATTTTAATTATGAGGTGAGCAATGTAAAAATTTGGTTTTGATTATCATGAAAGCAAAGTAAAAATTCGATTTTTATATGATATAAAAATATGATTTTGGTTTATGTAGAGTAAGCAAAATATAATTTTTATATAATATAGATCATAAAAATATGATTTTTATAAAGTAGAAGTATTAAAAACATGATTTTTATAGTATAGAAAGAATAGAAATACGATTTTTATATTATATAGAAAGTAAAGATTTGATCTTTATATATGTAGTAAAATAAAAATCTAATTTTTATTATATATAGTAAAGTAAAAAATTCAATCTTTATATTAGAAATAGAAATATAAAAATATAATTTTTATATACTATAAGCGTTGTAAAAATATATGAAGTAGAAATAAAAATAGAATTTTTATTTATTGAAATGAAGCAATAAAAATATAATTTTATTATGAACAGCGTGAAAAAAGCTACATTGGAATTGCAAATAGATCCAGACGGTTTAGCAGTTCAGAAGCAAAGCACGGCGGAGTGGAACCCTCTGTGAGAACTCCTCACTTTTAAATTTATTTCTAGTTAAAATATATACTAGGATGCAGACGGTGTTTAGTAGCACCCGACACCCGTCGTCCACAGACCATGGACGACTTGTATGCTTGTTTGTATGATTTTGATGTGTAGTTGATTGTGTGATGTGAAATGAAATAAAATATTTATATAGTTAAAAATATTTTTATAGTTACAAATAGAATTTTTAACGTGTATATGAAATGAAATAAATTAATATAAACAAATCGAACGATTTGTTTATATACACACATTTGACTGATATTGATTGGGACAATAAATTTTACACATCGCCCAACTGCACAAACAAAATCTGTGTTTGATTGTTTGAAACCCCACACGGGTATTGGGATGATATATAACATACACTGTTAGATCAAAATTTGGACCTAACACCCAAATTGTTCTGAATCTTATAGAGTTTTAACTGGAGAATAAAGAAAAAGCGGAAAACACACAGGATTTATAGTGGTTCGGCGTTAACGAGCCTACGTCCACTTTATATGTTATCGATTATACTTTGAATGCTAGTACAATCAATTATCTCTCTCTAGCTCACTTTTACAATTGTGATTTCTCTCAGTAACCTAGTAATAAAACTGATAAGAAATAGCAGTATGACAATAATGGCGGAATCAGAACTCAATATTGCCAAAGGATCCTCAAAAATGCCAAGCTCTGGGCTATTTATAGCTGATTTTGTCAGGCGGATCGCGGTCACACGTGGCACGAATCCCGAGAACAGCGGATCGTATCGCAGCCGATGAAGAATGAGTCAAATTAGCCGTTGTGGACAGGTGTCGCGATCCCCTTAAATATCGGATCGAGCAAAGGAGGAGAATCAGTCAAAATGACAGTTGGGGACACGTGTCGCTGGATCCGTACATCTCAGATCGCCGAAGACTAGCTCGTGCTTGAACGGGTCAGAGGCTTCGTCGTGCATCAGGGGATCGGATCGGTCTGTGCAGGATAGTGGCGTAAGGACAGATCGAGTCGTGCAAGGGTAGTCGGATCGCTGATGCAATGGGGGCGATCCGATGGGGGGCGATCCGATGGTGCGATCCGTTCCTTCATGTACTTAGGGAACGTAGTTTCATACTTTCTTCTTGTGAGTGAACCTGGGTGGCTTGGTCAAAAAGCTAGCCAACATTTTGCCCCCTCGAAGTATGTTTTAACGATGATGGAACATGCTTCGAAACTATAAAAGCGTTTTTTCATAAAGAGATGTAAATCAGTGGACAATTCTTTTTTCTGGGATCTTTCGGAGTCTTCATCATCGAATCTGTCAGATGCATCTTTGAATTTTCATTTCTGTCGGTCATTTATCGATTCGGATCGCATGCGCGAGTCGCGGTCCGCTAGCGAGTCATTCGCCTCGTCCTTTGGTGAGCACTTGGGCCTCTTCACGGAACGGAACGAGGTGGGCTTCTCTTCGAGACGTGGTGGGCTTTTGGTTCGCGGCCCGTCTATTTTCGCGGATCGAATAAGACAAAAAAGGGGAGACAAACGGTCGCCCTTTTGCCTATATAAGTCGACCCTCCTCTCCACTTTCTTCTTCCTTCTCGCTTCTGTATCGTATCGCCAGCTCCATCGAGGAAAAACCTTATTTTCGATTTCCAAATTCTTGCCCGATTTCGAACTTTAAAAAGGTAAATAGATGATTTCTCTTGAGTTTCTACCGTGTTAGCACTAGTTTAGAGAGCATGGACAGCGGGATTTTATAGGATTTGGTGACAGTGGACGTGAGCGTGCCTGGTGCGAAGAGGAGAGTTGAGGAAGGAGAAGGAAGGGATGACCAGGTCGGTTCGTGGGCGAGGTCCGAGTTCGGAGTGGTAGCGAGACGAGGGGAGAGGGTACGGAACTGGAAGGTTGATTTGGGTAGCGGATCGGATCGCGGAAATGACAAGGCTACGATTCGTGTGAGTGTCGGATCGCGGAGATACCAGAGCTTCGGGTCGTGGAGGATGGGGGCGATGCGGATCGCCAAGAATCCATCGCGATCCATTTCAGGATGAGTTGGTGCGCCTCACGATTCGAAGCTTTTCCATATCCTAATACCCTTCTGCGTATCGAGTCCTTCACCGCGATCCGTCCACATGCGGCGATCCGAACCTGTCTTGCTATTCGACTGCTGACTAAATCATATGATGCGATTTTAACAAATCGATGAATAGTTAGGTTAAAGCCCTTGATACGAACATCCCAGATCGAACAAACGCATAATCTATCAATCGAACGATGACCAATGTCTGGATGATTTTATTGACCCTTGTACTTTTCTTTAATGCATGCACAAACACACACACCGACACCTGCACACACGGGGGACGGGTAGTTTTAATCTCATTTCTCATGTTTTCTCGCCTAACAGTAATGTCGGATAATCAATCTTCTTCAAGATCCGTTACAGAAACGGAGTCCGAGGCTCCTGAGCAACACAACCCCGAGGTCCCTCTAGTTAGCCCAGGGGGTGAAGATTCCGGATCTGAATACGAGGCAACGGAATCAGATCCGTCTGAAAGTACTTCATCTGGTGAAGAGTCTGAAACAGACAGGCGAGCTCCTGATGAGATTCCTGGCGCGCTCGGGATAGAAAAAATTTCTGACTCTTTAGCATCTAAGCTCGATGATATAAAGCTTAAAAGAATTTGCCCGAGACATGGGATCCCTTGGGATGATGTGAGGACACCCGTTAGAGAAGATAGACCCCACTTAGCTCCGGAAGGGTATATGGCAGTCAGCCGAACCATGTACTTGGTAGGAGCTATTCCTCCGTTTCCTCCAATTGTCATCGAGACTTTAAAACGACTGGGTATCGCCCTAATGCAGCTTCATCCTAACGCCTACGCATCTCTATACACCCTATATGTTGCATACGCGGAGATTCTGCATACTGAACTCACATTCAGAGATTTAACATTCTTTTATCTTTTCTAGCATCGCTCCTCGGCAACCCCAAATTTCTCTTTCTTTGAATTTGTGGCGAATAGGAAAGTTCTGTATGACGGATATAGCAATATAGAGGATCCCAATTCTGATTGGTTCTATATAAAGAAACAGGCCGGCTGCTCAAGAAGATGGCTTAAATCAAGTAAACTTTAATCTTTTGACTGAATATCTTGCTCAACAAGCCGAAGCATTAACATCCCCCTCTTTTTTTTTTGTTCCAAGCAGATCACGTCTTCCCCAAGACGGAAGGCCCGTTATACAATCACCGATTGTCTATTCTTCTACAAAGCAGATCCGATTTTCTAAGGATCAAGAAGTGCATCACTGACGAAAATCTTCATAAGCATCGTCTTCTGGATATAAGATTTGGACTTGGTGCTGGCGGCAAACCCTACAAATATGTGCTCCCAACGGAGGGAGAGGGAACATCTCGGGCAGCAGAAACAACTAAATTCCATAAGAGTCCTTCCCCGATAATCATCCAAGACGATGAGGACCTGAACATATACAGAGGGGATGAGGCCCGTGGTGACAAGTCCAAGAAAATCCCAGTTTCTCCAGGGGGCTTCCCCTCCAGGGCTTCTCCTCCGATCGAACCCGCTGCTCCCGATGATTTGACAGAAGAACAGCTATTCAAAGAGCTGAGCAAAATTCCTCTGCCCGACGATGTATACACAGAGAGGGACTTTGAAGGGGAGCCATTTTTCCCTGCTTCTGAGGAGACCACCGCTCCAATTAAAGAACAAGAAACTACTCAGATGGGCCTGACCTCAGGCCCGGGTCTGTTAGGGTGAATTATATGGGATGCACAAATCACACACACTGCCTGACCCCGCACTTTTATATCAACAATATTCAAGGTTTTAATATGCTCTTTTCTCTTTTGCAGGAAAGATGTCTCGTAGGCGGTCTTATTCTTATCGTTCTCTTCGTGAAGGCACGCCCAGTCTTCATCCGAGCACCGAGCGCTCTCGCGGCCCTTCTCACAATCCTACTTCTTCGCAACCCCGGTCTCCATCAAAATCGACTTCTAGCAAGCTTCCTAGTTATCCGGTAGTTCCTGCAGGGGGAAAGAAACTTCCTAAAGAGTTAACTCCTCCGAAAAGTGCACCCTCTCACAGCAGGTCGTCAAAAAGGCACTACGAATCTAAGGATAAGAGCGAGGATCTGAACAAAGATTCTGAGAAGGAGAGAGATGAGATTGTCCCTTCCAGCCAGCCAGAGTTAGCTGCCCCCGGGTCACGAGATTACATCCATGGTCCCGAGAATCAAGGTAGGCTGGAAAAGTTGCGGGAACAATTCCCCGACATCTTCTTCGAAAGGATGACGTTTGTTCCAGCCTTGGAACCGGTCCCTAAGAACTGGGATAATGAAGTTGTCGGGTACATTCGCCATGTAGCCAGACAGTATGAGATGATGAAGAAACATGCGGTTAATCTTTCTGAAGTCATTCGAACGCTTGAAATGGAAGCCCATAGATCTGAAGTGAAAATTGATAACAACGAAAGGGCCAGGACAAAGATGGAGAAGGACTTGGAAGATGCTCAATCCCAACTCGCCTTAGCGCGGAGAGATGCTGAAAATTATAAGATCGAATTGGAGAATGCTAAGAAGCGCTTTCATTCGGAACTTGACTCAAATAGCCAAGAAAAGATGGCCTTAAAGAAGGAGGTAGAAGATCTTAAAATGGCCAACATTGAGTTGAAGACAGCACAAGGCCATTCGAAGCTGAGAGGGCTGCCTGGGAGGCAGAGAAAGCAAGTTTGAAAGAAAGTTTAGCCTTGGCTGAAGCGGAAAAGGTGATTTTGAATGATCAAGTCGTGGATGCGGAGAGACGGGCGGCTCTTGCCGAAAAGAATGTTGAAAGTGCCATTGAAATGGCTACTGCTTCTAACAACAAGCTCCTCGAGAGAGAAAAAGATATCGAAGGGTTTGAGGAGATGATTTTTGACTTCCTGGGCCAAGTCCTCAAAACCCGCAACATCTCGTGGATCCCGGACTACCACGTTACTTTAGCCAATTTATGGGATGTCATCGTTGAGGGTGAGAAGCAGAGATTGGGAGTCGAAGAAATCGACGAAGATGAGCTGATGAAGACCATCCTTAGGGATAACGAGCCCGAGGATCTGGCAGAAGGTCGTCGTTTGATTCAAGCGGAAATAGAAAAGGAGAGGGCCCTGGCTAAGGGTAAAAGCAAGGCCGACGAAGGTTCGAGTTCAGCCGTGGAGCCCAAGACCTCCGGAGTTGAGGAATACCATCCTGATGATCCATTGATCCCTTTGGGCCTAACTCCTGTGGTTGTTGGAGCTCCTGCAGCTACCCTAGACGGAGGATCTGCGGAAGGTATCTCCCTCTTTTCCCCACAATTTGTCAAAGCAATTGTGAATTGTCGTCGTCTGGTAGAACAACCAATTGAATTAGTAACATGTATTCCCCATAATACAGGTGGCGAGCCCGTCGACAAGGTTGTTGAAAAAGGGAAAGAGGCGGAGAAGGAGGTCGTCTCACCAGGTGCCGGTGTTGATATACCGAAGCAGGCTGAGGGTGCAACAGCAGAGAAAAGCATCCTGGCACCCAGTGCTGATGTTCCCAAGGATGATGAAACCATCGAGGCCTTGAAAGATATGGATGGGCGCCATGTAGAGGACGAGGAGGATATTATTAGCGCCAAAGAAACCGAAGACGATGACGACGAAACTTTGGCCAACAGAAAAGCTAGGAAGGAAAAGGAGATGGCTTTGAAGAAGGTGGGACAAGAGCCTTTGAATATAGTCCCTATCGCGGAGTTTGATCCCAAAACTGGGATGATTTTGAAACTCCGGCCCAAATCCATCAGCAGACAACTTCACTTTGCAAATCCTGATGATTTCCCAGCTTCCCTTATTGATAAAAGGAAGAGAAAGGAGGCGGAAGAGGAATCTTCTGAAGAGTCGGACGTTCCTCTCATAGACAAGAGGAAGAGAAAGAAAGGTGATCAATCCGACGCTGACAGGGCGAAGCTAGAGAAACAGAAGCAGGAGAAGCGGTCAAAGCGTAAATAGGATATTGTCGCTTGTTTATATTTTGTCTTTAGGTTTCCCACTGGCCAGGAAATGTAATTACGAGACTGGCCCACTTTTTGCTTTCTAGGTTGTTTTTCACTTTGTAGGCTTGCAGTATATAAATGAAAGTTTATCTCTTTTTGCATCATTGTGTACCTGTATTCAATAAACTTTTCATGCTTAGTCACAGACTATCTAATTATAACTGCAAATCAGTCAAGCAACAGAAAGAAAAATTTAACAACTTCAGTGCTGTATCGAAGTTCATGTATATATGTATATATGTATATGTGCCCCCAATCAATCGTTAACATAGCGCCTAACTAGGGCTTATTAAGGATTGATTAGCATTGTCGGCACGTTGCCCCTTATTTCTGAATATGGGGGACTTAGAGAATTTAACAAGATAATTGTCCTTATGGTTTCTGGCACCTTTCTCAGTGCTTAACCATAGACTCCTTTATACTCTCTCGGCGGCCGCCGAGGTTAGAGTTTGAATTCAGTAGTTCAGTCGGTCCCCGTTCCTTTAGCGGGGGAGGAGCTCTTTCTCAGCGCTCTATCGGAGACGCTTTTATACTCTCTCTCTCTCTCTGGAAAGTTAGAGTTCGAGCTCAGCAATTCAATCGCTCCCCGATCCTTCAGCGGGGAAGGAGCTCTTTCTCAGCGCTCAATCGGAGACGCTTTTATACTCTCTCTCTCTCTCTCTGGAGAGTTAGAGTTCGAGCTCAGCAATTCAATCGCTCCCCGATCCTTCAGCGGGGAAGGAGCTCTTTCTCAGCGCTCAATCGGAGACGCTTTTATACTCTCTCTCTCTCTCTCTGGAGAGTTAGAGTTCGAGCTCAGCAGTTCAATCGCTCCCCGATCCTTCAGCGGGGAAGGATCTCTTTCTCAGCGCTCTATCGGAGACGCTTTTATACTCTCTCTCTCTCTGGAGAGTTAGAGTTCGAGCTCAGCAGTTCAATCGCTCCCCGATCCTTCAGCGGGGAAGGAGCTCTTTCTCAGCGCTC
This sequence comes from Allium sativum, assembly GCA_030737875.1. NCBI lineage: Eukaryota > Viridiplantae > Streptophyta > Magnoliopsida > Asparagales > Amaryllidaceae > Allium > Allium sativum. The sequence goes on from CM060920.1 coordinate 458,048,026, forward strand.
TATCGGAGACGCTTTTATACTCTCTCTCTCTCTGGAGAGTTAGAGTTCGAGCTCAGCAGTTCAATCGCTCCCCGATCCTTCAGCGGGGAAGGAGCTCTTTCTCAGCGCTCTATCGGAGACGCTTTTATACTCTCTCTCTCTGGAGAGTTAGAGTTCGAGCTCAGCAATTCAATCGCTCTCCGATCCTTCAGCGAGGAAGGAGCTCTTTCTCAGCGCTCAATCGGAGACGCTTTTATACTCTCTCTCTCTGGAGAGTTAGAGTTCGAGCTCAGCAGTTCAATCGCTCCCCGATCCTTCAGCGGGGAAGGAGCTCTTTCTCAGCGCTCTATTAGAGACGCTTTTATACTCTCTCCCTCTCTCTGGAGAGTTAGAGTTCGAGCTTAGCAATTCAATCGCTCCCCGATCCTTCAGCGGGGAAGGAGCTCTTTCTCAGCGCTCAATCGGAGACGCTTTTATACTCTCTCTCTAGAGAGTTAGAGTTCCGTCATGGCGGTTCCGATCATGGTACATCGCCATGATCTACGGATATCGCCTTCATGCCTGTTATCCTCAGAATTTTGATTGGTGATTGCATTCCATTCTGATGGATGGCACCTATAATTATATGCTTCTGGGATCGTTGCATGATTCACAGCAATTTCCATAAAAATAGAAAGACAGATAAATAATGCAATAAAGGTAAACGACACACAATATTTTTATAGTGGTTCGGTCGAATCATGACCTACGTCCACTTTATATTTTTTTGCTTTAAGGAATCAGACTATTCTAGGCAAGTCGTGCCTTGTACATGGTTCTCAACAAAGCAAAAGAACAGATTTGAAATTTTTATGTTAAGTATGGCCGTAAATGTTGGGCATTGCACACTCTGGGGACTTCCTTTCCATCAACGGTTGCCAGCTTGAAGGTTCCATTATCAAGCTTGCTCAGAATGGAGTACGGTCCTTCCCACTTCGCACCCATATGAGTTGGGGGTGGAAAGACACGCTTCAGAACCAAGTCTCCGGGTTCCATGGTTCGGGATCGAACCTTTTTGTTGTAATATCGAGCGACCTGTTGTTTGCATCTCAAGGTACGCAGATCTGCTTCATCCCTCTTTTCTCCGATCATATCCAGGGATTCAAGGAGCAATTCGTTATTAGTCATCGGATCGTAATAAGTCACTCGGTGAGAAGGTACTTTTATCTCAACCGGGATGACTGCTTCAGCTCCAAAAGCAAGGGAGAAGGGGGTATGCCCTGTTGCCGATTTATACGTTGTCCTGTAGGCCCATAGTGCCAAGGGTAATTCATCAGCCCACATGGCTCTGGCCCGCTTCAGTCTTCTTTTCAGAATGGACTTAATCACTTTATTCGCCGCTTCGACTTGTCCGTTCGATTGCGGGTGCGCCACAGAGGTGTATCGTTTCTCAATGTGGTATTTCTGGCAGAAGTTTCTGAATTCAGTGCTATCGAACTGAGTTCCATTATCAGTTATAACAATCTTTGGAATTCCAAATCGGCAGATGATGTTTCTAACGACAAAATTGATCACTCGTTTGGTTGTGATTGTAGTCAGTGGTTCGGCCTTGACCCACTTAGTGAAATAATCCACGGCTACAATAGCGAACTTCGCTCCGCCCCTAGCTATGGGGAGACTTCCGATGATATCAATTCCCCACATAGCGAAAGGCCATGGGCTCGTCATCGTTTTTAACTGATTAGGAGGTGCTCTAGGTATCTTTGAAAATCTCTGGCATGCATCACACCGTCGTGCGTATTTCGCCGCATCCTTGTTTATGGTAGGCCAGAAATAACCATGCCGCAACACCTTTTTCGCCAATGTTTGCCCTCCAGTGTGATTGCCGCATTCACCTTCGTGTACCTCCTGCAGCACACGCTTGATGTCATCATGAGCTATACACCAAAGAAGGGGCATCGAAAATCCTTGTCTGTAAAGAACTCCGCCTTGCAGAATGTATCGGGAAGCTTTACGAATTACTTTAGGCCTCTCGCTTTTCTTGGTCGGAAGCGCTCCATTTATCAAGTAATTATTTAGAGTAGTCATCCATGACTCCCTTTCTGGTTCCGTCTCTAGTATTGGATTGATTTCCATTTGATCTATACTAGGGGACCGAAGTACTTCAACGGGGGCTAGCCCGGTCTCTTCAGGATCGTCGGAACTAGCCATCTTTGCCAACTTATCCGCCTGCTGATTCTCTGACCGCGGAATGTGAGATATGCTGTAGTGATCAAAGTCGTTCAGCAACTCTTTCACTTTCTTCAAGTATAAAATCAATCTTGCACTTTTGGCTTGGAATTTTCCAGTAACCTGGTTCACAACTAACTTGGAGTCGCAAAAGATGTCCAGCTTTGTGACTTCTAACTCCTTTCCGATCCTTAATCCGACTATCAGGGCTTCGTATTCGGAGTCGTTGTTAGTGGCGTGAAACTCCATCCGGATAGCATAGGGTATCAATCGATTCTCGGGAGTTTCAAGCACTATTCCAGCGCCGGATCTCTTGTCATTCCTAGCGCCATCAGTATACAATCTCCAGGCACTGGGATCGAGAAGTAATTTTGAGTGGTCAACTTCTTCGTTTGCTATATCCTCCTCCGGGACGGTAAATTCTGCTATGAAGTCGGCTATCACTTGCCCCCGAATTGACCGTCGGGGCTGAAAGTTCAGATCAAATTGACTTAACTCAATGTTCCATTTGAGTAATCTTCCAGACGCCTCTGGTCTCTGTAGAACTTGATTGAGTGGATGATCGGTGTATACGGTAATGGGATGAGCCTGAAAATAATGTCGAAGCTTTCTAGAGGCGATCAGTAAACTATACGCCAACTTTTCTATCCTTGGATAATTACGCTCTGCTGCCGTCAATTTTTTGCTCACGTAATATACAGGTCTTTGGACCTTATCTTCTTCTCTTACCAACGCTGAGCTGATCGCGTGGGATGACACTGCCATGTACACGAATAAGTCCTCGTGATCCATCGGCTTAGATAATATCGGAGGTTTCTCCAGGTGTCTCAGCAATTTCTGAAATGCTTCTACGCAGTCGGGCGTCCATTTGAAGTGGCGTTTTCCTCGCTTTATCAATTCGAAGAATGGGATGCATTTGTCCGTAGCCCTGGAGATAAATCTGCCTAGTGCGGCTACTTTTCCTGCAAGGCTTTGCACATCCTTAATTTGCCTAGGTTCCTGAATGTCTCTGATTGCCGCGATCTGGTCTGGATTAATCTCAATCCCACGAGAACTGACGATGAACCCCAAGAATTTTCCGGAGGCGACACCGAATGAACATTTTGTTGGGTTGAGTTTCATCCCGTACTTTCGAAGAATGCCGAACATTTCTGCCAAGTCCGTAGTGTGATTGGAGGATTGTTTGGACTTAACCAACATGTCGTCAACGTATACCTCCATTGTCTTCCCAATTTGGTTATAGAACATTCTGTTCACTAACCGTTGATATGTAGCGCCTGCGTTCTTCAAGCCAAAGAGCATTACTACATAGCAATATAATCCCAGATCCGTAATAAAACTAGTGTGTTCTTGATCTGGAACGTGCATTGGAATCTGGTTATATCCTGAATAAGCATCCATAAAGGATATAAGTTCATGACCCGCCGTTGAGTCCACCAACTGATCGATCCTAGGTAACGGAAAGCTGTCTTTCGGGCAGGCTTTATACAAATCCGAGAAATCGATACACGTTCGCCACTTCCCGTTGGCCTTCTTTACCAGGACTGGATTTGAAATCCAGTCTAGGTAGATTGAGTCTCTGATAAATCCATTACTTTTTAGCTTTCCAACTTCTTCTTTCAAGGCAGCGGACCTCTCTGGGCCCAGCATTCGCCTTTTTTGTTTTACCGGAGGATGTTTAGGGTTAATGCTTAATGAATGGCTCATGATTGATGGAGATATCCCGCACATGTCTGCGTGGGTCCAAGCAAATACATCCAAGTTATTTTTTAAGAAATTCGTCAGTTCTTTAGCGAGATTCGGATTTAACTGGGATCCAATCTTAAGGACCTTCTCTGGGTCACTATCATCAATCGGTACATCCACAGTTGTCTCGTTGGGAGTCGCCATTCTGCCCCCAGGTTCTTGGTCCTCTCTGGGATCTATATCCTCGGGAAACTCTCTGGGCGACTCTCCTACGGTTATCCTCTTTAGTTGCTATAAGGCCTCCGCCCTTGTAGGGGGAGAAGCGCCCTTGGTTTCTATGTCCCCTCCATTGCGGAGTAACTTTAGCTCTGCAACATAACATGCTCGTGCGGCAACCTGATCTCCTCTGACAATACCAACACCAGCTTCCGTAGGAAATTTCAATAATAAGCACCAAGGGACTATACAGGCTCTAAACTTTGCGAGGGCCGGTCGGCCCAGGAAGGCATTGTAGGGTGATTCAACATCCAAAACCACGAAGGGAAGGATTCTCACTCTCTGGCATTCTCCTTCCCCACGCGTAACTGGTAACTCTACATAACCCATTGGAGCGGTGGATGCTCCGTTAAATCCACGGATCCATCCCTGACAGGGCTTCAAGTCTTTTATCTCGAGGTTCATCTGGTCGAATGTCCTTTTGAAAAGAATGTTGACGGAACTCCCGTTGTCCACCAAAACCTTATGAACAGTGGCCGGGCCAATAGGTACTGTGATTACAAATGGATCTTCAGTCGGAGCATGGATTCCAATACTTTCTCATTCTCAGAAAACGACATCGTCGGACATCATCTTTTGTTGCTTTATCGGGACGTTGACCTCGGGGTCGCTACACTCCCCTACCTCGAGGTGTTGCTTGGCTGCATTGACATACTGATCCAACGCCTTGGAACCGTGTCCGGCGAGATAAAGCCCTCCAATCACGGTATTGATGACAATGTCCTTTCCCTTTTGCTGGGCGGTTGGCCTGACAGCAGGTTGATCCTGGTTCTGATTTGGGGCCTGTCCGGCTTGCCCCCTGTCTCTGGGCGTTACTCTGTATTCATCTAATTTTCCTTCTCGAAGAAGCCTCTCGACTACATCTCTTAGGTGACGGCATTCATTTGTCGAATGGCCATGAATCTGATGAAAGAGACAAAACTTTCCCGTTTCGCGTTCTTTCTCCGTCGACTCTCTGGGAGGTGGCCTCTTATTCTGGAGGACGTTGTACGAATCCATGAAGATATTTTTCAAAGTATCATTTATTGGCGTATAACTCTCAAAAGCCCTGGGACGAGTCCTTCTCTGGGAGTCGTTCCCTCGACTACTCTTCCGGTTGTTGCCATTACTGTTATTATCATTGTTTCCTGACTGACGACCACCCTGATTTCGATTTCCGACATTAACCTCGACCTTCCCTGTGCTGTCACATGTCTGCTTAATGGCGACATTGCTATGGATTTCCTCTTTATCGGCCGTTTTTGCCTTTCGGTTAGCATATACTTCTTCCTGGCGTAAATGTACGTTAGCTTTTTCGTATAATAACTCTCTAGTATGGGGTGGCTTGCCGGCCAGGTATCTCCCAAATTCAGTGTCTTTATCTACTCCATCAATCAGAGCTGCGACAACGGTTGGCTCATGAGGATCTTTAACTTCAGTAGCGGCCAGGTTGAAACGGTCTAGGTACACCCTCAAACTCTCGCCTGGTCGTTGCTTGACAAGGAACAAGTCAATCACACTCTTTGTCTTTTGTGCGTAGATGCGGAATTGTTCCACAAACCGTTCACTCAACTCCCTGAAACTGGAGATTGATCTTGCTGGTAAGCGAGTAAACCATAACAGTGCTACATCCTCCAAGAATATGGGAAATGCTTTGCACTTGACAGCGTCAGAAGCTGCGGCAGCGGTCATTGACCAAGAATATCTCATCAGATGCTGAACGGGATTAGATCTACCCGCGTAACGGTTCATCTGTGGCATGTTGAAACGCCTCGGGAAAGTCGCATCCAAAATATCATCAGTGAAAGGGGTATGACTGCGGTCAATTCCCCAATCTTCATTTCGTTGTCCACGGCTATCTGCCAGAATTTGATGGATCATAGCTGCAACATTTGCACTGGTCAGCGGAGGTTCGGGGTCAAGGCTTCTTGCTCGGTGGGGTTCTCTAATCTCTCTTCCGGGAGCAGTCACAAAATCCGGGGCTCGGATTGGGCTTCGTTGCCCCCTATTACCATGAGCATTCGCACGGCGACGGGGCTGAGGCAGTCTGTTCTGTACACGGCTGTCCACACCTCGAGCTCTGGGAGTTGCGGCGTGATCGTTCACATTACGGTTTGAGGGCCCTGCACCCAGTGCCTCTTCTTCCCGTGACGGCAGGGTTCCAAATCGAAGCTGCTCTATATTTTCGGGTCTCTCATATGGTCACCGCGGAGGTCTCGGCGATTCCTCTGACGAAGAAGAGTATCCTGGGGTTGGCGGACGAACTGGTGGCGTCCTTTGCCTTGCGAGATCATCAAGCCTTCTATCCATAGCGGTCAAATTTTGTCGCAGAACGGAACTTTCCTGCCTTTGAGCAGCCAATTCATCAAACAGTCTCTCCCACATTTCGGAGAAGCGAGAGAGATCCCCCTCAGTAACGGGAGCAGAAGGGTCATATTGATCATCATCAATTTCTCTTATGCGCAAAGAACTTGAGCCAGGTCGAGCGGAGGGGCCAGGACGATTGGAGCGAGCCATAGGCTCCTTTCCAGGTCTAGTTGTAGTCTGATCATCAATTCAGATCGCTGTGGATCGAGGATGGTGGCTCGCAGCGCCCCCCTGGGATCGGTTCGTGGTCAAGGTTCGCGGAGGGTTCGAGGCGTTATCACGGGATCGAGTAACAACCCCTTCAGCAGTTCGGTTCGTCTCGTCCTCGTCGACACGGATTGTGGTACCTTCATCGGATCGGTTCGCCCCTGGCGCTCCGCGATCCAAAGTTCCCTCGTTGCCTAGCTCGTGCACACTTTCTTCAACTGCTTCATTCACGATTTCATTGGTTCGTGAGGCGCGTACTTCCTTAGACCTCTTTCCAGCCATGATATCAGATGTCGCTGGAATCTTCAAAGAACTGAATAGTGAAGTTTTGAGACTGTTTTCTCAGTGAAAGCATCAAAATGTTAGATCAAAATTTGGACCTAACACCCAAATTGTTCTGAATCTTATAGAGTTTTAACTGGAGAATAAAGAAAAAGCGGAAAACACACAGGATTTATAGTGGTTCGGCGTTTACGAGCCTACGTCCACTTTATATGTTATCGATTATACTTTGAATGCTAGTACAATCAATTATCTCTCTCTAGCTCACTTTTACAATTGTGATTTCTCTCAGTAACCTAGTAATAAAACTGATAAGAAATAGCAGTATGACAATAATGGCGGAATCAGAACTCAATATTGCCAAAGGATCCTCAAAAATGCCAAGCTCTGGGCTATTTATAGCCGATTTTGTCAGGCGGATCGCGGTCACACGTGGCACGAATCCCGAGAACAGCGGATCGTATCGTAGCCGATGAAGAATGAGTCAAATTAGCTGTTGTGGATAGGTGTCGCGATCCCCTTAAATATCGGATCGAGCAAAGGAGGAGAATCAGTCAAAATGACAGTTGGGGACACGTGTCGCTGGATCCGTACATCTCGGATCGCCGAAGACTAACTCGTGCTTGAACGAGTCAGAGGCTTCGTCGTTCATCAGGGGATCGGATCGGTCTGTGCAGGATAGTGGCGTAAGGACGGATTGAGTCGTGCAAGGGTAGTCGGATCGCTGATGCAATGGGGGCGATCCGATGGTGCGATCCGTTCCTTCATGTACTTAGGGAACGTAGTTTCATACTTTCTTCTTGTGAGTGAACCTGGGTGGCTTGGTCAAAAAGCTAGCCAACATACACTAACCCCAATAATTAGTTGTATGTCGATCGATTGATTGACAGACTGTCATAAGCGTTAAATATTTATATTTGATGCTTATACAGTGTAGAATGCACTCTGGATGATGGTTGATTATTCATCGTTGTTATTTTATACATGTGTTGTAGAAAATCCATATAATTAACATTATATGGTAATTGATTGGGCCTCATTCCAGTTTTGAATAAAAACATTTAAAAAGAAATATTTGAAAAAGAATATTTGAAAATAGAAATATATGAAGCCGTGTTGATTAGATTGACGCCATTTTGACGTGAATGATATTTATATCGATTTTATTCATTTCTCAATGAATAATTGAATTGAATTGAAATTGAATAGATTTGAAATTCGAATTAAATTGAAATGAATTGAATAGATTTGAAATTCGAACTAAATTGAAATGAATTGAATTGATTTGAAATTCGAAATAAATTGAAATGATTTGAAATTAGAATTAAAATTGAATAGAATTGAATTCGAATTGAAATCAAATTGAAATGAATTCGAATTGAATTGAAATTGAATTGAAATCGATTTGAAATAAATTCAAAATCGAATAGAAATTGAATCGAACTGAAAACGAACTGAAATTGAATTAAAAATCGATTTGAATAGAAATCAATTTGAAATGAAATTGAAATCGTTTCGAAAACGAATTTAAATCGATTTATAAAATACGTTTTAAAAGAAAATCGATGAATTATATATTATATATATAATACAATGGCCTGAATAGAACGCGCCGCGTCGCAGCAGTTCGCGAATTTCGACCATTGACTTCGAATGGACATTACGGGAGATCCCACCGTCGGATTCTCCTAAACCCGGAACCGTTGGGTTCGTGTCGAAAAGAGCTTTCTAACGAATATTAGAGATTAGAAATCTAATGGTTGGATTTGGAATTATGTCCAAATCAAATTTGAAAAAGGTCGCTATAAGTGCAGTTCGATGGACGTTGATGGAAATCGACTGTACGGGCCTTGATAAAATTATTAAAAATATCAATAATTTGTGTAAAATCATAAGAAATGATTTGTGAAGAATTGGGATGGAAAAACACCATATTTGAAAAGATAAAAATAGATTTTTATTGAAATGAAATAGTTTTGAACTAGAATAATAATTTATTTATTTTTAAAATAAATAAATTGAATTTGAAATGGTTTTAAAAGTAACCAGAATTTCCAATAATTGAATTGGAATGGATTTGAATCGAAATTGTCTTTGGAATATTTCGATGTTGGATTACGTGATTATACAGATGTTGTTATGGAAATTTGAAAGATATATATATATCGTTATTTCCAATACGATATTTGTTGGTCGTAGAATTTGATATTGAATATAAGCCGATATATTTTCTATTCAGAGCCTTGTATTTAATATCAAATGTGATTTGGGTTTGTCGTGAATGGTGTCTTCATTAACACTGTTCTTAAGCCCAGTTGAGAAAAAGATTAAATATTTTTATTTAGATTTAATGAAGTGTACCAATTAGATAATATTTAACTAGAATTGAATTGAATTGATTTTTGGGTTTATCGTGGACCGTGTTTTAAAAGACACTGATTCTTTAACCCAGTCAAAGATTAAAACTAAGTGGAGTTTTAATGAATCTCTAATTAGATTGAAAAGATCGAGAAAGGAGTATCACCAGTTTTACTCCAGGCGTTAGTTAAATCTTTAATTAGATTTGAACGCGAAATGGTAATTGAATTTACCGATAACACTGTGGTGTTAGATATGAAGTATTACCAGTTTTACTTCATGGGATGAATAGGTTGGGGTTGGGAAATTAAAACAAATGATTACTTCGGTAAGGTTCGTTAATCCCGACTAGTTTGAAGTGATATTTAAAGGAAGATTAAAGAATAAATTTAAAAGAATTCATCTTTGATAAAATTAATGGGAACCTTTCCCTAAGAATGTGAAATTTAGAAACTAATTGTAGGTTAGCTAAGCAGAACGGTTTCCTGGGTATTGATCTGATGTTGGTTTCGGCCTTCGGGGTTATTATTTGGGGAATTATTCTCTTGATTAATTTACGGTTAGTGACTGATGAACTGGAATGAGGCGTTTGTTGTGTTTGTGTAATACTTGTTTATTATATACGCGAGTTATTCAGAAAGACCGGGTTTATCCCATTCTGAATAACTAATTCGACGTGGTGTCGAAGATAAAGACGGTGGTTGAAGACCGGAGGTCTTCACGTCGTTTGGATAATTACTGATGATCTTGATTGGGTCGTACACCCAAGAGGAGTGAATCAGTTGGTGGTCGTCCAGACGTACTTGGAGATCGATGGATATGCGGGGTACTAGGTGCCTCCGGTTTCGTTCAGACCCAGAACGGGCTTGTAAATGGACTGTGTGTCTGACATAGGATTTCATTCTATGTGATTGATATCGGTTGCATGGAGTGGTTTGCCTGTGTGGCATGCTAAGAAGCAAATGATCAAGGCTTCTGTTGAAAAGCAAAGTCTTGTGGTGATGATCAAAGCACCGCCTGTGTGGCGTAGCTTTGTGTAATGTTGATTCGCGAGCCTCACACCCCGGTGTGAACCAAAAACGGGAGACGGACCTCAGGGAGGACATGCGTTTTCTTCTAGCTAGGAGTGGCGTCAGTGCTTGAACTGGCTGACGAGTTCGACTCATGTGGTTGTTGGAATTGGAGGCGCCTCGGTTAGATCGGACGATCCGGGTCCGATGGAGTCATTCGTTGGCTCATTTACGCCCCAAAGGGCTGGGAAACGCAGTGTTCAGGAATTTTAATCCACATCGGTGGACCGGCCCTGACGATCTAAGGGACGATGCGTTCTGTTCCTGAGACTCGGGCTAGACAGTCTCGAATCGGTAGAGGACTATCTTTTTCCTCGGTTCACAGATGGAAATCCAACTTCCAAATACGTGACATTTGCGGTTTTGATTGTAGAGCCTAGTATGGCGACATGATATATGGTACCCATGCCGTCTATGATTGATATTTATGATTGAAATTGTTTTAAACACTATACACTTATTATAGTATCAAATGACTCGTTTTAAAACGTATCAAGCATGCTTTGGCTATTATAAGGGAAAACCCTATCCCCCGGCTTGCGTTGCATTGTGTGATAGGACCTCGGTCTTATAATAGCTTCATTTTTCTTTATTTAGCATTGCGCTGTTGTTTTATGCATTGGTGTTCTTGGGAGGAAACCCGTTCCGTGTTATACGGCGTGGTCCCTTGATTTACCTAATTTTAAAATAAATATTAATAACTGTTTTAGTTCTCACACAAGTCACATGACTGACCTGGAGTTTATTGTTTTTAACCTAAACTCTGGGTGCCCTTATTTTGACACGGGCAGCTAGTAGTTTTGGTTTTGCAGATTTATATTCACAGGATCCTGGTTTACAGCTGGAACGATATCCGGAAAGCTTTGTATCTGTATATCTCCTTCAGTTGTGTTTTGTATTATTTTCCGCTGCTATGTAAATTATTGTAATCTCTGATATTTTCTGTGTAATATTTATTCATTCATACTCTGTATATTCTTGTATTCTGATGGAATTGTTGTAAATAACAATGAAAAGTTCTTCTGTCTGCGTTCTTTCGTGTGTTGTTCTCGAAGTATCTGGTCTTTCCTTACCGGGGAAGTTACGGGTCCTTACAGCTGGTTTCAGAGCTTTGGTTTACAAAGCTCGAGAACAAGACACATTAGAACCAAACGAAAGAATTCATCAGAGATTGGATTAGTAATATCCAATGGGAATGACTCGTTAGAGATGGGATCAGTAGTATCCTAGAACGAGTGTGAAGAGTATATTTTTAAAATTAAAACAATTTTTTTTGATTTATTCAACGTATTTGAATATTTATTTATATTGATTTGGACTATCCAGTATATAAAGATTTTGCGTATACGTCTGATCCGCGTGTATTCGAAGTTTTAATATATTGGGTAGATATAGAATTACACTCTAGTCGCCCGGGGGTGATTCTGATGATTGATATATCATCATCAGAATTTATATTCGAGTGACGAAAGTGAGGTTTCTATATATTTCCTATTGACTGGTGTGAGAACCAAAATTAGATAGGGCTTATTGTTGTGAATTGGCATCAAAAATGGGATTTTTGACTATATCTCAAAATTATGAATTTGAAACGATAATACACTAATTGATTGATGGTTGTGTTGTATGTTTATTCCTTTAAACCATTATGTGAATAAACGGTGAATTTATGCCAAATTGAATCAAATATTGAACTGTATTGAAAATTGTTTGGAAATGCATGTGTATACATTGAATAGGTCATAGCAAGGAGGCTAGAGCAGAAGAATAAAATTGTTTGCCCGACAAATAGGTACATGTTTACAAATTTATTGGGTTTGGATGATTTTATGAGCCGATTGGCTAGCCGCTTGGCTTTTTCTTTTTCTTTTGGATTGAAGAAGGCAATGGGAGGCTATATGAAATATCCCGAAGTCCCCGGTGCAGGGGAGGTTATGGCGAAATTTTTCGAAAATTTAGGATGTTAGCCAAATTTTTGAAAAATTTGAAAAGTTCTTAGAAACTGAAAAGTTGAAGAACTTAAGCCGTAGTGAAAATAGAGAAAGTTGAGTTGATTAGTTAAACCACTTTCGGCTTCGTTCCTTTTCGGGGACGAAAAGTTTTAAGTGGGGGAGATTGTAATAACCCGAAAATCTGAGCCAATTTAAAAAATTTATTTTGGAAATTTTAGCGATTTTTGATTATTTAAAATGAATTATTTTGAATAATATCGATGAGAAACTTATTTTGAATGGAATTCGAATGTATATATTTATATAGATCGTCATTAGAACATAAATATTATTTTTATATATAAAAGGAATTGAAAATGGCGCGGTAGTTCGATAATTCGATTTCAAACTTCAAATGAATGTACCGCGTGCAGAATAAACCAGATTTTAGTGAAAACAAAAATATTTGAATCTAATCGAGAATATCTTTCCAACGAATCCGAAAAATCGAAATTTCATAGCGGGGATAAAAAGTTATGTCCAGTTGAAATTTCAGAATAGTCGTTATGGAATTCTGGCCATTGAAAATAGCCATTTTGCAAATGACCTCGGTTTTCGACGAAACCACTTTTGTTGGATCCACGATGCCAAATGATTGCTAGGTTTCAAATTTCATAATTTTTCGAATCAGTATGTGAGCGTGGTAAAGGAAAATGCGTTTGACCAGTTTCAGTTGATTTTAATCAACTGGAAAATGGCCATTTTTCAATTGGTCTTAGAATTCGATGAAATTAGTTTTGTTAGGACTGTACCGTCAATACGAAGCTAGAATATATTTTTCGGGAATTTTTCGAGTTAGTACGTAGGCCCGGTAAATTGAAATGTGAGTTTAAATTCAATATATAGAGTTATATTTTGATTCTGACGGAAACTGATCGAAACAATTAAATCAGCCTACGAAACATATCCCATTGTGTTCGGAATGGGGGTAATTAGCTATGGACGACAGTCGGTGGGCTTGATTTCGAGGTCGAAATAAAAAAGTACCTTTTTGAGAATTAAATAAAATAATAAAATAAATAAATATAAAATTACATATTCCCCCCTCCTTTCTTTTCTCTCATTACTCCCGAACCCCTTTCAGGGAAATCGATTTCACGATAAAAAAATGTCGCCCCCCCTCTCAGTCCATCGCGCCACCACCGGAGGGGCGCCGCCCCCATCGACCGTCGCTGGCCCCTCCCCAACGCCTCACGCCTCTCTCCCCTCGTTCCTGGATCCTCCTCGCTTCTCTCTCCCTCTGGCGCACCCATATCCCACCACCCTAATGACCACCGCCGCCTCCAGGCCGTAGCCGCGCACCTCCGAGCCCCCTCCACTGTTCGCAGTTCCCCTCCCTCCCGCTGGTGAGTTTTTGAATATTTTGTTTAATTAATTTTGTTGTTAAATAAAAATTGATTCCTTTATAAAATAAAAACTAATTTCATTAGGTTAAAAATTGATTTTATCATAAGGAAAAGAATTGATTTTTAACAAGGAAAAGAATTGATTTTTAACAAGTAAAAGAATTGATTTTTATATGATCAAAGATAGGATTTTTATATAATCCAAAAATATGATTTTGTTCATAGAAAAGGTGGGATTTTTATTATGAGGTGAGCGTTGTAAAAAATTGGTTTTGATTATCATGAAAGCAAAGTAAAAATTCGATTTTTATATGATATAAAAATATGATTTTGGTTCATGTAGTGTAAGCAAAATATAATTTTTATATAATATAGATCATAAAAATATGAATTTTATAAAGTAGAAGTATTAAAAACATGATTTTTATAGTATAGAAAGAATAGAAATACGATTTTTATATTATATAGAAAGTAAAGATTTGATCTTTATATATGTAGTAAAATAAAAATCTGATTTTTATTATATATAGTAAAGTAAAAAATTCGATCTTTATATTAGACATAGAAATATAAAAATATAATTTTTATATAGAATAAGCGTTGTAAAAATATATGAAGTAGAAATAAAAATAGAATTTTTATTTATTGAAATGAAGCAATAAAAATATAATTTTATTATGAACAGCGTGAAAAGAGCTGCATTGGAATTGCAAACAGATCCAGACGGTTCAGCAGTTCAGAAGCAAAGCACGGCGGAGTGGAACCCTCTGTGAGAACTCCTCACTTTTAAATTTATTTCTAGTTAAAATATATACTAGGATGCAGACGGTGTTTAGTAGAACCCGACACCCGTCGTCCACAGACCATGGACGACTTGTATGCTTGTTTGTTTGATTTTGATGTGTAGTTGATTGTGTGATGTGATGTGAAATGAAATAAAATATTTATATAGTTAAAAATATTTTTATAGTTACAAATAGAATTTTTAACGTGTATATGAAATGAAATAAATTAATATAAACAAATCGAACGATTTGTTTATATACACACATTTGAATGATATTGATTGGGATGATAAATTTTACACATCGCCCAACTACACAAATAAAATCTGTGTTTGATTGTTTGAAACCCCACACGGGTATTGGGATGATATATGACATACACTAACCCCAATAATTAGTTGTATGTCGATCGATTGATTGACAGACTGTCATAAGCGTTAAATATTTATATTTGATGCTTATACAGTGTAGAATGCACTCTGGATGATGGTTGATTATTCATCGTTGTTATTTTATACATGTGTTGTAGAAAATCCATATAATTAACATTATATGGTAATTGATTGGGCCTCATTCCAGTTTTGAATAGAAACATTTAAAAAGAAATATTTGAAATAGAATATTAGAAAATAGAAATATATGAAGCCGTGTTGATTAGATTGACGCCATTTTGACTTGAACGATATTTATATCGATTTTATTCATTTCTCAATGAATAATTGAATTGAATTGAAATTGAATAGATTTGAAATTCGAATTAAATTGAAATGAATTGAATAGATTTGAAATTCGAATTAAATTGAAATGAATTGATTTGAAATTCGAAATAAATTGAAATGATTTGAAATTCGAATTAAAATTGAATAGAATTGAATTCGAATTGAAATCAAATTGAAATGAATTCGAATTGAATTGAAATTGAATAGAAATCGATTTGAAATAAATTCAAAATCGAATCGAATTGAAAACGAACTGAAATTGAATTAAAAATCGATTTGAATAGAAATCAATTTGAAATGAAATTGAAATCATTTCGAAAACGAATTTAAAACGATTTATAAAATACGTTTTAAAAGAAAATCGATGAAGTATATATTATATATATAATATAATGGCCTGAATAGAACGCGCCGCGCCGTGGCAGTTCGCGAATTTCGACCATTGACTTCGAATGGACATTGCGGGAGATCCGACCGTCGGATTCTCATAAAACCGGAACCGTTGGGTTCGCGTCGAAAAGAGCTTTCTAACGAATATTAGAGATTAGAAATCTAACGGTTGGATTTGGAATTATGTCCAAATCAAATTTGAAAAAGGTCGTTGTAAGTGCAGTTCGATGGCCGTTGATGGAAATCGACTGTACGGGCCTTGATAAAATTATTAAAAATATCAATAATTTGTGTAAAATCATAAGAAATGATTTGTGAAGAATTGGGATGAAAAACTCCATATTTGAAAAGATAAAAATAGATTTTTATCGAAATGAAATAGTTTTGAACTAGAATAATAATTTATTTATTTTTAAAATAAATAAATTGAATTTGAAATGGTTTTAAAAGTAAACAGAATTTCCAATAATCGAATTGGAATGGATTTTAATCGAAATTGTCTTTGGAATATTTAGATGTTGGATTTTGTGATTATACAGATGTTGTTATGGAAATTTGAAAGATATATATATATATATATATATATATATATATATATATATCGTTATTTCCAATACGATATTTGTTGGTCGTAGAATTTGATATTGAATATAAGCCGATATATTTTCTATTCAGAGCCTTGTATTTAATATCAAATGTGATTTGGGTTTGTCGTGAATGGTGTCTTCATTAACACTATTCTTAAGCCCAGTTGAGAAAAAGATTAAATCTTTTTATTTAGATTTAATGAAGTGTACCAATTAAATAATATTTAATTGGAATTGAATTGAATTGATTTTTGGGTTTATCGTGAACCGTGTTTTAAAAGACACTGATTCTTTAACCCAGTCAAAGATTAAAACTAAGTGGAGTTTTAATGAATCTCTAATTAGATTGAAAAGATCGAGAATGGAGTATCACCAGTTTTACTCCAGGCGGTAGTTAAATCTTTAATTAGATTTGAATGCGAAATGGTAATTGAATTTACCGATAACACTGTGGTGTTAGATATGAAGTATTACCAGTTTTACTTCATAGGATGAATAGGTTGGGGTTGGGAAATTAAAACAAATGATTACTTCAGTAAGGTTTGTTATTCACGACTAGTTTGAAGTGATATTCAAAGGAAGATTAAAGAACAAATTTAAAAGAATTTATCTTTGATAAAATTAATGGGAACCTTTCCCTAAGAATGTGAAATTTAGAAACTAACTGTAGGTTAGCTAAGCAGAACGGTTTTCTGGGTATTGATCTGATGTTGGTTTCGGCCTTCGGGGTTAATATTTAGGGAATTATTCTCTTGATTAATTTACGGTTAGTGACTGAGGAACTGGAATGAGGCGTATGTTGTGTTTGTGTAACACTTGTTTATTATATACGCGAGTTATTCAGAAAGACTGGGTTTATCCCATTCTGAATAACTAATTCGACGTGGTGTCAAAGATAAAGACGGTGGTTGAAGACCGGAGGTCTTTACGTCGTTTGGATAATTACTGATGATCTTGATTGGGCCGGACACCCAAGAGGAGGGAATCAGTTAGTGGTCGTCCAGACGTACTTGGAGATCGATGGATATGCGTGTTGGATCTAGATTAACCCTAGAGGGGGGTGAATAGGGTTTATCACAGTTTTTAACTGAATTAAAATCTAACGAGATTTATAATAATAAACAGATCACAGAATATAGTAGAAACAGAAATGCAGGAAACAAATCACACATAGATATACCCAGCTTCGGCAAAACCCTGCCTACTGTTGCATTTCTAAGGTTTCTACTAGGTGATAGAACAGTTCCCGCATACAAGACCGTGTACACTCACGACTCTCGCTCCTATTCTAACCCTACGCTCAAAACCATAGACTGATCGATATCCCCTCGATCAGATTTCCCCGAATTACAACCCTATAATCCGTAACCCAGATTTTACAGACTCTGAATCTGACAGTCAACACCCTGACTGATATCCTAGACTTTACAAATCTAGACACTGTTTGAATTCGGTTTACAAAACAAAAACAAAACACAATACAAAATTAAAAACAAAAACAAATTAAACCCTAGGACTTAATAATATAAGGGTCATCCCCTTTTAACATTAAAGCACTTAAGCCCAGAAAAGCTTGGCCGGCCCATTTCTAATTTATTTGCCCGATTCCTTTTGCTTTTGCTCTGAGAAAAAAAATGGCGGCGTTGATGAATGTAAACTAGGGTTTCATATTTGAATCCCAAATCGAAGCCGATGTCTGATGAATTTGCTGCTCTCTGAAGCTCGAATCTGATGTTCTTCCTTTGTCTACGATTTGGGGATTTCTCGATCGAAAAATCTATGAGTAAAATCTTGGAAATGATTTCTTTGAATTTCTGAGTTGTTGTGTTTTCGATCTGAAATGTTGGGTTGGTTTTCTATCTCTGCCGAGGATGAATTGGTGTGACTAATATAGGGTATAGAAAACTCCTATAAAATCTCTGATTTCCTGAAATGAAGAAATCTGATTTGCGAGAATTTGTTGCCTCTGATTTCAATCGATGACTTGGCTGATTTCTGTGTATTCCTCTTTTGACTTTCTCGATTTGAAATATGTCCCTGATTTGCGTTGATTTTTCCCTAGATAAAAATGGCTTTGAATAATCGGTTTTAAAAAAAAACAGATATGAAATTGTCTTCGAATGAATTGTTTATTTATGGAAAACACACACAGCTTGCCAATTTTGGTTTTACCAATATTAAACCGATTAAAAAACATGCTCAAAAACAAATATTAAGATTCTTACATGCTGAGAAATTCCACTTGCCAAATATTGTTGTTCACTTAAAACTCCTTTGAATTCTTTTACCCAAAAACATGATTTAGAAATTTTCTGTCCAATAAAATGTTTGATTTGGTAATTCTTGCGTGGTTCCTGATGTTAAATATGAATTGTTTCTTGTCAAACATTGATTGTGCATTTCCATTTATTGCTGAGATTTCTGGTCACTAAATTTGCATTGTGAAATTGATTACTTCCCTGAACAGAACTGATTCTTGTACTTGAACTTGCTGGACTGAGTTCCATGTGTTGTCCATTGTAGTTCATGCTGCTTTGACTATGTTACCACTGCATTTCACTTGTACATTTGAACCATGTTGTCTTGTATACATGAATATATGCTCGACCATTAGTTATGCCACCATGCTTTATGAATCTGCTGTGTTTACTTTGATGTGGCTTGTCATTATGTCACTAGCATGTTTGCTTTGACATATGTGATCCTGATTTTGCTATTCCACCAATATGCTGAATACTGCTTGCATGTATTCATGCTTGAGCTCGACCACTTTGAATGTCTTAACTTTCCTTGCTTGTATATGAACTTGCTCTTGCTGTTTCATACTGAGCTGTTTCTTGTGCATGTCAACATACCCCTGAGTTTGGTATATTGTCCATGTAGCTGCACCATAATGCATGAAAAAGCTTGTTGTGCTTTATCCATTTATGATGGATGCCATGTCGAGCTCCATATATACAAGTATATACTGCATATGTCATTGAAAAAATGTACACTTGTAGCTGAGTTGATTTTCCATGTTTATTTGTTATGTTGAAACATTGTGCACCCTAAAATGCTGCTGCATCATGTTGTGTACACACAATTGTATATGCTGCAATGAAAACTTCATGTACACATGCTTTTGCTTTGCTCATTATAAAACTGCTGCTATAAGTTGTGATCTGCTACACTTGATCTTGCTTGATCTTGTATGTTTGACTTGATATGTTGGCTGATCATTCCTTTTTGCTTGCTCGACCACGCCATGTTTACATGTGACACTTGCACTATCATTTTGGCTGCACCATGTATTTGTTGGATGCCTCGACCAACTTGACTTTGAACCTTTGAGCTGTGTTGACTTTGTTGTTGTGTTTACTTGTCTATTTCATTATGTCGAGCTTGGTCCATTTGGCTGCTCCACAGCTACACTCTGATTGGCGAGGCAGTGCACATGTGTATATCTATACACGTGTGTATATGCAGCCATTAGACAAGACTTCCTGTCCCTGTACTATACATATACTGTCTAGACACAGTCGGATTAACAAATCAGATCAAGTCAGAAAAATGATGAGAAACACACCAGAAAACTAAGGCAAATAAAATTTTTAAAAATAAAATTTATATGTATTCAGTATTATTTCTATTGTAGTGTACTGTGTGTGTGTTCATTTGTATGACAGGTATGAAGACTGGACTGACTTGTAAGCTGTGAAGACAGAAGACAAAAAAATAGAAGGTAGAAAACAAGAACAGTGTGTGTAACAGTGAAAGTGTCTGTATATTGAGTCTGTGAATGTATAAGTGAACAAGTAATGAGTGATATAGTGAGGAGCTAATGTATATGAAAAAGTGATTGTACTGATTATTTGTAATAAACAAAATCTGTTTGAAATAAAATATCATTTCATTGTTATCAAACAGACTTGTCTATTCTATTCTGTTTATTTATAAGTACAAATATGTGAAGTGATTAAATAGTGGAGTTAAAATAGATGTACTGTTTGAATGTTAGAATTATAATATTTATATATTTAAATAAAATACTGTTGAATATTTGAATTCGTGCATAGTCGTATTCTATTTAAATTTAAATATTATATTCCTGTCTGTGATGTGAATATGGAAAAGTACGATTACAAACACATTTGAAATAAAATTTATTTGGTTGTTATCATCAAACAAAAATCATATAATTGTGTATACAACACCGTTATATACAACAATCTCCCCCTTTTGATGATGACAAACAAATAAAAGATTTTGAAGAATAAAAAAATGTGTTTGACCAGTGCATATTGAACTCCCCCTATTTATTAGCTCCCCCTACAACAGAAAACTCCCCCTATAACTGTGCATGAGTGAAAAGTGAAAATTGAAAATTGAATAATAATAAATTTTCAAAATTAAAAACATTTATAAAATATTCACTCATAAATCAAAATCTCAACCCATTCTCCCCCTTATGTTATCATCAAAAGGATATAGAATTTAAAATTTAGAAGAAAAAAATGACTAAAAATATAATTTCAGCATAAGAGGAAGAACGATCATCATAAACCTCAATCAGTCAAACAAAAATCATAATAAACTGAGAACTAGTGGCATATTTCACATTGTAGAGAATGACGGATTTACTATGAATTATATAATAATGAGGAGAGTTATAAAAAAATATGAATATTTCCCAATTATTTTCAAAAGAATTTTATAAATTGAAGCACAAAAACAAGGATGGATTTGGACTATTATTATAATTTCAACTCAAGTGACAATATTGTATAATCTCAAATCCCAATGCCTATCAATCAACAAATCATAATACGTCATGAGATTTCAACACATTTCACAGATTAGAAAGATGGATTGATAGGCTGATTTTTATACACCGAGGAGAATTTCAGAATAATTTC
Source organism: Allium sativum (assembly GCA_030737875.1). NCBI lineage: Eukaryota > Viridiplantae > Streptophyta > Magnoliopsida > Asparagales > Amaryllidaceae > Allium > Allium sativum. Next base: position 458,069,154 of record CM060920.1, read on the forward strand.
AATTTATAGCACAATATTTCCTTTTTCTTTTTATTTTATTTAAGAGCACACTGACCACGCATAACCAGAGCTTGGATTTTTAAATGAGGTTAGTTGCAGCTTAAATTATAAGTTTTCTCTTAACCATGCATGACCAGAGCTTGGATTTTTAAATGAGGTTAGAGACACACTTATATATTAATTATATTTTTATCATTTTCAGCTTTATAAAGGAAAAAACTCCTCGGTATATGAAACCAATATGGATGATAGAAATGTGGTAGGTACAGAAATGGACTGTGAAATAAATTTCTAAATTAATTATACTATGAAATATGATCAACTGTACTGAGATCATTGAAAATTTCAATTGTCACTAATTCTGAAAAATAACATAACCACAATTCCATCACAAATATTTTCACTATTTATTCAAAAAGATTTTTTTTAAATTAACTCTCCACATTAATATAAAATTATCATGGATGGTAGAAGGATGGTAGATAATTAAGATGGTCGTGAAATAATTGCCAGTTCAGAGGTAATATAATAAATATTCAACCATCATGAAAATCTTAAATAAAGTCTCCTCTTGTTGTGAAATATACTTGAGTCACAATTCATCACAATTTCAAACACTGATAATAATTTTGATGAATTATAAATACAGTTCAATTTGGATATTGATTTCAATTTCTGAATGAATAATCAATAAATAATTTTAAAATTGAAAATCAATTACAAAAGGAAATTGAAAAGATCTATACAACACAAGAGGGATTAAAAAAATATATACAGCAAGACAAAAAAACTGCACATCTGATACCAATTGGTGTCTCTATTAATGAGGATTTTAAAATGACACTGGTGCTAAACAAGGGTATCTTAGTCAACAAAAAAAAAATTAATTACAAAGCAAGCTACTCAAGCACACATATTCCATTTATCAGAGCATGGTAAACCTTTGATACCAAATCAAGCAATCCTAAAAAATATTTACAAATCAATTTCTTTTAATCAGAGCAGCATGATTCCAAAACAAAAACATTTTTCAAAAACAGTATTAGAGCAGCATAGAAAAAAACAATAGCACAGCAGACTCATCAGAAGATGATGGTCATGTAAAGATCATTCATGATCCAAGATAAGAAATATCGTTTATTTGAAATCATTTGAGGAATATAAAAAACTCTAGATTCAATGAATCGATAACACCAAATTATTAATTTTAGATTCAAGATGTGTGTGAGGTTCAATGAACCAATAATTTCAAATGATTTTAAACAAACAAATATTTAAATCAAATAACCATGAAATAATAGAGAGATTTAAGACCATTTTTTCAAAGAATTTTCAAAGTTATCTCTGATAAGTATAAGAGAAATATTAGATCATTTACATCAAGTATTGAAGATAATTCATGATTCAAAAAGTAAGAATTTATCTATTCGAAATCACTTGAATCGGTGTCAAATTTTGAGATATACAGTCACACACGATTAATAATTTCAAATTTAAGTGGTGTGTGAGATTCAAAATACCAGGAATTTCAGTTGATTTCAAACAAACAAATTCCAGATAAAATTATCATGAATATAAGATGAATTCCAAGATGTAAACGAGGTGATTCAAGACAAAAAACGGAATATCCAAGCCAATCTGAAAATCAATGAAATTATCACAATTGATAAGTAGCAGTGTACTGTAATGAGTATGATAGTTAAAGCATTTCCAAAAATGAATTGGAAGAACCTCAGAACAACAGAGATGTATGAAATTTCAATTGTTTTTTAGATCTTCAAATAATTTAGAATTCATATTAACAGTGTTCAAGATATAACAAGAATATGTCAACACTGTTAGGAATTCAGGGAATAGAAAATGAACTTCAAAACAATTGCAGATATTTACTAGATTAAATTCAAGATATGGAAATGATTAAAGACATTAGAGTTTTATTCAACAGAAGCATATTTCCAGAAAAGCATGACTTCTGCAATTTGTAGGTAATGAAGCCCATAAAAAAAACAAAAAAAATGGCAGTGAAATAAAAAACTGAAGAAAAATAAGAGGGGTAGAGGAAAGGAATAAACACAAAAAATAGAAACAGAGAGAATATACAAAAGTGAGTTTAGAGATCATACCAGAATCCAATGTAAATCAGAATCTCTAACTCAACAGTTTTGGCTAAGGAACTGTGAATGATTACAGAAGTATTGAGCAGCTTGAATCTAAATCTCTTTTGCCTAGCAGTTCCTCAGCCACCTCCGGTACCTAACAGTTTAGAGAATCGAGTGGTCTAAAAAAATTTGTAAAACCACTCACAGTTTTGTTCACAGCTTTAGGTACCCAAACTTGTTTATATAACAACACATCAGAATTTACCAAAGTACCTTTAGGGACCCAAATCTGTTTGAAATTAAATGAATTCACTGTATCTCTTTTTGGGGTCCAGAATGGTTTAAATGGATTGTTATCAAACAAATTCACATCACGTTTATGATTCAAAAAACCTTTGAAATTAACAGAGTTCAAATTATCAAGTCGATTCGTTTCAAAGAAGTATGAAGGATTTTTCAAATTATTTGAATTTCGTTTTTCAAAAGCATTAATTTTTCCAAAGCCAAGACCACATTTATTTCCAACAGAAACTTGGCTTTGCAACATCATATTCAACGATTTTTCCCCATTAGAAAATTTATTCAAAATTGATTCTAATCGTTGAATTTTGGATTTAAGATCGCTATTTTCTTTTATCAAATTTGAGCAATGATTTATAGCTATCTTCTGTTCAGCGTTGGACTGTTTCAAAACCAAATTCTCATTTTCAAGTAATTTAATTTTGACTTGGGATTTGGAAATATCAAGTTTAAAATGGTTTTGCTTTTCAGATTCAAGTTTCTTCAAATTTTCAATCTCATCTTCTAGCTCTTTCAAAATCAACTCTGTTTTCAAAAACTTTTATTTTCAGTAATTTCATGTTTGGAATTTTTGATAGCCTTAAAATTTTCAAATTCCTTTTGTAAAGAATTGTTTGCATCTTTCAGCTCAATCTCGTTATCTTTCAAAATCAGATTTTCTTCTTCAAGTCTTTGAATATTATTATTGAGATGAACGAGATCAGTTTTTAATTTCAAACAATTTTCACAATTAGAATTTTTAAATTTGACAACATTTTCAAGTTTTAATTCCAAATAATGAATTTTGCTAGTCAACTCACGATTTTCAGTTTTCAAAAATTTATTTTTAAAATGGAGTTTGTCAACAGATTTAGTTAAATCCACGCACATATAAACTAAATCTTCATATGAGAAATTTTCTATCTCAGTGTTTGTTGAATCTCCATCGACTGATCCATCTGAATTTTCATTTGTAAATCCTGTTAAGCAATACTCTGAACCCGAGTTGACATCCTGGGGTTTTGAGCTGTTGTCATATTTTCCATACTTCGTATTGAGAGTATCCCAGATCTCCTGTGCAGATAAACAATGACAAATAAGATTAAACTGTTCAGTACTAAGATAATCAAATATAATTTTCATAGCACGAGCGTTGAAAGTAATATCTAAACTATTAAACCCATTGATAACAACATCCCAACATTTAATATTAACAGATTTTAAATAAAATTCCATTTTGGATTTCCAGTTTGAAAAATCTGTTCCAATGAAAATAGTTGGAGATGAACTGGACTGACTCTCTATCGGTTGACAACTAGGATCCATGATTCTAGGGTTAATGAAATTACCAGGCTCTGATACCACTTGTTGGATCTAGATTAACCCTAGAGGGGGGGGTGAATAGGGTTTATCACAGTTTTTAACTGAATTAAAAATCTAACGAGATTTATAATAATAAACAGATAACAGAATATAGTAGAAACAGAAATGCAGGAAACAAATCACACACAGATATACCCAGCTTCGGCAAAACCCTGCCTACTGCTGCATTTCTAAGGTTTCTACTAGGTGATAGAACAGTTCCCGCATACAAGACCGTGTACACTCGCGACTCTCGCTCCTATTCTAACCCTACGCTCAAAACCGTAGACTGATCGATATCCTCTCGATCAGATTTCCCCGAATTACAACCCTGTAATCCGTAACCCAGATTTTACAGACTCTGAATCTGATAGTCAACACCCTGACTGATATTGTAACGATCCACATTCTACGCATCGGAGGATCGTAGAATATTTATTTCTTTCCCATATGAAGTCGTATGGTCATGTAACTTTGGGAAACATCCATTAGAGTCATTTCTCATGGTTATGATTTTTGTCGATTTTTAAATGACCATTTTGCCCCTAGCTGATCTTGTTTTGGCCATAACTTTTGATTGGAAAGGAATTTTGACCTGAAACCACTTCCATTAGATTCGTTTGGTGGTTTACCTTTCCGTAGAGTGGTCATAATAGCCAAACGGACTCACCGTTCGGGAGATATGGCTGAAATAAGGTTTGGAAGGTGAAAAACTGCTTAACCGGGCCAAATAGGGTGATTAGTGAATAGGCCCATAACCCATTTCGGGATTAGGGTTATGGGGAGGCTGAAATGAGTTAGAGAATCATTCCATTTCAGTTTTCTAGCCTCCACTTATCTCCAAGAAACCCTAAAAATGGCCTCCAACCTCTAAATCACCTCCAAATCATCTTTTGATTAAGGATTAAGCTTAGCAACATCAAATCAAGGAAGATCTACACCAAATCAACATTGGAGCTGCTGTTTAGCATTGGGATTCGCATCAAATCAGAGATTTATTTCAGATTTTAGTTTATTTGTGGCTAAGGTGAGTGATTTGCATAGTTCCTCACTAATTATGGCTAATTAAGGGTAATTAGTGTTAATTAGTGAATTTAAACATGATAAAATTCTGGAAAAATGTTCATAAATTCTTAAATGATGTTTTATACCTCTGATATGAATATGGGTTAATTTGGTTAAGTTTTGCTAATCCTATCATTAGTTTCACCTAAACAAGCTTAAGGGGAAATATGGTGTTTTGGGTATGTTTGATCCATTTTAACCTATCATATTGATGTTTTGATGTTTGTGGTTGATTATGCATGTTGCTATGACTGTATGATATGCTTTGTGATTGATTTCAATAGTTAGAATAGTCGAAAACGTCGTCGAATGGCGTAAACACTTGCTGGAAAAGTTTCAGAAAACAGTGCAGGTTTTCGGATCGGATCGGATATGGTGGCTCGGATCGGATAAGTGAACTGGGCAAGGGATTCGATCGGATCGGAACTTGACACTTGAGAGATTTGGCAAAAAGGAAGGCCATGCTAGCAATATTGGGATCGGATCGGATAAAGGAGGGGGATCGGAGCGGCTAAAGGAGGAGGATCGGATCGGAACGAATGAAGGGCGAGGGAGCTGATCGGAGCGGGAGCACGAACTAAATGGGAGATGGCAACTCAACCCAACCCGAAGTGGGACACCCGACCCGAACCGACGCGCTGGAGTGGACCCGAACCGAACCGCACCAGAGAAGGACCATGAATCGACGCGATGGAGTGAACCCGACCCGAACCGATAGCTTGAAGGGAACCCGACCCGACCCAGTATTGACCAATAACCCGAGATGCATAGGTAGTCCAATATGGGAAGTTAGAGCTCAGGATCCAATTGGGAACCGACGAGTTCACTTCATGGTTGGGCTTTGCTGCGGGACGTGTGCAAAGGAGTTGTCGGGGTTCATAACTTCGATTCACCACTGAAAATGAATGATGGGCTACTTATCAGTGCAGTAGAGTCATTATGACTTGAGGGGCAAGGTGATGGTAGTAAGACTACGCAATCAGTGCAGTAGAGTCATTATGACTTGAGGGGCAAGGTGATGCGTAGTAAGACTATGAGCCAACGCAGATGTGGTGAATAACTCCATGGGAGAAAGTGGACATAGTAAAGGATTGGTAAGACTATGAGCCAGCGCAGATGGGGTGAATAACTCCATGGGGCAAGTGGACATAGTCAAGGATTGGTAAGGCTATGAACCAGCACAGATGGGGTGAATAACTCCATGGGGCAAGTGGACATAGCGAAGGATTAGTGGCTACGTTATTAGTGCAGTGAAGCCATTTATGACTTCATGGGCAAAGTGATCGTAGCAAGGTACGTTGGGTGATCGAAGTGGTGAATATCGTATTCTTTACGCACTGAGTGAGAGATGTGAGGATGGATGCTATGTTTGATTGTTTGCCATCACTATGACATGCACACCCCCACCTCCGTATCTTTACACCGTTTGATATGGCACCTTAGAGTGTTGTACAGTATGTAGTGCTAACTCTTTGGTTGCAGGTCCAGGTTCAGGTATGTTTTAGTCTACCTGTTATTGTTCTGTTTAGATGCTTATCTCTCATAACAGGCTTTATGTCTGACCCAGAGTTTTATGTCTCCTCTTATTACTCTGGTTGCTCACACGAGCAGACTAGAGACAGGTTAGCTGGTGATGCACGAGTAGCTGATTCGGAGGCGGGCAGGAGACTTCCACGTATGATATGTAGATATTCTCCCTGTGTCGTTGGTGGTCGCTACTTGGGCATTAGTAGCGTACCTCCATTACCTTGCTTTTGCTTTTGAGACAGTTTGAAAAGTTTTAATAATGTTTAACTTTGGATCATAAGTTGTTCTTGGATTTTCCGCTGCTATGTTAGTTGTTTCAGCTTATGCACTGTCTCGCCTGTTTTATGTCAAGTATGTTATTATTATATTTTATCCTATGCGCTGTGAGACATTTTACAGGTTCCTTGTTAGTTCATTTCCTTCTTCCCTTTCCTTCTGACGACCCGTTCCGTGCTAACTGGACATGTGTACAGCGCACCTTTGGAGTAAATGTCGGTTGGTGCGGGGCGGGCCGTCACATTTGGTATCAGAGCTCTAGGTTGCGTAGTTAACCTAGGGAAAGACACTAGGGAGAGATAGTACGTATATGAGAGCGCGTATTTGTGATTACTTTGATTTTCAAAAGCTATATGTATATACTATTAGTAGTATAAGAATGAAGTCGTACTGCACTAGCACCACTATGGGGTCATTAATCGTTTCCCCTTTTACAGATTGACGATGAGCCGATATGCTAGAGGTGCTGGTAGGGGAGCCAATAATGGGAATGCCGCTGACATGAGGGCGATGTTTACTGACCTCATGAGAGACATGCTTAGAGAAGTGCAAGGGGCAATTCCCAATCCCGGAGTTGATGTTGGCCCAGTAGTGCAGGCGCCTAGGGTCGATTTTGCCAAGTTGTGCAAGGATTACACTAACCTTGGTGGGAAGTCGTTCCACAGAACGGATTCGGCCACAGATGTTCAAGAATGGATGGATAGCTGTGACCATATCTTCGATGACTTGGGTCTTGAGGATGCGATGAAGAGAAGGCTAGCGTCTCATCAGCTGCAAGGGCGAGCGATGAATTGGTGGAATGCCATTAGAACAGCTACTCCAGAAGATCAGATTACTTGGGATCAGTTCAAGGCTCGCTTTAGCGAGAAGTTCATTCTAGCTGCTCAGAAGTCAGTGTTGTTTAAGAGATTCTTGGAACTCAAACAGAGTGGAAGGGCAGTTTCTGACTATATTGCTGAGTTCGACACCTTGTCGAAGTATGGGCTATCCCTTATCGATACTCCTGAGAAGAAGAATGAGAAGTTCATTACTGGTTTGGATGGATACTTGGGGGAAAGGCTTATCAACCACATCGATGGGACTTTTGAATCGATCGTGGGAAAAGCTTTGAGATCAGAGAGTCTTTACCCTAAGTCAAAGACTGAGGCTGCATCTGCAGAAGGGCCAAAGCCGCAAGCAGGCGGTGGAGGCAAGAATAACTCCCAGAATAAGAGGAAGCAGGACCAATCCAAGGGTGGCCAGAAAAAGAACAAGAAGGATGTTGAGTGCTTCAGCTGTGGTAAGAAGGGCCATTATGCCAAAGATTGTCGGGCCAAGACAGCGGATAAGAAGTGCTTCAACTGTGGTCAAGTGGGACATTTTAAGGATAAGTGTCTGCAACCTCTGAAGGAGAAGCAGATTGTGAAGGCATATGCTATTGATGTTGTTCCTTCTTCGTCGAATGCCCCAACTATGGCGGAGAAAGGAAAGAATGTTGTTATTCAAGGTATGCTTTCTATTTATGATGTACCAGTTCGAGTTTTGTTTGATACTGGGGCTTCCCGTTCCTTCATATCTAGTGACCTGGTAGATAGGTTGGGAATGGAACCCGAGATAGTCGATAGACCATTGGTTGTGACGAACCCGATTGGTGGTTCGACTAGCCTTAGTATGATTTGCAGGAATTTGGTCCTATCGAGTCATGGATGTATGTTTGTATGTGATTGCTTTGTTTTGGGCTTTACTGGGTATGGCATTATGTTGGGAGTCGATTGGCTCCAAAGATACGGGGTGGTGGTAGACAGTGAGGGCTTTTTGGTGAAAGTTAGGGCGGATGATGGGCGGAGGGTAGTGTTTGGTAGTCTACCTAGTGATGGGGTTATGGCTAGTTTTGTAAATTCCCTCGACATCCCGTAGGATGAGCTGTCAGATGTGCCCATGGTTGGCTAGTATCCGGACGTCTTCGAGGAGGTGACCGGGCTTCCACCACACCGAGAGATTGAGTTCCGTATTGATCTAGTGAAAGATGCCAGACCTATAGTGATTCCACTTCGTCGTATGGCACCAAGGGAGCAGCGAGAGCTCGGGGTGCAAGTCAGCAATCTTTTGAAGAAGGGATTTATTAGAAGGAGTGTCTCCGAGTGGGGAGCACCAGTTGTGTTTGCCACTAAGGCAGATGGTTCCCTTCGTTTGTGTGTGGACTATCGCGAGTTGAATAAGATAACGAGGAAGAATAAGTATCCTCTACCGCGGATAGATGATTTGTTTGATCAACTGGAAGGAGCAAGAGTGTTCTCCCAGTTGGACCTCGCGACAGGATTTCATCAGCTTCGAGTAGCAGATGAGAGTGTTCCGAAAATGGCATTTAGGACGCCGTCTGGATTTTATGAGTGGTTGGTCATGCCATTTGGGTTGACCAATGCACCAGCCTACTTTGTGGATCTTATGAATCGAGTATTCAGAGATCAGTTGAATAAGTTTGTTCTTGTGTTCATGGATGATATCCTTGTTTATTCAAGGACAGAGGAGGAACACAAGGGACACTTGAGGATAGTGATGGAGGTGTTGAGGAAACACCAGTTGAAAGCGAAATTCTCTAAGTGTCACTTTTGGAGAAGGGAAGTGAGATTCTTGGGTCATGCTGTTTCAGAGAGTGGTATTGCCGTGGACCCTGCAAAGGTGGCTATGGTACAGGATTGGCCTACGCCCAAGAATGCAACAGATGTAAGAAGTTTCTTGGAATTAGCTGGATATTATCGTAAGTTTATCCAGGACTTCTTCAAGATAGCAGCACCGTTGACTCAGTTGACTAAAAAGAATCAGTCCTTCGTCTGGGACGGAGTGTGTGAGAATGCATTCAAGAGTCTAAAGGAAAAGTTGACGCGTGCACCAGTGTTAGTCATTCCTAAAGGAAATGAAGAGATGACAGTATACACAGACGCTTGTGGTACCGGATTAGGTGCTGTATTGATGCAAGGAGGTAGGGTTGTAGCTTATGCTAGTCGACAGCTAAAGCCGCATGAGAAGAAGTATCCTACACATGATTTGGAATTAGCAGCGATCGTGTTTGCGCTGAAGATGTGGAGACACTATCTCTTGGGAGAAAGATTTGAGTTGTTTACCGATCACAAATCGTTAAAGTATCTCTTCTCTCAGAAAGATTTGAATCTCCGTCAGCAGAGATGGTTAGAGTTCTTGGCTTCGTATGATTTCGATATCGCATACACACCTGGGAAAGGTAATGCGCTAGCCGATGCCTTGAGTAGGAGACATGCCAGTTTAGGGGCAATGTTTCTTGAATGGAAGCAACTGGAGTATATCGCAGGGTTTGATTTCAGACCAAAGTGCGAATAGGATCCAGTCATGCTAGATAGTTTGACGATCAGACCCACTTTGATAGAGCGGATTGGTTCCAGCCAGAGGGACGATCCTAATCTATTGGAGATCATCTCCAAGTTAGAGATGAACATCGACGGTGAGGAGATGAATGTGTATGGGCTTGATCGAGATGGAAGGCTTCGAAAGAATGGAAGACTAGTTGTGCCCAACGTGAATGGTTTGAGAGATGAAGTGCTTAGAGAATGTCATCACTCAAAACTAACTATACATCCCGGTGGTAATAAGATGTATCGAGACATGAAGAAAACTTACTACTGGGAAGGGATGAAAAGAGACGTTGGGAAGTTTATATCCAAATGCATGAATTGCCAGCTAGTTAAAGCCGAGCAAAAGAAGCCTAGTCGGTTGTTGCAACCATTGGAAATTCCCGAATGGAAATGGGAGCAAGTCTCGATGGATTTCATCGATGGTTTACCAAGGACTAGATCAGGATATGATAGCATTTGGGTAATTGTGGATCGATTGACTAAAAGTGCAAGATTTATACCAGTCAAATCGACCGGAACGGCAGCCAAGTTGGCAGAATTGTATATGAAGTGGGTAGTGAGATTTTATGGAGTACCTAAAAGCATTGTGAGTGACCGAGACCCGTTGTTCACTAGTGGGTTTTGGAAGAGCTTACAAGAGGCTCTAGGGTCAGGATTACATCTTAGTACCGCATATCATCCTCAGACCGACGGTCAGACGGAGAGGGTGAATCGTATATTGGAAGATCTCTTGAGAGCTTGCATATTGGATTTTGGTGGATCATGGGATAACCATTTGCATCTAGTAGAGTTTGCATATAATAACAGCTACCAATCCAGTATCAGTATGGCTCCATATGAGGCTTTGTACGGAAGACCGTGCAACTCACCATCATGTTGGATAGAGACTGGCGAGAAGTTTATGCTTGGACCAGATGTGGTGAGGGAAACTTCAGATAAGATCAAGACCATTCAACAGCGAATGAAAGCTGCCCAAGATAGGCAGAAGAGTTATGCTGATAAGAGGAGGAGAGACTTAAAATTCTCCGTTGGTGACTTGGTGTTTGTCAAGATTTCTCCATTGAAGAGCGTGAAACGATTTGGCAGGAGAGGCAAGTTAGCACCAAGATTTGTTGGCCCATTCCCTGTTCTTGAACTAGTCGGGAATTTGGCATATAGAGTCGGCTTACCAGAGAATATGGCGGGAGTTCACAATGTGTTTCATGTTTCCCAACTAAGGAAGTTCGTTCATGACTAAAATATGACTATTTCACCTGATCAGTTAGAGGACTTCAAAGTAGAACCCGAGGCGGTTGGGAACCGCAAGCCGATTCGTATTATGGAGCACGATACGAAGCAACTTCGAAGGAAGGCGGTGGAGCTAGTCAAGGTTCAGTGGGGCGAGAACGAGAATGATTGTACTTGGGAGACAGAGGAGAGAATTAGGAAGGCATATCCAGAACTCTTTGCCTGGTAAGATTTACTTTGCAATTTAGTTATTCCGCATGCTAGGATAGACTTGTTTTGCTTGTTTGCATGTTTGATTGTTGTTTTATAATTGATAGGCATGCGGGACCCTTTGTGTGTTTTGGTTAGGGAATTTCGGGGGCGAAATTTCTTAAGGGGGAGAGAATGTAACGATCCGCATTCTACGCATCGGAGGATCGTAGAATATTTATTTCTTTCCCATATGAAGTCGTATGGTCATGTCACTTTGGGAAACATCCATTAGAGTCATTTCTCATGGCTATGATTTTTGTCAATTTTTAAATGACCATTTTGCCCCTAGCTGATCTTGTTTTGGCCATAACTTTTGATTGGAAAGGAATTTTGACCTGAAACCACTTCCATTAGATTCGTTTGATGGTTTACCTTTCCGTAGAGTGGTCATAATAGCAAAACGGACTTACCGTTTGGGAGATATGGTTGAAATAAGGTTTGGAAGGTGAAAAACTGCTTAACCGGGCCAAATAGGGTGATTAGTGAATAGGCCCATAACCAATTTCGGGATTAGGGTTATGGGGAGGCTGAAATGATTTAGAGAATCATTCCATTTCAGTTTTCTAGCCTCCACTTATCTCCAAGAAACCCTAAAAATGGCGTCCAACCTCTAAATCACCTCCAAATCATCTTTTGATTAAGGATTAAGCTTAGCAACATCAAATCAAGGAAGATCTACACCAAATCAACATTGGAGCTGCTGTTTAGCATTGGGATTCGCATCAAATCAGAGATTTATTTCAGATTTTAGTTTATTTGTGGCTAAGGTGAGTGATTTGCATAGTTCCTCACTAATTATGGCTAATTAAGGGTAATTAGTGTGAATTAGCGAATCTAAACATGATAAAATTCTGGAAAAATGTTCATAAATTCTTAAATGATGTTTTAGACCTCTGATATGAATATGGGTTAATTTGGTTAAGTTTTGCAAATCCTATCATTAGTTTCACCTAAACATACTTAAGGGGAAATATGGGGTTTTGGTATGTTTGATCCATTTTAACCTATCATATTGATGTTTTGATGTTTGTGGTTGATTATGCATGTTGCTATGACTGTATGATATGCTTTGTGATTGATTTCAATTGTTAGAATGGTCGAAAATGTCGTCGAATGGCGTAAACACTTGCTGGAAAAGTTTCAAAAAACAGTGCAGGTTTTCGGATCGGATCGGATATGGTGGCTCGGATCGGATAAGTGAACTGGGCAAGGGATTCGATCGGAACTTGACCTTGAGAGATCTGGCAAAAAGGAAGGCCATGCTAGCAATATTGGGATCGGATCGGATAAAGGAGGGGGATCGGAGCGGCTAAAGGAGGAGGATCGGATTGGAACAAATGAAGGGCGAGGGAGCTGATCGGAGCGGGAGCACGAACTGAATGGGAGATGGCAACTCGACCCGACCCGAAGTGGGACACCCGACCCGAACCGACGCACTGGAGTGGACCCGAACCGAACCGCACCAGAGAAGGACCATGAATCGACGCGATGAAGTGAACCCGACCCGAACCGATAGCTTGAAGAGAACCCGACCCGACCCAGTATTGACCAATAACCCGAGATGCAAAGGTAGTCCAATATGGGAAGTTAGAGCTCAGGATCCAATTGGGAACCGATGAGTTCACTTCATGGTTGGGCTTTGCTGCGGGACGTGTGCAAAGGAGTTGTCGACGTTCATAACTACGATTCACCACTGAAAATGAATAATGGGCTACTTATCAGTGCAGTAGAGTCATTATGACTCGAGGGGCAAGGTGATGGTAGCAAGACTACGTTATCAGTGCAGTAGAACCATTATGACTTGAGGGGCAAGGTGATGCGTAATAAGACTATGAGCCAGCGCAGATGGGGTGAATAACTCCATGGGGCAAGTGGACATAGTAAAGGATTGGTAAGACTATGAGCCAGCGCAGATGGGGTGAATAACTCCATGGGGCAAGTGGACATAGTCAAGGATTGGTAAGGCTATGAGCCAGCGCAGATGGGGTGAATAACTCCATGGGGCAAGTGGACATAGCGAAGGATTAGTGGCTACGTTATCAGTGCAGTGAAGCCATTTATGACTTCATGGGGCAAAGTGATCGTAGCAAGGTACGTTGGGTGATCGAAGTGGTGAATATCGTATGCTTTATGCACTGAGTGAGAGATGTGAGGATGGATGCTATGTTTGATTGTTTGCCATCACTATAACATGCACACCCCCACCTCCGTATCTTTACACCGTTTGATATGGCACCTTAGAGTGTTGTACAGTATGTAGTGCTAACTCTTTGGTTGCAGGTCCAGGTTCATGTATGTTTTAGTCTACCTGTTATTGTTTTGTTTAGATGCTTATCGCTCATACCAGGCTTTATGTCTGACCCAGAGTTTTATGTCTCCTCTTATTACTCTGGGTGCTCACACGAGCAGACTAGAGACAGGTTAGCTGGTGATGCACGAGTAGCTGATTCGGAGGCGGGCAGGAGGCTTCCACGTATGATATATAGATATTCTCCCTATGTCGTTGGTGGTCGCTACTTGGGCATTAGTAGTGTACCTCCATTACCTTGCTTTTGCTTTTGAGACAGTTTGAAAAGTTGTAATAATGTTTAACTTTGGATCATAAGCTATTCTTGGATTTTCCGCTGCTATGTTAGTTGTTTCAGCTTATGCACTGTCTCGCCTGTTTTATGTCAAGTATGTTATTATTATATTTTATCCTATGCGCTGTGAGACATTTTACAGGTTCCTTGTTAGTTCATTTCCTTCTTCCCTTTCCTTCTGACGACCCGTTCCGTGCTAACTGGACATGTGTACATCGCATCTTTGGAGTAAATGTCGGTTGGTGCGGGGCGGGCCGTCACAGATATCCTAGACTTTACAGATCTAGACACTGTTTGAATTCAGTTTACAAAACAAAAACAAAACACAATACAAAATTAAGAACAAAAAAAATTAAACCCTAGGACTTAAGAATATAAGGGTCATCTCCTTTTAACATTAAAGCACTTAAGCCCAGAAAAGCTTGGTCGGCCCATTTCTAATTTATTTGCCCAATTCCTTTTGCTTTTGCTCTGAGAAAAAAAATGGTGGCGTTGATGAATGTAAACTAGGGTTTCAGATTTGAATCCCAAATCGAAGCCGATGTCTGATGAATTTTCTGCTCTCTGAAGCTCGAATCTGATGTTCTTCCTTTGTCTACGATTTGGGGATTTCTCGATCGAAAAATCTGTGAGTAAAATCTTGGAAATGATTTCTTTGAATTTCTGAGTTGTTGTGTTTTCGATCTGAAATGTTGGGTTGGTTTTCTATCTCTGCCGATGATGAATTGGTGTGACTAATATAGGGTATAGAAAACTCCTATAAAATCTCTGATTTCCTGAAATAATGAAATCTGATTTGCGAGAATTTGTTGCCTCTGATTTCAATCGATGACTTGGCTGATTTCTGTGTATTCCTCTTTTGACTTTCTCGATTTGAAATATGTCCCTGATTTGCGTTGATTTTTCCCTGGATAAAAATGGCTTTGAATAATCGGTTTAAAAAAAACAGATATGAAATTGTCTTCGAATGAATTGTTTATTTATGGAAAACACACACAGCTTGCCAATTTTGGTTTTACCAATATTAAACCGATTAAAAAACATGCTCAAAAACAAATACTAAGATTCTTGCATGCTGAGAAATTCCACTTGCCAAATATTGTTGTTCACTTAAAACTCCTTTGAATTCTTTTTCACAAAAACATGATTTAGAAATTTTTTATCCAAAAAAATGTTTGATTTGGTAAATCTTGCGTGGTTGATTATTTATATTTGATGCTTATACAGTGTAGAATGCACTCTGGATGATGGTTGATTATTCATCGTTGTTATTTTATACATGTGTTGTAGAAAATCCATATAATTAACATTATATGGTAATTGATTGGGCCTCATTCCAGTTTTGAATAGAAACATTTAAAAAGAAATATTTGAAATAGAATATTTGAAAATAGAAATATATGAAGCCGTGTTGATTAGATTGACGCCATTTTGACGTGAACGATATTTATATCGATTTTATTCATTTCTCAATGAATAATTGAATTGAATTGAAATTGAATAGATTTGAAATTCGAATTAAATTAAAATGAATTGAATAGATTTGAAATTCGAACTAAATTGAAATGAATTGATTTGAAATTCGAAATAAATTGAAATGATTTGAAATTAGAATTAAAATTGAATAGAATTGAATTCGAATTGAAATCAAATTGAAATGAATTCGAATTGAATTGAAATTGAATTGAAATCGATTTGAAATAAATTCAAAATCGAATAGAAATTGAATCGAACTGAAAACGAACTGAAATTGAATTAAAAATCGATTTGAATAGAAATAAATTTGAAATGAAATTGAAATCGTTTCGAAAACGAATTTAAAACGATTTATAAAATACGTTTTAAAAGAAAATCGATGAATTATATATTATATATATAATACAATGGCCTGAATAGAACGCGCCGCGTCGCAGCAGTTCGCGAATTTCGACCATTGACTTCGAATGGACATTGCGGGAGATCCCACCGTCGGATTCTCCTAAACCCAGAACCGTTGGGTTCGTGTCGAAAAGAGCTTTCTAACGAATATTAGAGATTAGAAATCTAATGGTTGGATTTGGAATTATGTCCAAATCAAATTTGAAAAAGGACGTTGATGGAAATCGACTGTACGGGCCTTGATAAAATTATTAAAAATATCAATAATTTGTGTAAAATCATAAGAAATGATTTGTGAAGAATTAGGATGAAAAACTCCATATTTGAAAAGATAAAAATAGATTTTTATTGAAATGAAATAGTTTTGAACTAGAATAATAATTTATTTATTTTTAAAATAAATAAATTGAATTTGAAATGGTTTTAAAAGTAACTAGAATTTCCAATAATTGAATTGGAATGGATTTGAATCGAAATTGTCTTTGGAATATTTCGATGTTGGATTTCGTGATTATACAGATGTTGTTATGGAAATTTGAAAGATATATATATATATATATATATATATATATCGTTATTTCCAATACGATATTTGTTGGTCGTAGAATTTGATATTGAATATAAGCCGATATATTTTCTATTCAGAGCCTTGTATTTAATATCAAATGTGATTTGGGTTTGTCGTGAATGGTGTCTTCATTAACACTGTTCTTAAGCCCAGTTGAGAAAAAGATTAAATCTTTTTATTTAGATTTAATGAAGTGTACCAATTAAATAATATTTAACTAGAATTGAATTGAATTGATTTTTGGGTTTATCGTGGACCGTGTTTTAAAAGACACTGATTCTTTAACCCAGTCAAAGATTAAAACTAAGTGGAGTTTTAATGAATCTCTAATTAGATTGAAAAGATCGATAATGGAGTATCACCAGTTTTACTCCAGCCGTTAGATAAATCTTTAATTAGATTTGAACGCGAAATGGTAATTGAATTTACCGATAACACTGTGGTGTTAGATATGAAGTATTACTAGTTTTACTTCATGGGATGAATAGGTTGGGGTTGGGAAATTAAAACAAATGATTACTTCGGTAAGGTTAGTTAATCCCGACTAGTTTGAAGTGATATTTAAAGGAAGATTAAAGAATAAATTTAAAAGAATTTATCTTTGATAAAATTAATGGGAACCATTCCCTAAGAATGTGAAATTTAGAAACTAATTGTAGGTTAGCTAAGCAGAACGGTTTCCTGGGTATTGATCTGATGTTGGTTTCGGCCTTCGGGGTTATTATTTGGGGAATTATTCTCTTGATTAATTTACGGTTAGTGACTGATGAACTGGAATGAGGCGTTTGTTGTGTTTGTGTAATACTTGTTTATTATATACGCGAGTTATTCAGAAAGACCGGGTTTATCCCATTCTGAATAACTAATTCGACGTGGTGTCGAAGATAAAGACGGTGGTTGAAGACCGGAGGTTTTCACGTCGTTTAGATAATTACTGATGATCTTGATTGGGCTGTACACCCAAGAGGAGTGAATCAGTTGGTG
Organism: Allium sativum; assembly: GCA_030737875.1. Lineage (NCBI taxonomy): Eukaryota > Viridiplantae > Streptophyta > Magnoliopsida > Asparagales > Amaryllidaceae > Allium > Allium sativum. The sequence goes on from CM060920.1 coordinate 458,086,618, forward strand.
GTCGTCCAGACGTACTTGGAGATCGATGGATATGCGGGGTACTAGGTGCCTCCGGTTTCGTTCAGACCCAGAACGGGCTTGTAAATGGACTGTGTGTCTGACATAGGATTTCATTCTATGTGATTGATATCGGTTGCATGGAGTGGTTTGCCTGTGTGGCATGCTAAGATGCAAATGATCAAGGCTTCTGTTGAAAAGCAAAGTCTTGTGGTGATGATCAAAGCACCGCCTGTGTGGCGTAGCTTTGTGTAATGTTGATTCGCGAGCCTCACACCCCGGTGTGAACCAAAAACGGGAGACGGACCTCAGGGAGGACATGCGTTTTCTTCTAGCTAGGAGTGGCGTTAGTGCTTGAACTGGCTGACGAGTTTGACTCATGTGGTTGTTGGAATTGGAGGCGCCTCGGTTAGATCGGACGATCCGGGTCCGATGGAGTCATTCGTTGGCTCATTTACGCCCCAAAGGGCTGGGAAACGCAGTGTTCAGGAATTTTAATCCACATCGGTGGACCGGCCCTGACGATCTAAGGGACGATGCGTTCTTTTCCTGAGACTCGGGCTAGACAGTCTCGAATCGGTAGAGGACTATCTTTTTCCTCGGTTCACAGATGGAAATCCAACTTCCAAATACGTGACATTTGCGGTTTTGATTGTAGAGCCTAGTATGGCGACATGATATATGGTACCCATGCCGTCTATGATTGATATTTATGATTGAAATTGTTTTAAACACTATACACTTATTATAGTATCAAATGACTCGTTTTAAAACGTATCAAGCATGCTTTGGCTATTATAAGGGAAAACCCTATCCCCCGGCTTGCGTTGCATTGTGTGATAGGACCTGGGTCTTATACTAGCTTCATTTTTCTTTATTTAGCATTGCGCTGTTGTTTTATGCATTGGTGTTCTTGGGAGGAAACCCGTTCCGTGTTATACGGCGTGGTCCCTTGATTTACCTAACTTTAAAATAAATATTAATAATTGTTTTAGTTCTCACACAAGTCACATGACTGACCTGGAGTTTATTGTTTTTAACCTAAACTCTGGGTGCCCTTATTTTGACACGGGCAGCTAGTAGTTTTGGTTTTGCAGATTTATATTCACAGGATCCTGGTTTACAGCTGGAACGATATCCGGAAAGCTTTGTATCTGTATATCTCCTTCAGTTGTGTTTTGTATTATTTTCCGCTGCTATGTAAATTATTGTAATCTCTGATATTTTCTGTGTAATATTTATTCATTCATACTCTGTATATTCTTGTATTCTGATGGAATTGTTGTAAATAACAATGAAAAGTTCTTCTGTCTGCGTTCTTTCGTGTGTTGTTCTCGAAGTATCTGGTCTTTCCTTACCGGGGAAGTTACGGGTCCTTACAGCTGGTTTCAGAGCTTTGGTTTACAAAGCTCGAGAACAAGACACGTTAGAACCAAACGAAAGAATTCATCAGAGATTGGATTAGTAATATCCAATGGGAATGACTCGTTAGAGATGGGATCAGTAGTATCCTAGAATGAGTGTGAAGAGTATATTTTTAAAATTAAAACAATTTTTTTGATTTATTCAACGTATTTGAATATTTATTTATATTGATTTGGACTATCCAGTATATAAAGATTTTGCGTATACGTCTGATCTGCGTGTATTCGAAGTTTTAATATATTGGGTAGATATAGAATTACACTCTAGTCGCCCGGGGGTGATTCTGATGATTGATATATCATCATCAGAATTTATATTCGAGTGACGAAAGTGATGTTTCTATATATTTCCTATTGACTGGTGTGAGAACCAAAATTAGATAGGGCTTATTGTTGTGAATTGGCATCAAAAATGGGATTTTTGACTATATCTCAAAATTATGAATTTGAAACGATAATACACTAATTGATTGATGGTTGTGTTGTATGTTTATTCCTTTAAACCATTATGTGAATAAACGGTGAATTTATGCCAAATTGAATCAAATATTGAACTGTATTGAAAATTGTTTGGAAATGCATGTGTATACATTGAACAGGTCATAGCAAGGAGGCTAGAGCAGAAGAATAAAATTGTTTGCCCGACAAATAGGTACATGTTTACAAATTTATTGGGTTTGGATGATTTTATGAGCCGATTGGCTAGCCGCTTGGCTTTTTCTTTTTCTTTTGGATTGAAGAAGGCCATGGGAGGCTATATGAAATATCCCGAAGTCCCCGGTGCAGGGGAGGTTATGGCGAAATTTTTCGAAAATTTAGGATGTTAGCCAAATTTTTGAAAAATTTGAAAAGTTCTTAGAAACTGAAAAGTTGAAGAACTTAAGCCGTAGTGAAAATAGAGAAAGTTGAGTTGATTAGTTAAACCACTTTCGGCTTCGTTCCTTTTCGGGGACGAAAAGTTTTAAGTGGGGGAGATTGTAATAACCCGGAAATCTGAGCCAATTTAAAAAATTTATTTTGGAAATTTTAGCGATTTTTGATTATTTAAAATGAATTATTTTGAATAATATCGATGAGAAACTTATTTTGAATGGAATTCGAATGTATATATTTATATAGATCGTCATTAGAACATAAATATTATTTATATATATAAAAGGAATTGAAAATGGCGCGGTAGTTCGATAATTCGATTTCAAACTTCAAATGAATGTACCGCGTGCAGAATAAACCAGATTTTAGTGAAAACAAAAATATTTGAATCTAATCGAGAATATCTTTCCAACGAATCCGAAAAATCGAAATTTCATAGCGGGGATAAAAAGTTATGTCCAGTTGAAATTTCAGAATAGTCGTTATGGAATTCTGGCCATTGAAAATAGCCATTTTGCAAATGACCTCGGTTTTCGACGAAACCACTTTTGTTGGATCCACAATGCCAAATGATTGCTTGGTTTCAAATTTCATAATTTTTCGAATCAGTATGTGAGCGTGGCAAAGGAAAATGCGTTTGACCAGTTTCAGTTGATTTTAATCAACTGGAAAATGGCCATTTTTCAGTTGGTCTCAGAATTCGATGAAATTAGTTTTGTTAGGACTGTACCGTCAATACGAAGCTAGAAAATATTTTTCGGGAATTTTTCGAGTTAGTACGTAGGCCCGGTAAATTGAAATGTGAGTTTAAATTCAATATATAGAGTTATATTTTGATTCTGACGGAAACTGATCGAAACAATTAAATCAGCCTACGAAACATATCCCATTGTGTTCGGAATGGGGGTAATTAGCTATGGATGACAGTCGGTGGGCTTGATTTCGAGGTCGAAATAAAAAAGTACCTTTTTGAGAATGTCGCCCCCCCTTTCTTTTCTCTCAAACAAACATATCCCCCCTCCTTTCTTTTCTCTCATTACTCCCGAGCCCCTTTCAGGGAAATCGATTTCACGATAAAAAAATGTCGCCCCCCCCCCCTCTTAGTCCATCGCGCCACCACCGGAGGGGCGCCGCCCCTATCGACCGTCGCTGGCCCCTCCACAACGCCTCGCGCCTCTCTCCCCTCGTTCCTGGATCCTCCTCGCTTCTCTCTCCCTCTGGCGCACCCATATCCCGCCACCCTAATGACCACCGCCGCCTCCAGGCCGTAGCCACGCACCTCCGAGCCCCCTCCACTGTTCGCAGTTCCCCTCCCTCCCGCTGGTGAGTTTTTGAATATTTTGTTTAATTAATTTTGTTGTTAAATAAAAATTGATTCCTTTAGAAAATAAAAACTAATTTCATTAGGTTAAAAATTGATTTTATCGTAAGGAAAAGAATTGATTTTTAACAAGGAAAAGAATTGATTTTTAACAAGTAAAAGAATTGATTTTTATATGATCAAAGATAGGATTTTTATATAATCCAAAAATATGATTTTGTTCATAGAAAAGGTGGGATTTTTATTATGAGGTGAGCGTTGTAAAAAATTGGTTTTGATTATCATGAAAGCAAAGTAAAAATTCGATTTTTATATGATATAAAAATATGATTTTGGTTAATGTAGTGTAAGCAAAATATAATTTTTTTATAATATAGATCATAAAAATATGATTTTTATAAAGTAGAAATATTAAAAACATGATTTTTATAGTATAGAAAGAATAGAAATACGATTTTTATAATATATAGAAAGTAAAGATTTGATCTTTATATATGTAGTAAAATAAAAATCTGATTTTTATTATATATAGTAAAGTAAAAAATTCGATCTTTATATTAGAAATAGAAATATAAAAATATAATTTTTATATAGAATAAGCGTTGTAAAAATATATGAAGTAGAAATAAAAATAGAATTTTTATTTATTGAAATGAAGCAATAAAAATATAATTTTATTATGAATAGCGTGAAAAGAGCTGCATTGGAATTGCAAACAGATCCAGACGGTTCAGCAGTTCAGAAGCAAAGCACGGCGGAGTGGAACCCTCTGTGAGAACTCCTCACTTTTAAATTTATTTCTAGTTAAAATATATACTAGGATGCAGACGGTGTTTAGTAGCACCCGACACCCGTCGTCCACAGACCATGGACGGCTTGTATGCTTGTTTGTTTGATTTTGATGTGTAGTTGATTGTGTGATGTGATGTGAAATGAAATAAAATATTTATATAGTTAAAAATATTTTTATAGTTACAAATAGAATTTTTAACGTGTATATGAAATGAAATAAATTAATATAAACAAATCGAACGATTTGTTTATATACACACATTTGAATGATATTGATTGGGACGATAAATTTTACACATCGCCCAACTACACAAATAAAATCTGTGTTTGATTGTTTGAAACCCCACACGGGTATTGGGATGATATATGACATACACTAACCCCAATAATTAGTTGTATGTCGATCGATTGATTGACAGACTGTCATAAGCGTTAAATATTTATATTTGATGCTTATACAGTGTATAATGCACTCTGGATGATGGTTGATTATTCATCGTTGTTATTTTATACATGTGTTGTAGAAAATCCATATAATTAACATTATATGGTAATTGATTGGGCCTCATTCCAGTTTTGAATAGAAACATTTAAAAAGAAATATTTGAAATAGAATATTAGAAAATAGAAATATATGAAGCCGTGTTGATTAGATTGACGCCATTTTGACTTGAACGATATTTATATCGATTTTATTCATTTCTCAATGAATAATTGAATTGAAATTGAATAGATTTGAAATTTGAATTAAATTGAAATGAATTGAATAGATTTGAAATTCGAATTAAATTGAAATGAATTGAATTGAATTGAATTGATTTGTAATTCGAAATAAATTGAAATGATTTGAAATTCGAATTAAAACTGAATAGAATTGAATTCGAATTGAAATCAAATTGAAATGAATTCGAATTGAATTGAAATTGAATAGAAATCGATTTGAAATAAATTCAAAATCGAATCGAATTGAAAACGAACTGAAATTGAATTAAAAATCGATTTGAATAGAAATCAATTTGAAATGAAATTGAAATCATTTCGAAAACGAATTTAAAACGATTTATAAAATACGTTTTAAAAGAAAATCAACGAATTATATATTATATATATAATATAATGGCCTGAATAGAACGCGCCGCGCCGTGGCAGTTCGCGAATTTCGACCATTGACTTCGAATGGACATTGCGGGAGATCCGACCGTCGGATTCTCATAAAACCGGAACCGTTGGGTTCGCGTCGAAAAGAGCTTTCTAACGAATATTAGAGATTAGAAATCTAACGGTTGGATTTGGAATTATGTCCAAATCAAATTTGAAAAAGGTCGTTGTAAGTGCAGTTCGATGGCCGTTGATGGAAATCGACTGTACGGGCCTTGATAAAATTATTAAAAATATCAATAATTTGTGTAAAATCATAAGAAATGATTTGTGAAGAATTGGGATGAAAAACTCCATATTTGAAAAGATAAAAATAGATTTTTATCGAAATGAAATAGTTTTGAACTAGAATAATAATTTATTTATTTTTAAAATAAATAAATTGAATTTGAAATGGTTTTAAAAGTAAACAGAATTTCCAATAATCGAATTGGAATGGATTTGAATCGAAATTGTCTTTGGAATATTTCGATGTTGGATTTCGTGATTATACAGATGTTGTTATGGAAATTTGAAAGATATATATATATATATCGTTATTTCCAATACGATATTTGTTGGTCGTAGAATTTGATATTGAATATAAGCCGATATATTTTCTATTCAGAGCCTTGTATTTAATATCAAATGTGATTTGGATTTGTCGTGAATGGTGTCTTCATTAACACTATTCTTAAGCCCAGTTGAGAAAAAGATTAAATCTTTTTATTTAGATTTAATGAAGTGTACCAATTAAATAATATTTAATTGGAATTGAATTGAATTGATTTTTGGGTTTATCGTGAACCGTGTTTTAAAAGACACTGATTCTTTAACCCAGTCAAAGATTAAAACTAAGTGGAGTTTTAATGAATCTCTAATTAGATTGAAAAGATCAAGAATGGAGTATCACCAGTTTTACTCCAGGCGGTAGTTAAATCTTTAATTAGATTTGAATGCGAAATGGTAATTGAATTTACCGATAACACTGTGGTGTTAGATATGAAGTATTACCAGTTTTACTTCATGGGATGAATAGGTTGGGGTTGGGAAATTAAAACAAATGATTACTTCAGTAAGGTTCGTTATTCACGACTAGTTTGAAGTGATATTCAAAGGAAGATTAAAGAACAAATTTAAAAGAATTTATCTTTGATAAAATTAATGGGAACCTTTCCCTAAGAATGTGAAATTTAGAAACTAACTGTAGGTTAGCTAAGCAGAACGGTTTCCTGGGTATTGATCTGATGTTGGTTTCGGCCTTCGGGGTTAATATTTAGGGAATTATTCCCTTGATTAATTTACGGTTAGTGACTGAGGAACTGGAATGAGGCGTATGTTGTGTTTGTGTAACACTTGTTTATTATATACGCGAGTTATTCAGAAAGACTGGGTTTATACCATTCTGAATAACTAATTCGACGTGGTGTCAAAGATAAAGACGGTGGTTGAAGACCGGAGGTCTTTACGTCGTTTGGATAATTACTGATGATCTTGATTGGGCCGGACACCCAAGAGGAGGGAATCAGTTAGTGGTCGTCCAGACGTACTTGGGGATCGATGGATATGCGTGTTGGATCTAGATTAACCCTAGAGGGGGGGGTGAATAGGGTTTATCACAGTTTTTAACTGAATTAAAATCTAACGAGATTTATAATAATAAACAGATCACAGAATATAGTAGAAACAGAAATGCAGGAAACAAATCACACACAGATATACCCAGCTTTGGCAAAACCCTGCCTACTATTGCATTTCTAAGGTTTCTACTAGGTGATAGAACAGTTCCCGCATACAAGACCGTGTACACTCACGACTCTCGCTCCTATTCTAACCCTACGCTCAAAACCGTAGACTGATCGATATCCCCTCGATCAGATTTCCCCGAATTACAACCCTGTAATCCGTAACCTAGATTTTACAGACTCTGAATCTGACAATCAACACCCTGACTGATATCCTAGACTTTACAAATCTGGACACTGTTTGAATTCGGTTTACAAAACAAAAACAAAACACAATACAAAATTAAAAACAAAAACAAATTAAACCCTAGGACTTAAGAATATAAGGGTCATCCCCTTTTAACATTAAAGCACTTAAGCCCAGAAAAGCTTGGCCGGCCCATTTCTAATTTATTTGCCCGATTCCTTTTGCTTTTGCTCTGAGAAAAAAAATGGCGGCGTTGATGAATGTAAACTAGGGTTTCATATTTGAATCCCAAATCGAAGCCGATGTCTGATGAATTTGCTGCTCTCTGAAGCTCGAATCTGATGTTCTTCCTTTGTCTACGATTTGGGGATTTCTCGATCGAAAAATCTATGAGTAAAATCTTTGAAATGATTTCTTTGAATTTCTGAGTTGTTGTGTTTTCGATCTGAAATGTTGGGTTGGTTTTCTATCTCTGCCGAGGATGAATTGGTGTGACTAATATAGGGTATAGAAAACTCCTATAAAATCTCTGATTTCCTAAAATGACGAAATCTGATTTGCGAGAATTTGTTGCCTCTGATTTCAATCGATGACTTGGCTGATTTCTGTGTATTCCTCTTTTGACTTTCTCGATTTGAAATATGTCCCTGATTTGCGTTGATTTTTCCCTAGATAAAAATGGCTTTGAATAATCGGTTTTAAAAAAAAAACAGATATGAAATTGTCTTCGAATGAATTGTTTATTTATGGAAAACACACACAGCTTTCCAATTTTGGTTTTACCAATATTAAACCGATTAAAAAACATGCTCAAAAACAAATATTAAGATTCTTGCATGCTGAGAAATTCCACTTGCCAAATATTGTTGTTCACTTAAAACTCCTTTGAATTCTTTTACCCAAAAACATGATTTAGAAATTTTTTATCCAAAAAATTGTTTGATTTGGTAAATCTTGCGTGGTTCCTGATGTTAAATATGAATTGTTTTTTGTCAAACATTGATTGTGCATTTCCATTTATTGCTGAGATTTCTGGTCACTAAATTTGCATTGTGAAATTGATTACTTCCCTGAACAGAACTGATTCTTGTACTTGAACTTGCTGGACTGAGTTCCATGTGTTGTCCTTTGTAGTTCATGTTGCTTTGACTATGTTACCACTGCATTTCACTTGTACATTTGAACCATGTTGTCTTGTATACATGAATATATGCTCGACCATTAGTTATGCCACCATGCTTTATGAATCTGCTGTGTTTACTTTGCTGTGGCTTGTCATTATGTCACTAGCATGTTTGCTTTGACATATGTGATCATGATTTTGCTGTTCCACCAATATGCTGACTACTGCTTGCATGTATTCATGCTTGAGCTCGACCACTTTGAATATCTTAACTTTCCTTGCTTGTATATGAGCTTGCTCTTGCTGTTTCATACTGAGCTGTTTCTTGTGCATGTCAACATACCCCTGAGTTTTGTATATTGTCCATGTAGTTGCACCATAATGCATGAAAAAGCTTGTTGTGCTTTATCCATTTATGATGGATGTCATGTCGAGCTCCATATATACAAGTATATACTGCATATGTCATTGAAAAAATGTACACTTGTAGCTGAGTTGATTTTCCATGTTTATTTGTTATGTTGAAACATTGAGCACCCTAAAATGCTGCTACAACATGTTGTGCACACACAATTGTATATGCTGCAATGAAAACTTCATGTACACATGCTTTTTCTTTGCCCATTATAAAACTGCTGCTATAAGTTGTGATCTGCCACACTTGATCTTGCTTGATCTTGTATGTTTGACTTGATATGTTGGCTGATCATTCCTTTTTGCTTGCTCGACCACGCCATGTTTACATGTGACACTTGCACTATCATTTTGGCTGCACCATGTATTTGTTGGATGCCTCGACCAACTTGACTTTGAACCTTTAAGCTGTGTTGACTTTGTTGTTGTGTTTACTTGTCTATTTCATTGTGTCGAGCTTGGTCCATTTGGCTGCTCCACAGCTGCACTCTGATTGGCGAGGCAGTGCACACGTGTATATCTATACACGTGTGTATATGCAGCCATCAGACAAGATTTCCTGTCCCTGTACTATACATATACTGTCTAGACACAGTCGGATTAACAAATCAGATCAAGTCAGAAAAATGATGAGAAACACACCAGAAAACTGAGGCAAATAAAATTTTTAAAAATAAAATTTATATGTATTCAGTATTATTTCTATTGCAGTGTACTGTGTGTGTGTTCATTTGTATGACAGGTATGAAGACTGGACAGACTGTGAAGACTGGACTGACTTGTAAGCTGTGAAGACAGAAGACAAAAAAATAGAAGGTAGAAAACAAGAACAGTGTGTGTAACAGTGAAAGTGTCTGTATATTGAGTCTGTGAATGTATAAGTGAACAAGTAATGAGTGTTGAGTGATATAGTGAGGAGCTAATGTATATGAAAAAGTGATTGTACTAATTATTTGTAATAAACAAAATCTGTTTGAAATAAAATATCATTTCATTGTTATCAAACAGACTTGTCTATTCTATTCTGTTTATTTTTAAGTACAAATATGTGAAGTGATTAAATAGTGGAGTTAAAATAGATGTACTGTTTGAATGTTAGAAATTTAATATTTATATATTTAAATAAAATACTGTTGAATATTTGAATTCGTGCATAGTCGTATTCTATTTAAATTTAAATATTATATTCCTGTCTGTGATGTGAATATGGAATAGTACGATTACAAACACATTTGAAATAAAATTTATTTGGTTGTTATCATCAAACAAAAATCATATAATTGTGTATACAACATCGTTATATACAACAATGTGGGGTACTAGGTGCCTCCGGTTTCGTTCAAACCCAGAACGGACTTGTAAATGGACTGTGTTTCTGACATAGGATTTCATTCTATGTGATTGATATCGGTTGCATGGAGTGGTTTGCCTGTGTGGTATGCTAAGATGCAAATGATCAAGGCTTCTGTTGAAAAGCAAAGTCTTGTGGTGATGATCAAAGCACCGCCTGTGTGGCGTAGCTTTGTGTAACGTTGATTCGCGAGCCTCACACCCTGGTGTGAACCAAAAACGGGAGATGGACCTCAGGGAGGACAAGCGTTTTCTTCTAGCTAGGAGTGGCGTTAGTGCTTGAACTGGCTGACGAGTTTGACTCATGTGGTTGTTGGAATTGGAGGCGCCTCGGTTAGATCGGACGATCCGGGTCCGATGGAGTCATTCGTTGGCTCATTTACGCCCCAAAGGGCGGGGAAACGCAGTGTTCAGGAATTTTAATCCACATCGGTGGACCGGCCCTGACGATCCAAGGGACGATGCGTTCTGTTCCTGAGACTCGGGCTAGACAGTCTCGAATCGGTAGAGGACTATCTTTTGCCTCGGTTCACAGATGGAAATCCAACTTCCAAATACGTGACATTTGCGGTTTTGATTGTAGAGCCTAGTATGGCGACATGATATATGGTACCCATGCCGTCTATGATTGATATTTATGATTGAAATTGTTTTAAACACTATACACTTATTATAGTATCAAATGACTCGTTTTAAAACGTATCAAGCATGCTTTGGCTATTATAAGGGAAAACCCTATCCCCCGGCTTGCGTTGCATTGTGTGATAGGACCTGGGCCTTATAATAGCTTCATTTTTCTTTATTTAGCATTGCGCTGTTGTTTTATGCACTAGTGTTCATGGGAGGAAACCCGTTCCGTGTTATACGGCGTGGTCCCTTGATTTACCTAACTTTAAAATAAAGATTAATAACTGTTTTAGTTCTCACACCAGTCACATGACTGACCTGGAGTTTATTGTTTTTAACCTAAACTCTGGGTGCCCTTATTTTGACATGGGCAGCTAGCAGTTTTGGTTTTGCAGATTTATATTCACAGGATCCTGGTTTATAGCTGGAACGATATCCGGAAAGCTTTGTATCCGTATATCTCCTTCAGTTGTGTTTTGTATTATTTTCCGCTGCTATGTAAATTATTGTAATCTCTGATATTTTCTGTGTAATATTTATTCATTCATACTCTGTATATTCTTGTATTCTGATGGAATTGTTGTAAATAACAATGAATAGTTATTCTGTCTGCGTTCTTTCGTGTGTTGTTCTCGAAGTATCCGGTCTTTCCTTACCGGGGAAGTTACGGGTGCTTACAAGTTCAGAACTGTAATGCAAACCTTTTGATATTACTATGAATTTGAAGATTTAACATGGTTTTGGTCTTAGTAAGCGAATTTGGTAAATTATTTCCTGATTAGTCTAAAAGCATGGATTTTTCCTGGAAAAATAGTTACTCTCCTCTCAAAAGTTGTTTATTTTTCTTCTTTAATTTGCACATTCTTGACTACCGTTCATTAAACACACATACTCCTACTCACTCACTACTATATTAAAGCTTATTATTGAATACTTGCATTTGAAGCCCTATTCGTTTCTTACCGTACATATCTCATTCAAATTGAAAGATATCCTTCCATGTGTATTCTAAAATGAACCGACCTATATAACTTCATCCATTCTCACTATATCAGCTGTGCTTTCTCGTATGCTACAAAAATTTCATCTATGAACGTAGGCGGTCGTGATCTTCCAAGTTCCAAATCTAATAATTGGCGATTAGTGTTTTCTTCGGCTTCAAAATAGGTCTAGGCATCGGTTAACAAATTCAGTCACCAGCGATGGCGCTATCGGTCTTACATGTTCCAAGGCGCCAAATAACATTCTCCTCGGCTTCGTTTAAGGTGGTAACGTATCGTACTTATTAGCTATCAGACCTTCTTTCCTATTGTTTATTGCAACTTATACTATATTTCTGTTTTCCAAGGATCTTACCACAATTCATAAAGTAGTTATTAGATCTCTTATACATTCAATATCCTTTCTGATTTAACTTTTTAATCTTTGATTCAGTTTATAATACTATTTAATAGTAAATCAAAGGGGATGCTTGATTACTCAGGAAAATCATAATACTACTGTTATCAGACCATATGAATCAATGCTCTGACTTAATTATAGATAGTTTTGTTGTAACCGATGAGGTTAATTCAATTTAAGACCACTCAAATCGAATATCTAAACCACAAGCGTCTTGCGGAAAACTGGATCGCTGTTGGATTTGCAAAAACAACCAAACCAATAACTCTAGTCTCAAACAATGATCAACCTATCTCGAATAACCCAAATCTCAATCTCAAGCGATAAAATAATGGCTATAGCAGCAAAAATAAATAACAAGAAGATTAATAGTGGTTCCACAAACAACTTGTTAGTGTACAACCACTTTGGAGAGAGTATTTTATTACGACGATGAAAGAAATACAAGAGATTGATCCAACGATCACTATATTTCAATATAGAAAAGAGTTTGAGGAGAATAGACTTGAATAATTGCAATTGGGTTATGAACCCTAATTAAACCCTTGAGAATAAACCCTTGATTTGATCAAGTTTCCAAGCTCTCCTTTTGAAAACCAGAATATAGCTTATATAAGGTGAGAAAAAATATTAGGCAATTCCCAAAATTGCCCCTGGTATTTTCATAAATCATCATGCTAATTTTCTACCCAAAATTGGCCTCGAACGTCTATCGCAGGTCATGATAGATATCTGAACCAGTTAGAGAATTATTTGCTTCAGCTCAACCATTTGTCAGAACCTCAGGAAACTTTCCTGACAACTCAGATGTCTATCATAGGGCAAGACATACCTCTGTCCCGGTTCTCAGCGAAACCATGCACGTTTTCATCTCTAACTTCCTCGTACGAGCTCCGATTTGCGAACGGTCTCCTCCAATGCGAAGCTACTTTCATCCTCTTCAATTAAACATATAGTATCACAAACTTCAACACCCATCTCGATACTATATCCGTCTTCATGCACCAAACTCCAATGTATCCAAGCATTTCCTTTTGCCTCCAACCAATAACATGAATACTTTCCCAATAAGCTCAGGCAAAGCCACAACCCATTGCACTCCGTTAATGAGCTACGGCAAAGCCACCACCCGCCAACGAAGTGTTGAAAGTATTCAAACCAAAAAAACCGTCTCACCAAGAAACAATGTACTCAGGAGTGTAAACGAGTACTTACCATAAAGATAGATATCCAATCTCTCATCGGTATTCCTTTCCATCAAAAACAAACAAACCACTCTCTCCAACCGTGCCACCCCGTGGCACCTTGCAACTCAACAAGCGAATTAAGTTCGAGCAATACTTGAACTTCCCAACCGACAATTCTTTAGTAAACATATCCACCGTAGTATCCTTTATGTGCACTTTCCGAAGGTTTACTAGCTTACCCTCATCCATGGATACTAGAAATGACTCTATGAACCTCAATATGATTAGTCCGTGAGCTAAATGCCAAATTCTCCGCCAAGTGTACAACACTTTGGCTATCACATCGAACACCAATACTCTCATGTTCGAAACCCAAGTCACACAACAATCGCTTGAAGTAGAGTGCCTCCTTTTCTGCCTCCACCGCGGCAATCAACTCCGCTTCCATAATGGATAAAGTAACTACGGTTTGCATTCTCAATCTCCAACTAATGTTGTCTCGTGAACTGTGAAGACATACCTAGAAGTTGATTTCCTTCAATCCCTATCACCGGCGTAGTCCGAGTCACAATAACCAACTAACTTGTAACTCATCCAATCACTACCACAAAAAACAAGACTATGAGATGATGTGTCTTTCAAGTATCTCAATATAACCTTCACGACTTCCCAATGCGTTTTTCCCAGATTAGCCATACATTGACTAACCACCCCGACGGCATTTGCAATATCAGGCCTTATACACACCATGGCATATGTCAAACTACCAACCGCACTTGCATATGGCACCTTTGCCATATAAGCCTTGTCTTTATACGCGATAGGAGATCCCTTATCTGAAAGCTTCATATGAAAAGATAAAGATGTATTCAACGCCTTTGCATTCTCCAAGCTAAACCAGCAAAGCACTTTCTCAATGTACTCCTTTTGAGTCAATCTCAACTAAAAATTCTTTTAACCTCTTTCAATTTCCATGCCCAAAATTTTCCTTGGTTCTCCAATATCTTTCATTTCGAATTCCAATTTCAAAAGCATCTTCAACTTGTTGATTTCATTTTTGTCTTTCGAAGCAATGAGCGTATCATCCACATACAAGAGTTAATACACCCAACAATCATTTTCCAACCTCTTGAAATATACATAAGCATCTTTGATGCTTCGATGGAAGCCACATTCAAGCATGAAATGATCGAATCTCTTGTACCATTGTTTAGGTGATTACTTCAAACCATATAGTGATTTCTTCAACTTGCAAACCATTTTTTACTTACTGTTTACAACAAACCCTTTTGGTTGGTCCACATAGATGTCTTCCTCTCGATTATACGAGAATTTTTATGAAAGCGTTTCATTTTCTTCTCTTCAATGGAGGTTTCATTTTCCCAGAATGTATCCTAATTTTTGGCCTAATTCTTCTTCTGATGATCGATTCAACCTCTGATCAAAAAGATAGACCTTGGTTCTACAGTCTTTTTGATCGGTACCACAGTAGCTCTTTGGTTAGGTATTGGAGCAACACTACCTATTGATAAATCACTAACTTTAGGTCTTTTTCAAATTGATTCAACTTTGAAATACCACGATGTAGGTATCTAGGGAATAGTCGCTTCTAAAGTGAATCCTCCCTAGATACATGAATTTTATTATGATCTATTTCGCGAAAATACGAATTGTGTGTCGAAGACAAAAAATGAAGTTTTTTTTATAAAATTTTATAAAAAAAAGAAAAAAAATTCTTTAAAATGAAAACTTATCATGCAAGAAGGTGGTTTTCACATCAGGTTGCTCCAACTCCAAGTCACGGATAACAACTATAGCTAGTAAAACCCGGATAGAAGTATGGCGTACAACCGGTGAAAAAATTTCATCATACTCCTTTCCTTTTCTTTGTGCAAACCCCTTTGCCACTAACGTTGTTTTGTATCTTCCATCATCCTTCACCTTATACATCCACTTGCACCCTATAGCACGGTTTCCGTTAGGAAGTGGAACCAACTCCCAAGTTTGGTTCTTCATCAATGATTACATCTCTTCCTCCATTATGCAAATTTATTTCGAGCTATCACTCGAATCCATGACATCATCAAGTCTATCGACTCATCATGGACTACATTGAGAGCATAGTCCAAATTATCACAAAAGATAAAAGTTCCAATCACTATATCTTTCGGGTGGCCTTATTGCATATCGACCAACCTGAGTAGCAATGCTATCAGCCAAATCCCTTTCAGATCTACCATGAATTGAATGCTCTCTAGTATCATGTACATCACCAACATCACTAGAGGAACCATGTGGAGTATGTGATGTTTCATCAACCGCTTCAATCCTACGAGCTTCTTGTTCAACTCTACTTCCACTTGGACGGAACGTGGGAATGGCTTCCTTCTCCTTTGGTTCACCATGAACCAAATCTGGAACATCTGACGAGCTCTCATTCTCCTTGAATAAAGTTGACCCATCAAAAGTGACATGACGAGAATTAACAACCTTCTTCATTTCCGGATTCCAAATCCAATAGCCTTTGACGCCGTCTATGTAACCAAGAAAAGTCCCCTTGAAAGCTCTAGCCTCAAGCTTATCATTTTCCAGATCATTCACATAAACCGGACTTCCAAGCACACGAAGATATCTCAAGTCAACACTCTTCACTTTTCCACACTTCCTCCTAAATTTTGTTATCAATAGCCGAGCGCGGAATTTGATTCACAATATGCATTACGGTTAACAAAGCTTCTGCCCAAAATCCCTTAGATTGCGGATCTCCTAGTGTAGTAAAAGGTCTTCAGATTTCATGATGCTTACAATACTCCAAGAATTCCCTGGAAACATACTCCCCGCTATTGTCGGTCCTTAGAAACTTCAAAGTCTTGCCACTATCATTCTCAACAAGGGCCTTCCACACTTTGAACTTAACAAATGCCTCCGACTTGTCCTTCATTACATATGCCCATACCTTTCGAGACAAATCATCAATGAAAGAGATAGAATACCTTGCTCCAACTAAAGAAGCAACTGGTGCCGGTCTCCAAACATCTGAATGAACATATTCAAGAACCTCCTTTGAATCATGCGTCCCTTCATCGAATGAAACCTTTGTTTGCTTCCCCATGACTCATTCCTCGCAAAACTCTAGTTTGTTAAAATTCTCACCCTTGATCATCTCCCGCTTCTGAAGAATATCCAAACTCCTCTACAAGATATGACCCAATCTCAAATGCCACAATTGTGTCGCATCCAAGTCATGATAACTATCAACACCCACACAAGTTTCACCTCCTACGGTCACACCTTGAAGAAAATATATACCATGAATTCTAACACCTTTCATAGCAACAAGCGCCCCCTTAGAAACCCCTAAGCAATCCTTCTCGATAACGATCTTGCATCCTAGAGAATCCAATTGCCCCAAAGATATAAGCGACTTCCTAATTCCTAGAGCACAGCGAACATTGGTGAGTGTGCGAACAACTCCATCAAACATCCTTATTTGCGCAGAGCCAATAGCCATCGACTTGCAAATAGCACCATTTCCTATAACAATTGTATTTCCCTCTTTGACTTCATAGGACGAAAAACAATTCCTACTTGGCGTCATATCATACGACGCACCCGAATCGAGTAACCATTCACTACCCGAAACACCCGATGCCACCGCCGTCAACACATTCTCATCTGTCTCATCATCCCCACTCTCAACCGCTACGGATGAAAATGCTACTTCCTTCTTATCTTTTTCTGGACATTCATTCCTCCAATGTCCGGGTTTCTTACAAATAAAGCACTGTGACGAGATGGAATTTCGCTCGGTCCGAACCAGTCGCTAAACCGATCCAGGCCGTTCGAAACGCCCTATCGTTTGAGAACAGGACAAAACAGAACGCATACAGAAGAACATCTCATCGTATATTACAACAATGCATCAGATTACAAGAATATACAGAGTATAAACAAATATTACACAGAAATATCAGAGATTTAAATTACATTTAAATGCATAGCAGCGGAAAATAATACAATACACAACTAGAAGAGATATACGGATACAAAGCTTTCCGGATATCGTTCCAGCTGTAAACCAGGATCCTGTGAATATAAATCTGCAAAACCAAAACTACTAGCTGCCCGTGTCAAAATAGGGGCACCCAGAGTTTAGGTTAAAACAATAAACTCCAGGTCAGTCATGTGACTGGTGTGAGAACTAAAACAGTTAATCTTTATTTTGAAGTTAGGTAAATCAAGGGACCACGCCGTATAACACGGAACGGGTTTCCTCCCAAGAATACCAGTGCATAAAACAAACAGCGCAATGCTAAATAAAGAAAAATGAAGCTGTTATAAGACCCAGGTCCTATCACACAATGCAACGCAAGCCGGGGGATAGGGTTTTCCCTTATAACAGCCAAAGAATGCTTGATACGTTTAAAACAAATCATTTGATACTATTATAAGTGCATAGAGTATAAAACAACTTCAAATCATAAGTATCAATCATAGGCTACATGAGCGTCCCATGCCACTATGTCGCCATATATAGGTTTACAAATAAAACCGCAAAGTCACGTATTTGGAAATTGGATTTCCATCTATGAACCGAGGCAAAAGATAGTCCTCAACCGATTCGAGACGCTCTAGCCCGTGTCTCAGGAACAGAACGCATCGTCCCTTGGAGCGACAGGGCCGGTCCACCGATGTGGATTAAAATGCCTGAACACTGCGTCTCCCCGCCCTTTGGGGCGTAGGTGAGCCAACTAAATGACTCCATCGGACCCGGATCGTCCGATCAAACCGAGGCGCCTCGCAACAGCAACAACCACATAAGTCAAACTCGTCAGGGCGTGTAAAACCACTGACGCCACTTCTAACTAGAAAGAAACGCATGCCCTCCCTGAGGTCCGTCTCCCGTTTTTGGTTCATACCGGGTGTGAAACTCGCGAATTCACGTTACACAAAGCTATGCCACACAGGCTGTGCTTTGATCATCACCACAAGACTTTGCTTTTCAACAGAAGCCTCGATCAATTGCCACTTAGGCATGCCACACAGGCATGCCACACAGGCAATTCACTCCATGCGTTTGATATCCATCAACATATAACCTCTGAGCTCGTACGTCTCAGAGAAGGGCGTTAAGCAAGAGAATAAATTCTCCGCCGCCAAACAGATATATATTTAATAAAGATCAATCACACAGACTAAAATCCAATGTCAGACACACAGTCCATTTACAAGTCCGTTCTGGGTCTGAACGAAACCGGAGGCCCCTAGTACCCCGCATATCCATCGATCTCCAAGTACGTCTGGACGATCACCAACTGTTTCCATCTTCTTGGGTGTACAGCCCAATCAAGATCATCAGTTATCACCCAAACGACGAGAAGACTTCTGGTCTTCGACCACCGTCTTCATCTTCGACACCACGTCGAATCAGTTATTCAGAATGGGATAAACCCGGTCTTTCTGAATAACTCGCGTATATATTATAAAAGTGTTACACAAACACAACATACGCCTCATTCCAATTCAGAATATTCTTTTATTCAAATATTCCTATATTTTGGGAAAAGTTCCCATTAATTTTATCCAAGATAAATTCTTTAAATTTATTCTTTAATCTCCTTTGAATATCAATTCAAACTAGTCGGGATTAGCGAACCACACCGAAGAAATCATTTATTTTATTTCCCAATCCCAACCTATTCATCCCATGAAGTAAAACTGGTTATACTTCATATCTAACACCACGGTGTTATCGGTAAATTCAATTACCATTTCACGTTCAAATCTAATTAAAGATTTAACTATCGCCTGGAGTAAAACTGGTGATACTCCATTCTCGATCTTTTCAATCTAATTAAAGATTCATTAAAACTCCACTTAGTTTTAATATTTCACTGGGTTAAAGAATCGGTGTCAATTAAAACACAGTTCACGGTAAACCCAAAATCACATTCATTAATTATCGGGTTAAAGAACGAGTGTTATTTTAAAACACTGTTCACGATAAACCCAAAATCACATTCATTAATTATCGGGTTAAAGAACGAGTGTTATTTTAAAACACTGTTCACGATAAACCCAAAAATCAATATCAATTCAATTCCAATTAAATATCATTTAATTGGTACACTTCATTAAATCTAAATAAAGAGATTTAATCTTTTCTCCACTGGGTTCAAGAACAGTGTTAATGAAGACACCATTCACGACAAGCCCAAATCACATTTGATATTAAACACAAGGCTCTGAATAGAAAATATATCGGCTTATATTCAATATCAAATTCTACGACTAACAAATGTCGTATTGGAAATAACGATATAAATATATATCTTTCAAATTTCCATAACAACACCTGTATAATCACGAATTCCAACATCGAAATATTCCAAAGACAATTTCGATTCAAATCCACTCCAATGCAATCATTGGAAATTCTGGTTATTTTTAAAACCCTTTTCTAATTCAATTTATTTATTTAAAAAAAATAAATAGAATTTTAATTCTAGTTCAAAACTAGTTCATTTCGATAAAAATCTATTTTTATCTTTTCAAATATGGAGTTTTTCATCCCAATCCTTCACAAATCATTTCTTATGATTTTACACAAATTATTACTATTTTTAATAATTTTATCAAGGCCCGTACAGTCGATTTCCATCAATGGCCATCGAACTGCACTTACAGCGACCTTTTTCAAATTTGATTTGAACATAATTCCAAATCCAACCGTTAGATTTCAAATTTCTAATATTCGTTAGAAAGCTCTTTTCGATACGAACCCAACGGTTCCGGTTTTAGGAGAATCCGACGGTCGGATCTCCCGTAATGTCCGTTTGAAATAAATGGTCGAAATTCACGAACTGCCGCGGCGCGGCGTGTTCTATTCAGGCCATTATATTATATATATAATATATATTTCATCGATTACTATTTAAAACGAATTATATAAATGGTTTTGAATTCGTTTCAAAAGCAATTTCAACTTCCATTTCAATTCAAATCAAAATTGAATTCTTCTTTATAAATTCGTTTTAAAATTCATTTCTATTCAATTCAAATTTCAATTCAATTTGAATTCATTTCAATTCGTTTTCAATTCAATTTGAATTCATTTCAATTTGAATTCATTTCGAAATCGTTTTCAATTCAATTCATTTCGAAATCGTTTCCAATTCAACTCATTTCGAAATCGTTTTCAATTCAATTCATTTCGAAATCGTTTTCAATTCAATTCATTTCGAAATCGTTTTCAATTCAATTCATTACGAAATCGTTTTCAATTCAGTTTGTTTCGAAATCGTTTTCAATTCAATTCATTTCGAAATCGTTTTCAATTCAATTCATTTCGAAATCGTTTTCAATTCAATTCATTTCGAAATCGTTTTCAATTCAATTCATTTCGAAATCGTTTTCAATTCAATTCATTTCGAAATCGTTTTCAATTCAATTCATTTCGAATATTTCTATTTCAAATATTTCTATTTTAAAACTGGAATGAGGCCCAATCAATTACCATATAAAGTTAATTATATGGATTTTCATACAACACATGTATATAATAGCATGGAAAAATAATCAACCATCAACCAAAGTGCACTACACTGTATAAGCATCAAATATAGATATCCAACGCTTAAAACAGCCTGTCAATCAACCGATCGACATATTCAATCAATCGGGATGAGTGAACTTCAAATTTCATCCCAACACCCGTGTGGGGTTTCAAACAATCAAACACATATTTTATTTGTGCTGTTGGGCGATGTGTAAAATTTATCGACCCAATCAATGTCCTTCAAATAGGTGTACATAAACAAACCGTCTGGTTTGTAAATGAATATTTTATTTTATTCACTTTCACTATATTCATTCTCACGTTAAAAATTATATTTTTAACGATAAAACATTTTATTCCAACATATGAATTTCTATTATTCATTTACACAATAAAATGATATTTTTATTTTCTAACTTATTTTAGAAAATTTCGGCAGCATAACGGCACGATACTAGAAACGGGACGAGGCCTAGCCTTATCCCCGGTCTAGTGAAGGCCCACGCCATTCACACATCAATCAAAATCACCAAACAATTCAATTCCAAGTCAAATCATCTAATCAACTACACAACCAAACTATTTAACAAACAAGCCATCCATGGTCTGTGGATGACGGGTGTCGGGTGCTACTAAACACCGTCTGCATCCTAGTATATATATAACTAGAAAAATTAAATTGAAAGGTGAGAAGTTCTCACATATAGCTATCCTAGCTCCACGGCTCTTCATTTGCAGAAGTCTTCGTCGTTTCGCCTTTTTGTCACCTTCGTTGTCCGCTTTCACTACATATGTAAAAATCGAGTTTTTACTTCGCTATTCAATATATAAAAATCAAATTTTTAGTTCGCTATTCAATATATAAAAATCAAATTTTTAGTTCACTATTCAATATATAAAAATCAAATTTTTAGTCGAAGTTCAATATATAAAAATCACATTTTTATTCGAAGTTCAATATATAAAAATCACATTTTTATTCTACTATTCGATATGTAAAAATCATATCCTTTCATTTACAAAAATATGATCTTTTTGTTTAGAAAAATAATATAATCTTTCTGCAATAAAAATTCTACTTTTACTCTTAAATCATTCATATATACATATATAAAAACCCTAGCTCTATATATAAAATATTTAAACTATATACAATAAATAGATTTTACAAATTAAAAGAAAACAAAAATAAATAAAAACCAAAGGAGGACTTACAGCGAATGGGGGGGGTATCTCGCTGGCGTCAGGGCTAGGGGGGTCGCAGGTCGGAGGCGGGTCCAACGGGGGTGGGCGAGGGCAGCTAAGGCGACGGGGACCACTGGCTAGGGCGTGGGGTCCAATTGAGAGAGGAGAGAGAAAAGAGGGGCGCGAGGTGGGTGGGGTCCGTTCAGGGAGGCGACGACTGTATCGTGCAAAGGGCTAGGGTTCTTCGAGGGGTGCTTTGGGGGAACTCGAATCGGGAGGGGGAAGGGCTCGGGGCTAGCTGCTGGCGTTGGCAGCGGTTCCCCTCGTGGCGGCGCGGTGGACGGGTAGGGGCGACGAGGTTTATCGAGCGTTTTTTTTTCTCTGATTGAATTGAACGTGAAAAGGGAGGGGGTGTTTGACTGGGGATAAGGGGTAAAAGGGAGAGGGGATAATTTTATATTTAATTTATTAATTTAATTTCTATCTAGGTTGAATTTTAATTTTAAACTCCAAACGAGACCCACCGACTGTCGCCCCTAGCTAATTACCCCCATTCCGAACACAATGGGATATGTATCGCAAGCTGATTTGACCGTTTGAATCAGTTTCCGTTTAATTTATATTTAAATCATTATATTGAATTTTAAACGTACATTTCAAATTACCGGGGTCACATACTAACTCTAAAAATTCTCGAAAAATATTTTCTAGCTTCGTATTGACGATACGGTCCTAACAAAACTAGTTTCGTCGAATTCTGAGACCGTTGGAAAAATGGCCAATTTCCAGTCGATTAAATTCAACTGAAACTGGTCAAACGCGTTTTCTTTTGCCACGCTCACATATTGATTCGAAAAATTATGAAATTTAAAACCTAACAATAACTTTACATCACGGACCCAACAAAACTGGTTTCGTCGAAATCCGAGGTCGTTTGCAAAATGTCCATTTTTAAGGGCCTGAATTCCATAGCGACTATTCAGAATTTTAAACTGGACATATCTTATCATTTCTAAGATGAAATCTCAGTTTGTTAACTTCGTTACAAAGATATAGTTATATAGATTCAAATATTTCTTGTTTCGTTCAATTCTGACTTATATTGAATTCTGTATATTCATTTGAAATTAGAAATCGAATTTTCGAACTACCGCGCCATTTTCTATTCCTTTTATAATTATATATAATTATTATATATTCTAACGACGACGTATATAATATATACGTTCGAATTATATTCAAAATAAATTTCACGTCGATATTATTTAAAATAATTCATTTTAAATAATCAAAATTCGCTAAAATTGCCAAAATAAAAATTTTAAACTGGCCCAGATTTTCGGGTTGTTACAATCTCCCCCACTTAAAACTTTTCGTCCCCGAAAAGGAAAAAAGTCGAAAGTTGTTTAACAATTCAACTCAACTTCCATTGTTTTGATTACGGCTTAAGTTCTTCAACTTTTCAGTTTCTAAGAACTTTTCAAAAAATTCAAAAATTTGGCTAACACCCTAAATTTTGGAAAAATTTCGCCATAACCTCCCCTGCACCGGGAGCATCGGGGAATTTCAAATAGCTTCCCCGGTCCTTCAGATCTCAAAAAGAAAAAAAAAAAAAGCCAAGCGGCTAGCCAATAGGCTCACAAAATCATCATCACCCAAACAAAACAGTAAATTATGTAGTAAACATGTACCTATTTGTCGGGCAAACAAATTTTATTCTCTGCTCTAGCCTCCTTGCTATGACCTGTTCAAAGATATATATGCATATGCAAGCTAATGCGACTAATTTTCAATACAGTTCAATATTTGATACAATTAGGCTAAATGGTTCAAAATTAGCAAACAAATAAACAAACAACACAAACATCAATCAATTAGTGAATTAGAGTTTCCAATTCATAACTTTGATATATATAAAGAAAATCATGTTTTTGATGCCAATTCACAATAATAGGCCCTATCTAATTTTGGTTCTCACACCAGTCAATAGGAAATATATAGATATCACACCTTCGACACTCGAACACTAATTCTGATGATGTAGCTACAATCATCAGAATCATCTTCGGGCGACTAGAGTGTGAATCTATATCTATCCAGTATATTAAAACTTCGAATACACGTGGATCAGACGTATACCTAAAATCTTTATATACTGCATTGTCCAAATCAATATAAATAAATAATCAAATACGAATAGTTGATTTAAATTTTCAAAACAAAGAATGTTTTCATTTGAAAAAAATATACTCTTCACACTCGTTCTAGGATACTACTGATCCCATCTCTAACGAGTCATTCCCATTGGATTTTACTAATCCAATATCTGATGAATTCTTTCGTACGGTTCTAATGTGCCTTGTTCTCTGAGCTTTGTAAACCAAAGCTCTGATACCAAATGTGACGAGATGGAATTTCGCTCGGTCCGAACCAGTCGCTAAACCGATCCAGGCCGTTCGAAACGCCCTATCGTTTGAGAACAGGACAAAACAGAACGCATACAGAAGAACATCTCATCGTATATTACAACAATGCATCAGATTACAAGAATATACAGAGTATAAACAAATATTACACAGAAATATCAGAGATTTAAATTACATTTAAATGCATAGCAGCGGAAAATAATACAATACACAACTAGAAGAGATATACGGATACAAAGCTTTCCGGATATCGTTCCAGCTGTAAACCAGGATCCTGTGAATATAAATCTGCAAAACCAAAACTACTAGCTGCCCGTGTCAAAATAGGGGCACCCAGAGTTTAGGTTAAAACAATAAACTCCAGGTCAGTCATGTGACTGGTGTGAGAACTAAAACAGTTAATCTTTATTTTGAAGTTAGGTAAATCAAGGGACCACGCCGTATAACACGGAACGGGTTTCCTCCCAAGAATACCAGTGCATAAAACAAACAGCGCAATGCTAAATAAAGAAAAATGAAGCTGTTATAAGACCCAGGTCCTATCACACAATGCAACGCAAGCCAGGGGATAGGGTTTTCCCTTATAACAGCCAAAGAATGCTTGATACGTTTAAAACAAATCATTTGATACTATTATAAGTGCATAGAGTATAAAACAACTTCAAATCATAAGTATCAATCATAGGCGACATGAGCGTCCCATGCCACTATGTCGCCATATATAGGTTTACAAATAAAACCGCAAAGTCACGTATTTGGAAATTGGATTTCCATCTATGAACCGAGGCAAAAGATAGTCCTCAACCGATTCGAGACGCTCTAGCCCGTGTCTCAGGAACAGAACGCATCGTCCCTTGGAGCGACAGGGCCGGTCCACCGATGTGGATTAAAATGCCTGAACACTGCGTCTCCCCGCCCTTTGGGGCGTAGGTGAGCCAACTAAATGACTCCATCGGACCCGGATCGTCCGATCAAACCGAGGCGCCTCGCAACAGCAACAACCACATAAGTCAAACTCGTCAGGGCGTGTAAAACCACTGACGCCACTTCTAACTAGAAAGAAACGCATGCCCTCCCTGAGGTCCGTCTCCCGTTTTTGGTTCATACCGGGTGTGAAACTCGCGAATTCACGTTACACAAAGCTATGCCACACAGGCTGTGCTTTGATCATCACCACAAGACTTTGCTTTTCAACAGAAGCCTCGATCAATTGCCACTTAGGCATGCCACACAGGCAATTCACTCCATGCGTTTGATATCCATCAACATATAACCTCTGAGCTCGTACGTCTCAGAGAAGGGCGTTAAGCAAGAGAATAAATTCTCCGCCGCCAAACAGATATATATTTAATAAAGATCAATCACACATACTAAAATCCAATGTCAGACACACAGTCCATTTACAAGTCCGTTCTGGGTCTGAACGAAACCGGAGGCCCCTAGTACCCCGCATATCCATCGATCTCCAAGTACGTCTGGACGATCACCAACTGTTTCCATCTTCTTGGGTGTACAGCCCAATCAAGATCATCAGTTATCACCCAAACGACGTGAAGACTTCTGGTCTTCGACCACCGTCTTCATCTTCGACACCACGTCGAATCAGTTATTCAGAATGGGATAAACCCGGTCTTTCTGAATAACTCGCGTATATATTATAAAAGTGTTACACAAACACAACATACGCCTCATTCCAATTCAGAATATTCTTTTATTCAAATATTCCTATATTTTGGGAAAAGTTCCCATTAATTTTATCCAAGATAAATTCTTTAAATTTATTCTTTAATCTCCTTTGAATATCAATTCAAACTAGTCGGGATTAGCGAACCACACCGAAGAAATCATTTATTTTATTTCCCAATCCCAACCTATTCATCCCATGAAGTAAAACTGGTTATACTTCATATCTAACACCACGGTGTTATCGGTAAATTCAATTACCATTTCACGTTCAAATCTAATTAAAGATTTAACTATCGCCTGGAGTAAAACTGGTGATACTCCATTCTCGATCTTTTCAATCTAATTAAAGATTCATTAAAACTCCACTTAGTTTTAATATTTCACTGGGTTAAAGAATCAGTGTCAATTAAAACACAGTTCACGATAAACCCAAAATCACATTCATTAATTATCGGGTTAAAGAACGAGTGTTATTTTAAAACACTGTTCACGATAAACCCAAAATCACATTCATTAATTATCGGGTTAAAGAACGAGTGTTATTTTAAAACACTGTTCACGATAAACCCAAAAATCAATATCAATTCAATTCCAATTAAATATCATTTAATTGGTACACTTCATTAAATCTAAATAAAGAGATTTAATCTTTTCTCCACTGGGTTCAAGAACAGTGTTAATGAAGACACCATTCACGACAAGCCCAAATCACATTTGATATTAAACACAAGGCTCTGAATAGAAAATATATCGGCTTATATTCAATATCAAATTCTACGACTAACAAATGTCGTATTGGAAATAACGATATAAATATATATCTTTCAAATTTCCATAACAACACCTGTATAATCACGAATTCCAACATCGAAATATTCCAAAGACAATTTCGATTCAAATCCACTCCAATGCAATCATTGGAAATTCTGGTTATTTTTAAAACCGTTTTCTAATTCAATTTATTTATTTAAAAAAAAAATAGAATTTTAATTCTAGTTCAAAACTAGTTCATTTCGAAAAAAATCTATTTTTATCTTTTCAAATATGGAGTTTTTCATCCCAATCCTTCACAAATCATTTCTTATGATTTTACACAAATTATTACTATTTTTAATAATTTTATCAAGGCCCGTACAGTCGATTTCCATCAATGGCCATCGAACTGCACTTACAGCGACCTTTTTCAAATTTGATTTGAACATAATTCCAAATCCAACCGTTAGATTTCAAATTTCTAATATTCGTTAGAAAGCTCTTTTCGATACGAACCCAACGGTTCCAGTTTTAGGAGAATCCGACAGTCGGATCTCCCGTAATGTCCGTTTGAAATAAATGGTCGAAATTCACGAACTGCCGCGGCGCGGCGCATTCTATTCAGGCCATTATATTATATATATAATATATATAATATATATTTCGTCGATTACTATTTAAAACGAATTATATAAATGGTTTTGAATTCGTTTCAAAAGCAATTTCAACTTCCATTTCAATTCAAATCAAAATTGAATTCTTCTTTATAAATTCGTTTTAAAATTCATTTCTATTCAATTCAAATTTCAATTCAATTTGAATTCATTTCAATTCGTTTTCAATTCAATTTGAATTCATTTCAATTTGAATTCATTTCGAAATCGTTTTCAATTCAATTCATTTCGAAATCGTTTCCAATTCAACTCATTCCGAAATCGTTTTCAATTCAATTCATTTTGAAATCGTTTTCAATTCATTTCGAAATCGTTTTCAATTCAATTCATTTCGAAATCGTTTTCAATTCAATTTGTTTCGAAATCGTTTTCAATTCAATTCATTTCGAAATCGTTTTCAATTCAATTCATTTCGAAATCGTTTTCAATTCAATTCATTTCGAAATCGTTTTCAATTCAATTCATTTCGAAATCGTTTTCAATTCAATTCATTTCGAAATCGTTTTCAATTCAATTCATTTCGAAATCGTTTTCAATTCAATTCATTTCGAATATTTCTATTTCAAATATTTCTATTTTAAAACTGGAATGAGGCCCAATCAATTACCATATAAAGTTAATTATATGGATTTTCATACAACACATGTATATAATAGCATGGAAAAATAATCAACCATCAACCAAAGTGCACTACACTGTATAAGCATCAAATATAGATATCCAACGCTTAAAACAGCCTGTCAATCAACCGATCGACATATTCAATCAATCGGGATGAGTGAACTTCAAATTTCATCCCAACACCCGTGTGGGGTTTCAAACAATCAAACACATATTTTATTTGTGCTGTTGGGCGATGTGTAAAATTTATCGACCCAATCAATGTCCTTCAAATAGGTGTACATAAACAAACCGTCTGGTTTGTAAATGAATATTTTATTTTATTCACTTTCACTATATTCATTCTCACGTTAAAAATTATATTTTTAACGATAAAACATTTTATTCCAACATATGAATTTCTATTATTCATTTACACAATAAAATGATATTTTTATTTTCTAACTTATTTTAGAAAATTTCGGCAGCATAACGGCACGATACTAGAAACGGGACGAGGCCTAGCCTTATCCCCGGTCTAGTGAAGGCCCACGCCATTCACACATCAATCAAAATCACCAAACAATTCAATTCCAAGTCAAATCATCTAATCAACTACACAACAAAACTATTTAACAAACAAGCCATCCATGGTCTGTGGATGACGGGTGTCGGGTGCTACTAAACACCGTCTGCATCCTAGTATATATATAACTAGAAAAATTAAATTGAAAGGTGAGAAGTTCTCACATATAGCTATCCTAGCTCCACGGCTCTTCATTTGCAGAAGTCTTCGTCGTTTCGCCTTTTTGTCACCTTCGTTGTCCGCTTTCACTACATATGTAAAAATCGAGTTTTTACTTCGCTATTCAATATATAAAAATCAAATTTTTAGTTCGCTATTCAATATATAAAAATCAAATTTTTAGTTCACTATTCAATATATAAAAATCAAATTTTTAGTCGAAGTTCAATATATAAAAATCACATTTTTATTCGAAGTTCAATATATAAAAATCACATTTTTATTCTACTATTCGATATGTAAAAATCATATCCTTTCATTTACAAAAATATGGTCTTTTTGTTTAGAAAAATAATATAATCTTTCTGCAATAAAAATTCTACTTTTACTCTTAAATCATTCATATATACATATATAAAAACCCTAGCTCTATATATAAAATATTTAAACTATATACAATAAATAGATTTTACAAATTAAAAGAAAACAAAAATAAATAAAAACCAAAGGAGGACTTACAGGGAATGGGGGGGTATCTCGCCGGCGTCAGGGCTAGGGGGGGTCGCAGGTCGGAGGCGGGTCCAACGGGGGTGGGCGAGGGCAGCTAAGGCGACGGGGACCACTGGCTAGGGCGTGGGGTCCAATTGAGAGAGGAGAGAGAAAAGAGGGGCGCGAGGTGGGTGGGGTCCGTTCAGGGAGGCGACGACTGTATCGAGCAAAGGGCTAGGGTTCTTCGAGGGGTGCTTTGGGGGAACTCGAATCGGGAGGGGGAAGGGCTCGGGGCTAGCTGCTGGCGTTGGCAGCGGTTCCCCTCGTGGCGGCGCGGTGGACGGGTAAGGGCGACGAGGTTTATCGAGCGTTTTTTTTTCTCTGATTGAATTGAACGTGAAAAGGGAGGGGGTGTTTGACTGGGGATAAGGGGTAAAAGGGAGAGGGGATAATTTTATATTTAATTTATTAATTTAATTTCTATCTAGGTTGAATTTTAATTTTAAACTCCAAACGAGACCCACCGACTGTCGCCCCTAGCTAATTACCCCCATTCCGAACACAATGGGATATGTATCGCAAGCTGATTTGACCGTTTGAATCAGTTTCCGTTTAATTTATATTTAAATCATTATATTGAATTTTAAACGTACATTTCAAATTACCGGGGTCACATACTAACTCTAAAAATTCTCGAAAAATATTTTCTATCTTCGTATTGACGATACGGTCCTAACAAAACTAGTTTCGTCGAATTCTGAGACCGTTGGAAAAATGGCCAATTTCCAGTCGATTAAATTCAACTGAAACTGGTCAAACGCGTTTTCTTTTGCCACGCTCACATATTGATTCGAAAAATTATGAAATTTAAAACCTAACAATAACTTTACATCACGGACCCAACAAAACTGGTTTCGTCGAAATCCGAGGTCGCTTGCAAAATGCCCATTTTTAAGGGCCTGAATTCCATAGCGACTATTCAGAATTTTAAACTGGACATATCTTATCATTTCTAAGATGAAATCTCAGTTTGTTAACTTCGTTACAAAGATATAGTTATACAGATTCAAATATTTCTTGTTTCGTTCAATTCTGACTTATATTGAATTCTGTATATTCATTTGAAATTAGAAATCGAATTTTCGAACTACCGCGCCATTTTCTATTCCTTTTATAATTATATATAATTATTATATATTCTAACGACGACGTATATAATATATACGTTCGAATTATATTCAAAATAAATTTCACGTCGATATTATTTAAAATAATTCATTTTAAATAATCAAAATTCGCTAAAATTGCCAAAATAAAAATTTTAAACTGGCCCAGATTTTCGGGTTGTTACAAGCACTTGCCATTTCTTTCTTTTGATTTACCTCTCCCACGGGGCTTCCTTGATTTAGAACGCCTACGGTTTCCTTTCTTCACATTCTTTTCTTTCTCCACAAACAACCCGTGACCACTTCTAGCTCCGCTACTACCCTCGCTCATCTACTTCATTTGATCTCTCAACTCCGCACTAAGAAGACCCGTCTTGACATCATCAAGAGTCGATATATCTCTGCCATAGATCAAACTATTTGAGAAACCCGTTTAACGGTCCAACAACAAGCACAATAATATCATCGCCTTCTACTCTTCCTCAATCTTCAAATTAACGGCCTTCATCTTCATAAGCAAGTCATCAAAGGCATTTAAGTGTGCCTTAAGCGAATTACTCTCCTTCATCTTGAAGGTGAAAAACGTCTGTAACATGATCAAACGGTTAGCGAGCAACTTCTTCATTTACAATTCCTCCAACTTGTCCAAAATACATTTAGTGGTTGTCTCCCCACTAATTTTGGAGATCACATTCTCCTCCATAGAAAGTTGAAGAGTAGTGTAAGTCCATTCCTCCGTCTCCTCTCTCTCAACATCTGAGATATCACTTGGCAATAAGTGAGTATCAAATACCACTCAGTGCACCCGATTTTGCCTAAGAGATGCTTTCATTTCCCATTGCCACTTCTCAAAGTCATTATCACCATTCCACTTGTCAATTACCAACTGAGAACCCGATGCCGCATACGAACCACGTACATAAGGCGCCACACTACTTGGACTTTCGGTTGAAGGACTTACCAAGCTATTATCCGTATCCAGCAATTTCACAAACACCTAACAAGCACCAATTGCTTCGATACTTATTGTTGTAACCGATGTGATTAATTGAATTTAAGACCACTCAAATCGAATAGCTAAACCACAAGTGCCTTGCGGAAGACGGGATCGCTATTAGATTCACAAAAACAACCAAACCAATAACTCTAGTCTCAAACAATGATCAATCTATCTTGAATAACCCAAATCTCAGTCTCAAGCGATGAAATACAACAATAGCAGTAAAAATAAATAACACGCAAAGTTATAGTGGTTCAACTAACAACTTGTTAGTGTACATCCACTTTAGAGAGGGTATTTTATTATGACGATGAAAGGAGTACAAGAGATTAACCAAATGATCAATATATTTCAATATAGAAAAGAGTTTGAGGAGAATAAAATTGAAGAATTGCAATTAGGTTATGAAACCTAATTAAACCTTGAGAATAAACCCTTGATTTGATCAAGTCTCCAAGCTCTCCTTATGAAAACCAGAAAATAGCTTATATAGGGAGAGAAAAAATATTAGGCAATTCCCAAAACCGCCCCTGGTATCTTCACAAATCACCCTGTTGAGTTTTCAGCCCAAAATAGCCCTTAGATGTCTATCGCAGGTCATGACAGACGTCTGACCCAGTTAGAGAATTATTTGCTTCAGCTCAGACGTATGTCAGACGCCTCGGAAAACATTCCTGATAACTCAGACGTCAATCATAAGGCACGACATACGTCTGTCCTGGTTCTCAGCAGAACCTTGCGCATTTTCATCTCTAACTTCCTCGTACGAGCTCTGATTTGCGAACGGTCTCCTCCGATGCGAAGCTACTTTCATCCTCTTCAATCTAACATATAATATCACAAACTTCAACAAGTTTTACATCTAATAATCTTCTAAGCATCAATGCGGTTATTAGAAAAACATTTAGTCATAACGATTGTATCCTTTTGTTTTTCCTATAGTTTCTGACATATGATCTTTACAACCAATAATAAAATATTGTGAAAAATGCACTGAATCATTGTTTTTGTTGTGGTTAATAGACCGTTAAATTTACCTCTTAAAATGTTTCTTGAATCATGACCTTTTTTTGGTTAATAGAACATAGTTATAACATTTGCGAAGTTCTGGTGTTTTTTCTTGCGCATGAAAAGTATAATTTAAATTTATTTTAGATCTAATTTTTTTTATATGGTGTACAATGATAGCAAATTATAGATTGATGTCTGTTTGGTTGTAATTAATTTCATAGTTACATGGAAGTTGGTTTTCTTAATAAATAGATTATAAAGATTTTTGTGCATTTAGAATGGCAAAAGCTTCAATCATTCGACAGTATGAACTTAAATTTTCTGATATGCTAATGAAAAAAGATTGAAAAATAAATATGTCAAAATTATTTATTTTCCCATTAAGTCGTCTGTCAAAACCTTATTAGTCTTACGTAAAAATTGTCATACCTTCAGAGACTGGGTGAGTGAAGGACCACAGATATGAAAAATTGAAATATTTAGGTTCAACAAGCTGTTTATTTACTTCTAATGGAGTAGTCAAGCTAAACTGGATAGATATTATTTGAAAATGATACAAAAGCTACCATTAGAATTTATTCATTACCATATTCTCAAAAGAATGAGCACCCTTAATTCTGCTTTACAAATTTAATAAAATGAAATTTTAATGAGAAATGGATAAGTTATATTGTTTGTGGAAATAAATTGTAACAACCTGCATATTTTACGATAATATATTTAAATATTTTATTTAAATATGGCGTCGTTAATCATTAATCGAGTGTGTGTCCAAAAATCACATTTTGCATATGGATGAATTTGGACTTGAAACCAATTTCATTGAGTCCGGATCATCGTTTGCAACCTTTTTGACTATAAGCTTCGATATGTTTCGAGCATGTAAAAATTTGGACTGTGGACTTGGGTTTGGGTTAGCTAACCTAGCTCACTCTTATAACCTACCTAGCCCTTTCTCCTTCATTTATCCAACCCTTCATCAAAGAAATAGAAAATGGGGAATGGAATGGGAAATCAAAATTTCTAAACCCTAGTTCATCTTAGGAATCCATCTTGTGAAGGAAATCAAGTGTAAATCCATAGAGAAGAGAGGTAAGCTCCATCTCTATCTTCTCCAACCCTATTCCACTTCAATTCATCATAATTCCTATGACCTAATTCTTAGCAATCATGTTCATATGATCATAGGTTGATGATTCTTATGTTTTAGTTGAAGAGAAAGTGTTCTTGTCTTGTCTAAGAGCCTCTCATTCATTTTCAAGCTCAAAGATACTTCATTTATCCACCATTGAGCCAAAGGTGAGTTCCTATGAACTCACATCAGTGCCTCAAACATTCATGCTTATCTAGTGTGCTCTTGGCACGTATATGTTACTTATGAATTGTGAATTTGGTTGTGATGAATGATTTATGTGTTGACATTTCTAATTTATGAAGCTTGGTTTCATTTTCATTGATTTCCATTGTGATTCTTAGTGTGCATGTGAATTTTGGGTGTTATAAGTTGTTTCGGCAAGCCTTAGAAGCCTCATTTGCATATATATATATAACATCATAGGCCTTCTGGACATGTTTCTAGGCAAAAAAAAAAAATGGCTCAACAGTCCGTTCGGCCATTGATGGCCGTGGGAATTGCTCCTGGTTGGCTGTTAATGGTCGAACAGTAAAAAAAAAATTAAAATCTTTAAACGGCCATAACTTTTTTATACGAACTCGGAATTGAGCGAAATCAATTATGTTGGAACCGTCTCGATGAGAGATTTCCAATGAAACTAATTTGGAGCTTATAGAAATTTTTAGTGGAGGAAAACATCCAGTGAAAATAACCGAACATTGAAAAACAAAGGATGAAATAATTAGTTTACTTTAAAATGATCATAACTTTTTCATACGAACTCGGAATTCAGCGAAACAAGATGCGTCGGAACCGTATCAACAATAACTTCGAAATGAAACTAATTTTGTACTAATTTACTCTTTCCTTGATGAATTATGATCTTTTTGAGATTTTAGACTAGCTTTATGCGATGTCTTCGAGTTATGGAATTTATTCCATATTTTTAATGATCTTCGGATCATTATGAGGAACTTCAGCTCATCTGAGTACTTTAATGATCTTCGGATCATTTTAAGGAACTTCGGTTCATTTTTTGGAATTGCACAACTTTTCTTAGTTATGATCTTTTTATGGATTTATGCTTTTAACGGCCTTTAGACCGTTTTGCGGGGTCGCGACCCGCGGTCTTCGAACCATTCGAGGAGCTTAGGCTCAATATATTAGGCTGGCTACCTAGAGATCGCGTCTTATTCGAGATACATGTGTTGGTTGAGTCTTCGGACTCCCGTTTTGAGAAGCCCTTACCCCTTTCCTTTGTAATTCTCTGGATTTCTAATTTATTGATTTCTGGAATTTGGATTTTTGTTGATACTATGTTATCAATTTGAGATTTATTGATATTGAGTTATCAATTTTTGAGTCAATTTGATATGAGCTATCATTTCTTATGAGTAGCTATATAATTTTGAATGAGATATTCTTTTATAGCTTTGATATAGATTTGAGATATACCGTAGACATTTCTAGGCTTCACGCTTATGCATGACATTGTTATTATAATATATATGTCTACATTTACCCTTATCTCTTATTATATCCTAGTTTATGAGATAAGTATAGCTAGACTGATCCGTTTATTGTTTATCTTTGTGTAAATAATACTCGGGTCAGACCGAGGTATTTTAGGTGATTCTTCTTGACTCCATCATGGACTATCCTCCAGTTTTGGGAAAACTTCCTTAGTGTTGTACTGTTTTGGTTATATGTATATGAGACTCCTTTGTATACATATTATTTTGAGTAGCCTTGTACCTATTCTTTTGTTGTATAGTGGATCGACTATGACCAATATCTTGTATTTGCACTTGTGTGTTATATTCATATATATTTCCGCCTTAGTGATGTGAATATCTGTATCTGACTCTGATTATTTGTTATGTGTTTTATATTGCTTTCCGAATTATAAACAGCCACTGTAAGTAGATTTGAACCTAAATTAGACATGTCGGATTTCCATATGAGAATTGAAAAGTAAGACCATATTATTCGATGTGTTTAACACTCGTTCAAAGCTAATATATAGATGGTCGCTCCCAAATGGCCTTATTCTTCGGGATAGTTGACATCGTTGCTTGCAATAACCTTGGCTAACGCAAGTATAGAGGTAGGGCGTTATACTTGGTATCAGAGCAAAGTTTGAAACAATATTAGATATTATGGCGAGGGTCATTGTACTAAGTATCCCTTAGGAAATCGTGTTTAGTATTTAGCTCGCGTCTTAAGACCCGTCATATCCTATCTTATTTCATGATCCTTGTTTGACCAATCAAATTTATTTGAGTTCATCTTTGTGACATCTTAGCCTTGACAAACTTTGAGTCCCGTCCCTTTCCTTTGGTAGGAATTTAAATTATTTCCAATTTTTGGGTTGAAATAAATTTTGGGACTTAGTTTTGATGATTTCTAAATTATTTTACAAAACGGTTTAATAAAGTAATTTTGGCTAAGTAAAATACTAATCCTCTTGAGATTAGATTTACGAAGCGAAAACAAATAAATTATTTCCGCTAAGCACTATGAAGTGATTGTTTATTTATTTATGATTACAAATTTAGTTCGTATATAAATGGTTGCACCCCTGATTATTTATTTATAAATTTGCGCTTCTGTTTGGACGTAATTTGTTTTATCGTGTTGAGTTTTGGCCATGGAGTATGTTAGGAGTTCTACTTGAGAAGTGGGACGCTACGATATCAATAAGAGTTTCTGAATACTTCAATGAGATGATTTCGACACAACCCTTATAGTAAATATTTATGATGTGCATCGCCATTGAACCATAGCATTAGCAACTTTAAATAAATAAATGGCGAGGCAAATCATTAGTATTGATTGTTAATTGTAACCGTAAGGATTTTAATAAGAAAATGATTTGAGTATGGGATATATATGACCATCGTATATATCCTTTAAACCTTTCATAGTTTGAATTTTTAACCATGAATTTGAGATATCTAATTTTTATAAGGAAACTAATGCCTGTATAGGAACCATCCTCTTTATCATTTATGATGATGATTACCGTGATCATCTCGTTTGAGTTCTTTTGAATTGCGACCATTTACCTTCTTTGTGTCAAAGGAACTTGAGTACACCATGTCCTTAGGTGATATATGGCGCGTGTTTTATATCTAGCATGTAGCTTTTCCATACCTACGTTTTGTGAAAATTCTTACATGCTACCTTGAGTTTTCATTACCCATTTATTTTTCTATCGAGATGATTTTGGTTTTCTTTGGGTAATGATTTAGCATTCTCTTTTGCTTTTAAGTGTTACTTGTTTGAAACAAGTAATTTTGTCTTTTCGATTGAATAAGTAATTTAATTAAATGACTTGGTAAAAATGAGTGGGTCGACACACTTGCGTTTACTTTGTCGGTAAACTTTTTGGACTTGGTCAATTGAAATTTAATTTAATTATTGGATGTCTATCTCGATACGTTTAAAGAAAATAATGTTGGTGATGACTGCAACATCATCGAGATTTAATTTCATATTTATGAGTAAGAATTGTTTGAATTGGTTTCCACTCTTCTTATGCTCGGTTATAATTGCCATTTTTGAACTTTCTAGAGTAACCATTGGGCTATGCCTTTTGCAAAATTTTCTATTATCATTTTGTGTTTTATAGTGGATTTTGCAATTTGTTCGTGAATATTTGAGTTAAGTCAGTGGTTATGGGACATTTGGTTAAACTCGCTTATTTACTAGCTTAATGTAAATTACGCTTTCTTTGTTGATCGTTGACGATCACTTTGTGGTTTTGATCTTTTGATCATTTATGGAGAATTTATGTTTTTCCAATCTCGTGGCTGGCGAAACTGCTTTTGGGAGGTGTCAACGACCTTGTCGACGCTATTGTAGTCAATTCGTATCCACTTCATATTGATTGTGTGTTTTTGTATTATTCATAAATTCACCATTTTTGTGATGACTACCTTATATATATATGTATGTATATATATATATATTTACATTGCTTCGAAGACATCGAAATATTTGTTATTATATGGTGAATTCTGTAATTTATGGGGTTCTCTTTATTTATTTGTGACATGAATTACTACGTGTTCATTTATAGAGCTATGTCCTCATTTATGTTATGTGGACTTTTTGAGAATTCATTCTTGTGTTATGAGAATCATTTTTGAATAACATTTCGATTTATGGATTTATACACTAGCACTTGTTATGATTTGAGTGTCTTTCCATTTTACATTTTTCTAGATATCTTTGAGTGATTTCTAGAACTTGGGTGATCCGTTTTTTCATTGGAAATTATCTTGGATCTTCGTTTGAAAAGCAATAAGTTATATTTTTCTTATTGATCCTAGTCCCTTGTTTCCGGATTTCAATTTTTCGATCTCCAGTCTTTTGTAATGGGGATCTTGCATGAATTCCCACCTTTTGTCTTACGTATACTAAATTGGGTTTAGTATTTTTGATAGATCAACTTTGTAATAAGTTGTTATTATTTTGAGGAACTATTCTTGAGACTAACTTTGGTTGATTTTCTAAAAATCATATTTTTATGGTTGATTAACTCTCCTTTATGCGTCTATTTTTTCCGTGCTTATTTGCATGTCTTGCTAGTTTTAGTTTAGTGGTGATTCTCGGGGTGGATTGACCAATCCATTCTGAGGTCCGATATTATTTTATGAGAATATTATTCATCTTCGACATACCCCATATCGGCGGGACAAATTTTTGTTGTTCTTAACGGTTCTAATTTAGATTCGTTAGCTTCCTTTTGTTTTATAAATTCTTATAACAATGAGAATGACCATAAAGAAGAAATGTTTTTGTATTTTGCATTATTCGTGAACTTTTGGCATCTTCACATCCATTTTAGGATGACCACCTAGAGGGGTAATTGAGTATGAAATTTATTTTTTCATTTTTGGCTCGATCTATTCATTTGATTGTTTCCTTAGTGACAAACCACTAAGGATAAAGGGGTGCTATTTGTCGAGAAATTCAATGGAATATTTTAGCTTTGCGACCGCGGCAAGCTTAATAAATTCTTATTTCGGATTGATGATCAATTCGGTAAGTTACTTGTGCTATAGTCATTTCACTTTTAGACTTAGCGATCGATTTTCACCAACCTTTTATTTCTTAGCTTGTATTGTCATTGTGGCTAACAAATATTCCAGTTTTATTTGTCACCCATTAATGGTTCGAATTTTTGATGTCATAACTCAATGGGTTTAACCTCATCTTGGTTGGTGATATTTTTGTGTACTTAAAAGCCAAAAGTTTTCTAGCTTGATGGAATTCTTTCAACTTCTAACATTTATCATGTTTACATGATTTAGACGTCTTCCGTGAAATATTAGAGAACATGCTAATATTACAAATTTGAGATTTTTTTGGTTTATTGGAAACTTAAAAGATCCAACTTATTTTTTTAGGAATATTAGAGGATGTGCTAATATTTTCAATTTAGGGTGTATAAACCGGATTTTTATTTCTTGATCTTGTTTCCCCAACGAGATCACTTATCCTTGTGAATATGATATATATGACCATCATATATATCCTTTCAAATAAGTGAAAATAAGTTTTAATGGATAAAATCCGCTAGCTAAATGTGATAGGGAATGTTCGACGATTTTGGATAGTCGATAATTCCAAATTTTAATTTGAATACTTAATTAGTTCATATTGAAAATGTAAGAAAATAAATTTGTAATCTATTAACGTATTAAACGTTAACTGAATTAATTAAATTTAATTAAAACAAGCTTGCCGTGTAATGGTAGTTCGTAAATTTTGATTTGGATTTCAAATGAGTATACAAAATCCAATACAAGTCAGAATTCTTCGAAAAGAGAATTATCCGGATCTATTGGATTATAGTTTTATAGTGAAAGAAAAATATTTGAATTTCATCTTGTAAATTTTGAGATATATCTAAACCAAGTTTTTACAAAAATCACGGTAAAGTAGTTCACGATTAAAATTTAAATAACTATTGAAATTGAGGGTTTAGAATATATAAAATTCGAGTAAGAAAATTATAATTTCTTAGAAATCACTTATGGGAAAAATGAGTTAGTAGCCTGTATAAACTCGTGACTTTTAATTGAGCATTATACATGTATAAACATAAGTTATATAGTGATTTATAACACAAAGTTTAAAATTTTTGTAATAGTTCATAAGTGAATTTCTTGGTTCACTATATTTTTGTATATCAATTCTTGGTTAATGCTTGGTTGTTACTAAATGGGTTTTTCCTTAAGTAATTGCGGGAATGAAATTTCTTTAAAGGGGAGTCTGTAACAACACGCATATTTTACGATAATATATTTAGATATTTTATTTAAATGTAGCGTTGTTAATCTTTAATCGAATGTGTGTCCAAAAGTCACATTTTGCATATGGGCGAATTTGGACTTGAAACCACTTCCGTTGTGTCCGGATCATCATTTACAACCTTTTTGACTATAAACTTCGATATACTTTGAGCATGTCAAAATTTGAACTTTGGATTTGGGTTTGGGTTAGCTAACCTAGCTCACTCTTATAACCTACATAGCCCTTTCTCCTTCATTTATCCAACCCTTCATCAAAGAAATAGAAAATGGGGAAAGGAATGGGAAATCAAAATTCCTAAACCTTAGTTCGTCTTAGGAATCCATTTTGTGAAGGAAATCAAGTGCAAGTTCATAGAGAAGAGAGGTAAGCTCCATCTCTATCTTCTCCAACCCTATTCCACTTCAATTCATCATATATCCTATGGCCTAATTCTTAGTAGTCATGTTCATATGATCATAGGTTGATTATTCTTAAGCTTCGGTTGAAGAGAAAGTGTTCTTGCCTTGTCTAAGAGCCTCTCATTCAGTTTAAAGCTCAAAGATCCTTCATTTATCCAACATTGAGCCAAAGGTGAGTTCCTATGAACTCACATCTATGCCCCAAGCATTCATGCTCGTCTAGTGTGCTCTTGGCACATATATGTTGCTTATGAATTGTGAATTTGGTTGTGATGATTGATTTGTGTGTTGACATTTCCAATTTATGAAGCTTGGTTTTATTTTCATTGATTTCAATTGTGATTCTTGGTGTGCATGTGAATTTTGGGTGCTATAAGTTGCTTCGGCAAGCCTTAGAAGCCTCATTTGCATATATATAACATCATAGGCCTTACGGACATGTTTCTAGGCCAAAAAAAAAGGGGTTTAATAGTCCGTTCGGCCATTAATGGTCGTGGGAATGGCTCCTGGTCAGATATCAAAGGCCGAACAGTTAAAAAAAATATTAAAAAATATTTAAACGGCTATAACTTTTTCATACGAACTCGGAATTGAGCGAAATCAGGTGCGTTGGAGCCGTCTCGATGAGTTTTTTCCAATGAAACTAGTTTGGAGACATTTGGAGCTTATAGAAATTTTTGGTGAAGGAAAACATCCAATGAACATAACCGAACAGTGAAAAATAAAGGTTGAAATAATTAGTTTACTTTAAAACGATCATAATTTTTTTCGTACGAACTCGGAATTCAGCGAAACAAGATGCGTTGGAATCGTATCGATGAGAGTTTCAAAATGAAACTAATTTTGGAGTAATTTACCCTTTCCTTGATCAACAATGATCTTTTTGAGATTTTAGCCTAGCTTTATGCGATGTCTCCGAGTTATGGAATTTATTCCATATTTTTAATGATCTTCGGATCATTTTAAGGAATTTCGGTTCATTTGAGTATTTTAATGATCTCTGGATCATTTTGAGGAACTTTGGTTCATTTTGTGGAATAGAACTACTTTTCTTAATTATGATCTTTTTATGGATTTATGCTTTTGACGGCCTTCAGACTGTTTTGCAGGGTTGCGACGCGCGGTCTTCGGACCATTCGAGAAGCTTCGGCTCAACGTATTAGGCTGGCTACCTAGAGATCGCGTCTCATTCGAGATACATGTGTTGGTTGGGTCTTCGGACTCCCGTTTTGAGAAGGCCTTACCCCCTTCCTTTGTGATTCTCTGGATTTCTAATTTATTGATTTCTGAAATTTGGAGTTTTATTGATACTATGTCATCAATTTTAGATTTATTGATATTGAGTTATCAATTTTTGAGTTGATTTGATATGATTTATCATTACCTATGAGTAGCTATATAATTTTGAATGAGATATTCTTTTATAGCTTTGATATAGATTTGAGATATATAGTAGACATTTCTTGGCTTCACACTTATGCATGACATTGTTATTATAATATATATGTCTACATTTATCCTTATAGCTTATTATATCCAAGTTAATGAGATAAGTACAACTAGACGGATCCGTTTATTGTTTATCTTTGCGTAAATAATACTTGGGTCAGACTGAGGTATTTTAGGTGATTCTTCTTGACTCCAGCATGGACTATCCTCCAATTTTGGGAAAACTTACTTAGTGTTGTACTGTTTTGATTATATGTATATGATACTCCTTTGTATACATATTATTTTGAGTATCCTTCTATCTATTCTTTTGTTGTATAATGGATCGACTATGACCAATATCTTGTATTTGCACTCATGTGTTATATTCATATCTATTTCTGTAACGACCTGGCATTTTACCCGTTCCAAAGCGGTATTTAAACCAATTCAAAACGTCCAAAACGACAGATTGTTATTGTCTTACATGTTTTATACAGAATCAATACATAATCATAGTGTACAATATTTGCAGCGGAATACAAAATTTCATATAAGTATCAGAGTTGTATACAAAGTTATTGCACAGTGGAAGAATAATGAAAATTTCATACATAAATGTCTTCAAATAAATTTATTG
Source organism: Allium sativum (assembly GCA_030737875.1). Taxonomy (NCBI): domain Eukaryota; kingdom Viridiplantae; phylum Streptophyta; class Magnoliopsida; order Asparagales; family Amaryllidaceae; genus Allium; species Allium sativum. The sequence continues at coordinate 458,129,396 of CM060920.1, forward strand.
TTTGTCGAGCTTAGCGCGCGCGTGCGTCTCCACGTCCTTTCCATTTCGTTGTGAGCTGAAATCTCTATACCAGGAACACTTTGGGCCTGACCCGAGTGTCCCATGCAAAATAAACAAAACACCCAAGTCAGGATTAAACTTATTTCAAGTTAGCACACTTCGATAAAATCACACAAATATAATTAGTTTAATCCAATGGTATATTAAATAACTCAAGTAACCTGATTCAGTGGACTGTCGAAAATAAATGGAACATACACAACAACCAATGTGGATATTTATCCATTCCCAACTAGCATGAAGCAGGTGAGATCAAGGTACTTCAGTAATGGTTTATGGTCACAATGAAAGGGAACAAGCTGTAATTAAAATATCAAGTGGGGAAATAAATAGGCGGCAACATCTTACGTTAAGCGTGTAAGGGCTGAAGTATTTGGAGATTGCCTAATTCAGGACATATAAAGTAACATTAACTAGCATGCTACCATGAAAACAGGGTATATGCAAACAAACATTTCCCAAGTATGTGTTTCACGCAAATGTACGGCGGCCACGGTAGTATACGCATGGAAATCTCAAGTGTAGAGTAAATGCAAGTGATTCCGGGAGGAGAAAACAATGCACTTGACAGGTAAACATGAATAATAAGACGGACATGAGACACGCACCCATTGTAAATAGAGTGAAGGATAATTCAAAGGTCTACGATGGTTTGCTTAGTATTATAATTTAAATAAATGCAGACTAAATATGTATAACACTTACTCTAGAACAGTGTAAACAATGGAGGTTATATAAACCATGCTTCTAAGTGACAGTAACATGACGTAGTCATGATTTGTATTTATAAGCAGTACACTTTCCTAGCAAGGTATGGATATGGAAGAACATACCAAGTTTTAAACAAATGCTAATGGACCCGAAATGACATTCATGCATAAAGAAAGGCTACGGAAATCATGCAAGGGAAACTACATGCAGCACCATAAAGTTCAATCGGCTTGAATATTAGCAATGGCATGCGAAGAATGTGCCAGTTTAAAGGGGACAAGATAGTATCTCATACGTGGAATATAAACTAGGCATGTACCAAAAAACTCAAATGGAAGTAAAGGAATTAGAAGCAAAAGGGGAGGACCAGTCCGCATATGTCATTTTACAGTCCATGCATGTAATATTTTGGCATTGAAACTCAACACTAGAAATCTTGATAGTACTATACAGTGACAACAAAAAAAGGGAATAGATAGAACAATTTGTAGTCAATACACCCAAGCATGGAAACATAGAGCCAAAGTATGCAATGTCTAATACACGTCAGGCTAAACTGAAATGTGTACAAGGGTGTTACAGCAAATTAAAGAGCTAAGTATTTGTTGTCAATATTTATAAAAGTCAAATAGGGAGGACTTAGATTTGGTGTGCTATTATGGCCAAAAATGGCCAATGCGGATCGTTCATTTCTACAGCTGAACTCAAGTATAAACAAAATGCAGACATGCATTACCATCTCTGAACGCAAGTATAAACAAAATGTAGTACTTCATAAACAAAATGCACAGCAAAGGAAGTTCTCTCAATATAACATCTTGTGAACTTGGGACAAACAATGCACAGCATGTATGATGAATGAACTTAGCAATAAAAAGGAAATGACAAGCCTGTCTAAATAGAAGTTACAACATTTTAAAGAGGCCGGACATCTTGAAATATGTAAAATTTATTCCTGTCAATAATAAACCCCATCGACCGGAACGGTCGCAAAGTAACCCCAACTAATTCTATTTAGTGAGTACGCGAAGTAGAAAAACTTGGAAAAAAATTAATCGTAAGGCTATTTACATTGCATCGGTGATGGAAGCACCGAAGACGGCGGATGGTGGACTGAAAATTGACGACGCGTGGTTGCAAGGTTAGCTGGAAACAATGCTAGTGGCCTGAACGTGTGAGCGACTCGACTGGCCAGCCGCCGTGGTGTTTCCCTTAACGCGCTTAGCAAGAACAAGGCAGAAAGGTTACAATTTGGAGGTGGGTTTCGGATGCGGCTTTGATGTCGAACATCGGTGGAGGACATGGCTACTGGCGGCGATGCGGTGGCGGTTTGGTTTGTCAGCGCCAGGAGAAAGGAGAGATCGAACGGAGAGATGGCGGACCAGGGAGCACTGGCGGAGGAGGGTGTTTGGGCATCGCAAATCGATTTGAGGTAGGACGGGCTTGTAGTTCGATTTGTGTGAAAGGGGGGAGCAACCGATAGTGGCAACCATTCCTTCCTTCGATTTGATTTTAATTTGGGAACGATGAAATGATTTGGGTGGAAATTCCATTTGGCTGAGGAAGAATTAAACTAGGAAGAGAGTAAAGTTGTTTCTATAGCCAACGAAGGCATGGGTACCCTCATTTTATAATACGACCAAAGCAGACCAACGACCGAAAGGGAAAAACACACGTTAAACAAAACAGAGCAGTGATGACAAGTGGTAAATAATTTCCACCGCCCAAATTTGAATTGAGATTTCTAGGGACTGCTGCAAATCTTAAGGGAGATATTATCAGATTTGGTCAAATATGGGTAGATTCAATCAATGGGCTGAACGGTGGAAAAATGGTTTGACCGCTAAGTAAAGCGACTTGGTTGATTGAATACTACCAACGAACGTTATACAGCGTTATTTATGTTCTCTCAAATACACTACTAATGTTAACAAATATTAACGATAAATTAAATTTCAACTATACATTGACGGTTTATTCAAACAAATCAATTAACCGTTTTAAAACTAAAATATTCAACTTTGTTTAAAAATAAATTGATTTCAGTTCTCAAATTACAACAGTTTATAAATCATTCAAATAAAATCCAATTTTGTGGTAATGGTATTTGTTTCATAACGTTCATACTTGCACAATTCATGGAAAGAATTTCCAGTCTAAATTTGTTAAGTAACATACGAGTTAAATACTATAAATGATTAAACACAAATCATTCAGTCAAAATAGAATTTGTGCAAGAATATATTATATAAAGCTAAACACAAAATTTTAGTATCTTAGCAAGTTCAAATAAAATGATTAAATATAAGTAATTTAGAGAGCATAGTTAAAGTAAAGAAGAAAAAATTATATTTAAATAAAAGAAACACTTCTAGTTTAAAATAGATAAGCTGAAATATTTTTAATATAGTATAATAAGAGTATAAGCTAAAAGAGTTAAAATGTCGCAAATATTTAAAATAAATAATTAGATCCAAAAGTAGAATGTTATAAATACAAAGAGATAGACTACAATGAGGAACACAATATATAAGAGCTAAATGCAAATAAAACCGTAGGCAGGTTAACTTAAATTCAAAATTTTAAATTTCGACAACCATTTGAATTAAAATTAAATGGAAAGAATACAAGGCTACAAGCACAAATTTGTTAATAACGTCAAACCGTTTATAAATTTACAAAAGGATTGAGTTGTAAGTAAACTCAAATTACGTCCAAATCAAATATTGAAGTCCAAAAATATACCCAACTACATTCAAAATAAATAAAATTTCAAATTGTATATCAAACCCATCTATAAATATTCATTTGAATGATAAATTCTGAAATAACTTACATTTTTAAATGTCGAAAATTTCTAGTTCGTTACAGCCTCCCCCACTTAAAACTTTTCGTCCTTAAAAAGGAGAGTTGCAAAATTTATGCTTAAGTAAATTAAATCTTTTTATAAAATTTATTAAAACCAAAATATAAATAAAAGTTACCAAATCAAAATATCTACAATTTCTAATAAGCATGAAAGTTATTGAAAGGTTCTTAATACATTTAACAAAAAATTTATCATACAACTAAATTGGAAAAACTTCTTATATCAACTATTATTTAATCAAAATTTAAACCATTGTATAAACTAAATAAGGAAATTTTCTACATAATGCAGAAGAAGACTATGTTCAAAGTACAATATAATTTAAGGTAAAGTAGCTTAAAATGGTAAAGTTATTTTGAAATAAAAAGTAGATTTAATAAATCCAAAGAGTTTGATATAAGATAGACTTAAAAGTTACAATAAAATGATTAAATAAAAGCAATTTTTTTTTAGAAAACTTGGCAGAAAATAGATAATATAATAAAGTAGTAAAATAATGTGAGTAAAAGAATTTGAAATGGATAAATTATAGGTACAAATGCAAAATGTAATAGCTTAGTTAAGTAAAATGAATAAATTGGATAAGTTAAATTGAAATACTATATAAATTGTTATATTTATAAATTTCAAAACATTTGGATGTCTCAAAATGATTTCTCCGAACTTAGAATTCCGTTTTCATTTCAAACCATTTGAAGTACTATACATTTATTTTATATAGAATCATACTTCACTTCGGATTTCAAAACCAAAATCGCTTTCAAAATATCAAACATATATGATAACTCGAAGCCTAACAAGTCTATCGTCGTCCTTGCAAACTTTAGACATGCGTTGATCAGGTGCGTGACTAAAATATACAAGTACTAAATATACTTGTTTCAACTTCTCGTCAAAAATTCTGTTCATTTCCTCAAGTTTCCCATGAGAAGGCCTAAGGGCAGCCTATCGTACGCAATAATATAGATAATTAAGGTCGCTCTGGACACCTAAAGCAGACCATCGTCGAGGGTGCTCAAGCAAAGTGTACATCACGGTTTTTGTCCAAACACGGACGCCCAAGCACAAAATCACGGAGCACATATATCTTGGTTTTTCATCCAGACACGGATACCGTATATGCCTAGGTTTCTCTTACCAAATACCATCATCGAGGGATCCCAAGCAAAGTGTATCTCACGGCTTTCGTCCAGACATGGACCTCCAAGTACAAAATCACGGAGCACATATAACTCGGTTTTTCATCCGGACTCAGATACCGTATATGCCTAGGTTGCTCACCCAAAATCACACATGTCCTTTTAGTCACGAGCCCCCCGAATCCATGAAAATATATCAAATCATTTCATATCCCGAAGTCATAAATTATTTCGCAACAATAATTCGCAAATACTTTTAATCATAGTATTGTTGTCTTCCAAACATTTCAAATATCGGGATTCAAGTCGTCGAAATCTTCTTAATTCATAAATCAATTTATAAACTATTCATCATATCTAGAACAGCTTGGAAAACCATTTCTTCCAATATTTGCAAATTAATTCAATTAATTGGAAGTAAAATTTTAAACTTTCAAACATACAACTTATGTTATATATTTCGAAATCAATGTCTTGTTCAAATATTTCAAGTCTTTCAAATTCTTCAGATTAAAGACTTTAAGGATCATTATATCAAGGTTTATAAATTTCAATTTATTTCAAAATAACATTTTTGACAATTATACATAATTTGATATCTTCGAAGAGATACATTTTTGTTCATAAAATTTTTCCCAAATTTGATCAATACAATTGTTTTCACTCTTTCAAATTTTGAAAGCTTCCTAATATCGTTTATAATATGTACACAAATCCTATCAATTTTTCCTTAGATCAAACTAGCTTTGAATATATCCAGATTTCCAAATAAATTTCACATTCTCATAATATAAGATGTTCAGGAGTTTCAAATCAATATCCTAGAAATTATTTATAATTTAGATAGTCAAATAACCCTTTCTTTCAAATTTCAATGTCAAATCTTGTTGAAAAGTTTGCACTATTTAGTTTTGTTGGAAAACCTCTTGAACATTTCTTATTCAAAATACTGTTATGCCTCCGCTATGCACTCTGATTATGCGTGTACATATTCAAACTAGTATTGGTAAAACATTCCAAAACGTTGATTTCAAAAAAAAATTCGGAACCAAATTCTCAAAATTAATATTTTCCAAAATCAAATTGTCTTGCATAAGTTGGAAAACACTTTTAATTACTATGGAAAGCTCATTAGGGTTCCTTTATATAACATCTTGGATAAAATCAAAGTTATCATGTTTGATTTCAATCTTGGTTTCGTTCGACACACAGCCTAGAAGGGGTATACATACATGAATCAAATCAAATTCCATGTGCTCAAAATAGAAATTCACCTTTAAACGAGTAAAAAGAGGTATGATGGCTCAAATAAAAATGCTTGGCCGAATTTATAAGATAAAAAGGTATAGAAGTCGTTACTCAGGAGTGAACGGTCCAAATTTAAATGATTATCCAAGACAAAGATGGAAACGTCAAACGCACACAAGGATACAAATTTCAGCAGTTCAATCATGGGATACTCGATTAGTTTCTCTCTCGAGTAATTCTTACTTTGATTTATTTTCCTTGATATCATAAGTGACTATTTGTCAAGTAATTTCTATTCGGTTTATTCATACAATTTTAATAGGGGAAAGCAGTTTTCTCCTCCTACTTTAACATTTATTATAATTCGACTGAATTGCAATTATCAAGATCTGAAGTATCGGGTAGTATTCTCAGCATATCTTAATTATGATTACTTAATACATATGTTCCCTTATGCGCATCGTCAAAATTTCACCTTCCTTATATTTCATATAAGTTTCGAGGCTTGGAAAATTCCACTCAGTTCCAAAACCATTTTTCTAAATCAATATCATTTCAAATCCAATTCCATGTTCAAATTCGTTATGAAAGCACCATATTTGATTCGCATTTATGCCTCGTGTATCGCCCTTCAATCGAATCTTCATACTCAATTTACTTGGACCGAAATTTCTTGGATCAAATCGCATATACTTCCAAATAGTTTAAGTAAAATAGTTGCATGTAATAAAATAGATTTGAGCAAAAGATAAGATAAATCTTCAAATATTATAAAATAGTTTCATATAAGATAATTTTGGGAAAATAGTTTAAATAAAACTGTAAAGTAAAATATAATATGCTTAGTATACAATAAGTAAATATAATAGTTGCAATGAAATTAACTTTAATTTAAATAAGTAGGTTAGATTAAGGGACCATGGATTGTTAAATACAAGTAACTAGGTTAAAAGTAAAATGTTAGCGATAAATACAAAGAAGCTAGAAGAACGAAAAACGTAATATATAAAAGCTACATACAAATAATGTAGTGCAAGATAAAGGAATCAAGTGAAAGAGTTTTGAATACTATATTTACAAAATGTTAAATACAAATAATTTAGATAAAACCGAAACTAAATAACTAAATGCAATATAAAACGATTAAGACAAAAGCTGAAATATTATAAAATTACAAATAATTTAGTCAAAAGTACAAGCTAAGTATAAAATGAATAATTTCAGTAAAGTAATTTAAGTAAAACAATAAGTAGTTAAGTAGTATTAGCTGGAAACAAAATAAATAGTTTAAATAAAGATAAAAATAATTAACACTAGTTTAAATCCAATCCGCATCCATTTTGATACCGTTTCAACTCACGTTCCAACCGACGTTTCCCAATCGAATATCGATCAAATTCCACTTTGTCACGTTTAGCTTTACTAAGCTTCAGACATACTCTTTCGAAACCCACTCTATTCTTTGGTAAAATCTTTTTTTCCAACAACCGTTTTCGAATAACCCGCCGTTCACATATAGATTTTGAAAACTTTTATTTCGATTATCTTCTTTTCCCCAAAAAACTTTTATAACAGTTGGAAAATTTCAAAATAATTAGAAAACCGATTCATTATTGACTTTTCTTCTCATTGATAATTCTGAACGCTCAACGATCGAAATCGAGAATTTTTTACTACATGACTTTTATTTTGGAAATATTTCCTTTAAAATATTTTATTTATTTCTGAAATCTTCTTCAAAAATAATTTATTTACGAAATCTCTTCCAAAGTTTATATTTTTTTCTTCAAAATCCGTTGATTCTAGCATCAATTCTACTCATTCTAAGGTACTTCTACCTTATCTCTAATGAGTTTTTAAACCAAATAAGCTAAGCTTTTATGAACCAAAGCTCTGATAGCAACTGTAACGACCTGGCATTTTACCCGTTCCAAATTGGTATTTGAACTAATTCAAAACGTCCAAAATGACAGATTGTTATTGGCTTACACGGTTTAAAAAGAATCAACACAGAATCACAGTGTACAATATTTGCAGCAGAATACAAAATTTCATATAAATATCAGAGTTGTATACAAACTTATTGCACTGTAGAAGAATAACGAAATTTTCATACATAAATGTCTTCAAATAAATTTACTGTTTGTCGAGCTTAGCTCGTGCGTGCGTCTCCATGTCTTCACGTCCTTTCCATTTCGTTGTGAGCTGAAATCTCTAAACCTGGAACACTTTGGGCCTGACCCGAGTGTCCCATGCAAAATACACAAAACACCCGAGTCAGAATTAAACTTATTTCAAGTTAGCACACTTCGATAAAATCACATAAATATAATTAGTTTAATCCAATGGTATATTAAATAACTCGAGTACCCCGATTCTATGGACTGACGAAAATAAATGGAACATACACAACACCCAATGTGGATATTTATCCATTCCCAACTAGCAGGAAGCAAGTGAGATCAAGGTACTTCAGTAATGGTTTATGGTCACAATGAAAGGGAACACGCTACAATTAAAATATCAAGTGGGGAAATAAATAGGCGGCAACATCTTACGTTAAGCGTGTAAGAGCTGAAGTATATGGAGATTGCCTAGTTCAGGACATATAAAGTAACATTAACAAGCATGCTACCATTAAACTAGGGTATATGCATACACACATTTACCAAGTATGTGTTTCACGCAAATGTACGACAGCCACGGTAGTATACGCATGGAAATCTCAAATGTAGAGTAAATGCAAGGAATTCCGGGAGGAGAAAACGATGCACTTGACAGGTAGACATGAATAATAAGACGGACATGAGACACGCACCCACTGTAAATGGAGTGAAGGATAATTCAATGGTCTACGATGGTAGAGGTGAGCGTTTGGTTGGTTTGGTTTATCCGATGATAAATTTGTCAAACCAAATTAAAACCAATAAAAATAAAAACCAAACCAACCAAATTAAATTTGGTTAGTTCGGTTGGTTATCCGATTAAACCGAACAAAAAATGTTTCACTTTGTGTTTGAAATATTCGCTATAATTTGAAACAACTTATAAATATATGATTATAGTATTATTATTTTGATTTTGATGCTTTTTAATATTAAGTTTGACACATAGGCAATGATTAATATATACTTAAATAACTAAACTAACATAAAATATTTATTATAATACCGATAATTTTTAAAATATAGAAAAAATTCGGTTAATTTGGTTAAACCGATAACCGAACTTAATATTTTTTCGGGCCGATTATAAACCGATTTAATTTCAAAACCGAACCAAACCGACCAAAATAAATTGGTTTGGTTGGTTTAACCGAATAATGCTCACCCCTATACGATGGTTTGCTTAGTATGATAATTTAAAGATATGCAGACTAAATATGTATAACACTTACTCTAGAACAGTGTAAAGAATGGAGGTTATATAAGCCATGCTTCTAAGTGATAGTAACATGACGTAGTCATGATTCATATTTATAAGCGGTACACTTTCCTAGCAAGGTATGGATATGGTAGAACATACCAAGTTTTAAACAAATGCTAATGGGCCCGAAATGACATTCATGCATAAAGAAAGGGTACGGAAATCATGCAGGGGAAACTGCATGCATCACCATAAAGTTCAAGTGGCATGAATATCAGCAATGGCATGCGAAGAAAGTGCCAATTTAAAGGGGATGGGCTAATATCTCATATGTCGAGTATAAATTAGGCATGCACCAAAAAACTCAAATGGAAGTAAAGGAATTGGAAGTAAAAGGGGAGGACCAGTCCGCATATGTCATTTTACAGTCCATGCATGTAATATTTTGGCATTGAAACTCAACACTAGAAATCTTGATAGTACTATACAGTGACAACAAAAAAAGGGAATAGATAGAACAATTTATAGTCAATACACCCAAGCATGGAAACATAGAGCCAAAGTATGCAATGTCTAATATGCATCAGGCTAAACTGAAATGTGTACAAAGGTGTTATAACAAATTAAAGAGCTAAGTATTTGTTGTCAATATTTATAAAATTCAAATAGGGAGGACATAGATTTAGTGTGCTATTATGGCTAAAAATGGCAAATGCGAATTGTAACAACCCGTAAAATCTGGGCCAGTTTAAAATTTTTATTTTGGCCATTTTAGCGAATTTAGATTATTTAAAATGAATTATTTTAAATAATATCGACGAGAAATTTATTTTGAATATATTCGAACGTATATATTATACGCGTCGTCGTTAGAATATAAATAATTATATATAATTATAAATAGAATTGAAAATGGCGCGGTAGTTCGATAATTCGATTTCAAACTTCAATTGAATGTACCGGGTGCAAAACAATCCGGATTTTAGTGAAACCAAAAATAATGGAATCTAATAGTGAATATCTTTCCAACGAACCCGAATGATCAAAATTTCTTAGCGGGAATCAAAAGATATGTCCAGTTGAAAATTCTGAATAGTCGCTATGGAATTCAGGCCCTTAAAAATGGACATTTTGCAAACGACCTCGGATTTCGACGAAACCAGTTTTGTTGGGTCCGTGATGTAAAGTTATTGCTAGATTTCAAATTTCATAATTTTTCGAATCAATATGTGAGCGTGGCAAAGGAAAACGCGTTTGACCAGTTTCAGTTGATTTTAATCGACTGGAAATTGGCCATTTTTCTAACGGTCTCAGATTTCGACGAAACTAGTTTTGTTAGGACCGTATCGTCAATACGAAGCTAGAAAATATTTTTCTAGAATTTTTAAAGTTAGTATGTGACCCCGGTAAATTGAAATGTACGTTTAAAATTGAATATATAGATTTATACATTAATTTCAGCGAAAACTGAGCGTAACAGCCGAACTGGCTTATGAAACATATCCCATTGTATTCGGAATGGGGGTAATTAGCTAGGGACGACAGTCATTGGGCCTCGTTCGGAGATCGAAATTTAAAGTTACTTTATGGAGAAATTAATTATTTAAATAATTAAAATAATATATAACCCCCTTGAGCTCTCTCTTTCCTCACAAGTCAAACCACGGTCAAAATATAAAAAAAAAAAAAAAAAAAAAAACCCCTTCCAGTTTCAGATCGCGACGCCTCTTCCTCCCCCTTGCTGACGCCGACGATGGACCGCCGCTCCCCCCTAAAGTCGCGCCTTCCTCTCCCCTCTAGCTCATCTCCTTCCTCCCTTCGAATCGAAGACGAAAACGCCAGAGCTTTCCCCCCCCACAGTGATGACCGCCGACGAACTGAAGGCCGCCCCAACCCTCCGCCTCCTCCTGCCGCCGACCCAGAGCCACCCGAAGCCTCTCCGATGGTGGTGAACCCCCCCCTTTCGAACTGTAAGTTTTTACTTTATTTATAAAACTGATTTTTACTTAATTTATAAAACTGATTTTGTTAATATTAAAAACCGATTTTTATGTTTTTAAAATTCTGATTTTAGGTAGGTTTAAAACTGAATTTTATTTTAGGTTTAAGACTGAATTTTATTTTAGATTAGAAAACTGATTTTTAAATGATTTTTAAACTGAATTTTTAAATAAGGCAAAAACTGTATTTTTATTTTTTAAGTTATGAAAAAACTGCATTTTTATGAAAGCGAAAAACTGATTTTATTTTGAACTTTAAAATAGGAAAAAAAGTTTAATCTTTTAGTAGAAAAAGATTTGAACTTGCAAAAGAAAAAAAATTCGATTTTTATATATTGAATAGCGAAGTCAAAATTCGATTTTATATATTGAATAGCATAGTAAAAATTCGATTTTTACATATGTAGTGGCTACGGGCAGCGAAGATGACGAAGATGCGATAGCGATGAAGATTTCTATCAATGAAGTGCCGTGGAGCTAGGATAGCTAATCGGTGAGAATTTCTCACCTTTCTATTTATTTTCTAGTTATATATATATACTAGGATGCAGACGGTGCTTAGTAGCACCCGACACAATCGTCCACAGACCATGGACTTGTTTGTTTGACAGTTTGGTGATTGATTGCGATATTGTTTGAATGTGGTTTGTGGTGTGAAAAATCGAATCGATAAATTGGTTAGGATTAGACGTGCGCCGTTATAAGGCGAAGGAGTAAGGCTAGGTTAGATCCTTACTCCAAAGTTTGCGGTTTGCATAACGAATTGATTTGATTGATGTGTGAATGGCGTGGGCCTTCACTAGACCGGGGATAAGGCTAGGCCTTGTCCCGTTTCTAGTATCGTGCCGTTATGCCGCCGAAATTTTCTAAAACATGTTAGAAAAATAAAAATATCATTTTATTGAATAAATGAATTGAATAGAAATTCATAGGTTGAAATAAAATGTTTTATCGTTAAAAATATAATTTTTAACGTGAATATGAAAATAGTGAAGTGAATAAATAAATATTCATTTACAAACCAGATGGTTTGTTTATGTACACTTATTTGAATGATATTGATTGGGTCGATAAATTTCACACATCGCCCAACTGCACAAATAAAATCTGTGTTTGATTGTTTGAAACCCCACACGGGTGTTAGGATGAAATATGCAGTTCACTCATCCTGATTGATTAAATATGTCGATCGATTGATTGACAGGCTGTTATAAGCGTTGAATATCTGTATTTGATGCTTATGCAGTGTAGTGCACTTTGGTTGATGGTTGATTATTTTTCAATGCTATGATATACATGTGTTGTATGAAAATCCATATAATTAACTTTATATGGTAATTGATTGGGCCTCATTCCAATTTGAAAAATAAAGAATATTATAAAATAAAAGTTCATGTGTTGACAGTACTCATTCATTGAGATTGGTCATGTGTTGAACGAAATATTTTGATAATAACAACTATTTTGAAAAAGAAATATTTGAAATAGAATATTTGAAAATAGAAATTTATGAAGCCGTGTATGGACGCCATTTTGACGTGAACGATATTTATATCGAATTGAAAACGATTTCGAAATGAAATGAATTGAAAACGATTTCGAAATGAATTGAATTGAAAACGATTTCGAAATGAATTGAATTGAAAACGATTTCGAAATGAAATAAATTGAAAACGATTTCGAAATGAAATGAATTGAAAACGATTTCGAAATGAATTGAATTGAAAACGATTTCGAAATGAAATGAATTGAAAACGATTTCGAAATGAATTGAATTGAAAACGAATTCAAATGGAATAGAAAGCGAATTGAAATGAATTCAAATTGAATTGAAATTCGAATTGAATAGAAATGAATTTTAAAACGAATTTATAGAGAAGAATTCAATTTTGATTTGAATTGAAATGGAAGTTGAAAATGTTTTTGAAACGAATTCAAAACTATTTATATAATTCGTTTTAAATAGAAATCGACGAAATATATATTATATATATTATATATAATATAATGGCCTGAATAGAACGCGCCGCGCCGCGGCAGTTCGCGAATTTCGACCATTTATTTCAAACGGACATTACAGGAGATCCGACCGTCGGATTCTCCTAAAACCGGAACCGTTGGGTTCGTATCGAAAAGAGCTTTCTAATTAATGTTAGAAATTTGAAATCTAACGGTTGGATTTGGAGATACGTCCAAATCAAATTCGAAAAAGGTCGTTGTAAGTGCAGTTCGATGGCCATTGTTGGAAATCGACTGTACGGGCCTTGATAAAATTATTAAAAATAGTAATAATTTGTGTAAAATCATAAGAAATGATTTGTGAAAGTTTGGGGTGAAAATCTCCATATTTGAAAAGATAAAAAAATGGATTTTTATCGAAATGAACTAGTTTTGAACTAGAATTATAATTCTATTTATTTTTAAATAAATAAATTGAATTTGAAATGGTTTTGAAAATAACCAAAATTTCCAATGATTGCATTGGAGTGGATTTGAATCGAAATTGTCTTCGGAATATTTCGATGTTGGAATTCGTGACATTACAGGTGTTGTTATGGAAATTTGAAAGATATATATTTGTATCGTTATTTCCAATACGACATTTGTTAGTCGTAGAATTCGATATTGAATATAAGCCGATATATTTTCTATTCAGAGCCTTGTATTGAATATCGAATGTGATTTGGGTTTGTCGTGAATGGTGTCTTCACTAACACTGTTCTTGAACCCAGTTGAGAAAAGATTAAATCTTTTTATTTAGATTTAATGAAGTGTACCAATTAAATGATATTTAATTGGAATTGAATTGGTATTGATTTTTGGGTTTATCGTGAACAGTGTTTTAAATAACACTTGTTCTTTAACCCGATAATTAATGGAATGTGATTTTGGGTTTATCGTGAATCGTGTTTTAAATGACACTGATTCTTTAACCCAGATAATGATTAAAACTAAGTGGAGTTTTAATGAATCTTTAATTAGATTGAAAAGATCGAGAATGGAGTATCACCAGTTTTGCTCCAGGCGATAGATAAATCTGTAATTAGATTTGAATGTGAAATTTAGAAACTAACTGGCGGTTAGCCAAGCAGAATGGTTTTCTGGATATTGATCTGATGTTGGTTTCGGCCTTCGGGGTTAATATTTGGGGAATTATTCTCTTGATTAATTTACGGTTAGTGACTAATGAATTGGAATGAGGCGTATGTTGTGTTTGTGTAACACTTATTTAAAATATACGCGAGTTATTCGGAAAGACCGGGTTTATCCCATTCTGAGTAACTGATACGACGATAAGTCGAAGACGAAGACGATGGTCGAAGACCGGAGGTCTTCACGTCGTTTGGGTGATAACTGATGATCTTGATTGGGCTGTACACCCAAGAAGATGGAAACAGTTAGTGATCGTCCAGACGTACTTGGAGATCGATGGATATGCGGGGTACTAGGTGCCTCCGGTTTCGTTCAGACCCAGAACGGACTTGTAAATGGACTGTGTGTCTGACATCGGATTTCATTCTGTGTGACTGATATCGGTTGCATAGGATGGCTTGCCTGTGTGGCATGCTAAGATGCAAATGATCAAGGCTTCTGTTGAAAAGCAAAGTCTTGTGGTTGATGATCAAAGCACGACCTTTGTGGCGTAGCTTTGTGTAACGTTTGATTCGCGAGTTTCACACCCGGTATGAATCAAAAACGGGAGACGGACCTCAGGGAGGGCATGCGTTTCTTTCTAGTTAGAAGTGGCGTCAGTGGTTTTACACGCCCTGACGAGTTTGACTTATGTTGTTGTTGCTGTTGCGAGGCGCCTCGGTTATATCGGTTTCGGCCGAATGCATTCTGGTCGGCTGACGGACCAGACTTACACCCCATAGGGTGGGGAGACGTATTGTTCAGGCATAATAATCCACTCCGTGTGGACCGGCCCTGACGATCCAAGGGGCAGTTGCGGCTGTTCCTGAGGGGCGGGCTAGAGCGTCTCGAATCGGTTGAGGATCTTGCCCCTAGCCTCGGTTCATAGATGGAAACCCAATTTCCAAATACGTGACATTTGCGGTTTTATTTGTAAACCTATATATGGCGACATAGTGGTATGGGGCATTCATGCCGCCTATGATTGATACTTATGATTTGAAGTTGTTTTATACTCTATGCACTTATAATAGTATCAAATGATTTGTTTTAAACGTATCAAGCATTCTTTGGCTGTTATAAGGGAAAACCCTATCCTCGACTGCGTTGCATTGTGTGATGGGACCTGGGTCTTATAACAGCTTCATTTTTCTTTATTTAGCATTGCGTTGTTTGTCTTATGCACTGGTATTCTTGGGAGGAAACCCGTTCCGTGTTATACGGCGTGGTCCCTTGTTTTACCTAGCTTTGAAAATAAAGATTTATAACTGCTTTAGTTCTCACACCAGTCACATGACTGACCTGGAGTTTATTGTTTTGACCTAAACTCTGGGTGCCCTTATTTTGACACGGGCAGCTAGTAGTTTTGGTTTTGCAGATTTATATTCACAGGATCCTGGTTTACGACTGGAACGATATCCGGGAAGCTTTGTATCCGTATATCTCATTCTAGTTGTGTATTGTATTATTTTCCGCTGCTATGTATTTAAATGTAATTTAAATCTCTGATATTTCTGTGTAATATTCTTTTATACTCTGTATATTCTTGTAATCTGATGCATTGTTGTTATATACAATGAAATGTTCTTCTATATGCGTTCTGTTGTGGTTTGTTCTCGAACTATCCGACGCTTTCCTTTACGGGGAAGTTACGGGTCTTCACAGTTGGTATCAGAGCTTTGGTTTACAAAGCAGAGAACAAGACACATTAGAACCGTACGAAGGAATTCATCAGATATTGGATTAGTAATATCCAATGGAATGACTCGTTAGAGATGGGATCAGTAGTATCCTAGAACGAGTGTGAAGAGTATATTTTTAAAATGAAAACGATTTTTGATTTGAAAATTTAAATCAATTATTCGTATTTGATTATTTATTTTATATTGATTAGGACAATCCAAAATATAAAGATTTTTGCGTATGCGCCTAGCTAGCGTGTATTCGAAGTTTTAATATATTGGATAGATATAGCACCACACCCTAGTCGCCCGGAGATGATATTGATGATAGCGATCGCATCATCAACATTTATGTTCGTGTTTCGAAGGTTTGATATCTATATATTTCCTATTGACTGGTGTGAGAACCAAAATTAGATAGGGCTAATTGTTGTGATTTGGCATCAAAAATCTGATTTTTGTATATATATCGAAATTATGAATTTGAAACGTTAATCCACTAATTGATTGAAGTTTGTGTTGTTTGTTTAATTGTTTGCTAATTTTGAACAATTATGCCTAATTGAATCAAATATTGAACTCTATTGAAAATTGGTCGCATTTGTTTGCATATACATATATATCATTGAACAGGTCATAGCAAGGAGGCTAGAGCAGAGAATAAAATTTGTTTGCCCGACAAATAGGTACATGTTTATTACATAATTTACTGTTTTGTTTGGGTGATGATGATTTTATGAGCCTATTGGCTAGCCGCTTGGCTTTTTCTTTTTCTTTTTGAGATCTGAAGGACCGGGAACGCTATTTGCAATTTCCCGATGCTCCCGGTGCAGGGGAGGTTATGGCGAAATTTTTCAAAAATTTAGGGTGTTAGCCAAATTTTTGAAATTTTAAAAATTCTCAGAAACTAAAGAGTTGGAGAATGGAAGCCAGATCAAATGTGGAGCTGAATAATCAAACCACTTTCGACTTTGTTCCTTTTCGGGGACGAAAAGTTTTAAGTGGGGGAGATTGTAACAACCCGTAAAATCTGGGCCAGTTTAAAATTTTTATTTTGGCCATTTTAGCGAATTTAGATTATTTAAAATGAATTATTTTAAATAATATCGACGAGAAATTTATTTTGAATATATTCGAACGTATATATTATACGCGTCGTCGTTAGAATATAAATAATTATATATAATTATAAATAGAATTGAAAATGGCGCGGTAGTTCGATAATTCGATTTCAAACTTCAATTGAATGTACCGGGTGCAAAACAATCCGGATTTTAGTGAAACCAAAAATAATGGAATCTAATAGTGAATATCTTTCCAACGAACCCGAATGATCAAAATTTCTTAGCGGGAATCAAAAGATATGTCCAGTTGAAAATTCTGAATAGTCGCTATGGAATTCAGGCCCTTAAAAATGGACATTTTGCAAACGACCTCGGATTTCGACGAAACCAGTTTTGTTGGGTCCGTGATGTAAAGTTATTGCTAGATTTCAAATTTCATAATTTTTCGAATCAATATGTGAGCGTGGCAAAGGAAAACGCGTTTGACCAGTTTCAGTTGATTTTAATCGACTGGAAATTGGCCATTTTTCTAACGGTCTCAGATTTCGACGAAACTAGTTTTGTTAGGACCGTATCGTCAATACGAAGCTAGAAAATATTTTTCTAGAATTTTTAAAGTTAGTATGTGACCCCGGTAAATTGAAATGTACGTTTAAAATTGAATATATAGATTTATACATTAATTTCAGCGAAAACTGAGCGTAACAGCCGAACTGGCTTATGAAACATATCCCATTGTATTCGGAATGGGGGTAATTAGCTAGGGACGACAGTCATTGGGCCTCGTTCGGAGATCGAAATTTAAAGTTACTTTATGGAGAAATTAATTATTTAAATAATTAAAATAATATATAACCCCCTTGAGCTCTCTCTTTCCTCACAAGTCAAACCACGGTCAAAATATAAAAAAAAAAAAAAAAAAAAAACCCCTTCCAGTTTCAGATCGCGACGCCTCTTCCTCCCCCTTGCTGACGCCGACGATGGACCGCCGCTCCCCCCTAAAGTCGCGCCTTCCTCTCCCCTCTAGCTCATCTCCTTCCTCCCTTCGAATCGAAGACGAAAACGCCAGAGCTTTCCCCCCCCACAGTGATGACCGCCGACGAACTGAAGGCCGCCCCAACCCTCCGCCTCCTCCTGCCGCCGACCCAGAGCCACCCGAAGCCTCTCCGATGGTGGTGAACCCCCCCCTTTCGAACTGTAAGTTTTTACTTTATTTATAAAACTGATTTTTACTTAATTTATAAAACTGATTTTGTTAATATTAAAAACCGATTTTTATGTTTTTAAAATTCTGATTTTAGGTAGGTTTAAAACTGAATTTTATTTTAGGTTTAAGACTGAATTTTATTTTAGATTAGAAAACTGATTTTTAAATGATTTTTAAACTGAATTTTTAAATAAGGCAAAAACTGTATTTTTATTTTTTAAGTTATGAAAAAACTGCATTTTTATGAAAGCGAAAAACTGATTTTATTTTGAACTTTAAAATAGGAAAAAAAGTTTAATCTTTTAGTAGAAAAAGATTTGAACTTGCAAAAGAAAAAAAATTCGATTTTTATATATTGAATAGCGAAGTCAAAATTCGATTTTATATATTGAATAGCATAGTAAAAATTCGATTTTTACATATGTAGTGGCTACGGGCAGCGAAGATGACGAAGATGCGATAGCGATGAAGATTTCTATCAATGAAGTGCCGTGGAGCTAGGATAGCTAATCGGTGAGAATTTCTCACCTTTCTATTTATTTTCTAGTTATATATATATACTAGGATGCAGACGGTGCTTAGTAGCACCCGACACAATCGTCCACAGACCATGGACTTGTTTGTTTGACAGTTTGGTGATTGATTGCGATATTGTTTGAATGTGGTTTGTGGTGTGAAAAATCGAATCGATAAATTGGTTAGGATTAGACGTGCGCCGTTATAAGGCGAAGGAGTAAGGCTAGGTTAGATCCTTACTCCAAAGTTTGCGGTTTGCATAACGAATTGATTTGATTGATGTGTGAATGGCGTGGGCCTTCACTAGACCGGGGATAAGGCTAGGCCTTGTCCCGTTTCTAGTATCGTGCCGTTATGCCGCCGAAATTTTCTAAAACATGTTAGAAAAATAAAAATATCATTTTATTGAATAAATGAATTGAATAGAAATTCATAGGTTGAAATAAAATGTTTTATCGTTAAAAATATAATTTTTAACGTGAATATGAAAATAGTGAAGTGAATAAATAAATATTCATTTACAAACCAGATGGTTTGTTTATGTACACTTATTTGAATGATATTGATTGGGTCGATAAATTTCACACATCGCCCAACTGCACAAATAAAATCTGTGTTTGATTGTTTGAAACCCCACACGGGTGTTAGGATGAAATATGCAGTTCACTCATCCTGATTGATTAAATATGTCGATCGATTGATTGACAGGCTGTTATAAGCGTTGAATATCTGTATTTGATGCTTATGCAGTGTAGTGCACTTTGGTTGATGGTTGATTATTTTTCAATGCTATGATATACATGTGTTGTATGAAAATCCATATAATTAACTTTATATGGTAATTGATTGGGCCTCATTCCAATTTGAAAAATAAAGAATATTATAAAATAAAAGTTCATGTGTTGACAGTACTCATTCATTGAGATTGGTCATGTGTTGAACGAAATATTTTGATAATAACAACTATTTTGAAAAAGAAATATTTGAAATAGAATATTTGAAAATAGAAATTTATGAAGCCGTGTATGGACGCCATTTTGACGTGAACGATATTTATATCGAATTGAAAACGATTTCGAAATGAAATGAATTGAAAACGATTTCGAAATGAATTGAATTGAAAACGATTTCGAAATGAATTGAATTGAAAACGATTTCGAAATGAAATAAATTGAAAACGATTTCGAAATGAAATGAATTGAAAACGATTTCGAAATGAATTGAATTGAAAACGATTTCGAAATGAAATGAATTGAAAACGATTTCGAAATGAATTGAATTGAAAACGAATTCAAATGGAATAGAAAGCGAATTGAAATGAATTCAAATTGAATTGAAATTCGAATTGAATAGAAATGAATTTTAAAACGAATTTATAGAGAAGAATTCAATTTTGATTTGAATTGAAATGGAAGTTGAAAATGTTTTTGAAACGAATTCAAAACTATTTATATAATTCGTTTTAAATAGAAATCGACGAAATATATATTATATATATTATATATAATATAATGGCCTGAATAGAACGCGCCGCGCCGCGGCAGTTCGCGAATTTCGACCATTTATTTCAAACGGACATTACAGGAGATCCGACCGTCGGATTCTCCTAAAACCGGAACCGTTGGGTTCGTATCGAAAAGAGCTTTCTAATTAATGTTAGAAATTTGAAATCTAACGGTTGGATTTGGAGATACGTCCAAATCAAATTCGAAAAAGGTCGTTGTAAGTGCAGTTCGATGGCCATTGTTGGAAATCGACTGTACGGGCCTTGATAAAATTATTAAAAATAGTAATAATTTGTGTAAAATCATAAGAAATGATTTGTGAAAGTTTGGGGTGAAAATCTCCATATTTGAAAAGATAAAAAAATGGATTTTTATCGAAATGAACTAGTTTTGAACTAGAATTATAATTCTATTTATTTTTAAATAAATAAATTGAATTTGAAATGGTTTTGAAAATAACCAAAATTTCCAATGATTGCATTGGAGTGGATTTGAATCGAAATTGTCTTCGGAATATTTCGATGTTGGAATTCGTGACATTACAGGTGTTGTTATGGAAATTTGAAAGATATATATTTGTATCGTTATTTCCAATACGACATTTGTTAGTCGTAGAATTCGATATTGAATATAAGCCGATATATTTTCTATTCAGAGCCTTGTATTGAATATCGAATGTGATTTGGGTTTGTCGTGAATGGTGTCTTCACTAACACTGTTCTTGAACCCAGTTGAGAAAAGATTAAATCTTTTTATTTAGATTTAATGAAGTGTACCAATTAAATGATATTTAATTGGAATTGAATTGGTATTGATTTTTGGGTTTATCGTGAACAGTGTTTTAAATAACACTTGTTCTTTAACCCGATAATTAATGGAATGTGATTTTGGGTTTATCGTGAATCGTGTTTTAAATGACACTGATTCTTTAACCCAGATAATGATTAAAACTAAGTGGAGTTTTAATGAATCTTTAATTAGATTGAAAAGATCGAGAATGGAGTATCACCAGTTTTGCTCCAGGCGATAGATAAATCTGTAATTAGATTTGAATGTGAAATTTAGAAACTAACTGGCGGTTAGCCAAGCAGAATGGTTTTCTGGATATTGATCTGATGTTGGTTTCGGCCTTCGGGGTTAATATTTGGGGAATTATTCTCTTGATTAATTTACGGTTAGTGACTAATGAATTGGAATGAGGCGTATGTTGTGTTTGTGTAACACTTATTTAAAATATACGCGAGTTATTCGGAAAGACCGGGTTTATCCCATTCTGAGTAACTGATACGACGATAAGTCGAAGACGAAGACGATGGTCGAAGACCGGAGGTCTTCACGTCGTTTGGGTGATAACTGATGATCTTGATTGGGCTGTACACCCAAGAAGATGGAAACAGTTAGTGATCGTCCAGACGTACTTGGAGATCGATGGATATGCGGGGTACTAGGTGCCTCCGGTTTCGTTCAGACCCAGAACGGACTTGTAAATGGACTGTGTGTCTGACATCGGATTTCATTCTGTGTGACTGATATCGGTTGCATAGGATGGCTTGCCTGTGTGGCATGCTAAGATGCAAATGATCAAGGCTTCTGTTGAAAAGCAAAGTCTTGTGGTTGATGATCAAAGCACGACCTTTGTGGCGTAGCTTTGTGTAACGTTTGATTCGCGAGTTTCACACCCGGTATGAATCAAAAACGGGAGACGGACCTCAGGGAGGGCATGCGTTTCTTTCTAGTTAGAAGTGGCGTCAGTGGTTTTACACGCCCTGACGAGTTTGACTTATGTTGTTGTTGCTGTTGCGAGGCGCCTCGGTTATATCGGTTTCGGCCGAATGCATTCTGGTCGGCTGACGGACCAGACTTACACCCCATAGGGTGGGGAGACGTATTGTTCAGGCATAATAATCCACTCCGTGTGGACCGGCCCTGACGATCCAAGGGGCAGTTGCGGCTGTTCCTGAGGGGCGGGCTAGAGCGTCTCGAATCGGTTGAGGATCTTGCCCCTAGCCTCGGTTCATAGATGGAAACCCAATTTCCAAATACGTGACATTTGCGGTTTTATTTGTAAACCTATATATGGCGACATAGTGGTATGGGGCATTCATGCCGCCTATGATTGATACTTATGATTTGAAGTTGTTTTATACTCTATGCACTTATAATAGTATCAAATGATTTGTTTTAAACGTATCAAGCATTCTTTGGCTGTTATAAGGGAAAACCCTATCCTCGACTGCGTTGCATTGTGTGATGGGACCTGGGTCTTATAACAGCTTCATTTTTCTTTATTTAGCATTGCGTTGTTTGTCTTATGCACTGGTATTCTTGGGAGGAAACCCGTTCCGTGTTATACGGCGTGGTCCCTTGTTTTACCTAGCTTTGAAAATAAAGATTTATAACTGCTTTAGTTCTCACACCAGTCACATGACTGACCTGGAGTTTATTGTTTTGACCTAAACTCTGGGTGCCCTTATTTTGACACGGGCAGCTAGTAGTTTTGGTTTTGCAGATTTATATTCACAGGATCCTGGTTTACGACTGGAACGATATCCGGGAAGCTTTGTATCCGTATATCTCATTCTAGTTGTGTATTGTATTATTTTCCGCTGCTATGTATTTAAATGTAATTTAAATCTCTGATATTTCTGTGTAATATTCTTTTATACTCTGTATATTCTTGTAATCTGATGCATTGTTGTTATATACAATGAAATGTTCTTCTATATGCGTTCTGTTGTGGTTTGTTCTCGAACTATCCGACGCTTTCCTTTACGGGGAAGTTACGGGTCTTCACAGTTGGTTCATTTCTACAGCTGAACTC
Organism: Allium sativum; assembly: GCA_030737875.1. Taxonomy (NCBI): domain Eukaryota; kingdom Viridiplantae; phylum Streptophyta; class Magnoliopsida; order Asparagales; family Amaryllidaceae; genus Allium; species Allium sativum. Next base: position 458,152,716 of record CM060920.1, read on the forward strand.
AAGTATAAACAAAATGCAGACATGCATAACCATCTCTGAACGCAAGTATAAACAAAATGCAGCACTCCATAAAAAAATGCATAGCAAGGGAAGTTCTCTCAATATAACATCTTGTGAACTTTGGACAAACAATGCAGAGCTTGTATGATGAATGAACTTAGCAATTAAAGGGAAATGACAAGCCTGTCTAAAGAGGAGTTACAACAATTTTAAGAGGTCAGACATCTTGAAATATGTAAAATTTATTCTTGTCAATATTAAACCCCATTGACCGGAATGGTCGCAAAGTAACCCCAACTAATTCTATTTAGTGAGTACGCGAAGTAGAAAAACTTGGAATAAAATTAATCGTAAGGTTACGTACATTGCATCGGTGATGGAAGCACCGAAGACAACGGATGGTGCACTGAAAACTAACGGTGCGTGGTTGCAAGGTCAGCTGGAAACAATGTTAGTGGCCTGAACGATGTGAGCGACTCGACTGGCCTGCTATCGTGGTGTTTCCATCTATGTGCTCAGAATGAACAAGGCGGAAAGGTTACAATTTGAAGGCGGGTTTCAGATGAGGCTTTGATGTCGAACATCGGTAGAGAACATGGCTACTGGCGACGATGCGGTGGCGTTTTGGTTTGTCAGCGCAAGGAGAAAGGAGAGATCGAATGGAGAGATGGAAGACCGAGGAGCAAAGGCAGAGGAGGGTGTTTGGCCATCACAAATAAATTTGAGGAAGGGCGGGCTTGCAGTCCGATTTGGGTGAAAGGGGGGAGCAACTGATAGTGGCAGCCATTCCTTCCTTCGATTTGATTTTTAATTTGGGAACGATGAAATGATTTGGGTGGAAATTCCATTTGGCTGAGGAAGAATTAAACTAGGAAGAGAGTAAAGTTGTTTCTGTAGCCAACGAGGGCATGAGTACCCTCATTTTATAATATGAACAAAGTAGACCAACGACATAATGGAAGAACACGCGTTAAACAAAATAGAGCGGTGATGATAAGTGGTAAATAATTTCCACCGCCCAAATTTGAAATGAGATTTCTAGGGACCGCTGCAAATCTTAAGGGAGATATTATCTGATTTGGTTAAATATGGGTAGATATAATCAATAGGCTGAACGGTGGAAAAATGGTTTGACCGCTAAGTAAAGGGACTTGGTTGAATGAACACTACAAATGAACGTTATACAGCATTATTTATGTTCTCTCAAATACACTACTAATTTTAGCAAATATTAACGGTAAATTAAATTTCAACTATACACTGATGGTTTATTCAAACAAATCAATTAACCATTTTAAAACTAAAATATTCAAATTTGTTTAAAAATAAATTGATTTCAGTTCTCAAATTACAACGGTTTATAAATCATTCAAATAAAATCCAATTTTGTGGTAATGGTATTTGTTTCATAACGTTCATACTTGCACAATTCATGGAAAGAATTTCCAATCTAAATTTGTTAAGTAATACATGGTTAAATACTATAAATTATTCAATACAAATCATTTAGTCAAAATAGAATATATGCAAGAATATATTATGTAAAGCTAAACATAAAATTTTAGTATCTTGGCAAGTTAAAATAAAATGATTAAATTTAAGTAATTTAGAGAGCACAGTTAAAGTAAAGCAGAAAAATTTATATTTGAATAAAAGAAACACTTCTAGTTTAAAATAGATTAGCCGAAATATGTTTAATATAGTATAATAAGATTATAAGTTAAAAGAGTTAAAATGTCGCAAATATTTAAAATAAATAATTAGATCCAAAAGTAGAATATTGAAATACAAAGAGATAGACTATAGTGGGGAACATGATATATAAGAGCTAAATGCAAATAAAACCGTTGGCAGGTTAACTTAAATTCAAATTTTTAAATTTCGACAACCATTTACATTAAAATTAAACGGAAAGGATACAAGGCTACAAGCACAAATTTGTTAATAACGTCAAACCATTTATAAATTTACAAAAGGATTGAGTTGTAAGTAAATTCAAATTACGTCCAAACAAATATTGAAGTCCAAAAATATATTCAACTACATTCAACATAAATAAAATTTCAAATTGTATATCAAACCCGTCTACAAATATTCATTTGAATGATAAATTCTGAATTTACTTATATTTTTAAATGTTGAAAATTTCTGGTTTGTTACAATTTCCGCCTCAGTGATGTGAGTATCTGTGTCTGACTCCGATTATTTGTTATGTATTTTATATTTCTTTCCGAATTATAAGCAGCCGCTGTACAGCAGATTTGAACGTGAATTAGACATGTTAGATTTGCACATGAGTATTGAAAAGTAAGACTATATTATCCGATGTGTTTAACACTCGTTCAAAGCTAATATACAGATGGTCGCTCCCAAACAGCCTTATTCTTCGGTTTAGTCGACATCGTTGCTTGCAATGACCTTGGCTAACGCGAGTATAGAGGTGGGGCGTTACATAAATTCTGCATAATAGATTTTTAACCTATCAACGTCCATTTGTCTTCTAATCTTTCTTACGAGATTCTGCAAGGTTGTAGAATGTTTTAAAATGTATAGTTTCTCACTTATTCTACCTATTATTTTCTGATAAGTTGTAGTCATAATTGTTTTTCTCTTTCATGTGGTTTTGCAATTGTGTCTGTCATTGGACTTGCATGCGATGCAAAAAGAAATTTACACCTACAGTTGTAATCTATTTGAAACGTGGATGTTTTCCTTTTATATATTTCTCGCTCACATACACACACATCACAAGAGCCATGTGAATATCGGAATATCACATTATTAGAAGCAAAATGTAACGGCAAGGAATTTCGCTCGATCCGAATCGATCGTTTGACCGACTAAGACCGTTCGAAACCCCTGATCGTTTGAGAACAGGACAAAACAGGACGTAGACGGAAGAACATTTCATTGTTATTACAACAATTCCATCAGATACAAGAATATACAGAGTATAAATGAATAAATTACATTCAATAAATATCAGAGATTACAATAAATTACATAGCAGCGGAAAAATATACAAAACACAACTGAAAGTGATACACGGATACAGAGCTTTCTGAGCATCGTTCCAGCTGTAAATCAGGACCCTGTGGATATAAATCTGCAAAACCAAAACTACTAGCTGCCCGTGCGGAAAATAGGGGCACCCAGAGTTTAGGTTAAAAACAATAAACTCCAGGTCAGTCATGTGACCGGTGTGAGAACTAAAACAGTTATTAATATTGGTTTTAAATTTAAGTAAATCAAGGGACCAAGCCGTATAACACGGAACGGGTTTCCTCCCAAGAATACCAGTGCATAGAACAAACAGCGCAATGCTAAATAAAGAAAAATGAAGCTGTTATAAGACCCAGGTCCCATCACACAATGCAACGCAAGCCGGAGGATAGGGTTTTTACCTTATAACAGCCAAAGCATGCTTGATACGTTTAAAACACATTATTTTGATATTACTATAAGTGTATAGTGTCAAAACAATTTCAATCATAAATATCAATCATAGGCGGCATGAATGACCCATGCCACTATGTCGCCATACTAGGTTCTATAAATAAAACCGCACTATCACGTATTGGAAATTGGATTTCCGTCATGAGCCGAGGCAAGGGGCAAGCTCCTCTCCGCGTTCGAGACACTCTAGCAAATGTCCCAGGACCCCACTATGATCCTTGGATCTTCAGGGCCGGTCCTCTCTTACTTTTGAGGATTAGTTATTCCTGAACACACGTTTCCCGGTCCTTACAGACCAATATCCGAGGCGCCTCGTATCCAACAACCACACAGGTGAAAAGTATATAAATGTCAGGGCTGGTAGGTCACTGACACCACCCTAGCTAGAAAGAAACGTCGTGCTCTCCCTGCAGTCACTATCTCGTTTTTGACTCATACCGAGGTGTGAGGCTCGCGAATTCACGTTATACACAAAGCTACGCCACACAGGTCGTGCTTTGATCATCATCCACAAGACTCTGCTTTTCAACAGAAGCCTTGATCAATTGCCACTTATGTGTGCCACACTGGCAATTCACTCCATGCGACTGATGTCCATCGATATACAACCTCTGAGCTCGTACGTCTCAGAGAAGGGCGTTAAACAAGAGAATAAATTCTCCGCCGCCAAACAGATGTATATTTAATAGAGATCAATCAACACAGAATAAAATCCAATGTCAGACACACAGTCCATTTACAAGTTCGTTCTGGGTCTGAACGAAACCGGAGGCACTTTCCTCGCATATCCATCCATCTCCAAGTACGTCTGGACGATCACCAACTGTTTCCCTCATCTTGGGTGTACAGCCCAATCAAGATCATCAGTAATCACCCAAACGATGTGAAGACTTCCGGTCTTCAACCACCGTCTTCATCTTCGACATCTCGTCGAATCGGTTATTCAGAATGGGTATAAACCCGGCCTTTCTGAATAACCCACGTATATAATAAACAAATGTTACACAAACACAACGAACGCCTTATTCCAATTCAGAATATTCTTTTATTCACAAAATCACATTTTTAGGGAAAGGTTCCCATTAATTTTATCCAAGATAAATTCTTCTAAATTTATTCTTTAATCTTCCTTTGGATATCATTTCAAACTAGTCGGGATTAGCGAACCACACCGAAGTAATTATTTATTTTATTTCCCAATCCCAACATATATATCCCATGGAGCAAAACTGGTGATACTCCATTCCTAACACCACGGTGTTATCGGTAAAATTAATTACCATTTCACGTCCAAATCTAATTAAAGATTTAACTATCGCTTTGGAGCAAAACTGGTGGCACTCCATTCTCGATCACCTATCAGATTTGATAATTTAAATTATCAATTCACATTTTAATCTAATTAAAGATTCATTAAAAACCCACTTAGTTTTAATCTTTTCAAAAATCAACATCTTGCCTTTAACTGGGTTAAAGAACCAATGTCATATAAAACACGATTCACGATAAACCCGAATCACATTCGATATTAAATACAAGGCTCTGAATAGAAAATATACCGGCTTATATTCAATATCAAATTCTGAAACCAACAAATATCGTATTGGAAATAACAATATAAAATATATCTTTCAAATTCCCATAACCATATCTGTATAGTCATGAAATCCAACATCGAAATATTCCGAAGATAATTTCGATTCAACTCCAGTCCAATTCACATATTGGGAATATTGATTATTTTTAAAATCACTTTCAAATTCAATTTATTTATTTCAAAAATAAACTGATTTAAATTCTAGTTCAAAACTAGTTCATTTCGATAAAAATCTATTTTTATCTTTTCAAATATGGAATTTTTCAGCCCAATTTTTCCCAAATCATTTCTTATGATTTTACACAAATTATCAATATTTTTAATAATTTTATCAAGGCCCGTACAGTCGATTTCCATCAACGGCCATCGGACTGCACTTACAGCGACCTTTTTCAAATTTTATTTGGACATAATTCCAATTCCAACCATTAGATTTCAAATTTCTAATATTCATTGGAAAGCTCTTTTCGATAGGAACCCAACGGTTCCGGTTTTAGGAGAATCCGACGGTCGGATCTCCCGCAACGTCAATTCGAAGTTAATGGTCGAAATTCACGAACTACCGCGGCGCGGCGCGTTCTATTCAGGCCATTATATATATAAATAATATATATATATATTATATATATTTCGTCGATTCCCTTTTAAAATGTATTTTATAAATAATTTTAAATTCGTTTTCAAAACCATTTCAACGCTACATTCAATTTCAAATCGATTTGATTTCAATTCAATTCGAATTCATTTCAATTTTATTTAATTCGAATTCAAATTCGTTTCAATTCAATTCAAATTCTAATTCGTTTCAATTCAATTTGAATTTGAATTTACCTTCTATTTAATTCAATTCGAATTCATTTTCTATTCGATTCGAATTCATTTCAAATTGATTTCAATTCAATTTCAATTTGAATTTTAATCTAATTTAATTTGAATTTCATTTCAAAATATTAAATTTTGAAATCACTTTTCAAAATTCATTACAAAACGAATAAAATCGATATAAATATCGTTCGCGTCAAAATAACGCAACTCTAATCAACACGGCTTTATATTTCAATAATTCGTTATTCTATTCAACAAATGAATATTTATTCTATTCAACACATGAATCTATATTTCTTTCAACACACGACTAATCTCAACACATGAGTACTATCAACACATCACTATTTTTGTTATGTAAAATATTTTATAAAATTATGGTATCTATCGTTTGATTTTCAATTAGACTCCACCGTGAAGTAGTTCTAATTTTAAATATGATAAAGATGTAAATTTCATTGTATAAAATATTTCACTCAACACATGAATAGTTTTAACACATGAATTTTCCTTTATAATATTCATTATTTTCCCAATTGGAATGAGGCCCAATCAATCACCATATAACATTAATTATATGGATTCCATACAACACATGTATATAATAGCAACGATCAACAATCAACCATCATCCTAGGTGCACCACACAACTGCACAAGCATCAAATATAAATAATTAACGCTTACACAGTCTGTCGACCAATCGATCGACATTCAATTAAATAATTGGGATAAGTGTACTCAAATATCATCCCAACACCCGTGTGGGGTTTCAAATCAACAAACATAGATTTTTATTTGTGAAGTTGGGCGATGTGTAAAATTTATCGACCCAATCAATATCAGTCAAATCAGTGTATATAAACAAATCGGCCGATTCGTTTATAAATATTTATTTATTCACTTTCACGTTAAAAATTATATTTTTAACGATAAAATATTTTTAACTATATAAATATTTTATTTCCTTTCCCCACATTAATTTATATTATCGATTTCACATCAACAACACAAACAAATTTCACAACACATCAAACAAGCATACAAGCCATCCATGGTCTGTGGATGACGGGTGTCGGGTGCTACTAAGCACCGTCTGCATCCTAGTATATATATATAACTAGAAAAAGAATTTTAGAATGAGAAGTTCTCACCGATAGCTATCCTAACGCCACAACACTTCAAAAGTAGAAGTCTTCGCTGTTCTCGCCTTTTATTGCTTTCGTTGCCCGTAGCCACTGTATATATAAAAATCACATTTTTACTTTGCTATTCAATATATAAAAATCAAATTTTTACTTCGCTATTCAATATATAAAAATCGAATTTTTACTTCGCTATTCAATATATAAAAATCGAATTTTTACTTCGCTATTATATAGATAAAATTCTATTTTTACATCGTTACTATATAGATAAAAATTCTATTTTTACATCGTTACTCATACAATAAAGATTATATTTTTATATCGCCACTATATAAAAATCACATCTTTGTTCCTTCTACATAATAAAGGTCAAATATTTAATACTTATATAGTGTAAAAATCATATTTTTAATCTTCCACAAGTTTAAAAATTATATTTTTAACCTTTCTACATTATAAAAATTATATTTTTATCGAAGTAAAAATCATATTTTTACTTCACTACTTATATCAAAATAATATTTTTATCGAAGTAAAAATCATATTTTTACTTCACTACTTATATCAAAATATCGTCTTTTCATATTTAAAAGATATCGTCTTTCTTCCTTTAAAAATCTTACCTTTTCTATCGTAAAGATATAATCTTTCTCATCATAAAAATATTATCTTTGTCATAAAATAAAATCAACTCTTTCTATGACCTAAAAATCATATTATTCTATTGTAAAAATTAATTAAACAAAACAAAATAAAATAAATTAAAGGACTTACATTGTTTTAAGGAGGAGCGGGGCGTTTTCTCGCTGCATTGGAGGTGGAGGGAGTTTAAATAGAAGAAAAGGGGGGTGGGGGAGGGCGCTGGTGGCTGGAATCGTCGGCATGGGGTCTGGTGGTCTCGGGGGAGGCAGTGCTGACGCAGGGGAGGCGGCGCAGGGGCGGGGGCGATGCCTGAACGGCGGCGGCGGTTTTCTGGCGTGGAGGGGTTTAAGGGTTAGGGAAGGGGACTCGATTGGGGTTCTCGTTGGAGGAAGGTAGAAGGGAGGGAGGAGAAAGGTTGCGGAGGAGGGGGGCGCCTCTCGCCGGCGGTGGCGGCGCCAGAGGAGGGCGGCGGACGGGAACGAAGGAGGATGAAGTTTTTTTTTCTTCGATCTAAATCTGAGGGGTGAGAGAGAGAGTATATAGGTTTTAATTTTTAATTTATTTTATTTTATTGAATCCCAAAAAGCAACTTTTATTTTCGACCTCAAAACTAGGCCCACCACCTGTCGTCCATAGCTAATTACCCCCATTCCGAACACAATGGGATTTGTACCGCAGGCTGATTCGATCGTTTCGATCAGTTTCCGTCAAAATCAACATATAACTCTATACATTGAATTTAAACGCGCATTTCCATTTACCGGGGTCACATACGAACCCTATAAATCCCAAAAAAATATTTTCTACCTTCGTATTGACGATACGGTTCTAACAAAACTAGTTTCGTCAAATTCTGAGACCGTTGGAAAAATGGCCATTTTCCAGTCGATTAAAATCAAGTGAAACTGGTCAAACACGTTTTCCTTTTCCACGCTCACATATTGATTCGAAAAATTATGAAATTTGGAATCTAGCAATAATTTAACATCACGGACCCAACAAAAGTGGTTTCGTCGAAATCCGAGGTCGTTTGCAAAATGTCTATTTTTAAGGGCCTGAATTCCACAACGACTATTCAGAATTTTCAACTGGACATATCTTTTGATTCCCGCTATGAAATTTCAATTTTTTGGATTCGTTGGAAAGATATCATCAATTAGATCCTATTATTTTTGGTTTCACTAAAATCCGGATTGTTTTGCACCCGGTACATTCAATTGAAGTTTGAAATCGAATTATCGAACTACCACGCCATTTTCAATTCTATTTATAATTATATATAATTATTTATATTCTAACGACGTCGTATATAAATATATACGTTCGAATTATATTAAAAATAAATTTCTCGTCGATATTATTTAAAACAATTCATTTTAAATGTTCAAAATTCGCTAAAATTGCCAAAATAAACAATTTTAAACTGGCCCAGATTTTCGGGTTGTTACAATCTCCCCCACTTAAAACTTTTCGTCCCCGAAAAGGAACAAAGTCGAAAGTGGTTTGATTAATCAATTCTACGTTCGATCTGGCTTCCATTCTCCAACTTTTCAGTTTATGAGAATTTTCAAATTTTTCAAAAATTTGGCTAACACCCTAAATTTTCGAAAAATTTCGCCATAACCTCCCCTGCACCGGGAGCTACGGGGAAAATCCCGAAATTGCCATATAGGCCTTCTGATCTCAAAAAGAAAAAGAAAAAGCCAAGCGGCTAGCCAATAGGCTCATAAAATCATCATCACCCAAACAAAACAGTAAATTATAGTAAACATGTACCTATTTGTCGGGCAAACAAATTTTATTCTCTGCTCTAGCCTCCTTGCTATGACCTGTTCAATGTAAGTACATGTATATGCAAGCAAATGCGACCAATTTTCAATACAATTCAATATTTGATTCAATTAGGCTAAATGGTTCAAAATTATCAAACAAATAACCAAAAAACACAAACATCAATCAATTAGTGAATTAGAGTTTCAAATTCATAATGTTACTACATATAAAGAAAATCATGTTCTTGATGCCAATTCACAACAATGTATTCTAGCTATATAAGTTTTGGTTCTCACACCAGTCTAATGGAAATATATAGATATCACACCTTCGAAACACGAATATAAATACTGATGATGTGGCCACATCACCAGAATTATCCCCAGGTGTCTAGAATGTGATTCTATATCTATCCAGTATATTAAAACTTCGACTATACGTTCATGACGCGTATACGCGAAATCTTTATATATTGGATTGTCCATATTCAAAATAAATAAATATTCAAATACGTTTAAAGTGATTTAAATTTTCAAAACAAAATTGTTTACATTTGAAAAATATACTCTTCACACTCGTTCTAGGATACTACTGATCCTATCTCTAACGAGTCATTCTAATTGGATATTACTAATCCAATATCTGATGAATTCTTTCGTATGGTTCTAATGTGTCTTGTTCTCGAGCTCTGTAAACCAAAGCTCTGATACCAACTGTAACGGCAAGGAATTTCGCTCGATCTGAATCGATCGTTTGACTGACTAAGACCGTTCGAAACCCCTGATCGTTTGAGAACAGGACAAAACAGGACGCAGACGGAAGAACATTTCATTGTTATTACAACAATTCCATCAGATACAAGAATATACAGAGTATAAATGAATAAATTACATTCAATAAATATCAGAGATTACAATAAATTACATAGCAGCGGAAAAGTATACAAAACACAACAGAAAGTGATACACGGATACAGAGCTTTCCGAGCATCGTTCCAGCTGTAAATCAGGACCCTGTGGATATAAATCTGCAAAACCAAAACTACTAGCTGCCCGTGCGGAAAATAGGGGCACCCAGAGTTTAGGTTAAAAACAATAAACTCCAGGTCAGTCATGTGACTGGTGTGAGAACTAAAACAGTTATTAATATTGGTTTTAAATTTAAGTAAATCAAGGGACCACGCCGTATAACACGGAACGGGTTTCCTCCCAAGAATACCAGTGCATAGAACAAACAGCGCAATGCTAAATAAAGAAAAATGAAGCTGTTATAAGACCCAGTTCCCATCACACAATGCAACGCAAGCCGGAGGATAGGGTTTTTACCTTATAACAGCCAAAGCATGCTTGATACGTTTAAAACACATTATTTTGATATTACTATAAGCGTATAGTGTCAAAACAATTTCAATCATAAATATCAATCATAGGCGGCATGAATGACCCATACCACTATGTCGCCATACTAGGTTCTATAAATAAAACCGCACTATCACGTATTGGAAATTGGATTTCCGTCATGAGCCGAGGCAAGGGGCAAGCTCCTCTCCGCGTTCGAGACACTCTAGCAAATGTCCCAAGACCCCACTATGATCCTTGGATCTTCAGGGCCGGTCCTCTCTTACTTTTGAGGATTAGTTATTCCTGAACACACGTTTCCCGGTCCTTACAGACCTATATCCGAGGCGCCTCGTATCCAACAACCACACAGGTGAAAAGTATATAAATGTCAGGGCTGGTAGGTCACTGACACCACCCTAGCTAGAAAGAAACGTCGTGCTCTCCCTGCAGTCACTATCCCGTTTTTGACTCATACCGAGGTGTGAGGCTCGCGAATTCACGTTATACACAAAGCTACGCCACACAGGCCGTGCTTTGATCATTATCCACAAGACTCTGCTTTTCAACAGAAGCCTTGATCAATTGCCACTTATGCGTGCCACACTGGCAATTCACTCCATGCGACTGATGTCCATCGATATACAACCTCTGAGCTCGTACGTCTCAGAGAAGGGCGTTAAGCAAGAGAATAAATTCTCCGCCGCCAAACAGATGTATATTTAATAGAGATCAATCAACACAGAATAAAATCCAATGTCAGACACACAATCCATTTACAAGTTAGTTCTGGGTCTGAAAGAAACCGGGGCACTTTCCTCGCATATCCATCCATCTCCAAGTACGTCTGGACGATCACCAACTGTTTCCCTCATCTTGGGTGTACAGCCCAATCAAGATCATCAGTAATCACCCAAACGATGTGAAGACTTCCGGTCTTCAACCACCGTCTTCATCTTCGACATCTCGTCGAATCGGTTATTCAGAATGGGTATAAACCCGGCCTTTCTGAATAACCCACGTATATAATAAACAAATGTTACACAAACACAACGAACGCCTCATTCCAATTCAGAATATTCTTTTATTCATAAAATCACATTTTTAGGGAAAGGTTCCCATTAATTTTATCCAAGATAAATTCTTCTAAATTTATTCTTTAATCTTCCTTTGGATATCATTTCAAACTAGTCGGGATTAGCGAACCACACCGAAGTAATTATTTATTTTATTTCCCAATCCCAACATATATATCCCATGGAGCAAAACTGGTGATACTCCATTCCTAACACCACGGTGTTATCGGTAAAATTAATTACCATTTCACGTCCAAATCTAATTAAAGAATTAACTATCGCTTTGGAGCAAAACTGGTGGCACTCCATTCTCGATCACCTATCAGATTTGATAATTTAAATTATCAATTCACATTTTAATCTAATTAAAGATTCATTAAAACCCCACTTAGTTTTAATCTTTTCAAAAATCAACATCTTGCCTTTAACTGGGTTAAAGAACCAATGTCATATAAAACACGATTCACGATAAACCCGAATCACATTCGATATTAAATACAAGGCTCTGAATATAAAATATACCGGCTTATATTCAATATCAAATTCTGAAACCAACAAATATCGTATTGGAAATAACGATATAAAATATATCTTTCAAATTCCCATAACCATATCTGTCGAGTAACGAAATCCAACATCGAAATATTCCGAAGATAATTTCGATTCAACTCCAGTCCAATTCACGTATTGGGAATATTGATTATTTTTAAAATCACTTTCAAATTCAATTTATTTATTTCAAAAATAAACTGATTTAAATTCTAGTTCAAAACTAGTTCATTTCGATAAAAATCTATTTTTATCTTTTCAAATATGGAATTTTTCAGCCCAATTTTTCCCAAATCATTTCTTATGATTTTACACAAATTATCAATATTTTTAATAATTTTATCAAGGCCCGTACAGTCGATTTCCATCAACGGCCATCGAACTGCACTTACAGCGACCTTTTTCAAATTTGATTTGGACATAATTCCAAATCCAACCGTTAGATTTCAAATTTCTAATATTCATTGGAAAGTTCTTTTCGATACGAACCCAACGGTTCCGGTTTTAGGAGAATCCGACGGTCGGATCTCCCGCAACGTCAATTCGAAGTTAATGGTCGAAATTCACGAACTGCCGCGGCGCGGCGCGTTCTATTCGGGCCATTATATATATATATAAATAATATATATATTATATATATTTCGTCGATTCCCTTTTAAAACATATTTTATAAATCGTTTTAAATTCGTTTTCAAAACCATTTCAACGCTACATTCAATTTCAAATCGATTTGATTTCAATTCAATTCGAATTCATTTCAATTTTATTTAATTCGAATTCAAATTCATTTCAATTCAAATTCTAATTCGTTTCAATTCAATTTGAATTTGAATTTACCTTCTATTTAATTCAATTCGAATTCGTTTTCTATTCGATTCGAATTCATTTCAAATTGATTTTAATTCAATTTCAATTTGAATTTTAATCTAATTTAATTTGAATTTCATTTCAAAATATTAAATTTTGAAATCACTTTTCAAAATTCATTACAAAACGAATAAAATCGATATAAATATCGTTCGCGTCAAAATAACGCATCTCTAATCAACATGGCTTTATATTTCAATAATTCGTTATTCTATTCAACAAATGAATATTTATTCTATTCAACACATGAATCTATATTTCTTTCAACACACGACTAATCTCAACACATGAGTACTGTCAACACATCACTATTTTTGTTATGTAAAATATTTTATAAAATTATGGTATCTATCGTTTGATTTTCAATTAGACTCCACCGTGAAGTAGTTCTAATTTTAAATATGATAAAGATGTAAATTTCATTGTATAAAATATTTCACTCAACACATGAATAGTTTTAACACATGAATTTTCCTCTATAATATTCATTATTTTCCCGATTGGAATGAGGCCCAATCAATCACCATATAACGTTAATTATATGGATTCCATACAACACATGTATATAATAGCAACGATCAACAATCAACCATCATCCAAGGTGCACCACACAACTGCACAAGCATCAAATATAAATAATTAACGCTTACACAGTCTGTCGACCAATCGATCGACATTCAATTAAATAATTGGGATAAGTGTACTCAAATATCATCCCAACACCCGTGTGGGGTTTCAAATCAACAAACATAGATTTTTATTTGTGCGGTTGGGTGATGTTTAAAATTTATCGACCCAATCAATATCATTCAAATCAGTGTATATAAACAAATCGGCCGATTCGTTTATAAATATTTATTTATTCACTTTCACGTTAAAAATTATATTTTTAATGATAAAATATTTTTAACTATATAAATATTTTATTTCCTTTCCCCACATTAATTTGTATTATCAATTTCACATCAACAACACAAACAAATTTCACAACACATCAAACAAGCATACAAGCCATCCATGGTCTGTGGATGACGGGTGTCGGGTGCTACTAAGCACCGTCTGCATCCTAGTATATATATATATAACTAGCAAAAGAATTTTAGAGTGAGAAGTTCTCACTGATAGCTATCCTAACGCCACAACACTTCAAAAGTAGAAGTCTTCGCTGTTCTCGCCTTTTGTTGCTTTCGTTACCCGTAGCCACTGTATATATAAAAATCACATTTTTACTTTGCTATTCAATATATAAAAATCAAATTTTTACTTCGCTATTCAATATATAAAAATAAATTTTTTACTTCGCTATTCAATATATAAAAATCGAATTTTTACTTCGCTATTATATAGATAAAATTCTATTTTTACATCGTTACTATATAGATAAAAATTCTATTTTTACATCGTTACTCATACAATAAAGATTATATTTTTATATCGCCACTATATAAAAATCACATCTTTGTTCCTTCTACATAATAAAGGTCAAATCTTTAATACTTCTATAGTGTAAAAATCATATTTTTAATCTTCCACAAGTTTAAAAATTATATTTTTAACCTTTCTACATTATAAAAATTATATTTTTATCGAAGTAAAAATCATATTTTTACTTCACTACTTATATCAAAATAATATTTTTATCGAAGTAAAAATCATATTTTTACTTCACTACTTATATCAAAATATCGTCTTTTCATATTTAAAAGATATCGTCTTTCTTCCTTTAAAAATCTTACCTTTTCTATCGTAAAGATATAATCTTTCTCATCATAAAAATATTATCTTTGTCATAAAATAAAATCAACTCTTTCTATGACCTAAAAATCATATTTTTCTATTGTAAAAATTAATTAAACAAAACAAAACAAAATAAATTAAAGGACTCACATTGTTTTAAGGAGGAGCGGGGCGTTTTCTCGCTGCATTGGAGGTGGAGGGAGTTTAAATCGAAGAAAAGGGGGGTGGGGGAGGGCGCTGGTGGCTTGAATCGTCGGCATGGGGTCTGGTGGTCTCGGGGGAGGCAGTGCTGACGCGGGGGAGGCGGCGCAGGGGGGGCGATGCCTGAACGGCGGCTGTTTTTCTGGTGTGGAGGGGTTTAATGGTTAGGGAAGGGGGCTCGATTGGGGTTCTCGTTGGAGGAAGGTAGAAGGGAGGGAGGAGAAAGGTTGCGGAGGAGGGGGGGCCTCGCGCCGGCGGTGGCGGCGCCAGAGGAGGGCGGCGTACGTGAACGAAGGCGGACGAAGTTTTTTTTTTCTTCGATCTAAATCTGAGGGGTGAGAGAGAGTATATAGGTTTTAATTTTTATTTTATTTTATTTTATTTAATCCCAAAAAGCAACTTTTATTTTCGACCTCAAAACGAGGCCCACCGCCTGTCGTCCATAGCTAACTACCCCCATTCCGAACACAATGGGATGTGTACCGTAGGCTAATTCGATCGTTTCGATCAGTTTCCGTCAAAATCAACATATAACTCTATACATTGAATTTAAACGCGCATTTCCATTTACCGGGGTCACATACGAACCCTATAAATCCCAGAAAAATATTTTCTACCTTCGTATTGACGATACTGTTCTAACAAAACTAGTTTCGTCAAATTCTGAGACCGTTGGAAAAATGGCCATTTTCCAGTCGATTAAAATCAAGTGAAACTGGTCAAACACGTTTTCCTTTGTCACGCTCACATATTGATTCGAAAAATTATGAAATTTGGAATCTAGCAATAATTTAACATCACGGACCCAACAAAAGTGGTATCGTCGAAATCCGAGGTCGTTTGCAAAATGTCTATTTTTAAGGGCCTGAATTCCACAGCGACTATTCAGAATTTTCAACTGGACATATCTTTTGATTCCCGCTATGAAATTTCAATTTTTCGGATTCGTTGGAAAGATATCATCAATTAGATCCTATTATTTTTGGTTTCACTAAAATCGGATTGTTTTGCACCCGGTACATTCAATTGAAGTTTGAAATCGAATTATCGAACTACCGCGCCATTTTCAATTCTATTTATAATTATATATAATTATTTATATTCTAACGACGACGTATATAAATATATACGTTTGAATTATATTAAAAATAAATTTCTCGTCGATATTATTTAAAATAGTTCATTTTAAATGTTCAAAATTCGCTAAAATTGCCAAAATAAAAAATTTTAAACCGGGCCAGATTTTCGGGTTGTTACACAAAAGCTATGATGTTACTTTGTTTGTTATATTAGCATTATTAAGAGACAAGTCCCATCAGTAAATTTGAAATTTGATGCAGGTAAACAAAGGAAATGGGCTGTTCATTCAAATTTTTGTGCTAAAACTATTCACGGGAGTGACTTATGGTGAAAATAGATAAGTCTATCAATGTCGTCAATGTGGATCTAGAAGGGATCAGTGAAATAATTAATTATGTCCTAAGAATTCAACTGTGTTAGGTGAGGATGCATTTGTTTGCTAATTCTTTTATGCTTTCTTTCCATTATTCATTATTTTTTTACCTTTGCTTCCGCTTAGTCCATCAGTAGTTACCTCTGTGAGTTAATGTTGTGGAAGTGAGATTTTGTTGTCATAAATTATATCCGCCCCTTTTTTTCAAAAAATAATAAAATTGAAAACAAAGCATATATAAGATTGTTGGAGTGAAAGAACAGCAGTGAAATCTGTCTATTTCTATTAATGTTTTTTCTAACCTCAAGATTCAAAATTGTAAATACAATTTCTGTGTTTTGATTGAAATTAATTTTGTTATCCTATTTCCCTTTAAGACCTAAGTATGGTTTATCTTTCCACTTTTATAATTACTCTCATGCATTAATTGTAAAAAAACAGATTTAAATAAGCAGCACTATTATTTGTGTAATGAATTTTAATTTACTCGTACTGATTTTCTTCTGCACAGGAGTGTTACCTTTGAATCGCTAATAACATCATTTTGCTTTAAAATCATTCATTCATTACTTTCTTTTAAAGTAATAACTGCCATGCTTTAATATTTAAAATTAATTTCAACATAACTATCATCAAGTAGCAAAGAATTTTTATATCCCCACAATTTGTGTACTATTGCCATGTGTATGGTGTTGTACAAAGTATATTTTTTGCTTTTCATTTTATCTTTCAAACTGTCGGTTTATACTCCAACCCTAAGTCATAGTTGAAAATCTGTTTTTCATTAATTATAAACTCCATTAGCTAATATACCATTCATTTTTTTTTTATAGTTGAGGTCATTGGTTGAATTTTAGCAAAATTTTCATTTGCCTCATTTCCAAATAACATATTCCTACCAAGACAGTGTGATATAATGGCAGTGGCGGATCTGGCTTTAGATTGAGGTAGGGCCAAGCAAAAAAAAATTGTCCCACATCGCAAAATTGATCAAAGTTATACTGTATATATACCAATGTATGTCCAACTACCATCAGTCTATCATTAGCATGGGTCTATTGAAGGCCAAATGAAGCCTGGTTCTTGGCTGAGGTAGGGCAGCAACTACATTTTTAGGTAGGGCAAAAATCTAGGATTGGTTATCGCTTGCTTGGTTCACATTTTTTCAGCTGGGGCGGCGGCCCCTCTTTAATGGTAAGTTGTGTACCTACCGAGCAAGATGTATTAACCAATTTTTTTTTAAAATAGCATATTTCTTTTTTTATTTACCATTTAAGATTGCACCAAATACCTATATGGTGATGTAATAACCATTTTTTTTTATAAAAAAAAGGCATATTCCTTTTTTTATTTACCATTTAAGATTTCACCAAATAACATATTCCTTTTTTCATTACAAGAAAATACATTGAGAAACAATTCACCATGTATGCCTTATTCATGCTTACTAATATTTTCAAAAGTGGATAAAATAATGTATCATCACTAAGTGTGGCCTCTATCTAATTTTAGCTATTGTACAAGCATTGAACATCCAATTTCATGAACTCTCAACAAAGATCATTATGAAGGAAGTGTTATACAAATCACTAACTTATCAAATCTGCACTAAAAATATTGCACCAACTGTATAAAATACAATTTTAAGGTTTTTATTTAATCAGCAATTATAGGCGGATTGATGTTGGTATTATGACTAGCGATAAAGAACTGTTTATTTTCAGTATACCATATTTGTATTCTTAAAATATGTGTCCACATCTAGATTTGAAGATATTCATTTTCTCCTTTCTCATTTGAATATTCCTTTGTCTTAAATTTATATTTGGTCATTGTATTACTTATAATTAACAATGATGTTAGAATAAAGTATGTAGAAGCAGTTAATGAATATTCCACCTATGCAACACGTACTTATCAATCATAGTAATTTTACGAGTCATTTGACAAAGAATTCTTATTTTTAATATCGAATTATCTGACTGCAAACAATTTTGTATAAACCTATATTTTCAGAATGTGTTGTAGATACTAGGAATTTGGATGTGGTAACTTTTTTCATTAGTACTGTCCCTTCAATCATGTTATGATTTGTACCTTCTCATCATAGCAGGCCGTTTGAAAATATTGGAGGGAAAATTTTTTTTTGAACGGTGAACTGCAAAAATGTTGCATATAAGGTAAACTGTCACTACACCAAAATAGCAAATTTAGCACACCAGCATGCAGAGATTTGATACGGCTTAAAGCCGTATCAAGTTTGATACGGCTTAAAGCCGTATCAAGTTTGATACGGCTCATAGCCGTATCAAATTTCATTTACTACAGCTCTATCAATCTGCACCTCCTCCAACACTTAAAATCTAACCTTAGATGGTCAAACATTTGGAGCAATTAATTTAATACGGGTTTGAGCCGTATCAAACGTGCATCCTATTTCGCTCCAATTTTCCCCGCTAACGTGCTTCCTCTCATTTCGTGAAATATTTTCTAGGCCGCCCATTTACAATTTCAACGCAGAAATTCATAAACAAAAGAAACCCTAAAATTCCTCTTTATGCGGCTCTGATTCTCGTTCACCCTTCTTCTACGTTTTCAGATCCTCTATCATCTCAACAAAAGAAGCTTCTTATGCGATCGCGTGATGTCTTTCCAGGCATCTCTACGAACTTATTTTCATTCATTTATTGATTCTGGTATGTAAATTTTGTTGTTCTGCTTAAATATATTATTAGTTTAATGTTAATTAAAAGCTGATACTTGATTTTATTTTAATTGATCAAAATTAGGTTTGATTGGTCATCTTGCTTGATTGAAAAGTGTAAATTTATATAATAAAATTCCTAGGTTTTAACCGTAGAGACAAAGAACGAACCATGGATTTATAAATAGTGAACTAGTTTCTTAACTTTAATCTGATCTGGTTGCTCAGTTTCCCTTTGTGCGCTTGTATGAGTTGTATGTTCATGCTCCTGTCAAAAACTGGTGCATTAGTTTTGGTTTCCTGCTGCTTATCCCTTATTTTACAGCTGCTTATCCTTTATTTTTCTCTTTATATCATGATTTTATCATCAGTGAACGTTAGATATCATGATTATATCATCAGTTTCATGCAACATTTTGTTGCTTAGTTTTACTCATATTTTGATCACTGATACAATAGTTGGCATTCACATGGAGTTGGAACTAGTGTACACGGAATTAGAAGCTGAATTGAGATGTTGTTTTGTTAAATTCTCGGTGAAATCGGGTGTAGACGTTAGAACAAATGATTGAATATATTGATTTTAGGTTTGTTGGTTTCATCATGCTGACTGATTTTACCATCATAAAACCATACATTAATTGACACTTCCTCTCTATTCCTAATGCCTCGTACATTAGTTGTATCTAGAGGCTTATCCTGCTTTGAAATAAAATAACGTAGATTAGAGGAGCTAGCAAACCTAAAGTTGGTGAGAAGAAGGATATAGTTACTGATGCGTTGAATGTAACAAAAGCTGCAGTAAAGGAGGGAATTGTGCCAGGTGTTCTGCTCTATGCATCTAAAGAGTTTGGTGGAATAATTGCTTAAATGGGATGGTTTTGTGAAGCAGGTATGTTCCTTTGTATTAATTTGTTAATATATGTCTTCTTCAGTCTACTGCCATATGCCTTCTAATTTAGAATTTCTCATCAGGATATTTGGAGATCCAAACTAAATGCATTTTAATTATTCTGATCCTAATCTAGTAAATAAGTGGGATAATTACAGTCAAACCCAATCTAAGTCAAACAACCTATTTAACTTATTTTTTATGCCGTGTTTTACATTTATATTAATGTATGATGTATGTCTGCATCATTAGAGATTCACAGGGTAATCATGCGTTAATTAATGTAATTAGGAGTGCGATATATTTACATAAACAACCATCCTGTTATTTACTTACTATGATGTGTTGGAATATTTCGACAATTGGGTCACATATGTAAAATAAAATGTGTTGTGCTATTTTGGCGTAAAGCCTAATTAAAGTGATCTAATTTTAGATTAGAATTAATAGGCTTAAAGTTTAAGTTATCATGGGCCTAATGTGTAGATACCGGGGCATTTTATAATTTGTTGAAGGGTCGAATTACAAAATCCCAACTCTATAAATAAAGGGTTGTGGTCCTCCAATTACACAAGCCTTAGCAACTCTCTAGCCTCTTCTACGGAGAGCTGAATCTAATCTAGGGTTTATGTCAATTTGGAATACCGAACCAAATTCATCTTCTTCTTAGCCAACGATTATGTAATTCAGGTACTACAATAATTAACTACGGATTCAGGTATGCTTCCGCTAATCTATTTCTGATTTGTTCTCAATTAAATCAATATGGGTTACATATTTGGATCCAGGGTTTCATGATTGGATATTGTTAAAGTATACTGAAATCCTAACTAGTGGTATCAGAGCAAACCATAATTGATTTAATTGAGCAGTTTAGAATTTTAATCATTGAATTTATTTTTTCAAATTGATCCGAGATCTGGAAAATGTTTGTTTATAAATACTGGCCTTGATTTCCTAAAATCTTGGATCGCTGTGTTGCTCGGTGGTTTCACTATTTTGATTTCCTTCCTTTTGCATAAAGTATGCTTCTATTGCATTATTGAGAATCATTAGCAAAAGAACAAAGTTTCACAGAAGTTTTACTTTTTATGATACGTTATTACATGCGCAAGGCATGACTGATGTGAATTTTTTTTCATCAGTTCATATAATCACGTTTTGCTATGTACTTAAAAAAAATGAAAAAATGAAAAAGGAGGATCTGGCTATAATTTTGACTAGGTAATGATGTTGATAAGCAGCTATGAATCTTTTGGCTTAAATGGTACCGCACTTTAATTAAGCAAAAGGACCTAGTCATCATTAATTTTATATTTTATTATATTATTTTTTAACTTATGAAGCGTTGGTATAGTCAACAGAAGGACCTAGTCAAATTTTTATGTAGGCAAACTTATTATTGTACGGTATATCTCCCCACCTGATGGATACATTTCTGGATACATTATTTAGTTAATACGTGATGCTACAAATTGATGTCAGCTAGTCTATGGATTTTGATGTCTAAAGAAATGCCATGCGAACCAATCATATTGAACTTGAGCTATCATTTACCCTGTTGATTTTGTATAACCCGATGAAGAAATATTGCAGTACATACTTGCAACAGTATAGTCCATTAAGATTACATATGTTAATAGTTAAAATAATTAGGGTGTTTTTTGAATTGCTTGCCTTTTGTGGGTATTTGTTGCATGCCCAACGCAGACCATACTGTAGGTTTCCATCATATGTTTTAATAAAGTTCCAATGTACATACCCTACTTCCTATTTTCTTTTGCACGGAACTTAAAGTATACACGTAACAATCAAATTAGTTGTTTGTGTGGGTTAAGAAAAATCCGTTTCTATTATTTTGTACATATGGTATGTTGTCATGATGACTAAATGCACAACTTGCTATATACATTTATCAAAAATAGATCCTGCTACTATGCATTTTTCTTAAAAGGATTGAGATAGCATAAATTAGTTTTATAATATGCCGGACTAATTAGTTTAATTTTTTAAATTATAATAGTCTAGTCTCCATTATGGATTTGGACATGAGCCATTTTTCTTAACCTTTTTTTTTTGTTATGGTTGGTTAGGTTTTATGAATTGTTAATGGCCTTGATTTATGGTATTGGATACTTGTACATATTTCGTTTATAGCTTTGGATAAATAACATATATACATCATAGTTGCTATATTCCTTCATGGTATTTAGTACGATATCTATTATGTCGTTTACACATAATTTTATGTGTTATTCGATCATGACATTCATCTATGATATCGTGATTTTTTTTTATGATGTCTTGTGTTATATTTATTACGACTATGACTTAATTTTGTTATGTCGTTGTTATAGTTTTTTTGTGATTTGCAGATGTTATATAGACATAAAGCATTTTTGGAGTGTTTATAACACTCAAAATATATTGTACATATATTAAGGATAAATTCAAATATAATTTTGGCGTCTCTTTATAACCGAAAATATCCTACATACATAGTGAATTGACTGAAATAATATGTCATCAAAGTGACCTCTATATTTTGGTGGTTCATGAAAATATTTGATATTTGTGTGTAGTTGTTCATGGGAGTATTAGCCGGCCCAAAGGACGACTAATATTTGGCCGAATCGCTTACACATGTGTGGTGATAAATACGTGACAATTATAAGATTTTTCGAATGAATAATTAATCGGCCCAAAGGAAGGTTGTTATTTGACTTGAATTTATTGTCAGTGTTTGATCATTACAACAAGAGTACCACTTACAGTTGATATTACTGTCCAAAGACTTGATATTAATGTGTACTAGGTATCTTGAGAAGAGACTTACCAATTATTTGAATTTACTATGGTTGATATTTGGCTATGAGCATATACGGTGAATCTTCATTTTATTTTTTGTTCATTTTCAGCTAATTTAACTGAATTATATGTCAATTTAATGAATATTTCTATCTTGTTTTGGGATAAATATAAGGATATGTATGAGATCATGTTATTTGTTCTTGACTTTATAGATTTAACTCTTGTAACTAAGAAGGTTACAGCCAACCCTACTACGGTTAAATATTCTTATAATGTTATAAAGAATATTGAAAGGTGATATAATTCAAAGGCAAGAGTTAAATGATCATTAAGTAAATACTTCATAAGTTTCCAAGGATGTGCTATAGGTAACAATAACTAATTTTGTATAAGTTATCTACTGAGAATGGAAACGGTTTTTGTGAAAACAATAAGGGAAATCAAGCACTCTTTGTGGTGCTTGATTACGTAAAGTCAAAGTAAAAGAAATATAAATGAGTACTATACGGAAAAAGATATTGCTTCAAAAGCTAAAGATGCTCAAGTTATTGTTATTTTTTGGTGATATCTTCAGTATATTCATTTAAAGATTAAAATTATTTTAAGAATAATATGTTATCTTATTGGGCTAATTTAGCGCTTTGGTAATTAAAATAGAGATTGAAGTTTTTATGATTAAAAAGTACTCATTTGATATACATTGTAAATAAACGTATGAATAAGGATTAAGAAGTCGCTAAGGATCTTAAAGAAAAGAAATAACATACGGATATTTTTTTTTATAGTTGTTTCTTTAATGAGATATACAGACATATAAAGTAAAATATACTTGATATTTTATAGTTATTATTGAGATTTAATTCAAATTTTTTTGGATTTATTTGATATATTTTTTATGCTGTCATTTAGACAGATTTTGGTTTTATATTTCTAATGTGAACATATTAGGTTATTATTGTTCATCAAGAAATAGTAATGTTGATTTATGAATAAATTCAAAATCTTATGTAATTGAAGCTCATATAAGTTATGGCTACTTATGCTAAATAACTTATGTAATGATATCTCAAATTTTGTTTTGGTGACTAATATAATTATTTGTTTCAGTTTACTAAGGAATTATAGATTGAGATATCATAAAGATAGAAAATACTTTATTGATATTCTAAGCGATTTAAAGTTTATAATTTTTTATGAACCCACACTAAGGAAAAGTTTTAAAGCGGGAAATGCAATAGTTTTTTGAGGATGTTGAGTTTGGGGGAGAAATAAAGTAATATCATTGCCTTTAAAGAGAATCATTATCTTTGATTCAACCGCGGTTGCTTCTTCGCTTAAAGTTTAAGATTTGTTTTCTTTTATTAGGAAGAAATAAATTAAGAACCATAATAAGACGATGTTAAAGAAAATTCCCCTTTAAGCTAATGTTACTGATTTAAGAAAACAAACTCAACAACCTCAAAATGCAAAGATCACTATGGAAATCCACCTAGATAGGAAGAAATGCTATTTCAGATTATTGTATTTTATTTCTTCATAAAGATAAATAATGGATTGATAAAGATGATGCTATGGACTTACATCAATCCATGTAAGGTACTAATTTAAAATGTGGATTTAAGAAATGAACATATAGCATAAATCTATATGGATAATAAAGTTTGAAATCTCCCTCTAACTTAAGTAATAAGATCATTGGTTATGAATAACTATTCAAAGCCAAAAGGGATCAAGTGGGTAATATTGAATTTTATAAGGCACTTTTATTGAAATCACTATTATTAAAAGGAAATTTTATTTTCTTTACAGAATGTTTCATTTTGGACTTAGTAAACGATTCTTTAGAATCGATCGCTTTGGAGCTTACTACATTTTGTACTTTTGAGCATTATCTGATGGAGATTAAAGTTATGTTTCTCAATGGAGACATTGGTGAAACTACTTAAGAAACTCATTTATGGATTAGTCTTTTGTATTTAGGATTCAAATACACCATTATTGTTCATGGGGTGATATTTGGATTATTACAAAAGAATTAGGAAGATAAATGCTTAAAAGATTTGGTATGTAAACTGCAATTCAGTTGTTTTTTCTTTTACCAAACAGATAAATGCTACCATTCTTGAAATTAAAGAAATGCAAAAGATTTCTCATGCATTTGCAGTGTGAATTCTAATGCATACTAATGTGTATACACATATGGATATGTGTATTATTTGGCAGATACTTTACTGACATTAAAAGTGGATCAATGATTCAGTAGCCAAAATGGTTATGATATATATGATATATCTTTAAAAGACAAAATAAAATATTATATGCTCATAGATAAAAGATCGGATTGAGTGGAGATCATAAAGAATTATGATCCGGATATTTTGGATGTTATTACTGTAAAAGGTCCACTTCTAGTAATGATAATATATTTATGGGTGAAACTATATAAGGGAAAACTGACATTTAGGCACTTATAATTTTCGCCATTTTGAAAATATCGTCTTTGGTTAATTATAAGAATCCAAATATGGAAAATAATAATGAAATTTCTTCACAAGACTCCAGTTATAGATAAGGAATTGAAAGACCAAGTAATATTGTGACAGTAAAGAATATATTATTTTCCAATAAGGGAAGAGTGCAAAATATATTGTAATTCATAGAGCACACTTAGACAAACTCCAATATGGCGGATCCGCTTACCAAAAGGTTATCACCTAAGGTCTTTCATGAGCATGTAGCTCAATTGGTGTAACTTTTATGTAAGGATATTTTGGTTCAGGGGGAGTTTGTATTCGGTATTGTCATATGACTCATTTCTCTATACTTCAGTTACAGAAATATGCATATCAAGTTCTTTTTCTCATCAGAAATAAAGTAATGAATTTTTCTTTGCACTCAGGTTATTTAAATATTAAACATTTGATCTCACTAAAGAAGGACCAGTTGGAAATAGACATGTAAAGATCACATTTCATGTAATTTCCATGCTACGCATCCATGATTGATCTATGTCGTTTGATTGTATTGATATATGTGACCATTGATGGGTTTAGTTACGATAAATGTAACGAATGCCTCTTTGATCCTTTGTCAACCCAATTAATGGACGAGATTGTTTCAGATACACCATATGTTATAAATAGAAAATTTTGGAGCTCATAAAGTTAAACACGTTTTAAGGTTATTTTATATGTGATCCAGGGGGAGATTGTTGGAATATTTCGACAATTGGGTCACATATGTAAAATAAAATGTGTTGTGCTATTTTGGTGTAAAGCCTAATTAAAGTGATCTAATTTTAGATTAGAATTAATAGGCTTAAAGTTTAAGTTATCATGAGCCTAATGTGTAGATAGCGGGGCATTTTATAATTTGTTGAAGGCCCGAATTACAAAATGCCAACTCTATAAATAAAGGGTTATGGTCCCCGAATTACACAAGCCTTAGCAACTCTCTAACCTCTTCTACGGAAAGCTGAATCTAATCTAGGGTTTGTATCAATTTGGAAGACCGAACCAAATTCATATTCTTCTTAGCCAACGATTATGTAATTCAGGTACTGTAATAATTAACTACGGATTCAGGTACGCTTTCGCTAATCTATTTCTGATTTGTTCTCAATTAAATCAATATGGGTTACATATTTGGATCTAGGGTTTCACGATTGGATATTGTTAAAGTATACTGAAATCCTTACATGCTGGAGTATAATTGGCATTTGCAATAAATTTATTATCTTTTAGTAAACAAGGCTGATTCTTAATGACACTATGATTATCTTAGTTATATTGCAATGTTGATTTCATGTGCTAGAGGCTATAGGTTTAGCAAAGTTATTATCTGAATGTGTGTAAATTAATGACTTAATTAAGTCCTTAATATAAAAATCAATATATCTCTCAAACTTTGTAATCACCGATTTTATTGTGTTTGGTTTGTCTTCGTTCGTTATTAATTCTTTTATATACATACATAAACTTATTTTTTTCATTTTACGTTGATGCTAAGACTTCAAACCCTCCCATTAACGCAAGGAAATTTATTCAAACTTGACCCATGTTAGTTATTAGCGATATTTTATCTTTATTGCACCCATTTGTCTACCTTTCTTTAAGATGAAATCTATCATTGTATTATTATATTGCGTGAAAGTTGAATTTGAATGTGTCTGACCGAGACTCATAATTTTCTCTAAACTTCATTATGTTTTCTTATGCCTCTTATTACGTTTAACTTTTTCTTCATTGTCATCAATTCACAGAAGAAGAGCAGTTAGGGAAAATTGAAGTTCATAACTTATCTTTATGTTACATTTCTTCCTTTATTCTACCGTTGCTGGGGTTAAATGAAAATGGTTCTTCGATCCTTTTCGATTGTAAAATCACATTTTCATTTAGTTTTCCATTATCTAATAGTGTTTTTTGTGCATTCTGTCATGTTCTTCTATCAATCTAATTAGATGATAAGGAAATTGCTTTATTTTTCTGTATTGGCACTACCATGTCTTTGCCCAAGGATAATGATATTTAGTCCGTCTGGGAGTTGGTGAGGTCGTTTGCGTTTGGTGAAGAAGCTAAGTTGAGAACTTTCGAGAAGGATGTTGTAACTAAGCGAAAAGAAGCTGTGTTGGATAATTGTAGTGGAAGGTTGAAGAGAACTATAGGGGAGTGGATAATGGGGAAGCAAATTGGAAGCAGGTCATTTGGACCAGTTTATGAAGCAACGAATGTGTGAGTTTTAGTTATATTGTTGAAATTATTTCAATAGAGTATTGATACTCTCATAACAACTTTTGATTCAGTTTACATGTCCTTTTTCCTAATCGACAACATACCAATGAACATTGAACTTTTCTAATGCTAATTTGAGTTCTTGATACTTCATACTATGTTATGAAACAATTAATAAACGTACATGTCAAATTGTAAACAAACAATCATAGAACAACTTAAAGCAAAGCCGCTCATCTTCCGGTTTCTCGATGTGCCGACATGCACTGAAAAAATATCGATTTTTCCCCTTAAAAGCAAACAGTTCCTCTTCCAGTTTTCCGAATCAACTTCAGCCACCGCTCAACTTCGAGGTTTTTCACAAAGTACGCATGTCAAGAATTACTTTCTTTACCCATCAAAGTCTACGTGAATTTTTAATGCTTTCAATTCAATCTCAATCTTAGCTATCGTGTTTGGCAATGGCATACTACCTGAAATTCAGGCTACATTAACACCACCTGCGGCAGGGAAGATTGTAAAAGATCTTATGATGTGCTATTCCGTGATTTTTATTACTTTTTATTTATCTGCAATTTATGGCTACTGGGCCTTCGGAAATAAAGTTGGCTCCAATATACTCAATAGCCTCACGCCTGATAATGTCCCCTCCTTGACACCTACTTGGTTGGTTGTTCTTGCAATTGTATTTCTTCTTCTATAATTGCTAGCTATTGATCTGGTAACAGTGTTATGCTAAGCTACCTTGAAAACTAATAACAACTATTGATCCCCTTTAAACTATCCACAATTAAGACTGCTTTAGATGGGCTTTAGTACATTAGCTCATCGTCAATGTGAATCAATGTATTTCTTTACTAAATTTCTAGCATGTTAAGGTTGATGCGACCTATTTCTCACATACCTTAGAAAACTAATAAGCAATGTATTTATTTCTAAATAAAAAATAAGTGCACCTATCTTTTCACATGGCTCACTCTGAGAGTGAAGTTGCAGATTCAGGTTGATGCGGCCAGTAAATATCAATATTTATAGATGGTTTGGGAGGGATCAATATTTGCTAGGTTCATTGTGAAAGTGGTTTATATTTACAACAAACTCAGTTTATTAAGGAATTTTTTTTACTCATTCAGACCACCATTTTTTATTTATTTTTAAAAATTGTCTGAACCAATTTGGAAACTATTTTAGAAAATTAACAACCTTTGCCTGCATGGTAAAGGATGTGTTGTTTGAAATAACTTCATTAGGAAATGTCACCTTTTGAGGGTGGTTTTGTAATTAACTTAAATTTGTATTTTGTTTTAAAAATGGGCTAAAAAAAGCAAAAAGAAAAAACAAACTTTTTACCAATGTATCTTGTGAATCTTAAACTTTGAGCAGGTGTATTCACAAGTGGCTTATGAAATCATGGGAAAAAAAAACCAGCTGACGTGAGCCAGTTTTTGTTTTCAAAGAGGAACCTGATCCCGAGAATAATATTGCGAACATTATACATGGTATTTTGCGCGTTTATTGCGGCAGTTCTTCCATGCTCTGCACATTTTTATGTGAGATGATCTCTGTCAGATTCATCACTGCAGTTCTTGGCCTCGATTATCATAGATACCCACCTCCTCTTCCCGATAGTGGTCAATGGCTCTTTTTAGCATTAAATGAAAAGCTTCCACCAAATGGTGATTAATATCTTAAAAACGCGCTTCATTGAGCTTCATCATTATCTAATGCTATTTATGATGTTAGCATTCTCGGTGCTATTTGGTTCTGTAAAACCTCCTGGACTTGGGTTAGCTGCAAGATATATGTTCACTATGGCTATTGGTAGGCTTCTTCGACTCGTTACTTTTGTTTCTACAATTTTACGTTCTGTCCGACCTTGGTGTGCAGAATCTAGATACCGAGTTCCTTTGCATCCACACCCTTGGGATCAAAAATACTTCATCCCATATGCTTCTGATTCTACATCTATTAGAAAATTAATCCAACATGGTATCCTTCATGCAACCAATGAAGACTATCCAAGTGAATACCAACCAGATTGGGGTAGAATGAGCTTCCTTGCTAATTTTCTAAGGCCTACTGTTGTTGATACGTCTTCATGGTATCAACTATTGAAAAGATCTAGTGGTGGATGCAATGACCTCATGTATAGTGGGCCCATGTTTCTTGCTGTTTTAACAGCCATGGCATGGACAGAAGCATACGGTGGCTGGACTTCTGCTTTGATATGGCTCCTGGTCATGCATAGTGCACAAAGAGAAATTCACGAGCATCACCACTACACGGTTGACTATGTAGTTGCAATATATGTGGGCATCCTATTATGGAAATTGACCAGTTTTATATAGTCGTATAAAGAAAGACACTCAAAAGGCCAAAAAGCTTGCAAAACTGAACGAGGCCCATAATATATTGATACATGCTCCAAAAGATTCAGATATCGATAAAATTAGAGATGTATTGAATGAGGTTGAGCTTTCTGGTGAAGAAAATAATAAGAGCATTCCACAATGGGCAATTTGGACGTTTGCTTGTTTTATAATTGCTTTTGGTCTTGCCGTTGCCCTCCTAGCCTTCTTATTAACAAGCGATGGTTAAAATTTTTCATTCTTTTTGCATTTGTTTGAATTCGGATGTATGATCCAAGTTAAATCATGTATGATTGAGTTGTCCAATTTGGAATGCCCAGTAGTTTGTAGTCTACTTTTCTGAAGGTCTGTCTAGACAGGTAGTGTTGCAGATATTTGACAGCGGCATTGGAATCGTTTAACTGCTGATGCATGTAATTTATGTTTTGTTTTAGAAGAGGCACTCTTTTGTGCCAGTGTCTTTTAAACAAACCAGTTGGCTGGAAGGTTTTCATGATTTACAGTCTCTTTTTAACCAAAAAAGAAGACAAGCATGATGCACCATGTTCATATGCCATTCTAAAGTCCACATTATTGTTTTGGTGGTGTTCAGATAATTTTATCTCAAATCCCAAATCTTCACAGCATGACATAGATCTCTATCATTGCTGTAAATATGCTCTTTCAAATAATGAAATCTGTGTTCTTATAGTTAGATCTAAATTTCTTTTATGAATATAGGATACATTGAAATCTCCACCCGTTTAAAGCAAAACAATGAAGAAAGCATCTCTGATATCAATAATATGCAGCATCCTTTTTTATCTTGGTTGTGGATGTTTCGAGTATGTTGGGTTTGGCAACGACACATCAAGAAATTTGATTTATGGGTTGGGTTTTCATGAACCATATTGGATTGTTGACTTTGCCAATGTCTATGTCGTTCTTCACTTAGTAAGAGGGTATCAGGTAAAATTTGTGATGCATTTTTCTTCGTGGAAAATAGGCATAAGAACAAACTTTAGAAAAAAAAATTAGTCTGAAGGACGTCAAGTTTTATTTTTAGACTGAAGGACAAACTTTGAAAAAAATTAGGCTGAAGGACAATGCTAAATATAATTAGCATTTTTGCAATGTAAAACTGAATAATGCTAGTTAAAACTAGCATTTTCGTGTAGTGTAAAAAACTGAATATAATGCTAATTACATTTAGCATTTTTCTTTAGTTTAATTTTGGTTCAAAGTTTGTCCTTCAGACTAAAAATAAAACTTGGTGTCCTTCAGCCCAAATTTTCGGCAAAGTTTGTGTTTTTCCCTAATTACCTCGAGGGAAAATATAGCTGCACTTCAACGGTTGAATTTGTATTAATTTAATTCATGCAACCGTTGAAGTGCAGCTATATTTTCCCTCCTCTTCCCGTAATTCCATTGATGTTTTACTTTTTCATTTGTCATCCTAAATTCTTCTTTTTTTACATTGATATTCGATCTTACTTGTGTAGCTGGTTTTTCCTTTTGATTCCAATGAGTTCAGTAAGTTGATTCATTACTTACTATTTTTCCCATTGCCCTCACAATGCTTTTGTTTTCACCTACTGTTTTGTGTTTTCTGTTCTTTTCAAAAGATGGATATTTCATAGATAAATGCAAACACAAGGTTACAATTGACAAATTATCATTTCATTTCCACTGTCAATACGATACAATGGTAGTTTTGTTAATTAGAGTTTATGACATTGTTGGATTTCTATTATAGTTTGTTATATGTTCTCAACTGTTACTTGGGGATATTTAAAAAAATGTGTTCATATTGCAGGGACCTGAACTAGAAGCTGGTAAGCTAATTTAAACCAAAAGCTTAGTTCAATGGTGATGACTGCATATTTTAAACCAGAAGCTAAGTTCACCTGGCCATCACATGGTGCAAATGATCCAAAGCTTGAACTTGAATACCAGCACCTACTTGAATGGACATGGAGATCATATGGGAGTGGCGAGTTAGTAAAGTTACATTGGTTTGCTATACATTTCAGTTTGATAGTGTTGTGCTATTGGTTTGCATATACAAGTAGTTGTGTAACTATAATTTGCAGATTTGGTGATTGATGTCATGTTACATTAATAAAATGGTTTATATATTTATTTCTTGGACTAGTTTATGTTTGTATTGATGATGAGTTTTGAAATTTATAAATGTTTGTGTTGATTTTTCTTTCGTGTAAATTCAGATAGTAGCCAATTGTATATTTTTTTATGTATATTTTTTAAATTAGATACGGCTCAAGGCCGTATCTAATGATCAACTAGATACGGCCATTAACCGTATCAATATAGGAATTTGATACGGTTTTAAGCCGTATCAATATAGGAATTTGATACGGTTTTAAGCCGTATCAAATTTCTATATTGATATGGCTTAAAACCATATTAAACTATGAATTTGATACAGTTTTAAGCCGTATCAAATTTGTAAATTGATACGGCTTAAGACCGTATCAAAGTAACAAAGACGCCATTTTTTGATACGGCCCTGAGCACTGTCAAATTGCATTTGATACGGTCAAAAGCATAGCTTAATTTGCAGTTATGGTGTAGTGCGTAGTCTTAATTTCACTATTTATTTTGAATATGGTAAAGTTTATGGTTATTATTTTAATTATGTCAACTTTGTTGTTTATGCTTGAATCTGATGGGCTTTCCTGTTAGTTATACAAACGTGTACGTTTGAGTAGATAAGTTCCAACTCACCAGTTGCCTTTGCAAATAAACTGCAGTTGTATTCACTCCTCAAGTTTATACTCTCTAATAAAAATGCTTGATTGATAATAATATTTTGACATCTAGATTTGATAGCTTTGATGTAAATTTAGTTTGCACATGTGAGTAGATAATGTGTCCGAAGAAGTAAAAGCTAGACTGCCAATATGTTATTCAAATCAAATTACCATACAATATGTTTTGCTATAAAACTATTAGCTATAATAGAAAAGTCTATCCATGCCGTCAATGTGGATCCAGAAGGAATCGGTGAAATAATTAATTATTTCCTAAGAATTCAGCTGTGTTAGATGAGGATGCATTTGTTTGCTAATTCGTTTATGCTTTCTTTCTGTTATTCATTATTATTTACCTTTGCTTCCGCTTGGTCCATCATTAGTTACCTCTGTGAGTTAATGTTGTGGTAGTGAGATTTTTTCCTATAAATAATATCCGCCCTTTTTTTTAAAAAATAATAATAATGAAAACAATGCATACATAAGATAGTTGGCTTGAAAGAACGACAGTGAAATTTGTCTATTTCTATTAATGTTTTTTTAACCTCGAGATTCGAAATTGTAAATACAATTTCTATGTTTTGCTTGAAATTAATTTTGTTATCCTATTTCCCTTTAAGATGTAAGTGTAGTTTATCTTTCCACTTTTATAGTGTTACTCTCATGCATTAATTGTAAAAAGAAAATTTAAATAAGTACTACTATTAGTTATGTAATGAATTTTAAGCTACTCATACTGATTTTCTTCTGTAAGGAGTGTTACCTTTGAATGGCTAATAACATCATTTTGCTTTAAAATCATTCATTCATTACTTTCTTTTCAAGTAATAGCTGCCACGCTTTAATATTTAAAATTAATTTCAATATAACTATCATCAAGCAGCAAAGAATTTTTTTATCCCTACAATTTGTTTACTATTGCCATGTGTATGGTGTTGTACAATTTGTTAAGGATGTGGGTTAAGGATCTTAAGGCAAAACTAATACTAGAGAGAGGTGAATAGTTTTTAAAAGTGATTATGGACAATTTAAACAATCTTGAATAACTATATGAATCACACAATGATTATTACACCAGAAATGATCACAAACACAAAAATAATCACAGACATGGCTACAAGTAAATATAAAATGAAGAAAAAGAAAGAACACATCGGATTTTATAATGGTTTGGATTACTTCTACGTCAAGTCCCATGCAACGCTGCATTACATAGAGTTTTATTATTATCTATATCCAAGTACAACACCCTTGATTTCACGGCTACAAGGTTAACACTGATCCCTTTCCTTTATTTCAGGGATACAAGGAACACACCCTTTCCCCAACAATTTCAATAGCCCTAGAACTCTTCAATTAGCACTTCAAGCGGAGAGTAGATGATAGAGAATGTAAAGAGAAGAAGAATGATATAAATTTTGTTGAAATCGGCATAGTATAAGTGTAGAAATCAAGAATTTCAATGGTGGTAAGTAAAGAGGTAAAGAAGGAGAAGGAATAATAAAAAATTTGAAATCAGCCTCTTTCTATAGTGTTCCAATGGTTGCAACGATTCATAAACGTTACAAATAGTGAAAAAAACACTTCCTTTGAAAATTGGAAAAAATGACAGTTATATGTCGACATATTATTACCCCTATGTCGACATGTCATTACCCCAATGCGACATATACCTTATATATTTATTTTTATAATTAAATTTCAAGTGTTCAACCAATATATATTTTATGGAAATTTGTAAGGACCCGTAACTTCCCCGGTAAGGAAAGCGCGGATACTTTGAGGACAAGACAGATCGGAACGCAAACAGAAGAACATTTCATCGTTAATTACAACAATTCCATCAGAATACAAGAATATACAGAGTATGAATAAATATTACACAGAAAATATCAGAGATTTAAATTACATTACATAGCAGCGGAAAAATAATACAATACACAACTAAAAGTAATACACGGATACAGAGCTTTCAGAGTATCGTTCCGGCTGTAAATCAGGATCCTGTGAATATAAATCTGCAAAACCAAAACTACTAGCTGCCCGTGTCAAAATAAGGGCACCTAGAGTTTAGGTTAAAACAACAAACTCCAGGTCAGTCATGTGACTGGTGTGAGAACTAAAACAGTTATTAATCTTTATTTTAAAGTTAGGTAAATCAAGGGACCACGCCGTATAACACAAAACGAGTTTCCTCCCAAGAATACCAGTGCATAAAACAACAGTGCAATGCTAAATAAAGAACAATGAAGCTATTATAAGACCCAGGTCCCATCACACAATGCAACGCAAGCCGGAGGATAGGGGTTTTACCTTATAATAGCCAAAGAATGCTTGATATGCTAAATTTCATGTTTTATTCTTACTATAAGTGTATAGTATCAAAAACAATTTCAATCATAAGTATCAATCATAGACGGCATAAGTGCCCCATACCACTATGTCGCCATACTAGGCTCAACAATCAAAACCGCAAAGTCACGTATTGGAAGTTGGATTTCCATCTGTGAACCGAGGCAAAAGATAGTCTTCTACCGAATTCGAGACAATCTAGCCCATGTCTCAGGCAAGTACTCAGTCGAGCCTTTGGATCGTCAGGGCCGGTCCACCGGTGTGGATTAAAACGCCTGAACATTGCATTTCCCCGCCCTTTGGGGCGTAAATGAGCCAAATGACTCCATCGGCTCCACACAGTCACCGGTATACCCGAGGCGCCTCGCAACAGCAACAACCACACAGGTGAAAATAATATAAATGTCAGGGATGGTAGGTCACTGACACCACCCTAGCTAGAAGGAAACGTATGCCCTCCGTGATATCCTCTCCCGTTTCTGGTTCACAACCGGGATGTGAGGCTCGCGAATTCATGTTACACAAAGCTATGCCACACAGGCCGCGCTTTGATCATCAACCACAAAACTCTGCTTTTCAACAAAAGCCTTGATCATTTGCCACTTAGGCATGCCACACAGGCAATTCACTACATGCGATTGATATCCATCAATATATAACCCCTGCGCTCGTACGTCTCAGAGAAGGGCGTTAAGCAAGAGAATAAATTCGCTGCCGCCAAACAGATATATATTTTATAGAAATCAATCACACAGAATAAAATTCAATGTCAGACACACAGTCCATTTACAAGTTTGTTCTGGGTCTGAACGAAACCGGAGGCACCTTGTACCTCGCATATCCATCGATCTCCAAGTACGTCTGGACGATCGCCAACTGATTCCCTCCTCTTGGGTGTACAGCCCAATCAAGATCATCAGTAATCACCCAAACGATGTGAAGACCTCCAGTCTTCGACCACCGTCTTCATCCTCGACACCACGTCGAATCCGTTATTCAGAATGGGATAACCCGGTCTTTTTGAATAACTCGCGTATATAATAAACAAGTGTTACACAAACACAACATACGCCTCATTCCAATTCAGAATATTCTTTTATTCAAATATTCTTATACTTTGGGAAAGGTTCCCATTAATTTTATCAAAGATAAATTCTTTAAATTTATTCTTTAATCTTCTTTTGAATATCAATTCAAACTAGTCGGGATTAGCGAACCACACCGAAGTAATCATTTATTTTATTTCAAAATCCCAACCTATTCATCCTATGAAGTAAAACTGGTCATACTTCATATCTAACACCACGGTGTTATCGGTAAATTTAATTACCATTTCACGTT
Source organism: Allium sativum (assembly GCA_030737875.1). Taxonomy (NCBI): domain Eukaryota; kingdom Viridiplantae; phylum Streptophyta; class Magnoliopsida; order Asparagales; family Amaryllidaceae; genus Allium; species Allium sativum. Next base: position 458,189,328 of record CM060920.1, read on the forward strand.
CAAATCTAATTAAAGATTTAACTATCGCCTGGAGCAAAACTGGTGATACTCCATTCTCAATCACTTCAATCTAATTAAAGATTCATTAAAACTCCACTTAGTTTTAATCTTCCCAAAAATCAATATTAATGATTATTTAACTTGGGAAATCGCATCCTGTCTTTAACTGGATTAAAGAACTAATGCCATTTAAAACACGGTTCAATATAAACCCAAAATCACATTCAAATCCAATTCCAATTTAATCCCATTTAATTGGTACACTTCATTAAATCTAAATAAAAAGATTTAATCTTTTTCTCAACTGGGTTTAAGAATGGTATTATTAAAGATACCATTCACGACAAACCCAAATCACATTTGATATTAAATACAAGGCTCTGAATAGAAAATATATCGGCTTATATTCAATATCAAATTCTACGACCAACAAATATCGTATTGAAAATAACGATATAAATATATCTTTCAAATTTCCATAACAATATCTGTATAACCACGAAATCCAACATCGAAATATTCCAATGACAATTTCGATTCAAATCGATTCCAATTCAATTATTGGAAATTCTGATTATTTTCAAAACCATTTCAAATCCAATTTATTTATTTTGAAAATAAATGGTTTATAATTCTATTTCAAAACTAGTTCATTTCGATAAAAATCTATTTTTATCTTTTCAAATTTGGAATTTTTCATCCCAGTTCTTCACAAATCATTTCTTGTGATTTTATACAAATTATTACTATTTTTAATAATTTTATCAAGGCCCGTACAGTCGATTACCATCAACAGCCATCGAACTGCACTTACAGCGACCTTTTCCAAGATTTGGACATAATTCCAAATCCAACCGTTAGATTTCAAATCTCTAATATTCATTAGAAATCTCTTTTCGATACGAACCCAACGATTCGGGTTTTAGGAGAATCCGACGGTCGGATCTCTCGTAATATCCCTTCGAAGTCAATGGTCGAAATTCGCGAACTGCCGCGGCGCGGCGCCTTCTATTCAGGCCATTATATATATAATATATATATATATATATATATTATATTTCGTCGATTTCCTTTTAAAACGTATTTTATAAATCGTTTTAAATTCGTTTTCAAAACGATTTCAACTTCATATTCAATTTCGAATCAAAATTGAATATTCCACATCATCTATATACAAATGATAATATTTTCAAAACGTTAAATTTTGAAATCACTTTCTTTTCTATGTTCATTATAAAAATGAATAAAATCGATATAAATATCGTTCACGTCAAAATGGCGTCAATCTAATCAACACGTCTTTTATTCAACACATGAATTTATTTTCAGTTCAACACATGAATTTATTTTCAATTCAACACATGAATTTATTTTCAATTCAACACATGAATTTATTTTCAATTCAACACATGAATTTATTTTCAATTCAACACATGAATTTATTTTCAATTCAACACTTGAATTTATTTTCAAAATTGGAATGAGGCCCAATCAATTACCATATAACGTTTATTATATGGATTCCCTACAACACATGTATATAACAGCAACGATAAATCATCAACCATCATCCAGAGTGCACCACACAACTGCATAAGCATTAAATATAAATAATTAACGCTTACACAGTCTGTCAACCCATCGATTGACATACCACTAAACAATCGGGATTAGTGTACGTCAAATATCAACAAACACAGATTTTATTTGTGCAGTTGGGCGATGTGTAAAATTTACCGTCCCAATCAATATCAGTCAAATCAGTGTATATAAACAAATCGTCCGATTTGTTTATTACTATTTATTTTATATACACGTTAAAAATCATATTTTTAACTATAAAATATTTTCCACTATAAAATATTTTATTTCATTCCACATCACACAATCAAATTTCACAACACAGCAACCAAACAAACAAGTCATCCATGGTCTGTGGACGACGGGTGTCGGGTGCTACTAAGCACCATCTGCATCGTAGTATATATTTCAACTAGAAAATAAAATAAAACTGAGGAGTTCTCACAGTTGGGTTCCACTCCGCCAGTTTTACTTCTGAACATCTGAATCGTTTGGATGTTCCCATACTTCCAACACCATCTGTTTCACGAAATTTATATTTTTAAAACAAATGTTGTTCATATCTTTAACAAATGCAAACAAATGTTGTTCATATTTTTCAAACCATAGTTTAAAAACAAAGCTATTTTTATTTTAAAACCATGCGAATTTTATTTTCAAAAACAGTTCTCATTTTATTTTCAAAATAGTATGACATATATATTCAAAGTTTTACGATATATATATGTGTATATATATATATATATTCAAAACTGCGCGATATGTATTTTTAAAAACCCTTGTTCTTTCATTTATATAAAAATATAATATAATCTTTCATTTAAAACTAAAGATCATATTTTTCTCATACCAAAGATCAAATCTTTGGTAAATTAAAAATCATAACTTTTATAAACTAAAAATCAATTTTTTTTTACTCGCGTTATATATTCCTAACTGAATTTAAACTAAGTATTCAACTCAAATTGGTTACACTAAGAAACTCACCTCTTTTCTTTCAAAAGAAATCGATTTTCTTTCAAAAATCATATCTTTAATACTCTACATATATAAAAACCGTGTTTTTATTCTTTACTCATATAAAAATCAGATTTTTATCCTCCCTTTTTATATAAACAATGTATTTACATTAAAAACTGAATTTAAAATAAAAGAAGCTCACTGTTTTCATCATTCGACGGTTTTCACTGCGCGGTAGACGTTGGTGCTAGGATGGTCGGAGCTGCGGTGCTGCGTCGGAGTCTGGTGGTGCCAGGGGGAGGCTACAGCGTCGGCGGTTGGGCAGTGAAGGTGGCTAACGGCTCGATTTAGGGACTGAGGGGTTTGGGGTTTGCTGATTGGAGAAGTGGCGATGGGGGATCGAAGAGGAGGGGTGCGAGAGAAGGCGACTGGGGAGGTGCGGTCGGAGGCGGGCGGTTGGGCCTGGCGACGGCGAGCTCAGGTGGAGGCGCGACGGCTAAGGAGGGTGGGGGGGGGGAGATTGAATCGGGTTTTTTTTATTCTTTTTTTTCCTCTGGAACGAAATAGAAGAGGGAGGGAGAGATCGAGGAAATGAAGATAGGGAGGGGGTATATGAAATTTTTAATTAATTTTAATTTATTTTCTCCCCATAAAGTTGACTTTTCCCCCGAACTCGAAACAAGACCCAACGACTGTCGTCCCGAGCTAATCACCCTCATTTCGAACACAATGGTATATGTTTCGTAAGCTGATTTGATCGTTTCGATCAGTTTCCGTCAAAATCAAAATATAAATCTATATATTGAATTTGAACGCGCATTTCAATTTACTGGGGTCACATACGGACTCTAAAAATTCCCAAAAAATATTTTCTAGCTTCTTATTGACTATACAGTCCTAACAAAACTAATTTCGTCAAATTCTGAGACCGTTTGAAAAATGGCCATTTTCTAGTTGATCGAAATTGACAAAACATGTTTTCCTTCATCACGCTCACATATTGATCCAGAAAATTACGAATTTTGAAACCTAGCAATAACTTGGCATCACGGATCCAACAAAAGTGGTTTCGTTGAAAACCGAGGTCGTTTGCAAAATTTCCATTTTTAAGGGCCAAAATTCCACAGCGACTAATCTGAATTTTCAACTGGACATGACTTTTTATTACCGCTATGAAATTTTGAGTTTTCGGATTCGTTGGAAATATATTCTCAATTGGATTCTAATATTTTTGGTTTCGCCAAAATCCGGTTTATTTTGAATCCTGTATATTCATTTGAAATTTGAAATCGAATTTTCAAACTACCGCGCCATTTTCAATTCCTTTTATATATATAAATAAATATTTATATTCTAACGACGATCTATATAAATATATACGTTCTAATTCTATTCAAAATAAATTTTTCGTCGTTATTATTTAAAATAATTCATTTTAAATATTCAAAATTCATTAAAATTGCCAAAATAAAAATTTTAAATTGGCTCGGATTTCCGGGTTATTACAATCTCCCCCACTTAAAACTTTTCGTCCCCGAAAAGGAACGAAGCCAAAAGTTGTTTAACTAATCAACTCAACTTCCATTATTTTCATTACGGCTTAAATTCTTCCACTTTTCAGTTTCTAAGAACTTTTCAAAATTTTCAAATATTTGGCTAACACCCTAAATTTTCGAAAAATTTCGCCATAACCTCCCCTGCACCGGGGACTTCGGGATATTTCAAATAGCCTCCCATGGCCCTCACCAATCCAAAAAGAAAAAGAAACAACCAAGTGGCTAGCCAATCGGCTCATAAAATCATCCAAATCCAATAAATTTGTAAACATGTACCTATTTGTCGGGCAAACAATTTTATTCTTCTGCTCTAGCCTCCTTGCTATGACGTGTTCAATGTAAGTACATGTTTATGCAAGCAAATGCGACTAATTTTCAATATAACTCACTATTTGGTTCAATTTGGCTAAAGGTTCAACATTTTAATTACTCAGCCAATAATCAAACAACACAACCATCAATCAATTAGTGAATTAATGTTTCAAATTCATAATTTTGATACATATACAGAAAATCATGTTTTTGATGCCAATTCACAACAATAGCCCTATCTAGTTTTGATTCTCACACCAGTCTAATGGAAATATATAGAAATCCCACTTTCGTCACTCGAACATAAATTCTGATGATGTTTCGAACCACCATCAGAACATCCACGGGCGACTAGAGTGTGATTCTATATCTATTCAGTATATTAAAACTTCAAATACACGCAGATCAGACGTATATGCAAAATCTTTATATACTGAATTGTCCAAATCAATACAAGTAAATATTCAAATACGTATAATTGAATTTAATTTTTCAAAACAAAATTTGTTTTCACTTTAAAGATATACTCTTCACACTCGTTCTAGGATACTACTGATCCCATCTCTAACGAGTCATTCTTATTGGATATTACAGATCCAAACTCTGATGAATTCTTTCGTATGGTTCTAATGTGTCTTGTACTCTGAGCTTTGTAAACCAAAGCTCTGATACCACTGTAAGGACCCGTAACTTCCCCGGTAAGGAAAGCGCGGATACTTTGAGGACAAGACAGATCGGAACGCAAACAGAAGAACATTTCATCGTTAATTACAACAATTCCATCAGAATACAAGAATATACAGAGTATGAATAAATATTACACAGAAAATATCAGAGATTTAAATTACATTACATAGCAGCTGAAAAATAATACAATACACAACTGAAAGTAATACATGGATATAGAGCTTTCCGAGTATCGTTCCGGCTGTAAATCAGGATCCTGTGAATATAAATCTGCAAAACCAAAACTACTAGCTGCCCATGTCAAAATAAGGGCACCCAGAGTTTAGGTTAAAACAATAAACTCCAGGTCAGTCTTGTGACTAGTGTGAGAACTAAAATAGTTATTAATCTTTATTTTAAAGTTAGGTAAATCAAGGGACCACGTCGTATAACACGGAACGGGTTTCCTCCCAAGAATACCAGTGCATAAAACAACATCGCAATGCTAAATAAAGAACAATGAAGCTATTATAAGAACCAGGTCCCATCACACAATGCAACGCAAGCCGGAGGATAAGGTTTTTACCTTATAATAGCCAAAGAATGCTTGATACGCTAAATTTCATGTTTTATTATTACTATAAGTGTATAGTGTCAAAAACAATTTCAATCATAAGTATCAATCATAGATGGCATAAGTGCCCCATACCACTATGTCGCCATACTAGGCTCTACAATCAAAACCGCAAAGTCACGTATTGGAAGTTGGATTTCCATCTGTGAACCGAGGCAAAAGATAGTCCTCTACCGAATTCGAGACAATCTAGCCCATGTCTCAGTCAAGTACTCAGTCGAGCCTTTGGATCGTCAGGGCCGGTCCACCGATGTGGATTAAAATGCCTGAACACTGTGTTTCCCCGCCCTTTGGGGCGTAAATGAGCCAAATGACTCCATCGACTCCACACAGTCACCGATATATCCGAGGTACCTCGCAACAGCAACAACCACACAAGTGAAAATAATATAAATGTCAGGGCTGGTAGGTCACTGAGACCACCCTAGCTAGAAGGAAACGCATGCCCTCCCTGATGTCCTCTCCCGTTTCTGGTTCACAACCGGGGTGTGAGGCTCGCGAATTCACATTACAAAAAGATATGCCACACAGGCCGCGCTTTGATCATCAACCACAAAACTCTGCTTTTCAAAAAAACCCTTGATCATTTGCCACTTAGGCATGCCACACAGGCAATTCACTCCATGCGATTGATATCCATCAATATATAACCCCTGAGCTCGTCCGTCTCAGAGAAGGGCGTTAAGCAAGAGAATAAATTCTCTGCCGCAAAACAGATATATATTTAACAGAAATCAATCACACAGAATAAAATCCAATGTCATACACACAGTCCATTTACAAGTTCGTTCTGGATCTGAACGAAACCGGAGGCACCTTGTACCTCGCATATCAATCGATCTCCAAGTACGTCTGGACGATCACCAACTGATTCCTTCCTCTTGGGTGTACAGCCCAATCAAGATCATCAGTAATCTCCCAAACGATGTGAAGACCTCCGGTCTTCGACCACCGTCTTCATCCTCGACACCACGTCGAATTAGTTATTCAGAATGGGATAACCCGGTCTTTCTGAATAACTCGCGTATATAATAAACAAGTGTTACACAAACACAACATATGCCTCATTCCAATTCAGAATATTCTTTTATTCAAATATTCTTATACTTTGGGAAAGGTTCCCATTAATTTTATCAAAGATAAATTCTTTAAATTTATTCTTTAATCTTCTTTTGAATATCAATTCAAACTAGTCGGGATTAGCGAACTACACCGAAGTAATCATTTATTTTATTTCCCAATCCCAACCTATTCATCCCATGAAGTAAAACTGGTCATACTTCATATCTAACACCACGGTGTTATCGGTAAATTTAATTATCATTTCACGTTCAAATCTAATTAAAGATTTAACTATCGCCTGGAGCAAAATTGGTGATACTCCATTCTCAATCACTTCAATCTAATTAAAGATTCATTAAAACTCCACTTAGTTTTAATCTTCCCAAAAATCAATATTAATGATTATTTAACTTAAGAAATCACATCCTGTCTTTAACTGGATTAAAGAACCAATGTCATTTAAAACACGGTTCACTATAAACCCAAAATCACATTCAAATCCAATTCCAATTTAATCCCATTTAATTGGTACACTTCATTAAATCTAAATAAAAAGATTTAATCTTTTTCTCAACTGGGTTTAAGAACGATATTATTAAACATACCATTCACGACAAACCCAAATCACGTTTGATATTAAATACAAGGTTCTGAATAGAAAATATATCGGCTTATATTCAATATCAAATTCTACGACCAATAAATATCGTATTGAAAATAACGATATAAATATATCTTTCAAATTTCCATAAAAATATATGTACAACCACGAAATCCAACATCGGAATATTCCAAAGACAATTTCATTTCAAATCCATTCCAATTCAATTATTGAAAATTCTGGTTATTTTCAAAACCATTTCAAATCCAATTTATTTATTTTGAAAATAAATGGTTTATAATTCTAGTTCAAAACTAGTTCATTTCGATAAAAATCTATTTTTATCTTTTCAAATTTGGAATTTTTCATCCCAATTCTTCACAAATCATTTCTTATGATTTTACACAAATTATTACTATTTTTAATAATTTTATCAAGGCCCGTACAGTCGATTTCCATCAACGGCCATCGAACTGCACTTACAGCGACCTTTTCCAAATTTTATTTGGACATAATTCCAAATCCAACCGTTAGATTTCAAATCTCTAATATGCATTGGAAAGCTCTTTTCGATACGAACCCAACGGTTCCGGTTTTAGGAGAATCTGACGGTCGGATCTCCCGTAATATCCCTTCGAAGTCAATGGTCGAAATTCGCGAACTGTCATGGCGTGGCGCGTTCTATTCAGGCCATTATATATATATATATTATATTTCGTTGATTTTCTTTTAAAACATATTTTATAAATCGTTTTAAATTCGTTTTCAAAACGATATCAACTTCATATTCAATTTTGAATCAAAATTGAATATTCCACATCATCTATATACAAATGATAATATTTTCAAAACGTTAAATTTTGAAATCACTTTCTTTTCTATATTCATTATAAAAATGAATAAAATCGATATAAATATCGTTCACGTCAAAATGGCGTCAATCTAATCAACACGGCTTTTATTCAACACATTAATATTTATTCTATTCAACACATGAATTTATTTTCAATTCAACACATGAACTTATTTTCAATTCAACACATGAATTTATTTCCAATTCAACACATGAATTTATTTTCAAAATTGGAATGAGGCCCAATCAATTACCATATAACGTTTATTATATGGATTCCCTACAACACATGTATATAACAACAACGATAAATCATCAACCATCATCCAGAGTGCACCACACAACTGCATAAGCATTAAATATAAATAATTAACGCTTACACAGTCTGTCAACCCATCGATTGACATACCACTAAACAATCGGGATTAGTGTACGTCAAATATCATCCCAATACCCGTGTGGGGTTTCAAATCAACAAACACAGATTTTATTTGTGCAGTTGGGCGATGTGTAAAATTTACCGTCCCAATCAATATCAGTCAAATCAGTGTATATAAACAAATCGTCTGATTTGTTTATTACTATTTATTTTATATACACGTTAAAAATCATATTTTTAAGTATAAAATATTTTCCACTATAAAATATTTTATTTCATTCCACATCACACAATCAAATTACACAACACAGCAACCAAACAAACAAGTCATCCATGGTCTGTGGACGACGGATGTCGGGTGCTACTAAGCACCGTCTGCATCCTAGTATATATTTCAACTAGAAATAAAATAAAAGCGAGGAGTTCTCACAGTTGGGTTCCACTCCGCCAGTTTTACTTCTGAACATCTGAACCATTTGGATGTGCCCGTACTTCCAACACCATCTGTTTCATGAAATTTATATTTTTAAAACAAATGTTGTTCATATCTTTAAACAAATGCTGTTCATATTTTTCAAACCATAGTTTAAAAACAAAGCTATTTTTATTTTAAAACCATGTGAATTTTATTTTCAAAAATAGTTCTCATTTTATTTTCAAAACAGTATGACATATATATTCAAAACTTTACGATATATATATATATATATTCAAAACTGTACGATATGTATTTTTAAAAATACTTGTTCTTTCATTTATATAAAAATATGATATAATCTTTCATTTAAAACTAAAGATCATATTTTTCTCATACCAAAGATCAAATCTTTGGTAAATTAAAAATCATAACTTTTATAAACTAAAAATCAATTTTTTTTACTCGCGTTATATATTCCTAACTGAATTTAAACTAAGTATTCAACTCAAATTGGTTACACTAATAAACTCACCTCTTTGCTTTCAAAAGAAATCGATTTTCTTTCAAAAATCATATCTTTAATACTCTACATATATAAAAACCATGTTTTTATTCTTTACTCATATGAAAATAAGATTTTTATCCTCCCTTTTTATATAAACAATGTATTTACATTAAAAACTGAATTTAAAATAAAATAAAATAAAAGAAGCTCACTGTTTTCATCATTCGAAGGTTTTCGTTGCGCGGTAGACGTCGGTGCCGGGATGGTCGGAGCTGCGGTGCTGCGTCGGAGTTTGGTGGTGCCAGGGGAGGCTGCACCGTCGGCGGTTGGGCAGTGAAGGTGGCTAGCGGCTCGATTTAGGGACTGAGGGGCTTGGGGTTTGCTGATTGGAGAAGTGGCGACGGGGGATCGAAGAGGAGGGGTGCGAGAGAAGGCGAGTGGGGAGGTGCGGTCGGAGGTGGGCGGTTGTGCCTGGCGACGACGAGCTCAGGTGGAGGCGCGACGACTAAGGAGAGGGGGGGGGGGCGAGATCGAATTGGTTTTTTTTATTCTTTTTCTTCTTCTCTAGAACGAAATAGAAGAGGGAGGGAGAGATCGAGGAAATGAAGATAGGGAGGGGGGTATATGAAATTTTTAATTTATTTTCTCCCCATAAAGTTGACTTTTCCCCCGAACTCGAAACAAGACCCAACGACTATCGTCCCTAGCTAATCACCCCCATTCCGAACACAATGGGATATTTTTCGTAAGCTGATTTGATCGTTTCGATCAGTTTCCATTAAAATTAAAATATAAATATATATATATTGAATTTGAATGCGCATTTCAATTTACTGGGGTCACATACGGACTCTAAAAATTGCCAAAAAATATTTTCTAGCTTCTTATTGACTATGCAGTCCTAACAAAACTAATTTCGTCAAATTCTGAGACCGTTTGAAAAATGGCCATTTTCTAGTTGATCGAAATTGACAAAACATGTTTTCCTTCGTCACGCTCACATATTGATCCAGAAAATTACGAATTTTGAAACCTAGCAATAACTTGGCATCACAGATCCAACAAAAGTGGTTTCGTTGAAAACCGAGGTCGTTTGTAAAATTTCCATTTTTAAGGGCCAAAATTCCACAGCGACTAATCTGAATTTTCAACTGGACATAACTTTTTATTCCCGCTATGAAATTTTGACTTTTCGGATTCGTTGGAAATATATTCTCAATTGGATTCTAATATTTTTGGTTTCGCCAAAATCCGGTTTATTTTGAATCCTGTATATTCATTTGAAATTTGAAATAGAATGTTCAAACTACCGCGCCATTTTCAATTCCTTTTATATATATAAATAAATATTTATATTCTAACGACGATCTATATAAATATATACGTTCTAATTCTATTCAAAATAAATTTTTCATCGTTATTATTTAAAATAATTCATTTTAAATATTCAAAATTCATTAAAATTGCCAAAATAAAAATTTTAAATTGGCTCGGATTTCCGGGTTATTACAAAATTCTTGAATCAAAATTAATGTCTCATGTGATGATTTCTAAAGTATAAAAACATAGTGATATATAATATAAACATATTTATAAAGTTATATGATTTAAAACTATATATATAAACATATTATTAAAAACTTTATAAACTATATGTATATATTTGAAATCATTAAGTAAAATACTTATGATAATTTGAAATCATTTAGAAAAGAAATTTAAGAATAATTTGAAAAGGAATTTAATGGAATTTTGAAAATAGAATTTGAAATCAAAATTTGAAAGTGCTAATCCGAATTTTACAAGTAAACTAGACTCTATTTACTTGATAATCTTGAGCTCTTGAAGCCTTAATATTGCTAACTTGGTTCTTGGCTAACTTATCTTGGTTTTGGACAAGTGTTTCTTGGGTTATTGCTCTAGTATTTATTGGACATTCAACACTTTCCAAAGAGGGTTCTTCTTTGTTGATTTCCATTGGATTTTTCCTTTTGTTGTTGCATTTGAGCTTGGCTTTCTTCGAATGTTTCATAAGATTTTAAGGTGATTGGAATTTGCATAAAATGTATATTTCCCAAGTTAAAGACCCTTCTTGGCACAAATTCAACTCCTTTTAGATCCACTCCAAAATATTTAAAGATATGGGTAAGATAAACTCCATGACAAAGAGTATTTTCTTTGGTGGACATTTCTTTGGGCTTAAATTCTTTTAAAATAACATTGGCCCAATTGATGTCATAAACACCAAACATAGCAAAGAGAGCTTTTTCGACTTTGAGGGTAGGGATTTTGAAATTTTCAGAATTTGAAGTAATGGTATGTTGGAGGAGGAGGTTTATGATTCTTGCCTTTAGGCGGAAAAAGCAATTTTAAAAATCCATGTTTTGGTCGCTTTCAAAAATGTGATGATAAGTCTCCAAATCCTTTTCATCAATTTCGAATTCTGAAAATCTGAGCCCATAATTTTACAACTTAAAAATATTACCCAAAATTTCACAATCCAAAACGATTTGAGTCCCTTTTACGCTACTCCGTACTTGATTCTCATTTCCTTCGTAAAAGCCACAACCCAAATTTGCATAAAACATTTTGACGGGATTCGGGTAACATACTTCAATGTTATCCCGAGCATCAACCAAACTAAGAACTTCATTTTGATGAAAGAGAGAATGAAGATCATAAGAGGGAAAATCTTCGAAGACAACGAATGCTCCCGTTTTCCATATAGTCTACGTAGGCTTGAATAGCTTCCTTATCATTATAGAGTTGTCCTTTGAGGGTTTGGTCAATCTCGTGGTTTTTGGTGTGCTAGAAGAAGCCATTAAAGAATTGTTTTGAAGAGTATAGATATGAAGAAAGTTGTTTGAATTTTGAATGAAACGTAGAAATAATAGAGTTGAATTGATAAATAAATAGAGATTGAATGGGCATAATTTTTCTGAAATTTCTTGCACCATTTTAGACCTTGGGAATTGGTGAAAAGTTGGAGGGGAGCTATAAAGTTCAAACTTTTGAAATTCAAAGTTTGAATTTTATTTTCTGGCATATGTCGACATGTTATTTGGGTATGTCGATATATAGGTGCATTTTGAAAAGTCATGTTTCTTTTTGACTTTGTTTTATTATATTAATGTTATATATTTCAAGTTTTAATATTTCCTGAAACAATATTAATCCAAACACTCATTAAAAAAATTAAATATTATTTATTATATTATATTTTTATTGTTTATGAATTCCAAATTTCAAATTTGAATTTTAAATTTCAAGTTTGAATTTTAGAATTTAAAATTCAAATTCAAACAAGGCAAACAAACAAAACATCCATTCATTCAAATTTCAAGTTCCAACTCACTGACTGCCTCTGCAAATAAACTACAACCGTCACTCCTCAAGTTTATTCTCTCTAATACAAATGCTTGATTGATGATAATATTTTGACATCTAGATTTGATAGCATTGATATAAATTTGTTTTGTACATGTGTGTAGGTAATGTGTCCAGAGAAGTAAAAATTAGGCCGCCAATATGTTATTTAAATCAAATTACCATACAATATGTTTTACTGTAAAACTATAAGCTATAAAAGGATTCAACATGAAATATTTTTATGATGTTTTAATAGATGGCATCTACTCCCAACCTTTATTTGTTTAACTACAAGAACACACTTGAATTTCAAATGTGTAACAATTGAAGTCAACTTGCAATTAAAGAAAAAAAATTAAAATCGCAAGTTTTTGGTATATGTATAAACAGTGTATCCATCAGAATGGGACGATAAATAAAACATGATTTCCTAGTAAGTTATGTTTTAGTTTTGTATTTATAAATGTACACATGTAATGAAAAATAAATTATGATGGCTAGTTTACAAAATCCTTATATTCCAAAAATCACTTGTAGGAACATGCCCAAAGGTAGGTAAAGTGCAAAATCTATATGTTTATGAAAGATTATTTACATAAATCTAGGTGAAATAGTAAATTGCAGTGCACTATTCACCAATTTCAGTTTTTGGTGCACATTGCTCACAAGAAGACAACTAAAATAAAATTTTAAGGCACTTGCAATCATGATTGGAACAGCTTGGGGCCCTGTGTTGGCAGGGAGTATCTCACTGATGTAGAATTCAGCGTCTCATCAAAAATATTAAACCATTCACATGATTGTAATAATTAGATTATGCATTTTCTTTTTGATGTTGATATTATATATCGTTATGTGACCAGTGATTGGTAATAGCAACCCCCTTTTTTGGTATTTCATTTTTATATGTTTAAAATTCTAGCCGAATAAAAAAACATATGTGATTCCTCTTAATTATTTGAGTGTTCATGATTAAAAAGAGTTGTCGTCCTTTTGCATGTTTGCAAAATCGCTTTATCTTCAAAGGATGAAAGCCACATTGAATTTGATAGAACAATAGTTGATATAACTATAACTCATAACTTGCAATATACTATATATATATATATATATATATATATGTCTATTAACTGCTTAATATTGCAAAGGTAGTATATGTGTGTTTCTTCCAAATCGACCATTAAATTTTGGTTAAAGTAGCTTTGAATATTTCTTGGCATATCATAGCATTTTTCCCAACGTATTCCACTTTATGCATTTGATTTCCATAATCTATAATATTTTATTAAACTTATCAAATTTCAGTTATTATAAAAATGCTTTAAAAAAATTCTTTAAAAAAACACATTTTAACAACACATGCAGGTATAATTGCATTTTTTTGAAAAACTACAGATATCATCACAATTATAATAAAAATAACGTACTTTTATATAATTTTTGCTGATTGCTTCAAAATTTCAATTCAATGTCTATACTTATTCAACATCACCTTATTGTTGAAAAGTCATCAAAGATGCAACCAATCCTCCTTTTAAATCCTGCACTTCAAATCTACATTTTATTGTTTCTCGCTTTGGCCCGGAGCTAATTCAAGTTCCGATAAAGAAGAATGTGAGTTTCATTAACGGTCTTCAAAGAAGGTACAAAAGTAGAGTAACTGCTCATGTGAGGCTTCCGTTTGCTGAGATGGTGGAAATGGCGTGTCGTTATGAATTGTGGACAAGCAGAATTCTTTGAAAGACAAAGAGAAAGGAAATTATGGTAATAAGAGGAAATTTGCAAATAAGAAGCCAGAGGCAAGTAAGGAAGGAGAAAAGCCTAAGGATGTATGGTTAAAGAATGTCACATGCTTCAATTGCAATAAATAAGGACATCTGTTAAAGAACTGTAAGTCTCCAAAGAAACAGAAGCAGTCTCATGATAACATTGAGTGCTATAACTGCCATAAAAGGGGACACATAAAACTAAATTGCCCACTATTGAAGAATACCAAGTAGCTCATGTTTATAACGTGGCAGATGCTCCAACAACTTCAGCTGGTAAGGCAAGACCAGATGTTTTAGACGGTACACTTACTGCTAAAGATATTCCAGTTAAAGTATTATTTGATAAGGGTGCATCACGTAGTTTTATTTCAAGTAATTTGGCTAAGAAACTAAGTCTGAAACTCAAATATCTTAAAGAACCCCTTTGTGTTAGAAATCCAATAAGAGGATCTATTGACCTTTGTTGATGCTGCAGAGTGCCTATCTCTTATTCTCATTACCTATTTTCTTTCAAGTTAATTGTTAAGGATTTCACCGAGTTTGATATTATATTTGGGTTGGATTAGCTGACCAAATACCAAGCTGATGTTAGATGTGCGGAAAGAATTGTTAGTGTCAAAACTCAAGTTGAAAATTTTATGGAAATACCATGCGAATATCCAAGTTTAAATGAATTTTTGTCTACCCTCGATGTTTTCCCCACTCCCCTAGAATCCATCCCAGTTGTGAAGGATTATCCGAATGTATTCGAAGAAGTAAAGCATCTTCCACCACGGAGAAAGATTGACTTCAAGATTGATTTAGTTCCTAGTGCGAGGCCAGTTGTGCATGAAATTCGGAGGATGTTGATAAAGGAGAAGGAAGAGTTGAGAAATCAAACTCAGCAACTTTTGTAGAAGGGTCTGATCAGGCCTAGTTTCTTGAATTGGGGAGCATCGGTGGTATTCGTTCCGAAGTTCGACGGTATCCTCAGATTATGTGTGGACTATCGCTGAAGCGACCTGAACTTCCCCGTGAAGGAAAGCGCGGATTGCTTTGAGGACAAGACGAATCAGAACACAAACAGAAGAACATTTCATTGCTTATTACAACAATTCCATCAGAATACAAGAATATACAGAGTATGAATAAATATTACACACTCGAAGAGATTACAACAAATTACATAGCAGCGGAAAATAATACAACACACAACTGAAGGCGATATACGGATACAGAGCTTTCCGAATATAATTCCAGTTGTAAACCAGGATCCTGTGAATATAAATCTGCAAAACCAAAACTACTAACTGTCCGTGTCGAAAATAAGGGCACCCATAGTTTAGGTTTAAACAATAAACTCCAGGTCAGTCATGTGACTGGTGTGAGAACTAAAACAGTTATTTAAAACTTTACTTTAAAAGAGAGTAATTCAAGGGACCACGCCATATAACACGGAACGGGTTTCCTCCCAAGAACACTGGTGCATATAACAAAACAGTGCAATGCTTTTTGGAAAAATAAAGCTATTATAAGACCCAGGTCCCATCACATAATGCAACGCAAGCCGGAGGATAGGGTTTTCCCTTATAATAGCCAAACATGCTTGGTACGTTTAAAACAAATCATTTGATACTATTACACGTGTATAGTGTTAAAACAATTTCAATCATAAATATCAATCATAGACGGCACGGGTACCATATATCATGTCTCCATACTAGGCTCTAGAAATAAACCCGCAATGTCACGTATTGGAAATTGGATTCCATCATGAGTCGAGGCAAGGGAAAAGCTCCTCTCCGTTCGAGACACTTTAGCAAATGTCTCAGACCACACACAACGATCCTTGGAATCGGTTGGGCCGGTCCTCTCTTACTTTTGAGGATTGGCAGTTCCTGAACACACGTTTCCCGGTCCTATCGGACCTATATAATGGTTTATACGTCGGCTCACATAGTGCCAGTTATCGACCATATATTCGAGGTGCCTCGCATTCCAACAACCACACAGGTAAAAAGTATATAAATGTCAGGGCTGGTAAGTCACTGACATCACCCATAACTAGAAAGAAACGTCGTGTTCTCCCAACGGTCTTTATCCCGTTTTTAACTCATACCGAGGTGTGAGGCTCGCAAATTCACGCTATACACAAAGCTATGCCACACAGGCCGTGCTTTGATCATCAACCACAAGACTTTGCTTTTCAACAGAAGCCTCGATCATTTTCCACTTAGGCATGCCATACAGGCAATTCATTCCATGCGACTGATCTCCACCGATATACAACATCTGAGCTCGTGCGTCTCAGAGAAGGGCATTAAGCAAGAGAATAAATTCTCCGCCGCCAAACAGATGTATATTTAATAGAGATCAATCAACACAGAATAAAATCCAATGTCAGACACACAGTCCATTTACAAGTTCGTTACGGGTCTGAACGAAACCGGAGGCACTTTCCTCGCATATCCATCGATCTCCAAGTACGTCTGGACGATCACCAACTGATTCTCTCCTTTTGGGTGTACAGCCCAATCAAGATCATCAATAATCATCCAAACGATGTGAAGACTTACGGTCTTCAACCACCGTCTTCATCTTCGACTTATCATCGAATCGGTTATTCAGAATGGGTATAAACCCGGCCTTTCCGAATAACCCGCGTATATAATAAACAAATGTTACACAAACACAACATACGCCTCATTCCAATTCAGAATATTCTTTTATTCAAATTTTCACACTCTTAGGGAAAGGTTCCCATTAATCTTATCAAAGATAAATTCTTCTAAATTTATTCTTTAATCTTCCTTTGGATATCATTTCAAACCATGCTAAGGTTTTCCAAACTAGTCAGGATTAGCGAACCACACCGAAGTAATTATTTATTTTATTTCCCAATCCCAACCTATTCATCCCATGGAGCAAAACTGGTAATACTCCATATCTAACACCACTGTGTTATCGGTAAATATTATTTACCATTTCACGTTCAAATCTAATTAAAGATTTAACTATCGCTTTGGAGGAAAACTGGTGATACACCATCCTTGATCACTTTAATCTAATTAAAGATTCATTAAAACTCCACTTAATTTTAATCTTCCCAAAAATCAATATCCTATCTTTAACTGGGTTAAAGAAACAATGTCATCTAAAACACGGTTCACGATAAACCAAAAATCACTTCCCATTGTTAATCGGGTTAAAGAACATGTGTTATTCAAAACACCGCTCACGATAAACCCAAAACCAATTTAAATTCAATTCCAATTAATATCATTTAATTGGTACATCTCATTAAATCTAAATAGAAAGATTTAATCTTTTTCTCAACTGGGTTTAAGAATAGTGTTAATGAAGACACCATTCACGACAAACCCAAATCACGTTTGATATCAAATAAAAGGCTCTGAATAGAAAATATATTGGCTTATATTCAATATCAAATTCTACGATCAACAAATATCGTATTGGAACTAACGATATAAATATATCTTTCAAATTTCCACAACCATCTCTATATAATCACGAAATCCGACATCGAAATATTTCGAAGATAATTTCGATTCAAATCCATTTCCACTTTATATATTGGAAATTCTGGTTATTTTCAAAACCATTTCAAATCCATTTTATTTATTTTAAAAATAAATGGGATTATAATTCTAGTTCAAAACTAGATCATTTCAATAAAAATCAATTTTTATCTTCTCAAATATGGAATTTTTCATCCTAGTTCTTTCCAATTCATATATTATGATTTTACACAAATTATTAATATTTTTAACAATTTTATCAAGGCCCGTACAGTCGATTTCCATCAACGGCCATTGAACTGTACATACATCGACCTTTTCCAAATTTGATTTGGACATAACTCCAAATCCAACCGTTAGATTTCAAATTTCTAATATTCATTGAAAAGCTCTTTTCGATACGAACCCAATGGTTCCGGTTTCAGGAGAATCCGCCGGTCGGATCTCCCGTAATGTCAATTCGAAGTCAATGGTCGAAATTCGCGAACTACCGTGGGGCGGCACGTTCTATTCAGACCATTTAATATATAATATATATATTATATATACTTCGTCGTTTTCAATTCAAAACGTATTTTATAAATCGTTTTAAATTCGTTTTCAAAATAATTTCAACTTCATATTCAATTTCAAATCAAAATTGAATATTCCACATCATCGATATACAAATGATAATATTTTCAAAACGTTATATTTTGAAATCACTTCCTTTTCTATATTCATCATAAAAATGAATATAATCGATATAAATATCGTTCGCGTCAAAATGGCGCATCTCTAATCAACACGGCTTTATATATTTCAATAACTTCGTTATTCTATTCAACAAATGAATATTTATTCTATTCAACACATGAATATATATTTCTTTCAACACATGAATATTCTCAACACATGAATATTCTCAACACATGAGTATCGTCAACACATGACTATTTTTTTATTTAATATATTTTATAAAATTATGATAAAGATGTAAATTTTGTTGTTTAAAATATTTTACTCAACACATGAATATTTTCAACACATGAATATATATTTTATTCAACACATGAATATATATTTTATTCAACACATGTATATAATAGCAACAATAAATAATCAACCATCATCCAAAGTGCACCACACAACTGCATTAGCATTAAATATAACTAATTAACGCTCATACAGTCTGTCAATCAAACGATCGACATACCACTAAACAATTGGGATTAGTGTATGTCAAATATCATCCCAACACCCGAGTGGGGTTTCAATCCTCAAACATAGAATTTTATTTGTGTTGTTGTGCGATGTGTAAAATTTATCGTCCCAATCAATATCCTTCAAATAGGTGTACATAAACAAACCGCCTGGTTTGTAAATGAATATTTATTTATTCACATTCACGTTAAAAATTATATTTTTAACGATAAATAATTTATTTCAACACATGAATATTTATTATCCATTTCACATCAACATCACAAACAAACTTCACAACACATCAAACAAACATACAAGTCGTCCATGGTCTGTGGACGACGGTTGTCGGGTGCTGCTAAGCACCATCTGCATCCTAGTATATATTTTTAACTAGAAAACAAGATTAAAAGTGAGAAGTTCTCACCTTGGGGTTCCACTGCTCCATTCTCTTTTTCTGAACGGGTTGGATTCCGTTCTGCTTTCGGTCAATTCCAACGCACTGTTATTCACACTGTTCATAATAAAATTCACATTTTTAATATGATGTTCATATACTTTTACAACGCCCTCTTCACAATAAAAATTATATTTTTATTCTCTACATACATTAAAAATTATATTTTTAATACTTCTATAATATAAAAATCATATTTTTAATGTTCACATCTAATAAAAATCATATTTTTATTATCATACTTATATAAAAATTATATTTTTATTTCACTTCTCATATAATAAAAATTATATTTTTATTATGCTACATATATAAAAATCATATTTTTATATCCTCTATCTTATAAAATTATATTTTTATATTCTCTAACTTGTAAAAATTATATTTTTATATTCTCTAACTTATAAAAATCTCGCCTTTCTTCATTCTCTTCTAATAAAAATCCTATCTTTCTATTCCATAAAAATCTACTTCTTATTCACTATGAAAATCAATTATTTTCCGATAAAAAAACAATCTTTATCATATTAAAAATCAAGTTTTTATATTTTTAAAACAAAAATCGAATCTTTATGTATTTCTTTTAATTTACATAACTATAACTGACTTGAAATAACATATACAATGTTATTTAAAACAGAAAATAGAGGGAATTCACTGTTTTTCGGTTGGAGGGGTTCCACGGTGGACTGAGGTGAAGGAGAAGGCTGGAGGGGGGTTGCGCGCAGGGGCGCGAGGTGGTGGTTGGCCTTCAGGGCGCAGTGGTGGATATTTACAGTGGCTAGGGTTTGGTGGTTTTAACGAAGGAGGAGCGAGGAGCGAGGGTAGAGAGGAGAGAGAAGGGGGAAGCAGGCGGGGTCGCGTCGGGGTGGGGGAGTCCGGCGGTGGGCGTCGCCGCCTAGGGGGTCGCGATGGTGGATGTTTTCCGCCTCCGTCCTTCTATTTTTTTTATTCTGTGGTATCAATTTGGTCAAAGGAAGAGAGAGGGGAAGTTAAGTGAAAATATATTTATATTTTATTATTTAATTTTCCTAAAAAGTTGACTTTACATTCGAACTTCAAACGAGACCCAACGACTGTCGTCCCTAGCTAATTACCCCCATACCAAAAACAATGGGATATGTCACGCAGGCCAATTCGATTGTTACGATCAGTTTTTGTTTAAATTAAAATATAAATATATATATTCAATTCAAACGCACATTTCAATTTATCGGGGCCAGATACGAACTCTAAAAATTTCAGAAAAATATTTTCCGGCTTTGTATTGACGATACGGTCCTAACAAAACTAATTTCGTCAAATTCTGAGACCGTTTGAAAAATGGCCATTTTCCAGTCGATTAAAATCAACTAAAACTGGTCAAACGCGTTTTCCTTTGCCACGCTCACATATTGATTTGAAAAATTATGAATTTGGGAATCTAGCAATAATTTGACATCCCGGATCCAAAAAAAGTGGTTTCGTCGAAAACCGAGGTCGTTTGCAAAATCTCCATTTTTAAGGGCCAGAATTCCATAGTGACTATTCAGAATTTTCAACTGGGCATAACTTTTGATTCCCGCTATGAAATTTTGATTTCCGGATTCGTTGGAAAGATATTCTCAATTAGATTCGAATATTTTTGGTTTCAGCAAAATTCGGTTTATTTTGAATCCTGTACATTCATTTGAACTTCGAAATTGAATTTTCAAACTACCGCGCCATTTTCAATTCCTTTTATAATTAAAAATAAATATTTATATTCTAACGTCGATCTATATAAATATACACATTCTAATTTTATCCAAAATAAATTTCTCATCGTTATTACTTAAAATAAATCATTTTAAATATTAAAAATTCATTAAAATTGCCAAAATAAAAATTTTAAATTAGCTCAGAATTTCCGGGTTATTACAATCTCCCCCACTTAAAACTTTTCGTCCCCGAAAAGGAACGAAGCTGAAAGTTGTCTAACTAATCAACTTCACTTTCATTATTTTCATTACGGCTTAAGTTCTTCAACTTTTCAGTTTCTAAGAACTTTTCAATTTTTTCAAAAATTTGGCTAACACCCTAAATTTTCGAAAAATTTCGCCATAACCTCCCCTGCATTGGGGACTTCGGGATATTTCAAATAGCCTCCCATAGCCCTCGTCAATCCAAAAAGAAAAGGAAACAGCCAAGCGGCTAGCCAATCGGCTCATAAAATCATCCAAACCCAATAAATTTGTAAACATGTACCTATTTGTCGGGCAAACAATTTTATTCTTCTGCTCTAGCCTCCATGCTATGACCTGTTCAATAGATATACATGTATATGCATGCAATTGTAATCATTTTTCAATACAGTTCAATATTCGGTTCAATTTGGCCTATATGGTTCAAAATTTTAATTAATCAAAACAATAATCATACAACACAACCATCAATCAATTAGTGGATTAGCTTTTCAAATTCATAATTTTGATATATATATACAGAAAATCATGTTTTTGGTGCCAAATCACAACAATAAACCTATCTAGTTTTTGCTTCTCACACCAGTCTAATGGAAATATATAGATATCTCACTTTCGAAACTCGAAAATAAATACTGGCGACGACGCGCCATCATCAGAATCATGTCCGGGCGACTAGAGTGTGATCCTATATCCAGTATATTAAAACTTCGAATATACGTTCATGACGCATATATGCAAATTCTTTATATACTCGATTGTCCAAATAAAATATTCAAATACGAATAATTGAATTTAACTTTCAAAACAAAATTTGTTTTCAATTTTTATTTAAAAAATATACTCTTCACACTCGTTCTAGGATACTACTGATCCAATATCTAACGAGTAATTCTCATTGGATATTACTAATCCAATATCTGATGAATTCTTTCGTTTGGTTATAATGTGTCTTGTTCTCGAGCTCTGTAAACCAAAGCTCTGATACCAAATGAAGCGACCTGAACTTCCCCATGAAGGAAAGCGCGGATTTCTTTGAGGACAAGACGAATCAGAACACAAACAGAAGAACATTTCATTGCTTATTACAACAATTCCATCAGAATACAAGAATATATAGAGTATGAATAAATATTACACACTCGATAAATATCAGAGATTACAACAAATTACATAGCAGCGGAAAATAATACAACACACAACTGAAGGCGATATACGGATACAGAGCTTTCCGAATATCATTCCAGATGTAAACCAGGATCTTGTGAATATAAATCTGCAAAACCAAAAATACTTGGTGCCCATGTCGAAAACAAGGGCACCCAGAGTTTAGGTTAAAAAAATAAACTCCAGGTCAGTCATGTGACTGGTGTGAGAACTAAAACAGTTATTTAAAACTTTACTTTAAAAGAGAGTAATTCAAGGGACCATGCCGTATAACACGGAACGGGTTTCCTCCCAAGAACACTAGTGCATATAACAAAACAGCGCAATGCTTTTCGGAAAAATGAAGCTATTATAAGACCCAGGTCCCATCGCACAATGCAACGCAAGCCGGAGGATAGGGTTTTCCCTTATAATAGCCAAACATGCTTGGTACGTTTAAAAAAAATCATTTGATACTATTATATGTGTATAGTGTCAAAACAATTTCAATCATAAATATCAATCATAGACGGCATGGGTACCATATATCATGTCGCCATACTAGGCTCTACAAATAAAACCGCAATGTCACGTATTGGAAATTGGATTCCATCATGAGTCGAGGCAAGGGGCAAGCTCCTCTCCGTTCGAGATACTCTAGCAAATGTCTCAGGACCACACACAGCGATCCTTGGAATCGGTTGGGCCGGTCCTCTCTTACTTTTGAGGATTGGCAATTCCTGAACACACGTTTCCCAGTCCTATCAGACCTATATAATGGTCTGTACGTCGGTTCACATAGTGCCAGTTATCGACCATATATTCGAGGCGCCTCGCATTCCAACAACCACACAGGTAAAAAGTATATAAATGTCAGGGCTGGTAGGTCAATGACGTCACCCATAGCTAGAAAGAAACGTAGTGTTCTCCCAACGGTCCTTATCCCGTTTTTAACTCATACCGAGGTGTGAGGCTCGCGAATTCACGCTATACACAAAGCTATGCCACACAGGCCGTGCTATGATCATCAACCACAAGACTTTGCTTTTCAACAGAAGCCTCGATCATTTGCCACTTAGGCATGCCACACAGGCAATTCATTCCATGCGACTGATGTCCACCGATATACAACCTCTGAGCTCGTACGTCTCAGAGAAGGGCGTTAATTAAGAGAATAAATTCTCCGCCGCCAAACAGATGTATATTTAATAGAGATCAATCAACACAGAATAAAATCCAATGTCAGACACATAGTCCATTTATAAGTTCGTTCTGGGTCTGAACGAAATCGGAGGCACTTTCCTCGCATATCCATCGATCTCCAAGTACGTATGGACGATCACCAACTGATTCTCTCCTCTTGGGTGTACAGCCCAATAAAGATCACTATAATCATCCAAAGATGTGAAGACTTCCGGTCTTCAACCACTGTCTTCATCTTCGACTTATCGTCGAATCGGTTATTCAGAATGGGTATAAACCTGACCTTTCCGAATAACCCGCGTATATAATAAACAAATGTTACACAAACACAACATACGCCTCATTCCAATTCAGAATATTCTTTTATTCAAATTTTCACACTCTTAGGGAAAGGTTCCCATTAATCTTATCAAAGATAAGTTCTTCTAAATTTATTCTTTAATCTTCCTTTGGATATCATTTCAAACCATGTTATGGTTTTCAAAACTAGTCGGGATTAGCGAACCACACTGAAGTATTTATTTATTTTATTTCCCAATCCCAACCTATTCATCCCATGGAGAAAAACTGGTAATACTCCATATTTAACACCACTGTATTATCGGTAAATATTAATTACCATTTCACGTTCAAATCTAATTAAAGATTTAACTATCGCTTTGGTGCAAAACTGGTGATACTCCATCCTCTATCACTTTAATCTAATTAAAGATTCATTAAAACTCCATTTAGTTTTAATCTTCCCAAAAATCAATATCCTGTCTTTAACTGGGTTAAAGAACCAATTTCATCTAAAACACGGTTCACAATAAACCAAAAATCACTTCCCATTGTTTATCGGGTTAAAGAACAGGTGTTATTCAAAACACCGCTTACGATAAACCCAAAACCAATTTAAATTCAATTCCAATTAATATCATTTAATGGGTACACTTCATTAAATCTAAATAGAAAGATTTAATCTTTTTCTCAACTAGGTTTAAGAACAGTGTTAATGAAGACACTATTCACGACAAACCCAAATCACATTTGACATTAAATACTAGGCTCTGAATAGAAAATATATCGGCTTATATTCAATATCAAATTCTACGACCAACAAATATCGTATTGGAAATAATGATATAAATATATCTTTCAAATTTCCACAACCATCTCTATATAATCACGAAATCCGACATCGAAATATTCCGAAGATAATTTCGATTCAAATCCATTTCCACTTTATATATTGGAAATTCTGGTTATTTTCAAAACCATTTCAAATCCATTTTATTTATTTTAAAAATAAATGGGATGATAATTCTAATTCAAAACTAGATCATTTCAATAAAAATATATTTTTATCTTTTCAAATATGGAATTTTTCATCCCAGTTCTTTCCAATTCATATATTATGATTTTACACAAATTATTAATATTTTTAACAATTTTATCAAGGCCCGTACAGTCGATTTCCATCAACGGCCATCGAACTGCACATACAACGACCTTTTCCAAATTGATTTGGACATAACTCCAAATCCAACCGTTAGATTTCAAATTTCTAATATTCATTGGAAAGCTCTTTTCGATACGAACCCAACGGTTCCGGTTTCAGGAGAATCCGCCGGTCGGATCTCCCGTAATGTCGATTCGAAGTCAGTAGTCGAAATTCGCGAACTGCCGCGGCGCGGCGCGTTCTATTCAGACCATTTAATATATATAATATATATATTATATATACTTCATCGTTTTCAATTCAAAACGTATTTTATAAATCGTTTTAAATTCGTTTTCAAAATAATTTCAACTTCATATTCAATTTCAAATCAAAATTGAATATTCCACATCATCGATATACAAATGAAAATATTTTCAAAACGTTATATTTTGAAATCACTTCCTTTTCTATATTCATTATAAAAACGGATATAATCGATATAAATATCGTTCGCGTCAAAATGGCACATCTCTAATCAACACGACTTTATATATTTCAATAACTTCGTTATTCTATTCAACAAATGAATATTTATTCTATTCAACACATGAATCTATATTTCTTTCAACACATGAATATTCTCAACACATGAGTATCGTCAACACATGACTATTTTTTTGTTATTTAATATATTTTATAAAATTATAATAAAGATGTAAATTTTATTGTTTAAAATATTTTACTCAACACATGAATATTTTCAACACATAAATATATATTTTATTCAACACATGAATATATATTTTATTCAACACCTGAATATTCTTTATTTTATTCAACACATGAATATATATTTTATTCAACACATGAATTTATATTTTATAATATTCTTTATTTTCCCAATTGGAATGAGGCCCAATCAATTACCATATAATGTTAATTATATGGATTCCATACAACACATGTATATAATAGCAATGATAACTAATCAACCATCATCCAAAGTGCACCACACAACTGCATAAGCATTAAATATAACTAATTAACGCTCATACAATCTGTCAATCAAACGATCGACATACCACTAAACAATTGGGATTAGTGTATGTCAAATATCATCCCAACACCCGAGTGGGGTTTCAATCCACAAACATAGATTTTTATTTGTGCTGTTAGGCGATGTGTAAAATTTATCGTCCCAATCAATATCCTTCAAATAGGTGTACATAAACAAACCATCTGGTTTGTAAATGAATATTTATTTATTCACATTCACTTTAAAAATTATATTTTTAACGATAAATAATTTATTTCAACACATGAATATTTATTATCCATTTCACATCAACATCACAAACAAACTTCACAACACATCAAATAAGCATACAAGTCGTCCATGGTCTGTGGACGACGGTTGTCGGGTGCTGCTAAGCACCGTCTGCATCCTAGTATATATTTTTAACTAGAAAACAAGATTAAAAGTGAGAAGTTCTTACCTTGGGGTTCCACTCCTCCATTGTCTTTTTCTGAACGGGTTGGATTCCATTCTGCTTTCGGTCAATTCCATCGCACTCTTATTCACACTGTTCATAATAAAATCACATTTTTAATATGATGTTCATATATTTTTATAACGCCCTCTTCACAATAAAAATTATATTTTTATTCTCTACATACAATAAAAATTATATTTTTAATACTTCTATAATATAAAAATCATATTTTTAATGTTCACATCTAATAAAAATCATATTTTTATTATCATACTTATATAAAAATTATATTTTTATTTCACTTCTCATATAATAAAAATTATATTTTTATTATGCTACATATATAAAAATCATATTTTTATATCCTCTATCTTATAAAATTATATTTTTATATTCTCTAACTTGTAAAAATTATATTTTTATATTCTCTAACTTATAATAATCTCGCCTTTCTTCATTCTTTTCTAATAAAAATCCTATCTTTCTATTCCATAAAAATCTACTTCTTATTCACTATGAAAATCAATTATTTTCTAATAAAAAAACTATCTTTATCATATTAAAAATCAAGTTTTTATATTTTTAAAACAAAAATCGAATCTTTATGTATTTCTTTTAATTTACATAACTATAACTGACTTGAAATAACATATACAATGTTATTTAAAACAGAAAATAGAGGGAACTCACTGTTTTTCGGTTGGAGGGGTTCCACGGCGGACTGAGGTGAAGGCTGGAGGGGGTCGCGCGCAGAGGCGCGAGGTGGTGGTTGGCCTTCAGGGCGCGGTGGTGGATATTTACAGTGGCTAGGGTTCGGTGGTTTTAACGAAGGAGGAGCGAGGGTAGAGAGGAGAGAGAAGGGGGAAGCAGGGGGGTCGCGTCGGGGTGGGGGAGTCCGGCTGTAACACCCCACGTCCATTAATGTCACTCGCAAAGGGAATGCATTAACTTTCATGGAGCATTTTAAGTGAATATAGAACAGAAAATCACAACAAGACAGATATAAAGCAGTACTTGAAAATTTAACACTTTATTTATTGTAGCAGAAGGTAAATATGTTTGGTTACATCATCAAAAACCATAAACCAAAGTCAAGTACATAATATCCATCTTGATAAAACAAAGTACATAATCCCACTACTACAAATAGCCATAAAGAAAATGATAGGCTGAACTTTACTTCGGCAATCCAAATCCAAGTGCTCCCAAAGAGATCCCAATCAAGCTCCACTAGTACTAGTCCCATCCTTAGAACCTTGGGGAGGAGGAAGAAAAGAGGTGGAAATAAAGTGGGTCAAACATAAAGTCTGGCGAGTGCGATAACTCTAACAACATAATTATTAAAGCAATATGATAAGATATAAGCTGGAGAATAAGGTAATGACTGTGTGAACCACATGGGTATGGCAAAGCAATCAAGAGAAACAGAGATAACGTAAATGGCGCTTCCTAATCGATATAGGATAATTACTATACTCTACCGTACAGTACCATACTGTACTGTACTAACACTAACTGCACCCCTACTAGTCACTCTAGAAATTTGATCCCTCTTGGCTAAATAGAACAATGATAGCTTTGTGTACTACTAGATGTACCCACTATCCTCCATGTTTGACTGTATATCTCTAGTTGCTATCATAGGTACCCAGCGTGTACCTATCCCCACTAGATGTACCCCTTCAATAAGTAATATTGGTAATTCCACGTACTCCTAGCTGACGTCATAGGTGCCGCCTGCTCCTATCTCCACTAGGTGTACCCCCTTAGTAATTATTAATAATAGTGGTAGCTTTGTGTACCCCTAGCTGACTACATAGGTGTCGTCTGCTCCTATCTCCACTAGGTGTACCCACTACCCTGCCCCATTCGATCGGCTCCCTAACTCCTAGATACCCGTGTTGGCCCCACAGTGGGGTGTATCACTCCCCAAAGTGGCAACCCGATACCACCAATGATGCACGACTTATACCTACTGTAACACCCCGTATGTTGAATAACTTGTTATAATATAAATCAGAGCAGAATTAAATTTTAAGTTCTTAATCAGGGGAAACGGGCTATGCCATTGCGTTCGTCTCGGAAAAATACGCGAAATAGAGTCTGAGTTTTTGTAAATCGGAGTCCGTATGACCCAGTTATGGCCCAACAAAGTTTCAGAAAAATTCAAGTTCAAAACAGATTTAAATTTCAAGTTCAAAATTCAAAAATCAGGCCAGGCGGGCTAAGCGGGAAAATTCCCGCCAGCCACCCCAAGTCGACTGGGGAGTCGACACAACTGGACCCAAGTCGACTGCCCAGTCGACTTGGGAGTCGACACAGGTGGCCGGGCAGTTTTGCCTGGTGCACCATTTGAGTGAGTTGGTCAGGTTTTGGGCTGTGTTTGGTGGCTGGTGACGAAATCTGATGGGTCTAAACTAATATAGGGTTAATCTAAGGGCCTAAACTACATCCTAAATCTATAAATACACCCTAAGACTACCCTAATCCATACTAAAAATAGATACAACGTCATCATGCCGTCAAAATGCAACTTAGAAGGAGCCTCCACAAGTTAGAGAGGAAGATAGCTTCTCAAATCAACTTCTAATCAACTCTAGCAACTAAATCTTCTTCATAGGAGTGCTAATCAACAAGTTGTGAGTTTCTATGCCTTTAGCAAGCAATTGCTAAACTAATTATGATAGGATGTAATGAGGTTATGGTTATGAATGTGGATCAATGCAAGTTATGTTATCATATGCTATGTGCTCATGATGTTAGTTATGCAAGTTATATGCTATATGTCCATGATGCTAGTTATGCAAGTTTTATGCTATATGTTCATGATGCTAGTTATGCAAATCACTATGATAAACATTGATCCATTATGACACCATGTTATGCAAGTTTGGTGTTTGATTATATGCAAGTTCATATATGACATGTTATGCAAGTTTGGTGTTTGATTATATGCAAGTAACATGTGCAAGTTTATACCTTTGTATGATATGCATACATATGCAAGTTTACCCCTTTGTATGTCATGCATATATATGCATGTTTACCCCTTTTTATGATATGAGTAACATATGCAAGTTCATCCCTTTTTAGACCTATGACATGTATGCAAGTTTATCCCTTTATGATAGGTCTATATGAACATCTATGCAAGTTACCCTCTTTATGACATATGTGATTCATGCAAGTTTGGGTTGATTATTTATGCTAGTTGGGTTTTATGCTATGGTCATGTATGCAAGTTGACACCTTTAAAACCCATGTTGATGCTAATGTTATGCTAAGTTGAACCCATTGTATTTGTGATGAATCTTCCCTTTTAAGTATGTCATGTTAGCGTATTACGTGGGGAACGATGGGGTTAATATTCATGGTAACAAAATTGTGGTGAAATTGGTATGATGTTGCATACCATAAGTGGATGGACATAATTGAGTCAATTATTTACATCATTAAATTGGAATTAATTAGGGAAAATTAATTCAAAATATGGGGGTGATTAACTAGGTGTAATTAATCGACTAAGACACGAGGTTGGACCCTTTTGTAGCATGAGACTGCCCGGACCCGACCGGCAAATCCAGCAGCTACAAATGATTGGCCCAATGTGAGAGGTCTTAGGCATAAACTAAATACGTGACAAGTGTAAAGACACGAGGTTAGACTCTGTTATGGCGTAAGGCTGCCCGGACCCGACCGGCAAATCCAGCTGCCATAAAAGACAGTCTAATGTGAGAGGTCTTTACAAAGGTTACGGTCTTAATCAATTAAGAAACACTTAACCAGATAAGCATGTAGTGGGGCATGAGGGGTTAAGTGGGTGCCTTGGGTGGCATGTGGAAATCTAGTGGTTGCCTTGGGTGGCAATAGAAAATACGATTAGAATACTTAACCAAAGTGGAAACATGTAATTAAACATGATTAAAGGGTTAAGTGGGATACACTAGAGGGAGCAAGCTTAGGTGGGTAGCTTGTGGGGGCCCATTTCAACCAGTAACCCATATGTATCTTTGTGGGCTCGACCCATGTCGAGGACGGGACACGCGTACTGGGCTTGACTATAAGAGGCCAAAACGGGTTAGCGGTGGCAACGCAAGTCCAACGGGTTTCATATGCGTGTGTGGACCCGGGCTGGTAGGTAAGACGTTATTGCATCGTGTAGGTATAAGCCGTGCACCGTTGGTTGTATCGGGTTGCCACTTTGGGGAGTGATACACCCCACTCTGGGGCCAACACGGATATCTATGTAAGGGAGCCGATCGCTTGGGGAGTAGTGGGTACACCTAGTGGAGATAGGGGCAGACGGCACCTATGTGGTCAGCTAGGGGTACACGAAACTACTAGTTAAATTTTCTAAGTCCTTGGGTGGGAACAACCTTTAAGTAGGAATGACTGGTGTGGTGCAGTGTAGTAATTACCCTTGGGTGGGTAGATGCGTCTTTACCGATATCTTAGTTTATCCTATGTCTAGTTGGCTGCTTAGTGTAATCATTTATCCCCAGTCATTACCGTACCAAGTTTATATCATACCCTAATTACATTAATGATTGTATTGTTAAAGTTATAGGACTCGCTCAGACTTATGTCTGACCCCGTTGTTTTTATCTTTTTCCCCCTCAGGTCCTCGGGTTGGGTCTAGCACTAGTGGGCTTTGATCAGATTTCTTTATCTATCTTTTGGAGCTTGGACCGTTGATGTAAAGCTCAGCTTATCTTTTCTATTATGGCTATTAGTTATGTAGTGGGATTATGTACTTATGTTTTTATCAGGATGGATATTTAGTACTTGACTCTTGTTTTATGGTTTTGTAACCAAACATGTTTACCTTCTGCTGTTATGAAATGATGTTTTAGTTAACAAGTATTATTTATATCTGTCTTGTTGTAATTTTTCTGTTCTATATTCACTTAAATACTCCACCGAAGTTAAGGCATTCCCTTAGTGAGTGACCTTTGCGGGTGTGGGGTGTTACACGTGGTATCAGAGCTAAAGGTTACCAGAACAGATAATTTTTTTGGAAAAAACTATTTTTCTAAAAACATTTTTGAAAGAGTATTTTCAAAAACATGTCTTTTAAGAGAAAAGTTTTTGAAAGAAAAGCATAATCCCTAATAGCCATATCTTTATCTTTCGAATTCTCCGTTTTGAATCTTTCCTTTTTCGTTTCAGCATGGCTGAAGATCTTAACTTTCCGGAGGGTGTAGCGATACCAGTATGGTATAGGAGATTGATGGAGGCTAGGGCCGCCGCTGCGGGTCCAGCAGATGTTCCTCCACCACCAGTTGCACCCGATCTTCCTCCCCCTCCTCCTCCTCGTGCGGATACTTTTGCTAAGACTTGCAAGGAATTTAAGGCTATGGGAGGGAAACCTTTTCAAGGATCAGAAACTTTTGTGGAAGCTAGGGATTGGCTTAAGGAGACGGAAGAGTTGATAGACATCTTTGAGATGGAAGAAGGAAAGAAAGTCAAGTTAGCTGCTTGGTTAATGAAGGGAGAGGCCTCGTTCTGGTGGGAGGTCACTAATGGAGAGCACCCTGTTGACTCTTGGGCGGATTTCAGACAAAGGTTTGTGGCAAAGTTTCTCTCAAGGGCGGAAGAAAATCTGTATATGGAAAGGTTCTTGACTCTAAAGCAAGGAAACCTATTAGTGAAGGAATATGTCAACAAGTTTAATCAGTTGGCAAGGTTTGGCATAGACATGGTGAATACACCGGAGAAGAAGGCTTTGAGGTTCGTTAAAGGCTTGAATGAACCGATGCATGGATTGGCTATGACTCACATCCCTATGGGGGCCACCTTTGAGAAGCAAGTAGACATGGCACTTATGCATGAGGAAGAGAAGGGTCCCAATGCTAATAAGGCACCCGAGAAGAAAGGAGATCAGAAGAGACCTCAACAGCAACAACAAAACAAGGGTGGGAAAGGCAACGGTGGCAAGGGAAAGAAGAAGTGCTTCAACTGTGGGACACCAGGCCACCTTAGCAAAGATTTTCGGAAGAAGAAGAAGACTGGCTGCTTCCACTGTGGCGAAGCAGGGCATCTAGTGAAAGACTGCCCTAAGAAGGGGCAGAGGACGGGATCTACCTCAGGAGGACAGGTGCAGGCTCTTATGGCACCAGGTCAGGCAAGGGGGCAAGTTCAGGCTCTCGCGGTTCCACCGATTCAGGAAAGAGGTAGAACTATTTCCGTTGAAAGTCTGGTTTTTCTGTTTGATCATCCTGTCCGTACTTTATTCGACTCTGGCGCATCGCATTCGTTTATCTCATCATCATTAGTTGATTCACTGCACTTAGACACCAGTCTAGTAGATGATCCCTTGGTTGTTTCAAACCCAATTGGGGGCTCCACTTATTTGTCCTTGATATGTTTGGGTTTGAAGATTTCCATACTTAGCGTTGAGTTTAGATGTGATGCTTTTGTTTTTGGCTTCACGGGCTATGGGTTGATTTTGGGCATGGACTGGTTATCCAGTAATGGTGCCGTTCTTGATTGCGAAAGGAGAGTTGTTAGGCTCATGACCCGCTTGGGGAACACTCTCGAGATCTCTTGTAATCCCATGAATTCTGTTATGCTAAGTTATCTTGAATCGCTTGACGCTTCGGTCGAGAGTTTGCGATCTGTTAGAGTGGTCCGGGAATACTCGGATGTGTTTGAGGAGGTGAAGGGCTTACCTCCGAAGCGGGAGATAGACTTCCGAATATATCTGGTGGACAATGCTAAGCTAGTATCTTTGCCAGTGCGCCACATGGCTCTTCGTGAGAGGAGGGAACTCCATAAGCAAGTAGGGGAGTTGCTTGAGAAGGGGTTCATAAGACGAAGTATATCGGAGTGGGGTGCTCCAGTAGTTTTTGCCACGAAGGCGGATGGGTCCCTCAGACTTTGTGTAGACTATAGAGAACTCAACAAACTTACAAAGAAGAATAGATACCCATTGCCGAGGATTGATGATCTCTTTGATCAGTTGGTTGGCGCCTCAGTGTTTTCGCAGTTGGACTTAGCCACGGGGTTTCATCAGTTGAGAGTGGCTGAGGATAGTATAGAGAAGACTGCCTTTAGGACTCCGAATGGTTTCTATGAGTGGCTGGTGATGCCCTTTGGTTTGACGAACGCCCCTGCATACTTTGTTGATTTGATGAGTAGGGTGTTCAGGGAGTACCTTAATAAGTTCGTGGTGGTCTTTGTGGATGACATCTTAGTCTTTTCTAAGAGTGAAGAAGAGCATGCCCTACATCTTAGGGAAGTGTTGGAGACTCTTCGAACGCATAGCCTTAAGGCTAAATTCTCTAAATGTCACTTTTGGAGGAAGGAAGTGCGGTTCTTAGGGCACGTGGTCTCTAAGGAAGGGATAGCTGTGGATCCCGCTAAGGTAGTATCCATCCAAGATTGGAAGGTTCCGAAGAATGCTACCGAGGTGAGGAGTTTCTTGGGGTTGGCTGGCTACTATAGGAAGTTTATCAAGGACTTCGCGAAGATATCAGCCCCATTAACCCGCTTGACGAAGAAGAATCTAGTTTTCACATGGGACGTAGATTATGATGATACGTTCTAACGGTTAAAGAGAGCTTTAACCATAGCTCCAGTCTTAGTGTTGCCAGATGGGAGTAAGCCATTTGTTGTCTATACCGATGCTTGTGGGACATGACTAGGCGCAGTCTTAATGCAAGAGGGAAGGGTAATAGCCTATGGGGGAAGGCAGTTGAGAGCGTATGAGAAAAATTACCCTACACATGATCTAGAGTTGGCCGCTATTGTTTTTGCGCTTAAGACTTGGCGCCATTATCTTCTTGGCGAGAGGTTCGAATTGTTCACTGACCACAAATCATTGAAGTACTTGTTTTCTCAAAAAGATTTGAACTTAAGGCAACAAAGGTGGATGGAGTTCTTAGCATCCTATGATTTTGAGATAGCATATACCCCTGGCAAGGGTAACGTGGTGGCAGACGCCTTAAGCAGAAAAAGGTTGTCCTTGAGTCCATTGTTCGTGGAACGACGAAGCTTGGAATTTATCTCGATGTTTGATTTCAGACCTTCCGTTGACTTTATACCCGGTTTGCTAGCATCCTTAGAGGTCAGACCTACTCTTTTGGGACGGGTTGGTGAGGCACAGCGGGACGACCCACAGTTGGTTGAGTTAGTAGAGAAGCTCATAAGGGGGGAGTCGTCCAGCCATTTGAGTAGGT
Organism: Allium sativum; assembly: GCA_030737875.1. Taxonomy (NCBI): domain Eukaryota; kingdom Viridiplantae; phylum Streptophyta; class Magnoliopsida; order Asparagales; family Amaryllidaceae; genus Allium; species Allium sativum. The sequence goes on from CM060920.1 coordinate 458,224,538, forward strand.
ACACCCTAGACGATAGGGGGTGGTTGCGTAGAGACGGTAGACTTTGTGTACCGCAAGACGAGGGTTTGAGGAAGGATATTCTTGATGATGCGCATCGTTCGAAGATGACCATTCATCCCGGTGGGGACAAGATGTACCAAGACATGAAGCGAGTTTTCTTTTGGGACGGTATGAAGAAAGATGTGGCCGAGTATGTCGCTAGATGCTTGGTGTTCCAACAAGTGAAAGTGGAGCAAAAGAAACCCGGTGGGTTGCTTCACCCATTGGAAGTTCCGCAATGGAAGTGGGATAGCGTCTCGATGGATTTTATCGATGGGTTACCGAGATCGAGGAAGGGTAATACGGGAATTTGGGTTGTGGTAGACAGACTTACTAAGAGCGCCCATTTCATACCCGTGAAGAGTAAGAGGACTGCTCCATGGCTAGCTTCAGCCTACATTCGAGAGATAGTTCGGTTACATGGTGTACCTTCTAGCATAGTGAGCGATCGAGATCCTATCTTCACTAGCGAGTTTTGGAAGAGTTTGCAAGAGGCGGTAGGGACACAGTTGTGTTTGAGCACCGCATATCATCCTCAGACGGACGGCAGACCGAGAGGGTGAATCGTGTTCTAGAAGACCTTTTGAGGCTATGTATCTTAGATTTTGGAGGTACATGGGAAGAGCATCTTCCATTGGTGGAGTTCGCGTATAATAACAGCTTTCAGTCTAGTATTGGTATGGTTCCTTTTGAAGCTCTTTATGGAAGGCCTTGTCGATCACCTACATGTTGATGGGAATCTACGGATAAGATCTTGCTTGGGCCCGATATGGTTAGAGAGACTTTGGAAAAGATTTATTTGATTCGAAGAAGGATGAAAGCAGCGCAAGATAGGCAGAAATCTTACGTGGATAAGAGGAGGACGGATCTTGAGTTTGATGTTGGGGACATGGTCTTTGTTAAAGTATCTCCATTACGGAATGTTGTTCGCTTTAGGTCCGTTGGAAAGTTAGCACCAAGGTTTGTAGGGCCGTTTCCTATTAAGGAAAAGATTGGACAGATGGCATATAGAGTAGAGTTGCCAGAGAGACTTAGTGGTGTACATGACGTATTCCATGTGTCGCATTTGAGGAAGTGCCTACATGAGACCGCAGAGGTGGTAGAGCCGAGCTTGCTTAGAGAAGTGGAGGTAGAGCGTGATGCGACGATTCGACGAGCTCCTACTCGCGTCCTTGGGTCAGAGATTAGGAAGTTGAGAAACAGAGAGGTTCAACTAGTCAAAGTGCAATGGGGAGATGATGAGAGCAACGCTACTTGGGAGACAGAAGCGAAGATGCGTTCACTGTACCCATTCCTTTTTGAGGGTATGTCTTTTAATTTCTCCTTTATCGTTTGTCTAGTTCTTATCTTATCTTCAGTATGTCCTCTCATTAGTACCTTTGACCTTTAGATAGGGTAAACCTATGGTTGAAACATGTGTTTGAGACATGTTATGATTGATGGATGCATGTGGATGCAAGTGTTTGCTAGTGGTTGCTCGTGGATGCATATACACACACTTTAGACACTAGATCGGCTCAGTCACTTCATATTGCATATTGCATATAACTGTGTGTAGGTAGCTATATTAATGGATGTATAATGGTTGGATCATCATATGGATGATGCATTTTGGTGTATAGTTGTGCACACATGTAGAGATAGTATGTGTCGATAGGGTTCTTTCGCATACATATTGGATGCATGGCACTATCATGGTTTGCATTAAGGAGGTCAACTGAATCAGTAGACCGCCTGATTTGCATTAGGCAGGAAACATATACACACACTTTTTGCATATGTTCATACATCATTAGAAATTTTAAGGACAATGGATGCCAGTGTTTGATGGTTTAGTAGATGGTTGTTTGGTTGGTAGGATACGTTCTTCTTGACTTAGAGATTTCGGGGACGAAATCTTTTAAGTAGGGGAGAATGTAACAACCCGTATGTTGAATAACTTGTTATAATATAAATCAGGGCAGAATTAAATTTTAAGATCTGAATCAGGGGAAACGGGCTATGCCATTGCGTTCGTCTCGGAAAAATACGCGAAATAGAGTCCGAGTTTTTGTAAATCGGAGTCCGTATGACCCAGTTATGGCCCAACAAAGTTTTCAGAAAAATTCAAGTTCAAAACAGATTTAAATTTCAAGTTCAAAATTCAAAAATCAGGCCAGGCGGGCTAAGCGGGAAAATTCCCGCCAGCCACCCCAAGTCAACTGGGGAGTCGACTTGGGAGTCGACACAACTGGACCCAATTCGACTGCCCAGTCGACTTGGGAGTCGACACAGGTGGCCGGGCAGTTTTGCCTGGTGCACCATTTGAGTGAGTTGGTCAGGTTTTGGGCTGTGTTTGGTGGCTGGTGACAAAATCTGATGGCTCTAAACTAATCTAGGGTTAATCTAAGGGCCTAAACTACATCCTAAATCTATAAATACACCCTAAGACTACCCTAATCCATACTAAAAATAGATACAACGTCATCATGCCGTCAAAATGCAACTTAGAAGGAGCCTCCACAAGTTAGAGAGGAAGATAGCTTCTCAAATCAACTTCTAATCAACTCTGGCAACTAAATCTTCTTCATAGGAGTGCTAATCAACAAGTTGTGAGTTTCTATGCCTTTAGCAAGCAATTGCTAAACTAATTATAATAGGATGTAATGAGGTTATGGTTATGAATGTGGATCAATGCAAGTTATGTTATCATATGCTATGTGCTCATGATGTTAGTTATGCAAGTTTTATGCTATATGTCCATGATGCTAGTTATGCAAGTTTTATGCTATATGTTCATGATGCTAGTTATGCAAATCACTATGATAAACATTGATCCATTATGACACCATGTTATGCAAGTTTGGTGTTTGATTATATGCAAGTTCATATATGACATGTTATGCAAGTTTGGTGTTTGATTATATGCAAGTAACATGTGCAAGTTTACACCTTTGTATGATATGCATACATATGCAAGTTTACCCCTTTGTATGTCATGCATATATATGCATGTTTACCCCTTTTTATGATATGAGTAACATATGCAAGTTCATCCCTTTTTAGACCTATGACATGTATGCAAGTTTATCCCTTTATGATAGGTCTATGACATGAACATCTATGCAAGTTACCCTCTTTATGACATATGTGATTCATGCAAGTTTGGGTTGATTATTTATGCTAGTTGGGTTTGATGCTATGGTCATGTATGCAAGTTGACACCTTTAAAACCCATGTATGCTAAGTTGAACCCATTGTATTTGTGATGAATCTTCCCTTTTAAGTATGTCATGTTAGCGTATTACGTGGGGAACGATGGGGTTAATATTCATGTTAACAAAATTGTGGTGAAATTAGTATGATGTTGCATACCATAAGTGGATGGACATAATTGAGTCAATTATGTACATCATTAAATTGGAATTAATTAGGGAAAATTAATTCAAAATATGGGGGTGATTAATTAGGTGTAATTAATCGACTAAGACATGAGGTTGGACCCTTTTGTAGCATAAGACTGCCCGGACCCGACCAGCAAATCCAGCGGCTACAAATGATTGGCCCAATGTGAGAGGTCTTAGGCATAAACTAAATACGTGACAAGTGTAAAGACACGAGGTTAGACTCTGTTATGGCATAAGGCTGCCCGGACCCGACCGGCAAATCCAGCTGCCATAAAAGACAGTCTAATGTGAGAGGTCTTTACAAAGGTTACGGTCTTAATCAATTAAGAAACACTTAACCAGATAAGCATGTAGTGGGGCATGAGGGGTTAAGTGGGTGCCTTGGGTGGCATGTGGAAATCTAGTGGTTGACTTGGGTGGCAACAGAAAATACGATTAGAATACTTAACCAAAATGGAAACATGTAATTAAACATGATTAAAGGGTTAAGTGGGATACACTAGAGGGAGCAAGCTTAGGTGGGTAGCTTGTGGGGGCCCATTTCAACCAGTAACCCATATGTATCTTTGTGGGCTCGACCCATGTCGAGGACGGGACACGCGTACTGGGCTTGACTATAAGAGGCCAAAACGGGTTAGCGGTGGCAACGCAAGTCCAACGGGTTTCATATGCGTGTGTGGACCCGGGCTGGTAGGTAAGACGTTGTTGCATCGTGTAGGTATAAGCCGTGCACCGTTGGTTGTATCGGGTTGCCACTTTGGGGAGTGATACACCCCACTGTGGGGCCAGCACGGATATCTACGTTAGGGAGCCGATCGCTTGGGGAGTAGTGGGTACACCTAGTGGAGATAGGGGCAGACGGCACCTATGTGGTCAGCTAGGGGTACACGAAACTACTAGTTAAATTTTCTAAGTCCTTGGGTGGGATCAACCTTTAGGTAGGAATGACTGGTTTGGTGCAGTGTAGTAATTACCCTTGGGTGGGTAGATGCGTCTTTACCGATATCTTAGTTTATCCTATGTCTAGTTGGCTGCTTAGTGTAGTCATTTATCCCCAGTCATTACCGTACCAAGTTTATATCATACCCTGATTACTTTAATGATTGTATTGTTAAAGTTATAGGACTCGCTCAGACTTATGTCTGACCCCGTTGTTTTTATCTTTTTCCCCCTCAGGTCCTCAGGTTGGGCCTAGCACTAGTGGGCTTTGATCAGATTTCTTTATCTATCTTTTGGAGCTTGGACCGTTGATGTAAAGCTCAGCTTACCTTTTCTATTATGGCTATTAGTTATGTAGTGGGATTATGTACTTATGTTTTTATCAGGATGGATATTTAGTACTTGACTCTTGTTTTATGGTTTTGTAACCAAACATGTTTACCTTCTGCTGCTATGAAATGATGTTTTAGTTAACAAGTATTATTTATATCTGTCTTGTTGTAATTTTTCTGTTCTATATTCACTTAAATACTCCACCGAAGTTAAGGCATTCCCTTAGTGAGTGACCTTAGCGGGTGTCGGGTGTTACACCTACACGATGCAACAACGTCTTACCTACCAGCCCGGGTCCACACACGCATATGAACCCGTTGGACTTGTGTTCCCATCGCCAACCCGGTTTGGCCTCTTACAGTCAAGCCCAGTATGCGTGTCCCGTCCTCGACTTGGGTCAAGCCCACAAAGATATGAATGGGTTACTGGTTGAAACGGGGCCCCATTACTTGACACAAGCTATCCACCTAAGCTTGGTCCCCTCTAGTACATCCCACTTAACCCCCTTCATGTCCACTTACATGTTTTAAATTTGGTTAAGGGTTTCCATTAGTAATTCCACATGCCACCCAAGGCACCAACTTAACCCCTATGTCCCACTTACATGTTTTACCTTGGTTAAGTGTTACTAATCGTATTTCCTCATGCCACCTAAGGCACCCACTAGATTCCACATGCCACCCAAGGCACCCACTTAACCCCCTCATGTCCCACTACATGTTTATCTGGTTAAGTGTTTCTTAATTCATTAAGACCGTAACCTCATAAAGACCTCTCATATTAGACTGGCATTTGTAGCAGCTGGATTTGCCGGGCGGGTCCGGGCAGTCTTACACCACAAACGAGCCTAACCTCGTGTCTTTACAACTGTGACGTATTTAATTTGTGCCTAAGACCTCTCACATTAGACTGGCATTTGTGGCAGCTGGATTTGCCGGGCGGGTCCGGGCAGTCTTACACCACAAACGAGCCTAACCTCGTGTCTTAGACGATTAATTACACCTAATTAATCATTCCTCCAATTTGAATTACTTTCCCTATTCAAATTATCAATCAATTCCAAATTTAACGATGTCTATAATTGACTCAATTATGTCCATCCATTTATGGTATGTAAAATCATACCAATTTCATCACTAATTAATTTTATTCCTTAAAATTAATTACATGCCTTTTTAGGCCATTACATGCCAAATTCACAATATGTGTGTATCCACTATTATCCCCATCGTACCCCCGTCATTCGTTCGCTTAACATGATATATACATATTAGACTAGCAAATAGTCTAATACTTAAAAAAAGGAATAAACGTCACATACACACAATAATAGATCTAATTTTCATCTAGCTTGCAATTAAGAATTACAACATACTTGCATAGTCTTTGTATTATCAAGGATCCAAAAATCATAGATCTAAAAGGTGCGAACTTGCATGTATGAACATAGCTTTATACCCAACTAGTCTAGGTAATTATCACATACTTACATAAACTATGTATGTCGTCAACCTAAACATAAAGGTGTCATCTTGCATAACTATGGATCCAATAAAAGGTGTTAACCTGAGTAAACTATGGATCCACATAAAGGTGTAAACTTGCATAACTATGCATGTCATAGTTTCAACATAAAAATGTCAACTTGAATATGGATCTAAACTTTAAAGGTGTGAACTTGTAATGACCCGGATATTTGACGGTGTAATAATTAACTTATTTAATTATTTAAATAAGGAATATATTATTTAATCATCAACGTTAGAACGTGGAATTATAATATAATTATAATCGAGCTCGAAATGGCGCTGCAGTTCGTAAATTGGCGATTCGAACTTCAATTGAGTGTACAGGATTCGTTTTAAATCGGATTTTTGTGAAACAAGAAATGTACGGAGCGAGTGGAGTATATCTTTCTAGTGGAAGAGAAAAATCAGGATTTCGTCGTGTAGATTTTGAGATATGTCCAAATCAAATTTTAAAATAGTCGCTATAGAATCGTTTATCGGCCGTAACGGATTATTTGATATAAATAGAGATCGGGTTTGAATTTATACAAGGTTCTTTTGAGACATAATGATAATTTAATTTTTAGAATTTTATAGAAATTTTTAATTAATTTAATAAGCGACTTTTTATTTGAAGTATTTCGCACCTTGAAATCAACATTTTGAAGTTTCACAATATGAGTTCACCTACCGATATTATTATATTTTTGGGACCCTGAGGTATTGCTGGTCAAACCGGTACGGTTACTTCTGTCTATAGCAGACCGTATAACATATTCAATTTTGTGGAATGAAGTCCGTATAACCATACACACACATATATATATATATATCATGTCCTACTGTATTAACATCTATATTAGAATAATACATACGTCCCTTCTTGTTGCCTTAGCAACTAAGTTTCGAACAACCCACTTGCCTATATATTAAATAACGCAGAGACGACACATGGAAGTCCAATCAAACACAGTCCTACCTCTCTGTTGATAGCTACTCTACTTTGTCTAATACTTGCATGCGAAGTAAATTGTGTATATACACTGCACATGGGAAAAAGCCTAAGCAAAACCACTTGCAAATTCTAATCAAGCAAAATGAAATACTGATTGGCACAAGTTGGATCTGCCGTCACCATTGTGAAAACGTGTACCTAATAATATATAATATATAATCTATGTAAACTATTTCTTCACTACTAAGTTTACTTGCTGCCCTCCCTTCTTAACGTCCTATCCTACTACTACTTACACCACGTCCTATCCTACTACTTACACCATGACTTGTCATCCATCACAAACCTGCTCTTTGCCGACCTACCCTAAAATCTTTGCTTAGCGCTCAAGAATAATTCATCTATAAATACGCAGGAGCACACACCATTTTTCTCTAGTTTTTGCTTTAACAAGAACACTGCAAAATCGTGGATCTCACGGTTTGTAAAATGTAAAACAAAAGAAAGAAAATCTCACACTCCTCAAAAGAAAATCCAATACAAAATGAACGCAAGCCTGTTCGATCCTATGAGTGTATATATGTGGAAGCTTCAGCCTCATGGAGATGCTTCTGCGCGCAATGCAGAGAGTAACGCCGAGTTCAAGGAAATTGTATGGGGTACATGGAGATTTTGAAGGAGAAGCTAACAATGTTGTCGGATTTGGAGATGGTGGTTTATAGGAGGAGCTATGAGTGGAGAAAAGTCGGCAAATGACTGAAGGACGTGGGAACATTTTGGCAAAAAAAAGAGGACGTGCGAGCCAATATGATGGTACAGGAGTGGGATGCTTGTTTTGGGGGTTGAACTGTGTATGCTGCGTGCATATACACTGGGACATGCGGTTTTGTATGTGAGGAGCGGATGGAGCATTTCGCAAGTAGGAAGGGTGCTGGAGTTTTGTACCTGAATGTGAAGGTGAACGTTGGTGGAGATTGTTTGTGGAAGACGTGAAGTGGAGTAAGGAAAAGAGGAAACAAAAAGAATCCGACCGAACAGGATCCGACCGAACAGGATCCGACAGGATCACACGGACGGGGGCTACAACATGAGATCAGTTGGAATGATTCGGAGATTTATTGGAAAATATGACGGGAAAATATCGCCAGAACAGGACTGCTAAACGGTTATCGTTGTTTAACGATACACCGACAAGGTGAGTAAAACTCACCAACTCTGAACAATTATATTTTTTATAACGTACTTTTAGAACTGTTAGATATTGATTGACTATTGTGTGTAGATTGGTTGATTGAACTGCTAGACAGTTAGTTGAAATTATATATATATATACCATTAAATATTGATGTTGTTTATCAGAACAATTCATACTGAAACGAAGTTGATGTTAATTATATGGCTTAACATCTGTGATGCAGGGGAACAGGTTGGAGGGACCCAACTGGGTTCCTCAATATATAAATACTATTTCGTTTCATATATTGTGTTATATGATGTGATATGAAATCTGTTGATGATTATATATGTTGAATGATACCGATCATTGTTATATGGTACGTTAGATACCATAAGAAATACCGGAGTGTTAAAAAGGGAATTTTCAAGAATGAATATTGAAAATAGATTTTTTTTTATAAAATCAAGGGATTTTATAAAACAGATAATATTTATAAAATCAAAGAAGAAGTATAAAAGGAATTATTTATAAATGGAATATTTATAAAAATAGAAATTTATTTATAAATGGATTATTTATAATTAGGAAATACTTAGAAATAAAATTCGAAAGGGAATATTCGCAAACCATTTGCAGATAGAATAAATAGAAAAGATAAGAGAATTATTTATTTGTTAAATAAATAAATTAAAATAGAATATTTATTTGAGAAATAAATAGAAGTATAAAAGGGGTTATTTATGTAGAAAATAAATAGAGTTTGAAAAGGGAATTATTTATAACGAAATAGGATGTTATAAGTGATTAAACACTGTTATAAGGAAATCATTATAAGTGATTTAACGCTGTTATAAGGAAACATTATAAATGATTAAACGCTGTTATAGGGAAATCATTATAAGTGATTAAACGCTGTTATAAGTAAACATTATAAGTGATTAAACGCTGTTATAAGGAAATCATTATAAGTGATTTAACGCTGTTATAAGGAAACATTATAAATGATTAAACGTTGTTAAAAAGGAAATCTTTATAAGTGGAGAAACGTTATAAAAAGGACATTTTTAAAGTGAAGAACCGTTACTAAAAGTAAATCTTTATAAATGGATAAACGTTATTTAAAGGAGTAAATCGAATATGAGTTATTCAAATTTGAGTTAATCAGTTAGGGTTAATCAGTTAGAGTTAATCAGTTAGGGTTAATCAGTTAGAGTTAATCAGTTAGAGTTAATCGAATAGAGTTAAAGAAATAGAGTTAAGCAAGATTAGAAACTGACTAGAGATTAGTAAGTTGAATCGTTTTTTGAGTATCGATCTGATGTTGGTTTCGGCCTTCGGGGTTTATACTTAGAGAATTGTTCTCTTACTAGTTTATAGTTAGGGACTGATAGTTGTGGAAGTTAGTGGAACGTGACTGAGGATTGGAAATATTTTCCAGTGTTAATAACATATATTTTCTAAGCATAGAAAATAAGGAATGTGGATATATATATGTATATGTATATATATGTTTTGATGATTGGATCGATAATTCCATTTGGGATTTAGATCGTTGTTTGTACACCTACATGTTTTCACTTGATAGTTAAATCACAGACTATCAAAGTTTTTACCATTTTAACGTTGTTAATATGGAGAGACCGGTTGGATTCTTATCCAAAGAACCACTCTGTATTGGCATAAGCGTTGTGAATATGCCAAAGAAATTGAAGACGGAGTAAAGTGCAAGGGCTGTTGTATAAGTCTTAGATAACAGTGACTAAGATGGTTGTACTGAATAGTGCCTTCGGTTTCGTTCAGTCCCAGAACGAACATATATGGACGAGTGTCTGACAGAATATTTCCAATGATCGAATGGGTTGGTCTGTGTAAATATATATGGTGGCAACGGATTTATTCCCTTAGCATAACATCCAGAATATTTGTGCAAATCAACTAATGATTAACGGATCTAACAATGTGGCATTCAAAGTGATCGTGTTATCAATGAATGGAAAGTAATCGTAGCCTTTGGCCTCAACAACCAGGAAATGACAAAAATCGGGCAGGCAGTATGGCTAAGTCGGTCGCACCGAAGTAGGGTGTATAATCACCTATCTAGGGAATATTCATTTGCTTCTTTAATCTATCAATGTTGTCCCATATATATATACGGGAACGGTTGTTGATCCCAACCGTTGGTGATGTACATTCGATACACTCAAGCGAAATGAGTGGTCGGTCATGTGTGGCTGAGTTGCAAGATGTTTTTGTTGAACTCCAGTGTATCGCTCCTAGAGTACACTGATCGGAAGGTGGTTCCATACCTTGTCAGAGTTGGAAACCCATTACCCAATACGTGCTTGCGGTTTTGATTGTATACTATATTTGTAGAACGTGAGATGAAAGCGTTTCTGCTAGATGATTATTATAGTGTAGTTGATAGACATTATTATAATATCAAAAGGTTTTGATATAAAGATATTTTGGATTCTCATAAGGGAAAAAACCCGTTCCGTTATACGGCGTGGTCTTATGAGATACCGTTGACTTGTTCGAACTGTTAAAACTGTTTTACTCACACCAGTCCATGACTGACCCAGAGTTTATTTGTTTGTTTTCCCTAAACTCTTGGGTGCCTAATTTGTACGGGTAGTGAAGTAGTCGGGATTTTACAGATACAATTGGAGAGCTTGGAGCAGGAGGCTTCAAGATTCTATAACTATTATTATTTCCGCTGTTGTTTTAAGTGTTGTACTCTGCAATGCTATTGTATACATATACTGTTTGTATTTCAAAAGTTATGTTATATTTTATTCGTTCCGCTGCGAGATTCGTGTTACTCTGATGATGATGTTCTTCTTCTTCTATTCTACTAGTTCTATCTTATCTATCCTCACCCTCTATCTTCTTTCTATTAATTTCTTGAATTTTCAGTGCAATTTGGGGTTGGACTTGTGTTATTTAGTCAGCTCAAATTGGACCGGATTTTCGGGTCATTACAGTTGGTATCAGAGCTTAAGTTAAGAGAATTACCTTGGCTCTGTGGCGTGACTCAGTAGAGATAGGGTTAGTAATACCCTAGACTGAGATTGAGTGTATATATATATGAGCGCGTATTTGTTATTCGATATAAAAATTTGTTTTATATTGTGGAGTTTTATTGGTCGAGTAGTTTATGAATTCTGGTCGATACAGTAATGCGAACTGTGTTGATAGGAGTTACTAAACACTTGAATACGATGAACCGACATAGTATGTTTTGAAAAGAGGCTAAATGAAATAATTTTACCCAAGTATATATATTGGAAATATTATAATGTGTTGGTTGTTATTTTAATCGAATAAGATTATAAAAGTGGAATGGTTATAAATAACCAATCAGAATTCGTATGAGTGTTACGAATTAATAAAATCTGAAATTAAAGTCAGAATTGAAATTTAAAACTGGAAATTCAGACCAGTGTTTGAAATTGAATCTGGATTAAGTATACATGAATTTTAAAATCCTAGGAGGTTTTAAATTTGTTTTGATAAGGATATCTGGGATTGATTTCAAAATTGGGAAGTGTTTAAAAGTGATTTTGAAAGGAATATAGTATTGAACTCACTTTGATCGCTGGGAAATAATTCCGATGATGGATCGATACATCATCGGTGTAATTTTCGGGTTGCTAAGTGACGGATTACTACCAAAGATTTTGTTTTGAAATTGTTTTGCAAAAACAAGTTATTCAGGAATTCAAAGGATTTTGAATTGTTAATATGATTTCAATTGATTTGAATAAACCCGGGAATTTAAATTTGAAAATTAAGTTAACTTATGAGTTAAATAGATGAACTGGTAAAAGTGATTTATAAATTGGGATTTAACTTGAAATAAGTGAATATGAAATTGAATTGGTAAGTTGAGAGATTGAAATTTGAGATTAGAGTTTGAGTGGAATTTTACTTGAGTACAAGCCAATAATTGTGTTGAGAATAAAGACAGATTGGAGTTTGATTTGGATGGCATGATATATGCAAAGTTGATAGCAGATGGTAGGGATATAATGATATAACCGACAAAAAAGGTACAAGTTTATATTCAATATGATTTTGGAATTTATGAGCCGAATTGGCAAGCCGCTTGGCTGTTTGATTTTCTTTTGGGTTGGAGATAGCCTAGAGAGGCGAGTTGTGGTTTTACCGATAGGGCTGTACAAAGGAGGTTATGGCAAAATTGTCCGAAAATTTAAAGTGTTAGAAAATTTTCAGAATTTTTGAAAATTTAGGTTAGTCGGAAGGAATTAATATTTTAGTCAATATTAATTGGTTCAGTTGAAATCAGAAATAAGGGGTAAACAAATCTTAGGAATTCCAATAGATAGGGTCGACCTCTAACTAAGCAATTTCGAGGACGAAATTATTTTAAGTGGGGAAGAATGTAATGACCCGGATATTTGACGGTGTAATAATTAACTTATTTAATTATTTAAATAAGGAATATATTATTTAATCGTCGACGCTAGAACGTGGAATTATAATATAATTATAATCGAGCTCGAAATGGCGCTGCAGTTCGTAAATTGGCGATCCGAACTTCAATTGAGTGTACAGGATTCGTTTTAAATCGGATTTCTGTGAAACAAGAAATGTAGGGAGCTGGTGGAGTATATCTTTCTAGTGGAAGAGAAAATTCAGGATTTCGTCGTGTAGATTTTGAGATATGTCCAAATCAAATTTTAAAATAGTCGCTATAGAATCGTTTATCGACCGTAACGGATTATTCGATATAACTAGAGATCGGGTTTGAATTTATACAAGGTTCTTTTGAGACATAACGATAATTTAATTTTTAGAATTTTATAGAAATTTTTAATTAATTTAATAAGCGACTTTTTATTTGAAGTATTTCGCACCCTGAAATCAACATTTTGAAGTTTCACAATATGAGTTCACCTGCCGATATTATTATATTTTTGGGACCCTGAGGTATTGCTGGTCAAACCGGTACGGTTACTTCTGTCTATAGCAGACCGTATAACATATTCAATTTTGTGGAATGAAGTCCGTATAACCATACATACATATATATATATAAATCATGTCCTACTGTATTAACATCTATATAGAATAATACATACGTCCCTTCTTGTTGCCTTAGCAACTAAGTTTCGAACAACCCACTTGCCTATATATTAAATAACGCAGAGACAACACATGGAAGTCCAATCAAACACAGTCCTACCTCTCTGTTGATAGCTACTCTACTTTGTCTAATACTTGCATGCGAAGTAAATTGTGTATATACACTACACATGGGAAAAAGCCTAAGCAAAACCACTTGCAAATTCTAATCAAGCAAAATGAAATACTGATTGGCACAAGTTGGATCTGCCGTCACCATTGTGAAAACGTGTACCTAATAATATATAATATATAATCTATGTAAACTATTTCTTCACTACTAGGTTTACTTGCTGCCATCCCTTCTTAACGTCCTATCCTACTACTACTTACACCACGTCCTATCCTACTACTTACACCATGACTTGTCATCCATCACAAACCTGCTCTTTGTCGACCTACCCTAAAATCATTGCTTAGCGCCCAAGAATAATTCATCTATAAATACGCAGGAGCACACACCATTTTTCTCTAGTTTTTGCTTTAACAAGAACACTGCAAAATCGTGGATCTCACGGTTTGTAAAATGTGAAACAAAAGAAAGAAAATCTCACACTCCTCAAAAGAAAATCCAATACAAAATGAACACAAGCCTGTTCCATCCTATGAGTGTATATATGTGGAAGCTTCAGCCTCATGGAGATGCTTCTGCGCGCAATGCAGAGAGTAACGCCGAGTTCAAGGAAATTGTATGGGGTACATGGAGATTTTGAAGGAGAAGCTAACGATGTTGTCGGATTTGGAGATGGTGGTTTATAGGAGGAGTTATAAGTGGAGAAAAGTCGGCAAATGACTGAAGGACGTGGGAACATTTTGGCAAAAAAAAGAGGACGTGCGAGGCAATATGATGGTACAGGAGTGGGATGCTTGTTTTGGGGGTTGAACTGTGTATGTTGCGTGCATATACACTGGGACATGCGGTTTTGTATGTGAGGAGCGGATGGAGCATTTCACAAGTAGGAAGGGTGCTGGAGTTTTGTACGTGAATGTGAAGGTGAACGTTGGTGGAGATTGTTTGTGGTAGACGTGAAGTGGAGTAAGGAAAAGAGGAAACAAAAAGAATCCGACCGAACAGGATCCTACAGGATCACACGGACGGGGGCTACAACATGAGATCAGTTGGAATGATTCGCAGATTTATTGGAAAATATGACGGGAAAATATCGCCAGAACAGGACTGCTAAACGGTTATCGTTGTTTAACGATACACCGACAAGGTGAGTAAAACTCACCAACTCTGAACAATTATATTTTTTATAACGTACTTTTAGAACTGTTAGATATTGATTGACTGTTGTGTGTAGATTGGTTGATTGAACTGCTAGACAGTTAGTTGAAATTATATATATATAGCATTAAATATTGATGTTGTTTATCAGAACAATTCATACTGAAACGAAGTTGATGTTAATTATATGGTTTAACATCTGTGATGCAGGGGAACAGGTTGGAGGGACCCAACTGGGTTCCTCAATATATAAATACTGTTTCGTTTCATATATTGTGTTATATGATGTGATATGAAATCTGTTGATGATTTTATATGTTGAATGATACCGATCGTTGTTATATGGTACGTTAAATACCATAAGAAATACCGGAGTGTTAAAAAGGGAATTTTCAAGAATGAATATTGAAAATAGATTTTTTTTTATAAAATCAAGGGATTTTATAAAAGAGATAATATTTATAAAATCAAAGAAGAAGTATAAAAGGAATTATTTATAAATGGAATATTTATAAAAATAGAAATTTATTTATAAATGGATTATTTATAATTAGGAAATACTTAGAAATAAAATTCGAAAGGGAATATTTGCAAACCATTTGCAGATAGAATAAATAGAAAAGATAAGAGAATTATTTATTTGTTAAATAAATAAATTAAAATAGAATATTTATTTGAGAAATAAATAGAAGTATAAAAGGGGTTATTTATGTAGAAAATAAATAGAGTTTGAAAAGGGAATTATTTATAACGAAATAGGATGTTATAAGTGATTAAACACTGTTATAAGGAAATCATTATAAGTGATTTAACGCTGTTATAAGGAAACATTATAAATGATTAAACGTTGTTATAGGGAAATCATTATAAGTGATTAAACGTTGTTATAAGGAAACATTATAAGTGATTAAACGCTGTTATAAGGAAATCATTATAAGTGATTTAACGTTGTTATAAGGAAACATTATAAATGATTAAACGTTTTTAAAAAGGAAATCTTTATAAGTGGAGAAACGTTATAAAAAGGACATTTTTAAAGTGAAGAACCGTTAGTAAAAGTAAATTTTTATAAATGGATAAACGTTATTTAAAGGAGTAAATCGAATATGAGTTATTCAAATTTGAGTTAATCAGTTAGGGTTAATCAGTTAGAGTTAATCAGTTAGGGTTAATCAGTTAGAGTTAATCGAATAGAGTTAAAGAAATAGAGTTAAGCAAGATTAGAAACTGACTAGAGATTAGTAAGTTGAATCATTTTCTGAGTATCGATCTGATGTTGGTTTCGGCCTTCGGGGTTTATACCTAGAGAATTGTTCTCTTACTAGTTTATAGTTAGGGACTGATAGTTGTGGAAGTTAGTGGAACGTGATTGAGGATTGGAAATGTTTTCCAGTGTTAATAACATATATTTTCTAAGCGTAGGAAATAAGGAATGTGGATATATATATGTATATGTATATATATGTTTTGATGATTGGATCGATAATTCCATTTGGGATTTAGATCGTTGTTTGTACACCTACATGTTTTCATTTGATAGTTAAATCACAGACTATCAAAGTTTTTACCATTTTAACGTTGTTAATATGGAGAGACCGGTTGGATTCTTATCCAAAGAACCACTCTGTATTGGCATAAGCGTTGCGAATATGCCAAAGAAATTGAAGACGGAGTAAAGTGCAAGGGCTGTTGTATAAGTCTTAGATAACAGTGACTAAAATGGTTGTACTGAATAGTGCCTTCGGTTTCGTTCAGTCCCAAAACGAATGTATATGGACGAGTGTCTGACAGAATATTTCAAATGATCGAATGGGTTGGTCTGTGTAAACATATATGGTGGCAACGGATTTATTCCCTTAGCATAACATCCAGAATATTTGTGCAAATCAACTACTGATTAACGGATCTGACAATGTGGCATTCAAAGTGATCGTGTTATCAATGAATGGAAAGTAATCGTAGCCTTTGGCCTCAACAACCAGGAAATGACAAAAATCGGGCAGGCAGTATGGCTAAGTCGGTCGCACCGAAGTAGGGTGTATAATCACCTATCTAGAGAATATTCATTTGCTTCTTTAATCTATCAATGCTGTCCCATATATATATATATATATATATATATATATATATATATATATATATATATATATATATACGGGAACGGTTGTTGATCCCAACCGTTGGTGATGTACATTCGATACACTCAAGCGAAATGAGTGGTCGGTCATGTGTGGCTGAGTTGCAAGATGTTCTTGTTGAACTCCAGTGTATCGTTCCTAGAGTACACTGATCGGAAGGTGGTTCCATACCTTGTCAGAGTTGGAAACCCATTACCCAATACGTGCTTGCGGTTTTGATTGTATATTATATTTGTAGAACGTGAGATGAAAGCGTTTCTGCTAGATGATTATTATAGTGTAGTTGATAGACATTATTATAATATCAAAAGGTTTTGATATAAAGAATTTTGGATTCTCATAAGGGAAAAAACCCGTTCCGTTATACGGCGTGGTCTTATGAGATATCGTTGACTTGTTCGAACTGTTAAAACTGTTTTACTCACACCAGTCCATGACTGACCCAGAATTTATTTGTTTGTTTTCCCTAAACTCTTGGGTGCCTAATTTATACGGGCAGTCAAGTAGTCGAGATTTTACAGATACAATTGGAGAGCTTGGAGCAGGAGGCTTCAAGATTCTATAACTATTATTATTTCCGCTGTTGTTTTAAGTGTTGTACTCTGCAATGCTATTGTATACATATACTGTTTGTATTTCAAAAGTTATGTTATATTTTATTCGTTCCGTTGCGAGATTCGTGTTACTCTGATGATGATGTTCTTCTTCTTCTTCTATTCTACTAGTTCTATCTTATCTATCCTCACCCTCTATCTTCTTTCTATTAATTTCTTGAATTTTCAGTGCAATTTGGGGTTGGACTTGTGTTATTTAGTCAGCTCAAATTGGACCGGATTTTCGGGTCATTACAGAACTTGTATATATGTGAATCCAATTATCACTTAAACTTGCATATAAACATAATACTTATACGAACTAGCATATGTTCCACATCCATATTCGCATAAAAACTCATGTTATAAACCTAGGTGATTGGATTATAAAAAAGGATTCATTGACACAAGTTAACATCATGAATTACTAGCATATATTTTAGATCCAAACTTACATAACATCATATAACTCGCATACAACTTGTGTGATCCTATTAACTTGCATAACATCGTATGTAAAACTTGCATAACATCATATGTACAACTTGCATAATCATATTAATTCGCATAATCATATTAATCTTGCATAACATCATACATGAAACTTGCATAACATCATATATAAAACTTGCATAACTTCATAAAATATGAATCAAGTTAACATACATGATTAAACATACGAATTAGATTCACAACCACAACTTATAATCCAACGTATATCACATCATAATTGATTTAGCAATTATTTTGTTAAAGTGGTCGAACTCACTACTCAAAAGCGGTCTTGAGTTCTGAATTCTGATTTCTGGAGTTGTATTAGCTCTTCTTTGAAGAAGATTCGTTGTTAGGGTTGAATAGAACTGATTTGATTTGTTGTTCTTCCTCTTTAATTTGTGGCGGCTACTCTAGGGTTCAAGACGACAGCATGACGGCCATAGTGTCAGTTTTAATTCTGATTTAGGGTTTGTGTCTATGGGTCTTTTTATAGAGTTTTGAATTAATTTAAGCCGTCAGATGATCTTAGGATTAATCGAAACCACTCAGTCAAGATAGGGTGACAAGTCAGCCCTAATGACTCAGCAAGGAGTCAGAAAGGACTCAGCAATGAGTCACAACACAGATCGGACAGAACCGGAAAGTTGTGCAGGTTTTCTCTCGGCCTGGGCGCACTTGGGAAGTGCACCAATGTAAATTTGTACTGGCGCACTTCCCAAGTGCGCAAGTGCAAATATATATATATATTTTTCTTTCTCTTTCCACCAAACTTTGTTCGTCTATAACTCCTTCATCCGGTACCCGTTTCCCGCAAACTCGGACTCTATTTCAACCAGAATTCCGAGACGAACACAATGGCGCAACCCCATACCCTTAATTCTCACGTCTGAGATTAATTATTCTTTATTTTAGTTAATTCGATTATTCAAAAATCCGGGGTGTTACATTCTCCCCTCCTTAAAGGATTTCGCCCCCGAAATCTCCAAGTTAAGGAGAATGCATATCCTACCATCCAAACAACCATCTACTCAGCCATCAAACACGGGCATCCATTGTCCTTATAAAATTTCTAATGCTGTATGAACATATGCAAGAAGTGTGTGTATATGTTCCTTATCTAATGCAAAATCAGGCGGTCTACTGATTCTGTTGACCTCCTTAATGCAAACCATGATAGTGCCATGTGTCCATTATGTATGCGAAGAAACCTATCGATACATATTATTTCTACATGTGTGCACAACCATCCACCAAAATGCATCATCCATTTGATAGTACAACCATTATACATCCATTACTTAAATATGTACACACATTTATATGCAATATGCAATATGAAGTGACTGAGCCGATCTAGTGCCTAAAGTGTGTGTATATGCATCCACGAGCAACCACTAGCAAACACTTGCATCCACATGCATCCATCATACATAACATGTCTCAAACACATGTTTCAACCATAGGACTATCCTATCTAAAGGTCAAAGATACTAGCGAGAGGACATACTAGAGATAAGATAAGTACAAGGTAAGCGATAAAGGAGAAATTTAAAAGACATACCCTCGAAAAGAAAAGGGTACAATGAACGCATCTTCTCTTCCGTCTCCCAAGTAGCGTTGCTCTCGTCATCTCCCCATTGCAATTTGACTAGTTTGACCTCTCGATTCCTCAACTTCTTAATCTCCGACCCAAGAATGCGCGTAGGAGCTCGTCGAATCGTCGCATCACGCTCGATCTCCACCTCTCTAAGCAAGCTCGGCTCTACCACTTCCACAGTCTCGTGCAAGCAATTCCTCAAATATGATACATGGAATACGTCGTGTACACCACTAAGTCTCTCGGGCAACTCCACTCTATACGCCATCTTCCCAATCCTTTCCTTAATAGGAAACGGACCTACGAATCTTGGTGCTAACTTCCCAACGGACCCAAAGCGAACGACGTTCCGTAATGGAGACACCTTGACAAAGACCATGTCCCCAACATCAAACTTAAGATCTGACCTCCTCCTGTCCGCATAAGATTTCTGCCTATCTTGCGCCGTCCTCATCCTCCTTCGAATCAAATCGATCTTTTCCGAAGTCTCTCTAATCATATCGGGCCCAAGTAGACTCCCACCAACATGTAGGCGAACGACACGGCTGTCCATAAAGAGCTTCGAACGGTGCCATGCCAATGCTAGACTGAAAGATATTATTATATGCGAACTCTACCAACGGAAGATGTTCCTCCCATGTACCTCCGAAGTCTAAGACACATAACCTCAATTGGTCCTCTAGGATACGATTCACCCTCTCGGTCTGGCCGTCCGTCTGAGGATGATATGCGGTGCTCAAACATAACTGAGTCCCTACCGCCTCTTGCAAGCTCTTCCGAAATTCGCTAGTGAAAATAGGATCGCGGTCTCTCACTATGCTAGAAGGAACACCGTGCAAACGAACTATCTCTCGAATGTATACGGAGGCCAACCATGGAGCAGTCCTCTTACTCTTTACGGGAATGAAATGGGCGCTCTTAGTAAGTATGTCTACCACGACCCAAATCCTCGTATTACCCTTCCTCGATCTTGGTAATCCGTCAACAAAGTCCATCGAAACACTTTCCCACTTCCATTGTGGGACCTCCAATGGGTGAAGCAATCCACCGGGCTTCTTTTGCTCTGCTTTTACTTGTTGGCACACCAAGCATCTAGCGACATACTCGGCCACATCCCTCTTCATACCGGCCCAAAAGTAAACTCGTCTCATGTCCATGTACATCTTGTCCCCGCCGGGATGGATGGTCATCTTCGAACGATGGGCATCATCAAGAATGGTCTTCCTCAAATTCTCGTCATGTGGTACACAAAGTCTACCGTCCCTACGCAACCAACCCTTATCATCTAGGGTATACCTACTTAGGTGGCTTGATGACTCCCCTCTTATGAGCTTCTCTACTAACTCCATCAACTGTGGGTCATCACGTTGTGCCTCTCCAACCCGTCCCAAAAGCGTAGGTCTGACCTCAAGGACGCTAGCAAACTGGGTACAAAATCAATGGATGGTCTAAAGTCAGAGGTAGAGGTAAACTCTAAGCTACGCTGCTCGACAAACAAAGGACTCAATGTCAATTTTTTCCTACTCAAGGCATCCGCCACAACGTTACCCTTGTCAAGGGTATATGCTATCTCGAAATCGTAGGACGCCAAGAACTCCATCCACCATAACATATCACCCTTCCCTAGAGACCACATGCCCTAAAATCCTCACTTCTTTCCTCCAAAAATGGTATTTTGGAGAACTTAGCTTTAAGATGGTGCACTTGTAGGGTCCCTAAGCTTTCCCTAAGATGTAGGGCATGCTCTTCTCTGCTTCTAGAGAAAACCAGGATATTATCCCATGCAAAATCGTCACAACTATCCATCTCTCACACAGACCATCCTAGTCGAACTCGACATCCCCAAGTGCAAGCCCGAAAGGCCTAAACCAATATCAGACAAACACCCAAGGGATACCTCCTTCGAATTCAGATGACCTACGTGAGATGATACTGGTAAGACGGCCAACCAATTGAGCACTTGACCGACTCTAGCTATCCTTGCCAGTCTTGCTCCAAAACCACCGCTGATTACATAACTGGCTTTGCTTAATCTATTAAGCACATACGAAAACTTATTTCGCGCCTCTGGGTAAACCCCGCACTTTATCAACGACGTCTCCATACTCACGGACCACACAAACAGACTCCCAATCATCGTTGGATGCATCAGAAGATTCTAGGTAGCTAAGCATCACTGAACCCCTAGGGTCACAAGAAATATGAGGGTCTTTCCATAACGAATCAATAGTCTAACTACCCTCCTTTCACAATCTAGGATGGAACCCCGCCTGGCTAGCCAATCCACCCCTAGAATCAAACTATAGCCCGTGAAACCAAGGACGAAGGCGTTGCATTCAAATCAAACGCCCAAGATAGACACTCTCAAATCCCGACAAACCATTGAAGGATGAGCCGAACCACCAACAGGATTTGAGACTAGGATGGGATCCTTAACTAGACTAGTATTTAGGTGCAGTGTTTCAACTAACGAAGCAGATACTAACGAGTATGAAGCGCCAGAATGAAACAAAGTTCAAACAGGATGATAAAGAAAACCAAATTTCAACCTAGACGGTCCTACCCCCATCAGGTATACCAGTCGTGAGGGAATACAGCTACCCTCCAGAAGATCCTGTACTTTGTCCTTGCCTCTTTGGACAATCCTAAGGTGTCCTATTTCTCCAAAACAACTAGCCTTCTTCTTCACATTCTCCATTCGTGACCTCCCACCAAGATGAGGTTTCGCCCTTTGTTAACCAAACAGCTATTTGAACCTTCCTCCCATCGTCTATCTTAAAGGTACCAACAAGCCCTCCACTTCCTTGGACTAACTTCTAGCCCGACAAACGTCTAAGTCCCTTGAAGTGGTTTTCCGTCCTTCGTACGGAAGTCCTTATTTATCTTAGAAAAAGCATCTATACGCGGAGGGGGGAAGAACTCAAAACGAGAAAGAGGAAGGGATTCAAAACGGAGAATCGAAGGAAGGATATATGGCTCTTGGGGATTATGTTCTTAAAATAAACCTTTATTTCAAAAATACTCTTCTATAAACATATTTTTGAAAGTATTCTTTATAAAAATGCTTTTGAAAAATAGTTTTTCAAAATATCTTATCTGTTCTGGTAACCTTCAGCTCTGATACCACGTGTAACACCCCATGTCCATTAATGTCACTCGCAAAGGGAATGCATTAACTTCCATGGAGCATTTTAAGTGAATATAGAACAGAAAATCACAACAAGACAGATATAAAGCAGTACTTGAAAATTTAAAACTTTATTTATTGCAGCAGAAGGTAAATATGTTTGGTTACATCATCAAAAACCATAAACCAAAATCAAGTACATAATATCCATCTTGATAAAACAAAGTACATAATCCCACTACTACAAATAGCCATAAAGAAAATGATAGGCTGAACTTTACTTCGACAATCCAAATCCAAGTGCTCCCAAAGAGATCCCAATCAAGCTCCACTAGTACTAGTCCCACCCTTAGAACCTGGGGGGAAAGGAAAAAAAGAGGTGGAAACAAAGGGGGTCAGACATAAAGTCTGGCGAGTGCGATAACTCTAACAACATAATTATTAAAGCAATATGATAAGATATAAGCTGGAGAATAAGGTAATGACTGTGTGAACCACATGGGTATGGAAAGGCAATCAAGAGAAACAAAGATAACGTAAATGGCGCTTCCTAATCGATATAGGATAATTACTGTACTCTACCGTACTGTACCATACTGTACTAACACTAACTGCACCCCTACTAGTCACTCTAGAAATTTGATCCCTCTTGGATAAATAGAACGATGATAGCTTCGTGTACTACTAGATGTACTCACTATCCTCCATGTTTGACTGTATATCTCTTGTTGCTATCATAGGTACCCAGCGTGTACCTATCCCCACTAGATGTACCCCTTCAATAAGTAATAATGGTAATTCCACGTACTCCTAGCCGACGTCATAGGTGCCGCCTGCTCCTATCTCCACTAGGTGTACCCCCTTAGTAATTATTAATAATAGTGGTAGCTTCGTGCACCCCTAGCTGACTACATAGGTGTCGTCTGCTCCTATCTCCACTAGGTGTACCCACTACCCTGCCTCATTCGATCGGCTCCCTAACTCGTAGATACCCGTGCTGACCCCACAGTGGGGTGTATCACTCCCCAAAGTGGCAACCCGATATCACCAATGATGCACGGCTTATACCTACATGATGCAACAACGTCTTACCTACCAGCCCGGGTCCACACACGCATATGAACCCGTTGGACTTGCGTTGCCACCGCTAACCCGGTTTGGCCTCTTACAGTCAAGCCCAGTAAGCATGTCCCGTCCTCGACTTGGGTCGAGTCCACAAAGATATGAATGGGTTACTGGTTGAAACGGGGCCCCATTACTTGACACAAGCTATCCACCTAAGCTTGGTCCCCTCTAGAATATCCCACTTAACCCCCTTCATGTCCACTTACATGTTTTAAATTTGGTTAAGGGTTTCCATTAGTAATTCCACATTCCACCCAAGGCACCCACTTAACCCCTATGTCCCACTTACATGTTTTACCTTGGTTAAGTGTTACTAATCGTATTTCCTCATGCCACCCAAGGCACCCACTAGATTCCACATGCCACCCAAGGCACCCACTTAACCCCCTCATGTCCCACTACATGTTTATCTGGTTAAGTGTTTCTTAAGTCATTAAGACCGTAACCTCATAAAGACCTCTCACATTAGACTGACATTTGTGGCAGCTGGATTTGCCGGGCAGGTCCGGGCAGTCTTACACCACAAACGAGCCTAACCTCGTGTCTTTACAACTGTTACGTATTTAATTTGTGCCTAAGACCTCTCACACTAGACTGACATTTGTGGCAGCTGGATTTGTCGGGCGAGTCCGGGCAGTCTTACACCACAAACGAGCCTAACCTCATGTCTTGGACGATTAATTACACCTAATTAATCATTCCCCCAATTTGAATTACTTTCCCTATTCAAATTATCAATCAATTCCAAATTTAACGATGTCCATAATTGACTCAATTATGTCCATCCATTTATGGTATGTAAAATCATACCAATTTCATCACTAATTAATTTTATTCCTTAAAATTAATTACATGCCTTTTTAGGCCATTACATGCCAAATTCACAATATGTGTGTATCCACTATTATCCCCATCGTACCCCCGTCATTCGTTCGCTTAACATGATATATACATATTAGACTAGCAAATAGTCTAATACTAAAAAAAAGGAATAAACGTCACATACACACAATAATAGATCTAATTTTCATCTAGCTTGCAATTAAGAATTACAACATACTTGCATAGTCTTTGTATTATCAAGGATCCAAAAATCATAGATCTAAAAGGTGCGAACTTGCATGTATGAACATAGCTTTACACCCAACTAGCCTAGGTAATTATCACAAACTTACATAAACTATGTATGTCGTCAACCTAAACATAAAGGTGTCATCTTGCATAACTATGGATCCAATAAAAGGTGTTAACCTGAGTAAACTATGGATCCACATAAAGGTGTAAACTTGCATAACTATACATGTCATAGTTTCAACATAAAAATGTCAACTTGAATATAGATCTAAACTTTAAAGGTGTGAACTTGTATATATGTGAATCCAATTATCACTTAAACTTGCATATGAACATAATACTTATACGAACTAGCATATGTTCCACATCCATATTCGCATAAAAACTCATGTTATAAACCTAGGTGATTGGATTATAAAAAAGGATTCATTGACACAAGTTAACATCATGAATTACTAGCATATATTTTAGATCCAAACTTACGTAACATCATATAACTCGCATGCAACTTGTGTGATCCTATTAACTTGCATAACATCATATGTAAAACTTGCATAACATCATATGTACAACTTGCATAATCATATTAATTCGCATAATCATATTAATCTTGCATAACATCATACATGAAACTTGCATAACATCATATATAAAACTTGCATAACATCATATAATATGAATCAAGTTAACATACATGATTAAACATATGAATTAGATTCACAACCAAAACTTATAATCCAACGTATATCACATCATAATTGATTTAGCAATTATTTTGTTAAAGTGGTCGAACTCACTACTCAAAAGCGATCTTGAGTTCTGAATTCTGATTTCTGGAGTTGTATTAGCTCTCCTCTGAAGAAGATTCGTTGTTAGGGTTGAATAGAACTGATTTGATTTGTTTTTCTTCCTCTTTAATTTGTGGCGGCTACTCTAAGGTTCAAGACGACAGCATGACGGTCATAGTGTCAGTTTTAATTCTGATTTAGGGTTTGAGTCTATGGGTCTTTTTATAGAGTTTTGAATTAATTTAAGCCGTCAGATGATCTTAGGGTTAATCCAAACCACTCTGTCAAGATAGGGTGACAAGTCAGCCCTAATGACTCAGCAAGGAGTCAGAAAGGACTCAGCAATGAGTCACAACACAGATCGGACAGAACCGGAAAGCTGTGCAGGTTTTCTCCTGGCCTGGGCGCACTTGGGAAGTGCACCAATGTAAATTTGCACTGGCGCACTTCCCAAGTGCGCCAGTGCAAATATATATATATATATATATATATATATATATATATATATCTTTCTCTTGCCACCAAACTTTGTTCGTCTATAACTCCTTCATCCGGTACCCGTTTCCCGCAAACTCGGACTCTATTTCAACCAGAATTCCAAGACGAACACAATGGCGCAACGCCATACCCTTAATTCTCACGTCTGAGATTAATTATTCTTTATTTTAGTTAATTCGATTATTCAAAAATCCGGGGTGTTACACCGGCGGTGGGCGGGGCCGCCTAGGGGGGCGCGATGGCGGATGTTTTCTGCCTCCGTCCTTCTATTTTTTTTATTCTGTGGTATCGATTTGGTTAAAGGAAGAGAGCGGGGAAGTTAAGTGAAAATATATTTATATTTTATTATTTAATTTTCCTAAAAAGTTGACTTTACATTCGAACTTCAAACGAGACCCAACGACTGTCGTCCTTAGCTAATTACCCCCATTCCGAACACAATGGGATATGTCACGTAGGCTAATTCGATTGTTACGATCAGTTTTTGTTTAAATTAAAATATATATATATATATTCAATTCAAACGCACATTTCAATTTACCAGGGCCACATACGTACTCTAAAAATTTCAGAAAAATATTTTCTAGCTTCATATTGACGATACGGTCCTAAAAAAACTAATTTCGTCAAATTCTGAGACCGTTTGAGAAATGGCCATTTTCTAACCGATTAAAATCAACTGAAACTGGTCAAACGCGTTTTCCTTTGCCACGCTCACATATTGATTTGAAAAATTATGAATTTTGGAATCTAGCAATAATTTGACATCCCGGATCCAAAAAAAGTGGTTTCGTCGAAAACCGAGGTCGTTTGCAAAATCTCCATTTTTAAGGGCCAGAATTCCATAGCGACTATTCAGAATTTTCAACTGGGCATAACTTTTGATTCCCGCTATGAAATTTTGATTTCTCGGATTCGTTGGAAAGATATTCTCAGCTAGATTCGAATATTTTTGGTTTGACCAAAATCCGGTTTATTTTGAATCCTGTACATTCATTTGAACTTCGAAATTGAATTTTCAAACTACCGTGCCATTTTCATTTCCTTTTATAATTAAAAATAAATATTTATATTCTAACGTCGATCTATATAAATATACACGTTCTAATTCTATTCAAAATAAATTTCTCATCGTTATTACTTTAAATAAATCATTTTAAATATTAAAAATTCATTAAAATTGCCAAAATAAAAATTTTAAATTGGCTCAGAATTTCCGGGTTATTACAATCTCCCCCACTTAAAACTTTTCGTCCCCGAAAAGGAACGAAGCTGAAAGTTGTTTAACTAATCAACTCAACTTTCATTATTTTCATTACGGCTTAAGTTCTTCAACTTTTCAGTTTCTAAGAACTTTTCAAAATTTTCAAAAATTTTGCTAACACCCTAAATTTATGAAAAATTTCGCCATAACCTCCCCTGCACCGGGGACTTCGTGATATTTCAAATAGCCTCCCATAGCCCTCATCAATCCAAAAAGAAAAAGAAACAGCCAATCGGCTCATAAAATCATCCAAACCCAATAAATTTGTAAACATGTACCTATTTGTCGGGCAAACAATTTTATTCTTCTGCTCTAGCCTCCATGCTATGACCTATTCAATAGATATACATGTATATGCATGCAATTGTAATCATTTTTCAATACAGTTCAATATTCGGTTCAATTTGGCCTATATGGTTCAAAATTTTAATTAATCAAAATAATAATCATACAACACAACCATCAATCAATTAGTGGATTAGCTTTTGAGATTCATAATTTTGATATATATATACAGAAAATCATGTTTTTGGTGCCAAATCACAACAATAAACCTATCTAGTTTTGGTTCTCACACCAGTCTAATGGAAATATAAAGATATCTCACTTTCGAAACTCGAAAATAAATACAGGTGGTGGCGCGCCATCATCAGAATCATGTCCGGGCGACTAGAGTGTGATCCTATATCTATCCAGTATATTAAAACTTCGAATATACGTTCATGACGCGTATATGCAAAATCTTTATATACTCGATTGTCCAAATTCAATACTAATAAAATATTCAAATACGAATAATTGAATTTAACTTTCAAAACAAAATTTGTTTTCAATTTTTATTTAAAAAATATACTCTTCACACTCGTTCTAGGATACTACTGATCCAATCTCTAATGAGTAATTCTCATTGGATATTACTAATCCAATATCTGATGAATTCTTTCGTTTGGTTCTAATGTGTCTTATTCTCGAGCTCTGTAAACCAAAGCTCTGATACCAAATGAAGCGACCCGAACTTCCCCGTGAAGGAAAGCGCGAATTGCTTTGAGGATAAGACGAATCAGAACACAAACAGAAGAACATTTCATTGCTTATTACAACAATTCCATCAGAATACAAGAATATACAGAGTATGAATAAATATTACACACTCGATAAATATCAGAGATTACAACAAATTACATAGTAGCAGAAAATAATACAACACACAACTGAAGGCGATATACGAATACAGAGCTTTCCGAATATCATTCCAGATGTAAACCAGGATCCTGTGAATATAAATCTGCAAAACCAAAACTACTTGCTGCCCGTGTCGAAAATAAGGGCACCCAGAGTTTAGGTTAAAACAGTAAACTCCAGGTCAGTTATGTGACTGGTGCGAGAACTAAAACAGTTATTTAAAACTTTACTTTAAAAGAGAGTAATTCAAGGGACCACGCCGTATAACACAGAACGGGTTTCCTCCCAAGAACACTAGTCCATTTAACAAAACAGCGCAATGCTTTTTTGGAAAAATGAAGCTATTATAAGACCCAGGTCCCATCACATAATGCAACGCAAGCCGGAGGATAGGGTTTTCCCTTAAAATAGCCAAACATGCTTGGTACGTTTAAAACAAATCATTTGATACTATTATACGTATATAGTGTCAAAACAATTTCAATCATAAATATCAATCATAGACGGCATGGGTACCATATATCATGTCGCCATACTAGGCTCTACAAATAAAACCGCAATGTCACGTATTGGAAATTGGATTCCATCATGAGTCGAGGCAAGGGGCAAGCTCCTCTCCATTCGAGACACTCTAGCAAATGTCTCAGGACCACACACAGCGATCCTTGGAATCGGTTGGGCCGGTCCTCTCTTACTTTTGAGGATTAGCAATTCCTTAACACACGTTTCCCAGTCCTATCGGACCTATATAATGGTCTGTACGTCGGCTCACATAGTGCCAGTTATCGACCATATATTCGAGGCGCCTCGCATTCCAACAACCACACAGGTAAAAAGTATATAAATGTCAGGGCTGGTAGGTCACTGACATCACCCATAGCTAGAAAGAAACGTCGTGTTCTCCCAACGGTCCTTATCCTGTTTTTAACTCATACCGAGGTGTGAGGCTCGCCAATTCACGCTATACACAAAGCTATTCCACGCAGGCCGTGCTTTGATCATCAACCACAAGACTTTGCTTTTCAACAGAAGCCTCGATCATTTGCCACTTAGGCATGCCACACAGGCAATTCATTCCATGCGACTGATGTCCACCGATATACAACCTCTGAGCTCGTACGTCTCAGAGAAGGGCGTTAAGCAAGAGAATAAATTCTCTGCCGCCAAACAGATGTATATTTAATAGAGATCAATCAACACAGAATAAAATCCAATGTCAGACACACAGTCCATCTACAAGTTCGTTCTGCGTCTGAACGAAACCGGAGGCACTTTACTCGCATATCCATCGATCTCCAAGTACGTATGGACGATCACCAACTGATTCTCTCATCTTGGGTGTACAGCCCAATAAAAATCATCTATAATCATCCAAACGATGTGAAGACTTCCGGTCTTCAACCACCGTCTTCATCTTCGACTTAACGTCGAATCGGTTATTCAGAATGGGTATAAACCCGGCCTTTCCGAATAACCCGCGTATATAATAAACAAATGTTACAAAAACACAACATATGCCTCATTCCAATTCAGAATATTCTTTTATTCAAATTTTCACACTCTTAGGGAAAGGTTCCCATTAATCTTATCAAAGATGAATTCTTCTAAATTTATTCTTTAATCTTCCTTTGGATATCATTTCAAACCATGTTAAGGTTTTCCAAACTAGTCGGGATTAGCGAACCACACCGAAGTAATTATTTATTTTATTTCCCAATCCCAACCTATTCATCCCATGGAGAAAAACTGGTAATACTCCATATCTAACACCATTGTATTATCAGTAAATATTAATTACCATTTCACGTTCAAATCTAATTAAAGATTTAACTATCGCTTTGGAGCAAAACTGGTGATACTCCATCCTCGATCACTTTAATCTAATTAAAGATTCATTAAAATTCCACTTAGTTTTAATCTTCCCAAAAATCAATATCCTATCTTTAACTGGGTTAA
The DNA here is from genome assembly GCA_030737875.1 of Allium sativum. Taxonomy (NCBI): domain Eukaryota; kingdom Viridiplantae; phylum Streptophyta; class Magnoliopsida; order Asparagales; family Amaryllidaceae; genus Allium; species Allium sativum. The sequence goes on from CM060920.1 coordinate 458,255,088, forward strand.
AGAACCAATGTCATCTAAAACACGGTTCACAATAAACCAAAAATCACTTCCCATTGTTAATCGGGTTAAAGAACAGGTGTTATTCAAAACACCGCTCACGATAAACCCAAAACCAATTTAAATTCAATTCCAATTAATATCATTTAATTCGTACACTTCATTAAATCTAAATAGAAAGATTTAATCTTTTTCTCAACTGGGTTTAAGAACAGTGATAATGAAGACACCATTTACGACAAACCCAAATCACGTTTGATATTAAATACAAGGCTCTGAATAGTAAATATATCGGCATATATTCAATATCAAATTCTACGACCAACAAATATCGTATTGGAAATAATGATATAAATATATCTTTCAAATTTCCGCAACCATCTCTATATAATCACGAAATCCGACATCGAAATATTTCGAAGATAATTTCGATTCAAATCCATTTCCACTTTATATATCGGAAATTCTGGTTATTTTCAAAACCATTTCAAATCCACTTTATTTATTTTAAAAATAAATGGGATTATAATTCTAGTTCAAAACCGTCTGCATCCTAATATATATTTTTAACTAGAAAACAAGATTAAAAGCGAGAAGTTCTCACCTTGGGGTTCCACTCCTCCATTCTCTTTTTCTGAACGGGTTGGATTCCGTTCTGCTTTCGGTCAGTTCCATCGCACTCTTATTCACACTGTTCATAATAAAAATCACATTTTTAATATGATGTTCATATATTTTTATAACGCCCTCTTCACTATAAAAATTATATTTTTATTCTCTACATACAATAAAAATTATATTTTTAATACTTCTATAATATAAAAATCATATTTTTAATGTTCACATCTAATAAAAATCATATTTTTATTATCATACTTATATAAAAATTATATTTTTATTTCATTTCTCATATAATAAAAATTATATTTTTATTATGCGACATATATAAAAATCATATTTTTATATCCTCTATCTTATAAAATTATATTTTTATATTCTCTAACTTGTAAAAATTATATTTTTATATTCTCTAACTTATAAAAATCTCGCCTTTCTTCATTCTCTTCTAATAAAAATCCTATCTTTCTATTCCATAAAAATCTACTTCTTATTCACTATGAAAATCAATTATTTTCTAATAAAAAAAACAATCTTTATTATATTAAAAATCAAGTTTTTATATTTTTAAAACAAAAATCGAATCTTTATGTATTTCTTTTAATTTACATAACTATAACTAACTTGAAATAACATATACAATGTTATTTAAAACAGAAAATAGAGGGAACTCACTTTTTTCGGTTGGAGGAGTTCCATGACGGACTGAGGTGAAGGAGAAGGTTGGAGGGGGGTTGCGTGCAGGGGCACGAGGTGGTGGTTGGCCTTCAGGGCGCGTGGTGGATATTTACAGTGGCTAGGGTTCGGTTGTTTTAACAAAGGAGGAGCGAGGAGCGAGGGTAGAGAGGAGAGAGAAGGGGGAAGCAGGGGGGTCGCGTCGGGGTGGGGGTGTCCGGCAATGGGCGCCGCCGCCTTGGGGGGCGCGATGGTGGATGTTTTCCGCCTCCGTCCTTCTATTTTTTTATTCTGTGGTATCAATTTGGTCAAAGGAAGAGAGGGGGGAAGTTAAGTGAAAATATATTTATATTTTATTATTTAATTTTCCTAAAAAGTTGACTTTACATTTGAACTTCAAACGAGACCCAATGACTGTCGTCCCTAGCTAATTACCCCCATTCCGAACACAATGGGATATGTCACGTAGGCCAATTCGATTGTTACGATCAGTTTTTGTTTAAATTAAAATATAAATATATATATTCAATTCAAATGCACATTTCAATTTACCGGGGCCATAAACGAACTCTAAAAATTTTAGAAAAATATTTCCTAGCTTCGTATTGACGATACGGTCCTAAAAAAACTAATTTCATCAAATTCTGAGACCGTTTGAAAAATGGCCATTTTCCAGTTGATTAAAATCAACTTAAACTGGTCAAACGCGTTTTCCTTTGCCACGCTCACATATTGATTTGAAAAAATTATGAATTTTGTAATCTAGCAATAATTTGACATCCCGGATCCAACAAAAGTGGTTTCGTCGAAAACCGAGGTCGTTTGCAAAATCTCCATTTTTTAAGGGCCAGAATTCCATAGTGACTATTTAGAATTTTCAACTGGGCATAACTTTGATTCCTACTATGAAATTTTTATTTCTCGGATTCGTTGGAAAGATATTCTCAATTAGATTCGAATATTTTCTGTTTCACCAAAATCCGGTTTATTTTGAATCCTGTATATTCATTTGAACTTCGAAATTGAATTTTCAAACTACCGCGCCATTTTCAATTCCTTTTATAATTAAAAATAAATATTTATATTCTAACGTCGATCTATATAAATATACACGTTCTAATTCTATTCAAAATAAATTTCTCATCGTTATTACTTAAAATAAATCATTTTAAATATTAAAAATTCATCAAAATTTCCAAAATAAAAATTTTAAATTGGCTCAGAATTTCTGGGTTATTACAATCGCGACCTCAACAAGAAAACTCCTGAGAATAAATATCCTCTTCCCCGCATTGATGATTTTTTAGATTGCTTGAATGGAGCTCTGGTATTCTCTAAGATGGACCTAGCCACATGGTTTCATCAGTTAAGGATTGTAGAAGAGTGTGTTCCGCTAACAACTTTCAGGGGTGTAGGCTTTTTTTATGAATGGTTAGTAATGCCGTTCAGACTATGCAACACCCCTTCTTATTTTTGTAGATTTGATGAATCAAGTGTTCCAGGAAGTATTAAACAAGATCGTGTTAGTCTTTATTGATGATATCCTTATCTTCTCTAAGACAAAGGAAGAGCATGCGAGGCATTTGGAACAAGTATTGGGGATTCTAAGAAGAAATCTATTGAGGCCAAGTTATCCAAATGCCAATTCTGGAAAGAAGAAGTAAAGTTTCTTGGACATGTAGTATCGAAGGAAGGAATATCGGTAGATCTGAGTAAGACTATTGCCATCCAAGATTGGAAGAAGCCAAGGACCCCCACTGAAGTTAGAAGTTTTCTTGGACAGGCAAGTTAGTGTCGGAAGTTCATGAAGGATTTTTCAAAGTTGTCTTTTCCTTTGACGAAGATGACGAAGAAGCATACTAAGTTTAATTGGAAACTTGAATGTAAGGAGGCATTTTAGGAATTGAAGGAAAGGTCTACCACTGTGACGACCCCAAACTTCCGTAGTACGAAAGCAAGGATAATCATAGGAGCATAACATAATTACAACAATAACAGATCTCAGATAATAGCATAACACATTAATCATTGCAGCGGAAATGAAAATGTCATCAAAATATAACATCACAGACATCAGAGTACGCAGTTATAGGATACACTTAGCAAAATAGAAGTCTCAACAAGGAAAGAAATAAGTCTCAACTCCTCCAAATACATCAAAATAAAAATGTCTAAATGTCTCAAGAAGAAATAAAAAGACAAAGAAAAGGGTTCTTCATCTTCTTCCTTAGCAAGCTCCAATCCAGAAAGAGTCCATACCTAAAACCTATCATTTGGCTGCCCGTGTGGAAAGAGGGCACCCGAGTTTGCAAAGTGAAACAAACTACGAGTCAGACATGGGACTGGTGTGAGAAATCTTTCTTAACTAACAATATTGCTAATCACAGGACCACGCCGCTAACGTGGAACGGTTTTACTCCATTGGATTGCCAGTGCATACGTTTAATAAATTTTTATTTAAAAATAACACAATGCTTTTTAGAAAATGAAATCACTATAAGACTCAAGTCCTGTCACACAATGCAACGCAAACCGGAGGATAGAGTTTTACCTTATAATGATAAAAAATGCTTGATACGTATAAAATAATATTTTTAATGTTATTATTAGTGTCTAATCAATTTTAAAAATACTTCAAAGTAAATGTATCAATCCTAGACAGCATAGCAACCATATACTATGTCACCATATATAGGTTTACAATCAAAACCGCAAGGTCGTATTGGAAATTGGTTTTCCATTATGAGTCGAGGCTAGGAATCGTCCTCTCCGATTCGAGACACTCTAGCAGATGCCTCAGGATCACATCTACGGGCAACCCTTGGATCTTCAGGGTCGGTCCACAAATAACGTTAGTGGATTAATTATGCCTGAACACACGCTTCTCGGTCCTATTGAACCTATAATATGGTCACTATCGACCTATAAATCCGACGTACCTCATAATCCAATAATCACATAAGTAAAAATGTCGGGCCTTGTAAAAACCTTAACACCACTTCTAGCTAGAAAGAATCGTGTGCACTCCCTGCAGTCCTGATCCCGTTGTTGACTCATACCGGGGTGTGAGGTTCACGAAGTCACGCTATACACAAAGCTACACCTAAACGGGGTATGCTTTGATCATCAACCACAAGACCCTGCTTTTCAACAAAAGCCTTGATCATTTGCATCTTTGCGTGCCACATTGACAATTCACGCCATGCGATCGATAACTACTAACATATACCCTCTAAGGGTGTTAAGCAAGAGAATAAATTTTCCGCCACCAAACGAATATATATTGAATAGAAATCAATTTAATTTACATGAAATGAAATCCAGTGTCAGACACGCATCCATTTACAAGTCTGTTCTCGGTTTGAACGAAACCGGAGTCGCCTTATTCCTCGTCCCGTATGTCCAATACAGAAGAGAGGTGCTCGCTAATCCGGACAATCAACAAGTACGTCCGGACAACTACCACTATAACCCTTTCAAGGTAGCAACTCCTATCAAAGGCATCAGTAGCCGTTCATTCGATGTGAAGATTGCCAGTCTTCAATCACCGTCTTCTATATCTTCGATTTAAATCATCGTATAATTATTTGAAATGAGTTGAACTCGGTCTTTTCAAATAATTCTCGAATAATTATCATTTAAATCATTTCATATCATTAATATCTATTTATAACGATTTATCGCTGTTTTTATTTATTTAAAAATTGTTCAAATTAGTTTAACGATGCTTCAAGTCGCTATGCGGCCCTAGCGCTGTTTTTACCAAAATTTGATTTTACACATTTCTCGAAACCTAACTGTTGGATTTTGACAAAATATGTATCGTTGGAAAGATCTTCCCAAAGCGGTCCTAATGGTTCCAGTTTTGGGAAGATCCAACGATCGGATCTTTCGGTATAATCGTTTAAAGTTACGATTGCCGAAACGCGAACTACCGCGCGCGATTCATTTCGTTTTAATTTATATTTATATATATATAAATATAAATCGTTTGCCGATTTCAACTACTTTCAATCAATCACATGCAAGCCAAGTACAATCCATATTCATGTTAGAAATTTTACATATGATTATCTTAATCCTAACTAACATGATAAAAGTGACAATTTGAAACAAGTCATATTTTAATGTCTAATTCTTTTCAGTGGAAACTAAATTACATTGAAAATGTATTTTTTTATGTTCACTCTTTTTATTGAAGCCAAATGACAATAAAATATGATTTTTAATTCTACTTTTTTTTTGGAACTAAAATGACAAAGAAAATGTTATTTTTAAATCTGCTATTTTTATTGCATCTAAAATGACAATAAAAATGTGACATTTAAATCTATTCTATTTATTACATCTAAAATGACAATAAAAATGTAACATGTAATTCTATTCTTTTTATTACATCTAAAATGACAATGAAAATGTAACATGTAATTCTATTCTTTTTATTGCATCTAAAATGACAATGAAAATGTAACATTTAATCCTATTCTTTTTATTACATCTAAAATAACAATAAAAATGTAACATGTAATTCTATTCTTTTTACTGCATCTAAAATGACAATAAAAATATAACATGTAATTCTATTCTTTTTATTGCATCTAAAATGATAATAAAAATGTAACATGTAATTCAATTCCTTTTATTGCATCTAAAATGACAATAAAAATGTAACATGTAATTCTTTTCTTTTTATTACATCTAAAATGACAATAAAAATGTAACATGTAATTCTATTCTTTTTATTACATCTAAAATGACAATAAAAACGTAACATGTAATTCTATTCTTTTTATTGCATCTACAATGATATGTAACACGTAATTCTATTCTTTTTATTGCATCTAAAATGACAATAAAAATGTCACTTGTAATTCTATTCTTTTTATTTCATCTAAAATGACAATAAAAATGTCACCTTTAATCTAATCTTTTTATTTGAACAACTTTGATGCTAAAAATATGTTCTTTTTATTCGGATAACTTTGACGCTAAAAATATGTTCTTTTTATCTAAAAAGAAAATAATAGCAAAATATGTTCTTTTTATCTAAAAAGAAATGACACCAAAATATGTTCTTTTTATCTAAAAAGAAAATGACAGCAAAATATGTTCTTTTTATCTAAAAAGAAAATGACAGCAAAATATGTTCTTTTTATCTAAAAAGAAAATGACAACAAAATATGTTCTTTTTATCTAAAAAGAAAATGACAACAAAATATGTTCTTTTTTATTTAAAAAGAAAATGACAACAAAATATGTTCTTTTTATCTAAAAAGAAAATGACCATAAAATATGTTCTTTTTATCTAAAAAGAAAACGACAACAAAATATGTTCTTTTACATTTTAACTAATTGAAAATAAAAAAAATGCAATCTTTTATTTTAACTCCAACTCATTTACAAGAACCATATTTTATGTAACAATAAAAACGAGATTTTTTTTATTGTTAGGTTAATTCCAATGTCCACGTGTCATAATAAAGATGAAGTCTTTATTCTAACTCTCAATCCCCAGTTTATGTATTCAATAAAAACTATATTTTTATGTATAAATCACATAAATATTAATGGATGGATCTAAAATAAAATATGATTTTGTTTTAGATTTGTATTTAACCGCAACTAGAGATTCAACAAAACGGAAGAAACTTAATCGTAGATCTAATCAATCATGAACATCTCAATACACCACAAAACAACAAATCAACAAATTCTAAATTTCATAACATCGCAGATCTAAATCATTAACATACATACAATGATTTAAATAGCGAGAAAAATAATTAAATTATAATTAATAATTTAAATCAGAAATCTCATTGTCGTTTCAATTCAGGATCAAATTTGTCCAAAATTTTGATCTGCTCAGAATTGGCTCCAGTCAGTCTAGAAACGCAGATCTCAGCCTCACGATTACAACGCTTAAGAAATCGTTAAATTCTGGTTCAGTATGAATGAGATATGATTAAATTTACATTGTTAATATTTAAAATAAATTAATTTTAAATAATTAAATAATATTTCACCTTCTTCCCCAATTAACAGACAAGGCCGCGTTGTTTTCAAATGGGTTCAGATTTAGGGTTGGTCTTTTCTTCCAATTGGTGAAGGGTGGTGACGATTGGAATATACCACGGTGTAGAGGGAGGGATGGCGCGCCTGGAAGGTCCACCATGGTGAGGTGTGATCGTGGAAGGGGAGCATGGCGTCGGTGCAAAGTCGGCGGATTTGGGCACGAGGTTCGAAGTGGATACGCGATGGTAGAGGCCGAAATCGATATGGATGCGTAGAGGGAGAAGAGGACTTCGATAAAGTCCAAAGGAGTGAGAGGTTTCGATGAGTGGATCGTGGGATTTTGGTTGTGGAAGTCTAGAGCAATTTCAACCATGGAATGTACAGGATGGCGGCTACTGTACGATGTTAGATTAGTGTTTTTTTGAAAAGAGATTAAGGATTATTTATAATATTTAATTGTAAATTTTGCAAATAAACCCGTAATTCCTTAACAATTCCAATTCCAGCCCAATAGAAGTTGTTCCTACCCAATTGCCCCCGTTTCGGATGCAATGGGCTAGTTTCAATTAGTCCAAACAGTCGTCTTTAGCCTGATTTCTTTAATTTAAAATTTAAATCTTTTATTTAATTAATTCGATCATACATTTCAATTCACCGGCGCCACATACAGACTCTAAAAATTACAGAAAAAATATATATTTAGCTTTGTTTTGACGATACGGTCCTACCAAAATTAATTTCGTCGAATTTAGGGACCGTTTGAAAAATGGCCATTTTCAAGTCGATTAAATTTGTCTGAAATTGATAAAACACGTTTTCTTTTGCCACGCTTACATACTAATTCAAAAAATTATGAAAATTGAAACCTAGCAATAATTTGACATTCCGAATCCAACAAAAGTGCTTTCGTCGATAACGGAGGTCGTTTGTAAAATAGCCTTTTATACGGGCTATAAATTATACTATATTCCATAGCGACTATTCTGAATATTCACCTGGCCATAACTTTTGATTCTCGCTATGAAATTTCGATTTTTTGGATTCGTTGGAAAGATATTGTTAAACAGATTTAGATATTTTTGGTTTCACTAAAATCTGTTTTATTTTGAATCCTGTACACTCAGTCAAAGTTCAGATTTGACTTTTCAAACCACCGTGCTATTTCCAATTCCTTTTGCAATTAAAATAAATATATTCGTTCTAACTTCGAGTAAAATAAATTTTTAATCATTACTATTTAAAATAAATTATTTTATCTATTCAAAATTCACTGAAATAGCCAAAATAAAAAATAAAAAAATTGGTTCTGATTTTTCGGGTTGTTACAATCTCCCTCACTTAAAAGCTTTTTGTCCCCGAAAAGGAAACAATGGTAAAGTAGGAAACAAAACGGAAAATGCAAGGTTTTGTAAATGTACCTCGACACAAGAGTTACTCGGAGATGTCCACTCTGCACTTGGGATAAGCATGTTTGATGCTATCCTCAGTCTCCCATGTACAGTCTCTAGGATCCCCGCTCCACTGCACTTTGACTTGGTGGATCCTCTTATTCCTCAGAACTCGGGTCTCTTTGCCAACAATTTTCACTGGCTCCCTTCTCACTGCTAAGCTTGGGGTAATCTCCAAATCTTGTTGTGCTGCTTCCTCCACAACTAAGTCTGGGTCGTGAACATGCTTCCAAAGTTGGGACACATGAAATACATCGTGAACCCCTGGCAACCAGTCAGGCAACTGCACCCTATAAGCGAGAGTTCCAATCCTTTCGAGAATAGGAAATGGACCAATAAATCTCGGTGCCAATTTCCCAGTCTTCCCCAAACGAACTACACCTCTCAATGGGGAAACCCTCAAGTACACATAATCGCCAACAGAGAATTCTAGATCCCTTCTTTGTGAGTCTGCATGGCTCTTCTGTTGGATCTGAGCAGTCAGTAGGCGCTTCTTAATAAAATCAACTTTGTCTGCTGCTTCTCGAATCATGTCGGGGCCCAATACTAATCGATTGCCTGTTCCACCCAACATGCGGGAGATCTGCATGGCCTACCATATAATGCTTCAAATGGTGACATCTTCAAGCTTGCTTGGTAACTGTTATTATAAGAGAACTCAACCAAGTGCAAGTGATCCTCCCATGAACCGCCAAAATCAAGAATGCATGCTCGCAACAAGTCTTCTAATATGCAGTTCACCCTCTCAGTCTGGCCATCTGTTTGAGGGTGATAAGCCGTGCTCAGATTCAACTTGGTCCCAAGCTCTTCTTAGAAAGTTTCCCAGAATTTGCTAGGAAATATCGGATCACAGTCACTGATAATGCTACTGGGAACTCCATATAGTCTGACAATCTCTCTGAAATAAAGCTGCGCCGGACTTCGAGCTGTTCTATTAGATCTGACAGGGATGAAATGGGCAGTATTTGTGAAGCGATCTACAATCATCCATATATTGTCATTGCCTTTTCTGGTTCGGGGAAAGCCATCAATAAAGTCCATAGAAATTTCGTCCCACTTGCAACTTGGAACCCCTAGCGGTTGCAATAATCCTGCCAGCTTCTGTTGATCACTTTTAACTTTTTGACAAGTGGGACATTTGGCAACATATATAGAAATGTCTCTCTTCATAGATCTCCACCAAAATATGCGCTTGAGGTCGTGATACATCTTGCTCACCCCTGGATGAATACTAAGATTAGATTTGTGACATTCATCCATAACTTCCCTACTGAGCTCAAGAAGGTTCGGAACACAAATTCGACCCAATAGCCTCAGAACCCCTTTGTCGTCAATCCGAAAACTCGTGGGCTCGCCTTCCCTAACTCTTTTGCTAATTCTCTGAATAAATTCATCATTCTTCTGAAGAGTAAAGATCTTATCGATCAAGGAAGGTGTAATAATGAGATTGGCGAGGATAAGATTGGTGCTGGCTGTATTCTTCCTGCCGAGCGCATCGGCTACTACATTGGCTTTTCCCCGAGTATCTAAGATATCCAGGTCATAGGCCGCAAGAAATTCAACCCAACGTTTCTGCCTCAAATTCTAATACCTTTGGGTGAACAGATACTTCAAGGATTTGTGATCAGTATACAGTTCGAACTTCTCACCCAAGAGATAGTGCCTCCATATATTTAATGCAAATACGATGGCCATCAACTCAAGATCATAAGTGGGATATTTCTTCTCATGTGGTTTCAACTGACGACTAGCATATGCAACTACTTTGTCCCTTTGCATTAGCACTGCACCAATACCTTAAATAAATAAAAGGATAACAGGTTAAAATAAGATTTGACATTAAAAATGTCATTTCTGACATGTTTCTATAGATAAAAAGAATAACCTTCTCTAGAAGCATCTGTCCAGACTTTCAAATCCTGATTGCCATCAATAATGGTCAAAACGGGAGCAGTGGTCAATCTCAATTTCAGCTCTTAGAAAGCTGCCTCACATTCAGGAGTCCAGATGAACTTTGTATGCTTCTTAGTTAGCTTCGTCAATGGACAAGATAGCCTCGAAATTTTTTTGACGAATTTCCGATAATAGCCAGCCAGTCCTAAGAAGCTTCTGACCTCAGTAGGAGTGTTAGGCTGCTTCCAATTTTGAATGGCTGAGATCTTGCCTGGATCTACTGAAATGCCTTCCTTAGATACAACATGGCCAAGGAATTTCACCTCTTCTTGCCAGAATATGCATTTTGAAAATTTAGCTTTCAACACATTCCTTCGCAAGATTTCCAAAACTTCTTTCAGATGCCTTTTATGCTCAGCGGTGGATTTAGAAAAGATTAAGATATCATCGATGAAAACCAGCACGAATTTATTTAAGACATCCTGATATACTCTATTCATCAGATCTACAAAGTAATCGGGAGAGTTGCATAGACCGAACAATATTACTAGCCATTCATAAAATAAGCCTGGTCCTCTGAAAGGTGTCAAAGGAACACACTCATCTGCAATGCGCAGTTGATGGAAACCTGTAGCTAGGTCCATCCTAGAGAATACTTGCGCTCCATGCAAGCAGTCTAATAGATCATCAATTCGCGGCAATGGATATTTGTTTTTCAGCGTTTGCTTATTGAGATCGCGATAGTCCACATACAATCGGAGGGTACCATCTGACTTTGGGACAAAAACCACTGCTGCACCCCAAGTTGAGAAGCTAGGCCTGATCAGACCCTTCCACAAAAGCTGTTTAGTTTGATTGCTTAGCTCCTCATTTTCTTTTGGCGTCATTCTCAATAGGATGCAAAACTGGCCTTGCATTTGGAGATAAGTCAATCCTGAAGTCGATCTCTCTGCGTGGAGGTAAGCTATCAACTTCTTTGAACACATCCGCATAATCTTCGACGACAGGAATATCCTCAATAGAAGTAGGAGTGACTTCTAGAGAAGACCAGAATTCTTTTATGTTTGATGCTGAGCCGTGGCATGGGATAACAATATTTCCGAGCTTCGTTTTAACTTTGACGATTCTCTCGACACATTTGACTTCGGCCTCATGCCTTGATAACCAATCCATCCCAAGAATAACATTATACCCAGAAAAATTCATGACAATCAAATTTATAGGGAACTCGTAACAAGAGTAGGAGATCAGCACTCTACAGTATTGATCGAGAATAAGAGAACCCCCTATTGGACTATGAGCTCTAACCAATTCTTTAAGTTTTCTTGGTTTCAGTGTTAACTTTTTAATTGTGTCACTAGAAATAAAACTTCGTGATGCACCAGTGTCAAACTAAACAGTAATTGGAATGTTCTTAATATTAAGAGTACCTTCTAAAATATCGGGTTTACCTGCTCCCTCAGAAGAAGCTGGGGCAGCAGCTCCCTCGTAAACAAGCACCACTTAAGATTTTTTCAATAGAGGACAATTTCTGATAAAGTGCCCTATCTTATGGCAATTAAAGCATTCCTTGGTGTCGCGAGAATTCTGGCCACGATTCTGATTGGGTCCAGACTCATTCCTCTTGGACCTCTTTGGAGCTCTACACTCATAATAAAAATGTCCAATTTTCTGGCAATTAAAGCATTTCACCTTGGACCTATCTCTCTTCTTTCCTTGAGACTTGGCAGCTAAAGTGTTGCTCGCCTCAGGTTTCTTATCAGCCTGCTCCTTCTTGTTGCTATTCTGATTTTTCGCCCTCTCTTGCTGTGAAGTCTGGTCATTTTCCTCATAGCGACTAGCCATCTCTATCATCTCATTAAATGGGAGCTTGATGTGACCTGTGACTCTGTCTAGGTACTTCTTAGAAAGGACCTTGATGAATCTCTTGTTTTTCTGGACTGGATCCTGAATCAACTCTGGAGCTAGCGGGAAAGTTCCTCTAACTTCCGCACATATTATGAAATTGTCATCTCTCCCTGCTGCAGATTTGCAAATTGATCATGGAGCCTATCAACTGCCCGCGGAGGGATATACTTATCATTGAAAATCTCTTTGAACCTGGCCCAAGACGTGTTGGCCACATCATTGCCAATCTTGACTGTGTGCCACCAAATTTCAGCCTGGTCTTTTAATAGCCATGTTGCCAAGAAGCGCTTGCGTTGATCCTCCAATTCCAAACGTTCAAAGATTTTCTCATAGTTCTTCAGCCATGCCTGCGCCTCAATCACAGTCTCTCGGCCAGGAAAGGATTCACCCCCTAAGTTCCTGTACTTCTTGGACATTTTGTCCAAATCAAATGGCTGCGGGGGTGGAGGTGGTGTCATAGCCTCTGGAGTGGGCTGTTCCTGGGCCGTAGGAGTCTCATCTCTAGCGAGCCCTTTAGCCCCACCTCTGCCTCGGGCTCCAGTACGTGCTCTGGTGCTCATTTCTTAGTTATTTATGTACCATCAAGGAAAGAGTCAGACTAACAGGAATTATAAATTTAAAGGAAAGGTTAAAAGTAGAGACATATGATAAGATGATAATGATGTAATGACTGATTAATATGTGCTATTCTGCTGTGCTCGTTTTAGGACATTACTAATCCTATCTCTAATGAGCCACTCGCCTTAGAATACTACTGATTCTATCTAGATGAATTGTTCTAAAAATGTTATACTCCGAAGCTAAGGTTAACCTTTAGCTTTGATACCAACTGTGATGACCCCAAACTTCTATAGTACGAAAGCAAGGATAATCATAGGAGCATAACATAATTACAACAATAACAGATCTCAGATAGTAGCATAACACATAAATCATTGCAGTGGAAATGGAAATGTCAGCACAACATAACTTCACAGACATCAGAGTACACAGTTATAGGATACACTTAGCAAAATAGAAGTCCCAACAAAGAAAGAAATAAGTCTCAACACCTCCATATACATCAAAGATAAAAATGTCTAAATTTCTCAAGAATAAATAAAAAGATAAAGAAAAGGGTTCTTCATCTTCTTCCTTAGCAAGCTCCAGTCCAGAAAGAGTCCATACCTAAAACCTGTCATTTGGCTGCCCGTGTGGAAAGAGGGCACCTGAGTTTGCAATGTGAAACAAACTACGAGTCAGTCATGGGACTGGTGTGAGAAATCTTTCTTAACTAACAATATGGCTAATCACAGGACCACGCTGCTAACGCTGAACGAGTTTACTCCATTGGATTGCCAGTGCATATGTTTAATAAATTTTTATTTAAAAATAACGCAATGCTTTTTAGAAAATGAAATCATTATAAGACTCAAGTCCCATCACACAGTGCAACACAAACCGGAGGATAGATATTTTCCTTATAATGATCAAAAATGCTTGATACGTATAAAATAATATTTTTAATGTTATTATTAGTGTCTAATCAATTTTAAAAATACTTCAAAGTAAATGTATCAATCCTAGACAGCATAGCTACCATATACTATGTCGCCATATATAGGTTTACAATCAAAACCCTAAGGTCGTATTGAAAATTGGTTTTCCATCATGAGTCGAGGCTAGGGATCGTCCTCTCCGATTCGAGACACTCTAGTAGATGCCTCAAGATCACACCTACGGGCAACCCTTGGATCTTCAGGGCCGGTCCACAAATAACGTTAGTGGATTAATTATGCCTGAACACACGCTTCCCGGTCCTATTGAACCTATAATATGGTCACTATCGACCTATAAATCCGAGGTACCTCATAATCCAATAATCACATAAGTAAAAATGTCGGGCCTTTTAAAAACCCTAACACCACTTCTAGCTAAAAAGAAGCGTGTGCACTCCCTGCAGTCCTGATCCCGTTTTTGACTCATACCAGGGTGTGAGGTTCACGAAGTCACGCTATATACAAAGCTACGCCTAAACGGGCTATGCTTTGATCATCAACCAAAAGGCCCTTCTTTTCAACAAAAGCCTTAATCAATTGCATCTTGGCGTGTCACATTGACAATTCACGCCATGCGATCGATACCTACTAACATATACCCTATGAGGGTGTTAAGCAAGAGAATAAATTCTCAGCCACTAAACGGATAAATATTAAATAGAAATCAATTTAATTTACATGGAATGAAATCCATTGTTAGACACGCATCCATTTACAAGTCCGTTCTGGGTTTGAACGAAACCGGAGTCACCTTATTCCTTGTCCCGTATGTCCAATACGGAAGAGGAACTTGCTAATCCGGACAATCAACAAGTACGTTCGGACAACTACCACTGTAACCCTTTCAAGGTAGCAACTCCTATCAAAGGCATCAGTAGTCGTCCATTCGATGTGTAGATTGTCGGTCTTCAATCACCGTCTTCTATATATTCGATTTAAATCGTCGTATAATTATTTGAAATGAGTTGAACTCGGTATTTTCAAATAATTCTCAAATAATTATCATTTAAATCATTTCATATCGTTAATATCTATTTATAGCGATTTATCGCTATTTTTTTTATTTAAAAATAGTTCAAATTAGTTTAACGATGCTTTAGGTCGCTATGTGGCCTTGGCGCTGTTTTTACCAAAATTTGATTTACACATTTCTCGAAATCTAACCGTTGGATTTTGACGAAATATGTATCATTGCAAAGATCTTCCCAAAGGTCCTAACGGTTCCAGTTTTGGGAAGATCCGACGGTCGGATCTTTCAGTATAATCGTTTAAAGTTACGATTGCCGAAACACGAAGTACCGCGCGTGATTCGTTTCATTTTAATTTATATATAAATATATATATACATTTATATATATGTATATATATATAAATCGTTTGGCGATTTCAACTACTTTCAATCAATCACATGCAAGCCAAGTACAGTCCATATTCATGTTAGAAATTTTACATATGATTTCCTTAATCCTAACTAACATGATAAAAGTGAAAATTTGAAACAAACCATATTTTAATGTCTAATTCTTTTCAATGGAAACTAAATTACATTGAAAATGTATTTTTTTATGGTCACTCTTTTTATTGAAGACAAATGAAAATAAAAACATGATTTTTAATTCTACTTTTTTTTTATTGTAACTAAAATGACAATAAAAATGTTATTTTTAAATCTACTATTTTTATTGCGTCTAAAATGACAATAAAAATGTGACATTTAAATCTATTCTATTTATTACATCTAAAATGACAATAAAAATGTAACATGTAATTCTATTCTTTTTGTTGCATCTAAAATGACAATAAAAATGTAACATGTAATTCTATTCTTTTTATTGCATCTAAAATGACAATAAAAATGTAACATGTAATCCTATTCTTTTTATTGCATCTAAAATGACAATAAAAATATAAATTGTAATTCTATTCTGTTTATTGCATCTAAAATGACACTAAAAATGTAACATGTAATTCTATTCTTTTTATTGCATCTAAAATGACAATAAAAATGTAACATGTAATTCTATTCTTTTTATTGCACCTAAAATGACAATAAAAATGTAACATGTAATTCTATTTTTTTTATTGCATCTAAAATGACAATAAAAATGTAACATGTAGTTCTATTCTTTTTATTGCATATAAAATGACAATAAAAATGTAACATGTAGTTCTATTCTTTTTATTGCATCTAACATGTAATTCTATTTTTTTTATTGCGTCTAAGATGACAATAAAAACATCACTTGTAATTCTATTCTTTTTTTTGCATCTAAAATGACAATAAGAATGTCACTTTTAATATAATCTTTTTATTTGAACAACTTTGATGCTAAAAATATGTTCTTTTTATTTGGATAATTTTGACGCTAAAAATATGTTCTTTTTATCTAAAATGAAAATGACAGCAAAATATGTTCTTTTTATCTAAAAAGAAAATGACAACAAAATATGTTGTTTTTATCTAAAAAGAAAATGACAACAAAATATGTTCTTTTTACCAAAAAAGAAAATGACAACAAAATATGTTCTTTTTATCTAAAAAGAAAATGACAACAAAATATGTTCTTTTTATCTAAAAAGAAAATGACAACAAAATTTGTTCTTTTTATCTAAAAAGAAAATGACCGCAAAATATGTTCTTTTTATCTAAAAAGAAAATAACAACAAAATATTTTCTTTTTATCTAAAAAGAAAATGACAACAAAATATGTTCTTTTTACATTTTTTTTGGAGGAAGGTTCTTTTTACATTTTAACTAAATGAAAATAAAAAAAATGCAATCTTTTTTTTCAACTCCAATTCATTTACAAGAACCATATTTCATGTAACAATAAAAATGCGATTTTTTTTATTGTTAGGTTAATTCCAATGTCCATGTGTCATAATAAAGATGAACTCTTTATTCTAACTCTCAATCCCCAGTTTATATTCAATAAAAACTATATCTTTATGTATAAATCGCATAAATATTAATGGATGGATCTAAAATAAAATATGATTTTATTTTAGATATGTATTTAACCGCAATTAGAGATTCAACAAAAAGGAAGAAATTTGATCGTAGATCTAATCACTCATGAACATCTTAATACACCACAAAACAACAAATCAACAAATTCTAAATTTCATAACATCGCAGATCTAAATCATTAACATACATACAACGATTTAAATAGCGAGAAAAATAATTAAATTATAATTAATAATTTAAATTAGAAATCTCACTGTCGTTTCAATTCAGGATCGAATTTGTCCAAAATTTTGATCTACTCAGAATTGGCTCCAGTTAGTCTAGAAACGCAGATCTCAGCCTCTCGGTTGCAACGCTTCAGAAATCGTTAAATTTTGGTTCAGTATGAATGAGATATGATTAAATTTACATTGTTAATATTTAAAATTAATTATTTTTAAATAATTAAATAATATTTCACCTTCTTCCCCAATTAACAGACAAGGTCGCATTGTTTTCAAATGGCTTCAGATTTAGGGTTGGTCTTTTCTTCTAATCGGTGAAGGGTGGTAATGATCAGAATATACCACGGTGTAGAGGGAGGGATGGCGCGCCTGGGGGGTCCACCCCAGTGAGGTGCGATCGTGGAAGGGGGAGCACGGCGTCGCTGCAAAGTCGGCGGGTTTGGGCACGAGGTTCGAAGTGGATACGCGATGGTAGAGGCCGAACTCGGTACGGATGCATAGAGGTAGAAGAGGACTTCGATAAAGTCCAAAGGAGTGAGAGGTTTCGATGAGTGGATCGTGGGATTTTGGTGGTAGAAGTCTAGAGCAATTTCGATCATGGAATGTCAAGGATGGCGGCTACTGTACGATGTTAGATTAAGGTTTTTTTGAAAAGAGATTATGGATTATTTATAATATTTAATTGTAAATTTTGCAAATAAACCCATAATTCCTTAACAATTCCAATTCCAGCCCAACAGAAGTTGTTCACACCCAATTGCCCCCATTCCGGATGCAATGGGCTAGGACCCGTCAGTCTAAATAGTCGTCTTTAGCCTGATTTCTTTAATTTAAAATTTAAATATTTTATTAATTAATTCGATCGTACATTTCAATTCACCAGAACCACATACGGACTCTAAAAATTATAGAAAAAATATATTTAGCTTTGTTTTGACGATACAGCCCTAACAAAATTAATTTCGTTGAATTTAGAGATCGTTTGAAAAATGGCCATTTTCAAGTTGATTAAATTTGATTAAAATTGAAAAAACACATTTTCTTTTGCCACGCTCACATACTAATTCGAAAAATTATGAAAATTGAAACCTAGTAATAATTTGACATTCCGGATCCAACAAAAGTGGTTTCGTTGAAAACGGAGGTCGTTTGTAAAATAGCCTTTTATACGAGCTATAAATTATACTATATTCCATAGCGACTATTCTGAATATTAAACTGGCCATAACTTTTGATTCCCACTATGAAATTTCGATTTTTCGGATTCCTTGGAAAGATATTTTTAAACAGATTTAGATATTTTTGGTTTCAGTAAAATCCGTTCAATTTTGAATCCTTTACATCCAGTCAAAGTTTAGATTTGACTTTTCAAACCACCGTGCTATTTCCAATTCCTTTTGAAATTAAAATAAATATATTCATTCTAACTTCGATTAAAATAAATTTTTAATCATTATTATTTAAAATAAATTATTTTAACTATTCAAAATTCACTTAAATAGCCAAAAAAAATTAAATTAAATTGGTTTTGATTTTCTGGGTTGTTACAACCTGCAACCTCCACACTAAACAAGAGGGATAATGCGCTGAAAGGTGTGCCAAGCAGCTGTGGACGATCAATAGGGTATCATAACACAAGCGAAACCTGTCGTAAACTCACAGAGCAAGGATAAAATATTATAGAACATATACAACAGGTATTATTAGTGAAGCTGAAAACACTAAACTTTCATAACAACTAGAAAGTAATATCCATAGACATGAATTCCAACAATAGTGTTTGTACAAATTGGCTCACTATAGCACTCAGAGTAACAAACAGGGGGCATCCAAATACTATATGGTAGAAAGATAGTACGCCAGCCTTTTGTTCGACTCCGAACAGCTACAACATCCCCGCAAAGCTATCACCTGTCACCTGCCACCTTGTCTACCCATCCAAAACGGATGAATAGTCCAAGGTAATAAGAGGGAAACATACAACCTTGAGTCAAATAACAATCTTAGTGAGTGATAAAACAGCTATCTAACATCATCAATAAAGTATATGAGAATCGATAAATAAACGAGTAATCTACCCACAACACCAGAGAAGAACTCAACACCTTCTTCCCCACATCGGACAGTGATAGCCTTTACATCAAACAATTCAACCATTCATCCATGGAAACCATAATAACCGTCCATTCATGGCAATCAGAAGCAACCAACAATAGCACTCATAGCATCTAGATTATATATCTCACATAAACCACCCTAATTGAATTCAACATCTCTCAAGCACAAGCCCCAGAGGCCTAAACCTATATCAGACAAGCACCCAAGGAACATCTCCTTCGACGTTGGACAATCTACATGAGACGGTTCAAACAAGGCAACTAATCAACCATGACAGACTCTGGCTATCACCACCAATTCTACTTCGAAATCATCGTTGATTGTATGATGGCCCATCATGACTGCCATATGTCAAGGGCTAATGGTAACCCCAATTCTACCATACCTCCATACGCCTTCATGACTCGTATGTTTGTCTTCTCGAATCTTGACAACTAGGCCCTTTCATGACTGCCCAAGATACGAGGCACTTCACAACTCCGAAAACCATTCACTAATTCAAGTCCCCCTTGAGTACCCATTATCCACCAACTCAAAAACACCCTTGAGTCGTCTTCTCATTCGTTGCTTTACATCGATCAATGAACTAATCACATCACTTCGAATGCATATCTTGAAGTAACAACATTACTAAACCAAACAACATCAATATAAGGCTTACAGTACACCATATCAACGAATTTGGCACACAAGGATGCGGGTATACACTTCGGCTAATAGCTATATCAAATTTGATAACGCTCAGATTCGTATCAAACAACAGTTTGCGATCCGCACCACCCAAACCACCCCAAATCTGACCGTCCATCGCGAGTGCTCCGGATCAGTCGATTTGATACGGCTCAGGGCCAAATCTGACCAACCAACCGACATTTAAAATCGAGCCTTTTTTGTGTAAAACTTTTGGCCAAAAAAGCATGCCCATCCTTTCAAAATTTTAATCCTTTCAGGTTCTCTCCCTCCCTTTTTTTATTTCCCTCGTCTAATATTGTATCCCATGCCCATATTTCCATTTCTGAAAATTGCTCCCAAAAAATTATAGAAATCCGATAGTTGTCTGCTCAAATCTGCTTCTTTGTCAATGTCTGCAAATCGTGCATCTCTATTGCTGGTAAAATTTAGGTTTGATTCAGTTTCTAGTAATCGATACTTTCTGCACTATTGTTTCAATTCATGCTCAACATGTTTTAGGATGGAGAGCTATTTATTGGTTTTTACCTGTGGGCGGTTACAAAGCAAGGTTGAATGTTAAAGAAAGTTAGGTTTTCGCAGTTGGTCATATTACACCATGGTTAGTGCACAAATTATTTGATCTATTTCCTTGTATTAGCTAGTCATACTGGATATGTAGAATATGAACCTTGAATTTTGTTTGTTAAACTGCCAAACTCATTCTAGTAAATAAAACTAGTTTTAGGTTAACTAGTTAATTCTTTTGCTGAACAATACACAAGGATTAGCTAATTTTATTTACTTTTCATGCACCAGACTTAGACAAATGTACTGAAACTAACTGGCTAAGGCCTGAAAATGTACTGAACCTGGACAAATGCAATGAACCTAGCTAGAAAACTAGGCTCGATAAGGCCTGAAAATTCCTTTGATGTTTTAACGGAGAAAGATACGGGCATGTGTGAAGGGGGTGGGCCCATTTTTGATCCATTGATTGATGCGATTTTTAAGTTGTAACAATTTTTGAATTTATAGGCAGGAAACATGCCATTCATTATAAACAAAAAGTGGATTAGTGAATCTAATCAAAGATTTCCATCCTATATTGATGGGGTGAACATGTTTATTTGTTTTGTTGAAGAAAACGATGGTAAGAAAGGGGTGTATTTATGCCCTTGCAATCGGTGCCAAAATATGAAGACGTTCAAACTAGATGAAATTCATTTTCATTTGCTTAGATGGGGTTTTATCCAATCATATAGCGTGTGATATTTGCACGGGAAAAAGGTGGAAATGAGAAAACAACAACCAATTAGTAATGCCACAAGTACTGACGTGGCTGAACATATTGTGAAGAAAGATCTAGTCAATGATGCAAATAGATTTCATGATATTCATCCTGAAAATCCATCATTTGACCATGCTAATGTTGGAGAGCAGTGTATGGATGATGGCAATTGGTAGGCCAACGAAAGTAAGAAGTATACGCCACTTTATGAAAGCGCAAGAGAGCCACTGTATCCTTCATGTCCAAAAGGGATAATAAAGCTGTATGCTATTGTGAAACTGAATAGCTTGAAGACTCAATAAAACTTCTCAAATAATGGTGTGACTGCACTACTTGAACTAATGAAGGAATTTCTCCCCGAAGGTAACACGCTGCCGAAAAAATACCACGACGTGAAGAAGTTCATTAAGCAAGTTGGAATGAATTACAAAACTTATGATGCATGCATCAATGATTGCATGTTGTACTGGAAATATGATGCGAATAGAATTTCTTATACAAATTGCAATGAACTAAGATATAGGACATCTTTTAACGACGAGAGAAAAGGAATCAAAGTAGCTTGAAAGATATTAAAACATTTTCCATTTATTTCTAGATTGAAGAGATTGTATACTTTACCATGGATAGCAGATGCAATGACCTGGCATGGTTGTGCCAAGTTTGATCCAAACGTAATGCGTCATCCATGTGATACTTCTCAATGGAAAGCCGTGGATTCTTTTGACAAAACATTTGCAGTCGGGCCACGAAATGTCACACTTGGAATAGAAACAGTTGGTTTCTGTCCGAATATTTCTCTTACTAATCCTTACAATTGTTTGCCGGGAATTGTAGTACCGTAGAATCTTCCTCCGTCTATGTGCATGAAATGGGAGTTTTCAATGTTATCACTATTTATTTCTAGGCCAAAACAACTAGGGAAGGATATTGATGTTTATTTAGAGCCGTTGGCAGACAAGTTAAAGCAGTTATGGGAAGGATTTGGTACATATGATTCATCAAATAAATCCGAGTTTACAATGAGAGCTAGGGTGTTGTGGGCGATCCATGAACACCCTGCTCTTGGGACTTTATCGAGATGTACAACATACAGTTACTTTGCATGTCCCGTTTGTGGGGGAAAACACTTGTTCTTATCATCTTTCTGAAAGTAAGAAGAAGTGTTTTATGGGACATCGAATGTATCCTCCTAACGGACCCAAGTTTCGATATGACTAGACAAATTTCAACAATGAACAAGAACTTAGTCGTCCTAAATGGCCATTGAATGGTTTTGAAGTTCAAAATAGAGTAGCGAATGTCAAAATGAAAATCAGTAAACATAAAGAAGAATTTGGTCGAAAAAGGAAAAAGTCGGCCGTTGAAGAAGGTGACAATGTTTCTGCTTGGTATAGGAGGTCTATCTTTTTTTGATTTACCATATTGAAAAGCAAATATGATTCGACATAATATTGATGTTATGCATACGGAGAAGAATGTCGTAGAGCATCCCATCAGCACCATTATGGACCATAAAGAGAAGTCAAAAGATGGCATCAATGCATGCAAGGATATAAAAACCATGGCTATAAAACAAAAGTTGTGGGTGAAGGTAGATCCAGAAACAAAAAAAATAATCATACCGAAGGCCACTTTCACCTTGAGCAAAGAAGAAAAGACAAGATTTTGCACTGTATTGAAAATTTTGAAAGTACCTAACAAATTCTCCTCTAACTTTCGCAACAACGTGAGCGTCAATCCTCCCGAACTAAGAAATATGAAGTCACATGATTACCACGTCATAATGCAACATCTGCTTTCGGTATTGCTTCAACATACTTATATACAACATAAGGATTTACGAAATGCTATTCATTATATTAGTCTATTCTTTAACATTTTGTGCTCAAAGGTGATCAATAGGGAACACCTTATAAAAGCAAAGGTACATGTTGGTGGAAGCAATGTGTGTTTTTGAAAAACATTTTCCACCTGCATTTTTTGATATTAGTATCCATGTTATGGTTCATTTAGTCAATCAAGCATTGGTTGGTGACACTGTCAGATATAGATGGATGTATCCTTTTGAATGGTAAATAACTAATTTCAGTTATGTACATTATTATTTGGTATAAATGGATATCCTGTGCAATATATAATTGATTACAATCATAGGTTGAGGAAAACATATAAAGGGTATGTGCGCAACAAAAGATACATTGAAGGGTGTATTGCAGAAGGATATATCATACAAGAAGCTAGCCTTTATTGCATGGAATATATCCCAAACGGAGGTTATGGCAACCATAAACATACCAGCGAAGTATTTTTATATGAGGATGATGAGTTTGCTGGTGAGATACCTTTAGATAATGGTTAAGATATAACGTTAACCCAAGTGCAATTCGAACAAGTGTGTAGATGGGTCCTAAAGTATGATATATTGGATCCATGGAAGAAGTAAGTTCATGAAGTAGGTTTTGAATTTCCAATTTTTAATTCAATTTATATATTCATTTCGATATGCGTTTTCTACGTATAGAAGGTACAACTCCTATGTGAAAAGCGCTAAATTTCTACCACGAGGTAGAGGTGCAACTGTCGAAGCCATTCGAAGTCGTTAAACCTTTTACTATATGGTTACGTTATGAGGTATTTCACATGTTTATAAGTTTTGCAATACACCTTCGTGAACATGCTTGATTTTCTTCTTGTGTTTTATGTAGTTGATGAATCGCAGCGATGTAGACCCAACTCTTTGGCAGCTAATACATGGGCCGAAGTTCATGGCGCTTAGTTATACGAAGTACCAAGTGAATGGGTTTTTATTTTTCGAAAAATGTACGAAGACCATATGGTAACACAGGATAGCGGTGTATGTATAAGAGCAATTACAAAATTTAGAGCGAGTGGTAAAGATAAAAATTATAAGAAAGCAGAAATAACGTATTACGGAGTCATTTAGCAGATACTTGAGTTGGATTACACTGATTTCAAAAAAACAGTTTTTATTGTGATTGGGTAAAAGTCGAGGATAAGATCAAAAGTTGCAAAATAGATCCCGCTTCAAACCTGGTCATCGTTAATTTAGGAAAATTAAAGAACAAAGACAACGTGAATGATGAGCCATTTATTCTTGCATCAGAAGCGAGTCAAGTGTTCTACTCAAAAGATTTAAAAAATGACGGCTGGTCTGTGGTTTTGTATACACCAAAACAGTTGATTACAAATGTGGATGACATTGAGTCTCCTACCATCTATCAATCAGCTTTTGAAGACAATGAAAAACTAGAAGATTTAACCAACCTATGAATTGTTGAATGCTTTTTTTACTAGGGAATCATATGTATTTGGAATGTCATGACTTACATTTTTGATCGCAATCCATTCTACTTTTATTATTTCTTTTAACTATTTCAAAGTGAGTAAGACTTATGAATTGTTGAGTGAAAATGTAATAGAGAACAAGATCAGTAACAAATGCGAATAATATTCTGATTCATGATGTTTGTCTTGATTCTTAATGTTTCTTCTATTTCGCAGGAATATACGTCGCAAGATCCCATGTCATCACATGCATCATGTTCGAAAGAGCAACAAGTTGAACAAACCTACTTGTTATTCCAGTCTTAGAAAATGCTACAAAAACCGCTACTACGCTTGGTAAACTAGTACGATATTGTGTGCCGATCTCTTACACAGGTTGGAATAAAGTACCCAAAACATATAAGAATGACGTTTGGAACCAGTTGGTGGTAAATTTGTGAAAAATAACATATAAATGTTATAGTTTATTTTTACAGTCTCTAACTCTTAATTTTTGCAGAAAATGTATACGCTTGAGCCCCTTTCAAAGGAAATGTTTTCAAAAAGAATGGTCGAGGCTTTTAGGAGACACAACAAAAACTTGAGGGCAAATTATTATGAAACTTTCAATAATGACGAAGAACGGATGAAAAATTATCCACCTATAATTGCTCAAGATGATTGGAACGAGTTCATAAAGAATGAAGCAATGCCTGAAGCGAGCGGAAGAAGGGAGGTAGGGAAAAAATAGATCCAGTCTAAGTTATGCCCACCATGCAAGACGTGAAAGTCACACTAGAGTAGAACACGAATTGGTAGATTATTTTCTTTCAACAGTAGTAAAAAAACACAATTAAGGGATAGAATATACATGAAATGGAATATATTGCAGATCATTGCAAGTCCATCTGCAAATATCAACCGTCGTCAAGTATAGGAGAAGACCCACAGGAAAAAAGATGGTAGCATATCAGATGCTACGTCTGGCTACTTCGTAAGTTTTTACTTGTATTATGGTTATTATGGTTAACATCGAGCAGTCTATTGTTATGGGACTTTCATTTCCCAACTGATAAGCTCCTTTCCTCTCAGGCTTTCCATAATTGTGATAAGTTTATCATTACATTTTTTTCATTACGTGATTTTATTGTTATGGTGCTATTGTTTGGATTGAATTTATTCAGTTAGGAGTAACATACTATAGTTACAAGCTGTTACAAGTAAATGTTGGTGT
This sequence comes from Allium sativum, assembly GCA_030737875.1. NCBI lineage: Eukaryota > Viridiplantae > Streptophyta > Magnoliopsida > Asparagales > Amaryllidaceae > Allium > Allium sativum. The sequence continues at coordinate 458,280,975 of CM060920.1, forward strand.
AAACGCATTTAACTTTTATCCCAAGATCAAATTGCCAAACTGAAGGAAAAGATCACTGATAGTGATGAGGAAAAATTGCCCGTGGATGAAGATATCTTATCACAAGTGTTGGGTAAGGATACAAGGGGTAGGAGCCGCGCTGTTGGGAGCATCATACCAAAGATGCATGTTAAGGCTGGTGCTATTGCACAGAAACGATTCAAACATGTTCTTGAAGACAATGATGAGTTGAAACTGAGGGTGGGAAGCTTGGAGGGTATGATGACTGATATGAAGGGTACAGTGGGAATTTTGTCTGGAAAAATGGAGGTTCTGATCAACATGGTGGGAACTTTGACTGATCAAGGAAATCACACACTGTTAACTATGTCGGCTGGAGGACGCAGCAGTACACAAATCAGTGCATCAAAGGGTGTTGCTTCTTCGATCCAAGGTACGACCAATGTGGCGAACAATCAACGATGTTAAATTCTCAACTCTGATCTAGACATAGTAGCAACAGGTATTTATTAACGGTAAGAAATCAAACTTCCCTTCAAATTTCAATCTACTGTGTAATATATAGTTAGGAGACACAATTCTTACGGATGGATGTTGCAGTGCGTGCTCTAGTTCATATATAAATTAAAAAGAGTTTGATTGCATCTGGTTGCATATAACTTGTTTGCAGGACTTTTTTGGATATGCACGATGGGTTGGTTTCATTTTCTTTGACCTTATTGCTAATAATTCTAAAGCGAGTGCTTATTCTAATGGATACGTACTCCAGTCTTCCTGTTTTAATAAAATTAAGCATATTTTATTAATACTATCCTTTGAAATTCTCGACTTTATTGCAACAGGTACTGTATGTCGAGATCCTACGTCATCCAGATGCCATGGGATTGTTGTACCACCTACACATGAAAAAGTGGTTTTGGATAGTATACTGCTACATTTGAGAAAACCTCCAAACTGAATCGTCAATTTGCAGAGACCTTTGATGAAGTTCGAGTGGGTGGGTTTGTGTGTCATGTGAAGTCCCTGATTCGATATCTTTAGACGTTGGAGCAGGTATATATAATTTTACACTTGACTCTTGGTTTACTTATGAAATAAGAATTCCATGACACTTGTGTTTGCATTAGTTTCATGAACTCTCTTTGGTGCCATACACATGCATACATGAGACACGATATGCACACACGAACACAAAGCCACGATACTGACCTGACCATACCTTAATTGCCATGACGTAAGAAATAATACATGGGAGTGTTCACTCCGAATATCGTGGCTTTGTGTTCCATTTTTGTTACTATGAAAATACTTTGAATATTATTTGTTAACGTTCTACAAATTGATTGATCCGCTGATAATTCATGTGTGTACATCTGCGGTTCATAAGGAATTGTTTCGTATTGTTTGCCTTGATCATGTTACCCTTGACTATTTGCCCATGTATTGTTACAACACCAAACAAGCGACAACAAACTGTCCTTTGTTGGGCATATGGAAGGTCACAACACCAAACAAGCGACAACACGAAACAATTTCATAGACAACAAATACATGGGCAAATAGGTCAATATGATCAAATAATACATGTATTTGATCATGTTGACCTATTTGCCCATGTATTTGTTGTCTATGGAATTGTTTAGTGTTGTCACTTATTTGTTGTTGTGACCTTCCATATGCCTATTTCTACTTCCTGAACCTGAACTTTGTTGTGACCTTCCATGTAGTCGATCGAAAGTCGGTGGATACCCTGAAAGCAGCAATATATTTGTCAACTATAGTCTATGACTTATCGACTAGTCGACTAATTCTGTACCTTTATCTACTCGATCACTGCAATAATAACAATATTTCCCTTAAACTTGCACATGTATACGCCTATTTTCCCATGTATCTTTGTCGCCATTACTGACCTCTATGATGCAACACCTAATTGCCCACATGCCATGTATTTGGTACACTTAAACTGTGCACATGATTCGTGCACACACCAACATTTAGCATCTAGCTTATGCTCATCAATGCATGCTTTGTAAAATATAAATTTTGTACATTCAATATCAACATCTTCTCATCACTGCTTTAATTTACAGCAATGTATATGGACTACACAGCATGATCACCGCGCTCAGTCTTCCCAGTCTGATCCTACAGTTTTATCACATATGTTTTTTTCTTTAATTAAATTTGCTACTTTCAATAACCTGCTCAGTATTATCAGACTTTGTAATTAGATGAAAAATCTGCAACAACTTCCATTTCATAATTGTACAACACTCTATAAATTGTGTTATGAAAATTCTTGTTATGCTTTGTGTATAATTTGTGCTATGCTTTGTATAAATTGTGATATGGTTTCTGTTATGGAAAATATGTGTTGTAGTTTCTGTTTATATATATATATATATATATATATATATATATATATAATACACATACACACATATATATACACATATACATATATATAATAAGATATGGTTTAAGACCGTGTCTGACTGACATCATTGATACGGTTAAAAACCATTTCTAAAATATGGAAAAGTAGCGTACGTTGTAAATTATCTATGGTTTATAATCGTATCTAGTTGTCGTTTAGATACGATAATGAGCCGTTTCTATCTGAACTTTAGATACGGCTGCGTGGGCATATCAAATTTTTAGTTGGACACGGCTTATAGCTGTATCTAATAAATAGACATGCCATTTTTTAATACGGCTAAGCCATGCCAAATCGGGTTAGATACGACCAATATCAGAGTCTATTAACATATATGGTGTAGTGTTAGAACAACCCATAGTATTCACCCATAACCGTGGAAACAAACCATGGCATTTGAGCCATCAATCACAGCGTTTAGAAGCGCTATTGAAAACCCTTTCACAACCAACCAGAAGAAGACCAACCCGACCAGTGTTCTTCCACCCTGACCGACCCGGACCCTGCTGTCTGACCCACCTTTACATATCATAACCAACCGACCCGATATTGGACCGACCCATCCCAGACCGACCCCATTCCAGCACGACTCCATGTGCTGACCGAACCGAAGTCACTCGACCGACCAACCTAATGACCGACCAGACTTCTTGATGCAATGACCGACCTACCATGACCGATCCCTCCTTTGCACTACCCCACTTCGTGACCGACCCGGTCAGAAGACACCAGACCAACTGACCCAAAATTGGACGATCGATCCAACTTCTGCTCCTCATTTTGTGATTGACCGGTCCAGCTCTTCCTCTCGAAACCCAACTGACCCACCACGTTGAGACCGACCCGACCCAAAAAGCTTCCGACTGACCCAAATTCTGACTTGTTTCCCAAGCTATATTACGGCCGACCCAAACCCTACTGACCCATTTTCTAGCCGACCCAATTCCTGGACCGATCCAATTCAACTCTGAATTCAACCAAAACTTCACCAAACGACAAATTCAACGAAACCAACTCGTCTAATTCATCATATATGACCATAAACATGATATGAAATCACTAGCAACATGAAAACGACGATTTTCATCACAAAATATATAAATCATGTTAAATGAACATATGAACTAATTTATGGATCTAACTTGCATTATCATATGAAAGATCATAGGAATTACCGGTTTAAATTCGCTAAATCAGATCCTAGGGGACTTACCATGGTGTAGGTCTATGAGAAAATACTTGAATTTGATGAAAACATGCTCAAACATTCATATACTTGCTTGAATCCGTGTGGGAGATGCATATCACTCACCAATTCTCCAAATCAAAGCAAAAACAATGAATAGGATTCCGAACAGCGAAGGAATCGATCCGAACTCTATAATTTGATGAACTCCTACTTGGACTCATGTTGATCTAGCTCCATATGGTGTAGATCTTCAATTCTCAAAGCTTCAGCGGTGGAATGGATGAAGGAATGGAGGAATGGAGGACCCATTGGCTCTTCCAAATGAGATAATGGAGAAAGTAAACTATTTCCCATACCTCTCACCCCCTATTTATAGCCTTCCATCAGCCCACTAATGGGGCTCTCCAAATCAACCCATTGCGGCTTTATAAACCTGGACAGCCAACTGTTAAATATTAGAACAGCGATTCCTCCGAAACCACTGAGCTAGATCATTTATGTAACCATTCTACGGAAATACAAACATCATTTCCTTTCCAATGGCACAGGTCTCAACACCTAATTCGAACTTAGTCAAAAGTTATGCCCTGTAAAAGACCGATAGAGGCAAAATGGTCACAAACAAAATTGATAAAAATTATTGACATGTCTCACATCCCCATAAGCAACATATTAAAATATAAGAATGATCCAACCCTAAGGGAATAAAATAAAAATATTTTACGATCTTTCGATACGTAAAATGTGAGTTGTTTCATTCTCCCCCCTTAGGAATTTCTCGCCCGAAATTCCAACAAACACAAGCAATCAACACAATTTTGCATGCCTACCATCCATGAGCAGCCAATTCTATCACCCAAACTAGCAGCCATCAAGCCATAAATCCATAGCCTTATCCTAGCACGCGGAACTCTAAAAAAAACACATAATAGTACAAGCTACAATGATGTAAGGTGACACGATACTAATGGTTCGTACCGATAAAGAGTTCTGGATGGGACGCCTTCATGCTCTCTTCCGTCTCTCATATACAATCATCGCCATTCTCACTCCATTGTACCTTGACTAGCTTAACCGTCTTCCTCCTAAGCTGTTTCATGTCATTTCCCACAACACAAAGCGGCTTACGAGGTTTCACAACTACGATTTCTACTTCTAGGTCTTCGTACTGCTCTGGAGATACAAGCCACGTTCGAATCATGGACGAACTTCCAAACAAAACGACACATGGAAAATATTATGCACACTCGACATCTTCTCGGGTAACTCCAATCTATATGCGAGCTTTCCAATTCGCTCGACTATTAGAAATGTTCCAACAATCCTTGGAGTTAACTTTCCCTTATTCCCGAATCGAACCACATGCTTCAATGGTGAAATCTTCATGAAAACCCTATCGCCCACGTTGAATTTCATGTCCTTACGATGCTTATCGGCTTAACTCTTCTGATGATCTTGGGAAGCCTTCATTCATTGCTGAACGATCTCAATACAATCTGGTGTTTCTCTAATCATTTCTGGCCCAAGTATTAACTGATCTCCAGTTTCTAACCAACATGCTGGAGAATTGCACTGTCTACAATACAACGCCACGTATGGTTCCATACCAATGCTCGATTGGTAGCTATTATTATATGCAAACTCAACTAGACGTAGATGGTCTTCCCATGATCCCCTAAAATATAACACACAAGCCCTTAGGAGATCTTCCAAAACTCGGTTAATCCTCTCAGTTTGACCATCAGTTTAGGGATGATAAGCCGTACTTAAAAACAACTCGGTTCCCAAAGCTTCTTGCAAACTCCTCCAAAATCCACTTGTGAACAATGGATCTCGGCCACTCACTACGTTGTTCGGGATACCATGGAATCAAACTATCCATTTCACATAAAGTTCGGCCAATTTCGATGTTGTCCTAGTCCATTTGACAGGAATGAACCTTGCACTTTTGGTCAAACGATCCACGATGACCCAAATTCCATCATTTCCTTCCCTTGTCCTAGGTATTCCATCGATATTTTCTCCTACTTCCATGTGGGAAATTCTAATGGCTGAAGCAACCTACTCGGTTTCTTCTGTTCAGCTTTCACCAACTGACAGTTCATGCACTTGGAAATGAACTTTCCAATATCTCTTTTCATCCCTTCCCAGTACTAGACTCGCTTCATGTCCTGATACATCTTATTTCCACTGGGATGAACTGTCAACTTTGAGTGATGACATTACCTCATAACCTCATCTCTCAATCTGTCGATATCAGGGACAACCAATTTCTTTCGAAGCCATCCTTCTCAATCGACTTCAAACTCTTTATTCTCTAGTTCCAGCTTCTGGATAAACTCGACATGCTTTGCATCTTTCTTTTAGCTCTCGCCAATCCTTTCGATGAGAGTAGGTATTATCGATAAGCTTGCCAGTATTTCAGGCTCCAGTTCACACTGTGACCTGAAATCGAACCTTGCCAAATACTCAAGACTCTTCCATTATGAAAACATCACTCCCAAACTTGTGTCTCTTCGAGTCAATGCATCTGCAACTGCGTTACCCTTGCCCGGAGTATAGGTTATACCTAAATCAGAAACTCTAGCCATCGTTAATGCTGAAGATTCAAATCCTTTTGGGAGAAAAGATACTTCAACTACTTGTGATCCATAAACAACTCGAACCTAAATCCCAACAGGTAATGTCTCCACATCTTTAGAGCAAACACAATCGCTGCTAACTCCGAATCATGAGTTGGGTAATTCTTCTCATGTGGCTTTAGCTGTCGACTCGCGTAGGCCATAACCTTATCTTTTGTCATAAATACTGCTCCAAGTCCAGTACCACATGCATCGGTGTATACCACCATCTCTTCATTCCCACTCGGAATGGTCAACACAAGAGCACTTGTCAGTCTCTCTTTCAGGATTCCAAAAGATTGCTCACATTTTGCATCCCATGTGAACAATTGATTCTTCTTTATCAATCCTATCAACGGCGTGACTACCTTGGAGAAATCCTTTATAAACCATCGCTAATATCCTGCCAACCTAAGGAAACTTCTCACATCCGTCGCATTCTTAGGTCTATTCCAGTCCTGGATTGCTGCTAACTTAGCGGGGTCAACCAATTTCCCATTACTAGAAACTACATGGCCTAAGAACCACACTTCACACTTCCGGAAGTGACACTTTGAAAACTTAGCTCTCAATTGATGCTTCAGCAAGATTTCCAACACAACTTGCAAGTGCGTCTTTTACTTTTCCTCATTCCGAGAGTAAACCAGAATGTCATCCACGAACACAAGCACGAACTTGTTCAGTTGATCTCTGAACACTCTATTCATAAGGTCAACAAAATATGGTGGCGCGTTAGTCAACCCGAATGGCATCACCAACCATTCGAAGAAACCAGATGGTGTCCTAAAAGCCGTCTTTGGCACACTATCCTTTACTACCCTCAACTGGTGAAATCTCATTGCCAAATCCATCCGAGAAAACACTTTGGCCTCGTGAAGTTGATCAAACAAGTCATCTATTCTTGGCAATGGATCCTTGCTCTTCTTGGTCACCTTGTTCAGCTCACGATAGTCCACACACAATCTTAACGAGCCATCTGCCTTGGTTGCAAACACGACAGGTGCACCCCATTCGAAAACACTTCTACGAATGAATCCCTTTCCTAGAAGGTCACGATCTTGCACCTCCTACTCTCGCTGTTCCTTAGGCTCCATCTGCCTAAAGGCATAATAATTGGTCTAGCACGCTCGACTAAATCGATCCTAAATTCGATCTCACGATGCGGCGGTAACACTTTGAGCTTGTCAAAGATATCCTCATACTTATTAGCGATCAGCACAGATCACAAGTCTTCCTATGGAATTACTAGTGAATATAGATAGCTTACGAAGACACCATCTTCGGGCTTAAATCTAATCAACACCATTCACTCTTCCACATCCCCGACCCTCACCTCTAGCTTCTCGCAATTCACCCTTGTTGCATACCTCTTGAGCCAATCCATGCTCAAGATGATCCCAAACCCAGCGAAGTTAAGAACAAAGCAATCACAAACCAAAGAGAAACCATAACTCGAAAACACTAGACCACAACACAGCATTCACAAACTGGATGAACCCTCAACTGGATTAGTCATGATCAATGGTCTATCACAAATCTCGGGTTCCAAACCCAAGTGGCATACAAGCTCATTGCAAAAGCATGAATGTGATGCTCCAGTATCGAACAAAAATCAAACTAAAACACCTCAGACAGAAAGTGTACCTTGCACAATGACACCCTTTCCCTTCTCCTCTGCAGTAGGAGCCCTCGATGAAGTTGGTATGGCTTCCAAAGCATAAGCCTTCGCAATCTGCTTCCCTTTAGCCGATTCCGGACAGTCCTTCTTGAGATGAACAATCTTGCCACAATTGTGACCCTTCCTCTCAACCTTCGGATTCTTGCACTCATTAGCAAATGGCCTTTTGTTGGTAGTTAAAGTAAACCACCTCACTCTTAGGCTTCTTCTGGCCGTCCCTTCCTTTCTGTTGTTGCTGCTTCCTCTTCTTATTTTCACTACCCTGTTGTGGTTTCTGAGCTTCCTTGGTTGCAACGACAACATTTGTTTCCTTAGGAAACAAGCTCTCATGGTAAACAACTTTCTCCACAATCTTCTTAAATGAATCATCAAGGTGATCCACCAATGGTCTTCCTATGTAGGCATCCAAACCCATAACAAACTTCTCATTCTTTTGGTAGGGAGTGTTAATGTATGAACGAGCATATCTGGACAAGGATTCAACTCGGAAATATAATTAAGCACAGGATGACCATTTTACATCAATTCCACAAATTTCTTGAATAGAGCAGATTTCTGAGCTGTGGAGATAAATTTTGCTTCAAACTTAGCTTGGAATTGTACCCATGAAATATCTTCTTCGGGAGTCTCAAGTGTAGTGAAATTCCACAATTCCATGGCTTTGCCATGCAGTTGCCTTGACGCAAGCTTTCTCTTAGTTGCATCATCCAAACTCAAGTCTCCAAAGATACGAACACAAGAATCCATCCACCTCTGAACCTCTTCAGCTGGCTCCGTTCCTTTGAATGGGTTCCCCCTAGAGATGTATAATCTTTGCATAGCTTCGCAAAATCCACAACCCTAGGCAACTAAACTCCTACATCTACCATTGCTACCACTGGAGCGGGCACCCTTCGCATGAATGCCTCCAGTATGGATTCAAACATGGTAGGGTAGTCTAGTTCACCGCCATTTCCCCCTCCAGTACCAGCTTCCTTAGCAGCGTGTCTTGATGCTCGTCTACTCATTCTAAATCTGAAATTTAAAAAAATTAGCCACTTTCAAGAAAAACTGCTTAAGGAATGCAACCGCTACTACTACATACACTAATATATATATATATAGTAAGCATCCAACTAAAATCTACAAATACAACTCTCATACGTAGTTATGTCTTCGAACTTTGGTTAAATTCGTTAGCCAGAGCCCTGATACCGAATGTGACGACCGCCCATAACCCTCGCACTAAACAAGAGGGATAATGCGCTAGAAGGTGAGCCAAGCAGTTATGGACGATCATTAAGGTATTATAACACAAGCGGAACCCGTCATAAACTCATAGAGCAAGGATAAAATATAATAGAACATATACAACAGGTATTATTAGTGAAGCTGGAAACAATAGACTTTCATAACAACTAGAAAGTAATATCCATAGACTTGAATTCCAACAATAGTGTTTGTACAAATTGCCTCACTACAGCACTCAGAGAATAAAAAATAGCGGAAATCAAATACTATATAGTAGAAATATAGTACGCCAGCCTCCTGCTCGACTCCGAACCGCTACAACATCCCCACTAAGCATATCACCTGTCACTTGCCACCTAGTTTGCCCATCCAAAACGGATGAACAGCCCAAGGTAATAAGATGGAAACTTAAAACCTTGAGTCATATAATGGTCTTAGTGAGTGATAAAAGAGCTATCTAACATCATCAATAAAGTATATGAGAATGGGTAAATAAATGACTAATCTACCCACAACACCCGAGAAGAACTCAACACCTTCTTCCCTACATCGGACAGTGATAGCCTTTACATAAAACAATTCAACCATTCATCTACGGGAACCATAATAACCATCCATTCATGGCAATCAGAAGCAACTAACAATAGCACTCATAGCATCCAAATTATATATCTTACATAAACCACATTAATGGAATTCAACATCCCTCAAGCACAAGCCCCAGAGGCCAAAACCAATATCAGACAAGCACCCAAGGAACATCTCCTTCGACATTGGACAATCAATATGAGATGGTTCAAACAAGGCAACTAATCAACCATGATAGACTCTGGCTATCCCCGTCAGTCCTGCTTTGAAACCATCGTTAATCGTATGATGGCCCATCATGACTGCCATATGTCAAGGGCTAATGGTAACCCCAGTTCTAGCACAACTTCATACGCCTTCATGAATCGTATGTTTGTCTTCTCAAATATTGACAACTAGGCCCTTTCACGACAACCCAAGGTATGAGGCCCTTCACGACTGCCCAAAGTACCCCTGCTTTGAGTCTGCTAGAGCTTACGACAACGATAATCTCTCGGTCTTCACATTCTTATCCATCAACTCTGATGATGATTCACTAACGCAAGTCCCCCTTGAGTACCCATTATCCACCAACTCAAAAACACTCTTGTGTTGTCTTCTCATTCGTTGATTTACACCAATCAACGAACTAATCACATCACTTCGAATGCATATCTTGAAGTAACAACATTACTAAACCAAACAACATCAATATAAGGCTTAGAACAACCCATAGTTTTCACCCATAACCATGGAAACAAACCGTGGTGTTTAAGCCATCAATCACAATGTTTAAAAGCGCTGTTAAAAACCCTTTCACAACCAACTAGAAGAAGACTAACCCAACTAGTGTTCTTCCAACCTGACCGATCCGGACCGTGCGGACCGATCCACCTTCACATATCATGACCGACCCATCCCTGCTTGACTCCATGTGCTGACCGAACTGAAGTCACTCGACCAACCAGCCTCATGACCGACCAGACTTCCTGATGCAGTGACCGACCCACCTCGACCGATCCCTCCTTTGCACTGCCCCACTTCGTGGCCGACACGGTCAGAAGACACCAGACCGACTGACCCAGTATTGGACGACCGATTCGACTTCTGCTCCTCCTCATCTTGTGATTGACCGGTCCCGCTCTTCCTCTCGAAACCCGACCGATCCACCACGTTGAGATCGACCCGACCCAAAAAGCTTCCGACTGACCCAAATTCTGACTTGTTTCCCAAGCCATATTACGTCCGACCCAAACCCTACCGACTTATTTTCTAGCCGACCCAATTCCTAGACAGATCCAATTCGACTCCGAATTCGACCAAAACTTCACCAAATGACAAATTCGACAAAACCAACTCGTCCAATTCATCAAATATGACCAAAACATGACATGAAATCACTAGCAACATGAAAACGACGAGTTTCATCACAAATTATATAAGTTTCACCAAATTCATGATAAATGAACATATGAACTAATTTATGAATCTAACTTGCATTATCATATGAAATAGAATACAAATTATCGGTTAAAACTTGCTAAATTAGATCCTTGGGTGATTCATATGAAAATGGACTTACCATGGTGTAACCCTGCGAGAAAACACTTAGATTTGATGAAAAACGTGATCAAACATTCATATACTTGCTGAATCCGTGTGAGAGATGCATATCACCCGCCAATTCTCCAAATCAAAGCAAATACAATGAAATAGGATTCTGGACAGTGAAGAATTTGATCTGGACTCTATAATTTGATGAACTCCTACTTGGAATGATGTTGATCCAACTCCATATGGTGTAGATCTTCAATTCTCTAAGTTTCAATGGTGGAAAGGATGAAGGAATAGAGGAATGGAGGATCCCTTGGCTCTTCCAAATGGTAGAATGGAGAAAGTAAACTATTTCCCATACCTCCCACCTCATATTTACAGCATTCCACCAGCCCACTAATGGGCATCTCCAAATCAGCCCATTGTGGCTTTATAAACCTGGACAACCAACTGTTATGTCTTAAAACAACGATTCCTCCCAAACCACTGAGCCAGATCTTTAATGTAACCACTCTACGGAAAGAGAAACATCATTTCCTTTCCAATGGCTTAGGTCTCAACACCTATTTCGACCGTAGTCCAAAGTTATGCCATGTATAAGACCAACAGGAGCAAAATGGTCACAAACAAAATTGGTAAAAATTATGGACATGTCTCACATCCCCATAAGTAACATATTAAAATATAAGAATGGCCCAACCCTCAGGGAATAAAATAAAAATATTTTATGATCTTTCGATACGTAATATGTGGGCTGTTACAATCACCGCCCCGGTGTTAATGATTATAGATGGTAATCAAGATTTAGCCATCTATACAAATGCTTTTAGAGAAGGAGTTGACGTAGTATTAATGCAAAAAGTTAAAGTAATTACTTATGCAAGTAGACAATTAAAACAACATGAGAAGAGATACGCCACTCATGACTTGGAGTTTGAGTTGTGGTATTTGCCTTGAAAAATTGGAGGCATTACTTGCTAGGTGAGAAGTTTGAGCTATATGATGATCATAAATCATTGAAGCATCTCTTTACCCAGGAAGATTTGAATATGAGGCAACAACGTTGGTTGGAGTTTCTGGCGGTAAACGATCTGGGTATTCTTTACACTCCAGGGAAAGCCATTGTAGTAGCAGATGCGCTCAGTACAAAGAATGTTATTATTTCCAATTTGGTTGTTACACCCTCATTGATTGAGAAGATTTCTACTCAACAGAAAGATGATGATTTTATTCAGAAGATTTACAAGAGGATTCAAGTGGGAGAAGTCTCGAACTTCGGGATTGATGATAAAGAAGTTCCGAGATTGAAAGGTCGAATCTGTGTTCCAGATATTCCGGAGATCAAAAGAGAAGTACTAGTTGAGTGCCATAAATCCAAACTTAGTATCCATCAAGCACTATATAAGATGTATCGAAATTTGAAGTGCACATTTTTGTGGAATTCAATAAAGAGGGATATCTCGATATATGTAAGCAGGTGTCCAACTTGCCAACAAGTCAAGAGTGATCAGCAAAAGGTCGCTGGGTTACTACAACCACTAGAGGTTCCAGAATGGAAGTGGGAGCAGATATCAATGGATTTCGTTGGCGGTTTACCTCAAACAAGGAAATGAAATGAAGGTATCTGTGTTATAGTAGATTGTTTGACGAAGAGCGCCGATTTTCTTCCAATAAAGGCAAATAGAACAATTGAGAGTCTTGCTCAGCTTTATGTAAAGGAAGTTGTTCGACTGCATGGAATACCCAACAATATTGTTAGTGATCGAGATCTGATCTTCACCAGTAAATTCTGGGGATCATTTCTGTCGGAATTGGAGACAAAGTTGAATGTCAGCACTGGTTATCATCACGAAACAAGTGGAGAGACTGAGAGGGTGAATCAAATCTTGAAAGATTTGTTGCAAGCATGCATCCTTGATTTCAGAGACTCATGGGAAAATTACTTGCATCTTGTAGAGTTCCCGTATAACAACATCTTCCAAGAAAGTCTGAAAATTTCACCATTTGAAGGATTGTATGGTCGACCTTGCGATCTACTGCATGTTTGATAGAATCGGGAAATCGACTTGCGTTAGGTCCAGACATGAACCGTGAAGCAACGGATAAGGTGGACTTCATTATGAAGAGCTTAAAGGAAGCTCAAAACCAACGGAAAAATTATGCAGATTCTAGCAGGAGAGATTTGGAATTTGCAGTTGGCGACTAGGTATTCTTGAAAGTTTCTCCGCTTATAGGAGTTATCCGTTTTGGGAAAATAGGAATGTTATCGCCCAAATATATTGGTCCATTCCCGATATTAGAAAGAGTTAGAACTCTGTCTTACATGATCCAGTTACTAGAATGGTTATCCGGAGTGCAGAATGTTTTTCACATATCTCGTATTTAGAAGTATGTACATGATCCTGAATTAATTGCTGAAGAGGCAGCACAAGAGGACTTGGAAATGCCTCAAAACTTAGCAGTTCGAAGAGAGCCTATAAAGAAAATTGGCAAAGAAATAAAAGAACTGTGGGACAAAAGGGTGAAGTTAGTCAATGTGTAGTGGAGCGGAGATCCAAAAGAATGTACATGGGAAACATAGGATAACATTAAAAAGGCTTATCCCAGGTGCAGAGTGGTTATCTCTGGTTAGCTCTTCTATGAGGTAAACCTAATTTTTATTATATCATTTCTATTTCAGCTTTACTTTCATCCAATTTCGAGGATGAAATTCTTTTAAGTGGGGGTGACTGTAATGACCTGAAATTTTGAAACCAATTTAAAATTTATTTTCAAATTAATTTTATAAGGATTTATGGTCAATTTTAAAAATTCGATGATTTGGTGTTATTTCCATAGCTTTAAAAAAAGCGTTTTTCAAACGATCTCAAAATTGGACAAAACCAATTTTATTGGATCCAGAAATCGAAAAATGGTAAGATTCCAAATTTAATAATTTTTGGTGTTAGCATGTAAGCATGCGAGAAATAAACGCATAACAGGTCAATCAGTCAAAATTAAGCGAAAATGCAATAAAAAATTAAAACGGATGGTCAAACAAACTCCAAATTCGACGAGACCTATTCCGTTGGATCCGAAATTACGAATTATATTAGGATTCAAAATTTTGTTTCAAGCAGAATTATCATGTGATCACACGAGCGATAGACGCGAGGTTGTACTAAAACACGTTCATAACTTAACTTAAGCCTATAAGAAAAAAAAATGATGTGTCATGCAACCAGGCCCCTAAGGTGTGTTTATTCACCTTCCTACCTTGACAACTCACTAATCCTTGCCTTTCTCCCTTTTATAAAAAACTTCCTTTTCCTCTCTTCCTTCTCTTTCTTTCACTTTTTCCTTAAGTCTCCTTCCTCATCCAAGCTTCTAGCCATGTCTGCACCCTTTATCTCCCTCTCCTAGGATGTTCCGCCCCCTTACCCTGCCCCTCTCCCTCCTCCTCCTTGTCGTGACCTCCCCTCTGCTTCAAAATCCCAAAAATCCACTTTAAAACCCAAAATTGCAAATTAACCCCAAATTAAACCCAAAATCACCCTCCCCTTACCCCCTATACCCTACACAAGGACCCTACAACCTTCTCCTAACCCGCTCCATTCCAAAAACGTGGACTCAGGACCTCACACCCTGCCCTATTTTCCCCGTATTCCCAGATCTGTGACCATTTGTGTGTCTGTCGAGTTGGAAAACCCCATAGCTTTGGAAAAAAAATTAGACGCCAGAAGAGTGTCAGATTCATACATGAGTGTCCGCCTTCCGTTCACGTGAAAATCTGATGGAGTGGAACCCACGGTGAGAAACCAAAACTACTAAAGGGCTAGTTTTTAATTAACTATTTGTAAGTTAATTGAATTGAGTTATGTGATGATTATTGATTAATGATATAATTTTGTTATAATGTTAAACGATGCTTAGTATGATAAAAATATCATTTTTAATTGATATATGCGTAGTTGCTTGGGTATGTGACATTTAAACACAAATAGTGTTAATTTGGAAACTGGTTGAGCCTTAAATGGTCTTGAGGAAGTAATTTACAAATTACTGATAAATGAATGTTGATGTGAACCACTCTTATGCATTGAAATGTTAAATGATTGATATATGTCCATTGATTGATATTGCGGTTAATCATTGATTGGCAACCTGTATAAGCGTTATTGATTTAAGGCTTATACGGCGTATCCCACTGTATATGTGGAGTGGATGTTATTTGATATTGATATAGTGTTATATGATACACCAATCTGAAATGACCAATAGATGTGATTATTGGTCCATTGGTTGAGTCTCCATCAAATAAAATGGACTTTAATGAATATTATATTAATATAATTATAGGCTAAAAATCAAATTTTGAATTTGATGTCCGATTTTTGATGGACACAAAGACTATAAAATTATGATGAATATTCGTAACTGGAACAAATTGATTTGAATTTATTTTCATGTAGTTATGGCTTGTTCAAGTTTTATTTTCAAAATGAATAGTAACTGGTAAAAGTGAAGTTCGGTTAAGAATGAGTTTTAAAAGAACTTATTTACAAATCTTTCTTATTTATTTTTTAATGAGGGTCAGGAAAATTTGGACTAAAAATAATGAAGTTGGAAAAATAATATTATTTTAATCATTTAAATATTATTATAATACTTAAGTATTGAAATAATTGATTTTGAAGTTGAAAAATTAAAATATGGCTTCTAGAAACTATTATATATATTTTATATAATAAATTAAATATTTTTGAAGCTATTCGATGTAATTTATTATAAACGTCGAGTTATGGTCAGAATAGAACTCGTCGCGCAGGGGTATTTTGCGAACTTCGACCTATCACTTTAAAAGGATGTTCCGGGAGATTTGACCTTCTGATTTTCCCAAAACTGGAATCATTGGGCTTGTAATAAAAAAGAGCTTTTAAATGATAATAAGAGTTCTGAAATCCAACAGTTAGATTTTGAGAAATGTTCAAATCAAATTTGAATAAACACAACATCAGAACCTGTAATGGCATGTGATTGAAAAATATTAATAAGGACTATTTTTATATGAGTAAAAATTAGGAAAAATCATTTTAATTTATTATAAATGATTTGAAAAGGGTTTAAACCAATTATATACGGTTTTGAGCGATAAACCGGTTAAGTGGGAATTTGGCTATTTGTTAAACACCTTTAAAAATGAATGTTGGGAAGTGTTGTAAAAGAAGGATTTTAATTCGTAAACCGAATCTGATCCTAAAGTAAACTTTTTATAAGGTTAAAGATGATTTTTGAAAGCCAGGTAACTTAACCAAGTTTGAGAATATGATTCAAATCTTATGAAATGAATTCCAATTAAAGGAGACTTAATTGGTGGATTGATAATCCGATAAGGATTTTTTGTTTTGACACTAATTATTCGTAACTAACTACATGTTTAGCAAATATTATTGATATTCATGGTTTTATTTATTACTATTGTAAATAGTATAAGAAAGTCGTGTTTTTGAAGCTATCCCTGCTTTGTGATATTTGAAACTGTAATACTGTATTTAGTTTGATAATTTTCCACTACATTTTTAATTATGTCTTGTATATTTTAGCCTCTATGTTATTACTTTATAAATATTGTGCTTCACAAAATTTACTGCATCCTCATATGGCTGACATTAAGGGATGTGGGGTGTCATATCTGGTATCAGAGCCTAAGGTTACAAGATCGGAGAAAAAGTAATTTAAAATCAAATTATTTTCAAGTAATACCTAATTTTGAAAAATATACCCCTTCAAGTCAATTACAATATTCCTTCGATCTCTTTCTAAATCATTGTTTCCTCTCTTTTCAACATGTCTAGGGCTTCTAATTTCCCCGAGGGCATTCCCTTTTGACGTGGTTCCGTAGATATGTAGAGGCTACAACACCTGCCGAAGTGTAAGGAAATGTCCCACCCCCAGCTGTAGCCGTAGTAGTTCCATACAATCCTGTAATCAACTTCTCTAAGCTATGGAAGGATTTTTGTGTGATGGGAGGCAAGCCATTTAGTGGTACTGAGAGTTACTTGGAGCCTCGCAATTGTCTTAGGGTGATGGAGAATGCGTTTGGATTGATGGAGCTAGAGGATAGGAGAAAGATTCAGTTGGTCGCTTGGCAGCTAAAAGACGAAGAATCTTATTAGTGGGAGGTGACTCAGGCAGGGGAGATAGTAGCCACATGGGATGAGTTTTAGAATAGATTCGAGATAAAGTTCTTATCGCAAGCCGAGGAAGGAATGTATATGGAGAAGTTCTTGGGTCTGAAACAAGGAAGTATGACAGTGAAGGGATATGTCAATTACTTTAATCAATTGGAAAATTTTGCTTGGATTTAGTAAACACTCCTCACAAGAAGACTTTAAGGTTCGCGAGAGGGTTGAATCAACCTACTCAAGGATTGGCAATGACGCATATCCCTATGGGAGCTACATTTGAAAGATTAGCGGATATGGCCTTGATGCATGACGATCGTAAAGAGGGAAAACAAGAAGCTAAGACTGAAGAGGCCAAGCTCAATTCTAGGAAGAAGTGGTGGCCCAAGAAGGGTGCGACAAAGAAATGAGGAAACTCGGGAAAACACAAATCAGGATAGGTGTCATGGTGGGGGAAAGGAGGGACACTTTGTCAGAGATTGTAAGAAAACAAAAAAATGTTTGTTTCAATTGCGGGCAGATGGGATATTTTAGCAAGCAATGCCCTCAGAAATAGGGTCAGGGGTAGGATCATCCGGAGCACAAGTTTATGCACTAGAGGTTGGTTGCCAGGACCAAGGTAGGAAAGTCATTGTGGAAGGTTTGATTTCTCTTTTTGACTCTTCTATTAGGACTTTGTTAGATTCTGGTGCTTCTCATTCATTCATATCATATCCAATTATGTTGTTGATTGTCTGCACCTAGATAATTGTGTAGTTTTTGATCCTATAGTGGTCTCAAACCCAATAGTAGGTACAGCTCACCTGTTTATGATATGTAGGGGTTTGAGAATTTCTATTGTTGGCGTCAAGTTTGAGTGCAACGCATATGTGCTAGACTTCATGGGTTACAAGCTTATTCTAGGAATGGATGGGCTAGCCATGTATAGTGCCTCGAGATTTCTTGTGACCCACGGGGGTCAGTTATGCTCAGTTTCCTAGATTCCCTTGATGCTTCTACTGACGATCTCAGATTAGTACCCATAGTCATAGATCTTCTGAACGTGTTCAATGAGGTTAGAGGATTACCTCCCAGACGAGAGATATATTTTCATATTTACTTGGTCGAGAATGCGAAACCTGTTGCATTACCGGTGCGCCACATGGCTCCTAGAGAGAGGAGGGAGCTCAGTAACTAGGAGGTGAGTTATTCGAGAAGGGATTCATTAGACAACACATTTCAGAGTGGGGAGCTCCAGTCGCCTTTGCAACCAAGGTAGACAGCTCTCTCCGTCTATGCGTGGACTATAGGGAGTTGAATATGCTTACCAATAAGGAAAGACACCCACTCTCGAGGATAGATGACTTGTTCGACCAGTTAGTGGACGCTTCGATTTTTCTCACAGTTGGATCTAGCCATGGGTTTTCATTAGCTGATAGCAGTAGATGATAGTATAGACAAGATGACTTTTAGGTCTCCAAACGGATTCTTTGAGTGGCTTGTCATACCTTTTGGGCTGACCAACGCACCAACGTACTTTGTGGATTTGATGAGTCGGGTGTTTATGGAGTACCAGAATAAATTTGTAGTGGTTTTCATGGATGATATTGTGATTTTATCAAGGAGCGAGGAAGAGCATGAAATAAACTTAGAAGAGGTTCTCTGCACTCTCAGATCGCATCAGTTAAAGGAAAAGTTTTCTAAGTGTCATTTCTGAAAGGAAGTAAGATTCCTAGGGAATGTTGTCTCCAAGAATGGAATAGCGGTGGACCTCGCTATAGTTGTTGTAGTTCAAGATTGGAAAACCCCTAAGAATGCGATAAAAGTTAGGAGTTTCTTAAGATTGGCGGGTTATTACATAAAGTTCATTAATGACTTTGCACAGATCTCAGCTCCTCTCACCTGTTTGACGAAGAAGAATTTGGTTTTCGCTTGGAGAATAGATTGCAAGGATGCATTCCAGAGGTTAAAGAGGGCTCTGGCATCAGCCCATGTTTCGACTTTTCCTGATGGTGGAAAGATGGTCACTGTCTGCACGGATGCTTATGGCATGAGTTTAGGTGTTGTGTTGACGCAAGAAGGTTG
Source organism: Allium sativum (assembly GCA_030737875.1). Classification (NCBI taxonomy): domain Eukaryota; kingdom Viridiplantae; phylum Streptophyta; class Magnoliopsida; order Asparagales; family Amaryllidaceae; genus Allium; species Allium sativum. The sequence continues at coordinate 458,300,482 of CM060920.1, forward strand.
GGTAGTCTACTATGGAAGTAGACAGTTGAGGGTTCACGAGATATCGATTTACATCAGCAACATTGGATGGAGTTCCTTGCGTCCTACAATTTTGGGATAGTTTATAACGCTGCAAAAAGGAATGTGGTTTCAGACGCATTAAGTAGGTAGAGGATGATCTCCAAGTTGGGTAACAAAGGGGAGTGGGGATCACCTTGTCGAAGGCTCCTTCCCGATCGACAGAATCCTTTGGATGAACCATTGATAAGGACGAAAAACCAACAACACGAAATCAATCTCCAAACCATATCAACAAAGGGCTCCGAGAAATCAAAAGAATGAAGAACTCTAATGATGAAAAACTAGGACATGTGATCGTACACTTTTTCCGTGCCCATCTTAATCACCACATTGGATCCTCTGGTCTTCCGGACGATCTGAGAAATGCGCTCTTGGACGAGCTCGATATTGTCTGTGATAAGAAGACCTTTACAATACCCACCTAAGAGGAGGAGATAACCCGATCTAAAAAGGGTGCAAGCCTTAAAGCCAAGGTCTTTGAAATGATCATGTTCAAGAAGTTACAAAGACTAATCGAATGAAAATCAAACCAAGACCTGGAATTCTCACACTTAGGGATAAGCGCAAGATTGGTGGACGTCCAGCACTTGGGTAGAGTGGCACCAAAGAAGAAAGAACAGATGGCCAAAGAGAAATCATGACTAATGGTTGCTTAGGAACTTTGACAGAAATTCCCATTGAAACCATCAGGTTCACTCCCACTCTCCTTGCTAATGGAGAAGACACTCAGACGGATCTCTTCCAACTCATGGGGGATACAAATGGGATTCGACTCAGACGGGAGAACCAAGGTTTGAACGATAATCAAAAGGGTATGATCATAGAGAACTACAGAAGGACTCCTCATGAAGAACTGAAAGTGAGACACGATCGTCTCCCCCACTTCGGAAGGAAACGCCGCTCTAGAAAGATCAGAACGAAGGATCTATAGGATCACAAGGATATTGTTTATCTTTCTAATAAAAGAATAGAAAAATTTATAGTTGGAGTCTCCATTTACTATACATTTAATCCTAGCTTTCTGCCGAAGGAAGTCATTCTCAATGGATAGTTCTGAGTATAAGGAGAGTTGGGATCGACCCATTTTACCTTTAGAAAAGGGGAGGGGTTGGCATCAAAGATGCTTCGGCCAAGATGAGAGCCTCTCCTACCATTCGAACTCTGTCAAAAATATTCTTGAACACCTTCATATTCCATGTCTTAAGACAAGATTTAAGATGCTTGAGTTTGACAAAGAAAACATTAATTGGACTACACAAAGAAGGAAGAGGCCAGTACTCCTCCACAACCGAGGTGAAGGAGTGATGGGATTTCCGCATGGATTGAAATCAAAAAAATGAAGGACCTAAGGAAGAGTGAGGGAAACACCTGAGAATCATAAGAGTGTGATCCGAGTTTGTACGATGGAGATGATCCACCGAGTATGCAAAGGGGTAGCCAAACCAACCTTCTGTACAAAAAAAACAATCTAGATGAGAGAGGATCCTAGCGGGGGTCTCTTGGTTGTTACACCAGGTAAAAGCCAAGCTAGCGAAGGAGACCTCAGGCATCCCCGATTGAATGATGAAAGAATTAAAATCCTCGACCGCTTCACTGTTGATCGAGGCTCCCCCTCTTTTCTCCGCCTAGCAAGACATTATGTTAAAGTCACCCCCTAAGGCAGCAACACTGGAATCTATGACCGAGAGAGATTACACATCATCCCATAAATGCTGATGCTCGATGCGATAACATCTAGCATAGACTATAGATAAAAGTAAAGAGGAAGGGAAGTAGGGAAGAGAACACGCTATAGAAAAGAGTTCATGTGAGTCAAAGACCACTCGGATTCAAACGTCTTTTGGCTGGAGAATCAAAATCTTATTGGATTCACTAGAAATGCCTCCTTCAAAGTTTAACTGAAGAATGACGTTGGTAAGAGCTTTCATCTCCATTAAAGGTTCTTGAAGGGCCACCAAAAAATAGAGTGTTTTTTAACGATGTGTTTCAAATGGGATAAAGAGGCTTCCTTCCCTATATCCCTATTCTTCAAGAATACACCTTTTATTATCCTGCCAGAGAGAACAGGATAACAAAAAGAATGCCTGAATCAAAGGAACTCAGCAAAAAACAACTTAGATAAGATAAAGAGTACGTAAAGTTGGTATAATGATCTGCTCCGACGCCGAAAGAGAACGGGTGTGGATAGTGCAAGGAGTTCATGGCGATATCCTGAAACTCCTATGAGAAAAGCGGGAAAAGGAGCGGTATGGGCGACCAAACATGAGACCTACCACATTCAAGGCCTTAGTCGAACGACCCACTCCACACAAGGAAACCACTCTAGGGCAAATAACAAAATGATCTAAACGACATGAGTGAGAGTTCCGAGCTATCTGATCTAAACGATCATTATTTACCATTATTTAGGAACTATTAAGAAGAGGAATGGAATGTGAATGCGAAAACAGAGAAGAAAAAGAAGAAGAATAGGGAGAAGAAAAGAGAAATGTAGTGACGATAGAAAAAGGCATCACATTCTACTATTTGGAATCCACCGTTTCTGAATCGTCATAAGATTGGTGATCCTAAGAAGTAGGGAAGTACCGATAATTGAAGGGACACGAGAAAGGGACAATACGAGGAAACCCCCGACAAGAAACTAAAATCGATAGTGGTGAAAAGCTTTCTATTCCGGTAGACGGTATATAGACCACCGCTGCTTGGCAATCTATACATCGTCGACCTAAATACAAGAAGCATCCCAACCCACAAAACAGAGAAGCCAAACCACACCAAAACCACCACAACAACTTCATCGGTTGGAGCGTTGTGAAGCGCAAAAACAGAAAACCTATCTATCGTGACAACCAAAGCCAACCTGAATATGCATGGAAAACACACCGAAAGAAACTGCGCTAACTTGGAAACAACCCATAAGAAGAAGAAAATAGCACAAACCCAGTCCTGCAAAACTGTATAGGAAAGAAACCCTCCCCACTAAACAAAACCGACCAATTACCACCAATTTCTGAGCAAACCCCAAAAAATTGTGGTAAACAAATATAAATTCCCTACTATGTTGTGCATCAATTCACAACACCAACATGTAAATCCAGGAAAAGCAACCAATGCCAATACCACAAATTGCAAGAAACTGCAATGAATGCAGCATGGGACGTGGAAAAAGAGACAAAACATAACCAAAACCAACATTATACGAAATGCCACAACCAATCAAGGAACTCAAACCGTCACCCACCCAAAATCTATCAACCAATATATCATCCCTCTAAACTAATTTCATGAATAAAAAACACCGCCTCAATAAAGGAAACATAAACATGGCAATGACAATTCAAAATTAGAGATATAATACATACCTAGCTATCAGGCCAACAAGAAGAAGACCACCCTCCACAAATAGTGAACCCACTAGAAGAGACAACATTACCGCTTAACCTGGATGCCTCACCAGATGAGAACATCAACTGCATTTGGAAACAGGTGGCATCCCACCTCTCCATCTCACTCGTTATCTTAGCTGCTATTGATCGTTTGAAATTTCCTCCCTGTAACCACGAGTGACTCGAATTAGGCTGTGACAACACTGGCGGGACAGCGAAAACTGAGGAGCTCTCTTAAAAGTCACAAACTGATCATCTTAAAGGTAAAAACATACTCAATTCCTATGCTCCTCCTAAAAGGAAACTACGGAGGAATTCATCTATCAAATGACAATCATGACGTGGAATGTTAGAGGGATTAATACACATTAGCGTATGCGAGATGTATTATCACTTATGGCTAAATTCAAACCAACTATTGTTGGTTTGGTAGAAAATAAATTTAATGTAGTTAATTTGAGATTATTTAGTAGATTAATTCCAAGCTCGTTGGATTTTCTTCCTCGTGATTCTTCTTTATTTTCAAGGAGGATACTAATTTTATCGAATACTGAGGTATAGTCTATGGTTGTTATCTCTTCATCTAATCAGCATGTAACCGTTCAAGCTACTAATATGGGTGGTCTGTTTATATTTGTTACAATTGTATATGCTAGCAATAATTTTAATGATAGACGTCTTTATGGCAACATATAATTCAAGAGGCAGAGAATATGAATGGAGAGTGTATTCTTATGGGAGACTTTAATAATTCCACTTCTCATTTAGACGAAAAGGGAGGATTGCCAGTGCCATTTCAACAAACCAGAGCTTTTAATAATTGTCTATCACAAGTAGGTTTGATTGAGATAAAATCTATTAGGTTTAATTACACATGGAGACATAGAGGTAAGAAAAATAATGTTGGTAATTTTTTTTTAAACCATCTATGCTTACATAAATTTACGGATATGAAAGCTTTGTCGTTATCTTAATTGTCAAGTGATCATAATCCTTTATTATTAGACCTTATTACTTCTTCTTCTTCAAAAGGGTTTCCATTTAGATATTCAAATGATTAGCATGTAAACCTGGGTATGGAGAATGTATTTTGAGAGGATTTAATTCAAATGTTTGGGATACCAGAGTTATGCATTTCAACAAAAGTTGCAGGCATGTAAAGCTAAAATGAAAAGTTGGAACAAAAAAAGGTGAAGGATGATGAATTATTATTGAAAGTTGAAGCTAACTTTAGAGATAGAGAGATTGCATTAGATTTGGATCCAGAAAATTTGGTTTTATATGAAAGAATGCTTGAAGCTAAACAATCATTATCAGTTCAAAAGCATATCAAATTTTGGTGCTATAAGCAAAAATCAAAAGTGTCCAAGCTGCAAGACAGTGACACGAATTCAAAAAATTTCCACTAAAAAATGTCATCTATTAGGTATTATAACAATCTCAAAGCTCTTATCAACTCTAATGGTGATATCATATATAAACAAGATGAAGTTGCTTTAGAAACTATTAAGTATTTCACTTCACTTTATAATGGTTCGGTTAGCATAGAGTTCCCTTCATTTTAATCAATTCATGTAATTAATTCCCATGGCAATTGGTATTACTTAAACCTATTTCTTTATATGAAGTTAAAGTTGCAGTATATTCAGTACATGATGATTCGAGTCCTGGATTTGATGGGCTGAATTCCAAGTTTTTAAAACTTCATTTTGATGATATTAAGTTTGTATTATTAGTTGCCCTTCAGGATGTTTTTATTTCTACTAAACTACCTAAGGGTTGTAATCAAACCTTTCTAACTTTGTTACCAAAAGTGGAAAGGCCAACTGATATTTCCCATTATCGACCAATTGCTTGTTGTAACACATACTACAAAAACTGTAGTAAAATCCTGTGGAACCGAATTAAATAATACCTGCCACATTTAATATCCCCAAATCAATGTGCTTCCATTCCTACTAGATATATTAGGGACAATATTCTTCTTGCACATGGATTATGAGAGATTTTAAGAAGTTGAGGGTTAACAAGTTTTGTGTTAAAGTTGATATACGTAAATCATATGACATAATCAATAAAGAGTTTATTTGTCATATTATGACGAAGATTGGATTTCCTATTGACTTTATTAATGTTATATATGAGTGTATATCATCCCTGCATTCTTTATTTTGATTCAAGGAGTGCCTAAAGGATTAATATCATAAAACAGAGGAATTCGACAAGGTGACCCTTTATCACCTATCTTTTCTCTATTGCAATGGAATTTTTTACATTCATTACGAATGAAATTTTGACGTAATGAAAGTTTTACCCTATGCATAAGTTTGACCTTGTAGTTACTCATCTTTTGTATGCCGATGATTTAATAGTGTTTGGAAAATGTTTACCCATTTGTGCAGTCTCTTTAAATGGTACATTTGGTAGACTTAGACAATATTGTGGTTTTACTGTGAGTGCACTTAAAACTAAGGTATATTTTATCTCACATGCTCGTAATACCAGTGAAACAAATTCCATTATAGGGATTGAGAATGGTCAACTGCCAGTGAAATACTTAGGTGTTCCATTATCTTGTAATTATATTCCTTATAATGATTGCCAACCATTGCTGAATAGAGTACAATAAATAATTCAACGGTGGGATCTTAAATTTTTGAGTTTTGTTGGCATAGCTTAATTAATTCAAACTGTTATAACCCCAACTGTTTTGTATAGGGTTTTTGTTTATCAACTTCCTAAGCATATAATTGATAAACTACATATGATGTATGCTGATTTCTTTTGGGGTGGTGCATCTCATAAGATGAGTTGGGATAAGCTTTATATGCCGAAATGCGAAGGTGGTATATTATAGGTCTTAAATCCTTTTCTAATCTCAAAAAGCAGCTGGTATTAATATGATGTGGAAGATCTTATCTAGCTCTTCATTGTGGATTCTTTGGATGAAGAAGAAATACTGTTGGGCTAAGTTTTTTGGAGTGAGAATTGACAATAATTCTTCAAGCACTTAGAAAGCTATTATGATACTTAGAACAACAGGTAATCAATTGTTTAATAAGGTGATAACTTTGGGTTCTTCTACTTTGGTTTAAACCTTGGATTAACAGTAAGTGCCACTACAACAGAAAACTCTTTTTGCAACATGCGATATCTGTTGCGATAGGCCTATTGCAATAGACCTACGCTCGTCTATGTAGCCGAAGTTGTAATAGGTCGATCTCTTTTCGCAACAATTTTTACCAGTTGCAATAAGAAGTTGCGGTAGAATTTTTTGTAATTAGCCTTTGTTGCAACAGATCCTTTTGCAATAACAAATGCCAGTTTCAAACCTGGAATAGACGTTAAAAAATAAGAGAGTACAACTATTTCTGATAGTTTCAAATGACTCAACTACAACTGTTTAAGATAGTTGCAGTTTGATTATTTGCAACACTCCCATTTGTCGACTATAATTCGCCATCATTTGCATCTAATATTGTAACAATGAAAGCATATATTACCAAGGAATAAGTAAACATACATTTCCAATAGACATAATCAAAATAAAGTCAGATTTACTAAATTCTAGCAGACATTTCAAAAGGTTAGTTAAAGTTACATTAAAAGTTCTACCATACTAAAACATATATTCCACACTCATAATCTAAATGCCTACTGTAGTGACAATTCCAAAATACAATAAAACACAAGACCATAAGCTAAAAATGCACATACTACTATAGAGAAATGAATTCTTTGTCTTCTCAGTCTTCATAATATTCACTATAGATGTTAAAGAATATTATTATTCCTATGTATGAGAAAATAATCATCAGAACTATAAAATACATAAACTTAATGAAATAACTTTTATTTGCATCGAAATAAGCATTTTAATAACTAAATAATAAATTATACTGAAAACAAACCAACTACCTATCATTTACAAATACTTATTTTTCTGTAGTTTTTGAATCAAAGTAGGTAATGACCATATCACCTTTTCTTTAGTAATTTAGAATGTATCGTTTAAGTAAAAGATGTAAATGTTTGTTAGTAGAAACATAGAACAATTTATAGTGACAATCAGTAATAACCTAACTAATAAACTTCCTTTACTTCTTTATTAAATTGCATGAAAAAACAAGTTTTCAAAAATACGTGAATGCAAAATAGTATAGTACTTGGTTAAAACTCATAAAAATTAATGAAAATTCCACTACATTTACAATCAACAGTAATTGTCATTACATACAAGCTTAAACTTGAATATGGATATAAGTAAAATTTCAACATAGTCAACATATTTTACTAGTTAGTGTTAGATTTTGTATGGTCAAAAGAAATTAGCGGATGTAACGATATTTATAATTTTGTTACCTGGTTTATATGAATGATCCTAAATGTATAAGTTTTAAATACAAATCATATATTTTACCAGGAATCAAACAAATAGGACAATGTATGATTTGATAAAATGAGAAAGAAATAACTTACATTTTTAGATTTTATTTCTCCCATGCATCCCATTTCAAAAATCTGCAATGTGGCACTTACTGTGACTAGAAATAAATTACATAAGGACTTAAAATTATACAAATAAGGTGGCTACCTTGCACGAAATGGATCCGGTTAGCATTGCAACGTTCATTGTTTAGCTTGCACTGTCACCACAAGCCATCTGGTGTTTTGTGCCTGCAAAACCTACCGAGAGAAAAATCAACAAGTTTCCTTTTAATATAAAACATAATATACTTCAACCGAGAAATTAAGTTAACTTAATATAAACTGAATTTAAGTGTTTATTTTGTACTGAGTTTGCAATTGTAAGTTGAGTGCAAAGTCAGTTTGCATTGAAAGCATAGTTAGTGACTCCGTCTGCAGTTTGCATTGTGTTTGCAATGCAGCAAATTCAGTTTGCATAATGCAAATACAAAAGAGAGAATAACCCAATCTTAAAAATTCTATGAAAAGTCTTACTAGTTATATTTCTTGTGATTTTTCCAGTAATTTCAAACACCATTCGTTTTGGAAGGATCAACACTATAGGAAGCACCTTCAATGTATCATTCAAGCAATTTTGATATTTGAGTTAGATTAACCCACATAAACTGATTTAACTAGCATTTACCTGGTTTGATAAAACCAAAGATGACAAAATGAATAAGCTTCATAGATGCATTTTTGTCTTTGGTAATGAAGAGAAATGTAACGATTCAGATTTCGCCCGGACCTAATCGATCGCAAAATCGACCAAGACCGTTCAAAACCCGTATACGTTAACTTTGGGAATACAACACATCAGAACAGATAACAACAGACTTTTATTACATCATGATAATGTTACATCAGAGTACAGAATATGTCAGAGTACATCGAATATAATAATATAGAGGAAGAAAAATTACAATAGATGTAATACACTGCAGCGGAACAATTAAATTAACACACCCGAAGACTACCAATGCTCTGGACACAGCTCTAAGCTTCGATCCAGAATCCTGCTCAATATATCTGCAAAATAAGCTACTCGACTGCCCGTGTGGAAAAAAGGGCACCTGAGTTTGCAAAGTGAAACAAACTACGGGTCAGTCATGGGACTGGTGTGAGAAATCTTTACTTAACTTATCTAATAATAAGGCTAATCATAGGACCATGCCGCTAACGCGGAACGGGTTTACTCCATTGGATTGCTAGTGCATGAAATAAAGTAAATCGTTAAACAACGCAATGGTTTTTAGAAAAATGAAACCATTATAAGATGCAAGTCCCATCACACAATGCAACGCGAGCCGGAGAATAGAGTTTTACCTTATAATGGTCAAAAATGCTTGATACGATAATAACAGATTAGATATTATTAGTGTATATATGTTTCAAAACGATTTCAATCATAATGTATCAATCATAGACGGCACAGTACCCCATCCTACTCTGTCGCCATACTAGTTCTACAATCAAAACCGCATGATGTCGTATTGGAAATTGGGTTTCCATCATGAGTCAAGGCTAGGAACGATCTCCTTACCGATTCGAGACACTCTAGTAATGTCTCAGGATCCCCCGCAGTGAACCCTTGGATCCTGCAGGGCCGGTCCACAAATAACATTAGTGGATTGGCAACTCCTGAACACCCACTTCCCGGTCCTATCGAACCTATAATAAGGCCATTGGTGACCGATAAATCCGAGGCCTCGAAAATTCCATCATCCACATAAGTCAATGTCAGGGGATGTAAAAATCTGATACCACGTCTAGCTAGAAAGAAACGTGTGCACTCCCTGCATTCTCTTGCTCCGTTTCTAACTCTTACCAGGGTGTGAGGCTCGCGAGGTCACGCTCTACACAAAGCTATGCCAAAATAGGCTATGCTTTGATCATCAACCACAAGACTCTTCTTTTAAACAAAAATCTTGATCATTTACATCTTGGCGTGCCACATTGACATTCCACGCCATGCGATCGATAACTACCAATATACAACCTTTGAGCTCGTACGTCTCAGAGAAGGGTGTTAAGAAAGAGAATAAATTCTCCGCCACCACAAATATATATTAAATAGAAATCAATTTAATTACATGGAATGAAATCCAATGTCAGACACACATCCATTTACAAGTCCGTTCTGGGTCTGAACGAAACCGGAGACACCTTATTCCTCGTCCCGTATGTCCAATACGGAAGTGAGGTGCTTGCATATCCGGACAACCAACAAGTACATCCTACCACTTTAAACACTTTACTGGGAGCTACCCAATGCCAGGCATCAGTAGTCGTCCATTCGATGTGAAGATCGCCAGTCTTCATTCAATGTCTTTGACCTTAATCGTCGTAGTAATTATTCAGAATGGGTTAAATCCGGTCTTTCCGAATAACTCACATATTTTATAATTAAAAATCAGGTGTTGTAAAGACACATCATACGCCTCATTCCAATTTAAAACATTCTTTTAATAATATATTCATGTTATTAGGGAAAGGTTCCCATTAATTTTATCAAAGATAAATTCTTTTAAAATTTATTCTTTAAATCTTCTTTTTAAAGATTTATCAATTTCCAATTTGATTTTATTATCAAAAAACATTACTTTATGATTATTCAGTTTTAATAAATTAATCTTGTCATTAATTGGGTTAAAGAACTAATGTCATTTAAAAACATTGTTCACAATAAACCCAAAATCATCTTCTAAAATATGGAATTTTCACAGAAATCAAATCAATATATGATTGATATAAATTCCTGTATCAGACTAATAATATAAATGGAATAACGACAAAGCCTTTTGTAATGACCCGGGTATTTACACTGATCACTGACACAAATATTGATTGATCGTAGCACGTATTTTCAAATACGATTTAAAACCCAGACTTTGAAATTTCAAATCATGTTAATTTATGAATAACAGCATTTACATATGCATATATCACAGCACTTGCTAAAACTGATTTTTAAACACTTAAGTTATGCTAGCATGAATTTGATAGCGCTTGTTTGAATTGATTTTTACACATATATGATGATAACACTTTTTAATAGCAAGTTTTAATGCCATTTTATTATACATGTTTTGTTCAATTTTTTAGAATTTGAGTTTTTGTAAAATTTGATTTGAAAACTTTTAATACTTAAATTAAAACATGCCGAAACCATTTTGTTGTTCAAAAGCAAGTTCGAGTTATATATACATCACCATAACATGAACATACCATTTCCTTTTCAAGCATGTTTCATGAACATAAATGCAAGGTAACACCTACACTAGTAATGAACTAGATAAGAGAATCTAGTGAAATGTTTGTTCACATGACAAATCATTTTAGAACAATGTATTTTCAGTTTTTAAATCTTCCTCTTAACATGTGATTTTCTGAGATGTCATTTCTCTTTTCATTTTTCAAAAACTTGTTCACATTTGTCAACACTCATGTGCCAAAAGATCTTGCCAAATTTTGCATTTATAACATGAAGCTTACCTACACTAGATAAATACTAACACATAGGATTTTTCAATATGTTTTCACGTCCCTTTCATCACATGCCGAGATCAAATTGTACCAAAAACTTTCAGATTTTTAAGAACCTTGGAAGGCAAGTTAAGATTTTATATATCCTGTAACGACCCGTATTTTTGGCAGTCAAATATTTAATTAAATTTATTGTTTTAAATATTATAATTGGAGTATTAATGGATTTTAATATTTTATTCGTTATTAAAAATGAAGTTTGAACGTTATATATTTATATAATTATAAAACGAGCTCGAAATGGCGCAGCAGTTCGTAATATTGAATTTTGAACTTCAAACGAATATATAGAAATCGATATAAGTCGGATTTCTATGAAACAAGAAACGTTGGAACCGTATTGATTATAATTTTCATATGAAAGAGAAAAATCTAGATTTCGTATTATAAATTGTAAGTTATGGCCAAATTAAATTTTAAAATAATCGCTGTGGAAATCGTTATTTAAATATAGGCCTTTAAAATAGTCATTTTTCAAATGGTCTCTGCTTTCGACGAGATTTGTTTCATTGGGACCGTAATGTTAAATTATTGCACGGTGTTGAATGGCGTGGCAAACCGATGTCGTCTGTGGCCACGGTAGCCGTAAACGCCAATTCAATTTATATAGCGCGTAATTAAATTTATTTAATTTAATAAAGGGATATTCGAGTATAACTTGAGAAGACGATTGAATTAAGCCGCGAAACCAGTTCCGTTGAGTTCGTATCGTCGATTAGAGTCAGGATAGGTATATCGTTTGTTATTTTTGAAGACCGGCAAATTTGGTGTTCAGAATGGCATTGCGGTGCGTGTAAAAATAGCCTATCGGGAAAACAGTCTCAGAATGCGACGAAACTGTTGCCGTTGGGTTCGTATTGACTAATTATTATAGGATTGCAAGGGTTCAAGTTGATTTGATTTATCTGGTGATCGTGGAAAAATTAAACGGGTGTTTATTTCTGGTTTTATAAAGGAAATTTTTTCATACGACCTTGGATTTCGACGAAACTTGTCCCATGTCCGGAATATATTTTTATACTAAGATTAGTCTTTTTATCAGAAAACAAAAGTCAATAGGGGTTAGTTTTACGTGTTACTTCAACGTGAAGTTTCGTTAAATTATAATAATACTTATATCACCTTATATATATATTCTGCCTAACCCTATTTCTGCGTCAACCCCTCTTTCTTGGTCAATGCCATGTAAACACAGCGCCTCCACATAAACCTACGGCCAAAATACATCCAACATTTCCCCTTTAATCTGTCGAACTCTGTTACGGCCAAGATTAGTCTCTCCTAACCCTACAGCACAGGCCAAATTTTCTTTTCCTTGTTATGACAGCTATGGTAAAACCGTGAATAGAAAGTAAGAATAAACAATCCCATATATTTTTCTTGAGCCCCAGACTATCGTTACCGTGTTTTCCAATCCATCTCTTCCTTGTCTGCCAAACCAAAGGGAAACGTGACCCCCACGTACTTTTCTACTATAAAAATAGGATGCTGGCATATTTCATTTTTCTTCCTTCCAGCGAGCAAAACGAAACCCACTTTCCTTTGAAACTCCTTCAGAGCCTCATTCCCAGCAAGCATCATGAAGCCATCCTCCATAAACCAAATGGTTGCTATCCTCCTAACCTAAACCGAATCAGATATCCTCCTACCGTGATCGTTGCTGATGCAGTCTGAAGCGATAATGTTCGTGCTAGTGAGATCTTTCATGACCGAAAGTGTAATGACCCGGGTTTTTTGGGCGATCTTCGTTATCCTATATACAACACATATCGAACATCCAAGGATCGAAAATACCGGTCATTAGTGAAAGAAATTAGAGGGTGAGGAAAGATAAGATAGAAACTTAGAATAAAAGAAGAAGAACACAACATTAGAGTAACACGAACCTCACAGCGGAACGAATAACATATAATATATATAACATAACTTGAAATATACATCTGTACTTGAATATACATCATTATCAAAGTACAACACTTACAACACAGCGGAAATAACTATAGCTATAATCCTGAAGCCTCCTGCTCCAGCTCTTCGAGTATCTGTAAATCCCGACTACTTGACTGCCCGTACAAAATTGGGCACCCAAGAGTTTAGGGAAAACAAAACAAAATAAACTCTGGGTCGGTCATGGGACTGGTGTGAGTAAAACAGTTTAAAATAGTTCAAGCTGGTAAATGATATCTCATAAGACCACGCCGTATAACGGAACGGGTTTTTCCCTTATGAGAATCCAAAATATCTTTATATCAAAAACCTTTTGATATTATAATAATGTCTATCAACACAATATAATAATCATCTAGCAGAAACGCTTTCATCTCACGTTCTACATATATAGTATACAATCAAAATCGCAAGCACGTATTGGGTAAAGGATTTCCAACTATGACAAGGTATGGAACCACCTTTCGCTAGTGTACCTCTAGAAAGGAATACACTGGGTTCAACAAGAACATCTTGCAACCCGTCCATACATGACCGACCACTCATTTCGCTTGAGTGTATCGAATGTATATCACCAACAGTTGGGATCAGCAACCGTTTCCCGAAAGGGACAACATCAACAATAGATTTTTAGAAATAAATGAAACTCTAGATCAGGTGATTATACACCCTACTTCAGAGCGACCGACTTAGCCATGCTGCCTGCCCGATTTCTGTCATTTACCGGTTGATGAGGCTTGAGGTTACGCTTCATCATCACATCAGATTCACTTCGAATGCCACATTGTCAGATCCATCGAAAATCACTAATTGACGTCTACAACAGTACATTACGTGTTAGCTAAAGAAGTTTCCTTCTCCGCTTCCACTCTTGGTACGGTTGAAGAAATCAATGTACGTGACCTTTCTGGAAATACTCTGTCAGACATTCATCCATACAAGTCATCCAGGAACAGGATGAACCGAAGGCACTATTCAGTACATCCATCTTAGGCACTGTTATCTAAGACTTATACAATAGCCCTTGCACTTTACTCCGTCTTTAATTATCTTTGGCATATATGATTCACAACTCTTATGCCAATACAGAGTGGTTCTTTGGATAATAATCCAGCCGGTCTCTCCATATTAACAACGTTAAAATGGTCAAAAACTTCGATAGTCGGTGAGTTAACTATCGAAGAAAACACGTGTGCAGACAACGATATTATTTCCAGATGGAAATTCTATCAAATCAATCATCAATCATATATATATATATATTCATATTTCCTTATTTTCTATGTTTAGAAAATATACGTTAACACTGGAAAACGTTCCCATTTCTAATCCATATTTCCAATTTCAATATTTGATTACGTTTCTGATTCTATTTGGAAAACATTTCCAAATCTTCTTTACTTGGATTTAAACAGATGTTTAAATCAACATCGCTGCGACAACTCAAACCACTATACTTATTCACTAAATACACTTAACCACTTTCACTCTCGAACCTTAACCAATTCTAAATTAAAAACGAAGTCAATCAAGTTGGGGTATAACTACCTCTCAGACCTTAACTGAACAACATTTCAAATCTCGAATTAGTGTAAGTTCATCTTTTAACTCTTACTGGATTAATTCTTATTCGAATAACTTATCCGAATAACTTATATTTGATTTGCTTACTTTCGAATACTTATATTCGATAATCTCTTACTTCGAGTAAATCTTATTCGATTTAACTCCTGTCGAATAACTAGATTCGATTAACTCACTTCGAATATTTCTGATTCGATTATCTCACTTCGAATATCTACTATTCGATTTTCTCATTTCAACTCTATTCGAATAAACTAAATTCGATTAACTCCATTTGAATAACTCTAGTTCGATTTAACTCTATTCAATAACTTCTAGTTCCATTTAACTCTATTCAATAACTTCTAGTTCGATATAACTCTATCGATTTACTTTAACTGATTAACACTAACTGTTTAACTCTAACTGGTTTACCCTAACTGGTTAACTCTTATTCGAATAACTAATATTCGATTAACTCTAATGGTTTTACTCTAACTGGTTAACTCTTATTCGAATAACTAATATTCGATTAAGTCTATTCAACTAACTCGACTCGACTAACCCCTTTCGAATAACTAATTCGATTTACTAACTTTCGAATACCATATTCGATTTAACTCCCTTCGAATGACTTATATTCGATTTAACTTCTTTTGAATACCATATTCGATTTAACTTCTTTCGAATACCATATTCGATTTAACTCCTTTCGAATACCATATTCGATTTAACTCCTTTCGAATACCATATTCGATTTAACTCCTTTCGAATACCATATTCGATTTAACTCCTTTCGAATACCATATTCGATTTAACTCCTTTATTCTCTTTATAAAGATTTCCTTTTTAACAACGTTTATTCATTTTTAAAGATTTACTTTTAGTAACGGTTCTCCACTTTAAAATGATTTCCTTCTTATAACAGTTTCCTTTTTAGAACGTTTTCCCTTTTTATAACGTCCTATTCCGTTATAAATAATTTTTCCCTTTTTAACTCTATTTATTTTCTAAATATTTCCTATCAATTCTATTTGTAAATGATTTACAAATATTTCCTTTTTATTTGTTTTACCAATATTTCCCTTTATATTTGTTTTTTTACAAATATATCTCCTATCAATTCTATTTGTAAATGGTTTACAAATCTTTCCTTTTCTATTATTCTATTTGCAAATGGTTTGCAAATATTTCCTTTTCAAATCTATTCTTTGATTTTATAATATCCCTTTTCTAAATATCTCCTATTTATAAATATTCCAATTTATAAATATTTCTTATTTATAAATATTCCATTTATAAATATTTTATTTTCAAATATCAGTTTGAAAATATTACCTTATCAACATTTCGGTATGTTATGGTATTCAACATATCAAATCACGATGATCAGTATCGTCCAAACACATATAATCGACAATAGATTATATTTCACATCATATATCACAATATATGAAAAACAGTAAAATAAATGTTGAGGAACCCAATTGGATTCCTCCAACCTGTTTCCCTTCATCCACAGATGTTACACAATAAAATCAACATCACTTTCAGTTCCATATGATATATTCTATTAAACAGAATCAATATAGAAATTCACTAACTGACTAGCAGTTCAATCAAACAGTCAACACACAGTCAATCAGCCAATATTTAACAGTTCTAAAAATACAAGATGAAATTATAAACTGTTCAGAGTTAGTGAGATTTACTCACTTTGGCAGTTCATCGTTAAAGAACGATAAACTGTCGTTTGATCTGAATCAAACATTTTATTTTGCCATAAATTCATACGAGCCCCAATCCACTTCCAGTCAGTTTCATTGTGAAGCTCTCGTCCATACGGTCCCAACGGATCTGACCGTTCGTAAATCTGACCACGTATGAGTAAGATACAGTGTTTACAAGATTGTATATATTAAATTAAATTAAACTTAAGTATAATTATTTTATTGGGCCTTACCCATCAACTTCAGCCCGCTATTACTCGTTCTTCCCAGATGGAAGAAAACACCATCTCCTCCCTTTCAAGACATTTCTGCATCCTCAACACCTCGTCGCTCCATTCCTACTCACAAAAATCCAAAACAGAAAGCTCCATTCTCTTCCCCTTCCACATCTCCATCTTTCCGCATCTGTCAAACTCAACACGAGCTCAAGATCTCCGTCGCGTTCTGCAGCAGGTAACGACATCCACAGAAAATCCATCGAAAACTTCCAGCTTCGAATCATTCGAGCCATTTCACTCAAGTGCGATTTAGTCTCACAAACCCAATACCAACACTAGAAAATGAATCACTGCTTTAGTTCTTCACCTCGCCGAACCCTAGAAATTTCTGTTTGTTATTTTCGAATCAAGCTCAGCGTCGATCCCAGCAAAACGCACGTCCGGTTGAATGGTAACGAAAGAGGGATCGAAATGTGTATATATATGGTGATTCTAGAAATCTTTAACTCACGTATTGATTTATTTGAAAGCTATGAAAACTCGCTGTAAATTCTCTAAAAAGGAGGGAACTAAAGCTTCCAGTGTTATTTATGGATTGAGGAATGATTTTTCTTTGATTCGATTTTTATTTTCTAAACTCACGTTGGATCTGGGTTTTGCGAAAAAGAAACAATGCTGGAACCAGTTCTTATTTATAATATGTGGTGATTCCTTTTGTGGATTATTAAATGCCACAATCTTGTTTTGAGGACCAAGGGAAACTAGCGGTTGAGAATGGTGAGGGCGTGGCCCTTTTTCCACCTTTTTAAAAAAAAAAATATAGATACCCCTTTGTACACTATTTTGTTTATATATACGAACTGCAACTGACAGAGATAAAAATACCCTTGTATTGAGCAGTGCTCTACGATCCCAAAAATATAATAACATCGATAGGTTAACTCATATTGTGAAACCCCAGAATATTGATATAGGGTGCAAAATACTCCAAATAAAAAGTTTCTTATTTAATTAATTAAAAATTATAGTAAAATCCTAAAATTTAAATTATCGTTATGTCCCAAAAGAACCTCATCCCGATTTGCAACCGGTATCCCGTTATACCAAATAAACTGCTACGGTCGATAAACGGTTCTATAACGACTATTTGGAAATTTGATTTGGACATAAATCAAAATCTACATGACGAAATCTCGATTTTTCTCTTCCACTGGAAAGATATACTCCACCAGCTCCACACGGTTCTTGTTTCATAGAAATCCAATTTAAAACGAACATTGTACATTCAGTTGAAGTTTGAATCACCAATTTACGAACTGCAGCGCCATTTCGAGCTCAATTTTAATTATAATATAATTATACGTTCAAACTTCGTTTATATAATATATTCGTTATCGTCATTCAATCCTAAACTAATATATATATATATATTGAATTTCCCAATTCACACCATATCGCCATTTCAGCCAATTCTGATTATTTCAGAATTAAATATATTATTTAATTATTATTTTAATTAAATATTCCCAGCTATTAAATTAAACCACCATTTAATTCACTATATCACTATTTATATAATTAAATAAATTAATTATAATACCTCTGCAAATGCAAATCATTACAGGAAGTGCTTGAACTCCGGTGAGCCATGGCGACGGTGACGGCCTTGAGAAGGGGCTGTGTTCAAATAATTTTCGCCAGAGCAAGGGGGAGAGTTAAGGGGTCAGACCAGAAGGGGAACGGCGATGTGAAAAGGGCGCCGGAGCAAGGTTGTCTGATCGGGGTTCAGGGGAAGGAAGATAGAGCACTGGTGAATGGACTGAGCGAAGGGCTGACGCATGTGAAGGCGTGGGTTCGCATGTAGAGATGGGAAGGAGTGAAAAGGGCGGTTGTATAAGAAGAAAAGTACCAGTTTTCTTTGGCAAACTAAAGTTTGAACGAGAATAGTAAAGGTTGCAAATTTGTTTTATAGCCGTATTAATTACTTAATATTATAATTAATGGGTAATCGTTTAACCCAAGTTTGTGATTGCAAAAACATAAGGAAATGGGAGGGAAGACCCAATATGGTGGACAGGAACGAAGCAGAAACCAGAAGAAAGCAGCTGATCTCATTCTAACAAAGTAATTAGTATATTATAAGTTAATTAAAGGATTTAGGAAAGTGAGTTATTAAAATAGTTTATACCCTGAATATTTACGAATTTGGCAGGTAAAATGGAGCTGCTGTGTTGAGGACGTAGAGAAAGGTCCAATGAACAGTGACAGTGTGCTCTTGTGCTTCAGAACGAAGGAGGGGGTGGGGGTGCAACAAAGAATAGCGTTTTGGATTAAAGTAAAACTGATCGGCCCTTTTATTCTTAACATAATTAAGTAATTAAATAAGGTAATTCATCTAATTATTACATCAATTAGGGTTTTAATAAGAATAATAATGGTTTAATTAAATCATAAGATTGTAAACATGGACTCCTTTGTATTGCAGGAAAGAACCGAGCTGAGTGAAGGGTGTAGGGCTGATGGTGTTTATTTTAAACATAGCAACAGGAAGTATCGGCTCATGATTAGTGATTAAAAGTAATTAACAATTTACTAATGACCTAATTGAAGGACAATAAATTAAATTAAATTAATACGATCTTATTATGATTATAATTCATATATATCTAAACAGAATCAGACCAAGAAAACTACGTTGAAACCGTATGGCCGAGTACTGCACTGTGGAACCATTTTGGTCAGAGTTGGAGACTAATGGAAACTATGGTTAAATTAAACAGTAGTTTAATTTAACTGAAAACGAACCGTTTCAACGACAATCAAGGTGAGTTAAACTCACTCAGTTTTTCCATTTATATTTTATATAAATTGGGTTTTTATTTTGTGTGCTCTGCTTGCTGATGGTTGACTGTTTGCTGGTTATATATTTATTTGCGGATTTAACTGATGAAATTAAACCATCATTTAATTTCAGTGAAATACCAAATCGCTATTTTAACAATTGGCTCAAATAAAGGTGACTCACCTTGATTGGTCACGTTTATAAAATAAACGTGTTTTAAAATGTTTGAATTGTTTGAGAAATAATAATAATACGAATGTTTGGTGGAAAAGTGGAAAATTATATATATAATGATGATTTCAAAGTAAAAGGGAAGTAAAAAGGGGTTGCGTGAAAATATAATGATATGTTCGAGTAGAAAGGAAATATAAAGTTGGGTTTTATTCTTTAAGAATAAACATTGGATTTTGTTTCAAGTAATGAATAAAAGATATCTCGTAATGTTGTTTTACAAGTAATAAATTGAATTGATTTCCCAATATGAGACAATAATGTGGCTAATGTTTTGAAAGTGGAAATAGGAAACTGGGTATATAAAAGTGAATTTGTTTAAAGTAAAATCTTATGTTAAATAAGTAGTGAAACTATTTTCATAATATCGAAGTGTTTAAAAGTTTTAAATTTACATTTGTTTAATTAAAAGGCCAATTGATGCTGAATATTGAACCAGCGAACTCACTGGATTGTCATGATTGAATCACTGATTATTTTGATAGTTAAAACACCGACTATCAAATCTGTCCAATATGATTGTTGGTATGGAAAGTCCGGGATCGAATTTATATTCGAAAACCATTCCGACCGACAAATACGTGAAGATATTAAGAAGATGATCGAGATGGAGCATTGAAGACCGTGGATCTTCATTAAACGGAGGAACCGCTAAAAATCTCTGGGATTGCAACCAGAGATAAACTTTGGTTCAGTCGTGATTGGAATCCACGAGTTGCAAGGACTTCTCGCTACTGATCCATGAGGTGATTCCTATATTGGATGCAGTAGGAGAGTACCTTCGATTCATCCTATTGCGGGATGACTTGTATGGACGAATGTCTGACGGAGTATTTCCTTAAAACCACGTATGTTGAGTTTTACAAATATACCAAGTTGGTGGCGAAGAATGGCTATTCTTTAAAACCCGAAGTATATTTGTGGATGTCAATTAGTGATTTGAAGGATCTGACGATGTGGCATTCAAAGTGAATGATGACCAGGTGTGCAAAGATAATTTAAACCTCAAGCCTCACAACCGGGAAATGACAAAAATCGGGCAGGCAGCATGGCTATGTGGGTCGCTCCCATTAGGGTGTATAATCACCTATCTAGAGAAATTCCTTTTGCTTCTTTAATCTATTTCGATGCTATCCCTTTTCGGGAAACGGTGGTTTGATCCCAACCGTTGGTGATATACATTCGATACACTCAAGCGAAATGAGTGGTCGGTCATGGGTGGTCCGGGTTACAAGACGTTCTTGTTGAACCCAGTGTATTCGCCTCTAGAGATACACTATCGATAGGTGGTCCCATACCTTATCATAGTCGGAATCCAATCTCCAATAAGCGCCCGCGGTTTTGATTGTATACTATATATGTGGAGCGTGAGATGCAACCGTTCCACTAGATTGTTATTTACTTGTATTTAGACATTATTATAATAATAGAACAAGCTATTGTTTTCAAACTGTTTTGAGTTATCGTAAGGTAAAAACCGTCTGTGTTTATGTGTGGATTTGGTCTTACGATTATCCTTTTCTTTCGAAAAGAATTTGACTTTAAAATCAAGTTGTGTGTTACCCTTAATACTGTGCGAGTTTTCTCACTCTGGTTCACCAGACTGACCCGGTGTTTCGTAAATGCTCGGGTTAGCCCGGGGTGTACAGGTTCAGGTTATCGAATGATGTGAAGAGATGAGCTGGAAGAGTCCAGACGTGTGATATTATATAGCTGCTATTCCGCTGTGTGTTGTATCTGAGGACAGGTTATTATAACTGTCTAGATGTGTGATATACTCTGATGATTGTAAGTATTTTAAAGCTCTCAGTAAAGATTTATTTCTATATTATATTTTGTTCCGCTGCGATGTGAGACTCTGATTCTGTGTTGTGTTGGTTCTTCTTCTTCTATTCTAATCTTTCTTTCTTTCTTATCTCACCCTCTAATTTCTTTCTAATAACGTTCCAGTGTTTTCTGTGTTTGGAAGGTCGGCATGAGGTACAATAAAGGTATTTATGTCGATTTCCGGGGCCGAAAATCCTTGGGTCGTTACATATCCTTATGATAAATCATTTTGTCATGTAAAGATTTTGATGTAGAAACCCTATTAAAAACTGAACCTATATGATACTATATTAGATGCTATAATTTGTTTGAAAACTAAGAAAAGATTGTGAAAGATCATAGTTGTACCTAGCAAGTATTTTGTGACATTTCAAAGAACCAATGGGGAAAAAGGAAGGACATGTGCAAGGGGTTTTCAAAGTGATCATGGCTGATCTAAGCCATGTGATGGTGCTGTTTTGATTTAGTAGAGAAAAGGATTTTTTTGAGTTGTCAATCAAATTGTCAAAACAAATCTAAAACTGATTTTTCCACGAATATTTTTATAGTTTTTACCACTATATAAAGACTACCACCATACGCAATTTTTACACAACACAAGAGCATTCAAATAAGATCATTAAGAGGAAGAATTAAGCTAAGGGTTCATACTTGAAAGGTGAGTAAACCTACCTATTTTGTTTACTGATTTTGATGATGCATATATGCTTAATTTGTGTTTGATCAATTTGATGTGCATGTCAAACCTTGAAAACAAATATGAAAAGAACTGAAAATTTAAAACAGGAAGTAGGTGAGTAAACACTTAAGATCTATACTGTTTATATTTAATCTTTGTTAAATCCAACTACATGTATCATTGGTTGTTACTGATTTTATAAAGTCAGATACATACTTCTTCATGTTAAATTAGATCATAACAAACCTTTAAAAGTAGTTGAATGTTTTAGACCATTCGCAAGAAAAATTACTCTCCCCTGTTGATTCATGTAGTTATGTGAGTTAGAAGGTTAATATCTTAAACATAGTGGGTAAGACTAAAGGGGTTGGAACAACGTGGGAAACAAATACAAATCAGCATTAGCAACTAAATGACTAAACACTCTAAACCCTTCTACTGTTTATAAAATTCTTGAGTGGATCCAAACTCTATATGTATATCTCTCACATTTGACTAAATGTTGGAGTTGTTTAAGTATAGCTAAACTATGGTTTCATAGTTGAACAACTATATAGCAGCAGTTTTAAATTTTGATGGTGAACACTTCATTTTTTCTACTGTTTGTTCTTAGTTTAAATAGATTCAAACTATGGTTGCATTGTTATATACTCATTCTCTTGGGTTTAAATATTTTTGTTTAATATCTGAAATTTTAGTTAGATTTGGATTAGGAAGTAGTGGGCAAACCAGGAAAGTAATTACAAAAGACAGTAATTACATCTTTTTGAGTAAACAGTTAAGATCCCCCTACTATTTTAGATTGAAGCTAGTTGGATTCAAACATACGGGTCTCTATGATAGTTACTAATTGTATAGTATCAGACAACTTGTTGTGAATGCTAGAATTAATTACAAAAAGGAGGTTAAACATGTCTGTATGATTAACAATAGGAATACATATTCACCCATCCTCTAGATTTAAAAATCAAGAACATAAATTATAGTTTGTGTTAGGGATTGATGTAAACATGAAGATGGTTATTTTTCTATATTGTATTCTCCAAAATTTGTTTAGATTCAAACAAAATTATATCTCAATAGAGATTACCCAATTACAGTGAAGAGCTATAGAATCTCAGATTTTCAAATATCATTAGATTAGGATTCAACTACATAGATGGGTTTGTTATTAAAAATCATAAATTTTGATACTAAATTTATAATTTTTAATTAGCTAGATACTGAGAATTTGCGGGATGATCAGAATTTGCATTTTAACCAAATTCCGGCGACTTCGCCAATGGATGATCTTGCCCTTCAAACTGGACGAGTAAAAGATACTCTAGCATCTAGGAAAAATGATGATATAAATTTGAGTGCACCTATTTGTGAGAACGAGGTGAAATAGGAAATTTGGGTTCATCTTTTTGGGCACGGAATAGCATCGAATTGCACCTCGTACAGGGTGTTTGGGATGATCGCATGTGGGGGAACTGAAAGAGGAAGCTGTCGTCTTCGAGTGAAGGAAGTACGGTGGCGCCTGGACGTTGGTGGCGGCGATGCTAGGGTTTTTACTGAAGACAGATTTGGAGCGAAGGGTGTGTTGAACACCATATTTTTGATGGGATTGAAGAAACATGATTTGTGGTCGGAAAAGGATTTAGTGGGTGATGAGATGTTTGTGGCGGCTATCAGGGTGGCGAGATCATCGCTGATGAGATGGTGCACGGGTACAGTGCACGGTGTGCACAATGAAGAAACAACAGTATAAAAGAATGAACGGGGAGGAGATAAAGTAAGTATCAGGCAGTATAAATTCTTGTCTGGTAAATACCATAACCGTGGTTCTGTTTATTTTTCGTTGGCAAAAAGGTAGGGATCAGATCAGAAAACAATGTGCGCGAACTAGAGTGATCCGCCATCTTTTTGTTGCTCGACCTATGTTTGCCTGGGTATTATTTACTTGGCAGAGGAAAAAAAGGAAGGGAGAGGATCGCATTAGAAAGGAGGGTAAGAAGTAGGAGGTTGGGCTTTTCATGTTATTGGGCTTTCAAGCCGAGATTTATAACAATTTAAATAGTGTTTATTAATAAAAAAAATATAAGTTCCTTTTAAAAAAAAACATCTTATATATATATCAATTGAAAAGAATAAGAAGTTCAGCTATATTGCTGCAGGGGAATGACAAATCAAATTTAGTGTATGTACAAGAAAATTAGACCATAATGGATCAACAAAATTCGTGTTTTAAAGTTAAATCAATTCTATTTAAAATTGAATTTAATATAACAGTAAATAAGTAAATAAAAAAGAAGGATCGGAAAGCTATTTGAAATTGTTCATAATTATATAACTAACATCGTCATATAAGATAACTACGAATCTCCGATATATATATAGTTTATTGAAAACGAAATAAGTGTTTAATAAAATCAATGTATTTGTTTCCAAAGAAACTTGAAATATATATGATGTATAATTAGTTGTTACCCGAGATCTCATATTTCAAACAGTATTAAGTTTAAAATTAAATATTAATCATTGTGGAGTGTTGATATTGATAAATGATTATTGTTAACTACCTGTCATGATATAAAGTGCTAAACCAGATCTGAATTGGTTAAAATAAACGTCGACTCATTTTATTGTATTTTTATCATCTTATGTTGACTACTGTTCTGTAATTAAGATTTAGATTTGTACAAATTAGTTGAATTTAATGGACATGTCATGAAATAAATTTTACTCATCTACACAATCTAAATTTGATAGTTAAAACACCGACTATCAAACCAGTATTCCTTACGTGTTAGTTCGAAGAGACCGGGATGGGAACTGGACCCAAAACCACTTCGAACCAACTTTACGTAAACTAATTTGCAGAGATGATTCTACAGCTTAAAGAATTGAAGACCGTTGATCATCATAAGCGGGGGAATCACTTTTTGAAATCCTCTGGTCAGCTCCTAGAGATTTTTCAGTAGTGATTCTGTCGTAATTGAAATCCACGGGTTTGCAAGGACTAGTCGCTACTGATCCGTGGGGTGATTCCTATATCGGAGGCAGTAGGAGAGTACCTTCGGTTCATCCTGTTCCTGGATGACTTGTATGGACGAATGTCTGGCAGAGTATTTCCAAAGGAATTACGTACGTTGATTTCTTCAAACGTACCATAGTTGATGGCGAAGAAATGGTTTTTCTCTAGCCAAATAACTAGAGTATTTTTGTGGACGTCAACTAGTGATATCTGGCGGATCTGACGATGTGGCATTCAAAGTGAATGGTGACTAGATGTTCCAAAAGGAAATTCAAACCTCAAGCCTCGCACCCAGGAAATGACAAAAATCGGGCAGGCAGCATGGCTATGTGGGTCGCTCCCATTAGGGTGTATAATCACCTATCTAGAGAAATTACTTTTGTTTCTTACTCTATCGATTCTGCCCATTCGGGAAACGGTGGTTTGAGCCCAACCGTTGGTGATATACATTCGATACACTCAAGGGAAATGAGTGGTTGGTCATGTGTGGGCCGGGTTGCAAGACGTTCTTGTTGAACCCGGGTGTATTCGCCTCTAGAGATACATCATCGGAAGGTGGTCCCATACCTTGTCATAGTTTGAAATCCAATTTCCATAAGCGCCAAGCGGTTGTGAGATGCAAGCATTCTTCTAGATTCTAAATTATTTGTGAAAACTTATAGACACTATGATAATATCCGATTTCAAGTATACAAAGTGTTTTGGTCTCATAAGGTAAAAACCCGTTCCGTATTTACGGCGTGGTCTTATGAGATATTTTTATTTCCTTAATCTGTTTTAAACTGTTTACTCATACCAGTCCCCTGATTGACCCGGAGTTTATTTTTCTGTGTTTCCCTTAAACTCTTGGGTATTCATAACACTTGTTATGAATAGACAAGTGAATTAGGATGTGGATAAAACTTGAGAAGCTGGAACGGAACTTTCTGTTTGTTGATCTACTTATCTCATTTACTGTATAATTAAGTCTGTGAGTATGATCATAAATGATATGTATAATTAAAGATGTACTATGAATGGCTTGTATTACCAGATCCATTATGCTCTGATGTAATATATTCCGCTATGTAATATTATGAGGTATCATCTTTTGTAAAAATTCCGCTGTGAGATTCTGATGTTTCTGTCATTTTATCTTCTATCTATTCTTATTCTTATTAATGACACGACTTCCGATGTGTTCGAAAGTTGGGTCGTTACAGTTGGTATCAGAGCTTAGGTTACTAATTACCTAGGCTTTGGGTGAGTGTGAGAGAGTGTATTTTTGAAACTTTAAAATAAATCAACTTGGATGGTATACCTAAGTTAGTTAAATCCAATCAAGTCTGGAATGACGACCTGTTATATTCAGGTGATTAAGATAAGTAACCGTGAACGAAGAGGTCGAGCTAGTGGAATTTCCACTACTACTGGCCATAATACTGGATCCCAGGATCAAGGAGAAACTGTGGAGGAAGTTGCACCAGTCCAGCAGGATAAAAGGAGTTAATTAACCAGGGTCAGCCTTGAGATAAATTAAATATTGTTGGATTAAATTAGTATAATATCCAACCATATTGATACCGGAAATCGAGTTATAATTTTAAATTGAATTAAAATTTTGATTTCCTTAAATTAAGGTTGGACTTAAGTATTCATTGGATATGAACTCAGGAAATGTGAACTGGTCGATTTGTGGAATTAAATCATATTGAGTCCCGAAATGGAGATCATTAATTAAGTGAATGAAGATTTTAGGAAATACTTAATGGAGTTAAGTAAATGGACCGATGAGTTAAAAAAGGGAATTTGGACAGATATTTTTGGTTATGAATAGGAAATTACTGATGTGTGTTAACTATTTATTGATGTGTGTTGATAACTCTAATCTACTGTTTACAAATTTCGGGGATGAAATTTTTATAAGGGGGGTAGAATGTAATGACCCGGGTATTTACACTGATCACTGACACAAATATTGATTGATCATAGTACATATTTTCAAATATGATTTAAAACCCAGACTTTGAAATTTCAAAGCATGTTAATTTATGAATAACATCATTTACATATGCATATATCACAGCACTTGCTAAAACTAATTTTTACACATTTAAGTTATGCTAGCATGAATTTGATAGCGCTTGTTTAAATTAATTTTTACACATGTATGATGATAACACTTTTTAATAGGAAGTTTTAATGCCATTTTATTATACATGTTTTGTTCATTTTTTTTTAGAATTTGAGTTTTTGTAAAATTTGATTTGAAAACTTTTAATACTTTAAATTAAAACATGCCAAAACCATTTTGTTGTTCAAAAGCAAGTTCGAGTTATATATACATCATCAAAACATGAACATACCATTTCCTTTTCAAGCATGTTTCATGAACATAAATGCAAGGTAACACCTACACTAGTAATGAACTAGTTAAGAGAATCTAGTGAAATATTTTTTCACATGACAAATCATTTTAGAACAATGTATTTTCAGTTTTTAAATCTTCCTCTTAACATGTGATTTTCTGAGATGTCATTTCTCTTTTCATTTTTCAAAAACTTGTTCACATTTGTCAACACCAATGTGCCGAAAGATCTTGCCAAATCTTGCATTTATAACATGAAGCTTACCTACACTAGACTGATACTAACACATATGATTTTTCAAGATATTTTTACGTCCCTTTCATCACATGCCGAGATCAAATTGTACCAAAAACTTTCAGATTTTTAAGAACCTTGAAGGCAAGTTAAGATTTTATATATCCTTATGATAAATCATTTTGTCATGTGAAGATTCTGATGTAGAAACCCTATTAAAAACTGAACCTATATGATACTATATTAGATGCTATAATTTGTTTGAAAACCAAGAAAAGATTGTGAAAGATCATAGTTGTACCTAGCAAGTATTTTGTGACATTTCATAGAACCAATGGGGAAAAAGGAAGGACATGTGCAAGGGGTTTTCAAAGTGATCATGGCTGATCTAAGCCATGTGATGGTGCTGTTTTGATTTGGTAGAGAAAAGGGTTTTCAAAGTGACCATTCGCAGGAAAAATTACTCTCCCCTGTTGATTCATGTAGTTATGTGAGTTAGAAGGTTAATATCTTAAACATAGTAGGTAAGACTAAAGGGGTTGGAACAACCTGGGAAATAAATACAAATCAACATTAGCAACTAAATGACTGAACACTCTAAACCCTTCTACTGTTTATAAAATTCTTGAGTGGATCCAAACTCTGTATGTATATCTCTCATATTTGATTAAATGTTGGAGTTGTTTAAGTATAGCTAAACTATGGTTTCATAGTTGAACAACTATATAGCAGCAGTTTTAAATTTTGGTGGTGAACACTTCATTTTTTCTACTGTTTGTTCTTAGTTTTATTAGATTCAAACTATGATTGTGTTGTTATATACTCATTCTCTTGGGTTTAAATATTTTGGTTTAATATCTGAAATTTTAGTTAGATTTGGATTAGGAAGTAGTGGGCAAACCAGGAAAGTAATTACAAAAGATAGTAATTACATCTTTTTGAGTAAACAGTCAAGATCTCCTTACTGTTTTAGATTGAAGCTAGTTGGATTCAAACATACGGGACTCTATGATAGTTACTAATTGTATAGTATCAGACAACTTGTTGTGAATGCTAGAATTAATTACAAAAAGGAGGTTAAACATGTCTGTATTATTAACAATAGGAATACATATTCACCCATTCTCTTGATTTAAAAATCAAGAACATAAATTATAGTTTTTGTTAGAGATTGATGTAAACATGAAGATTGTTATTTTTCTATATTGTATTCTCCAAAATTTGTTTAGATTCAAACAAAATTATATCTCAATAGAGATTACCAAATTACAGTGAAGAGCTATAGAATCTCAGATTTTCAAATATCATTAGATTAGGATTCAACTACATAGATGGGTTTGTTATTAAAAATCATAAATTTTGATGCTAAATTTTTAATTTTTAATTAGCTAGATAGTGAGAATTTGCGGGATGATCAGAATTTGCATTTTAACCAAATTCCGGCGACTTCGCCAATGGATGATCTTGCCCTTCAAACTGGACGAGTAAAAGATACTCTAGCATCTAGGAAAAATGCTAATATAAATTTGAGTGCACCTATTTGTGAGAACGAGGTGAAATAGGAGATTTGGGTTCATCTTTTTGGGCACGGAATAGCATCGAACTACACCTTTACAAGGTGTTTGGGATGATCGCATGTGGGGGAACTGAAAGAGGAAGCTGTCGTCTTCGAGTGAAGGAAGTACGGTGGCGCCTAGACGTTGGTGGCGGCGATGCTAGGGTTTTTAATGAAGACAGATTTGGAGCGAAGGGTGTGTTGAACACCGTATTTTTGATGGGATTGAAGAAACATGATTCTGCGGTCAGAAATGGATTTAGGGGGCGATGAGATGTTTGTGGCGGCTATCAGGGTGGCGAGATCATCGCTGAGGAGATGGTGCACGGATATAGTGCACGGTGTGCACAATGAAGAAACAACAGGAGAAAAGAAAGAACGGAGAGGAGATAAAGTAAGTATCAGGCAGTATAAATTCTTGTCTGGTAAATACCAGAACCGTGGTTCTGTTTATTTTTCGTTGGCAAAAAGGTAGGGATCAGATCAGAAAACAATGTGTGCGGACTGGAGTGATCCGCCATCTTTTTGTTGCTCAACATATGTTTGTCTGGGTATTATTTACTTGGCAGAGGAAAAAAATGGAAGGGAGAGGATCACATTAGAAAGGAGGGTAAGAAGTAGGAGGCTGGGCTTTTCATGTTATTGGGCTTTCAATTCGAGATTTATAAAAAAATTAAATAGTGTTTGTTAATAAAAAAATATATAAGTTCCTTTTAAAAAAAATTCTTATATATATATATAAATCAATTGAAAAGAATAAGAAGTTCAGCTATATTGCTGCAGGGAAATGACAAATCAAATTTAGTGTATGTACAAGAAAATTAGACCATAACGGATCAACGAAATTCGTGTTTTAAAGTTAAATCAATTCTATTTAAAACTGAATTTAATATAAGAGTAAATAAGTAAATAAAAAAGAAGGATCGGAAAGCTATTTGAAATTGTTCATAATTATATAGCTGACATCGTCATATAAGATAACTACGAATCTCCGATATATATATAGTTTATTGAAAACGAAATAAGTGTTTAATAAAATCAATGTATTTGTTTCCAAAGAAACTTGAAATATATATAATGTATAATTAGTTGTTACCCGAGATCTCATATTTCAAACAGTATTAAGTTTAAAATTAAATATTAATCATTGTGGAGTGTTGATATTGATAAATGATTATTGTTAACTACCTGTCATGCTATAAAGTGCTAAACCATATCTGAATTGGTTAAAATAAACGTCGACTCGTTTTATTGTATTTTTATCGTCTTATATTGACTACTGTTCTGTAATTAAGATTTAGATTTGTACAAATTAGTTGAATTTAATGGACATGTCATGAAATAAATTTTTACTCATCTACACAATCTAAATTTGATAGTTAAAACACCGACTATCAAACCAGTATTCCTTACGTGTTAGTTCGAAGAGACCGGGATGGGAACTGGACCCAAAACCACTTCGAACCAACTTTACGTAAACTAATTTGCAGAGATGATTCTATAGCTTAAAGAATTGAAGACCGTTGATCTTCATAAGCGGGGGAATCACTTTTTGAAATCCTTTGGTCAGCTCCCAGAGATTTTTCAGCAGTGATTCTGTCGTAATTGAAATCTTCGGGTTTGCAAGGACTAGTTGCTACTGGTCCGTGGGGTGATTCCTATATCGGATGTAGTAGGAGAGTACCTTCGGTTCATCCTGCTCCTGGATGACTTGTATGGACGAATGCCTGACAGAGTATTTCCAAAGGAATTACGTACGTTGATTTCTTAAAACGTACCATATTTGATGGCGGAGAAATGGTTTTTCTCTAGCCAAATAACTAGAATATTTTTGTGGATGTCAACTAGTGATATCTGGCGGAACTGACGATGTGGCATTCAAAGTGAATGGTGACTAGATGTTCCAAAAGGAAATTCAAACCTCAAGCCTCGCACCCAGGAAATGACAAAAATCGGGCAGGCAGCATGGCTATGTGGGTCGCTCCCATTTGGGTGTATAATCACCTATCTAGAGAAATTCCTTTTGTTTCTTACTCTATCGAATCTGCCCATTCGGGAAACGGTGGTTTGACCCCAACCGTTGGTGATATACATTCGATACACTCAAGGGAAATGAGTGGACGGTCATGTGTGGGCCAGGTTGCAAGACAATCTTGTTGAACCCAGGTATATTCGCCTCTAGAGATACATCATTGGAAGGTGGTCCCATACCTTGTCATAGTTGGAAATCCAATTTCCATAAGCGCCAAGCGGTTTTTATTTGTATCCTATATAGGAGAATGTGAGATGCAAGCATTCTTCTAGATTCTAAATTATTTGTGAAAACTTATAGACACTATGATAATATCGGATTTCAAGTATACAAAGTGTTTTGGTCTCATAAGGTAAAAACCCGTTCCGTATTTACGGCGTGGTCTTATGAGATATTTTTATTTCTTTAATATGTTTTAAACTGTTTACTCATACCAGTCCCCTGACTGACCCAAAGTTTATTTTTCTGTGTTTCCCTTAAACTCTTGGGTATTCATAACACTTGTTATGAATAGACAAGTGAATAAGGATGTGGATAAAACTTGAGAAGCTGGAATGGAACTTTCTATGTGCTGATCTACTTATCTCATCTACAGTATAATTAAGTCTGTCAGTATGATCATAAATGGTATGTATAATTAAAGATGTACTATGAATTGCTTGTATTACCAGATCCAGTATGCTCTGATGTAATATATTCCGCTGTGTAATATTATGAAGTATCATCTTTTGTAAAAATTCAGCTGTGAGATTCTGATGTTTCTGTGATTTTATCTTCTATCTATTCTTATTCTTATTAATGACACGACTTCCGATGTGTTCGGAAGTTGGGTCGTTACACCTTTTAAATTCCATGCATAATAACAGTCTTCCTTTACAGAAGCCTATCTAGATCATTATCAAATCAAATTTCCATTCAATTCCAATTTAATATATTAAATTGGAAAACTTGACTTTAGAAAATTTCCTTTTTAAATCTTAATAAAAAGATTTATAAATTCCAAATTATAATTCACTGTTAATTGGGTTAAAGAACAAATATCGTTTAAAAACATAGCTCACGATAAACCCAATTCACATATCAATTATTTCAATTACTAAATATAATTTTAAACACTAATAATCTTAGTCAAAAGATTTATTCTTTCATATGGGGTTTAAGAACAGTGTTACTTGAGACACCATCCCCGACAACCCAAAATCCAATTCTTTTATTACAATATCTTTTAAAAATATTCTTTATTCAAAAGTAATTCTTTGTTTAAAATATTCTTTATATAAAATATATTCTGAATCGGAAAGCGACACAATCATTTACCATATAATTTCGGTTATATGGATTTCATACATCGTATTTAAATGACAATAAATGATAAATAATCATCAAACCATCCATTCAACATCCAGAGTGAAGTTCACCACTGTGTGAGCATTAAAATGAAATTATAACGCTCATCGCAGCCTGTCTATCTATCGATTGACATACAAATAAATATTGGGACTAGTGTATACCAATTATCATCCCAATACCCGTGTGGGGTTTTCAGCCAACACAGTTCATATAAATAAATAATTGGTTAATGAATTTAACCAATTTTAATACTGTTAACATATTGATGATAACAAACAAAACATGTTATTTTATTCCTAATGCCGAATAAAAATGTATTTGACTCGTATAATATCCTTATACATTTCTAATGTCTAATAAACTGTAATTTATTTATATGACATTATTGCTGATGACAAATGAAAAGATAATTTTTCATTTTTCTTTATTTGTATGCAAATTTCTATTTTTAATTTAGCAAATAAAAGAGATAATTTAATTTATTTATATTTCCAATGTATAATCTGACACATAAAGATGTTTTATTTTAAATTGCATACAAACTTTAATGTATACATTAACACAATAAAATGTCACTTTTACTTACATACAAATTCAGAGGGGTGTTGTGGCAATGCAAATGATGCTTTATTTAACATACAAATGCTAATGTATGTTTTGCAAATAAAGATGATTCTTATATTTGCAATAGAAATTCTATTTCAACAAAATGTTTGCTGACCATTTTATTTTATCAAAATGAGTATTTTTGTTGTAACACAAACCTATTTAACAAAAATGCTATTTGTGTTTAACTCTTTTATTCAACAAAAATGTGAATTTTGTTTTATTCCAAATCTAATTAACAAAATGTTCTTTTTGTTTTTGACAATCATATTTTACAAAATGTAATTTTAGTTTCAACCATTATATTTTGACAAAAATAACTATTTTGGTTCAACTAATCTATTTGGCCAAAAATGTACATTTTGACAAAAATGTATGGTTTGATTCAACTGATCTATTTTGACAAAATGAATATTTTGGCAAAATGTATATTTTAATTTAACTAGTCGGTTAAAGCAAAACAATAAAGATAATGACTTTATTTTGTCGATAATTCTAATTCAACTAAACAAATGAAGTGACATGTTTGCTTTGTCAAATCTAATGCGACAAAAATGATAATGTTTATTTAGCCATTATAGTTTGACAAAAATAAACAATTTGTTTAACTATGATAATTTGACAAAGGTGACAAATTGGATTTTAACTTTGAAAATTTGACAAAAGGGACAAAATGGTTTCAACTTTGGTAATTTGACAAAAGCGACAAAATGGTTTTAACTTTGGTAATTTGACAAAAGCGACAAAATGGTTTTAACTTTGGTAATTTGACAAAAGCGACAAAATGGTTTTCACTATTATAAATTGATAAAAGTGACAAATTGTTAACTATTATAAATTGATAAAAGTGACAAATTGGGTTTAAGTATTTTAATTTGATAAAAGTGAATGTTTTTGTTTGATTCTTTTTAAGTGACAAAAATGAATATTTTATCTCATTCCTTTTTAAATGAAAAAAATGAATATATTTGAAACAAACCAAAATCCCCCTTACGGGAAATCACGGATTGAGTCGAGAACAACACACAAAATAGAACGCAGACGGAAGAACATTTCATTGTATATTACAACAATTCCATCAGAATACAAGAATATACAGAGTATAAACAAATAAAATACATTCGATAAATATCAGAGATTACAACACATTACATAGCAGCGGAATATATTACAATACACAACTAGAAGAGATATACGGATATAAAGATTTCCGGATATCATTCCAGCTGTGAACCAGGATCCTGCGAATATAAATCTGCAAAACCAAAACTACTAGCTGCCCATGTCAAAATAAGGGCACCCAGAGTTTAGGTTAAAACAATAAACTCCAGGTCAGTCATGGAACTGGTTTGAGAACTAAAACAGTTATTAATCTTTATTTTAAAGTTAGGTAAATCAATGGACCACGCCGTATAACACGGAACGAGTTTTTACCTCAAGAGTACCAGTGCATAAAACAACAGCGCAATGCTAAATAAGGAAAAATGAAGCTATTATAAGACCCAGGTCCCATCACACAATGCAACACAAACTAGAGGATAGGGTTTTCCCTTATAATAGCCAAAGCATGCTTGATACGTTTAAAACAAATCATTTGATACTATAATAGGTGTATAGTGTCAAAACAACTTCAAATATAAATGTATCAATCCTAGACGACATG
Organism: Allium sativum; assembly: GCA_030737875.1. NCBI lineage: Eukaryota > Viridiplantae > Streptophyta > Magnoliopsida > Asparagales > Amaryllidaceae > Allium > Allium sativum. The sequence goes on from CM060920.1 coordinate 458,335,785, forward strand.
GGTACCATATATCATGTCGCCATACTATGCTCTACAATCAAAACCGCAAAGTCACATATTTGGAAATTGGATTTCCATCTATGAACCGAGGCCAGGGATCGTCCTCTACCGATTCGAGACAATCTAGCCTACCATGTCTCAGGCAAGCGCGCAGGCAAGCCTTAGGAGCCACAGGGTCGGTCCACCGATGTGGATTAAAATGCCTGAACACTACGTCTCCCCGCCTTATGGGGCGTAAATGAGCCAACAAATGATTCCATCGGTTCGAGAACGACCGATATATCCGAGGCGCCTCGCAACAGCAACAACCACATAAGTCAAACTCGTCAGGGCGTGTAAAACCACCGACGCCACTTCTAGCTAGAAAGAGACGCATGCCCTCCCTGGATCCTTCTCCCGTTTCTGGGTCACAACCGGGGTGTGAGGCTCGCGAATCAACGCTACACAAAGCTATGCCACAAAGGCGGTGCTTTGATCATCAACCACAAGACTCTGCTTTTCAACAGAAGCCTTGGTCATATTGCCACTTAGGCATGCCACACAGGCAATTCACTCCATGCGTTTGATATCCATCAATATATAACCTCTGAGCTCGTACGTCTCAGAGAAGGGCGTTAAGCAAGAGAATAAATTCTCCGCCGCCAAACAGATATATATTTAATAGAAATCAACCACACAGAATAAAATCCAATGTCAGACACACAGTCCATTTACAAGTTCGTTCTGGGTCTGAACGAAACCGGAGGCACCTAGTACCCCGCATATCCATCGATCTCCAAGTACGTCTGGACGATCGCCAACTGATTCCCTCCTCTTTGGTGTACGGCCTAATCAAGATCATCAGTAATCACCCAAACGACGTGAAGACCTCCGGTCTTCAACCACCGTCTTCATCCTCGACACCACGTCGAATCAGTTATTCAGAATGGGATAAACCCGGTCTTTCTGAATAACTCGCGTATATAATAAACATGTGTTACACAAACACAACATACACCTCATTCCAGTTCAGAATATTCTTTTATTCAAATATTCATACACTTTGGGAAAGATTCCCATTAATTTTATCAAAGATAAATTCTTTAATCTTCCTTTGAATATCACTTTAAACTAGTCGGGATTAGCGAACCACACCGAAGTAATTATTTATTTTATTTCCCAATCCCAACTTATTTATCCCATGAAGTAAAACTGGTAATACTTCATATCTAACACCACGGTGTTATCGGTAAATTCAATTACCATTTCACGTTCAAATCTAATTAAAGATTTAACTATCGCCTGGAGCAAAACTGGTGATACTCCTTCCTCGATCTTTTCAATCTAATTAAAGATTCATTAAAACTCCACTTAGTTTTAATCTTTAACTGCGTTAAAGAATAAGTGTCATTTAAAACACGGTTCACGATAAACCCAAAATCACATTCCATTAATTATCGGGTTAAAGAACAAGTGTTATTTAAAACACTGTTCACGATAAACCCAAAAATCAATACCAATTCAATTCCAATTAAATGTTATTTAATTGGTACACTTCATTAAATCTAAATAAAAAGATTTAATCTTTTTCTCAACTGGGCTTAAGAACAGTGTTAATGAAGACACCATTCACTACAAACCCAAATCACATTTGATATTAAATACAAGGCTCTGAATAGAAAATATATCGGCTTATATTCAATATCAAATTCTACGACCAACAAATATCGTATTAGAAATAACGATATATAAATATATCTTTCAAATTTCCATAACAACATCTGTATAATCACGAAATCCAACATCGAAATATTCCGAAGACAATTTCGATTCAAATCCATTCCAATGCAATTATTGGAAATTCTGGTTATTTTCAAAACCATTTCAAATTCAATTTATTTATTTTAAAAATAAATAAATTATTATTCTAGTTCAAAACTAGTTCACTTCGATAAAAAACTATTTTTATCTTTTCAGATATGGAGTTTTTCATCCCAATTCTTCACAAATCATTTCTTATGATTTTACACAAATTATTACTATTTTTAATAATTTTATCATGGCTCGTACAGTCGATTTCCATCAACGGCCATCGAACTACAATTACAGCGACCTTTTCCAAATTTGATTTGGACATAATTCCAAATCCAACCGTTAGATTTCAAATTTCTAATATATGTTAGAAAGCTCTTTTCGATACGAACCCAACAGTTCCGGTTTTAGGAGAATCCGACTGTCGGATCTCTCGCAACGTCAATTCGAAGTCAATGGTCGAAATTCACGAACTGCCGCAGCGCGACGCGTTCTATTCAGGCCATTATATTATATATATAATATATACTTCGTCGATTTCCTTTTAAAACGTATTTTATAAATCATTTTAAATTCGTTTTCAAAACGATTTCAACTTCTTTTTCAAATTCAAATCAAAATTGAATTTTCCCTTTTAAATTCGTTTTACATTCATTTCAAATCGATTTCAATTTGAATCGATTTCACTTCAATTTCAATTCGTTTAAATTCAATTCAAAACGATTTCATTTCTATTTCAATTTAATTCGAATTTCAATTCTATTCGAATTTAAAATCATTTCAATTTATTTCGAATTTCAAATCAATTCAATTTAATTCGAATTTCAATTCACTTCAATTTAATTCGAATTTCAATTCACTTCAATTTAATTCGAATTTCAATTTAATTCGAATTTCAATTCACTTCAATTTAATTCGAATTTCAATTCACTTCAATTTAATTCGAATTTCAATTCAATTCAATTTAATTCGAATTTCAATTCACTTCAATTTAATTTGAATTTCTATTCAGTTCAATTTAATTCGAATTTCAATTTAATTCGAATTTCAATTCGCTTCAATTTAATTCGAATTTCAATTCACTTCAATTTAATTCGAATTTCAATGCAATTTAATCCGAATTTCAATTCACTTCAATTTAATTCGAATTTCAATTCACTTCAATATTCATTTCAATTTGAATAAAATCGATATAAATATCGTTCACGTCAAAATGGCGTCAATCAAATCAACACGGCTTCATATATTTCTATTTTCAAATATTCTATTTCAAATATTTCTTTTTCAAATATTTCTATTTCAAAACTGGAATGAGGCCCAATCAATTAACATTTAATGTTAATTATATGGATTTTCTACAACACATGTATAAATCAACAATGACAAATAATCAACCATCATCCAAAGTGCATTCTACACTGTATAAGCATCAAATATAAATATTTAACGCTTATAACAGTCTGTCAATCAATCGATCTACATACAAATAATTATTGGGATCAGTGTATGTCATCTATCATCCCAATACCCGTGTGGGGTTTCAAACAATCAAACACATATTTTATTTGTGCAGTTGGGCGATGTGTAAAATTTATCGTCCCGATCAATATCAGTCAAATCAGTGTATATAAACAAATCGTCGATTTGTTTATAAATATTCATTTCATATACACGTTAAAAATTATATTTTTAACTATAAAATATTTTCCACTATAAAATATTTTATTTCATTTCACATCACATCACACAGTCAACTATACATCAAAATCAAACAAACAAGTATACAAGTCGTCCATGGTCTGTGGACGACGGGTGTCGGGTGCTACTAAACACCGTCTGCATCCTAGTATATATTTTAACTAGAAAATTAAAATTAAAAGGTGAGAAGTTCTCACAGAGGGTTCCACTTCGCCGTGCTTTGCTTTTGAACTGCTGAACCGTCTGGATCTGTCTAAAATTCCATTGCAGTTCTTTTCACGCTGTTCAAATAAAAATTATATTTTTATTGCTTCATTCAATAAATAAAAATCATATTTTATTCTTACTTTATATATTTTCTCAACACTCCTTCCTATATAAAAATTATATTTTTGTATTTCTTCTTCTTATACAAAGATCGGATTTTTATTTCAATGTTATAAAAATCACATTTTTATTTCGACATATATATAATAAAAAATCATATTTTTACTCTCACTACTATATAAAGATCAAATTTTTACTAGTTATATAAGATAAAAATCGTATTTTTATTCTTCCTATACTATAAAAATCCTATTTTTACTATCCATATTATATAAAAATCATATCTTTATCTTCTACAAAAATCACATCTTTATACGGTTTTCAAATGAATAAAAATCGAATTTTTATACGGTTTTCAAATGAATAAAAATCGAATTTTTGTATGGTTTTTATATTTTAAAACTGAAATAAAATAAAATACACTAACTGTAAATAAACAAAATAAAAGAAATAAAAGCTTACAGCGGCTTAGGAGGGGGATTGGAGCAGTGGGTGGCGCTCAGGGGGTTGCGCCGGGGCTGGGTGGTCGTGGGGTGCTGTCAGTGGCCGAAGTGGTGGACTGTGGGGCCTTGCATCGCGGATTTGGGTGATTTGAGGCTCGGGGGGGGGGGGGTCTCGATCTACGAGGGGGGCCAGGCGCCGTTGGGGGATCGAACGAGGGGGGTGCCGTCGGAAAGGACGCGGAGGGTTCGAGAGGTGGTGGCGCGACCTCGGAACGCGACGATTGGAGGTCTGGGCGACGGCAACGTTAGCTTAGGTTTTTTTTTTGGAAATGAATGCTGACGGGAGGGGGGTAAGGAAGAGGGGAAAAGGGTTGACCTTATTATTTAATTTATTTAATATATATTTCTCTCCATAAAAAGTACCCTTTTCATTTGAATCCCAAATCGAACCCACCGACTGTCGTCCATAGCTATTTACCTCCATTCCGAACACAATGGGATATGCTTCGCAACCCAATTCGACTGTTTCGAATAGTTTCTGCTAAATTTACAATTTAAATATATATATATATTCAATTCAAACGTGCATTTCAAATTACCGGGGCCACATACTAGTTCTAAAAATTCCCAAAAAATTATTTCTAGCTTCGTATTGGCGATACGGTCCTAACAAAACTAATTTCGTCAAATTCTGAGACCGTTTGAAAAATGGCCATTTTTCAGTCGATTAAAATCAATTGAAACTGGTCAAACGCGTTTTCCTTTGCCACGCTCACATATCGATTCGAAAAATTATGAATTTTGGAATCTAGCAATAACTTGACATCACGGATCCAACAAAAGTGGTTTCGTCGAAATTCGAGGTCGTTTGCAAAATTTCAATTTTTAAGGGCCAGAATTCCATAGCGACTATTCTGAAAATTCAACTGGACGTATCTTTTGATTCCCGCTATGAAATTTTGATTTTTCGGATTCATTGGAAAGATATTCTCAATTAGATTCAAATATTTTTGGTTTCGCTAAAATCCGGTTTATTTTGAATCCTGTACATTCATTTGAAATTTGAAATCGAATTATCGAACTACCGCGCCATTTTCAATTCCTTTTATAATTTAAAATAGTTATTTATATTCTAACGACAATCTATAAATATATACATTCGAATTATATTAAACTAAATTTCTCGTCGTTATTATTTAAAATAATTCATTTTAAATATTCAAAATTCACTAAAATTGCCAAAATAAAATTTTTAAATTGGCTCGGATTCCGGGTTATTACAATCTCCCCCACTTAAAACTTTTCGTCCCCGAAAAGGAACGAAGCCGAAAGTTGTTTAACTAATCAACTCAACTTTCACTATTTTCACTACAGCTTAAGTTCTTCAACTTTTCAGTTTCTAAGAACTTTTCAAATTTTTCAAAAATTTGGCTAACACCCTAATTTTTTGAAAAATTTCGCCATAACCTCCCCTGCACCGGGGACTTCGGGATATTTCATATAGCCTCCCATGGCCTTCTTCAATCCAAAAGAAAAAGCTAATCGGCTCATAAAATCACCCAAAACTCAAGAAATACAATAAACATGTACCTATTTGTCGGGCAAACAATTTTATTCCTCTTCTCTAGCCTCCTTGCAATGACCTGTTCAATGTAAGTACATGTATATGCAAGCAAATGCGACTAATTCTCAATACAACTCACTATTTGGTTCATTTTGGCTAAAGGTTCAGCATTTAATTATTCAAACAATAATCAAACAAAACAACCAGCAATCAATTAGTGAATTATCATTTCAAATTCATAATTTTGATATATAGTTAAAAATCACATTTTTGGTGCAAAATCACAACAATAGGCCCTATCTGATTTTGGTTCTCACACCAGTTAATAGGAAATATATAGAAATTCCACCTTCGAAACTCGAACATAAATATTGATGATGTCATGACAATCATCAGTACCATCTCCGGGCGACTAGAGTGTAATTCTATATCTATCCAATATATTGGAGGCTTCTAATACACATGGATCAGACGTATATTAAAATCTCTATATACCTGATAGTCCAAATCAATATAAATAATTATTCAAATACGTTGAATAAATAAAAAAAAATTGTTTTCAATATAAAAATATACTCTTCACACTCGTTCTAGGATGCTACTGATCCCATCTCTAACGAGTCATTCCCATTGGATATTACTAATCCAATTTCTGATGAATTCTTTCGTATGGTTCTAATGTGTCTTGTTCTCTGAGCTTTGTAAACCAAAGCTCTGATACCACGATGAAACGACCCAAAATCCCCCTTACGGGAAATCACGGATTGAGTCGAGAACAACACACAAAATAGAACGCAGACGGAAGAACATTTCATTGTATATTACAACAATTCCATCAGAATACAAGAATATACAGAGTATAAACAAATAAAATACATTCGATAAATATCAGAGATTACAATACATTACATAGCAGTGGAAAATAATACAATACACAACTAGAAGAGATATACGGATACAAAGCTTTCTAGATATCATTCCAGCTGTAAACCAGGATCCTGTGAATATAAATCTGCAAAACCAAAACTACTAGCTGCCCGGGTCAAAATAAGGGCAACCAGAGTTTATGTTAAAACAATAAACTCCAGGCCAGTCATGGGACTGGTGTGAGAACTAAAACAGTTATTAATCTTTATTTTAAAGTTAGGTAAATCAAGGGACCACGCCGTATAATAAGGAACGGGTTTTTACCCCAAGAATACCAGTGCATAAAACAACAGCGCAATGCTAAATAAGGAAAAATGAAGCTATTATAAGACCCATGTCCCATCACACAATGCAACACAAACCAGAGGATAGGGTTTTCCCTTATAATAGCCAAAGCATGCTTGATACGTTTAAAACAAATCATTTGATACTATAATAGGTGTATAGTGTCAAAACAACTTCAAATATAAATGTATCAATCCTAGACGACATGGGTACCATATATCATGTCGACATACTAGGCTCTACAATCAAAACTGCAAAGTCACGTATTTGGAAATTGGATTTCCATCTATGAACCGAGGCCAGGGATCGTCCTCTACCGATTCGAGACAATCTAGCCTACCATGTCTCAGGCAAGCCTTAGGAGCCACAAGGCCGGTCCACCGATGTGGATTAAAATGCCTGAACACTACGTCTCCCCGCCCTATGGGGCGTAAATGAGCCAACGAATGACTCCATCGGTTCGAGAACGATCGATATATCTGAGGCGCCTCGCAACAGCAATAACCACATAAGTCAAACTCGTCAGGGCATGTAAAACCACTAACACCACTTCTAGCTAGAAAGAGACGCATGCCCTCCCTGGATCCTTCTCCCGTTTCTGGTTCATAACCGGGGTGTGAGGCTCGCGAATCAACGCTACACAAAGTTATGCCACACAGGCGGTGCTTTGATCATCAACCACATGACTCTGCTTTTCAACAGAAGCCTTGATCATATTGCCACTTAGGCATGCCACACAGGCAATTCACTCCATGCGTTTGATATCCATCAATATATAACCTCTGAGCTCGTACGTCTCAGAGAAGGGCGTTAAGCAAGAGAATAAATTCTCCGCCGCCAAATAGATATATATTTAATAGAAATCAACCACACAGAATAAAATCCAATGTCAGACACACAGTCCATTTACAAGTTCGTTCTGGGTCTCAACGAAACCGGAGGCACCTAGTACCCCACATATCCATCGATCTCCAAGTACGTCTGGACGATCACCAACTGATTCCCTCCTCTTGGGTGTACGGCCCAATCAAGATCATCAGTAATCACCCAAACGACGTGAAGACCTCCGGTCTTCAACCACCGTCTTCATCCTGGACACCACGTCGAATCAGTTATTCAGAATGGGATAAACCTGGTCTTTCTGAATAACTCGCGTATATAATAAACAAGCGTTACACAAACACAACATACGCCTCATTCCAATTCAGAATATTCTTTTATTCAAATATTCATACACTTTGGGAAAGATTCCCATTAATTTTATCAAAGATAAATTCTTTAATCTTCCTTTGAATATCACTTTAAACTAGTCGGGATTAGCGAACCACACCGAAGTAATTATTTATTTTATTTCCCAATCCCAACCTATTTATCCCATGAAGTAAAACTGGTAATACTTCATATCTAACACCACGGTGTTATCGGTAAATTCAATTACCATTTCACGTTCAAATCTAATTAAAGATTTAACTATCGCCTGGAGCAAAACTGGTGATACTCCTTCCTTGATCTTTTCAATCTAATTAAAGATTCATTAAAACTCCACTTAGTTTTAATATTTAACTGGGTTAAAGAATCAGTGTCATTTAAAACACGGTTCACGATAAACCCAAAATCACATTCCATTAATTATCGGGTTAAAGAACAAGTGTTATTTAAAACACTGTTCATGATAAACCCAAAAATCAATACCAATTCAATTCCAATTAAATGTTATTTAATTGGTACACTTCATTAAATCTAAATAAAAAGATTTAATCTTTTTCTAAACTGGGCTTAAGAACAGTGTTAATGAAGACACCATTCACTACAAACCCAAATCACATTTGATATTAAATACAAGGCTCTGAATAGAAAATATATCGGCTTATATTCAATATCAAATTCTACGACCAACAAATATCGTATTAGAAATAATGATATATAAATATATCTTTCAAATTTCCATAAAAACATCTGTATAATCACGAAATCCAACATCAAAATATTCCGAAGACAATTTCGATTCAAATCCATTTCAATGCAATTATTGGAAATTCTGGTTATTTTCAAAACCATTTCAAATTCAATTTATTTATTTTAAAAATAAATAAATTATTATTCTAGTTCAAAACTAGTTCACTTCGATAAAAATCTATTTTTATCTTTTCAGATATGGAGTTTTTCATCCCAGTTCTTCACAAATCATTTCTTATGATTTTACATAAATTATTACTATTTTTAATAATTTTATCAAGGCCCGTACAGTCGATTTCCATCAACGGCCATCGAACTGCACTTACAGCGACCTTTTCCAAATTTGATTTGGACATAATTCCAAATCCAACCGTTAGATTTCAAATTTCTAATTTTTGTTAGAAAGCTCTTTTCGATACAAACCCAACGGTTCCGGTTTTAGGAGAATCCGACGGTCGGATCTCCCGCAACGTCAATTCGAAGTCAATGGTCGAAATTCACGAACTGCCGCAGCGCGGCGCGTTCTATTCAGGCCATTATATTATATATATAATATATATAATATATACTTCGTCGATTTCCTTTTAAAACGTATTTTATAAATCGTTTTAAATTCGTTTTCAAAACGATTTCAACTTCTTTTTCAAATTCAAATCAAAATTGAATTTTCCTTTTAAATTCGTTTTACATTCATTTCAAATCGATTTCAATTTGAATCGATTTCACTTCAATTTCAATTCGTTTAAATTCAATTCAAAACGATTTCATTTCTATTTCAATTTAATTCGAATTTAAATTCTATTCGAATTTCAAATCATTTCAATTTATTTCGAATTTCAAATCTATTCAATTTAATTCGAATTTCAATTCACTTCAATTTAAATCGAATTTCAATTCACTTCAATTTAATTCGAATTTCAATTCACTTCAATTTAACTAGAATTTCAATTCACTTCAATTTAATTCGAATTTTAATTCAGTTCAATTTAATTCGAATTTCAATTCAGTTCAATTTAATTCGAATTTCAATTCACTTCAATTTAATTCGAATTTCAATTCACTTCAATTTAATTCGAATTTCAATTCACTTCAATTTAATTTGAATTTCAATTCAATTTAATTCGAATTTCAATTCACTTCAATTTAATTCGAATTTCGATTCACTTCAATATTCATTTCAATTTGAATAAAATCGATATAAATATCGTTCACGTCAAAATGGCGTCAATCAAATCAACACGGCTTCATATATTTCTATTTTCAAATATTCTTTTTCAAATATTTCTATTTCAAAACTGGAATGAGGCCCAATCAATTAACATTTAATGTTAATTATATGGATTTTCTACAACACATGTATAAATCAACAATGACAAATAATCAACCATCATCAAAAGTGCATTCTACACTGTATAAGCATCAAATATAAATATTTAACGCTTATAACAGTCTGTCAATCAATCGATCGACATACAACTAATTATTGGGATTAGTGTATGTCATCTATCATCCCAATACCCGTGTGGGGTTTCAAACAATCAAACACAGATTTTATTTGTGTAGTTGGGCGATGTGTAAAATTTATCGTCCCGATCAATATCAGTCAAATCAGTGTATATAAACAAATCGTCGATTTGTTTATAAATATTCATTTCATATACACGTTAAAAATTATATTTTTAACTATAAAATATTTTCCACTATAAAATATTTTATTTCATTTCACATCACATCACACAGTCAACTATATATCAAAATCAAACAAACAAGCATACAAGCCATCCATGGTCTGTGGACGACGGGTGTCGGGGGCTACTAAACACCGTCTGCATCCTAGTATATATTTTAACTAGAAAATTAAAAGGTGAGAAGTTCTCACAGAGGGTTCCACTCCGCCATGCTTTGCTTTTGAACTGCTGAACCGTCTGGATCTGTCTAAAATTCCATTGCAATTCTTTTCACGCTGTTCAAATAAAAATTATATTTTTATTGCTTCATTAAATAAATAAAAATCATATTTTATTCTTACTTTATATATTTTCTCAACGCTCCTTCCTATATAAAAATTATATTTTTATATTTCTTCTTCTTATACAAAGATCGGATTTTTATTTCAATGTTATAAAAATCACATTTTTATTTCGACATATATATAATAAAAAATCATATTTTTACTCTCACTACTATATAAAGATCAAATTTTTACTAGTTATATAAGATAAAAATCGTATTTTTATTCTTCCTATACTATAAAAATCCTATTTTTACTATCCACATTATATAAAATTCAAATCTTTATCTTCTTCAAAAATCACATCTTTATACGGTTTTCAAATGAATAAAAATCGAATTTTTATACGGTTTTCAAATGAATAAAAATCGAATTTTTATACGGTTTTCAAATGAATAAAAATCGAATTTTTGTACGATTTTTATATTTTAAAACTGAAATAAAATAAAATACACTAACTGTAAATAAACAAAATAAAAGAAATAAGAGCTTACATCGGCTTAGGAGGGGGGATTGGAGCAGTGGGCGGCGCTCAGGGGGTTGCGCCGGGGCTGGGTGGTCGTGGGGTACTATCAGTGGCCGAAGTGGTGGACTATGGGAGCTTGCGTCGCGGATTTGGGTGATTTGAGGCTCGGGGGGGGGTCTCGATCTACAAGGGGGGCCAGGCGCCGTTGGGGGATCGAACGAGGGGGGTGCCGTCGGAGAGGAGGCGGAGGGTTCGAGAGGTGGTGGCGCGACCTCGGCAGGCAACGATTGGAGGTCTGGGCGACGGCAACGTTAGCTTATGTTTTTTTTTTGGAAATGAATGCTGACGGGAGGGGGGTAAGGAAGAGGGAAAAAGGGTTAACCCTATTATTTAATATATATTTCTCTCCATAAAAAGTACCCTTTTCATTTGAATCCTAAATCGATCCCACCGACTGTCGTCCATAGCTAATTACCTCCATTCCAAACACAATGGGATATGCTTCGTAACCCAATTCGACTGTTTCGAACAGTATCTGCTAAATTTACAATTTAAATATATATATATATTCAATTCAAACGTGCATTTCAAATTACCGGGGCCACATACTAATTCTAAAAATTCCTGAAAAATTATTTCTAGCTTCGTATTGGCGATACGGTCCTAACAAAACTAATTTCGTCGAATTCTGAGACCGCTTGAAAAATGGGCATTTTCCAGTCGATTAAAATCAACTAAAACTGATCAAACGCGTTTTCCTTTGCCACGCTCACATATCGATTTGAAAAATTATGAATTTTGGAATCTCGCAATAACTTGTCATCACGGATCCAACAAAAGTGGTTTCGTCGAAATCCGAGGTCGTTTGCAAAATTTCAATTTTTAAGGGCCAGAATTCCAAAGCGACTATTCTGAAAATTAAACTGGACGTATCTTTTGATTCCCGCTATGAAATTTTGATTTTTCTGATTCGTTGGAAAGATATTATCAATTATATTCAAATATTTTTGGTTTCGCTAAAATCCGGTTTATTTTGAATCCTGTACATTCATTTGAAATCGAATTATCGAACTACCGCGCCATTTTCAATTCCTTTTATAATTTAAAATAAATATTTATATTCTAATGACGATCTATAAATATATACGTTCGATATCTATTAAACTAAATTTATCGTCGTTATTATTTAAAATATTCAAAATTCACTAAAATTGCGAAAATAAAAATTTTAAATTGGCTCGGATTTCCGGGTTATTACAATATTTGTCTTAATCTTTTAAAATGACAAAATTGAATAATTTTGTCTTATTCTATTTAAATGATAAAAATATATCTTTTTGTTTAATCTTTCTTTATGAACTAAAAATGCCTCGTTCTTTCTAATGAACAAAAATGCATCTTTTTTTTATTGCAACAGAATGACAAATAAAACTTATCTTTCTATTTACTCTTTTTATTGAAACTAAGATGACACTAAAAATATATCTTTTAATTCTAATCTTTCTAATTATAATCTATAACGACAATGAAAACATTTTATTTAATTTAACAAAATTACAATAAAGACGAATTCTTTTTATCATAATCTTTTTATTTTAATCTTTTATTTGAAAACTAAGTGACAATAAAGGTATAACCTTTTTTTATAACAAATTGACATTTAAATATATAAACTTTAATAACTATATATATTTTTATTGTAACAAATCGACAATAAAAATTAAATCTCCTATTTCAATTCTTTTTATTGTAACCAATGTTACATAAAAATGAAGTCTTTAAATTCTATTCTTTCTAATGAAAACAACATTACATAAAAATGTAATCTTTTAAATCTACTCTTTTATGACAATAAAAATTAATTTTTTATTCCTACTAACATGTTTTAACACAAATGTTAATTTTATTTCAACTAACAAATTTTAACATAAGTGTTAATTTTATTTCAACAAATATGTTTTAACACAAATGTTATTTTTATTTCAATAATCATGTTTTAACAAAATCTATATTTTATTTCAATAATCATGTTTTATTTACATAACATGATTTTAACATAAATGACAATTTTATTTATGTAATATTGTTTTAACTAAATGTCATGTTCAACAAAGATGACTATTTTTATCTTAACCAACATGTTTGACAAAAATGACTAATTTTGTTTTATATAAAATGACAACAAAAATTATATTTTCAACTCTTCTATTTTTATTGCATATCAAATGACAACAAAAATGATACTTTAAACATTCTTTTCATTACAACTAAAATGTCAATATAAATGTTTCTTTTGTATCAATTCTTTTTACTGTAACTAACTTGACAATAAAAATGTTATTTTCTAAAACTATCCTTTTTATGCTAACTAAATTTACAATAATAATATATATTCCTATTTTACTCTTTTTATATTAATCTAAAGTGGCAATAAAAATGCAACTTTAAAATCTACTCTTTTTATTTCATATAAAATTACAATAAAAATGCAACTCTAAAATCTATTCTTTCTATTGTCTCTAATTTGACAATAAAAATGTTTCTTCAAAATCTATACTTTTTATTGTCTAAATTTTGACAGTAAAAATATTTCCTTTAAACCTAATTTCCCAATTAACATAAATGTTAATTACCACCATCTAATAAACAAATGATAATATTATTTGAATCTAATTTTATAATTAACATGAGTGTTAATTACAACAATCAAATAACAATGATAATTCTGTTTGAATCTATTTTACAATAAACATGATACACACAATTCCATTCAGTGATTCACCGCAATAAAACACAATCAACATTTCAATAAATATATGACACCACATGAATTTTATGTAGAATGAATAAAAATTTCACAATAAAATAAATAATTAATTTTAATTTAAAAATAGAAATCTCACATCGATTTGTCTGAATTTCCAAAGTGCTCCGTTTCACATTTGGTTTGTTTAGTTGTGTAGATCTTGAAAAGACGAGTTCAACTCTTCTGAAATTGTTCCATTTCGTTTCTGTTTGAAAGAGTTACGTGTTTTTAAAGATTTGATAACATAAATAAAATAATTAATTTATAATTAAACTCCACTTAACCTTCTTCTTCCTAATACGATTAAGACCGACAGTTTCTTTTTGAAAGCTCCAAACTAGGTTTACACATTTTGATCAATCCAGAAAGCGGTTTGAGGATCGAACGACGCTGCGTTGGAGTGCTCGGAGGCGCGCACCAGGTGGGACCGGTGCGGTGGAGTTCGACGGCCGTAGGTGATCTGGGCGGTGGTTGCGGCGACGGGTGTTTGAAGGGGCAGAACTCGTCGGGTTTTGCACCATCAAAGCCAATCTCCGTATGGATGGAAAGAGGAGGAAAAGTTCTTCAAAAAGTTCTAAAGGGCTGATGGGTTTCAGTGTACGAATTGATGGATTTTAATGGGGGAAGTGAGGAGCAGTCACGTCAATTGAACGTAAGGTGGCGGCTATGTTTTAGAGATGAGGGTATTAGGGTTTTATAATATTTAATATTAAATTCAATTAATTCTGAAAAAGCCTGTTAAATCTTATCACCTCCAATTCCAGCCCAAGGAGAATTGTCCCTAAGCAAATCCCCACGTTCCGGAAGCAATGGGCTAGGTGATGTCTGCCCGTTTGATTATCTCCAGCTTGTTTTCTTTAATTTAATATATAAATCAATTATTTATTTAATTTGATCGTACATTTTAATTTACCGGAGCAGCATACTGACTCTAAAAATTCCAGAAAAATTATTTCTAGTTATGTTTTGACGATACGATTCTAACAAGACTAATTTCGTCGAATTTCGAGGCCGTTTGAAAAATGGCCATTTTCTGGTCGATCCGATTTGACTGAAACTGACAAAACACATTTTCTTTTGCCATGCTCACATATTATGTAACAACCCGGAAAATCTGGGCCAATTTAAAATTTTTAATTTGGCTATTTTAGTGGATTTAAAATATTTAAAATAAATATTTTAAATAATAAAGACGAAAAGTGTGTTTGAATCGATGTTTGAAAATAGATATAATTAATTTTAATTATAAACAAGGCCTGAAATGGCGCGGTAGTTTCAAAATTTGAATTCAAACTTTGATTGACTGTACCGGGTGCAAAATAAAATGGATTTTAGTGAAACCAAAAATATTTAAATCTATTAGTGAATATCTTTCTAACGAATCTGAAAAATCGAAGTTTCATAGCGGGAGTCAAAAGTTATGGTCAAATGAATTTTCAGAAAGGTCGCTATAGAGAATATATAGCCCGTGAAAATAGACATTTTGCAAACGACCTCAGAATTCAACGAAATCACTTTTGTTGGATCCGGGATGTCAAATAATTGCTTGGTTTCAAATTCCATAATTTTTGAAGTTAATATGTGAGTGTGGCAAAAGAAAATGTGTTTGGTGAATTTTTGTTAAATTGGATCGACCAGAAAATGACCATTTTTCAAACGGTCTCAGAATTCGACGAAACTAGTTTTGTTGGGACCGTATCGTCAAAACATAGCTAGATTTATTTTTCTGGAATTTTTAGAATCAGTATGTGGCCCCGACAAAATTGAAATGTACGTTCAAATCAAATATTTAATGTTTTATATTTTAATTTGAAGGAAAACTGACTGAAACAGTCGAATGGGCCTACGAAACATATTCATTGTGTTCGGGATGGGGGTATTTAGCTAGGGACGATAGTCGTTGGGTTTGGATCGGAGTTCGTGTGTGGGAAGGGGTATTTTTGGAATTTAAAAATATAAAAATAAATTAAAAATACGTGGGCCAATCCCCTTTCTTCTTTCATTTTCTGCGTTGACCAAATCGAGCCGATAACCTCCCAGACGATCGGCGGTAATTCTTCAAACCACCCCCTCCCCCAATATCCCTCGATTCTCTCATCAAAACCGACCACTTCTTTGGGGAAATCTCTGGAGAAGATCGAGATCTTCAAATCCAAGGTGGTCTGGGGTTTTATCGTCGAGTATACATCGAGTTTCAGCACTGGGAAGACTCGCCGCTCACGCCCCGATTCCGCCGCCCAGAAGCCACCGAGTTCGACGTCATTGGCACCCCTAGGCGCGCCTCTCGAGGCTCGACAACGTGGTGAAGTCCGATCGTGTTATAGCGTCGTGGATTGATCGCAAATCGGTGACCTAGTTTAGAAGAATTTTGAAAGGTAACGGCTTTGAAATTATTTAAGTGTTTATAACACTTTCAAGCGCTACGGTTTATGATTTTACAATAAAAATCATATCTTTTTCGTTTGTGGTCGAAATTCAGTGAAACAAGAGACGCCGGGACCGTGAGGACGTCTTCTACATTTTAGAAGAGACCGCATATTTTTTTGAGCCTTCTACAATTTTTGGTGGAGTGGAACCCAATGTGAGATTTCTAATTTATAAACGATATGGAAAACAACGATGCATAAATTGTATAGTCGATGTATGAGTTATATAAGCGTTGTACACCACATGTATAAGTGTTGTATAAGTTGTATGTTCGATGTATAAGTTATATATGCGTTGTAAAAGTTATATATGCGTTGACATAAATTGAAATGAAATTGAAATATAGTTATATACGTATATATATATATATATATATATATATATATAAATATAAATATATATATATATACTCCCCTCGTCCACAGACCATGGACGATATTTATTGGTTGTGATATTGTATGGATTATTGGTTGATGTGAAATTTGGTGAATATCATGAACGGTTGATTTGAAATGATTGATTGTGGTTGAAATCCCAATAGGATTTGTATATGGGAAAATTCGTCTGCGTACGAACTAGATATTGAAAATCCCCATTGTCAAAAACCGCGAGATTTTAAGGTAGAGCGAGGAGCCATACTAGGGACGGTGCCGGTTTTAACTACCCTGCCGTTATGCTACCGAAATTTTCAATAATATTCATGTGTTTGAATTATTTTCATGTGTTGAAATCAAATTCATGTGTTGAATAGAAATTCATGTTTTGAATAGGAATTCATGTGTTGAATAGAAATTCATGTGTTGAATAAATTCTTTGAAATATAAAAATAACATTTTTACCTTATGTATGAACTATATAAAATAATTGTGTCTTGAAATAAATTGTTTTACAATAAAAATCACATTTTTATTATATATATAAACTATAGAAAATATTCATGTGTTGAATAAAGGACTAGAACGATAAAAATCATATTTTTATCGTATGTGTGAAGTCGAAAACATTCATGTGTTGAATATATAGATTGAACAATAAAATCTACATTTTTATTGTGAATATGAAGTGCTAAAAATATTCATGTGTTGAAATAAATATCAGTTGGATAAAAATATCATTTTTATCAAATATATGAAAGGAATATAGTTTTGAAATAGAAGAATGAATTATATTTAAATATAATTAATTAAAATAAATCGAATAACGAAGCTGCAGTTTGTGTTCTGAAACCGTGATTTCAAACGATTAGTGCGGGAGATCCGACCATCGGATTTTCCAAAAACCGAAACCGTTGGGTTCGCTTTGGAAATATCCTTCCAACGACACCCACTTTGTGAAGATCCAACGGTTGGATTGTCTGGAATGTTTAATTCAAATCTGAAGAAAAACAACACCAGAATCGATTATATTTATATATATATATAATTAAAATAAATCGAATAACGACGCTGCAGTTCGTATTTTGAAACCGTAACTTCAAACGATTAGTGCAGGAGATCCGACCGTCGGATTTTCCCAAAACTGAAACCGTTGGATTCATTTTGAAAAGATCTTTCTAATGATATAAAATTTGTGAAGATCCAATGGTTAGATTTTCAGATATGTGTAAATCAAATATGAAGAAAAACAGTGCCACGGCCGCGTTATGACCTGAAGCGTCGTTTGAATGAATTGGCTATTTTTAAATAAATAAAAATAGCGATAAATCGTGATAAAATATTATAAACGATATGGAATGGAAATAAACTGAATTTGCTCGGTTTATGTGATATTTGATGGTTGAATGTGTTTGTCGTGAAAATTGCATTAAAGAACAGGATTAGTGATATCGAATAATTTAACCATTGAAATGAATTGATTTGAAATTCTAAATATACGTGAATTATTTGAAAATGCCGAGTTAATTCTCATTTCAAATAATTGATCGACTATTGAAAGTCGAAGATATGAAGACGGTGCAAGACCGATGATCTTCACGTCGAATGGAGGGGTGCTACTGATGCTCATGATAGGAGTAGCTACCTTGAAGGGGCTGAAGTAGTAGCCGTCCAGACATACTTGTTGATTGTACGGATGTGCAAGGTATTGAGTGCCTCCGGTTTCGTTCAGACCCAGAACGAACTTGTAAATGGACTGTGTGTCTGACATTAGATTTTGTTCTGTGCTGATTTATCTCTATTAAATATATATCTGTTTGGTGGCGGAGAATTTATTCTCTTGCTTAACACCCTTCTCTGAGACGTACGAGCTCAGAGGTTATATATCGATAGAAATCAGTCGCATGGAGTGAATTGCCTGTGTGGCATGACTAAGTGGCAGATGATCATGGGTTCTGTTGAAAAGCAAAGTCTTGTGGTTGATGATCAAAGCGCAGCCTGTGTGACATAGCTTTGTGTATAGCGTTGTTTCGCGAGCCTCACACCCCGGTATGAGCCAGAAACGGGAGAGGACCTCAGGGAGGACATGCGTTTCTTTCTAGCTAGGGTGGTGTCAGTGACCTACCAGCCCTGACATTTATATTATTTTCACCTTCATGGTTGTTGCTGTTGCGAGGAGCCTCGGATATATCGGTGACTTTGTGGAGCCGATGGAGTCATAGGACTCATTTACGCCCCAAAGGGAGGGGAAACGCAGTGTTCAGGCATTTTAATCCACATCGGTGGACCGGCCCTGACGATCTAGGGGCCCACCTGAGACTGGGTCCTGAGACATGGTAGGCTAGATTGTCTCGAATTCGGTAAGGACTATCTTTTGCCTTGGTTCATGACGGAAATCCAATTTCCAAATACGATACCGTGCGGTTTTGATTGTATACCTATATATGGCGACATAGTGGTATGTGGCATTAATGTCGTCTATGATTTATACTTATGATTTGAAATTGTTTTTGAAACATATAAACACTAGTAATAATATCAAATGCTATTGTTTTATTCGTATCAAGCATATTTTGGTCATTATAAGGTAAAACTCTATCCTCCGGTTTGTGTTGCATTGTGTGATGGGAACTGAGTCTTATAATGGCTTCATTTTTATAAAAAGCATTGCGATGTTTAAAAGATTTACTTGTTTTAAAGCACTGGCAATCCAATGGGGTGAACCCGTTCCGCGAAAGTGGCGTGGTCCTATTTGGCCATATTATAAAATGTGTTAAGTAGATTTCTCATACCAGTCCCATGACTGACTCATAGTTTGTTTCACTTGCAAACACGGGTGCCCCTTTTTCTACACGGGCAGCCTTGTATTCAGGTTTCAGCAGGCTCTTTCTGGATAGCTGGAGCTGAAGATGGATTCTATCATTTATCCCTTTTTATGTTGTTCAGCTCCTATTGTACATATTATGTTGTGTTTTCAGCAGTAGACATTTATGTATAGCTGAACTGTATTTGTACTAAGTATGATCCTGTATACTGTGTAACTCTGATGATTATGTTTATCCAGTGTATTCTATTGTACATTATCTGGTGTATTTACTTATTTCTGTTCTGCTATTATTTGTTTTATGTGTTATATTCCAAAGATTACCGTTGCCACCGTCGTTCGGGGTTGGGGTCGTCACAAACGTGGTATCAGAGCTTTGGTTAAGCTTACTTCTGGAATATAACATATTAACGAACTCGTCAGAAATAGAACCAGCAGTGTTCTAGGACGAATAACTCATTACAGATAGGACCAGTAATATCCTAGTATGAGTATAGCAGAATGAAACACACCCCAATAGACACATTTACATTCAAGTATATGTTTCTATGTTTTGAAATATCTTTTCTTTTGACACTGACACTTAGTCTGCTATTTGCAGACGCACTAGAAAATGAGTGGCAGAAACAGAAGAAGTAATGCCGACCCAGATATTGAAGCTCTAGTAAAGAGGTATCGAAATCTGGGTGGATCACCATTCTGGGGCAAAGAATCCATTATGGAAACACAAGCTTGGATTCGTTCTGTTGAGAAAATCTTTAAAGGTTTAAAAGTGAGTGATGACCAGAAAAGATTACTGGCATCTTGGGCACTCAAAGAAGAAGCTTTGTTCTGGTAGGATTCGATTATTAAGGATAATCCAAAAGGTAATATTACATGGGATAGATTTAAAGAGATTTTCAGTGAAAGATTTATTCCTCCAGAAGCAACCGAGCGGTTATGTGATGAATTTCATTATCTGATACAAGGAGATATGACCAT
Source organism: Allium sativum (assembly GCA_030737875.1). Lineage (NCBI taxonomy): Eukaryota > Viridiplantae > Streptophyta > Magnoliopsida > Asparagales > Amaryllidaceae > Allium > Allium sativum. The sequence goes on from CM060920.1 coordinate 458,356,665, forward strand.
TCCGGAATATCATAAGAAACTCAATGAACTTTCTCATTTTTCCCCTCATCTAATTCAAGATCCAAAGAGAAAGAATCTGAGGTTTATAAATGGTCTTCAAAGAAAATACCAGAATAAAGTAATGGGGCATGTGAAGCTTCCTTTTTCTGAAATGATATACATGGCTTATCAGTATGAAGATCTTGATAGGCGAGGCCTTTTTGTCGATGAAGAGGAAGTCGGCACTAGCAGTAAAAGGAAATTCGAAACTGATAGCCCAGAGACAAGTATGCAGCCTGAGGCAAGTACGAAATTTGAGGTCAGTAAGAGGCCAAGGGCCAGTCAGAAAAAGGTTAAAGCAGTCGTATGTTTAAAGTGTAATAAGCAAGGGCATTCGATGAGGAACTGTGAATCTTCGAGAAGACGAAAGAATGATGGGTCTAAGTCCAGTAAGAAGGCTCGAGAGGGTCGAGGATGCCATAAGTGCCACCAAGTTGGTCACATTTCGAAAAATTGCCGACTATCACAGAAATCTGAAGTGGTTCAGGTAAATAAAGTAGCGGAAACTTATGAACCCTTGGCTAGTCAGGAAAGGCCAGATGTTTTAGAAGGCACGCTTACTGTCAAAGATATTCCGGTAAAAGTATTATTTGATACAGGCGCATCGCGAAGCTTTATTGCAAAGAATGCGGTTAAGAAACTGGATTTGAATTTGAAGAAGCTCAAAGCACCAATTACTGTTCATAATCCGGTTGGGGGTTCCCTCGATCTTAGTTGGGTTTGTGGAGTGCCTGTCTCTTTTTCCCGTTATTGGTTCCCCACTATCGCGATCGTCATGAATTTTACATAATTTGATCTTATTATGGGATTGGACTGGTTAACCAAATATCAAGCTGAGGTTAAATGCGTCGACAAAGTCATTAAGGCGAAGATTAAATCAGGTGACTATATAACCATTCCCTGTGAAGGTCCGAATACGGATAGAAAATACTTTTGGTCAGCTTTGGATGTTTCTCCTGCTCAATTAAAACCTGTTCCTGTCGTTATAGAGAATATCCCAGTCGACATAGAAAATATTCATGTTGTCAAGAACTATGCGGATGTGTTCGAAGAAGTTGTTAGCTTACCTCCACAGAGAGAAATTCATTTCAAAATCTCTTTAGTTCTGAATTCAAGGCCAGTAGTTCACGCTATTCGAAGAATGACCTTGAAGGAAAAAGAAGAGTTAGACAATCAGACTAGACAGCTTGTATGGAAAGGTCTTATCAGGCCTAGTTTCTCTGATTGGGGAGCAACAGTGGTATTTGTCCCGAAGTCAGACGGTACTCTCAGACTATGTGTGGATTATCGTGACTTGAATAAGCAGACGCTGAAAAACAAATATCCATTACCGTGTATTGATGATTTGTTGGACCGATTGAATGGAGCACAAGTGTTTTCACGAATGGACCTAGCTACTGGTTTCCATCAGCTTCGTATTGCCGAAGAGTGTGTTCCTTTGATAGCATTCAGGGGTCCAGACTTATTCTACGAGTGGTTAGTAATGCCGTTCGGCTTATGTAACGCTCCAGCATATTTTGTTGATCTAATGAATCGTGTGTTCAGAGAAGTATTGAATAAATTCGTTCTGGTTTTCATTGATGATATATTGATCTTCTCTAAATCAGAAAGCGAGCACGAATAACAATTGGAACAAGTGTTAGAAATTCTAAGAAAGAATGTGTTGAAATCAAAGTTTTCCAAATGTATATTCTGGCAAGAAGAAGTCAAATTTCTTGGTCACGTCGTGTCAAAGCAAGGAATTTCAGTGGATCCCAGTAAAATCACTGCTATTCAGAATTGGAAACAGCCTCGTACCCCCACAGAAGTTAGAAGTTTTTTCGGATTGGCCAGTTATTTTCGGAAGTTCGTTAAGAATTTTTCGAAGATATCCAGTCACTTAACAAAGCTTACTAAGAAACATTCGAGATTCAACTGGACTCCCGAGTGTGAGGCAGCTTTCCATTAGCTGAAGTTAAAATTGACGACTGCTCCAGTGCTCACAATTATTGACGGCAATCAGGATTTAAAAGTCTGGACCGATGCTTCTAAAGAAGGCCTTGGCGCAGTGTTAATTCAAAGAGGCCATGTAGTCGCTTATGCTAGCCGTCAATTGAAACCACATGAAAAGAATTATGTAACTCACGATCTTGAATTGCTAGCTATCGTATTTGCTATGAAAATCTGGAGGCATTATCTATTGGGTGAGAAGTTTGAATTATATACCGATCATCAATCATTGAAGTATTTATTCACCCAGAAAGATCTGAATATGAGGTAGCAGCGTTGGTTAGAATTTCTCGCGGCATATGATCTTGATATTTTATATACGCCGGGGAAAGCCAATGTTGTGGCTGATGCGCTCAGCAGGAAGAATGTGATCATCGCTAGTATTATCATTACACCATCGTTGATTGATAAAATAGCTATTCTTCAGAAAGACGATAGTTTTGTTAAAGAGATGATCAAAAGAATTCAAAAGGGCGAGGTCTCCAGTTTCCAAGTGGATAGCGCAGGAGTTCTGAGATTGAAAGGAAGGATTTGTGTTCCCGACAACATTGAGCTCAAAAGAGAAGTATTGGACGAGTGTCACAAGTCCAAGTTGTGTATCCACCAAGGGGTTAGTAAAATGTATAATGACCTCAAGCGAACTTTCTAGTGGAAGGCAATGAAAAGAGATATCTCTATATATGTTAGTCGGTGTCCTACTTGTCAACAAGTCAAAAGCGATCAGCAGAAGCTCGCTGGATTGTTGCAACCTTTGGAAATTCCAGGTGGGAAGTGGGAACAGATTTCTATGGATTTCATAGATGGTTTGCCCAGAATCAGGAAAGGAAATGACAGTATTTGGGTGATCGTAGATCGTTTCACGAAGACCGCCCATTTCATACTTGTCAAATCGAATAGAACTGCTCAGAGTCTGGCGCAGATTTATTTCCAGAAAATTGTTAGACTGCATCGAGTTCCCATGAGCAGCGTTAGTGATCGAGACCTGATTTTTGCTTGTAAATTCTGGGAAGCATTCCAAGCAGAATTGGGAACAAAACTGAACTTGAGCACCGCATATCATCCTCAAACAGATGGTCAAACTAAGAGGGTAAATCGTATTCTAGAAGACTTATTGCAGGCTTGTGTTATTGATTTTGGCGGATCATGGGAAGACCATTTGCATTTGGCCGAGTTCTCATACAACAACAGCTACCAAGCGAGCCTGACAGTGTCACCATTCGAAGCATTGTATGGTAGACCGTGCCGATCCCCTGCTTGTTGGGTAGAATCGGGTAATAGACTCGTATTGGGACCCGATATGATTCGCGAAGCTGCGGAAAAAGTCAATTTCCGTAAGAAACGATTACTAGCCGCCCAAAGCCGACAGAAAACCTATGCAGATAAAAGAAGAAGAGATATATCATTTGCTGTTGGCGACCACGTGTATTTGAATGTATCTCCGATGAGAGGAGTTATCCGGTTCGGTAAAACAGGGAAATTGGCACCCAAATTTATTGGTCAGTTTCCTATTTTGGAACGGGTTGGAACTCTCGCCTATAGGGTTCAATTGCCTGATTGGTTGCCTGGAGTACATAATGTGTTTCACGTATCTCAACTTCGAAAGCATGTTCATGATCCAGACTTGATCGTGGAAGAAGCAGCGCAATGGGATATAGAAATTACTCCAGAATTGGCTGTGAGAAGAGAACCGCTAAAGATAATTGGCAAAGAAACCAAAGAACTGAGGAACAAGAAGGTTCACTTAGTCAAAGTGCAATGGAGTGGGGATCCACAAGATTGTACTTAGGAAACAGAGGAAAGCATTAAGAAAGCCTATCCTAAGTGCAGGGTGGATATCTCTGACTCTGGTGCAAGGTACATTTACCATACTTTGCATTACCATTTTGTTGTCTAATTTGCTGTTGTTTTCTTTTCATGCATGTAAACTTTTTAATTATATAGTCTGAATGTTTTCAAAAGAGTATATGAATTATTTGGTATATTTTTGAAAAGTTAAAAACAAATTGATTGTTGGTTGCGTTGTGTGATTGTGAATTTGATTAATTAAATTATTACAATGATAGTTAATTTAATCAATAAGAGAATGAAGTTAAATGTATGCAAAGTGAATCAAGTATTGAACTGATTAGAAATAGATAGAAATATATACATGTTCATTATATATGTGTGAACAGGTTATGGATAAGCAGCTAAGCAGAGGAATAAAATTGTTTGCCCGACAAATAGGTACATGTTTATTGTATTTCTTGGGATTTGATGATTTTATGAGCCGATTGGCTGGCCGCTTGGCTTTTCCTTTTGGATTGGTGAGGGCCATGGGAGGGTATTTGAAATATCCCGAAGACCCCCGTACAAAGGAGGTTTTGGCGAATTTTTTCGAAAATTTAGGGTGTTAGCCAAATTTTTGAAGAATCTGGAAATTCTTAGGAATTGAAAAGTTGGAGAATTGAAGCCAGAAGAAAGTTGAGTTGGTTAATTAAACAACTTTCGACTTTGTTCCTTTTCGGGGACGAAAAGTTTTAAGTGGGGGAGATTGTAACAACCCGGAAAATTTGGGCCAATTTAAAATTTTTAATTTGGCTATTTTAGTGGATTTTAAATATTTAAAATAAATATTTTAAATAATAAAGATGAAAAGTGTGTTTGAATCAATGTTTGAAAATAGATATAATTAATTTTAATTATAAACAAGGCCTGAAATGGTGCGGTAGTTTCAAAATTTGAATTCAAACTTTGACTGACTGTACCGGGTGCAAAATAAAACAAATTTTAGTGAAACCAAAAATATTTAAATCTGTTAGTGAATATCTTTCTAATGAATTTGAAAAATCGAAGTTTCATAGCGGGAGTCAAAAGTTATGGCCAAATGAATTTTCAGAAAGGTCGCTATTGAGAATATATAGCCCGTGAAAATAGACATTTTGCAAACGACCTCAGAATTCGACGAAACCACTTTTGTTGGATCTGGGATGTCAAATTATTGCTAGGTTTCAAATTCCATAATTTTTGAAGTTAATATGTGAGCGTGGCAAAAGAAAATGTGTTTGGTGAATTTCTGTTAAATTGGATCGACCAGAAAATGGCCATTTTTCAAACGGTATCAAAATTCGACGAAACTAGTTTTGTTGGGACCGTTTCGTCAAAACATAGCTAGATTTATTTTTCTGGAATTTTTAGAATCAGTATGTGGCCCCGACAAATTGAAATGTACGTTCAAATCAAATATTGAATGTTTTATATTTTAATTTGTAGGAAAACTGACTGAAACAGTAGAATGGGACTATTCGGGATAGGGGTATTTAGCTGGGGACGACAGTCGTTGGGTTTGGATCAGAGTTCGTATGTGGTAAGGGGTGTTTTGGATTTTAAAAATATAAAAATAAATTAAAAATACATGGGCCAATCCCTTTTCTTCTTTCATTTTCTGCGTTGACCAAATCGAGCCAATAGCCTCCTAGACGATCGACGGTAATTCTTCAAACCTTTTCCCCCCAATATCCCTCGATTCTCTCATTAAAATCGACCACTTCTTGGGGGAAATCTCTGGAGAAGATCGAGATCTTCAAATCCAAGGTGGTCTGGGGTTTTATCGTCGAGTATACATCAAGTTTTAGCCCTGGGAAGACTCGCCGCTCACGCCCTGATTCCGCCGCCCAGAAGCCACCGAGTACGATGCCATTGGCACCCCTAGGCGTGCCTCTCGAGGCTCGACAACGTGGTGAAGTCCGATCGTGCTACAGCGTCGCGAATTGATCACAAATCGGTGACCTAGTTTTGAAGAATTTTGAAAGGTAACGGCTTTGAAATTATTTAACTGTTTATAACACTTTCAAGCGCTACGGTTTATGATTTTACAATAAAAATCATATCTTTTTCGTTTGTGGTCGAAATTCAGTGAAACAAGAGACGCCGGGACCGTGAGGACGTCTTCTACATTTTAGAAGAGACCGCATATTTTTCTGAGCCTTCTACAATTTTTGGTGGAGTGGAACCCAATATGAGATTTCTAATTTATAAACGATATGGAAAACAACGATGCATAAATTATATAGTCGATGTATGAGTTATATAAGCGTTGTACACCACATGTATAAGCGTTGTATAAGTTGTATGTTCGATGTATAAGTTATATATGCGTTGTAAAAGTTATATATGCGTTGAAATAAATTGAAATGAAATTGAAATATAGTTATATATGTATGTATATATATATATATATATATATATATATACTCCCCTCGTCCACAGACCATGGACGATATTTATTGGTTGTGATATTGTTTGGATTATTGGTTGATGTGAAATTTGGTGAATGTCATGAATGGTTGATTTGAAATGATTGATTGTGGTTGAAATCCCAATAGGATTAGTATATGGGAAAATTCGTCTGCGTACGAACTAGATATTGAAAATCCTCATTGTCAAAAACCGCGAGGTTTTAAGGTAGAGCGAGGAGCCGTACTAGGGACAGTGCCGGTTTTAACTACCCCGCTGTTATGCTGCCAAAATTTTCAATAATATTCATGTATTAGAATTATTTTCATGTGTTGAAATCAAATTCATGTGTTGAATAGAAATTCATGTGTTGAATAGGAATTCATGTGTTGAATAGAAATTCATGTGTTGAATAAATTCTTTGAAATATAAAAATAACATTTTTAACATATGTATGAACTATATAAAATAATTGTGTTTTGAAATAAATTGTTTTACAATAAAAATCACATTTTTATTATATATATAAACAATATAAAATATTCATGTGTTGAATAAAGGACTAGAACGATAAAAATCATATTTTTATCGTATGTGTGAAGTCGAAAACATTTATGTGTTGAATATATAGATTGAACAATAAAATCTACATTTTTATTGTGAATATGAAGTGCTAAAAATATTCATGTGTTGAAATAAATATCAGTTGGATAAAAATATCATTTTTATCAAATATATGAAAGGAATATAGTTTTGAAATAGAAGAATGAATTATATTTAAATATATATAATTAAAATAAATCGAATAACGAAGCTGCAGTTCGTGTTTTGAAACCGTGATTTCAAATGATTAGTGCGGGAGATCCGACCATCGGATTTTCCCAAAACCGAAACCATTGGGTTCGCTTTGGAAATATCTTTCCAACGACACCCACTTTGTGAAGACCCAACGGTTGGATTGTCTGGAATGTTTAATTCAAATCTGAAGAAAAACAGCGCCAGAATCGATTATATTTATATATAAACATAAATACAATTAAAATAAATCGAATAACGACGCTGTAGTTCGTATTTTGAAACCGTAACTTCAAACGATTAGTGCAGGAAATCCGACCGTCGGATTTTCCGAAAACTGAAACCGTTGGATTCGTTTTGAAAAGATCTTTCTAATGGTATAAAATTTGTGAAGATCCAACGGTTAGATTTTCAGATATGTGTAAATCAAATCTGAAGAAAAACAGCGCCACGGCCGCATTATGGCCTGAAGCGTCGTTTGAATGAATTGGCTATTTTTAAATAAATAAAAATAGTGATAAATCGTGATAAAATATTATAAACGATATAGAATGGAAATAAACTGAATTTGCTCGTTTTATGTGATATTTGATGGTTGAATGTGTTTGGCGTGAAAATTATATTAAAGAACAGGATTAGTGATATCGAATAATTTAACCATTGAAATGAATTGATTTGAAATTCTAAATATACGTGAATTATTTGAAAAGGCCGAGTTAATTCTTGTAACGACCCGGATTTTGAGCGACTTTGGTTATCGACGTAAGCTCGATGTCGATAACCAAAACATCGAAAAATCCTGGTAATTAGTGAAAGAAATTAGAGGGTGAGAATAGATAAGATAGAAACTTAGAATAGAAGAAGAAGAAGAACACAACATCAGAGTAACACGAATCTCACAGCGGAACGAATAAATATATTTCATAACATAACTTTGAAATACAAATCTGTACTTGCATATACATATCATTATCAAAGTACAGCACTTACAACACAGCGGAAATAACTATAGCTATATGATCCTGAAGCCTCCTGCTCCAGCTCTTCAATGTATCTGTAAAATCCCGACTACTTGACTGCCCATACAAATTTAGGCACCCAAGAGTTTAGGGAAAACAACAAAGTAAACTCCGGGTCAGTCATGGGACTGGTGTGAGTAAAACAGTTTAAAACAGTTATACAGGTATATGATATCTCATAAGACCACACCGCATAACGGAACGGGTTTTTCCCTTATGAGAATCCAAAATATCTTTATATCAAAAACCTTTTGATATTATAATAATGTCTATCAACCACAGTATATATATAATCATCTAGCAGAAACGCTTTCATCTCACGTTCTACATATATAGTATACAATCAAAACCGCAAGCACGTATTGGGTAATGGATTTCCAACTATGACAAGGTATGGAACCACCTTTCGCTCGTGTACCTCTAGAGAGGAATACACTGGGTTCAACAAGAACATCTTGCAACCCGGCCACACATGACCGACCACTCATTTCGCTTGAGTGTATCGAATGTATATCACCAACAGTTGGGATCAGCAACCGTTTCCCGAATGGGACAGCATCAACAATAGATTTTTAGAAGTAAATGAAACTCTAGATCAGGTGATTATACACCCTACTTCGGTGCGACCGACTTAGCCATGCTGCCTGCCCGATTTCTGTCATTTACCGGATGATGAGGCTAGAAGCTACGCTTTATCATCACATCAGATTCACTTTGAATGTCACATCGTCTAATCCATCAAATCACCGATTGACGTCTACAACAATACATTATGTGTTAGCTAAAAGAAGTTTCCTTCTCCGCTTCCACTCTTGGTACAGTTGGAGAAATCAATATACGTGATCGTCTGGAAATACTCTGTCAGACATCCGTCCATACAAGTCATCCAGGAACAGGATGAACCGAAGGCACTATTCTGTAAACAGGATAGCCCTTGCATAACTCCGTCTTCAATTATCTTTGGCATATATGATTTCGCAACGCTTATGCCAATACAGAGTGGTTCTTTGGATAATAATCCAACCGGTCTCTCCATATTAACAACGTTAAAATGGTCAAAACTTCGATAGTCTGTGATTTAACTATCGAATAAAAATAGGTGTGCAAACAATGATATTATTTCCAAATGGAAATTATATCGATCAAACATCATTTAACATTCATCTCCTTAGTTCATTAATTTACTTATCTCCTGTTTCCCTATATTCAATATTTCTTATTTTCTACACTTGGAAAATATACGTTATTAACAATGGAAAATATTTCCATTTCTTGTTTTCTTTATTAGGAAACATTTCTGGTTTCTTCTTTGGAAAACATTTCCAAAGCTTCTTCATTGGACTTAGACAGATGTTTTAAACAAACCATCGCGATGCCAACTCAAACCATTTCCTTTACTACCGAACCTTAACTATTCCTTAGTTAAAAACGAAGCCAATCAAGTTGGGGTAGAACTACCTCTCAGACCTTAACTGAACAACATTTCTAACTTTGAAATAGGCAAAGTTCACTTTATATTCCTTTAACAAACTTCCTTACTTAACCCTCCTTCGAATAGCTATATTCGATTGACTCTTTTCACTTAACTCCTTTCGATTAACCCTTATCAATTAACTTTAATGGACTAACACTATTGGATTAACTCTATTTGACTAACGCTATTGATTTACTCATTTCACTTAACTCCTTTCGAATAAACTATATTCGATAATTCCTTTTACTTTCTATTCGAATAACTATATTCGATTTACTCATTTGCTTCTATTCTAATCGATTAAACTAACATCGATTATCTCCTTTCAACTTTATTCTCTAATCGATTAACTAACATCGATTAACTTCTTTTACTTTATTCTCTAATCGATTAACTAACATCGATTAACTTCTTTTACTTTAACACTAATCGATTAACTAACATCGATTAACTTCTTTTACTTTAACACTAATCGATTAACTAACATCGATTAACTTCTTTTGACTTACTACGTTTCCCATTACAACTATTTCCTTTTTATAACGTTTACTTACCGTTACAAATATATCCTATTTATAACTTCTATTTACCGTTACAAATATTTCCTATTTATAACTTCTATTTACCGTTACAAATATTTCCTATTTATAACTTCTATTTATTTTCTAAATAAATATTCCCTTTCTATTTCTATTTATTTTCTAAATAAATATCCCTTTTATAAAACCGTGTTCGTTTTATAAATAATTCCCTTTTATAAAATCCTGTGATTTTATAAAATTCCTTTATTTCAATATACATTGAAATACTTCTTTTTTACATCCCAGGGTCTTTTATGATATTTAAATATCGAATAAAAATGATCAATATCATTTCAACACCCATAATCCATAACAGATTATATAACACATCATATATCACAATATATGAAAACAGTAAATAAATGTTGAGGAATCCAGTTGGATTCCTCCAACCTGTTTCCCTGCATCACAGATGTTAAACAATATAGATAACATCACTTTCAGTTCTATATGATACATTCTGTTAAACAGAATCAATATAGAAAATTTAACTAACTGACTAGCAGTTCAATCAAACAGTCAACATACAGTAAATCAACCAATATCTAACAGTTCTAAAAATACAACATGAAATTATAAACTGTTCAGAGTTAGTGAGATTTACTCACTTTGGCGCGTTAACCGTTAAATAACCGGTTTGCGTTATCCCATTCTGATCAGACAATCCCCTTTCACTTCATCTCAATTACACGCAACTGCACTCCATCTTCTACTCTACGGATAACCGGACTCGCGTGCCATTATAATGGCCATAGCCGATCCTTAACTTCCCGTCATCTCCTTCACTGTACACACAACCATCTGTACTGCAAACAATCACCAATGCACAGAAAGAGGTGACACTTCCAAGAAATAAACAGATCCATCCCAAATCCCTTCCAGGAATTTCAAAACAAACACAAACTTCCCCAAAATTCACTTCACTACAAAACCTACTTCCTACAATACACAGTCACTCCATCACTCAACAAAACATCCCCGTTCTACAGCAGGTCCTCCCTTAATCTCCCTTCTAATCTTCCTTCAAGTTCAGTACTACAGTAACCCACCCTCCTTAGTTCGAATTCTCCTTCTTCTGTACAGTGTAGACACACTCCATCTTCATTTCAGCACATACACAGTTCCATCTCAACTCAATTTAACAGCCCAGATATGTGAATGAAGAGAGGCCGCTCCATTAGGATACATACTTCACCCTTACAGTAACAAAAAGATCGAACCTTTCTTCCCTCAAAATCAAGTCACGGTCCTGTTCTTCAACTCCTCCCAGAACAATTCGAACGCACTGCTCCACTAACCTGTAGCTTCGAAATGCTACAGTGAATGTCGCAAACCCCCCAGTCCATCGGATTACACCAACTACCACCGGTCGGCTCGCCTTGTCCAGCTGAGCACCACCGTCACCTCGATTTCACCTCCGGCCTCCCGTATTTCCTCCCCGTCCAAACCCTAGCCTACTGTGCTGAGCGTCGAACCCCCAAATGTTTGATCGAACACCACAAAAGCCATACCAAAACGTAGAGGATCCTTCAAGAAGCCCACTTATATACACTAGATGATTTTAGGATTTTAATTTGAGTTTATTTGGATTTTTGGAGTTGATTTTACACGGTTTGTTTTGAGGCAAGAAAGAACGGCGGAAAAAAAAAATGCTCTGTTGACTTCTCCAAGAAAGAATTAGGGTTAAGGAGGGTAGAGGGGTATTTATAACCATTTGGATGGGAATATTCCTTGGCATATCCCATTTATATTTTTATCGCTAAGTGTTCTTATCGAAATAAATTCCTTATGATCGCATACGATACCCAAAAATCACCAAACTGGACATGCAACTACAGCTCGACATTACGGTCCCAACGAAACTGGTTTCGTCGAATTCCGACTCCGTATGCTCACACAGCGTATTTTTAAAGCTCTGGATGACCCATTTAAATATATAAATATATTTAAATATTATTAAATTAAATATTAATAAATTTATATTATCGTATATATCCATATACGATGTCGTCCGGCTCCAGAATATCACCTCGGATTTTATGACTTGATTTCCAGACTCCAGATTATCCCGATATTCAGTTCGTATCGAAAAATCGATTTATAACGTATATAAAGCGTCGCAAAATATAAAGAAATTCCACAGCGACTTTTCTAAAATTTGATTTGAACATAAATCAAAATCTACACGACGAAATCCCGATCTCTCTCTTCCACTAGAAAGATATACTCCACCAGCTCCACACGTTTCTTGTTTCACAGAAATCCGACTTACAACGAATCCTGTACATTCAGTTGAAGTTCGAATCGCCAATTTACGAACTGCAGCGCCATTTCGAGCTCGTTTATAATTATATTATAAACTATACGTTCAAACTGTCGACGATTGAATATATTTGTTATTCAAATTCAATTCCAAGCTGAATTAAATATCACAGATGATCCAGTTCACACCATATCGTCATTTCAGCCAATTCTGATTATTTCAGAATTAAATATATTATTTAATTTATTAATTTAATTAAATATTCATCATTATTTAATTCCACGACCATTAAATTCACTAACCCACCATTTCAATAATTAAATAAATTAATCATAATACCTCTGCCAATGCGGGTCATTACAATCTTCCCCACTTAAAATAATTTCGTCCCCGAAATTGCTAAAAGGTAGAGAATGACCCTATCGACTGGTTAGAACATATTTGTTCACTTCTTAACTTCTGTTTTCAACTGAACCAATTTAATTTCAATTAAATTATTAATTTGTCCTTATCAACGAAAATTTCAAAAATCCTGAAAATTTTCTAATGCCTTATCTGTTCGAAAAATTTCGCCAGCACCTCCTTTGTACTGGTCAATACGTCAAACCACCACTCGCCTCTCTGGGCCATTTCCAACCCAAAAGAAAATCAAACAGCTAAGCAGCTTGCCAATTCGACTCATAAATCTTATATCCAATAGAAATATAAACTTGTACCTTTTTTAAAGGCATATCATTATATCCTTTCCACCTGTCATCAATTCAGCGGATACAAGGGTCATCCCAATCAAACTCCAACTTATTTTTATCTCTAACACAACCATTCGTTTTTAACCAAGCCAAATATCATTTCAACTCAAGTTCAATTCTTGATTTTCAATTCCTTAACTCCTCAATCCAATACCATTTCGGATTCTAATTTCACAAATCCAATCTTATTCGATTTCAATTCAACTTCAGTTACCACTTAGCTGACTTTACTTTAATTCAAATCTGCTTTCACAAATTTCTGTTAAATTTGCTTTTAATTCAAACAGTCTTTCCCTGGGAGTTTTTTATAGTTTGCTCTTTTCAAAAATCAAAATTTCCTTATTCAAATTCAACTGAGCCCATAATCAATATTCCATTAGTTAAATCACTTCTCTATTTCTTTATCAATATTTGTTAACCAAATATTTTCAATAACCATATTGGCCTTTTATGTTATTTGGAAAACATTTCCGAATATCACCTTCCTTTATTTTCTAAACTTTAGAAAATATATGCTATTTATAATTGGAAAATATTCCAATTACTTATCTCTTTTCCCATCTCGTTTATTTCTATACTTAGGAAATATTTATTATTCTATTTCCCAGCTTACACTTAATTGGATAAAACAGATGTTGTGCAAAACATCGTTACGACAACCCAAATACTATATTCAACTAACTCTTATCCAACATTGATCTTTGAGCCTGAAATCTTACTGTTTATTTGTTAATAATGAAATCAATCAAGTTGGGGTATAACTACCTCTCAGACCTTGACTGAATAACATTTATAACGTCAAAACAGAGATGACCACTTACTCGAACAATCAATAACATACAACTACTTATTCACTTTTAAACATGTATACGCTTCCTCGTTCTATTCTTACTAGATTTTATTCTTAGTCTTCCTTTTTGATTTTGCTATTCTATTTCTAAGTTCGTTTCCTTATCGACTTCTATATATATATCGATACGTTGATTTCTAATTATCAAATTATCTTAAAAATATTCTAACTCCTTAAATTTCCGGAAAAATTCGCCATAACCTCCTTTGTACTGGGAGCATCGGGAAAATCCCCAAACTGCCACACAGGCCTTCTCCAATCAAAAGAAAAAGAAAAGCCAAGCGGCTAGCCGATACGGCGCATAAAATCTCATATATGAAATTAATACATACCTTTCGTCGAACATTCTACTTATATACTTTGCATTATCCTTATCCATACCTATCTCATGTATATTTATACATTTCTAATTCATTTCAACTTAATCCAATCATTTTAACTTAGTTCGTTAAGTGATTTTCAAATTACTGGTTTGCCCATTTCACCTTTTTATTTGAATATATATGTTCAAATATAGGTTTAACTGGTTTATCAACTAATTGAATTCCATTTCAATTTTATTTGAATTTCCTATATTCAAATTCCATTTCAAATAAGTCTCAGTTTCAATCCCTTTTGAAATCGATATTTCTACCTTTGAAAAGTAGATTTCCCTTTCAATTTCGCACTTGTATTTTTATATTTCTGAATTATCCAATGATAATTCTTTTCACTTCATTTTATAAACTTCGTTTATAAAAGAACTATTTATAAACTTCGTTTATAAAGGAACTTCTCGTTTTATTTCTTTTAAAACAGGTTAATATTTCAAATCTATTTCAAAATTCGAATTCTATATTTTAAATCCTATTTTGAAATTCAACACCACTTGTCTTTCTCAAAACAAATTCAAAACAGTATCTTTGGTAGTAATTCGTCACTTACAACTCGAAAATGAATACTGATGATGCAGCTGTCATCATCAGAATCTATTTTCCAGCGATCGAAGTGAGTTCAATACTATAAAACCATTTCTAAACATTTCCACTTTGAAATTTATTTCAAAATATAATTCACACTGTTTGTAAAACAATTTAAAATCTCCCAGGATCTTAAATTTTCCTTATTTTTAATCCCAATCCATTTACAAACACTTCCAATTCTCCAGAGTTTTAACTTCAATTTCTGGTTTAAATTTCAGATTTAACTCATCTGATTCACGCATTTCACTTATATGAATTCTGATTGGTTATTTACATAACCATTTAATTTATAATCTTACTCGATTATAATAACAACCAATATATCCAATATATTCAAAATATACGTTGGGTAAACTATTTCGTTTACCCTCTTTCAAAACATACCATGATGGTTCATCGTATTCAAGAGTTTACAAAATCCCTACCGATACAGTGGATCAAACTGATCGACCAGAAGTCATAAACGACTCAACCAATGAATCTCCACAATATAAAACAATTTTTTTATATCAATAACAAATACGTTCACTCGTATATATACACTCAATCTCAGTCTAGGGTATTACTAACCCTATCTCTACCGAGTCACGCCACAGAGCCAAGTAATTCTTAACTTAAGCTCTGATACCAACTGTAACGACCCGGATTTTGAGCGACTTTGGTTATCGACGTAAGCTCGATGTCGATAACCAAAACATCGAAAAATCCTGGTAATTAGTGAAAGAAATTAGAGGGTGAGAATAGATAAGATAGAAACTTAGAATAGAAGAAGAAGAAGAACACAACATCAGAGTAACACGAATCTCACAGCGGAACGAATAAATATATTTCATAACATAACTTTGAAATACAAATCTGTACTTGCATATACATATCATTATCAAAGTACAGCACTTACAACACAGCGGAAATAACTATAGCTATATGATCCTGAAGCCTCCTGCTCCAGCTCTTCAATGTATCTGTAAAATCCCGACTACTTGACTGCCCATACAAATTTAGGCACCCAAGAGTTTAGGGAAAACAACAAAGTAAACTCCGGGTCAGTCATGGGACTGGTGTGAGTAAAACAGTTTAAAACAGTTATACAGGTATATGATATCTCATAAGACCACACCGCATAACGGAACGGGTTTTTCCCTTATGAGAATCCAAAATATCTTTATATCAAAAACCTTTTGATATTATAATAATGTCTATCAACCACAGTATATATATAATCATCTAGCAGAAACGCTTTCATCTCACGTTCTACATATATAGTATACAATCAAAACCGCAAGCACGTATTGGGTAATGGATTTCCAACTATGACAAGGTATGGAACCACCTTTCGCTCGTGTACCTCTAGAGAGGAATACACTGGGTTCAACAAGAACATCTTGCAACCCGGCCACACATGACCGACCACTCATTTCGCTTGAGTGTATCGAATGTATATCACCAACAGTTGGGATCAGCAACCGTTTCCCGAATGGGACAGCATCAACAATAGATTTTTAGAAGTAAATGAAACTCTAGATCAGGTGATTATACACCCTACTTCGGTGCGACCGACTTAGCCATGCTGCCTGCCCGATTTCTGTCATTTACCGGATGATGAGGCTAGAAGCTACGCTTTATCATCACATCAGATTCACTTTGAATGTCACATCGTCTAATCCATCAAATCACCGATTGACGTCTACAACAATACATTATGTGTTAGCTAAAAGAAGTTTCCTTCTCCGCTTCCACTCTTGGTACAGTTGGAGAAATCAATATACGTGATCGTCTGGAAATACTCTGTCAGACATCCGTCCATACAAGTCATCCAGGAACAGGATGAACCGAAGGCACTATTCTGTAAACAGGATAGCCCTTGCATAACTCCGTCTTCAATTATCTTTGGCATATATGATTTCGCAACGCTTATGCCAATACAGAGTGGTTCTTTGGATAATAATCCAACCGGTCTCTCCATATTAACAACGTTAAAATGGTCAAAACTTCGATAGTCTGTGATTTAACTATCGAATAAAAATAGGTGTGCAAACAATGATATTATTTCCAAATGGAAATTATATCGATCAAACATCATTTAACATTCATCTCCTTAGTTCATTAATTTACTTATCTCCTGTTTCCCTATATTCAATATTTCTTATTTTCTACACTTGGAAAATATACGTTATTAACAATGGAAAATATTTCCATTTCTTGTTTTCTTTATTAGGAAACATTTCTGGTTTCTTCTTTGGAAAACATTTCCAAAGCTTCTTCATTGGACTTAGACAGATGTTTTAAACAAACCATCGCGATGCCAACTCAAACCATTTCCTTTACTACCGAACCTTAACTATTCCTTAGTTAAAAACGAAGCCAATCAAGTTGGGGTAGAACTACCTCTCAGACCTTAACTGAACAACATTTCTAACTTTGAAATAGGCAAAGTTCACTTTATATTCCTTTAACAAACTTCCTTACTTAACCCTCCTTCGAATAGCTATATTCGATTGACTCTTTTCACTTAACTCCTTTCGATTAACCCTTATCAATTAACTTTAATGGACTAACACTATTGGATTAACTCTATTTGACTAACGCTATTGATTTACTCATTTCACTTAACTCCTTTCGAATAAACTATATTCGATAATTCCTTTTACTTTCTATTCGAATAACTATATTCGATTTACTCATTTGCTTCTATTCTAATCGATTAAACTAACATCGATTATCTCCTTTCAACTTTATTCTCTAATCGATTAACTAACATCGATTAACTTCTTTTACTTTATTCTCTAATCGATTAACTAACATCGATTAACTTCTTTTACTTTAACACTAATCGATTAACTAACATCGATTAACTTCTTTTACTTTAACACTAATCGATTAACTAACATCGATTAACTTCTTTTGACTTACTACGTTTCCCATTACAACTATTTCCTTTTTATAACGTTTACTTACCGTTACAAATATATCCTATTTATAACTTCTATTTACCGTTACAAATATTTCCTATTTATAACTTCTATTTACCGTTACAAATATTTCCTATTTATAACTTCTATTTACCGTTACAAATATTTCCTATTTATAACTTCTATTTATTTTCTAAATAAATATTCCCTTTCTATTTCTATTTATTTTCTAAATAAATATCCCTTTTATAAAACCGTGTTCGTTTTATAAATAATTCCCTTTTATAAAATCCTGTGATTTTATAAAATTCCTTTATTTCAATATACATTGAAATACTTCTTTTTTACATCCCAGGGTCTTTTATGATATTTAAATATCGAATAAAAATGATCAATATCATTTCAACACCCATAATCCATAACAGATTATATAACACATCATATATCACAATATATGAAAACAGTAAATAAATGTTGAGGAATCCAGTTGGATTCCTCCAACCTGTTTCCCTGCATCACAGATGTTAAACAATATAGATAACATCACTTTCAGTTCTATATGATACATTCTGTTAAACAGAATCAATATAGAAAATTTAACTAACTGACTAGCAGTTCAATCAAACAGTCAACATACAGTAAATCAACCAATATCTAACAGTTCTAAAAATACAACATGAAATTATAAACTGTTCAGAGTTAGTGAGATTTACTCACTTTGGCGCGTTAACCGTTAAATAACCGGTTTGCGTTATCCCATTCTGATCAGACAATCCCCTTTCACTTCATCTCAATTACACGCAACTGCACTCCATCTTCTACTCTACGGATAACCGGACTCGCGTGCCATTATAATGGCCATAGCCGATCCTTAACTTCCCGTCATCTCCTTCACTGTACACACAACCATCTGTACTGCAAACAATCACCAATGCACAGAAAGAGGTGACACTTCCAAGAAATAAACAGATCCATCCCAAATCCCTTCCAGGAATTTCAAAACAAACACAAACTTCCCCAAAATTCACTTCACTACAAAACCTACTTCCTACAATACACAGTCACTCCATCACTCAACAAAACATCCCCGTTCTACAGCAGGTCCTCCCTTAATCTCCCTTCTAATCTTCCTTCAAGTTCAGTACTACAGTAACCCACCCTCCTTAGTTCGAATTCTCCTTCTTCTGTACAGTGTAGACACACTCCATCTTCATTTCAGCACATACACAGTTCCATCTCAACTCAATTTAACAGCCCAGATATGTGAATGAAGAGAGGCCGCTCCATTAGGATACATACTTCACCCTTACAGTAACAAAAAGATCGAACCTTTCTTCCCTCAAAATCAAGTCACGGTCCTGTTCTTCAACTCCTCCCAGAACAATTCGAACGCACTGCTCCACTAACCTGTAGCTTCGAAATGCTACAGTGAATGTCGCAAACCCCCCAGTCCATCGGATTACACCAACTACCACCGGTCGGCTCGCCTTGTCCAGCTGAGCACCACCGTCACCTCGATTTCACCTCCGGCCTCCCGTATTTCCTCCCCGTCCAAACCCTAGCCTACTGTGCTGAGCGTCGAACCCCCAAATGTTTGATCGAACACCACAAAAGCCATACCAAAACGTAGAGGATCCTTCAAGAAGCCCACTTATATACACTAGATGATTTTAGGATTTTAATTTGAGTTTATTTGGATTTTTGGAGTTGATTTTACACGGTTTGTTTTGAGGCAAGAAAGAACGGCGGAAAAAAAAAATGCTCTGTTGACTTCTCCAAGAAAGAATTAGGGTTAAGGAGGGTAGAGGGGTATTTATAACCATTTGGATGGGAATATTCCTTGGCATATCCCATTTATATTTTTATCGCTAAGTGTTCTTATCGAAATAAATTCCTTATGATCGCATACGATACCCAAAAATCACCAAACTGGACATGCAACTACAGCTCGACATTACGGTCCCAACGAAACTGGTTTCGTCGAATTCCGACTCCGTATGCTCACACAGCGTATTTTTAAAGCTCTGGATGACCCATTTAAATATATAAATATATTTAAATATTATTAAATTAAATATTAATAAATTTATATTATCGTATATATCCATATACGATGTCGTCCGGCTCCAGAATATCACCTCGGATTTTATGACTTGATTTCCAGACTCCAGATTATCCCGATATTCAGTTCGTATCGAAAAATCGATTTATAACGTATATAAAGCGTCGCAAAATATAAAGAAATTCCACAGCGACTTTTCTAAAATTTGATTTGAACATAAATCAAAATCTACACGACGAAATCCCGATCTCTCTCTTCCACTAGAAAGATATACTCCACCAGCTCCACACGTTTCTTGTTTCACAGAAATCCGACTTACAACGAATCCTGTACATTCAGTTGAAGTTCGAATCGCCAATTTACGAACTGCAGCGCCATTTCGAGCTCGTTTATAATTATATTATAAACTATACGTTCAAACTGTCGACGATTGAATATATTTGTTATTCAAATTCAATTCCAAGCTGAATTAAATATCACAGATGATCCAGTTCACACCATATCGTCATTTCAGCCAATTCTGATTATTTCAGAATTAAATATATTATTTAATTTATTAATTTAATTAAATATTCATCATTATTTAATTCCACGACCATTAAATTCACTAACCCACCATTTCAATAATTAAATAAATTAATCATAATACCTCTGCCAATGCGGGTCATTACAATTCTCATTTCAAATAATTGATCGACGATTGAAAGTCGAAGATATGAAGACGGTGCAAGACCTATGATCTTCACGTCGAATGGAGGGGTGCTGCTGATGCTCATGATAGGAGTAGCTACCTTGAAGGGGCTGAAGTAGTAGCCGTCCGGACATACTTGTTGATTGTACGGATGTGCAAGGTATTGAGTGCCTCTAGTTTCGTTCAGACCCATAACGAACTTGTAAATGGACTGTGTGTCTGACATTGGATTTTGTTCTGTACTGATTGATCTCTATTAAATATATATCTGTTTGGCGGCGGAGAATTTATTCTCTTGCTTAACGCCCTTCTCTGAGACGTATGAGCTTAGAGGTTATATATCGATAGAAATCAGTCGAATGGAGTGAACTGCCTGTGTGGCATGCCTAAGTGGCAGATGATCATGGCTTCTGTTGAAAAGAAAAGTCTTGTGGTTGATGATCAAAGCGCGGCCTGTGTGGCATAGATTTGTGTATAGCGTTGTTTCGCGAGCCTTACACCCCGGTATGAGCCAGAAACGGGAGAGGACCTCAGGGAGGACATGCGTTTCTTTCTAGCTAGGGTGGTGTCAGTGACCTACCAGCCCTGACATTTATATTATTTTCACCTATGTGGTTGTTGCTGTTGCGAGGCGCCTCAGATATATCGGTGACTATGTGGAGCCGATGGAGTCATAGGACTCATTTACGCCCCAAAGGGCGGGGAAATGCAGTGTTTAGGCATTTTAATCCACATCGTTGGACCGGCCCTGACGATCCAGCGGCCCACCTGAGTCTGGGTCCTGAGACATGGTAGGCAAGATTGTCTCGAATTCGGTAAGGACTATCTTTTTCCTTGGTTCATGACGGAAATCCAATTTCCAAATACGATACCGTGCGGTTTTGATTGTATACCTATATATGGCGACATAGTGGTATGGGGCATTAATGTCGTCTATGATTGATACTTATGATTTGAAATTGTTTTTGAAACATATAAACACTAGTAATAATATCAAATGCTTTTTTTTATTCGTATCAAGCATGTTTTGGCCATTATAAGGTAAAACTCTATCCTCCGGTTTGTGTTGCATTGTGTGATGGGAACTGAGTCTTATAATGGCTTCATTTTTTTAAAAAGCATTGCGATGTTTAAAAGATTTACTTATTTTAAAGCACTGGCAATCCAATGGAGTGAACCCGTTCTGCGAAAGTGGCGTGGTCCTGTGATTGGCCATATTATAAAATGTGTTAAGTAGATTTCTCATACCAGTCCCATGACTGACTCGTAGTTTGTTTCACTTGCAAGCTTGGGTTCCCCTTTTTCTACACGGGCAGCCTTGTATTCAGGTTTCAGCAGGCTCTTTCTGTATAGCTGGAGCTGAAGATGGATTCTATCATTTATCCCTTTTTATGCTGTTCAGCTCCTATTGTACATATTATGTTGTGTTTTCCGCAGTAGACATTTATGTATAGCTGAACTATATTTGTTGTTACAACCCGAAAATCTGGGCCAGTTTAAAATTTTTATTTTGGCAATTTTAGCGAATTTTGAACATTTAAAATGAATTATTTTAAATAATATCGACGAGAAATTTATTTTGAATATAATTAGAACGTATATATTATATACGTCGTCGTTAGAATATAAATAATTATATATAATTATAAATAGAATTGAAAATGGCGCGGTAGTTCGATAATTCGATTTCAAACTTCAATTGAATGTACCGGGTGCAAAACAAACCGGATTTTAGTGAAACCAAAAATCATAGGATCTAATTGATAATATCTTTCCAACGAATCCGAAAAATTGAAATTTCATAGCGGGAATCAAAAGATATGTCCAGTTGAAAATTCTGAATAGTCGTTATGGAATACAGGCCCTTAAAAATAGACATTTTGCAAACGACCTCGGATTTCGACGAAACCACTTTTGTTGGATCCGTGATGTCAAATTATTGTTAGATTCCAAATTTCATAATTTTTCGAATCAATATGTGAGCGTGGCAAAGGAAAACGCGTTTGACCATTTTTAGTTGATTTTAATCGACTGGAAAATGGCCATTTTTCCAACGGTCTCAGAATTCGACGAAACTAGTTTTGTTAGGACCGTATCGTCAATACGAAGCTAGAAAATATTTTTCGAGAATTTTTAGAGTTAGTATGCGGCCCCGGTAAATTGAAATGCGCGTTCAAATTCAATATATGGGAGTATATGTTGATTTTGACGAAAACTGATTGTAACAGCCGAATCAGCTTACGATACAGATCCCATTGTGTTCGGAATGGGGGTAATTAGTTATGGACGATAGGCGGTGGGCCTCGTTTCGAGGTCGAAAATAAAAGTACCTTTTGGAAAAAAAATTAAATTAAAAAAAACCTTTTCTCTTTCCTCTCCTTATTCCTTTATCAGCCCCCTGATTCAAATAAAAAAAAACCTTTTCTCTTTCCTCTCCTTATTCCTTTATCAGCCCCCCCGATTCAAATCAAAAAAAAAAAAGGCGGAGCCGCCGCCTCAGTCGATCGCCACCCACGCTGGCGCCAGGCGCCGCACCTCCGGCGGTTCCCCTCCCCCTTCTCCACCTCGCGACCTCCCACTAACCTCGCCCCCCTCGATTTCTGCCCAGACCCGTCGCCCCATCGGAACCCCATCGCCCCTCCCCTCGACGACGCCGACGACCTTCAACCCACACCCGAACCTCCTCCACCGTAGGACCCACCGCTCCCCTGTTAAACCGTCGCCCAAACTCCTCATCCCGCCCACCACTGTAGGGTTCGACGTCGACCACTCTGAGCACCCCCTGCGATAGTCGGCCTCCGGCCATTCTCCCCCTCCAAACGCCAGCGCCCTCCCTTGCTTCTCTCTCCTCTCCAATTGAAGCCCTAAACCCTCCATTTTAGCCGCTGCTCCACCAATGCGGGCCCCGCCGCCGGCCACAGCGCTACCTTGGCCACCTGGGCGCCCCTCAACAACCTCCTTCAACCGAAAAATAGTGAGTTTCCTATTTAATTTTTATTCATGGAAAATTTTATAGTGTTATTTATAAAAGTTTATATTTTAACTAGGTAAAAACCTGATTTTTATTACCCAAAAATATAATTTTTAGTTAGGCAAATATAATTTTCAATTTGATAGGAACATGGTTTTATTTCATATATAAAAATATAATTTTGTTCATATGAGAAAAAAATACGATTTTCACTTATATAAAAGTGATGATTTTTATATATGTTTGAAAGCAATTTGAAAATATAGTTTTTGTTAAATAAAAATATATTCTTTTCTATACCATTAGCAATGTAAAAATATAATCTTTTCTATATAGATAGCAGTATAAAAATTGAATTTTTATCTATATAGTAGCGAAGTAAAAATTCGATTTTTATATATTGAATAGCGAAGTAAAAATTCGATTTTTATATATTGGATAGCGAAGTAAAAATTCAATTTTTATGTATTGAATAGCAAAGTAAAAATTCGATTTTTACATATGTAGAGAATACGGGCAACGAAGATGACAAAAAGGCGAGAACGATGAAGATTTCTATAAATGAAGTTTCGTGAAGTTGGGATAGCTTTCTGTGAGAACTTCTCACTCAAATTTCCTTTTCTAGTAATATATATATACTAGGATGCAGACGGTGCTTAGCAGCACACGACACCCGTCATCCACAGACCATGGATGGCTTGTTTGTTTGATTGATATGTTGTGAAAATTTGTTTGTGAAATTGTTGTGAAATAAATAATGAAATATATTCATGTGTTGAAAGGAAATAAAATATTTATATAGTTAAAAATATTTTATCGTTAAAAATATAATTTTTAACGTGAATGTGAGTAAATAAATATTTATAAACAAATCGACCGATTTGTTTATATACACTGATTTGACTGATATTGATTGGGTCGATAAATTTTACACATCGCCCAACTGCACAAATAAAAATATGTGTTTGTTGATTTGAAACCCCACACGGGTGTTGGGATGATATTTGGGTACACTAATCCCAATTATTTCATTGTATGTCGATCGATTGGTCGACAGACTGTGTAAGTGTTGATTATTGATATTTGATGCTTATGCAGTTGTGTGGTGCACTTTGGATGATGGTTGATTGTTTGTCATTGCTATTATATACATGTGTTGCGTGGAATCCATATAATTAACATTATATGGTGATTGATTGGGCCTCATTCCAATCGGGAAAATAATGAATGTCATAAAAGGAAATTCATGTGTTGAATATAAAAATAGTCATGTGTTGACGATGTGCATGTGTTAAAACTATCTATGTGTTGAGTGAAATATTTTAATAATAAAATTTACATCTTTATCATATTTAAAATTAGAACTACTTCACGGTGGAGTCTAATTAAAAATCAAATGATAAATACCATAGTTTTATAAAATATTTTACATAACAAAAATAGTGATGTGTTGACAGTACTCATGTGTTGAGATTATTCGTGTGTTGAAAGAAATATAAATTCATGTGTTGAATAGAATAAATATTCATTTGTTGAATAGAATAACGAATTTACTGAAATATATAAAGCCGTGTTGATTAGAGATGCGTTATTTTGACGCGAACGATATTTATATCGATTTTATTCGTTTTATAATGAATATTGAAAAGTGATTTCAAAATTTAATATTTTGAAATGAAATTCAAATTAAATTAGATTAAAATTCAAATTGAAAGTTTATTGAACCAATTTGAAATGAATTCGAATCGAATAGAAAATGAATTCGATTCGAGTTGAATAGAAAGTGAATTTGAATTCGAATTGAATAGAAATGAATTCAAATTGAATTATATTGAAATTGAATTAAAAACGAACTGAAATCGTTTTGAATGAAATTTAAAACGAACTGAAATTGAATTGAAATCAATTTGAAATGAATTCGAATTGAATTAAATAGAAGGTAAATTCAAATTGAATTGAATTGAAACGAATTAGAATTTGAATTGAAACGAATTTAGAACTATTTATAAAATACGTTTTAAAAGGAAATCGATGGAATATATATAATATATATATATATATATATATTATATATATATAATGGCCTGAATAGAACGCGCCGCGCCGCAGCAGTTCGTGAATTTCGACCATTGACTTCGAATTGACGTTGCGGGAGATCCGACCGTCGGATTCTCCTAAAACCGGAACCGTTGGGTTCGTATCGAAAAGAGCTTTCCAATGAATATTTGAAATCTTACGGTTGGATTTGGAATTATGTCCAAATCAAATTTGAAAAAGGTCGCTGTAAATGTAGTTCGATGGCCGTTGATGGAAATCGACTGTACGGGCCTTGATAAAATTATTAAAAATATCTATAATTTGTGTAAAATCATAAGAAATGATTTGGGAAAAATTGGGCTGAAAAATTCCACATTTGAAAAGATAAAAATAGATTTTTATCGAAATGAACTAGTTTTGAACTAGAATTAAAATCAATTTATTTTCGAAATAAATAAATTGAATTTGAAAGGGATTTTAAAAATAATCAATACTCCCAATACGTGAATTGGACTGGAGTTGAATCGAAATTATCTTCGGAATATTTCGATGTTGGATTTCGTGACTATACAGATATTGTTATGGGAATTTGAAAGATATATTTTATATCGTTATTTCCAATACGATATATGTTGGTTTCAGAATTTGATATTGAATATAAGCCGATATATTTTCTATTCAGAGCCTTGTATTTAATATCAAATATGATTTGGGTTTATCGTGAATCGTGTTTTAGATGACATTGGTTCTTTAACCCAGTTAAAGGCAGAATGTTGATTTTTGAAAAGATTAAAACTAAGTGGAGTTTTAATGAATCTTTAATTAGATTAAAATGTGAATTGATAATTTAAATTATCAAATCTGAAAAGTGATCGAGAGTGGAGTACCACCAGTTTTGCTCCAAAGCGATAGTTAAATCTTTAATTAGATTTGAACGTGAGATGGTAATTAATTTTACCGATAACACCGTGGTGTTAGATATGGAGTATCACCAGTTTTTCTCCATGGGATATATAGGTTGGGATTGGGAAATAAAATAAATAATTACTTCGGTGTGGTTCGCTAATCCCGACTAGTTAGAAATGATATCCAAAGGAGGATTAAAGAATAAATTTAGAAGAATTTATCTTGGATAAAATTAATGGGAACCTTTCCCTAAGAATGTGTTTTTGTGAATAAAAGAATATTCTGAATTGGAATGAGGCGTTTGTTGGGTTTGTGTAACATTCGTTTACTATATACGTGGGTTATTCAGAAAGGCCGGGTTTATACCTATTCTGAATAACCGATTCGACGAGATGTCGAAGATGAAGACGGTGGTTGAAGACCGGAAGTCTTCACATCGTTTGGGTGATTACTGATGATCTCGATTGGGTTGTACACCCAAGATGAGGGAAACAGTTGGTGATCGTCTAGACGTACTTGGAGATGGATGGATATGCGAGGAAAGTGCCTCCGGTTTCGTTCAAACCCAGAACGAACTTGTAAATGGATTGTGTGTCTGACATTGGATTTTATTCTGTGTTGATTGATCTCTATTAAATATACATCTGTTTGGCGGCGGAGAATTTATTCTCTTGCTTAACGCCCTTCTCTGAGACGTACGAGCACAGAGGTTGTATATCGATGGACATCAGTCGCATGGAGTGAATTGCCAGTGTGGCACGCGTAAGTGGCAATTGATCAAGGCTTCTGTTGAAAAGCAAAGTCTTGTGGTTGATGATCAAAGCACGGCCTATGTGGCGCAGCTTTGTGTATAACGTGAATTCGCGAGCCTCACACCTCGGTATGAGTCAAAAACGGGATAGTGACTGCAGGGAGAGCACGACGTTTCTTTCTAGCTAGGGTGGTGTCAGTGATCTACCAGCCCTGACATTTATATATTTTTCACCTGTGTGGTTGTTGGATACGAGGCGCCTCGGATATAGGTCTGTAAGGACCGGGAAACGTGTGTTCAGGAATTACCAATCCTCAAAAGTAAGAGAGGACCGGCCCTGAAGATCCAAGGATCATAGTGGGGTCCTGAGACATTTGCTAGAGTGTCTCGAACGCGGAGAGGAGCTTGCCCCTTGCCTCGACTCATGACGGAAATCCAATTTCCAATATGTGATATTGCGGTTTTATTTGTAGAACCTAGTATGGCGACATAGTGGTATGGGTCATTAATGCCGCATATGATTGATATTTATGATGTGAAATTGTTTTGACACTATACACTTATAATAGTATCAAATGATTTGTTTTGACGTATCAAGCATGCTTTGGCTGTTATAAGGTAAAAACCCTATCCTTCGGCTTGCGTTGCATTGTGTGATGGGACGTGGGTCTTATAACAGCTTCATTTTTCTTTATTTAGCATTGCGCTGTTTGGTTTATGCACCGGTATTCTTGGGAGGAAACCCGTTCCGTGTTATACGGCGTGGCCCCTTGATTTACCTAACTTTAAAAATAAAGATTAATAACTGCTTTAGTTCTCACACCAGTCACATGACTGACCTAGAGTTTATTGTTTTAACCTAAACTCTGGGTGCCCCTATTTTCCACACGGGCAGCTAGTAGTTTTGGTTTTGCAGATTTATATTCACAGGGTCCTGATTTACAGCTGGAACGATGCTAGGAAAGCTCTGTATCCGTGTATCACTTTCAGTTGTATTTTGTATATTTTTCTGCTGCTATGTAATTTATTGTAATCTCTGATATTTGTCGAATGTAATTTATTCATTAATACTATGTATATTCTTGTATCTGATGGAATTGTTGTAATAAAAATGAAATGTTCTTCCGTCTGCGTTCCAATTTGTCCTGTTCTAAAAAAAACGATCAGGGGTTCCGAACGGTCTAGATCGGTTTAACGACTGATTCAGATCGAGCGAAATTCCTTGCCGTTACAGTTGGTATCAGAGCTTTGGTTTACAAAGCTCGAGAACAAGACACATTAGAACCAAACGAAAGAATTCATCAGATATTGGATTAGTAATATCCAATTAGAATGACTCGTTAGAGATAGGATCAGTAGTATCCTAGAACGAGTGTGAAGAGTATATTTTTCAAATGAAAACAATTTTGTTTTGAAAGTTAAATTCAAGTATACGTATTTGAATATTTATTTATTTTGAATTTGGACAATCGAGTATACAAAGATTTCGCGTATACGCGTCATGAACGTATATTCGATGTTTTAATATACTGGATAGATATAGAATCACATCCTAGACACCCGGAGATGATTCTGATGATTGATATATCATCATCAGAATTTTTGTTCGTGTTTTGAAGGTGTGATATCTATATATTTCCATTAGACTGGTGTGAGAACCAAAACTAATATAGCTAGAATACATTGTTGTGAATTGGCATCAAAAACATGATTTTCTATATATATATCAAAATTATGAATTTGAAACTCTAATCCACCAATTGATTGATGTTGGTGTTGTTTGTTTATTTGTTTGATAATTTTGAACCATTTAACCTAATTGAACCAAATATTGAATTGTATTGAAAATTGGTCGCATTTGCTTGCATATACATGTACTTACATTGAACAGGTCATAGCAAGGAGGCTAGAGCAGAGAATAAAATTTGTTTGCCCGACAAATAGGTACATGTTTACTATAATTTACTGTTTTGTTTGGGTGATGATGATTTTATGAGCCTATTGGCTAGCCGCTTGGCTTGTTCTTTTTCTTTTTGAGATCAGAAGGCCTATATGGAAATTTCGGGATTTTCCCGTGGCTCCCGGTGCAGGGGAGGTTATGGCGAAATTTTTCGAAAATTTAGGGTGTTAGCCAAATTTTTGAAATTTTTGAAAATTCTCAGAAACTGAAAAGTTGGAGAATGGAAGCCAGATCGAACGTAGAGTTGATTAATCAAACCACTTTCGACTTTGTTCCTTTTCGGGGACGAAAAGTTTTAAGTGGGGGAGATTGTAACAACCCGAAAATCTGGGCCAGTTTAAAAATTTTATTTTGGCAATTTTAGCGAATTTTGAACATTTAAAATGAATTATTTTAAATAATATCGACGAGAAATTTATTTTGAATATAATTCGAACGTATATATTATATACGTCGTCGTTAGAATATAAATAATTATATATAATTATAAATAGAATTGAAAATGGCGCGGTAGTTCGATAATTCGATTTCAAACTTCAATTGAATGTACCGGGTGCAAAACAAACCGGATTTTAGTGAAACCAAAAATCATAGGATCTAATTGATAATATCTTTCCAACGAATCCGAAAAATCGAAATTTCATAGCGGGAATCAAAAGATATGTCCAGTTGAAAATTCTGAATAGTCGCTATGGAATACAGGCCCTTAAAAATAGACATTTTGCAAACGACCTCGGATTTCGACGAAACCACTTTTGTTGGATCCGTGATGTCAAATTATTGTTAGATTCCAAATTTCATAATTTTTCGAATCAATATGTGAGCGTGGCAAAGGAAAACGCGTTTGACCATTTTCAGTTAATTTTAATCGACTGGAAAATGGCCATTTTTCCAACGGTCTCAGAATTCGACGAAACTAGTTTTGTTAGGACCGTATCGTCAATACGAAGCTAGAAAATATTTTTCGAGAATTTTTAGAGTTAGTATGCGGCCCCGGTAAATTGAAATGCGCATTCAAATTCAATATATGGGAGTATATGTTGATTTTGACGAAAACTGAGATGACCCCAAACCCCGTACTGACGGTGGCAAGGGTGATCTTTGGAATATAACACAGAAACAGATGATAGCAGAACAAAATTAAATAAATACACCAGATAATGAACAATAGAATATACTGGATAAAAGTAATCATCAGAGTTACACAGTATACAGGATAATACTTAGTAAAAAATACAGTTCAGCTATACATAAATGTCTACAGCGGAAAACAAACATAATATGTACAATAGGAGCTGAACAGCATAAAAAGAGATAAATGATAGAATCCATCTTCAGCTCCAGCTATCCAGAAAGAACCAGCTAAACCTGAATACAAGGCTGCCCGTGTAGAAAAAGGGGCACCCGAGTTTGAAAGTGAAACAAACTACGAGTCAGTCATGGGACTGGTATGAGAAATCTATTCAACACATATATAATATGGCTAATCACAGGACCACGCCACTTTCGTGGAACGGGTTTACTCCATTGGATTGCCAGTGCTTTAAAACAAAACTTTCTTTTAAACAACGCAATGTATTTTATAAAAATGAAGCCATTATAAGACTCAGTTCCCATCACACAATGCAACGCAAACCGGAGGATAGAGTTTTACCTTATAACGGAAAAATATGCTTGATACGAATAAAACAAAGGCAATTGATATTATTGCTAGTGTTTATATGTTTTGAAAACAATTTCGAATCATAACTATCAATCATAGGCGGCATGGGTACCATATATCATGTCGCCATATATATATACAATCAAAACCGCATAGTCACGTATTTGGAAATTGGATTTCCGTCATGAACCAAGGCAAAAGATAGTCCTTACCGACTTCGTGACTCTCTAGCCCGAGCCACAGGGTCAGAGCGCATCGACCCTTGGAGCGACAGGGCCGGTCCACCGATGTGGATTAAAATGCCTAAACAATACTTTTCCCCGCCCTTTGGGGCGTAAACGAGCAAACGAATGACTCCATCGGACCCGGATCGTCCGATCTAACCGAGGCGCCTCGCAACAGCAACAACCACATAGGTGAAAAGTATATAAATGTCAGGGCTGGTAGGTCATTGACACCACCCTAGCTAGAAAGAAACACATGCCCTCCCTGAGGTCCTTCTCCCGTTTCTGGTTCATACCGGGGTGTGAGGCTCGCGATTTCACGTTATACACAAAGCTGCGCCACACAGGCGGTGCTTTGATCATCACCACAAGACTTTGCTTTTCAACAGAAGCCCTGATCACTGCATCTTAGCATACCACACAGGCAATTCATGCCATGCGACTGATGTCCATCGATATACAACCTCTGAGCTTGTGCGTCTCAGAGAAGGGCGTTAAGCAAAAGAATAAATTCTCCGCCGCCAAACAGATGTATATTTAACAGAAATCAATCAACATAGCATAAACTCCAATGTCAGACACACAGTCCATTTACAAGTCCATTCTGGGTCTGAACGAAACCGGAGGCACTATATACCTCGCAAACCCATCGATCACCACGTACGTCTGGACGATCATCACTCATTATCCATATTTCGGGATGCCTCCCAATCAGGACCTCGGTTACCATCCAAACGAGGTGAAGATCTCCGGTCTTCGACCACCGTCTTCATCTTCGACTTTCAATCGTCGGTCAATTATTTGAGATGAGAGTTAACTCGGCCTTTTCAAATAATTCACGTATATTGAGAATTTCAAATCAATTTATTTCAATGGTTAAATCATTCGACCACACCAATTTTGTTCTATAATGTAATTTTCACACCAAACACATTCAACCATCAAATACCACATAAATCGAGCAAATTCAGTTTATTTCGATTCCATATCGTTTATGATATTTTATAACGATTTATCGCTATTTTTATTTATTTTAAAATAGCCTATTTATTCAAAACGACGCTTTGGGCCATAACGCGGCCATGGCGCTGTTTTTCTTCAGATTTGATTTGCACATACCTGAAAATCTAACCGTTGGATCTTCACAAAATTTACATCATTAGAAAGGTCTTTTCAAAACGAATCCAACGGTTCCAGTTTGGGGAAAATCCGACGGTCGGATCTCCCGGTACAATCGTTTGAAGTTTCGATTTCAAAATACGAACTACAGCGTCGTTATTCGATTAAATATAATTATATTTATATATATATATATATAATCGTTTCTGGCGCTGTTTTTCTTCAGATTTGAATTAAACATTCCAGACAATCCAACCGTTGGATTTTTACAAAGTTGGTGCCGTTGGAAAGATTTTTCCAAAGCGGACCCAACGGTTGCGATTTCAGGGAAAATCCGATGGTCGGATTTCCCGGTATAATCGTTTGAAATCACGGTTTCAAAATGCGAACTGCACGGCCACGTTTCGTTTTAATTTTATTTATATTTATATATTTATATAAATATAGTTCATTCTATAATTCCAACTATAGTTCATTCTATATTTTCAACTTCGTTTTCACTTCAAATATTTCACTAACGCCTTAATATTTCGAAAAATTTCGCCATAACCTCCTTTGTACGGGGAGGGGTTTGGAAATTTATTGGGCCGTGTTAGGTACCCAATAAATCCTAAAAAGCATTCACATATTTATAGTGATATATTTTGGTGTTTACGGGGGAGCATGTATAGATAATCACTCCAGAGAATAAATTCTCGTCACCCCGTTTCCGTGTGGAAATAAATAGTCCATTTGCCGTATCTAATAACTAGAGAGACGTGATTATTGTCAACTCCAGACCCGTGTGGGGTTTTTATTAATCTGGCAATTTATCGTTATATTTTATAGAGTCCATATCAGTCATCAGTTCAACCTGTAGTATATAATCATCGCCATACAAGCCTCTCGCTCGTATGGTAAATCTTCCACCTCGTCACACAAGCTCCAATTGCTTATGTGGAATATGATGAAGTAGGCCTATCGTCAAGAAGTATGCCATGTAGCGTAGTTCAAATTTAATTGTTACTATCCTATGGCAATATTTATTATTTCACACAGAATAACCAGCACTCCGCATCCAATGGCATTCACAGGAGTTGATATAAAAATAAAATTGCGCAGCCAACTCATCAAGGCTTACCTATTTGTCGGGCACGCAAATAATTTCTTTACTCTACAGCTAATCCATTTTTTCCTGTTCAACACATGTATATATATGCAGAACAAAGCCAATAATAATATTTCTAGCAAACTATTATTTATTTCAACACGTGTGTATTTTTATCAAAGCGTATACATGATAAAAGGAATATTTTTATCATCAAAAATATTTATTCAACACGTGAATGTTTTTAACACTTCATATTCACAATAAAAATGTAGTTTTTATTGTCTATTCATTTTATTTTAAAATACGATAACATTCAACACATGAATTTCAACTCGACGAACGAATTTCAATTCAACACATGAATATTCTCTATAGTTTGTATATATATATAAAAATGTGATTTTTATCGCTAAAACTATTTGTTTAAATTCAAATAATATTCAACACATGAATTTCAACTCGACGAACGAATTTCAATTCAACACATGAATATTCTCTATGGTTTGTATGTATATAAAAATGTGATTTTTATCGCTAAAACTATTTGTTTAAATTCAAATAATATTCAACACATGAATTTCAACTCGACGAACGAATTTCAATTCAACACATGAATATTCTCTATGGTTTGTATATATATAAAAATGTGATTTTTATCGCTAAAACTATTTGTTTAAATTCAAATAATATTCAACACATGAATTTCAACTCGACGAACGAATTTCAATTCAACACATGAATATTCTCTATGGTTTGTATATATATAAAAATGTGATTTTTATCGCTAAAACTATTTGTTTAAATTCAAATAATATTCAACACATGAATTTCAACTCAACGAATGAATTGCAACTCAACACACGAATATTCTCTATGGTTTGTATATATATAAAAATGTGATTTTTATCGCTAAAACTATTTGTTTAAATTCAAATAATATTCAACACATGAATTTCAACTCAACGAATGAATTGCAACTCAACACATGAATATTCTCTATGGTTTGTATATATATAAAAATGTGATTTTTATCGCTAAAACTATTTGTTTAAATTCAAATAATATTCAACACATGAATTTCAACTCAACGAATGAATTGCAACTCAACACATGAATATTCTTTAAACATATGTAATTTATTTCAACGAATGAAAATTATTCTAACACATGTATGTTTTCGGAAAATTTCGGCAGCATAACGGCAGGGTAGTTAAAACCGGGACCGTCCCTAGTACGGCTCCTCGCTCTACCTTAAAACCTCGCGGTTTTTGACAATGGGGATCATGCATCTAGTTCGCACGCAGGCGGCATGTATATATTTATTTCATTTCCACAAACTAATCCTATGTGGTTTCAACCAAATATTTCTCAACCACAAATGGGTATTTTTCAACCACAATCAATCAATATCAACCACAAATAATCCCAAACAACCATTCGCTATCAATCAATTTTTACACCAATCACAATCAATAAATATCGTCCATGGTTTGTGGACGAGGGGCGTATATATATATATATATATATATATATATATATATATATATATATTTAGCAATTCACTTTTATTTCAACACATATATAATTTTTACAACGCATATACAACTTATACATCGAACGTACATCTTATACAACGCTTATACATGAGGTGTACAACGCTTATATAACTCATACATCGACTATATAATTTATACATCGTCGTTTTCCATATTGTTTTTAAATCAGAAATCTCACCTTGGGTTCCACTCCACCAAAAATAGCAGAAGGATCAGAAAAATATGCGGTCTCTTCTAAAATGTAGAAGGCGTCCACACGGTCACGATGTTTCCTGTTTCATCGAATTTCGTTAAGAAACGAGCAAGATACGATTTTTCAAAGTTTGCAACACTTTAAAGTGTGAAAATCAAATTAAATAAAACCAGCCGTAACTTGCCTTTGATGTTCGAAACTAGGGTTAGCAATAGTTTTCGATCCGCTGCACTTGGTCAAGATCCAACCATACCACGACGTAGAGCGTCGTGAGGCGCGACTATCGATGCTAGGTAGGCCCCACTCGGTTGCAGGTGGAGGGCGTGGCGGCGGCTAAAAGCGCGCGACTTCCTGGCGGTCGTTCAGGCGAAAGGTGCAACGATAATACCCCAAACCGACATGGATTTGTAGAGGAGGCCTTGCTCTTCAAAAACCTTAACTGGGGCGTTGAATTCCATTGAGTGGATTAGGAGAAAACAAGGAGAGAAGGAGGAAGAAGCAGCCGCCGTTCGATCGGCTGAGGGAGAAAGAGAAAATGGGGAGAGAGAAATTTTTTATGGGCCAATAGGAATTTTTTATTTTATTTTATAATTTCTAAAATCTCTAAAATACCCCTTATACAGACGAACACCAATTCAAACACAACGACTGTCGTCCCTAGCGTTTTACCCCCATTCCGAACACAATGGGATATGTTTCGAAGGCCCATTCGACTGTTTCAGTCAGTTTTCCTTCGAATTAAAATATATTTCATTCAATATTTGATTTGAACGTACATTTCAATTTGCCAGGGTCACAAATTGATTCGAAAAATTCCAGAAAAATAAATCTAGCTATGTTTTGACGATACGGTACCAACAAAACTAGTTTTGTCGAATTCTGAGACCGTTTGCAAAAAGGCCCATTTTTGGTCGATCCAATTTAACTATAATTGGCCAAAACACGTTTTCCCTTGCCACGCTCACATACTAGCTTCAAAAATTATGAAATTTGAAACCTAGCAATAACTTCACATCCCGGATCCAACAAAAGTGGTTTCGTCGAATTCCGAGGTCGTATGAAAAATGGCCAATTTCACGGGCTATATAAATTCCATAGCGACCGTTCTGAAAATTCATTCGGCCATAACTTTTGCTTTCCGCTATGAAAATTCGATTCTTCAGATTCATTAGAAAGGTATTCACTAACAGATTTAAATATTTTTGGTTTCACTAAAATCCGGATTGTTTTGCACCCGGTACAGTCCGACAAAGTTTGAATTCAATTTTTGAAACTACAGCGCCATTTCAGGCCTTGTTTATAATTATAATTAATTATATTCGTTTTCAATTATCGATTCAAACTCACTTTTCATTGCCATTATTTAAAATATTTATTTTAAATATTTAAAATCCATTATTTTAGCCAATTTAAAAATTTTAAATTGGTTCAGATTTTCTGGGTCGTTACAAAAATTGATTGTAACAGCCGAATCAGCTTACGATACAGATCCCATTGTGTTCGGAATGGGGGTAATTAGTTATGGACGATAGGCGGTGGGCCTCGTTTCGAGGTCGAAAATAAAAGTACCTTTTGGAATTAAAAATTAAATTAAAAAAAAACTTTTCTCTTTCCTCTCCTTATTCCTTTATCAGGCCCCCCCCCCCCGATTCAAATCAAAAAAAAAAACTTTTCTCTTTCCTCTCCTTATTCCTTTATCAGCCCCCCCCCCCCCCCCCCGATTCAAAAAAAAAAAAAAAAGGCGGAGCCGCCGCCCCTAGTCGATCGCCACCCACGCTGGCGCCAGGCGCCGCACCTCCGGCGGTTCCCCTCCCCCTTCTCCACCTCGCGACCTCCCACTAACCTCACCCCCCTTGATTTCTGCCCAGACCCGTCGCCCCATCGGAACCCCATCGCCCCTCCCCTCGACGACGCCGACGACCTTCAACCCGCACCCGAACCTCCTCCACCGTAGGACCCACCGCTCCCCTGTTAAACCGTCACCCAAACTCCTCATCCCGCCCACCACTGTAGGGTTCGACGTCGACCACTCTGAGCACCCCCTGCGACAGTCAGCCTCCGGCCATTCTCCCCCTCCAAACGCCAGCGCCCTCCCTTGCTTCTCTCTCCTCTCCAATTGAAGCCCTAAACCCTCCATTTTAGCCGCTGCTCCACCAATGCGGGCCCGCCGCCGGCCACAGCGCTGCCTTGGCCACCTGGGCGCCCCTCAGCAACCTCCTCCAACCGAAAAATAGTGAGTTTCCTATTTAATTTTTATTCATGGAAAATTTTATAGTGTTATTTATAAAAGTTTATATTTTAACTAGGTAAGAACCTGATTTTTATTACCCAAAAATATAATTTTTAGTTAGGCAAATATAATTTTCAATTTGATAGGAACATGGTTTTATTTCATATATAAACATATGATTTTGTTCATATGAGAAAAAAATACGATTTTCACTTATATAAAAGTGATGATTTTTATATTTGTTTGAAAGCAATTTAAAAATATAGTTTTTGTTAAGTAAAAATATATTCTTTTCTATACCATTAGCAATGTAAAAATATAATCTTTTCTATATAGATAGCAGTATAAAAATTGGAATTTTATCTATATAGTAGCGAAGTAAAAATTCGATTTTTATATATAGTAGCGAAGTAAAAATTTGATTTTTATATATTGAATAGCGAAGTAAAAATTCGATTTTTATATATTGGATAGGGAAGTAAAAATTCAATTTTTATGTATTGAATAGCAAAGTAAAAATTCGATTTTTACATATGTAGAGAATACGGGCAACGAAGATGACAAAAAGGCGAGAACGATGAAGATTTCTATAAATGAAGTGTCGTGAAGTTGGGATAGCTTTCTGTGAGAACTTCTCACTCAAATTTCCTTTTCTAGTTATATATATATACTAGGATGCAGACGGTGCTTAGCAGCACCCGACACCCGTCATCCACAGACCATGGATGGCTTGTTTGTTTGATTGATATGTTGTGAAATTTTTTTTGTGAAATTGTTGTGAAATAAATAATGAAATATATTCATGTGTTGAAAGGAAATAAAATATTTATATAGTTAAAAATATTTTATCGTTAAAAATATATTTTTTAACGTGAATGTGAGTAAATAAATATTTATAAACAAATCGG
Organism: Allium sativum; assembly: GCA_030737875.1. NCBI lineage: Eukaryota > Viridiplantae > Streptophyta > Magnoliopsida > Asparagales > Amaryllidaceae > Allium > Allium sativum. The sequence goes on from CM060920.1 coordinate 458,394,871, forward strand.
CCGATTTGTTTATATACACTGATTTGACTGATATTGATTGGGTCGATAAATTTTACACATCGCCCAACTGCACAAATAAAAATCTGTGTTTGTTGATTTGAAACCCCACACGGGTGTTGGGATGATATTTGGGTACACTAATCCCAATTATTTCATTGTATGTCGATCGATTGGTCGACAGACTGTGTAAGCGTTGATTATTGATATTTGATGCTTATGCAGTTGTGTGGTGCACTTTGGATGATGGTTGATTGTTTGTCATTGCTATTATATACATGTGCTGTGTGGAATCCATATAATTAACATTATATGGTGATTGATTGGGCCTCATTCCAATCGGGAAAATAATGAATATCATAAAAGGAAATTCATGTGTTGAATATAAAAATAGTCATGTGTTGACGATGTGCATGTGTTAAAACTATCTATGTGTTGAGTGAAATATTTTAATAATAAAATTTACAACTTTATCATATTTAAAATTAGAACTACTTCACGGTGGAGTCTAATTAAAAATCAAACGATAAATACCATAGTTTTATAAAATATTTTACATAACAAAAATAGTGGTGTGTTGACAGTACTCATGTGTTGAGATTAGTCGTGTGTTGAAAGAAATATAAATTCATGTGTTGAATAGAATAAATATTCATTTGTTGAATAGAATAACGAATTCACTGAAATATATAAAGCCGTGTTGATTAGAGATGCGTTATTTTGACGCGAACGATATTTATATCGATTTTATTCGTTTTACAATGAATATTGAAAAGTGATTTCAAAATTTAATATTTTGAAATGAAATTCAAATTAAATTAGATTAAAATTCAAATTGAAATTTTATTGAACCAATTTGAAATGAATTCGAATCGAATAGAAAATGAATTCGATTCGAATTGAATAGAAAGTGAATTTGAATTCGAATTGAATAGAAGTAAATTCAAATTGAATTAAATTGAAATTGAATTAAAAACGAACTGAAATCGTTTTGAATGAAATTTAAAATGAACTGAAATTGAATTGAAATCAATTTGAAATGAATTCGAATTGAATTAAATAGAAGGTAAATTTAGGGCTGTCAATGGATATCCGAAAAATCCGAAATCCGTCCGCATCCGAAAAGCGGATAAATATCCGATATCCGGGAAAGCGGATGCGGATGCGGATATAGGCATATCCGAATCCGAAAATTATCCATCCGCTTTTTTTCCTGATTATAACTTAAATTATGTGAATTTTAACATAATTAAATATACTAATTTATTCATTTGCAAAATTAAAAGTCTACTAAACACATGTTAGTTGCTCAATATTATATATTATCATCATATTTATTTGGTTTTAGCAATGTAGTAATCAATTAGGTTGAAAAGATTAATATTAAGCTAAAAAAATTAATTTATATTCATCGATTGTTGGCGGAGCGGATAATTATTCGATATCCATCCGTATCCGCGGATACGGATATCCGATATCCGAAAATGGTTTCGGATGCGGATACGGGTATGGCACTATCCGTATCCGAAAGTATCCGTTGACAGCCCTAGGTAAATTCAAATTGAATTGAATTGAAACGAATTAGAATTTGAATTGAATTGAAACGAATTTAGAACTATTTATAAAATACGTTTTAAAAGGAAATCGACGAAATATATAATATATATATATATATATATATTATATATATAATGGTCTGAATAGAACGCGCCGCGCCATGGCAGTTTGTGAATTTCGACCATTGACTTCGAATTGACGTTGCGGGAGATCCGACCGTCGGATTCTCCTAAAACCGGAACCGTTGGGTTCGTATCGAAAAAAGATTTCCAATGAATATTTGAAATTTGAAATCTAAAGGTTGGATTTGGAATTATGTCCAAATCAAATTTGAAAAAGGTCGCTGTAAGTGCAGTTCGATGGCCGTTGATGGAAATCGACTGTACTGGCCTTGATAAAATTATTAAAAATATCTATAATTTGTGTAAAATCATAAGAAATGATTTGGGAAAAATTGGGCTGAAAAATTCCAAATTTGAAAAGATAAAAATAGATTTTTATCGAAATGAACTAGTTTTGAACTAGAATTAAAATCAATTTATTTTGGAAATAAATAAATTGAATTTGAAAGGGATTTTAAAAATAATCAATACTCCCAATACGTGAATTGGACTAGAGTTGAATCGAAATTATCTTCGGAATATTTCGATGTTGGATTTCGTGACAATACAGATATTGTTATGGGAATTTGAAAGATATATTTTATATCGTTATTTCCAATACGATATATGTTGGTTTCAAAATTTGATATTGAATATAAGCCGATATATTTTCTATTCAGAGCCTTGTATTTAATATCAAATATGATTTGGGTTTATCGTGAATCGTGTTTTAGATGACATTGGTTCTTTAACCCAGTTAAAGGCAGGATGTTGATTTTTGAAAAGATTAAAACTAAGTGGAGTTTTAATGAATCTTTAATTAGATTAAAATGTGAATTGATAATTTAAATTATCAAATCTGAAAAGTGATCGAGAGTGGAGTACCACCAGTTTTGCTCCAAAGCGATAGTTAAATCTTTAATTAGATTTGAACGTGAGATGGTAATTAATTTTACCGATAACACCATGGTGTTAGATATGGATTATCACCAGTTTTTCTCCATGGGATATATAGGTTGGGATTGGGAAATAAAATAAATAATTACTTCGGTGTGGTTCGCTAATCCCGCCTAGTTAGAAATGATATCCAAAGGAGGATTAAAGAATAAATTTAGAAGAATTTATCTTGGATAAAATTAATGGGAACCTTTCCCTAAGAATGTGTTTTTGTGAATAAAAGAATATTCTGAATTGGAATGAGGCGTTTGTTGGGTTTGTGTAACATTCGTTTATTATATACGTGGGTTATTCAGAAAGGCCGGGTTTATACCTATTCTGAATAACCGATTCGACGAGATGTCGAAGATGAAGACGGTGGTTGAAGACCGGAAGTCTTCACATCGTTTGGGTGATTACTGATGATCTCGATTGGGCTGTACACCCAAGATGAGGGAAACAGTTGGTGATCGTCTAGACGTACTTGGAGACGGATGGATATGCGAGGAAAGTGCCTCCGGTTTCGTTCAGACCCAGAACGAACTTGTAAATGGATTGTGTGTCTGACATTGGATTTTATTCTGTGTTGATTGATCTCTATTAAATATACATCTGTTTGGCGGCGGAGAATTTATTCTCTTGCTTAACGCCCTTCTCTGAGACGTACGAGCTCAGAGGTTGTATATCGATGGACATCAGTCGCATGGAGTGAATTGCCAGTGTGGCACGCGTAAGTGGCAATTGATCAAGGCTTCTGTTGAAAAGCAAAGTCTTGTGGTTGATGATCAAAGCACGGCCTATGTGGCGCAGCTTTGTGTATAACGTGAATTCGCGAGCCTCACACCTCGGTATGAGTCAAAAACGGGATAGTGACTGCAGGAAGAGCACGATATTTCTTTCTAGCTAGGGTGGTGTCAGTGACCTACCAGCCCTGACATTTATATATTTTTCACCTGTGTGGTTGTTGGATACGAGGCGCCTCGGATATAGGTCTGTAAGGACCGGGAAACGTGTGTTCAGGAATTGCTAATCCTCAAAAGTAAGAGAGGACCGGCCCTGAAGATCCAAGAATCATAGTGGGGTCCTGAGACATTTGCTAGAGTGTCTCGAATGCGGAGAGGAGCTTGCCCCTTGCCTCGACTCATGACGGAAATCCAATTTCCAATACGTGATATTGCGGTTTTATTTGTAGAACCTAGTATGGCGACATAGTGGTATGGGTCATTAGTGCCGCCTATGATTGATATTTATGATGTGAAATTGTTTTGACACTATACACTAATAATAGTATCAAATGATTTGTTTTGACGTATCAAGCATGCTTTGGCTGTTATAAGGTAAAAACCCTATCCTCCGGCTTGCGTTGCATTGTGTGATGGGACCTGGGTCTTATAACCGCTTCATTTTTCTTTATTTAGCATTGCGCTGTTTGGTTTATGCACTGGTATTCTTGGGAGGAAACCCGTTTCGTGTTATACGGCGTGGCCCCTTGATTTACCTAACTTTAAAAATAAAGATTAATAACTGCTTTAGTTCTCACACCAGTCACAGGACTGACCTGGAGTTTATTGTTTTAACCTAAACTCTGGGTGTCCCTATTTTCCACACGGGCAACTAGTAGTTTTGGTTTTGCAGATTTATATTCACAGGGTCCTGATTTACAGCTGGAACGATGCTCGGAAAGCTCTGTATCCGTGTATCACTTTCAGTTGTGGTTTGTATATTTTTCCGCTGCTATGTAATTTATTGTAATCTCTGATATTTTTCGAATGTAATTTATTCATTTATACTCTGTATATTCTTGTATCTGATGGAATTGTTGTAATAACAATGAAATGTTCTTCCGTCGGCGTTCCAATTTGTCCTATTCTAAAAAAACGATCAGGGGTTCCAAACGGTCTAGATCGGTTTAACGACTGATTCGGATCGAGCGAAATTCCTTGCCGTTACATTTGTACTAAGTATGATGCTGTATACTGTGTAACTCTGATAATTATGTTTATCCAGTGTATTCTGTTGTACATTATCTCGTGTATTTACTCATTTCTGTTCTGCTATTATCTGTTTTATGTGTTATATTCCAAAGATTACCCTTGCCACCGTCGTTCGGAGTTGGGGTCGTCACATATTAATTCTAAAAATTATGAAAACTAGAATTTAGCAACAATTTGACATTTCGGTTCCAACAAAAGTGGTTTCGTAAAAAAAGGAGGTCGTCTGAAAAATGGCTATTTTTAATATATATATATATATATATTCTATAGCGACTATTCTGAATATTAAACTGGGTATAACTTTTGATTCCCGTTATGAAATTTCGATTTTTTTTCGGTTTCGTTGGACAGACATTTTTAAATAGATTCTACTATTTTTGGTTTCACTAAAATCCGATTTAATTTGCACCCTGTACAGTCAGTCAAAGTTAAAATTCAAATTTTCAAACTACCGCGCTATTTCTAATCCTTTTTTTTTAATTAAAATAAAATTATTCATTCTAATTTCGATTAAAATAAATTTTTAGCCATTATTATTTAAAATAAATATATTTTAACTATTAAAATTCCATTATTTTTTTTTAAAATTGGTTCGGAATTTGCGGGTTGTTACAATCTCCCCCACTTAAAATATTTTCGTCCTCGAAAAGGAACGAGGCTAAAAATTATTTAATTAACCTACCTCAACTTTTTTTCCTTATTTTATTTTTTCAATAATTTTATTAGTTGATTAACTTTTCAAATATGTATAACTTTTATATATTCAAAAATCATAATTTCTAAGTTCGGATTATATATATATATAATCACAAATACGTTAATTATAATCTTATCACTCTCAACTCATTCTAGTGTATTACTAACCCAATCTCTAATGAGTTTTCTCATTCTAGGATACTGCTGATCCCAGCTCTAATGAGTATTCTTTTTGGATATTACTAATCCAATCTCTGATGAGTCTTTTGTTCAGTTCTAATGTAACACCCCGAATTTCACTTAATATTAATGTTTAGTAATTAAAGAATAATTAATCTCAGACGTGAGAATTAAGGGAAACGGGTTGCGCCATTGGGTTCGTCTCGGAATTCTGGTTGAAATAGAGTCCGAGTTTGCGTGATTTGGACTTCGTATGAAGAAGTTATGGCCATCCGAAGTTTCAGAAAATTCAAAACAGATTTAAAATATTCAAATTTCAGATTTCAGAAGAGGCGGGAAAATTCCCGCCAGACAGAGGATGTCGACACTAGGGTCGACATGGGTGTCGACCCCCCCTAGGTGTCGACCCATGTGTCGACCCAGGGGTCGACCCCCCCTGTCGGTCAGTTTGGCCTGGGTGCACTGTTTTGAGCTTTGGGCTGTGTTTTGGTGGCTTGTGACGAAATCTGACGGCTCTAAACTAAATTAGGGTTAATCTAAGGGCCTAAACTACATCCTAATTATATAAATACACCCTAAGACTACCCTAATTCATACTAAAAATAGATACAACGTCGTTATGCCGTCAAAATGCAACTTGAAGGAGCCTCCATCAAATTGTAGAAGAAGATAGCTTCTCAAATCAACTTCTAATCAACTTTAGCAACTTAGTCTTCTTCATAGGAGTGCTAATCAACAAGTTGTGAGTTTCTATGCCTTTAGCAAGCAATTGCTAAACTAATTATGATAGGATATAATGAGGTTATGGTTATGTATGTGGATCAATGCAAGTTATGTTATCATATGCTATGTGTTCATGATGTTATGCAAGTTATGCAAGTCATATGCTATGTATTCATGATGTTATGCAAGTTATGCAAGTCATATGCTATGTGTTCATGATGTTATGCAAGTTATGCAAGTCATATGCTATGTGTTCATGATGTTATGCAAGTTATGCAAGTCATATGCTATGAGTTCATGATGCTAGTTGTGCAAGTTTTATGCTATATGTTCATGATGCTAGTTATGCAAGTTTTATGCTATGTGCTCATGATGCTAGTTATGCAAATCACTATGATAAACATTGATCCATTATGACACCATGTTATGCAAGTGTGGTGTTTGATTATATGCAAGTTCATATATGACATGTTATGCAAGTTTGGCGTTTGATTATATGCAAGTTCATATATGACATGTTATGCAAGTTTGGTGTTTGATTATATGCAAGTAACATGTGCAAGTTTACACCTTTGTATGATATGCATACATATGCAAGTTAACCCCTTTATATGTCATACATACATTTGCAAGTTTACCCCTTTGTATGACATAAGTAACTTATGCAAGTTACCCTCTTTATGACATATGTGATTCATGCAAGTTTGGGTTGATTATTTATGCTAGTTGGGTTTGATGCCATGGTCATATATGCATGTTGACACCTTTAAAACCCATGTTGATGCTAATGTTATGCAAGTTGAACCCATTGTGTTTGTGATGAATCTTCCCTTTTAAGTATGTCATGTCAACGTATTACGTGGGGAACGATGGGGTTAATATTCATGTTAATGAAATGGTGTGAAGTTGGTATGATTATGCATACCATAAAGTGGATGGACATAATTGAGTCAATTATGTACATCGTTAAATTTGTAATTAATTAGGGATAATTAATACAAATTATGGGGGTGATTAATTAGGTGTAATTAATCGACTAAGACACGAGGTTGGACCCTTTTGTAGCATAAGACTGCCCGGAACCGACCAGCAAATCCAGCGGCTACAAATGATTGGCCCAATGTGAGAGGTCTTAGGCATAAACTAAATACGTGACAAGTGTAAAGACACGAGGTTAGACTCGTTTATGGCGTAAGGCTGCCCGGACCCGACCGGCCAATCCAACTGCCATAAAAGATAGTCTAATGTGAGAGGTCTTTGCAAAGGTTACGGTCTTAATCAATTAAGAAACACTTAACCAGATAAGCATGTAGTGGGGCATGAGGGGTTAAGTGGGTGCCTTGGGTGGCATGTGGAAATCAAGTAAGTGCCTTGGGTGGCATGTGGAAATCTAGTGGGTTGCCTTGGGTGGCAATAGAAAATACGATTAGAATACTTAACCAAGTGGAAACATGTAATTAAACATGATTAAAGGGTTAAGTGGGATGCACTAGAAAAAGGGACAAGCTTAGGTGGGTAGCTTGTGGGGGCCCATTTCAACCAGTAACCCATATGTATCTTATTAGGCTCGACCCATGTCGAGGACGGGACACGCGTACTGGGCTTGACTATAAGAGGCCAAAACGGGTTAGCGATGGCAACGCAAGTCCAACGGGTTTCATATGCGTGTGTGGACCCAGGCTGGTAGGTAAGACGTTGTTGCATCGTGTAGGTATAAGCCGTGCACCGTTGATTGTATCGGGTTGCCACTTTGGGGAGTGATACACCCCACTGTGGGGCCAGCACGGGTATCTACGGTAGGGAGCCGATCGCTTGGGGAGTAGTGGGTACACCTAGTGGAGATAGGGGCAGACGGCACCTATGTAGTCAGCTAGGGGTACACGAAACTACTAGTTAAATTTTCTAAGTCCTTGGGTGGGATCAACCTTTAAGTAGGAATGACTGGTGCGGTGCAGTGTAGTAATTACCCTTGGGTGGGTAGATGCGTCTTTACCGTTATCTTAGTTCATCCTATGTCTAGTTGGCTGCTTAGTGTAGTCATTTATCCCCAGTCATCACCGTACCAAGTTTATATCATACCCTAATTACTTTAACGATTGTATTGTTAAAGTTATAGGGCTCACTCAGACTTATGTCTGACCCCGTTGTTTTTATCTTTTTTCCCAACCCTCAAGTTATCAGAGTGGGCCTAGCACTAGTGGGCTTTGATCAGATTGCTTTATCTATCTTTTGGAGCTTGGACTCTTGAAGTAAAGCTCGGTTATCTTTTCTATTATGGCTATTAGTTATGTAGTGGGATTATGTACTTATGTTTTAACGAGATGGATATTTTGTACTTGACTCTTGTTGGTTTTTGATATGTAACCAAACATGTTTACCTTCTGCTGCAATGAAATGATGTTTTAAATTTCAAGTATTACTTATATCTGTCTTGTTATAATTTTTCTGTTCTATATTCACTTAAAATATTCCACCGTAGTTAAGGCATTCCCTTAGTGAGTGACCTTAGCGGGTGTGGGGTGTTACACGTGGTATCAGAGCTGAAGGTTACCAGAACAGATAAAACTTTTAGAAAAACTATTTTTCTAAAAACATTTTTGGAAGAAGTATTTTCAAAAACATGTCTTTTGAGAGAAAAGTTTTTGAAAGAAAAGCATAATCCCCAATAGCCATATCTCTATCTTTCGAATTCTCCGTTTTGAATCTTTCCTTTTTCGTTTCAGCATGGCTGAAGATCTTAACTTTCCGGAGGGTGTAGCGATACCGGTATGGTATAGGAGGTTGATGGAGGCTAGGGCCGCCACTGCGGGTCCAGCAAATGTTCCTCCACCAACAGTAGCACCCGATCTTCCTCCTCCTCCTCCTCGCACGGATACTTTTGCTAAGACTTGCAAGGAATTTAAGGCTATGGGAGGGAAACCTTTTCAAGGATTAGAAACTTTTGTGGAAGCTAGGGATTGGCTTAAGGAGGTAGAAGAGTTGATAGACATCTTTGAGATGGAAGAAGGAAAGAAGAAGTGCTTCAATTGTGGGACACCAGGCCACCTAAGCAAAGATTGTCGGAAGAAGAAGAAGACTGGCTGATTCCACTGTGGCGAAGCGGGGCATCTAGTGAAGGATTGCCCTAAGAAGGGGCAAAGGACGGGATATACCTCAGGAGGACAGGTGCAAGCTCTTACGGCACCAGGTCAGGCAAGGGGGCAAGTTCAGGCTCTCGCGGTTCCACCGATTCAGGAAAGAGGTAGAATTATTTCCGTTGAAAGTCTGGTTTTTCTGTTTGATCATCCTGTCCGTACTTTGTTTGACTCTGGCGCATCGCATTCGTTTATCTCATCATCATTAGTTGAGTCACTGCACTTAGACACCAGTCTAGTAGATTATCCCTTGGTTGTTTCAAACCCAATTGGGGGCTCCACTTATTTGTCCATGATATGTTTGGGTTTAAAGATTTCTATACTTAGCGTTGAGTTTAGATGTGATGCTTTTGTTTTGGGCTTCACGGGCTATGGGTTGATTTTGGGCATGGACTGGTTATCCAGTAATGGTGCCGTTCTTGACTGCGAAAGGAGAGTTGTTAGGCTCATGACCCGCTTGGGTAACACTCTCGAGATCTCTTGTAATCCCATGGATTCTGTTATGCTAAGTTATCTTGAATCGCTTGACACTTCGGTTGAGAGTTGCGATCTGTTAGAGTGGTCCGGGAATACTCGGATGTGTTTGAGGAGGTGAAGGGCTTACCTCCGAAGCGGGAGATTGACTTCCGAATATATCTGGTGGACAATGCTAAGCCAGTATCTTTACCAGTGCGCCACATGGCTCCTCGTGAGAGGAGGGAACTCCATAAGCAAGTAGGGGAGTTGCTTGAGAAGGGGTTCATAAGACGAAGTATATCGGAGTGGGGTCCTCCAGTAGTTTTTGCCACGAAGGCGGATGGGTCCCTCAGACTCTGTGTAGACTATAAAGAACTCAACAAGCTCACAAAGAAGAATAGACACCCATTGCCGAGGATTGATGATCTCTTTGATCAGTTGATTGGCGCCTCAGTGTTTTCGCAGTTGGACTTGGCCACGGGGTTTCATCAGTTGAGAGTGGATGAGGATAGCATAGACAAGACTGCCTTTAGGACTCCGGATGGTTTCTATGAGTGGCTTGTGATGCCATTTGGTTTGATGAACGCCCCTGCATACTTTGTTGATTTGATGAGTAGGGTGTTCAGGGAGTACCTTAATAAGTTCGTGGTGGTCTTTGTGAATGACATCTTAGTCTTTTCTAAGAGTGAAGAAGAGCATGCCCTACATCTTAGGGAAGTGTTAGAGACTCTTCGAGCGCATAGCCTTAAGGCTAAATTCTCTAAATGTCACTTTTGGAGGAAGGAAGTGCGGTTCTTAGGGCACGTGGTCTCTAAGGAAGGGATAGCTGTGGATCCCGCGAAGGTAGTATCCATCCAAGATTGGAAGGTTCCGAAGAGTGCTACCGAGGTGAGGAGTTTCTTGGGGTTGGCTGGCTACTATAGGAAGTTTATCAAGGACTTCGCGAAGATATCAGCCCTATTAACTCGCTTGACAAAGAAGAATCTAGTCTTCGCATGGGACGTAGATTGTGATGACGCGTTCCAACGGTTAAAGAGAGCTTTAACCACTGCTCCAGTCTTAGTGTTGCCAGATGGGAGTAAGCCATTTGTTGTTTATACTGATGCTTGTGGGACAGGACTGGGTGCAGTCTTAATGCAAGAGGGAAGGGTAATAGCCTACGGTGGAAGGCAGTTGAGGGCGCATGAGAAAAATTACCCTACACATGATCTAGAGTTGGCCGCTATTGTTTTTGCGCTTAAGACTTGGCGCCATTATCTTCTTGGCGAGAGATTCGAATTGTTCACTGACCACAAATCATTGAAGTACTTGTTTTCTTAGAAGGATTTGAACTTAAGACAGCAAAGGTGGATGGAGTTCTTAGCATCCTATGATTTCGTGATAGCGTATACCCCTGGCAAGGGTAACGTGGTGGCGGACGCCTTGAGCAGAAAAAGGTTGTCCTTGAGTCCATTGTTCGTGGAACGACGAAGCTTGGAATTTATCTCGATGTTTGACTTCAGACCTTCCGTTGACTTTGTACCCGGTTTGCTAGCATCCTTAGAGGTCAGACCTACTCTTTTGGGACGGATTGGCGAGGCACAGCGGGACGACCCACAGTTGGTTGAGTTGGTAGAGAGGCTCATAAGGGGGGAGTCGTCCAGCCATTTGAGTAGGTACACCCTAGATGATAAGGGGTGGTTGCGTAGAGATGGTAGACTTTGTGTACCGCAAGATGAGGGTTTGAGGAAGGCTATACTTGATGATGCACATCGTTCGAAGATGACCATTCATCCCGGTGGGGACAAGATGTACCAAGACATGAAGCGAGTTTTCTTTTGGGCCGGTATGAAGAAAGATGTGGCCGAGTATGTCGCTAGATGCTTGGTGTGCCAACAAGTGAAAGCGGAGCAAAAGAAACCTGGTGGGTTGCTTCACCCATTGGAAGTTCCGCAATGGAAGTGGGATAGTGTCTCGATGGATTTTATTGATGGGTTACCGAGATCGAGGAAGGGTAATACGGGAATTTGGGTTGTGGTAGACAGACTTACTAAGAGCGCCCATTTCATACTCGTGAAGAGCAAGAGGACTGCTCCATGGCTAACTTCAGTTTACCTTCGAGAAATAGTTCGATTGCATGGGGTACCTTCTAGCATAGTGAGCGATCGAGATCCTATCTTCACTAGCGAGTTTTGGAAAAGTTTGCAAGAGGCGGTAGGGACTCAGATGTGTTTGAGCACCGCATATCATCCTCAGACGGACGGCCAGACCAAGAGGGTGAATCGTGTTCTAAAAGACCTTTTGAGACTATGTATCTTAGATTTTGGAGGTACATGGGAAGAGCATCTTCCATTGGTGGAGTTCGCGTATAACAACAGCTTTCAGTCTAGTATTGGTATGGCTCCTTTCGAAGCTCTTTATGGAAGGCCTTGTCGATCACCTACATGTTGGTGGGAATCTACGGATAAGATCCTGCTTGGGCCTGATATGGTTAGAGAGACTTCGAAAAAGATTGATTTGATTCGAAGAAGGATGAAAGCGGTGCAAGATAGGCAGAAATCTTACGCGGATAGGAGGAGGACGGATCTTGAGTTTGATGTTGGGGACATGGTCTTTATTAAAGTATCTCCATTACGGAATGTTGTTCGCTTTGGGTCCGTTGGGAAGTGAGCACCAAGGTTTGTAGGACCGTTTCCTATTAAGGAAAGGATTGGACAGATGGCATATAGAGTAGAGTTGCCCGAGAGACTTAGTGGGGTACATGACGTATTCCATGTGTCACATTTGAGGAAGTGCCTACATGAGACCGCAGAGGTGGTAGAGCCGAGCTTGCTTAGAGAAGTGGAGGTAGAGCGTGATGCGACTATTCGACGAGCTCCTACCCGCATGCTTGGGTCAGAGATTAGGAAGTTGAGAAACAGAGAGGTTCGACTAGTCAAAGTGCAATGGGGAGAGGATGAGAGCAATGCTACTTGGGAGACAGAAGCGAAGATGCGTTCATTGTACCCATTCCTTTTTGAGGGTATGTCTTTTAACTTCTCCTTTATCGTTTGTCTAGTACTTATCTTATCTTTAGTATGTCCTCTCATTAGTACATTTGACCTTTAGATAGGGTAAAACTATGGTTGAAACATGTGTTTGAGACATGTTATGATTGATGGATGCGTGTGGATGCAAGTGTTTGCTAGTGGTTGCTCGTGGATGCATATACACACACTTTAGACACTAGATCGGCTCAGTCACTTCATATTGCATATTGCATATAATTGTGTGTAGGTAGCTATATTAATGGATGTATAATGGTTGTGTTATCATATGGATGATGCATTTTGGTGTATGGTTGTGCACACATATAGTAATAGTATGTGTCGATAGGATTCTTTCGCATACATATTGGATGCATGGCACTATCATGGTTTGCATTAAGGAGGTCGACTGAATCAGTAGACCGCCTAATTTTGCATTAGTATACGGACATATACACACACTTTTTGCATATGTTCATACAGCATTAGAAACTTTAAGGACAATGGATGCCAGTGTTTGATGGTTTGAGTAGATGGCTGTTTGGTTGGTAGGATACGTTCTTCTTGACTTGGAGATTTCGGGGACGAAATCCTTTAAGTAGGGGAGAATGTAACACCCCGAATTTCACTTAATATTAATGTTTAGTAATTAAAGAATAATTAATCTCAGACGTGAGAATTAAGGGAAATGGGTTGCACCATTGGGTTCGTCTCGGAATTCTGGTTGAGATAGAGTCCGAGTTTGCGTGATTTGGACTTCGTATGAAGAAGTTATGGCCATCCGAAGTTTCAGAAAATTCAAAACAGATTTAAAATATTCAAATTTCAGATTTCAGAAGAGGCGGTAAAATTCCCGCCAGACAGAGGGTGTCGACACTAGGGTCGACATGGGTGTCGACCCCCCCCCTAGGGGTCGACCCATGTGTCGACCCAGGGGTCGACCCCCCCCCCTGTCGGTCAGTTTGGCCTGGGTGCACTGTTTTGAGCTTTGGGCTGTGTTTTGGTGGCTTGTGACGAAATCTAACGGTTCTAAACTAAATTAGGGTTAATCTAAGGGCCTAAACTACATCCTAATTCTATAAATACACCCTAAGACTACCCTAATTCATACTAAAAATAGATACAACGTCATTATGCCGTCAAAATGCAACTTGAAGGAGCCTCCATCAAATTGTAGAAGAAGATAGCTTCTCAAATCAACTTCTAATCAACTTTAGCAACTTAATCTTCTTCATAGGAGTGCTAATCAACAAGTTGTGAGTTTCTATGCCTTGAGCAAGCAATTGCTAAACTAATTATGATAGGATATAATGAGGTTATGGTTATGTATATGGATCAATGCAAGTTATGTTATCATATGCTATGTGTTCATGATGTTATGCAAGTCATATGCTATGTGTTCATGATGTTATGCAAGTTATGCAAGTCATATGCTATGTGTTCATGATGTTATGCAAGTTATGCAAGTCATATGCTATGAGTTCATGATGCTAGTTGTGCAAGTTTTATGCTATATGTTCATGATGCTAGTTATGCAAGTTTTATGCTATGTGCTCATGATGCTAGTTATGCAAATCACTATGATAAACATTGATCCATTATGACACCATGTTATGCAAGTGTGGTGTTTGATTATATGCAAGTTCATATATGACATGTTATGCAAGTTTGGCGTTTGATTATATGCAAGTTCATATATGACATGTTATGCAAGTTTGGTGTTTGATTATATGCAAGTAACATGTGCAAGTTTACACCTTTGTATGATATGCATACATATGCAAGTTAACCCCTTTATATGTCATACATACATTTGCAAGTTTACCCCTTTGTATGACATAAGTAACTTATGCAAGTTACCCTCTTTATGACATATGTGATTCATGCAAGTTTGGGTTGATTATTTATGCTAGTTGGGTTTGATGCCATGGTCATATATGCATGTTGACACCTTTAAAACCCATGTTGATGCTAATGTTATGCAAGTTGAACCCATTGTGTTTGTGATGAATCTTCCCTTTTAAGTATGTCATGTCAACGTATTACGTGGGGAACGATGGGGTTAATATTCATGTTAATGAAATGGTGTGAAGTTGGTATGATTATGCATACCATAAAGTGGATGGACATAATTGAGTCAATTATGTACATCGTTAAATTTGTAATTAATTAGGGATAATTAATACAAATTATGGGGGTGATTAATTAGGTGTAATTAATCGACTAAGACACGAGGTTGGACCCTTTTGTAGCATAAGACTGCCCAGAACCGACCGGCAAATCCAGCGGCTACAAATGATTGGCCCAATGTGAGAGGTCTTAGGCATAAACTAAATACGTGACAAGTGTAAAGACACGAGGTTAGACTTGGTTATGGCGTAAGGCTGCCCGGACCCGACCGTCAAATCCAGCTGCCATAAAAGATAGTCTAATGTGAGAGGTCTTTGCAAAGGTTACGGTCTTAATCAATTAAGAAAAACTTAACCAGATAAGCATGTAGTGGGGCATGAGGGGTTAAGTGGGTGCCTTGGGTGGCATGTGGAAATCAAGTAAGTGCCTTGGGTGGCATGTGGAAATCTAGTGGGTTGCCTTGGGTGGCAATAGAAAATACGATTAGAATACTTAACCAAGTGGAAACATGTAATTAAACATGATTAAAGGGTTAAGTGGGATGCACTAGAAAAAGGGACAAGCTTAGGTGGGTAGCTTGTGGGGGCCCATTTCAACCAGTAACCCATATGTATCTTATTGGGCTCGACCCATGTCGAGGACGGGACATGCGTACTGGGCTTGACTATAAGAGGCCAAAACGGGTTAGCGGTGGCAACGCAAGTCCAACGGGTTTCATATGCGTGTGTGGACCCGGGCTGGTAGGTAAGACGTTGTTGCATCGTGTAGGTATAAGCCGTGCACTGTTGATTGTATCGGGTTGCCACTTTGAGGAGTGATACACCCCACTGTGGGGCCAGCACGGGTATCTACGGTAGGGAGCCGATCGCTTGGGGAGTAGTGGGTACACCTAGTGGAGATAGGGGAAGACGGCACCTATGTAGTCAGCTAGGGGTACACGAAACTACTAGTTAAATTTTCTAAGTCCTTGGGTGGGATCAACCTTTAAGTAGGAATGACTGGTGTGGTGCAGTGTAGTAATTACCCTTGGGTGGGTAGATGCGTCTTTACCGTTATCTTAGTTCATCCTATGTCTAGTTGGCTGCTTAGTGTAGTCATTTATCCCCAGTCATCACCGTACCAAGTTTATATCATACCCTAATTACTTTAATGATTGTATTGTTAAAGTTATAGGGCTCACTCAGACTTATGTCTGACCCCGTTGTTTTTATCTTTTTTCCCAACCCTCAGGTTATCAGAGTGGGCCTAGCACTAGTGGTCTTTGATCAGATTGCTTTATCTATCTTTTGGAGCTTGGACTCTTGAAGTAAAGCTCGGTTATCTTTTCTATTATGGCTATTAGTTATGTAGTGGGATTATGTACTTATGTTTTAACGAGATGGATATTTTGTACTTGACTCTTGTTGGTTTTTGATATGTAACCAAACATGTTTACCTTCTGCTGCAATGAAATGATGTATTAAATTTCAAGTATTACTTATATCTGTCTTGTTGTAATTTTTCTGTTCTATATTCACTTAAAATACTCCACCGAAGTTAAGGCATTCCCTTAGTGAGTGACCTTAGCGGGTGTGGGGTGTTACATCTAACGAGTTGTACCCCAAAGATTTGAGCTAACCAGAGCTCTGATACCGACTGTAACGATTCGGATTTCACCCGGACCTAATCGTTCGCTAAATCGACCAAGACCGTTCAAACCCGCATACGTTAACTTTGGGAATACAACACATCAGAATAGATAACAGCAGACTTTTATTACATCATGATAATGTTACATCAGAGTACATAATATATCAGAGTACATCAAATATAATAATACAGCGAAAGGTTAATTATAATAGATGTAATACACTACAACGGAATAATTAAATTAACACAGCGGAAGACTACCAATGCTCTGGACACAACTCTAAGCTTCGATCCAGAATCCTGCTCAATATATCTGTAAAATAAGCTACTCGACTGCCCATGTGGAAAAGAGGGCACCCGAGTTTGCAAAGTGAAACAAACTATGGGTCATTCATGGGACTGGTGTGAGAAATCTTTACTTAACTTATCTAATAATAAGGCTAATCAAAGGACCACGTCGCTAATGCGGAACGGGTTTACTCCATTGGATTGCCAGTGCATGAAATAAAGTAAATCGTTAAACAACGCAATGCTTTTTTGAAAAATGAAACCATTATAAGACTCAAGTCCCATCACACAATGCAATGCAAGCCGAAGGATAGAGTTTTACCTTATAATGGTAAAAAATGCTTGATACGATAAAAACGGATTTGATATAATTATTAGTGTATATATGTTTCAAAAATAATTTCAATCATAATGTATCAATCATAGACGGCATAGTACCCTATCCTACTATGTCATCATACTAGTTCTATAATCAAAACCGCATGGTGTCGTATTGGAAATTGGGTTTCCATCATGAGTCAAGGCTAGAAATGATCTCCTTACCGATTCGAGACACTCTAGCAATGTCTTAGAATCCCCCTGTAGTGAATCATTGGATCCAGCAGGCCGGTCCACAAATAACACTAGTGGATTGGCAATTCCTGAACACACGCTTCTCGGTCCTATCGAACGTATAATACGGCCATTGGCGACCGATAAATCCGAGGCCACGAAAATTCCATCATCCACATAAGTAAATGTCAGGGCGTGTAAAACCCTAATACCACTTCTAGATAGAAAGAAACGTGTGCACTCCATGCGTTCCCTTGCTCCGTTTCTGACTCTTACCGGGGTGTGAGGCTCGCGAGGTCACGCTATACACAAAGCTATGCCAAAATAGGCTATGCTTTAATCATCAACCACAAGGCTCTGCTTTTCAACAAAAGCCTTGATCATTTGCATCTTGGCGTGCCACATTGACAATCCACGCCATGCGATCGATAACTTCCAATATATAACCACTGAGCTCGTACGTCTCAGAGAAGGGTGTTAAGCAAGGGAATAAATTCTCCGCCACCATAGATATATATTAAATAGAAATAAATTTAATCACATGGAATGATATCCAATGTCAGACACACATCCATTTACAAGTCTGTTCTGGGTATGAACGAAGCCAGAGTCACCTTATTCCTCGTCCCGTATGTCCAATACAGAAGTGAGGTGCTCGCATATCCAGACAATCATCAAGTACGTCCGGACAAACTACCACTTTAAACCCTTTTATGGGAGCTACCCGATGCCAGCCATCAGTAGTCGTCTATTCAATGTGAAGATCACCGGTCTTCATCCACTGTCTTCAATGTCTTTTGTAACGACCCAGCGATTTTCGGCCTTAAATATCGACATAAATACCTTTACCATAACTCATGTCGACATTCCAAACACCGAAAACACCGGAACGTTATTGGAAAGAATTTATAGGGTGAGATAAGAAAGAAAGAAATATAGAAATAGAAGAAGAAGAAGAACCAGCACAACACAGAGTCAGAGTCTCACATCGCAGCGGAACAAAATATAATATAGGAATAAATCTTTACTGAGAGCTTTAAAATACTTACGATATAAGTGTACATCACACATCTGGACAGTTATAATAATCTGTCCTCAGATACAACACACAGCGGAATAGTAGCTATATAATATCATACGTCTGGACTCTCCCAGCTCGTCTCTTCACAGCATTCGATATCCTGAACCTGTACACCCCGGGCTAACCCGAGCATTTACAAAACACCGGGTCAGTCTGGTGAACCAGAGTGAGTAAAACTCGCACAGTATTAAGGGAAATCATCCAACTTGATTTTAACGTTCAAAATCTTTTCAAAAGAAAAAGATAATCGTAAGACCAAATCCACACATAAATACGGATGGTTTTTACCTTACGATAACCTAAAACATTTTTGAAATCAATATCTTTTCTGATATTACAATAATGCCTAGATACAAGTAATTATCAATCTAGTGGAACGCTTACATCTCAAACTCCACATATATAGTATACAATCAAAACCGCGGGCGCTTATTGGAGATTGGATTCCGACCTTGACAAGGTATGGGACCACCTGCCGATAGTGTATCTCTAGAGGCGAATACACTGGGTTCAACAAGAACGTCTTGCAACCCGACCCTCACATGACCGACCACTCATTTCGCTTGAGTGTATCGAATGTATATCACCAACGGTTGGGTTCAAACCACCGTTTCCCGAAAAGGGACAACATCTAAATAGATTTAAAGAAGCAAAAGGAATTTCTCTAGATAGTTGATTATACACCCTAATTGGAGCGACCCACATAGCCATGCTGCCTGCCCGATTTTTGTCATTTCACGGTTGTGAGGCTTGAGTTTTGAATTTTACTTTGAACACCTGGTCACCATTCACTTTGAATGCCACATCGTCAGATCCGTCAAATCACTAATTGACGTTCACAAAAATACTCTGCAGCTGACAGAAGTACGTTTGTAAAAATCAATGTACGTGACCATCTGGAAATACTCTGTCAGACACTCGTCCATACAAGTCATCCAGGATCAGGATGAACCGAAGGTACTCTCCTACTGCATCCAATATAGGAATCACCCCATGGATCAGTAGCGAGAAGTCCTTGCAACCCGTAGATTTCAACCACGACAGAATCATAGTTTATCTCTGGCCGCTAAACCAGAGATTTTTAGTAATCCTTCCGCTTATGAAGGTCCATGGTCTTCAATGCTCCATCTCGACCATCTTCTGATATCTTCACGTATTTGTTGGTAGGAATGGTTTTCGAATATAAATTCGATCCCGGTCTTCCCTTACCAACAATTGCATGGGTCAGATTTGATAGTCGGTGATTTAACTATCAAAATAAACAATGTTTCAATCATGACAATCCAGTGAGTTCACTGGTTCAGCATTCATCACCACTTGGCCTTTCCAATTAAAAACAACTGTGAAATCAAAACTCTTAAATACTTTGATATTATAATATAGCCTTCTCACTTCTTATTTAACATAAGACTATTCTATAAACAAATGCATTTTTACACTTAGGAAAATCTTATATCATATTTTCACTTTCAAACATTAGCCACGTTATTATCATATTAGAAAACTATTTTATCTTATTACTCATCAAACGATGTTACGAAATCTCATTTTTATTTCATTACTTGAAACAATACCAATGCTTATTCTAATAGAATAAAACCCATCCTTTACATTTCTTTCTAATTCGAAAATATCGTTATATTTTCGGCAACTCCTTTCATTTCCCTTTTACTTTGCAATCCTCAAACCTTCATCACAAATGCTGCATTATTATTTCTCTAATGAAATGATAACCTTACTAATCACTTTTACCATTACAACTTATACCATTCTCAGATAATTCTGAAGTCGTTCAAGTTGGGGTATTTTAATTACCTCTCAGACCTTGATCGACAACATTCATATCTTAAGATTGACACAAGTCGTAATTCAAAACCCGATTCTTCATTCCAATATCAAATTCAAATACCATTAAACTATTTTATACAAAATACGATTTCATGCGACCTTCTTTCTCTTTGAAAATCCCTTTCTCAACTATAACATTTTCCTTAATTTAATAATTAAGTAATTTCCTTATAAAACACCACTTTTAATCTTTTCCCTTTTTTAAAACCCTTATTAAAATTAAACAAATATTCTTTAACCATTTTATTCAAAACACACTAATTTTATAATCCATCTCACTTAGAACGGTTGATTTATTCAACTCAAAACACAGTTATCTCATCAACCAATTCTAATTCGTTTTCCCTTTAAATTTATTTATAATTAATTTAGATAATCCCATTTAAATGATTTTCAACAAAACTATTATTCACTTTTTAACCGTTAGGTTAATTTTCTTATTCTCACATTTACCAATCTGATTAATGTCAGAATTGACTTTATAAAATCAATTAATTATAAAAATAAATATTCATTTCCTTTCTATAAAGTTTTATTCAAAATATATTTTTCCAAAATTTATCTTTAGTTATAAAATAAATTTTATAACTTCAGTTCTATCGATTTACCTGACGGTAAATCGATGTAAATAAAACAATTTACTTTTAGGCCATTTAGTGCCGATTACCCAACCAATACTGCCCATTGGTTAAAACACAACACAGTTTGACTTTTCAGTCAATGATCACTACTCAAATCAATCACCCAAACATGACAGTTCATATGATAATATGAAAATAAATAATATATTTGAGGAATCCGATTGGATCCCTCCAACCTGTTCTTCCCTGTATTCAAATGGTTACCTCAAATCAGATCATTCAGTTTCACTTAACTGATAACAACTAATGACCATTTAACCTCGATCACAAGCAATTCAAACAATTCAACCAATTAAACACGTTTATTTGATAAACGTGATTAACAAGGTAAGTTACCTTTATTGGAACCAATCGTTAGAATAACGATTTAGTATTTCACTGAAATTAAACGACGGTTTAATTTCATCAGTTAAATCAGCAAATAAGTATATAATTAGCAAACAGTCAACCATTGGCAAGCAGATCACACAAAAATCAAAACCCAATTTATATAAAAATATAAATGGGTAAAACTGAGTGAGTTTAACTCACCTTGATTTTAAGTTGGTCGATTAAACGGGTCGGTTTAATAAAATTAAACAGTCGTTTAATTTTATCAAAATCCCACTAGCTTCCAGTGCCGTCCAAATCAGCTCCAGACCATAGCTTTTGTTGACATGGTTCCAACGCTCTATTTTGGGTCCAATTCTGTTAACATATGAATTTATTAATATAACAACATAATCTTACGGTTACATTAATATAATCGAAACCTTATTATAAATCTAATCAACTTCTGATATAGTCATTAGAAAATCTAGTTACTTATATAAATATGTGGCCGCTTATTGTTCTTTTATCTTAATTAAATATGCACACTTACCTGCTAATTACAGATTATTTATTGGCACTAATTATATCCTTAATAACATAAATGGGCCGGTTCACGTATTTTATCTTTAATTTAGGTATGTAAAAATCTACACCTAACTACCCAATATAAAACAGACACGTTCTTTCTTGCTTACCTCCTTCTGTATGTTTGAACATCCCCCCTCCCCCACGCTTGGAGTCCGCATCCGATATGCCCTGCTCATATCCTCCCTTTTGTTCAACTATTAAGCGTCAGGGCGTCCCTCTACAAATTCTTTTTCCTTCTTTTTTTTCATTTCTTTTTATTCAAAAGCCCGATAGCTCAAACCCATTTATTTGAGCCCGCACCCTATAAAACCGCAACAAACAGTTGCGTCCTCCCCAACATAAGCTCCTCCCTCCTGAAACCATTATCCACCACACGCTTAACATTGATACCACTTACCCCTCGCCAAACCTCCAAACAACTATACTGAATGAATCTCCTCTGAAGCTGGACTCGCCGTGCCTCTCAACACCCCCTACGTCCATCCACCGAATTCCAACATCACCAACGTTCCACCTAAATTAGCTCCACCATGTCTGCACCTCAGAACCCACATGCCTGTTGTGAGGACCCGTAACTTCCCCGATAAGGAAAGAGCGGATTACCTTGAGAACAACCCACAACAGAACACATACGGAAGAACATTTCATTGTTATTACAACAATTCCATCAGATACAAGAATATACAGAGTATAAATGAATAAATTACATTCGATAAATATCAGAGATTACAATAAATTACATATCAGCGGAAAATAATACAAAGCACAACTGAAGGTGATATACGGATACAGAGCTTTCCGGATATCATTCCAGCTGTAAACCAGGATCCTGTGAATATAAATCTGCAAAACCAAAACTACTAGCTGCCCGTGCGGAAATAAGGGCACCCAGAGTTTAGGTTAAAACAATAAACTCCAGGTCAGTCATGTGACTGGTGTGAGAACTAAAACAGTTATTAATATTGGTTTTAAAGTTAGGTAAATCAAGGGACCACGCCGTATAACACGGAACGGGTTTCCTCCCAAGAATACCAGTGCATAGAACAAACAGCGCAATGCTAAATAAAGAAAAATGAAGTTGTTATAAGACCCAGGTCCCATCACACAATGCAACGCAAGCCGGAGGATAGGGTTTTCCCTTATAACAGCCAAAGCATGCTTGATACGTTTAAAACACATTTTTTGATACTATTATAGGTGTATAGTGTCAAAACAATTTCAATCATAAATATCAATCATAGGCGGCATAGCTACCATCTACTATGTTGCCATACTAGTTCTACAATTAAAACCGCAATATCACGTATTGGAAATTGGATTCCGTCATGAGCCGAGGCAAGGGGCAAGCTCCTCTCCGCGTTCGAGACACTCTAGCAAATGTCTCAGGACTACGCACTCTGGGCAATCCTGGATTCGGCTGGGCCGGTCCTCACTTACGTTAGAGGATTAGTTATGCCTGAACACACGTTCCCCAGTCCTTATAGACCTATAATCGAGGTGCCTCATTCCAACAACCACATAGGTGAAAAGTATATAAATGTTAGGGCTGGTAAGTCACTGACACCACCAAAGCTAGAAAGAAACGTCGTGCTCTCCCAGCGGTCCGTATCCCGTTTTTAACTCATACCGAGGTGTGAGGCTCGCGAATCCACGCTATACACAAAGCTACGCCACAAAGGCCGTGCTTTGATCATCAACCACAAGACTTTGCTTTTCAACAGAAGCCTTGATCCATGCAACTCAGTGTGCCACACAGGCAATTCATGCCATGCGATTGGTATCTATCGATATATTACCTCTAAGCTCGTACGTCTCAGAGAAGGGCGTTAAGCAAGAGAATAAATTCTCCGCCGCCAAATAGATATATATTTAACAGAAACCAATCAACACAGAATAAAATCCAATGTCAGACACACAATCCATTTACAAGTTCTTTCTGGGTCTGAACGAAACAGGAGGCACTTTCCTCGCATATCCATCCATCTCCAAGTACGTCTGGACGACAACCAACTGATTCCCTCATCTTGGGTGTACAGCCCAATCAAGATCATCAGTAATCACCCAAACGATGTAAAGACTTCCGATCTTCAACCACCGTCTTCATCATCGACATATCGTCGAATCGGTTATTCAGAATGGGTATAAACCCGGCCTTTCCGAACAACCCGCGTATATTAAAAATAAATGTTACACGAACACAACATACGCCTCATTCCAATTCCACATTCTTAGGGAAAGGTTCCCATTAATTTTATCCAAGATAAATTCTTTAAAATTTATCCTTTAATCTTCCTTTGGATGTCATTTCAAACCAAATTATGGTTTTCCAAACTAGTCGAGATTAGCGAACCACACCGAAGTAATTATTTATTTTATTTCCCATTCCCAACCTATTCATCCCATGAAGCAAAACTGGTAATACTCCATATCTAACACCGTGGTGTTATCGGTAAAATTAATTACCATTTCACGTTCAAATCTAATTAATGATTTAACTATCGCTTTGGAGCAAAACTGGTAGTACTCCATTCTCGCTCGTTTGCCAAATTTAATAATTTGAATTATCAATACACATTTCAATCTAATTGCAGATTCAATAAAACTCCTTTTACTGGGTTAAAGAACTAATGTCTTTTAAACACAGTTCACGACAAACCCAAATCACATTCTATTGATTATCGGGTTAAAGAACAAGTGTCATGTAAAAACACCGTTCACGATAAACCCACAAATCAATTCTATTTAAAATTCATTTCAAATCCAATTTATTTATTTGAAAATAAATGGGTTTTAATTTTAATTCAAAACTAGTTCATTTTGATAAAAATCTATTTTTATCTTTTCAAATATGGAGTTTTTCACCCCAATTTTTCCCAAATCATTTCTTATGATTTTACACAAATTATTACTATTTTTAATAATTTTATCAAGGCCCGTACAGTCAATTTCCATCAACGGCCATCGAACTGCACTTACAGCGACCTTTTCCAAATTTGATTTGGACGTATCTCCAAATCCAACCGTTAGATTTCAAATTTCTAATATTCGTTAGAAAGCTCTTTTCGATACGAACCCAACGGTTCCGGTTTTAGGAGAATCCGACGGTCGGATCTCCCGTAATGTCCGTTTGAAATAAATGGTCGAAATTCACGAACTGCCACGGCGCGGCGCGTTCTATTCAGGCCATTATATTATATATATAAAATATATTTCGTCGATTTCTATTTAAAACGAATTATATAAATAGTTTGAATTCGTTTCAAAAACAATTTCAACTTCCATTTCAATTCAAATCAAAATTGAATTCTTCCTTAATAATTCGTTTTAAAATTCATTTCTATTCAATTCAAATTTCAATTCAATTTGAATTCATTTCAATTCGGTTTCAATTCAATTCGAATTCGTTTTCAATTCAATTCAATTCAAATTGGTCTTCTATTCAATTCAATTCAAATTGGTTTTCTATTCAATTCACATTCATTTCGTTTTCTATTCGATTCAAATTCAAATTTGCTTTCTATTCAATTCAATTCGAAATCGTTTTATATTCAATTCAATTCGAAATCGTTTTATATTCAATTCATTTCGAAATCGTTTTATATTCAATTCATTTCGAAATCGTTTTATATCCAATTCATTTCGAAATCGTTTTATATTCAATTCATTTCGAAATCGTTTTATATTCAACTCATTTCGAAATCGTTTTATATTCAATTCATTTCGAAATCGTTTTATATTCAATTCATTTCGAAATCGTTTTATATTCAATTCATTTCGAAATCGTTTTATATTCAATTCATTTCGAAATCGTTTTATATTCAATTCATTTCAAAATATTCGATTACGAAATCACTTTTCAATATTCATTTTAAAATGAATAAAATCGATATAAACATCGTTCACGTCAAAATGGTGCATCTCTAATCAACACGGCTTTATATTCAACAAATGGACCTATATTTCTTTCAATACACGACTTTATATCTTTGTCAACACACGACTAATCTCAACGAATGAGTACCGTCCATGTGTGACTATTCTTGTTATTTAATATATTTTATAAAAATTAAGGTATCTATCGTTTGATATTAAATCAGACTCCAACCGTAAATTAGTAAGAGAACGATTCCCTGAATATTAACCCCGAAGGCCGAAACCAACATCAGATCAATATCCAAGAGACCACTCATCTTATCTATTTTCCAGTTAGTTTCTAATTTTATATATGATAAAGACGTAAATTTTATTGTTAAAATATTTCGTTCAACACATGACTAATCTCAACGGATGAGTACAGTCAACACATGAACCTTTATTTTATAATATTCTTTATTTTCTAAATTGGAATGAGGCCCAATCAATCACCAGATAAGGTTAATTATATGGATTTTCATACATCACACGTATATAATAGCATTGAAAAATAATCAACCATCAACCAAAGTGCACTACACTGTATAAGCATCAAATATAGATGTCTATCGCTTATAACATCCTGTCAATCAATCGATCGGCATATTTAATCAATCAGGATGAGTGAACTTCAAATTTCATCCCAACACCCGTGTGGGGTTTCAAACAATCAAACACAGATTTTATTTGTGCAGTTGGGCGATGTGTAAAATTTATCGTCCCAATCAATGTCCTTCAAATAGGTGTACATAAACAAACCGTTCGGTTTGTAAACGAATATTTATTTATTCACATTCACTATATTCATATTCACGTTAAAAATTATATTTTTAACGATAAAACATTTTATTTCAACATATGAATTTCTATTCGGTTCATTCTTTAAATAAAATGATATTTTTATTTTTCTAACTTATTTTAGAAAATTTCGGCGGCATAAGGGCACGATACTAGAAACGGGATGAGGCCTAGCCTTATCCCCGGTCTAGTGAAGGCCCACGCCATTCACACATCAATCAAATCCATTCATTTTTCCAAACAATTCAATTTCAATCAAATAATCTAACTAATTTTTGCAATCAAACAAACAAGTCCATGGTCTGTGGACGATTGTGTCGGGTGCTACTAAGCACCGTCTGCATCCTAGTATATATATATAACTAGAAAAAGAAATTGAAGAGTGAGAAGTTCTCACCGATAGCTATCCAACTCAACGACACTTCATTGATAGAAATCTTCATCGTTATCGCATCTTCGTCATCTTCGTTGCCCGTAGCCACTACATATGTAAAAATCGAATTTTTACTTCGGTATTCAATATATAAAAATCGAATTTTTACTATGCTATTCAATATATAAAAATCGAATTTTTATTATGCTATTCAATATATAAAAATTGAATTTTTATTACGATGTTATATAGATAAAAATTCCATTTCAAAAATATAGATTTCGCCTTTTCAAAAATATAGATTTCGCCTTTTCAAAAATATAGATTTCGCCTTTATAAAAATAAAGATTTCGCCTTTTCAAAAATATAGATTTCGCCTTTTCAAAAATATAGATTTCGCCTTTATAAAAATAAAGATTTCGCCTTTATAAAAATAAAGATTTCGCCTTTTCAAAAATATAGATTTCGCCTTTATAAAAATAAAGATTTCGCCTTTTCAAAAATATCATTATAAAAATCACATCTTTATTTTGCTACTCATATAAAGATGATATTTTTAATATTTCTATCATGTAAAAATTATATTTTTAATTCTCTACACAAACAAAAATCATATTTTTACACCTTCTACATAATAAAGATTATATTCTTACTACTTTAAAAATATAAAAATCATATTTTTATTACTTTAAAAATATAAAAATCATATTTTTATTACTTTAAAAATATAAAAATCATATTTTTATTCTTTAAAAATCCTATTTTTATACCCTTAAAAATCTAAACTTGATTATTTACAAACAAAATAAATCAGAATTTATATAAACAAAAATTATAATAATAATAAAAAACTTACAGTCAACGGTGAAGGGGGGGGGGAGACTGTCGGAGGGGTGCTCGATAGGGAGAGGGCGGGTTCGAAGGAGGAGGTCGGGGAAGGAGCGGCGGATTTTGGTGGTCTTGGGGTAGCTGCGGTTTCGAACGGAGGAGGGGGGTGCTGGCGCGATGGGGGGGGGCTCGATGTCGCGTCTAGGGGGAAGATGAGGAGGGGAGGCGTGTGGTGGTGGTGGCTCTGCCACCGGCGGCGGCGTGGGGAGGGCCATCGACGCGGTTTTTTCCCTTTTTTTTCTTTTTTTTATTTATCTGTGGAAATGATTTTGAACGGGGGGGGGGGGGGGGGGGGGGGGCAGAGGTCATAGAAGGAGAAGGGGGTTTTATATTATTTTTTTTTATTATTTAATTATTTTATTTTGCAAAAAGTTGACTTTTACATACGACCCCTAAACGAGGCCCACCGCCTGTCATCCATAGCGTTTTACCCCCATTCCGAACATAATGGGATATGTATCGTAGGCTGATTCGATCGTTTCGATCAGTTTCCGTTAAAATCAACATATAACTCTATATATTGAATTTGAATGCGCATTTCAATTTACCGGGGTCACATACTAACTAGAAAAATTCCCAAAAAATATTTTCTAGCTTCGTATTGACGATACGGTCCTAACAAAACTAGTTTCGTCGAATTCTGAGACCGTTGGAAAAATGGCCAATTTCCAGTCGATTAAAATCAACTGAAACTGGTCAAACGTGTTTTCCTTTGCCACGCTCACATATTGATTCGAAAAATTATGAAATTTGAAACCTAGCAATAATTTGACATCACGGACCCAACAAAAGTGGTTTCGTCGAAATCCGAGGTCGTTTGCAAAATGTCTATTTTTAAGGGCATGAATTCCACAACGACTATTCAGAATTTTCAACTGAACATATCTTTTGATTCCCGCTATGAAATTTCGATTTTTCGGATTCGTTGAAAAGATATTCACAATTAGATCCTAATGTTTTTAGTTTCACTAAAATCCGGATTGTTTTGCACCCGGTACGTTCAATTGAAGTTTGAAATCGAATTATCGAATTACCGCGCCATTTTCAATTCTATTTATAATTATATATAATTATTTATATTCTAACGACGACGTATATAAATATATACGTCGGATTATATTCAAAATAATTTTTCTCGTCGATATTATTTAAAATAATTCATTTTAAATAATCAAAATTCGCTAAAATTGCCAAAATAAAAACATTTAAACTAGTTCAGAATTTTCGGGTTATTACACCTGTTAACTCCTCCCTACTCCTTAGTTGCTTCACGCAACTTCCTTTTTTTCGATAGACTCATCCGCCCATTTCAATGAACAGTACTTCCCCAACATGCACGAAAATGTACACCCCACTCCTTTTTCCGAACAACCGAACAATGCTACATGCATCTCCCCATTTACACAGACCGCACCGTACACCTTCCCTCTTCATGTCCTTCCCTCTTCATGTTGCTGCTCCAATCTCGAGCATTTGTTGTTCAAACCATGTCTTATATTTTTTTATTTTTTTATTTTATTTATTTTCTTGTGTTTACTTTTGTTTTCAGTTGCTGGAGGAAAAAGTTTCACGTATTGGTTTGCTGGAGAAGTGAAAGAGGAGTGTAAGCTATTTATAGAGAAGGAACACGAAGATAAAATCAATGCCGCCATCACCTTGCATGTGCCTAGGGAAGGGAATGGGTTACGTTAGCTGAAGGGGTGCAGCGTATGTTCTTATCATGCTCAGATGGAATAACACATGTTGTCTCTTTCATAGCTGTGCTTGCATGGATTCTTGGTCTGTGCCTTGGATTTTGCATGTGCTCGAGCTGAAGGGGATAACAGGATAGGAAAGATATTTCAAATAAATGCGGACAGTTAAACTTTTAGGCTGTATATGGGTAGGTGTTGACTAAATTCACTTGGCCGTTAAGCTTACATATGCTTTATTCTATTTTATACGGCGATTGTAAGTTGATTTAAAAACACAGACAGTTTTAGATCTCAAGTAGATGTAGCGATGTGGACCTGAAAATGGGTTTGCAGCTTGTAGCTGGAGACTGGTTTATGAACATACAGCAGAAATAAAATATAGCTGTAGTGGCATGTGGGTAGATCAGCTCGTAGGATTGGAGCAGAGTAACTGTACATTTTTCTTTCTTTTCGTGGCACACACATAAAAACTGAAAGTGTGGTTGGCAAGGAAAACAATTTGAATTATTTTATTGTGACTTGGCTTCCACGGTTCAATAATAGCTATGAAAATAGGGAGAAGCAAGTGCGTAGGATGCTGAAAATTTGAATAGGGCGTACGTTTCAATTTGTATAGCTATTTAAATATATAGGGTATGTTATAATATATTATACGAAACTTCATCCTAAAGTAATGCGATAAAACCACTAAAAATGATTTCTGTCTACTGATAAAAAAGTTAATCTTGGTGTAAAAAGATATTCCGGATCCAATGGACCAAGTTTCGTTGAAATCCGAGGTCGTATGAAAAAATTCCCTTTATAAAACCAGAAATAAACACGCGTTTAATTTTTCCATGGTCACTAGATAAGTCAAATTAACTTGAAACCTTGAAATCCTAAAATAATTAATCGATACGAACCCAACGGCACCAGTTTCGTCGCATTCTGAGACTATTTCCCCGGTAGGCTATTTTTACGCGTTATAGAAAATGAACGGACGTTTACGGCTACCGTGGCCACATACAACATCGGTTTTCCACACCATTTAACATCGTGCAATAATTTAACGTTGCGGTCCTAATGAAATTGATTTCGTCGGAAACAGAGACCGTTTGCAAAATGGCCATTTTAAAGGCTTATATTTTAATAACGATTTCCACAGCGATTATTTTAAAATTTGATTTGGCCATAACTTACAATCTATAACAAAAAAATCTGGATTTTTCTCTCTCATATGAAAATTATCATCAATACGGTTCTAACGTTTCTCGTTTCACAGAAATCCGACTTATAACGGATCCTGTATATTCGATTGAACTTCAAAACTCCAACTTACGAACTGCCGCGCGATTTCGAGCTCGTTTTATAATTATATAAATATATAACGTTCAAACTTTTTTTAATAACGATTTAAATATTTAAAATCCATTACTATCCCAAATATAATATTTAAAATAATAAATTAAATTAAATACTTGACGGCCAAAATTACGGGACGTTACATCTTTGACTTTAATCGTCGTAGTAATTATTCAGAATGGGTTAAACCCGGTCTTTCCGAATAACTCACTTTATAATGAAAAATCAGGTGTTGTAAAGACACATCATATGCCTCGTTCCAATTCAGAATATTCTTTAATAAAATATTCATGTTATCAGGGAAAGGTTCCCATTAATTTTATCAAAGATAAATTCTTTTAAAATTTATTCTTTAAATCTTCTTTTTAAAGATTTATCAAATTCCAATTTGATTTTAATATCAAAAAACATTACTTTATGATTATTCAGTTTTAAGAAATTAATCTTGTCTTTAACTGGGTTAAAGAACTAATGTCATTTAAAAACATTGTTCACGATAAACCCAAAATCATTTTCTAAAATATGGAATTTTCACAGAAATCAAATCAATATATGATCGATATAAATTCCCGTATCAGACTAATAATATAAATGGAATAACGGCAAAGCCTTTTAATTTCCATGTATAATAACAGTCTTCCTTTACAGAAGCCTATCTCGATCATTATCAAATCGAATTTTCATTCAATTCCAATTTAATATATTAAATTGGAAAACTTGACTTTAGAAAATTTCCTTTTTAAATCTTAATAAAAAGATTTATAAATTCCAAATTATATTTCACCGTTAATTGGGTTAAAGAACAAATGTCGTTTAAAAACATAGCTCATGATAAACCCAATTCACATATCAATTATTTCAATTACTAAATATAATTTGAAACACTAATAATCTTAGACAAAAGATTTATTCTTTCATACAGGGTTAAAGAACAGTGTTACTTGAGACTTCATCCCCGAAATCCCAAAATCCAATTCTTTTATTACAATATCTTTTAAAAATATTCTTTATTTAAAAGAAATTCTTTGTTTAAAATATTCTTTATATAAAAGATATTCTGAATCGGAAAGCGACTCAATCATTTACCATATAATTTCAGTTATATGGATTTCATACGTCGTATGTAAATGACAACAAATGATAAATAATCATCAAACCATCCATTCAACATCGAGAGTGAAGTTCACAACTGTGTGAGCATTAAAACGAAATAATAACGCTCATCGCAGCTTGTCAATCTATTGATTGACATACAAATAAATATTGGGACTAGTGTATATCGATTATCATCCCAATACCCGTGTAGGGTTTTCTGCCAACACAGTTCATATAAATAAATAATTGGTTAATGAATTTAACCAATTTTAATATTGTTAACATATTGATGATAATGAACAAAACATGTTATTTTATTCCTAATGCCGAATAAAAATGTATTTGACTCGTATAATTTCCTTATACATTTCTAATGTCTAATACAATGTAATTTATTTGTATTACATTATTGTTGATGACAAATGAAAAGATAATTTTTCATTTTTCTTTATTTGTATGAAAATTTCTATTTTTAATTTTAACAAATAAAAGAGATAATCTTATTTCTTTATATTTCCAATGTATAACCTAACACATAAAGATGTTTTATTTTAAATGGCATACAAACTTTAATGTATATATTAACACAATAAAATTTCACTTTTACTTACATACAAATTCAGAGGGGTGTTGTGGCAATGCAAACGAAGCTTTTTAACATACAAATGCTAATGTATGTTTTGCAAATAAAGATGATTCTTATATTTGCAATATAAATTCTATTTCAACAAAATGTTTGCTGATCATTCTATTTTATCAAAATGAGTATTTTTGTTGTAACACAAACCTATTTAACAAAAATGCTATTTGTGTTTAACTCTTTTATTTAACAAAATGTGATTTTTGTTTTATTCCAAATCTAATTAACAAAATGTGATTTTTTTTCGACAATCATATTTTACAAAATGTAATTTTTGTTTCAACCATTATATTTTGACAAAAATAACTATTTTTGTTCATCTATTTGGCAAAAAATGTACATTTTGACAAAAATGTATGGTTTGATTCAACTGATCTATTTTGACAAAATGAATATTTTGACAAAATGTATATTTTAATTTAACTAGTCTGTTAAAGAAAAACAATAAAGATAACGACTTTATTTTGTCGATAATTCTAATTCAACAAAACAAATGAAGTGACATGTTTTTTTTGTCAAATCTAATGCGATAAAAATGATAATGTTTGTTTAGCCATTATAATTTGACAAAAATGACCAATTTGTTTAATTATGATAATTTGACAAAGGCGACAAATTGGATTTTAACTTTGAAAATTTGACAAAAGTGACAAAATGGTTTCAACTTTGGTAATTTGACAAAAGCGACAAAATGGTTTTAACTTTGGTAATTTGACAAAAGCGACAAAATGGTTTTAAATTTGGTAATTTGAAAAAAGCGACAAAATGGTTTTAACTATTATAAATTGATAAAAGTGACAAATTGGGTTTAACTATTATAAATTGATAAAAGTGACAAATTGGGTTTAACTATTATAAATTGATAAAAGTGACAAATTGGGTTTAACTATTTTAATTTGATAAAAGTGAATGTTTTTGTTTCATTTTTTTTAAGTGACAAAAATGAATATTTTGTCTCATTCCTTTTTAAATGACAAAAATGAATATATTTGTCTTAATCTTTTAAAATGACAAAATTGAATAATTTTGCCTCATTCTATTTAAATGATAAAAATGTATCTTTTTGTTTAATTATTTTTAATGAACTAAAAATGCCTCATTCTTTCTAGTGAACAAAAATGTGTCTTTTTTTTTATTGTAACAGAATGACAAATAAAACTTATATTTCAGTTTACGCTTTTTATTGAAACTGAGATGACACTAAAAATATATCTTTTAATTTTAATCTTTCTTATTATAATCTATAATGACAATAACGACATTTTGTTTAATTTAACAAAATTACAACAAAGATGAATTCTTTTTATCATAATCTTTTTATTTTAATCTTTTATTTGAAAACTAAGTGACAATAAAGGTATAACCTTTTTTTATAACAAAATGACATTTAAAAATATAAACTTTAATAACTATATATTTTTTTATTGTAACAAATCGATGATAAAAATCAAATCTCCTATTTCAATTCTTTTTATTGTAACCAATGTTACATAAAAACGAAGTCTTTTAATTCTATTCTTTCTATTGAAAACAACATTACATAAAAATGTTATCTTTTGAATCTACTCTTTTATGACAATAAAAATAATTCTTTTATTCCTATTAACATGTTTTAACAAAAATGTTAATTTTATTTCAACTAACAAATTTTAACACAAGTGTTAATTTTATTTCAACAAACATGTTTTAACACAAATGTTATTTTTATTTCAATAATCATATTTTGACAAAATCTATATTGTATTTCAATAATCATGTTTTAACAAAATCTATATTTTATTTCAATAATCATGTTTTAACAAAATCTATATTGTATTTAAATAATCATGTTTTAACAAAATCTATATTTTATTTCAATAATCATGTTTTATTTACATAACATGATTTTAACATAAATGACAATTTTATTTATATAATATGATTTTAACTAAATGTCATGTTCAACAAAGATGACTATTTTTATCTTAACCAACATGTTTGACAAAAATGACTATTTTTGTTTTATATAAAATGACAACAAAAATGATACTTTCAACTCTTCTATTTTTATTGCATATCAAATGACAACAAAAATGATACTTTAAAAACCATTCTTTTCATTACAACTAAAATGACAATATAAATGTTTATTTTGTATCAATTCTTTTTACTATAACTAACTTGACTATAAAAATGTTATTTTCTAAATCTATCCTTTTTATGGTAACTAAATTTACAATAAAAATATATCTTTCTATTTTACTCTTTTTATAATAATCTAAAGTGGCAGTAAAAATGCAACTTTAAAATCTACTCTTTTTATTTCATATAAAATTACAATAAAAATGCAACTCTAAAGTCTATTGTTTCTATTGTCTCTAATTTGACAATAAAAATGTTTCTTTAAAATCTATACTTTTTATTGTCTAAATTTTGACAATAAAAATATTTCCTTTAAACCTAATTTCCCAATTAACATAAATCTTAGTTACCGCCATCAAATAAACAAATGATAATATTATTTAATCTAATTTTATAATTAACATGAGTGTTAATTACAACAATCAAATAACAATGATAATTCTGTTTGAATCTATTTTACAATAAACATGATACACACAATTCCATTCAGTGATTCACCGCAATACAACACAATCAACATTTCAATAAATATATGACACCACATGAATTTTATATAGAATGAACATAAATTTCACAATAAAATAAATAATTAATTTTAATTTAAAAATAGAAATCTCACATCGATTTGTCTGAATTTTCAAAGTGCTCCGTTTCAGATCTGGTTTGTTCTGTTGTGTAGATCTTGAAAAGATGAGTTCAACGCTTCTGAAATCGTTCCATTTCGTTTCTGTTTGAAAGAGTTACGTGTTTTTAAAGATTTCATAACATAAATAAAATAATTAATTTATAATTAAACTCCACTTAGCCTTCTTCTTCCTAATACGAATAAGGCCGACAATTTCTTTTTGAAAGCTCCAAACTAGGTTTACTCATTTTGATCAATCCAAAAAGCGGCTTGAGGATCGAACGACGCTGCGTTGGAGTGCTCGGAGGCGCGCACCAGGTGGGACTTGTGAGGTGGAGTTCGACGGCCGGAGGTGATCGGGGCGGTGGTTGCGGCGGCGGGTGTTTGAAGGGGCAGAACTCGTTGGGTTTTGCACTATAGAAGCTAATCTCCGTATGGATGGAAAGAGGAGGAAAAGTTCTTCAAAAAGTTCTAAAGGGCTGATGGGTTTCGGTGTACGAATTGATGGATTTTAATGGGGGAAGTGAGGAGCAGTCACGGCCATTGATCGTAAGGTGGCGGCTTGGTTTTAGAGATGAGGGTATCAGGGTTTTATAATATTTAATTATATATAATATTAAATTCAAATAATTCTGAAAAAGCCCGTTAAAGCTTATCAACTCCAATTCCAGCCCAACGAGAATTGTCCCTAGGCAAATACCCACGTTCCGGACGCAATGGGCTAGGTCCTGTCAGCCCGTTTGATCATCTTCAGCTTGTTTTCTTTAATTTAATACATAAATCATTTATTTATTTAATTTAATTGTACATTTTAATTTACCGGAGCTACATACTGACTCTAAAAATTCCAGAAATACTATTTCTACTTATGTTTTGACGATACGATTCTAACAAGACTAATTTCATCGAATTTCGAGGCTGTTTGAAAAATGGCCATTATCTGGTCGATCCGATTAGATTGAAATTGACAGAACACATTTTCTTTTGCCGCGCTCACATATTAAGTCTATAAATTATGAAAATTGAAACTTAGCAATAATTTGACATTCCAGTTCCAACAAAAGTGGTATCTTCAAAAATGGAGGTCATTTGAAAAATGACTATTTTTAATATTAATATATATATATATTCTATAGCGACTATTCTGAATATTAAAATGGGCATAACTTTTGATTCCCGCTATGAAATTTCGATTTTTTTCGGATTCGTTGGAAAGATATTTTAAAATAGATTCTAATATTTTTGGTTTCACTATAATCCGATTTAATTTGCACCATGTACAGTCAGTTAAAGTTCAAATTCAAATTTTCAAACTACCGCGCTATTTCTAACTCCTTTTTTTTAATTAAAATAAAATTATTCGTTCTAACTTCGATTAAAATAAATTTTTAGCCGTTATTATTTTAAAATATATTATTTTAACTATTGAAATTCCATTAAAATTTCTAAAAAAAAATTTAATTGGTTTGGAATTTGCGGGTTGTTACAAGAAAATTATGTTGAAGAAAAGAAAAGATATTAGTATACAAGGCAAGTGTCTATAGAGCTATAGAGCACTACATATATATATAGCCCAATGAATATATAACGATTAATGTAAAATGTAGCCAATAAATAGACCTCTGCAAGTCGTTTTTTCTACCGCTCTGTTATGTCAATCGGGATTGACGTACTCGACCACGCCGGCCACCATATTTGTGAAGCCCTACAATTATTTGCTTCTCCAAATTTTTGTACCAGTTCTATAGGTAGTGCTTGCATCCTCTTCCAACTCTGTCTTCCATTGTTCGTACGAGGTAATCATCTTATTCATAGTACCCACTTTTTTTTATAAATTATGTACCATTCGTCTTAAAGATTAATAAGAATCTGAAAAAATAGAAAGCATATTTACCAAATGCTTGTAGTAAAAGACAAATACGATAAGGGATAATATCATGCTGAAAATTTTGGCTTCAAAAATATATGTTGTGAGATGATAGCATGTTATTTAATCTGAATGTAAAATCATATTTTCTTCACATCTATAAAGACCGTTATAAATATCTGAACCTTTCACAACTGCTCTTTCACAGACACTCTCTTTGCAGAAGTCAAATGAGCAACAAAAATCCTGAAAATAGTTAGTCATTGAATCAGTGTCATATAAGTAGCATAGCTTATAGTCACATTGGAAAACCTATAATCTCCAAACGGACATAACCTCTCAAAGCTCATCTAATTCTAGACCACATAAGCAAATCTAAATTATCTTTACCCAACAGCCATGATGATTACTAACAGTTCAATATAGAGGAAATTTGGTAGGATGGCTTTCATTCATTTGCTTTTGTTTTAAACTTTAAGATTCTGTGCTTGGTCTTTTTTTTGGAGGCATTGCAGCAATAGAAAATGGGACTAAGGCGGTTGGCTGGGCCATCCTTGAGTATATTAGAAAGCAGGAAGATTCTGAATGTGACTTCATGTAACACCCCACATCCGTTAGTGTCACTCACAAAGGGAATGCACTAAGTTCTGTGGAGCATTATAGGTAAAAGATGTAGATAAATTACAAGACAGACAAATTTAAAACAGCGGAAAATAAAACTTTACTTTATTGATCAAGTAATTTGTACAACAATTGTTTTTCAATATCAGAGTATCTATCTTACAAAAAAGGAAGAAGCATAAAATAACATTTATATTCCCCAATGTAGCATGAGCCAGCCATAGCAAGAGAATCCAAGCGAATCTTCGACTAATCTTCAAGTTGGGAAAGAGTAACGGTCAATCTAATCTGAGCTATAATATTCCCTCCTTTACAACCTGGGGGGGAGACAGAAGAAAAGAAAGCGAAAGAAAACAGAGTCAGACATAAAGTCTGGTAAGTTCAGTAACTTTTAGCATGTGAACAGGGAAAAGTAACACGATATGAATTAACTGAATACAAGATAATACCGTGATGATAGGGCTAACAAGATAACATAAGATTAACGCAAGATATGCTAAGTCAAGATAATGTATGCTTCACTACTTTCTCTGTTATTCTGGTTTCTATATCTCTGCACCGCCTAACTAGTGTCTCAACTAGTAATCTATATAAAATGATAACATGATCCCAATCTCTGTAATCGTGGTTTCCTTTAGGTGTATATCTATTATTTATTACCTAGATCTAATCTAGGGTTTTCTTATCGAGCGCTTCCTAGATTCGACTAGGGTTTATGCGACTTATCTAATACTTCTCGGATTCAGGGTTTATGCCACCTAGGTCCAACTAGGGATTATGCTACCTATCGAATGGTGCCCCTAGTCTAGGACACACTACCCAGAGCGATAAGTGTTCCTAGACTTTACGTACCAATCGTATCGTAAACGTGTTAGATATCTAGTTGCACATGTCCTCTATATGTGCGGCCCGAGTCCCGTGGCAGGGCTAATCAAGAAACACGGAACTCGGTCGGGAGCTTTAAGTTATCTGCCGATGCAGATGCTAAGGTCTGTTTTTCCAGTGGCTATGGTCCCACTCGACCCCTCCCTCAACTAGTGAAAGGAACACCTTGAAAAATGAGAACTAT
The DNA here is from genome assembly GCA_030737875.1 of Allium sativum. Taxonomy (NCBI): domain Eukaryota; kingdom Viridiplantae; phylum Streptophyta; class Magnoliopsida; order Asparagales; family Amaryllidaceae; genus Allium; species Allium sativum. The sequence goes on from CM060920.1 coordinate 458,433,763, forward strand.
ACGCAGGCCCTCTATGCCCTCACTAACCTATGGCCATCCTCACCCATAACTAGATAGCAAGTATATGGTCTTTTGGAGTTCTCCGCCTTTCCGCTTTACGTATCTCGACTGACTCAAGATGGTAGGTAGACGACGAGTCGCTATCACAGGGCTACTGGTCTCGCCGAATCACGCTGGTCCATCCTAGTCTTTAAGTTGCCATATATTGCAACCAAGGCATACGCTTGGTTCTTCTCACGCAGACCTTAACCTCTGTGAGCCCAGGCGGATCATCTGCATTCCCACAGAGGGATACCAAGAGTACCCTTACGTCCCCTCGAAGCCTCGGGCTTCGAAACCCAATTCGTTGGAGCCTTCTTCAAGATCAGATGGACGTTCGCTCCTCTTCGTGTTATACTAAGGATTACTACTTAGTTTTTCTAACTAAGGTTTACCACTTAGTTTATTGAATCGTCGTTTTCTTAACTAAGGTTTACTACTTAGCCCTTTTTAACTAAGGTTTACTACTTAGTCCTCTTTCTCGTCAAGTTGGATTGGTTAAGTGTCATTAGTCAATTCAAGTTAACTTAACCCATTCCTTTGTCATATTAAACTGGTTAAGTTTTATCAGTAGTTCATGTTGACTTAACCCTACCACAAACCAAGTTATATTGGTTAAGTATTTTCTTATTACTTAACCCTACCCATTCATCTTGTATTGGTTAAATGTTCCCTTTAACCTAACCTTGACCTTCTGTTCTAACTGACATGTTATAATGGTTAAGTGTTTCCTTAGCTAACTTAACCCTTGCATCTGTTTAGCTAACATGTTCTAATGGTTAAGTATTATCCCTTCATGTTTAACTTAACCCTCATTCATTTATCACACTCTGATGGTTAAGTGTTCAAGATTACTTAACCCTACGTTCTAGTCCCATTAACATACTAAATTGGCTAAGTTTACTTACTTAACCCCACCTTCTAGTCTGGTTAACATGTTAAATTGGCTAAGTGTATTAAACTTACATAACCCCTCCTTCTAGTCTGGTTAACATGTTAAATTGGCTAAGTGTTTTCCTTAATTACTTAACCCCTACAAATCTTGTCTTACTACCATGTTAAGTTGGTTAAGTGTTCTAGTTAACTTAACCCTATCGTTCTAACTTAACTATGTTAAGTTGGTTAAGTGTTCCTGTGGACTTAACCCTCCCATTCTAGCTTAACTGTGTTAAGTTGGTTAAGTGTTCTTGTGGACTTAACCCTCCCATTCTAGCTTAACTGTGTTAAGTTGGTTAAGTGTTCTTATGGACTTAACCCTCCCATTCTAGCTTAACTTTAATTGTTTTATTAAAGCACCAGCCACTCACATTAGACATGTATTGTTGTGACTGCCGGTATGCCGGTTGGTTCCGGGCAGTCTTACGCCACAACTCAGTCTAACCTCGGGCCTTTATCGGGCTCAATGCCTTAACCTCCCACATTGGATAGGTATTGTCGTGATCACTAGACAGTCGGGCGGGTCCGGGCAGGTTTACATCATAACTCAATCCAACCTCGGGTTAAGCATGTTCGTATTGTCTAAATTTACTTTTCTCATTTAGGATAAATTCTATAAGTAAATTTTCCCTAATTTACTTACTCCATTATTACTCTTTTAATGTACATTGTCAACATTTATTATTATGGCCCATTTTCCCTATATATATATATATCATATTTATAGCTTTTGGTATGTAAATTATACCAAATTAAGTGTGACTAACCATGATTATTCTAAACATGACAATTACTCACAATTATGACTAAATTCAAAATTTGTGCTAATATACTTATTATGCCAAATTAACTTTAATTGACCCAATTCTGATTTAACATCCTAATTTACTGTTTATGGCAAGACTAGAATTATTATTCTAGTTTACCGTTTACGCCTAAAACTTAGCTTACTTGCCAATACTAAATTTAATATGTCAAATTACATATTCCATAATTCATGCCAAATTTTCAAATTTGCGTTCTAATAAACATGCCATAATACATGTTCTAAATTATGTCAATCATAATTATGTTAATGTTCCACATTATGCTAATTTCCAAGTTTACAACCATGTTTAAGTCAAATTTATGATTTGCCCAAATCGTATTCCCATCGTTCGTGTAATCGTGATTTCATCCTAGATTATAGATAAATCTAGATTTGTGGATAAAAAGGGAATGAACCAAAATGCCATGAAAAGATAGACATAATGACCAGTAGAAGAGGATAATTCACTAATCACAGATCTAACAAATTACACTGAATAAATTGATTAAAGCATCGAAGGCCTATAGATCTGATAATATTATGACATAAAAAGGTTTGAACAAATAACATAGGTTCAAGTATATGGGTAGATCTAACTTAATAGATAAATTCCCATAATCAAGATCCAAGGATAATTAAGAATAAACTGAATTGATAATCAAGTTTAGATCCAATCTCACAGTCATAATCCTAGGCAATAATATCATGTTCATGAATCATAGGTAATTATCCACTATTGTCCTTGTCATAGTCATAGGCATTGGTTTATGCTCCTAGTCAAAGGCTTATGTTCATAGTCAAAGGCTTATGGTTTCAAAGGCCACAGTTCCATAGTCATAATCTTAAGCATTGGCAATTTAGTCACAATGTGTTCTAGGCCATAATCAAGAATCAGATCCAAAGTCATAAACAAGCACAGATTCAATGAAATGATAAGGCATATTTCTTATATTCTTTTAATTTCATGTCACAAATAGAAAAGGCGTTCAAATCTAAAAAGTAACCGACTTACATTGATTGGATCTAGAAAAGAATAGAAAGATAGTGTTGCTTGAAGCCGTTGAATCTTTACTTGAATCCTAACTTGTTTTGAATCTTCTCTTGAAAGACTTGAGCAGCATATCCTCATCTTGATTTATATTTTATTTTAATCTATTTATTTAGATTTAGAGGAAGAAGAAGAAGCCATGTCCATCAAGAATTTGTGCAGCATAAGGTTAGAGAAGAATGGTGCAAAGAGAAGGAGACTAGGGGGCTGCTTATATAGGATTGCAAGTTAATTTGAGCCGTCGATGAAGCAAAGGTTAATCAAAGCCATCCATTCTGAAGAGAAGCCAATTATGTTCACAATTACTTTCTTAATGTACATTATTAACATTTATTATTAAATTTGTATGCACATTAGATACATCCCCCCTTTACACATTTATTATTAAATTTGTATGCACATTAGATACATCTCCCCTTTACACATTTATTATTAAATTTGTATGCACATTAGATACATCTCCCCTTTACACATTTATTATTAAATTTGTATGCACATTAGATACATCTCCCCTTTACACATTTATTATTAAATTTGTATGCACATTAGATACATCTCCCCTTTACACATTTATTATATTAAGCATTGGTTATTCTTAAATTAGTAACTTTAGTGTTAACAGAAATACGGGGTGTTACACTTCAGGAGTACAAGTATGGTAATTGCACATTTACAAAAGTCATACTAGGGTTTAGAAAACACAACATGATGAATAAATATTTTTGGCCTTAACTTCTCAGAGATCTTTTTCCCAGCGAATATCGAGTTTTTTGCACTAAAGATGTCTTATAGTATAGCCAGCTAGCTGATCGGTTCATAGAAGTACAGTAAATATCTAGACTTTATGAATGAAAAGCTGCCCAAATCGCACCATGATTTTGAATTTGAATTACGAGGTATATATGCATAAGAGTCCTCAAATTTGAAGTACGAGGCATTTGATTAAATAAAGATGTCAATTTTCATACTATTTATGCTAAGGGAAATTTAACGACAAGGACAAAAGCCCACTAAAATTTATCCATAAGGACAGCCGCCTAATATTTTATCCTAAAGGACAATACACTGAAAATAAAAATCGGTCGCTGCTTTTTTCTTCTCTCCTCTCGCGCGTAAGTCGAATTCATCAATAATCACAAAATCACGAAATCATAAATTGCAAAATCACGAATTTCAAAATATAAAAGAATCGAAATTCGAAATCGAATTCAAACATCACGAAATCAAAATCGATAAGGAGAGCATTCGAAACAAAAATCGCGAGAAACAGAAACCCTAGAAAAAAAATTGTCGAACAACATAAATCCATTGGAAATCACAATTGAATTGAATAGTAATATTTTTCTAACGATGGAAAACACAGTTGAAGAAGTCGAAATTGTTGAAATAATTTTTTCGTGATTGGAAATGTTTTTTTTTTCGTTACTAGTATAGCAGTTCGTAGGTATCATTTTTCTATTTTTTTAGGTATCATTTTTCCTATTTTAACTTTAAAACATAGCAGCAGTTTTTAGTTATCATTTTTCTATTTTTCTAGGTATCATTTTTACTGCAGTTTATGTGTTGTGTTAAACATCACAGCAGTTTTAAGGTATCATTTTTATATTTTTTAAGGTATCATTTTAAATGTAATTTCTTTGTTATGTTACACATTACTGCAGTTTGAAGGTATCATTTTTATATTTTTTAAGTTATCATTTTTACTGTAATTTATGTGTTATGTTAAACATCACAGCAGTTTTAACGTATCATTTTTTTATTTTTATGGTATCATTTTTACTGCAGTTTATGTGTTATGTTAAACATCATAACAGTTTGAATGTATCATTTTTATATTTTTTAAGTTATCATTTTTACTGTAACTTATGTGTTATGTTCATATACGTCTTTTTTTTATGTGATAATTTTTGTGATGGTGTACTGGTGCAAAATTAACACAAGAACAAAATCACATGGAAAAAACACATAACACACTTAAAACATTAAAACTGATAATTGAAAAAATAGAAAACTGATACTTACAAACTCCATCAATGTTTTAAACAAAAACCAATGCAAAAAATGTTTACATCACTATTTGATTGAATATAATGAAATAAATTCGACTGAGTTAAAAAGTTGATGCAACAATATAACTTCAAAATTAACACAGCAATAAAATTGCATGGAAAAAAAGCATAACACAGTTAATAATGTAAAACTGATATCTAAAAAATTACAAAATGATACCTATAAACTGCAGCAATGTTTTGAAGAAAAAATAATGGTAAAAAATTATATAACTGAAACATAAAATGATAACTAAAAAATATAGAAATGAAACATAAAATGAAATAAGTTGGACTGAGTGACGAAGTTGATGCAAAAATATAGATTCAAAATTAACACAGCAATAAAATCACAACAAAACAACACATAACACTGTTATAACAGAAAAAATGATACCTAAAAAATTAGAAAAATGATACCTAAATACTGATGCAATGTTTTAAAGATAAAATAATGGGAAAAAAAATTTATATCACAGATTTATTGATTAAAATGAAAAAAGTTAAACTTAGTTTCAAAGCTGATACAACAATATAACTTCAAAATTAACACAGCAACAAAATCTCATGAAAAAAAACATATAACACAGTTAAAACGGTAAAAATGATAACTAAAAAAATAGCAAACTGATACCTAAAAACTGCTGCTACGTTTTAAAGTTAAAAACAAGAAAAATGATACCTAAAAACTGCTGCTACGATTTAAAGTTAAAACATGAAAAATGATACCTAAAAAAATAGAAAAATGATATCTACGAACTGTAGTAGTGGTAAAATGAAAAGAAAAAAAAACATTTCCAACCTAAAAAAATTGTTTTAACCATTTCGTGTTCTTCATATACGCTTTCCATCGTTTGAAAAATATTTTTATTCCATTCAATTGTGATTTCGAATGGATTTTTGTTGTTCGACCTACTTTTTTTTCTAGGGTTTTTGTTTCGGCTGATTTATGGTTGTGATTTTGATTTCGTGATTTTTGTCTTCGATTGAGACGGCCGATTCTAATGTATTATCATATTTGTGATTTAAACGATTTATGATTTCGTGATAAACGATGAAATCGACAAAGACGTGAGAGAGGGAGAAGAAGAAAGCAGCGGCCGAAATTAATTTTCAGTGTATTGTCCTTCTGAGTAAAATTTTAGTGGGCTGTCCTTATGGATAAAAAGGCCTTCAATTTTGTCCTTCTAAATATTTTCCTGTTATGCTAATTACTTCTCTGCACTGGTAAAGTCATAACTTTCTTATTTTAAACATTCCTTGAGTGTCCAAAACCACAGCAAGGAAAACTTCTGAGCTACAAAATTTTATAAAATATTCAATTATAATTTATTTCAACAAAGAAGCTAGCAGTTGACAAACATAATAAAGTTATGTAGATGTCGACTTACAGTAGATTCCTTCTAATTTTACTTAAATATCTTGCTAGTTTCATGCTGTTTCTTGCTAACTGAAAAATAACCTTGCTTGTCAAAGAGTTAATTAGCATATTCCCTTCACACATATTTTATGCCAAAGGCTCTTACGGAACTAGCAATGGACTCATGGTAGCGTACAAAATCCTCAAAATCATGTCATTTTTTTAACATATCTTGTTGAGCTAAAGAAAAAATGCACAAAGTAAACTGCTTCTATAGTAAAATGAATAAATAAAGAGATAAAGTGATATTTTGTTACAGTTAATTTTTTGTTCTGATGGAAAAGTCAAATTCGTCTCAGTTTGAAAGACAAATTACTCGCAATTAGAGCAAAAAAACGGACGTCAACTTCAGACTGCATGCAAAATACGAGCCAAAGCATTTCCAACAAGCATTTAATATCCTGTAGCTTCTTCATCTATAAAAGTATGAAAATACTTGTGAATATAATTTACAGACCATAAATAATCATAATATGTTATAAATGTTGTTGAATATGCTTGCAATGTTTTAGTTGGCCTAACTTCAAAATTTATCGTGTAAATTTAAATGCGTTCTACGTCATCCTTAATTTCACAAAAAGTCATTCTAAATATATTTTGTTGATAAAGAAGCTAACGAAGAAGATATTCTAGACAAGCGTGGTAGGAAAGATGTGTGTGCCTGCCAACGAAATATCTAAATTCATATCACTTTTTGTATAGCTAAAACAATATATGTACACTATTAGAAGAACTTCTGAGCAGGTATGTGTTCTTTGTTGAAGTTTTTCACCACTCCAAAGCATGTTCATGTGCGCGTACTTCATTCAACGTAAAGACACCACAATTTAGGTACTTTATATGCAACTCTAGGTAGTATAACATACTACAGAGCAATTTGTCCACTTACAAAAAATTAACAACTACATTATTTCTACCCAGTGAAGCGGTCAGGTTGCCCACTACTTAACATACAGGAAAGCCCGCTCTATAAGCTACCACTACAAGAAACATTGTCAATAGCGACGCCTAAACGCCGACAAAAAAAAAACATTGAAAATCGCAACGCAATACCGACGCATTAGCGATGGTTGATACCACCCAAATAAATTGAGTAAAAACATCGCAAAAGCTGTTGGTATCGTGACATTTTTCCCAACGAATTATTACTAAACTAAAAAATCAGAAATCGCAATGCAACACCGACGCATTAGCGATGTTTGATACCACCCAACTAAAATGGAAAAAAACATCGCGAAAACTGTTGGTATCGCGACATTTTTTCCGATCTATTATTTTCTAAAATGAAATGTAATTTTTTCGTGATCTAAATTTTATTGTATTCAAAATTATATTATTAATTAAGTACCCTTTGACTGAATTTCAAGTTATCAATTAAAATTATATGTTGTTTACTCAATGATACAAATCCTATCAAAATCAAAACTCCATATTTAAGACACACCGTCCAATTGAAATAAACTATACGCAGCTTTAGGTAGGGATCAATACATCAACAAACGGTTCATGAAAGGTTAAAAAAATTTAACGGACTTGATTTATTCGACCGTAGCCTGAAGTCGGCTAAAAATAAATCATACAAGAAGTTCGGCTTTCTTCTATTTCTCGATGTTATTTGATTCTCTCGTTCAAGAGCTACTAAAACGGATTGTTCGGTTCTCTACCAAAACCCTAGCCCGGAAATTTTCGCCATCCAGTAACTTTGCTAAGAGCGACTAGCGCACAGACAAACTTTTCTCTGCGTGAATCTCAAGGCATGGTACTAATTGTTCTATCATTAATTAATCGATTTGTTTTTCTTTATAAGTTATTTGATTTTCATTTATTTGTTTCAGACCTAGGAAAATATCTCTGTAATTTGAGGTGTGTTATTAGTTTTTATTTGTGTTATTATTGTTTGCTTGATTAGGTTTCTTTATTTATTTTTTCTGATTTTCGGATTTTCATTTCAGATCATAGAATAAATTCTCTACGATTTGATTTCAGGAATGTTACCTTTTATTGTTCTTGGTTGATTGATTTAAATAGATTTCTTTATACTTGATTTTAGCTATAGTTATTGATGTTTATCTTCGGCATTATCATAAGCCAGTACATAAGAAAACAACTCTATGGAAACGATATAAAAAACACACACACACACACAAATATATATATATATATAATTTCTAAATGGTCCTAGACATGATGTTTGATTTTTTCCAATTTCAAAAACTTTCTGCTATATGTAAGTTTCATCATTTAAGTGAAAATGCTCTTTATGGTTTCTTGTTTCGACATGAGTTTTAGCATCATTCGAACTGTCATAAACATAGTACTTAAGATTTTTTTTTATCATGCGAGAAAAACTGAAGATTTTAATTTACAAAAATAATTTGATAATTCTCGAAGTCCATCCATAATATAGAAGAAAATGTTTTCAGACTGATATGGCAACACCTTGTATCAGTTGGATTCGTGACAGTGAGTTCTTATACTTTCTTATTTATTAATGATTTCAAGATTGATGAAATTTGATGTTGGAAGGCATTCACCCATGATAGTCTCATATAGTCATATTAATTTTATGAGTCCAAAAAAGAAATACTGTTTGATTTTCGTTTCATGTGTTATGAAGTTTGTCAACACTGAATGTTTGTTTTATTGTTGTAGCCGCAGTTCCCAATTGTTGCTCTCTTAAAACACAGTTCCTTTGGTTGAGATGACTGTTGTATAATTGGAGTTCGGGGAGGCAGGCCAGCCATAAGGCTGGGAAATCTGGGTGATCGCCCAGGGCGTTGTTTCCAAAGGGGGCCCTGTTTTTAGGATGATCACCATTTTATTATGCTATCATTATCACCGTTGCTAATATTTGATGCATATAATCTGGTTATTAAATTGACTAGTTCTGTTTGGATGAGGCTAAGTGGATAAGATTGGGACAATAGCAGCACAAGTTATTTTTAATATTTCATTTTTTTCGTATTGTGTTAGCTGTTGGTTATATTTCTCTAAAAAGGGATTTATCATTCATAAATTACGTTGATTCATGAGAACGTCTTTATAGGACATAGGAATTGTAACCTGGTAGTTATGAATATCATTATTATTATAAGATAATGTAGTTTTGATTTATGTTATTCCCAGAGGATACGCTAGGTATGTCATATATGAGATTAAAAACTATAAAATTTGTTTTGCTTCAAGGACTCTTGCATAGTGAATCGAGTTCATTTAGTTATGCAGTGAATAATTTAGCAAATTTCAGGTAGTCATATATTTTGTAATGCTTATGAGATTTAAATTTCAGGTAGTCATATATTTTGTCATGTATATTAAACATTTTTTACAAAGTCAACTACAGTGAATAAGGCCCATGTAAAAATTGTATGGTTCATGTATGTGCTATTATAATCAAGTTAGCCTTCGTTTTCTTCTCACATAATAAATTTTCAGTTTACCCTTCTTCACGTTTTTGATTTCTTCTTTCTTCCTTTTGTATGTAATGATTATGTTATTATAATACGGAGGGTAGTTACTAAACTAAAAATTTGCAGCTTCTATAAATGCCTTCAAACCCAGTAGCTTTTTAACCGATCAAAACTGAAAATTGGATGTTTAGATAAGATTCAGAGCTACCATTATTGTAAAAAGGCCTCAAGTAATCATATAGATGCTTTTATAATTCATCCCCCTTGGACAATGTCTATAAAGTGCCTGGATGCTTGTTTGGATTATTAGATGAATTGGTGAGACGTCTAGGCAGGTCTAAGCGTATGGCTGGATGATAAGTTTTTCCAAGTGAGGCAGAGGATGAAAATGATTTCTTTAGTTTGTCATTTAGTTACATTATATTAGTGTAAAACGATGGAAATTTACTTGATTAGTTAGTAGTTCGGTACTTGTAGGAAATTATATTAATAAATTGAGCTAATGAATTTGAATCTGGGTATCGACTCTGCTAGCATTGAATATGATGATGAAAATATAATTTTTGATGATTTGCTCTACAACAAGCTTCAACTATTTGATGGAATTGTATGATAGTATATTACTAGCAATAATTTCATGTTTATGAATGAGCAGTAAAAACAAATGACCTCCAAACCACATAGTGCACATTGGTGGTTTAAAAATTAAAATTTCTCCTCTCTATGTAAATCAGTTCTACCGATCATAAATTTAGCTTGGAGTTTTGCAGAATTTAAGGATATTAGGTAAAAATATATGCACAAAATAATGGGAAGGTGAGTAAATTTACGGCTGGTTGAGGACATTAATGAAGGTAGTAGCAATATCGAGGAGTAAAAAAAAACTCTTTGGCTCAACATTAATGAAGGTAGCAGCAATATCTAAGTTCTGTATCAGTAACTGATAACTTACACTCTCTCTGTGCAGACTCCAACAGCTCCCTGGATACCCCATGTTTCTCTAAATATTTGAGATTGTCTTTGATTCTTTACTTTAAATCAACTTCAAAAGTTTTAACAATAGTAGAAGCAGCCATATTCAATGCTGAGTGATAACGTGAAATTTAGCACATCTTTCCCCCTTTCTCCCTCCCTGATATATAGAAATTGAGATAAAGGAAGGAACACTAAAAAATGGGCGCTTAGAATTAAAAATTATCGTATTAATTTACAGTTAGATGTGTTATTTAAAGATAGCTTAGCTTTGCATTGCATTAATTTTATTTCAGCGTAAGGAGTTAGGAAGAGAACCGACTTATATGGAGGTGTACTTACGGGTTCATAGAGTCGAGGTAGATGATGATATGGAAACATAATATATAAGTGGTTGGATCAAAGATCTTTGGATTTTTTTTGTAAGTACTTATGTAATATATAATTTTGAGTTCAAGTTGGGTATTTATGTATTTTACATGTGTATGTCAACAGGATGATTATGTGAGGATGAAAGATGAGTTTGGGGATGCTGAAATGACATTAGAGCAAGAAGACTGAAACACCCCACCTCCATTAAGGTCACTCACAAAGGAAATTCCGTAACGTTGGTGGAGGTTTTTAAGTAAAAGTCACAGATAAACACAAGACAGATATATAAACATACACACATATATATATAAGCAGCGTAAAACAAATAGACTTTTTATTTCATAAATATGTGTTCATACAAAACATTTCCAAAACTGTCACATAATAACTTCCAAAACATTACATCATCATTTCTGTCTTGGTTATTAAATAAAGAAGCATACAACATAATTAAAACTGCATGAATCCCCATAGAATGTGTCCAACAGCCATAGCCAAGGAAAGAGGGTCCAAACCGTGCATCTACTATCTTGAAGCTTGCAAAGAGTCTGACTAAACTGGGTTGTTTCCACCCTGTGGACCTGGGGGGGAGGGGGGACGGAAGAAAAGAAGACGAAGGAAAATAGGGTCAGACATAAAGCCTGGTAAGTCTAGTGACTCTTCAGTATGAGAATAAGAAAAAGGGCATGATAAGTATAAACTGGAAATAGGAAAGTATCATAAACTAAGATAAAGCAGTTTGAATCGAATATACTATCGCACCCCACACTATATCTCTGCACCTACTCGCATTGTCTCAACTGGTACCCCATAATCGAGGTGAAGTGATCCCCTTTCTCTAAAGATCGGCTCCTACCCGCATAATCATCTATGTCTTACAGCCCCCAAAATATTGTAGATATTTATGCTGCCCCACCATGGGGTGTATCAAGTCCCATGGTGGCGACCCGACACAATCCTTAGAATGCATAGGTTATACTACTGGTGCCCCCAGTGCCCTGTTTGTCTGCTCCGAAGTGTGTGCACGCCCGCGCTCCGTTAGAACCCACACTGTTGCACCCACCGCCGTCGCTTTTGACCGCTTACAATCAGCCTAGTAATCGTGCCCCACCCTGCCTAGTTTCAGGGTACCATGATACCTAATTGGGTTATTGCTGAAATGGGTCCCCGTTACTAGGGTTTTCTAGTCAAACATGTTAAGTGGTTAAATGTCTGTATTTACCTAACCCCACCCATCAGTTTAATTAACATGTTGAATCGGTTAAGTGTTTTAGTTAACTTAACCCTACCATCCTGACTTGTCTGTCCTTAGCTTTTTAAAGCACCGACCACTCACATTAGACAGATATTGTTACGGTTACTGGATGTGTCGGTCGGTTCCGGGCAGATTTACACTGTAACTCAGTCTAACCTCGGGTCCTTATTGGGCTCAATGCTTAACTTCTCACATTGGATAGGTATTTTTGTGACTACTGGACAGCCGGGCGGATCCGGGCAGGTTTACATCGCAAATCAATCCAACCTCGTGTTAAGCATACTCGTATTTTCTAAATTTACATATTTGTCTTTATTACTTAATATATGTAAATTTGTCAACAATTAAATGTTGTGGCCCACTTTCCAAGTTTAACATTTTTGGTATAAGGATTTATACCATTTAAATGCCACCAATTTTTGGCATGTGACAAACATGCCAATTTCAATATATTTTCACCAATTTATGTCAAGTTTTACCAATATTCCCAACGTTACCCCGTTTGAATATTAGGCTAACAATCTTAGCCTAATTTTCGTTCGCATGGTTTTTAACATACAATATTAGGCTAAAAACTTAGCCTAATTTAGCGCACATAAAATTTGCATAAGGGAATTCATAAACATAAACATGACATAGGTGTAAACTTGGCATTTTTGGCATAGTCAATATGAACATCATCGGTGTGAACTTGCAAAATAGTCAACATACATATATGTGAATTTGCAACATAGACTAAATCATGGGTTTCAACATATCATGTGAACTTGCATTAAAAAGGGAATCTAACTAAACAGGTGTCACATGAATTAGCATATGATTTAGACAACATAAGCCTAAACATGTTTAGATCTAGGCAAAACATCGAACATCACTAGCATATGACAAGAATATGACATGTTCAGTATGTATAATTTTATCACATGTGAACTAGATCCAAATCATATGTCCAACTACAACATGAAACATGTATTAAAGTGGATCTCGGCATGGATCCCATTATTAACTTGCAACTTTCTTATAAACATACTAGCATGTATATGAACATAATCGTTTAGGCATAGAGGTTTTAGCATATATATACATGAAATCTTAATCACGTGCAATCTATATAATCACATAAACATATAGGTGTCGATTACAACATGAACTATACAACTTGCATGTGATTCTAAGTGTACAATAGGATCAATATCAACTCAACTATACCACAAACATCACAATACCACAATCATTCCAATACATAGATATGAATTAACATCGTTGTTACACAATAACACAATTCGATTTCCATTTTACATCGAGTCAAATCCTAACTTTTATTCACATCGGAAAAATCACTATACTTACAACAAACGACGGTCTTGTTTTCTGATTTCTGAGTTCTGAATTTGAATTGCTTTCCTTTGGGTAGACTAACGTTGATTTGATTATTGTTTTAACATTAATTTGGCTCGTCTCTAAGCTTTTCTACAAGTGGAGGCTCCTCTCAGTTTTCTCCCGACAGCATGGCGGCTCCGTCTCTAATTTTTTTATGTGAATTTAGGTTGGAGACTTAAGTTGTTTATATAGAATTTCAGATTGATTTGAGCCGTCAGATGATCATAGATGAATCTAGACCATTCACTTCGAGAGGAGCCAACCAAAATGCGACAAGTCAGCCCTAGTGACACATCCAAGACTCAGAAATCGACCAGAACCCGACCAGGCTAGCCAGGGCCAAACCAGGTTGACTGGGCAGGTCGACCCTATGGTCGACCTGGTGCCTGGGCGGGAATTTTCCCGCCCAGCCCAGTTTCGGTCTGAATTCGAAATTTGAACTGAATTTTGAACCGTTTGAATTTTAAATTGAATTCTGAAACTTCCGGTGGTCATAACTCCTTCATACGGAGTTCGATTCACGCAAACTCGAACTCTATCTCAAGCAGAATTCCGAGACGAACGCAATGGCTTAACCCGTTTCCCTTAATTCTTTTATTAAGAATTAATTATACTTTAATTTGTTAATTTACATTTAACAGAAAATTTGGGCTGTTACATTCTCCCCTCCTTAAAGGATTTCATCCCCGAAATCTTCAAGTCTAGGAGAACGTAAATCCTAACATCCAATTGTCCATCTACTCAACCAACAAACACAGGCGTCCATTGTCCTTAAAATACTTCTAATGCTTCATGATCATATGCATAGTGTGTGTACATGTTCATATCTAATGCAAAAATTAGGCGGTCTGCTGATTCAGTTGACCTCCTTAATGCAAATCATGTAAGTGTCATGAATCCATATGTATGCAAAATTTTCCTAATCATAATTCTACATGAGTGCGCAACCATTCATACAAATACGACATCCATATGACGACATATCAAGTTTCAACTTCGTACAAATATGAATACATATATGCATATGCAATATGAAGTGATTGAGCCGATCTAAAACCTAGGTTGTGTGTATATGCATCCACGAGCAACCACTAGCATCCACTTGCAACCACTTGTAGCCATCAACCATAACATGTTTCAAATACATGTTTACATCCAAAGGGTTTCTACCTAAGGATAAAGGTAAATATCGAGGAGATATACCTAAAAAGATAGATACAAGCATAACTTAAGGAAAAAGAGAGGTGAAAGATGTACCCTCGAAAAGAAAAGGGTAGGCCGCGCGTATTCTGTCCTCAGTTTCCCAAGTCGCGTCTTCCTCGGCGTCGCTCCACTGAACCTTAACAAGCTTGACTTCGCAATTGTGTAGCTTTTTGATTTCAGTTCCTACGATTCGAGTTGGAACTCTCCTCGCAGTTGCTTCGCGTTCCACTTCGGCTTCTTCCAGAATGCTTGGCTCCACCTCTTCTGCAGATTCATGTAGACATTTTCAGAGATGAGAAACGTGAAAGACGTTGTGAATTCCAGCCAATCTTTCCGGCAGCTCTACTCTATAAGCCATTTTCCCAATCTTCTCGATGATAGGGAACGGTCCTACAAATCTTGGTGCTAGCTTTCCTGCGGATCCAAAGCGAACGACGTTCCTTAATGAAGATACACTAAGGAAAACCTTATCCCCAACCTCAAACTCAAGGTCGGTCCTTCTTTTGTCGGCGTAGGATTTCTGTCTATCTTGGGCAATCTTCGTTCTCCTTCGTATCAAGTCCACTTTTTCTGAAGTTTCTCTAATCATGTCTGGCCCAAGTATAAGCTTGTCGGTAGACTCCCACCAACAAGTTGGTGATCGGCACGGTCTTCCATATAGAGCTTCGAAGGGCGCCATACCGATGGTGGTTTGGTAACTGTTGTTGTAGGCGAATTCCACTAAAGGAAGATGATCCTCCCAAGTCCCTCCGAAGTCAAGAACACATAGTCTCCAAAGATCTTCCAATACTCTATTCACCCTTTCTGTCTGACCATTAGTTTGGGGGTGATAGGCCATGCTCAAGCATAACTGTGTGCCTACATCTTCTTGCAGACTCCACCAAAATTCACTCGTAAAGATGGGATCTCTGTCACTCACTATGCTGGAGGGTATTCCATGGAGTCGAACTATTTCCTTGAGATAAAGAGAAGCTAGAGACGAGGCAGTCCTTCTACTCTTGATAGGTATAAAGTGGGCGCTTTTAGTAAGCCTGTCCACTATTACCCAAATGCTAGTATTGCCTCTTCTTGACCTAGGCAACCCATCAATGAAGTCCATTGAAATGCTATCCCACTTCCATTGCAGGACTTCTAGAGGATGAAGCAGTCCTCCAGGCTTCTTTTGTTCCGCCTTGACCTATTTGCATGTCACGCACTTGGAAACGAAATCTGCCACGTCCTTCTTACTGCCACTCCAATAGAAAACTCTCTTTACATCCTTGTACATCTTGTCTCCACCTGGGTGTATTGTCATCTTGGAATGATGTGCTTCCTCGAGAACCTTCTTTACTAAATCCCTTGCTTGAGGGACGCATAGTCTCCTATCCCGTCTCAGCCAACCCTTATCATCGATGGAGTACCTATTGAGGTGACTGGAAGTTTCACCCCTAATTAGTTTATCAATCACATCCACAAGCTTAGGGTCTTCACGTTGTGCGGCCCCTATTGAGTCTAAAAGAGTGGGCCGTACTTCTAGGGATGCCAATAAACCAGGTATAAAATCTGAGGAAGGCCTAAAGTCGAAACTGGCTATATACTCCAAGCTTTGCCTTTCTACAAAGAGAGGGCTTAGGGTTAGCTTCTTTCTGCTCAATGCGTCTACTACTACGTTGCCTTTGCCAGGAGTATAGGAAATCTCAAAGTCTTACGTGGAAAGGAACTCCATCCATCTTTGCTTCCTCAAGTTACGATCTTTCTACGAGAAAAGATACTTCAACGATTTATGGTCAGTATATAATTCGAACTTCTCACCTAGGAGATAATGGCGCCAAGACTTAAGCGCAAAGACGATGGCGGCCAACTCAAGATCGTAGGTTGGGTAGTTCTTTTCACGCACTTTCAGTTGTCTTCCACCATAAGCTACTACCCTCCCTTCTTGCATCAGAACAGCGCCTAGTCCCGTACCACAAGCATCTGTGTATACGGTGAACATCTTGCTTCCATCTGGCAAAATAGAAACTGGGGCTGTTGTGAGAGCCCTTTTTAATCGTTGGAAAGTAAATTCGTAATCCAAATCCCAAGTGAACGCCAGATTCTTCTTTGTTAGCCTTGTGAGTGGAGCCGAGATTTTCGCGAAATCCCTAATGAGATTTCGGTAAAAACTGGCTAACCCAAGAAAGCTTCGGACTTCGGTTGCATTTCTTGGTGTCTTCCAATCTTGCACTGCCACCACTTTCGTGGGGTCCATAGCTAACCCCTCTTTGAACACTGTATGTCCAAGAAATCTTATTTCTTCTATCCAAAAGTGGCACTTGGAGAATTTGGCTTTTAGCTGATGAACTCGAAGAGTTTCCATGATCTCCTTCAGATGCTGAGTATATTCTTCCTCATTCTTTGAGAAGATCAAAATATCGTCTACGAAGACCACCACGAACTTATTGAGGAATTCTCTAAACACCCTGCTTATTAGGTCTACGAAATAAGCGGGTGCGTTTGTCAAACCGAAAGGCATGACAAGCCACTCGTAGAAACCGTCTGGGGTTCTGAATGTCGCTTTATCAATGCAATCTTCAGCTACCCTTAGCTAATGGAACCCAGTAGCTAGATCAAGTTGGGAGAAGACCGACGCACCTACAAGCTGATCAAACAAATTGTCTATTCTGGGAAGCGGGTGTCTATTCTTTTTAGTCAGCTTTTTTAGCTCCCTAAGTCCACACAAAGACGTAATGAACCATCTGCATTGGTGGCGAACACCACTGGAGCACCCCATTCCGTGATACTTCTCCTTATAAACCCCTTCTCGAGAAGCTCCTTAACTTGCTTACTGAGCTACTTTCTCTCCTTTGAAGCCATGTGTCTAACAGGTAGAGCTACAGGCTTTGCATTATCAACAAGATATATGCGGAAGTCTATTTCCCACTTCGTAGGTAAGCCTTTCACCTCTTCAAAGACATCCGGATATTCCCGGACTACTCTAACCGACTGCAAATTCTCAACAGAAACGTCAAGCGACTCTAGATAACTAAGCATAACAGCATTCAAGGGATTACAAGAAATTTCTAGAGTGTTACCGAGCCGAGTCAAGAGTCTAACCACTCTTTTCTCACAATCAAAAATGGCACCGTTACTGGATAACCAGTCCATGCCTAAGATCAGTCCATATCCTGAGAAGCTCGAAACAAAGGCACTACATCTAAATTCAACATTTAGAATGGAGATTTTCAAATCCAAGCAAACCATCGACAAATAAGCTGAGCCCCCAATTGGATTTGAAACAACCAAGGGATCTTCTACCATACTAGTGTCTAGGTGCAGAGATTCTACTAAAGCAGATGAAATAAAGGAGTGTGATGCACCAGAATCAAAGAGAGTGCGAACTGGATGATCATAAAGATAAACTAAGCTTTCTACGGAAATATTTCTACCTCGTTCCTGTAGAGGTGCCACCAGCGCGTGAACCTGTCCCTCTGAGGTGGATCCAGTCCTCTGTCCCTGCCCCCGCTTCTTTGGGCAGTCCTTAGCCAAGTGTCCCGTCTCCCCACAATGGAAACAACCACCATTCATCTTTGCCTTCTTCTTCCTGCAGTCTTTTGCTATATGTCCCACAATGCCACAGAAATTGCACTTTCTCTTTTCATGGGATTTGTTGTTCTTCCCGCCTTTCTTGAAGTCTGTTTTCTTAGCCTGTAAACCCTCTTTCTTTTCTTGAGGCACTTCCACCTTTGCCTCTTTCTTGCCTTTATCTTCCTCGTGTAGCAGCGCCATGTCCACCAAGCTTTCATAAGTTGCTCCCATGGGTATATGGGTCATTGCAAGGCTGTGTAGAGGCTCATTCAGACCTTTGACGAAGCGAAGGGCCTTCTTGTGTTGGGTGTTTACTAAATCCAGCCCAAATCTGGCCAGTTGATTAAACTGATTGACATATTCCTTGATCGTCATACTTCCTTGTTTAAGAGTTAGGAACTTCTCCATTTGCAGGCTTCTTTCAGCTTGGGAGAGGAATTTCATTTCAAACCTCATCCTGAAATCTTCCCAAGTTTTCACTGGCCTCTCAGCATGGGTAACTTCCCACCAATAGGAAGCTTAATCTTTAAGCAACCACACTGCTAGCTGTATCTTTTGCCTGTCGTCAACTTCGAAGATGACGAACAAGTCCTCGGTCTCCTTCAGCCAGTTCCTTGCTACTACAAAGGATTCAGTTCCATAAAAGTCCTTTCCACCCACAGCCTTGAAGTCTCTACATGTCTTAGCGAAAGTATTTCCACGAGGAGGAGGAGGAGTAACCGCTGCCACTGTTGGAGGAGGAATGTCTGCTGGGCCCGCACCATTGGCCCTAGCCTCTAGGTACCTTCGGAACCAGCCAGGTGTCGGTACTCCTTCCGGAAGGTTAAGATCTCCAGACATGATGGAACAAAAAAAGAAAGTATTCAAGACAAAGGATAGAGAGATAGTGCATATGGCTTTTGGGGAATTATTCCTTTTAAAAATAACTCTTTTTTTTGAAAACAACGCTTCTTTCAACTTCTTTTCGAAAATAGTTTCAAAAACTTTTATCTAGTCTGGTAAACCATGCTCTGATACCAAGTAAAACACCCCACCTCCATTAAGGTCACTCACAAAGGAAATGCCTAAACTTTGGTGGAGGTTTTTAAGTAAAAGTCATAGATAAACACAAGACAGATATATAAACACATATATATAAGCAGCGGAAAACAAACAGACTTTTTATTTCATAAATACGTGTTCATACAAAACATTTCCACAACTGTCACATAATAACTTCCAAAACATTACATCATCATTTCTGTCTTGGTTATTAAATAAAGAAGCATAAAACATAATTAAAACTGCATAAATCCTCATAGAATGTGTCCAACGGCCATAGCCAAGGAAAGAGGGTCCAAACCGTACATCTACTATCTTGAAGCTTGCAAAGAGTCTGACTAAGCTGGGTTGTTTCCTCCCTGTGGACCTGGGGGAGGGGAACGAAAGAAAAGAAGACGAAGGAAAATAGGGTCAGACATAAAGCCTGGTAAGTCTAGTGACTCTTCAGTATGATAATAAGAAAAAGGGTGTGATAAGTATAAACTGGAAATAGGAAAGTATCATAAACTAAGATAAAGCAGTTTGAATCGAATATACTATCGTACCCTACACTATATCTCTACACCTACTGGCATTGTCTCAACTGGTACCCCATAATCGAGGTGAAGTGATCCCCTTTCTCTAAAGATCGGCTCCTACTCGCATAATCATCTATGTCTTACGGCCCCCAAATGTAACACCCCGTATGTTGAATAACTTACTATAATATAAAACAGGGCAGAATTAAATTTTAAAATCTGAATCAGGGGTCGACCCCCCCCCCCCCCCCCCGTTCGGACTGTGTGACCTAGGTGCACCATTTTGGCTTGTGGGCAGGGTCTTGGTGGCTAGTGACGAAATCTGCCGGCTCTAATCTGATTTAGGGTTAATCTAATGGCCTAAAACACCTAACTAATCTATAAATACACCCTAAGACTACCCTAATTCATACTAAAAATAGATACAGCGTCGTCATGCTGTCAAAATGCAACTTGAAGGAGCCTCCATCAAATTAAAAAGGAAGATAGCTTCTCAAATCAACTTCTAATCAACTCTAGCAACTTAATCTTCTTCTTAGGAGTGCTAATCAACAAGTTGTGAGTTTCTATAGCCTTAATGACCAATTGTTGAAATGATTATGATAGGATATAATGAGGTTATGGCTATGAATGTGGATCAATGCAAGTTATGTTATCATATGCTATGTGTTCATGATGTTATGCAAGTTATATGCTATGTGTTAATGATGTTATGCAAGTTATATGCTATGTGATCATGATGTTATGCAAGTTATGCAAGTCATATGCTATGTGATCATGATGTTATGCAAGTTATGCAAGTCATATGCTATGTGATCATGATGTTATGCAAGTTATGCAAGTCATATGCTATGTGATCATGATGTTATGCAAGTTATGCAAGTCATATGCTAGGTGATCGTGATGTTATGCAAGTTATGCAAGTTTTAGGCTATGTGTTCATGATGCTAGTTATGCAAATCGCTATGATAAACATTGATCCATTATGACACCATGATTATGCAAGTTTGGTGTATGATTATATGCAAGTTCATATATGATATGTTATGCAAGTTTGGTGTTTGATTATATGCAAGTTCATATATGACATGTTATGCAAGTTTGGTGTTTGATTATATGCAAGTAACATGTGCAAGTTTACACCTTTGGATGATATGCATACATATGCAAGTTAACCCCTTTGTATGTCATACATACATATGCAAGTTTACCCCCTTTGAATGACATAAGTAGCTTATGCAAGTTACCCTCTTTATGACATATGTGATTCATGCAAGTTTGGGTTGGTTATTTATGCTAGTTGGGTTTGATGCTATATGCATGTTGACACCTTTAAAACCCATGTTGATGCTAATGTTATGCAAGTTGAACCCATTGTATGTGTGACGAATCTTCCCTTTTAAGTATGTCATGTTAGCGAATTACGTGGGGAACGATGGGGTTAATATTCATGTTAATGAAATGGTGTGAAGTTGGTATGATTATGCATACCATAAAGTGGATGGACATAATTGAGTCAATTATGTACATCGTTAAATTTGTAATTAATTAGGGATAATTAATAAAAATTATGGGGGTGATTAATTAGGTGTAATTAATCGACTAAGACACGAGGTTGGACCCTTTTGTAGCATAAGACTGCCCGGAAACGACCGGCAAATCCAGCGGCTACAAATGATTGGCCCAATGTGAGAGGTCTTAGGCACAAACTTAATACGTGACAAGTGTAAAGACACGAGGTTAGACTCGGTTATGGCGTAAGGCTGCCCGGACCCGACCGACAAATCCACCTGCCATAAAAGATAGTCTAATGTGAGAGGTCTTTACAACGGTTACTTTCTTAATCAATTAAGAAACACTTAACCAGATAAGCATGTAGTGGGGCATGAGGGGTTAAGTGGGTGCCTTGGGTGGCATGTGGAAATCAAGTAAGTGCCTTGGGTGGCATGTGGAAATCTAGTGGGTTGCCTTGGGTGGCAATAGAAAATACGATTAGAATACTTAACCAAGTGGAAACATGTAATTAAACATGATTAAAGGGTTAAGTGGGATGCACTAGATAAAGGGACAAGCTTAGGTGGGTAGCTTGTGGGGGCCCATTTCAACCAGTAACCCATATGTATCTTATTGGGCTCGACCCATGTCGAGGACGGGACACGCGTACTGGGCTTGACTATAAGAGGCCAAAACGGGTTAGCGGTGGCAACGCAAGTCCAACGGGTTTCATATGTGTGTGTGGACCCGGGCTGGTAGGTAAGACGTTGTTGCATCGTGTAGGTATAAGCCGTGCACCATTGGTTGTATCGGGTTGCCGCTTTGGGGAGTGATACACCCCACTGTGGGGCCAGCACGGGTATCTACGGTAGGGAGCCGATCGCTTGGGGAGTAGTGGGTACACCTAGTGGAGATAGGGGCAGACGGCACCTATGTAGCCAGCTAGGGGTACACGAAACTACTGAGTAAATTTTCTAAGTCCTTGGGTGGGATCAACCTTTAAGTAGGAATGACTGGTGTGGTGCAGTTAGTAATTACCCTTGGGTGGGTAGATGCGTCTTTACCGTTATCTTAGTTCATCCTATGTCTAGTTGGCTACTTAGTGTAGTCATTTATCCCTAGTCATCACCGTACCAAGTTTATATCATACCCTAATTACTTTAATGATTGTGTTGTTAAAGTTATAGGGCTCACTCAGACTTATGTCTGACCCCGTTGTTTTTATCTTTTTCCCCCTCAGGTCCTCAGGTTGGGCCTAGTACTAGTGGGCTTTGATCAGATCGCTTATCTATCTTTTGGAGCTTGGACCGTGATGTAAAGCCCAGCTTATCTTTTCTATTATGGCTATTAGTTACTTAGTGGGATTATGTACTTATGTTTTTATCAGGATGGATATTTGGTACTTGACTCTTTTATGGTGTTGTAACTAAACATGTTTACCTTCTGCTGCAATGAAATGATGTTTTAGATTTTCAAGTATTTATATCTGTCTTGTTGTAATTTTTCTGTTCTATATTCACTTAAAATACTCCACCGAAGTTAAGGCATTCCCTTAGTGAGTGACCTTAGCGGGTGTGGGGTGTTACACGTGGTATCAGAGCTGAAGGTTACCGGAACAGATAAAAATTTTAGAAAACTATTTTTCTAAAAACATTTTTGGAAGAAGTTTTTTCAAAAACATGTCTTTTAAGAGAAAAGTTTTTGAAAGAAAAGCATAATCCCCAATAGCCATATCTTTATCCTTAGAATTCTCCGTTTTGAATCTTTCCTTTTTCGTTTCAGCATGGCTGAAGATCTTAACTTTCCGGAGGGTGTAGCAATACCAGTATGGTATAGGAGATTGATGGAGGCTAGGGCCGCCACTGCGGGTCCAGCAAATGTTACTCCACCAACAGTAGTACCCGATCTTCCTCCTCCCCCTCCTCCTCCTCGCACGGATACTTTTGCTAAGACTTGCAAGGAATTTAAGGCTATGGGAGGGAAACCTTTTCAAGGAACAGAATCTTTTGTGGAAGCTAGAGATTGGCTTAAGGAGGTGGAAGAGTTGATAGATATCTTTGAGATGGAAGAAGGAAAGAAAGTCAAGTTAGCCACTTGGTTAATGAAGGGAGAGGCCTCATTCTGGTGGGAGGTCATTAATGGAGAGCGCCCTGTTGACTCTTGGGCGGATTTCAGGCAAAGGTTTGTGGCAAAGTTTCTCTCAAGGGCGGAGGAAAACTTGTATATGGAAAGGTTCTTGACTCTAAAGCAAGGAAATCTATCAGTGAAGGAATATGTCAACAAGTTTAATCAATTGGCAAGGTTTGGCATAGACATGGTGAATACACCGGAGAAGAAGGCTTTGAGGTTCGTTAAGGGCTTGAATGAACCGATGCATGGATTGGCTATGACTCACATCCCTATGGGGGCCACCTTTGAGAAGCTAGTAGACATGGCACTCATGCATGAGGAAGAGAAGGGTCCCAATGCTAATAAGGCACCCGAGAAGAAAGGAGATCAGAAGAGACCTCAACAGCAACAACAAAACAAGGGTGGGAAAGGCAACGGTGGCAAGGGAAAGAAGAAGTGCTTCAATTGCGGGACACCAGGCCACTTAAGCAAAGATTGTCGGAAGAAGAAGAAGACTGGCTGCTTCCACTGTGGTGAAGCAGGGCATCTAGTGAAGGATTGCCCTAAGAAGGGGCAAAGGACGGGATCTACCTCAGGGGGATAGGTGCAAGCTCTTATGGCACCAGGTCAGGCAAGGGGGCAAGTTCAGGCTCTCGCGGTTCCACCGATTCAGGAAAGAGGTAGAACTATTTCCGTTGAAAGTCTGGTTTTTCTGTTTGATCATCCTGTCCGTACATTGTTTGACTCTGGCGCATCGCATTCGTTTATCTCATCATCATTAGTTGAGTCACTGCACTTAGACACCAGTCTAGTAGATGATCCCTTGGTTGTTTCAAACCCAATTGGGGGCTCCACTTATTTGTCCATGATATGTTTGGGTTTGAAGATTTCCATACTTAGCGTTGAGTTTAGATGTGATGCTTTTGTTTTGGGCTTCACGGGCTATGGGTTGATTTTGGGCATGGACTGGTTATCCAGTAATGGTGCCGTTCTTGATTGCGAAAGGAGAGTTGTTAGGCTCATGACCCGCTTGGGTAACACTCTCGAGATCTCTTGTAATCCCATGGATTCTGTTATGCTAAGTTATCTAGAATCGCTTGACGCTTCGGTCGAGAGTTTGCGATCTGTTAGAGTGGTCCGGGAGTACTCGGATGTGTTTGAGGAGGTGAAGGGCTTACCTCCGAAGCGGGAGATAGACTTCTGAATATATCTGGTGGACAATGCTAAACCAGTATCTTTACCAGTGCGCCACATGGCTCCTCGTGAGAGGAGGGAACTCCATAGGCAAGTAGGGGAGTTGCTTGAGAAGGGGTTCATAAGACGAAGTATATCGGAGTGGGGTGCTCCAGTAGTTTTTGCTACGAAGGCAGATGGGTCTCTCAGACTTTGTGTAGACTATAGAGAACTCAACAAGCTCACAAAGAAGAATAGACACCCATTGCCGAGGATTGATGATCTCTTTGATCAGTTGGTTGGCGCCTCAGTGTTCTCGCAGTTGGACCTGGCCACGGGGTTTCATCAGTTGAGGGTGGCTAAGGATAGCATAGACAAGACTGCCTTTAGGACTCCGGATGGTTTCTATGAGTGGCTGGTGATGCCATTTGGTTTGACGAACGCCCCTGCATACTTTGTTGATTTGATGAGTAGGGTGTTCAGGGAGTACCTTAATAAGTTCGTGGTGGTCTTTGTGGATGACATCTTAGTCTTTTCTAAGAGTGAAGAAGAGCATGCCCTACATCTTAGGGAAGTGTTGGAGACTCTTCGAGCGCATAGCCTTAAGGCTAAATTCTCTAAATGTCACTTCTGGAGGAAGGAAGTGCGGTTCTTGGGGCACGTGGTCTCCAAGGAAGGGATAGCTGTGGATCCCGCGAAGGTAGTATCCATCCAAGATTGGAAGGTTCCGAAGAATGCTACCGAGGTGAGGAGTTTCTTGGGGTTGGCTGGCTACTATAGGAAGTTTATCAAGGACTTCGCGAAGATATCAGCCCCATTAACTCGCTTGACGAAGAAGAATCTAGTCTTCGCATGGGACGTAGATTGTGATGATGCGTTCCGACGGTTAAAGAGAGCTTTAACCACAGCTCCAGTCTTAGTGTTTCCAGATGGGAGTAAGCCATTTGTTGTCTATACCGATGCTTGTGGGACAGGACTGGGCGCAGTCTTAATGCAAGAGGGAAGGGTAATAGCCTACGGTGGAAGGCAATTGAGAGCGCACGAGAAAAATTACCCTACCCATGATTTAGAGTTGTCCGCTATTGTTTTTGCGCTTAAGATTTGGCGCCATTATCTTCTTGGAGAGAGGTTCGAATTGTTCACGGACCACAAATCATTGAAGTACTTGTTTTCTCAGAAGGATTTGAATTTGAGAAAGCAAAGGTGGATGGAGTTCTTAGCATCCTATGATTTCGAGATAGCGTATACCCCTGGCAAGGGTAACGTGGTGGTGGACGCCTTGAGTAGAAAAAGGTTGTCCTTGAGTCCATTGTTCGTGGAACGACGAAGCTTGGAATTTATCTCGATGTTTGATTTCAGACCTTCCGTTGACTTTATACCCGGTTTGCTAGCACCCTTAGAGGTCAGACCTACTCTTTTGGGGCGGATTGGCGAGGCACAGCGGGACGACCCACGGTTGGTTGAGTTGGTAGAGAAGCTCATAAGGGGGGAGTCGTCCAGCCATTTGAGTAGGTACACCCTAGACGATAGGGGGTGCTTGCGTAGAGACGGTAGACTTTGTGTACCGCAAGACGAGGGTTTAAGGAAGGCTATTCTTGATGATGCGCATCGTTCTAGGATGACCATTCATCCCGGTGGGGACAAGATGTACCAAGACATGAAGCGAAATTTCTTTTGGGCCGGTATGAAGAAAGATGTGGCCGAGTATGTCGCTAGATGCTTGGTGTGCCAACAAGTGAAAGCGGAGCAAAAGAAACCTGGTGGGTTGCTTCACCCATTGGAGGTTCCGCAATGGAAGTGGGATAGCGTCTCGATGGATTTTATTGATGGGTTACCGAGATCAAGGAAGGGTAATACGGGAATTTGGGTTGTGGTAGACAGACTTACTAAGAGCGCCCATTTCATACCCGTGAAGAGCAAGAGGACTGCTCCATGGCTAGCTTCAGTTTACCTTCGAGAGATAGTTCGGTTGCATGGTGTACCCTCTAGCATAGTGAGCGATCGAGATCCCATCTTCACTAGCGAGTTTTGGAAGAGTTTGCAAGAAGCAGTAGGGACTCAGTTGTGTTTGAGCACCGCATATCATCCTCAGACGGACGGCCAGACCGAGAGGGTGAATCGTGTTCTAGAAGACCTTTTGAGGCTATGTATCTTAGATTTTGGAGGTACGTGGGAAGAGCATCTTCCATTGGTGGAGTTCGCGTATAATAACAGCTTTCAGTCTAGTATTATTATGGCTCCTTTTGAAGCTCTTTACGGAAGGCCTTGTCGATCACCTACATGTTGGTGGGAATCTACGGATAAGATCTTGCTTGGGCCTGATATGGTTAGAGAGACTTCGGAAAAGATTGATTTGATTCGGAGAAGGATGAAAGCAGCGCAAGATAGGCAGAAATCTTACGTGGATAAGAGGAGGACGGATCTTGAGTTTGATGTTGGGGACATGGTCTTTGTCAAAGTATCTCCATTACGGAATGTGGTTCGCTTTGGGTCCGTTGGGAAGTTAGCACCAAGATTTGTAGGACCGTTTCCTATTAAGGAAAGGATTGGACGGATGGCATATAGAGTGGATTTACCCGAGAGACTTAGTGGGGTACATGACGTATTCCATGTGTCACATTTGAGGAAGTGCCTACATGAGACCGCAAAGGTGGTAGAGCCGAGCTTGCTTAGAGAGGTAGAGGTAGAGCGTGATGCGACTATTCGACGAGCTCCAACCCGCATCCTTGGGTCAGAGATTAGGAAGTTGAGAAACAGAGAGGTTCGACTAGTCAAAGTGCAATGGGGAGAGGATGAGAGCAATGCTACTTGGGAGACAGAAGCGAAGATGCTTTCACTGTACCCATTCCTTTTTGAGGGTATGTCTTTTAACTTCTCCTTTACCGTTTGACTAGTACTTATCTTATCTTTAGTATGTCCTCTCATTAGTATCTTTGACCTTTAGATAGGGTAAACCTATGGTTGAAAAATGTGTTTGAGACATGTTATGTTTGATGGATGCGTGTGGATGCAAGCGGTTGCTAGTGGTTGCTCGTGGATGCATATACACACACTTTAGACACTAGATCGGCTCAATCACTTCATATTGCATATTGCATAAAATTGTGTGTAGGTAGCTATATTAATGGATGTATAATGGTTGTGTTATCATATGGATGATGCATTTTGGTGTATGGTTGTGCACACATGTAGAGATAGTATGTGTCGATAGGGTTCTTTCGCATACATATTGGATGCATGGCACTATCATGGTTTGCATTAAGGAGGTCAACTGAATCAGTAGACCGCCTGATTTTGCATTAGACAGGGAACATGTACACACACTCGTTGCATATGTTCATACAGCATTAGAAACTTTAAGGACAATGGATGCCAGTGTTTGATGGCTTAGTAGATGGTTGTTTGGATGGTAGGATACGTTCTTCTTGACTTAGAGATTTCGGGGACGAAATCCTTTAAGTATAGGAGAATGTAACACCCCGTATGTTGAATAACTTACTATAATATAAAACAGGGCAGAATTAAATTTTAAAATCTGAATCAAGGGTCGACCCCCCCCCCCCCCCCCCCGTCGGTCTGTGTGACCTAGGTGCACCATTTTGGCTTGTGGGCTGGGTCTTGGTGGCTAGTGACGAAATCTGACGGCTCTAATATGATTTAGGGTTAATCTAATGGCCTAAAACACCTAACTAATCTATAAATACACCCTAATACTACCCTAATTCATACTAAAAATAGATACAACGTCGTCACGTCGTCAAAATGCAACTTGAAGGAGCCTCCATCAAATTAAAAAGGAAGATAGCTTCTCAAATCAACTTCTAATCAACTCTAGCAACTTAATCTTCTTCTTAGGAGTGCTAATCAACAAGTTGTGAGTTTCTATAGCCTTAATGACCAATTGTTGAAATGATTATGATAGGATATAATGAGGTTATGGCTATGAATGTGGATCAATGCAAGTTATGTTATCATATGCTATGTGTTCATGATGTTATGCAAGTTATATGCTATGTGTTAATGATGTTATGCAAGTTATATGCTATGTGATCATGATGTTATGCAAGTTATGCAAGTCATATGCTATGTGATCATGATGTTATGCAAGTTATGCAAGTCATATGCTATGTGATCATGATGTTATGCAAGTTATGCAAGTCATATGCTAGGTGATCATGATGTTATGCAAGTTATGCAAGTTTTAGGCTATGTGTTCATGATGCTAGTTATGCAAATCGCTATGATAAACATTGATCCATTATGACACCATGATTATGCAAGTTTGGTGTATGATTATATGCAAGTTCATATATGATATGTTATGCAAGTTTGGTGTTTGATTATATGCAAGTTCATATATGACATGTTATGCAAGTTTGGTGTTTGATTATATGCAAGTAACATGTGCAAGTTTACACCTTTGGATGATATGCATACATATGCAAGTTAACCCCTTTGTATGTCATACATACATATGCAAGTTTACCCCTTTGAATGACATAAGTAGCTTATGCAAGTTACCCTCTTTATGACATATGTGATTCATGCAAGTTTGGGTTGGTTATTTATGCTAGTTGGGTTTGATGCTATATGCATGTTGACACCTTTAAAACCCATGTTGATGCTAATGTTATGCAAGTTGAACCCATTGTATGTGTGATGAATCTTCCCTTTTAAGTATGTCATGTTAGCGAATTACGTGGGGAACGATGGGGTTAATATTCATGTTAATGAAATGGTGTGAAGTTGGTATGATTATGCATACCATAAAGTGGATGGACATAATTGAGTCAATTATGTACATCGTTAAATTTGTAATTAATTAGGGATAATTAATACAAATTATGGGGGTGATTAATTAGGTGTAATTAATCGACTAAGACACGAGGTTGGACCCTTTTGTAGCATAAGACTGCCCGGAACCGACCGGCAAATCCAGCGGCTACAAATGATTGGCCCAATATGAGAGGTCTTAGGCACAAACTTAATACGTGACAAGTGTAAAGACACGAGGTTAGACTCGGTTATGGCGTAAGGCTGCCCGGACCCGACCGGCAAATCCAGCTGCCATAAAAGATAGTCTAATGTGAGAGGTCTTTACAACGATTACGTTCTTAATCAATTAAGAAACACTTAACCAGATAAGCATGTAGTGGGGCATGAGGGGTTAAGTGGGTGCCTTGGGTGGCATGTGGAAATCAAGTAAGTGCCTTGGGTGGCATGTGGAAATCTAGTGGGTTGCCTTGGGTGGCAATAGAAAATATGATTAGAATACTTAACCAAGTGGAAACATGTAATTAAACATGATTAAAGGGTTAAGTGGGATGCACTAGATAAAGGGACAAGCTTAGGTGGGTAGCTTGTGGGGGCCCATTTCAACCAGTAACCCATATGTATATTATTGGGCTCGACCCATGTCGAGGACGGGACACGCGTACTGGGCTTGACTATAAGAGGCCAAAACGGGTTAGCGGTGGCAATGCAAGTCCAACAGGTTTCATATGCGTGTGTGGACCCGGGCCGGTAGGTAAGACGTTGTTGCATCGTGTAGGTATAAGCCGTGCACCATTGGTTGTATCGGGTTGCCACTTTGGGGAGTGATACACCCCACTGTGGGGCCAGCACGGGTATCTACGGTAGGGAGCCGATCGCTTGGGGAGTAGTGGGTACACCTAGTGGAGATAGGGGCAGACGGCACCTATGTAATCAGCTAGGGGTACACTAAACTACTGGGTAAATTTTCTAAGTCCTTGGGTGGGATCAACCTTTAAGTAGGAATGACTGGTGTGGTGCAGTTAGTAATTACCCTTGGGTGGGTAGATGCGTCTTTACCGTTATCTTAGTTCATCCTATGTCTAGTTGGCTACTTAGTGTAGTCATTTATCCCCAGTCATCACCGTACCAAGTTCATATCATACCCTAATTACTTTAATGATTGTGTTGTTAAAGTTATAGGGCTCACTCAGACTTATGTCTGACCCCGTTGTTTTTATCTTTTTCCCCCTCAGGTCCTCAGGTTGGGCCTAGTAATAGTGGGCTTTGATCAGATCGCTTATCTATCTTTTGGAGCTTGGACCGTGATGTAAAGCCCAGCTTATCTTTTCTATTATGGCTATTAGTTACTTAGTGGGATTATGTACTTATGTTTTTATCAGGATGGATATTTGGTACTTGACTCTTTTATGGTGTTGTAACTAAACATGTTTACCTTCTGCTGCAATGAAATGATGTTTTAGATTTTCAAGTATTTATATCTGTCTTGTTGTAATTTTTCTGTTCTATATTCACTTAAAATACTCCACCGAAGTTAAGGCATTCCCTTAGTGAGTGACCTTAGCGGGTGTGGGGTGTTACACCAAATATTGTAGATACCTATGCTGGCCCCACCATGGGGTGTATCAAGTCCCATGGTGGCGAACCGACACAATCCTTAGAATGCATAGGTTATACTACTGGTGCCCACGGTGCCCTGTTTATCTGCTCCGAAGTGTATGCACGCCCGCACTCCGTTAGAACCCACACTGTTGCACCCACCGCCGTCGCTTTTGACCGCTTACAATCAACCCAGTAATTGTGCCCCATCCTGCCTAGTTTTAGGGTACCATGATAACTAATTGGGTTACTGCTGAAATGGGTCCCCGTTACTAGGGTTTTCTAGTCAAACATGTTAAGTGGTTAAGTGTCTGTATTTACCTAACCCCACCCATCAGTTTAATTAACATGTTGAATTGGTTAAGTGTTTTAGTTAACTTAACCCTACCATCCTGACTTGTCTATCCTTAGCTTTTTAAATCACCGACCACTCACATTAGGCAGATATTGTTACAGTTACTGGATGTGCTGGTCGGTTCCAGGCAGATTTACACTGTAACTCAGTCTAACCTCGGGTCCTTATTGGGCTCAATGCTTAACCTCTCACATTGGATAGGTATTGTTGTGACTACTGGACAGCCGGGCGGGTCCGGGCGGGTTTACATCACAACTCAATCCAACCTCGTGTTAAGCATACTCGTATTTTCTAAATTTACATATTTGTCTTTATTACTTAATATATGTAAATTTGTCAACAATTAAATGTTGTGGCCCACTTTCCAAGTTTAACATTTTTGGTATATGGATTTATACCATTTAAATGCCACCAATTTTTGGCATGTGACAAACATGGCAATTTCAAAATATTTTCACCAATTTATGTAAAGTTTTACCAATATTCCCAACGTTACCCCGTTTAAATATTAGGCTAACAATCTTAGCCTAATTTTCGTTCGCATGGTTTTTAACATGCAATATTAGGCTAAAAACTTAGCATAATTTAGCGCACATAAAATTTGCATAAGGGAATTCATAAACATAAACATGACATAGGTGTAAACTTGGCATTTTTGGCATAGTCAATATGAACATCATCGGTGTGAACTTGCAAAATAGTCAACATACATATATGTGAATTTGCAACATAGACTAAATCATGTGTTTCAACATATCATGTGAACTTGCATTAAAAAGGGGAATCTAACTAAACAGGTGTCATATGAATTAGCATATGATTTAGACAACATAAGCCTAAACATGTTTAGATCTAGGCATAACATCGAACATCACTAGCATATGACAAGAATATGACATGTTCAGTATGTATAATTTTATCACATGTGAACTAGATCCAAATCATATGTCCAACTACAACATGAAACATGTATTAAAGTGGATCTTGGCATGGATCCAATTATTAACTTGCAACTTTCTTATAAACATACTAGCATGTATATGAACATAATCGTTTAGGCATAGA
Source organism: Allium sativum (assembly GCA_030737875.1). Classification (NCBI taxonomy): domain Eukaryota; kingdom Viridiplantae; phylum Streptophyta; class Magnoliopsida; order Asparagales; family Amaryllidaceae; genus Allium; species Allium sativum. Next base: position 458,466,324 of record CM060920.1, read on the forward strand.
GGTTTTAGCATATATATACATGAAATCTTAATCACGTGCAACCTATATAATCACATAAACATATAGGTGTCGATTACAACATGAACTATACAACTTGCATGTGATTCTAAATGTACAATAGGTCAATATCAACTCAACTATACCACAAACATCACAATACCAAAATCATTTCAATACATAAATATGAATTAACATCGTTGTTACACAATAACACAATTCCATTTCCATTTTACATCAAATCAAATCCTAACTTTTATTCACATCGGAAAAATCACTATACTTACAACAAACGACGATCTTGTTTTCTGATTTCTGAGTTCTGAATTTGAATTGCTTTCCTTTGGGTAGACTAACGTTGATTTGATTATTGTTTTAACTTTAATTTGGCTTGTCTCTAAGCTTTTCTATGAGTGGAGGCTCCTCTCGGTTTTCTCCCGACAGCATGGCGGCTCCGTCTCTAATTTTTTTATGTGAATTTAGGTTGGAGACTTAAGTTGTTTATATAGAATTTCATATTGATTTGAGCCGTCAGATGATCATAAATGAATCTATACCATTCACTTCGAGAGGAGCCAACTAAAATGCGACAAGTCATCCCTAATGACACAGCCAAGCCTCAGAAATCGACCAGAACTCGACCAGGCCAGCCAGGGCCAAACCAGGTCGACTGGGCTGAAAAAGTCCGAGTGTGTACGACTTGTGCAGGATCTATAATATGGCTATGCGGAATGTATGTGATAACTTAAGCTATTCAATAGTTATGCAGGTAAAAATTCGCAAACAAGATATATATCACAAATAACTATAAATGCATTAAAGTAAAGTAAAGTAGAGTAACGACACCAGGATTTTTATACTAGTTCGGACCTCCAGTCCTACGTCCAGTCCCGAAGCTCCTCTTCGGCTTTTCACTAAACAACACCCTCGCTTCACCCGGAGGAACAAGTTCACAACTACTTGATTTATGGGCTACAAGTTTACCCACTTGATTTCACGGGCTACAAGCTTACGCACTTGATTTCACGGGCTACAAGCTTACCCACTTGATTTCACGAGCTACAAGCTTACCCACAAGACGATTACAAGAGTTTGACCTTGAATGTGTTCTTTCTTCAACACTGATTAGTCAATGATTGAGTACAACCTTCCTATAATCTTATCCTCAAGTATATGAATTGAATGCGAAGATTTGAAGGAAGTTAGTTGCTTGTTGAATCAAAATATGAGAAATATTATCAAGGATTCAATAAGTAACTTGAATTTGGGAGCTTTTTAGAATGCAAGAGTATTTAGAAAGTAAGATCAGAAATCAGAGCAAGAATCGGTGATTTGGATGAATGAAAGATGATGTATTTATAGCAAATGAGAAGTTGTAATTATTAGTGAAAAGTTGCAATCAAAAGGAGTGATTTTTAATGAAGAGAAATGGATGCAACTTTTCAAGAAAGAAGATGACTCTTCATGAAATTCAAAAATAGGTCGACAGGAAAAATTAATAGGTTGACAGGTTTTTGACCGTTATTTCAAAAAACTGCTGACCTGTTAATTTTAACAGGTTGACCTGTTAAGTTTAAAAAGCTGTTGACCTGTTAATTTTAACAGGTTGACCTGTTAAGTTTAAAAAGCTGTTGACCTGTTAATTTTAACAGGTTGACAGGTTTTTGTCAACATACATAAAAAATGAGTTTTCATGTATATTTTTGAAGAGAATAAGAAGTATGATTATTTGAGGATAGATTTTAACATAAATAACTCTAAATAACCATCTTCTAACCTATAAAACATTTAATCTTCTTTTTGTCGATCATGAAGCTCCTTCTTGTCATTAATCAAAATAAGCATTGAAACCGTTGACTCAACATTCTCCCCCTTTTTGATTGATGACAATATAGCTTGATATTTTAATCTTTATTGCTATCTCCCCCTGTATATAAGCTCTGTCTCCCTTTAAACATCTATATATCCATAATCTTAGCTCCATGTCATGATTTCCATTGATCTTTATTTTGTTGTTATCAATCGAAATTCTCGTGTCTCAACATGGGCAGGTCGACCTTATGGTCGACCCGGTCACCCAGGTCGACCCCCAGGTCGACCCTATGGTCGACCTGGTGCCTGGGCGGGAATTTTCCCGCCCAGCCCAGTTTGGGTCTGAATTCGAAATTTGAACTGAATTTTGAACCGTTTAAATTTTAAATTGAATTCTGAAACTTCCGGAGGTCATAACTCCTTCATGTAGAGTTCGATTCACGCAAACTCGGACTCTATCTCAAGCAGAATTCCGAGATGAACGCAATGGCATAACCCGTTTCCCTTAATTCATTTATTAAGAATTAATTATACTTTAATTTGTTAATTTACAGTTAACAGAAAATTCGGGGTGTTACAAAGACTCCATATTCCATCGAGTTAACAATACCCAAAATAGACATTATGGTTTTGGAAATCAACCGGTAAGTTGAGTAGTCAAATTTTTCTTCAATTGGATTTAATTCATGACTTCAAGTTTAATTATAAAATGTGCTAACTTCTTGTAAGTAGAAGCATGTGCCCTATCATTTCTGATAGGGCGATCTAGCGAGCAGCATCCAAAATTCGTCTCATGTACTTGGATCATATTATAGTATCCCTTTTAATAGTAGTATGCTGCAAAATGCAGAAAAAGAAAATTAAATTTCAGTAATTTGAATAGTTTGTCTCAAAATACCAAAGATGCAAAATTCAATAATATACTTTTCCAGAGTACAGAGAGTCATAACAAAAGCATGCATTATCAGTGCATTCTTAATCAAAATATAATACTCATACGCTATACTAGCATATGCTTAACATCCATTTCAAACAAATGTTAAACTAATTATTTTAAAGGCTGATATCGATGTACATATTTTAAGGATGGATGATTGCGATGTTTATGGTAAATTTCAGAAAATTTAGATGCTTTCATTAAGAATTATAAATCACAGAGGTAATTGAGGTATAATCCATCTCAATGCCAAACATATGTATGAAGGAGCTAATGAATTTTCAATTCTTCTTTTTTTTCTCACTCTGAAACTTCCCGTCAACGTTTTTTATATCACTGTGTTAGATTAAATTAATTTTAAGATATGACGTCTTGTTCACAAAAATCATCTTCACATTGTCCTATTATTGTAGATCATCATGTATCTATAGGCTATTGTATATCTATAAATTTCACTTACAAATTCCAACACTCTTCCATTTGCACTTTGCTATAATTTCTAGAACTAACACAAATTTAAAAGAACCGAACAATGGAAGCTAGTAACCGTGGATAACAACTTTGTAAAAAATCACTTTGAATTTTAGTATTATTGGCAATGCACAATGAGAATATTGCAGTTTGTGTAACATCAATAATGGGTACATTGCTTGTTTCATGTGGACTCATTATGGTAGTTAAGTTGCCTAATCAAATAAATACAAAAGACTCAGCATGATGTCCCATGTATTTAAAGCAGCGACCGCTTAGTCAGTAGCAACAGCTGTAGACATAAGTATGAGAAACCATGTGTCGGGGTGGTACCACTTAATTAAGCGCTATGCGGAATGACTTGTGGACTGGCCAGGCACTGGTAGCATCTTCGTTCTAGTCGTTAGCTACGCGTGCTCGCATTAATTCATATAATTTGCATGTGATCTCGTTTGTGCTATTAATAATAATTTGTCTAGTTGATAAATATTTTTAAACTATTATTTGATGTAGTTTCAGTTTGTTGCAAGGTGTTTCAATCCTGATTGATGAAGATTCAATTTTGCTATACTTCTGAGTTTGATTATCTGTTAGTTTGTCGAAATATGATTGAAATTGGTTAACTTTCAGTGAATTTAATCTAATTGATATTGCTGATAATATTGAATTTCCATTTCATATCATTCTCAAGAGTCATGGTTTGAAACTGAAACTGATTTCAACATGTCTTGAAAATGGATGGAAACGAAACTGATTTTAAAATTGTTTGGTGGTTGAAACTGTTTAGTAAAATGAGCGAATTTTGTTCGGATTAGCAGCATCATTCAAATATAACTTATTTCAATAACTTACTATTTATGTATGAAGTATTATATATCAAATATAAATTGCCGTGACTATTTCTACTTGTTATGACTTATTCTTATTTATCTGGATGTTTAAAACACACACTAACCTAACCCAACTCACAATCAAAAATCTTGGCGACGCACTATATGTAAACTCATACAAATATTACGACATGCGCTTTGTGTGAAATATTTTTTGCCATGTTATATATGTTGACTTATATTTTTGCATATGTATAGTTAATTTTAGTTTTTATTTCTAAGCTGTAAGAACTGGTTTTTGCTTACTGAAAAGGGCCGAGATCGATGCTTGTTTACGTTCATCACTGGTCCTTTTCACATAATGCACAATGCAGTGGCAGATACAGTTGACGTGTAGGTAGAGCATTACGAAGGGATAGGGGGTCTCACAAGGGTGATGCGGTAATACGAAACAGGCCGTTAAGTCGAACCCGACTTTTTTAATTGTGAATTCGTGAAACGTTTTAAGGATTAATTGGGTTCAAGTTTGAACGCTGAACTGAAATTTGACCATGTTAATATTTGGATTCAAATATGGTTGCACCCAATTCAGTATGACGTCGGTTGAATGTCTCATATTTGTGTAATTTGTACGAATTATTTATTTTCTATTCTTCATTATTAAGTATTGTACGTTATGCTGTCGAGGGTCGTAGCAAGACTGAGTAATGGTGTCCGTTGTTCGGCAAATAGATTACCCATTATCATATATTGTCTTTGTTCTTTTATTTCCCTGCTAGAGGGGAAATATATTTGCAGTCAGTAACCTTTTTCATACATTATACCGGTTTTTTTGTCCTTATTATACCTGTATTGTGTGCATGTTCTTTTTTGTTACTGGGTTTTTGCCTTTAATACTGATATGAATATGATGGTTGCACATGTTCCTTTTATACTGATACGAGCATGATCTGTTTTCAGGCACATGACACCAAAACTCATATTATTTGTAAATTTATTCAGGCACGTATATCTTCATCTTCTATTATGGTGGATAACGAGGAAGCAATTCATATGAAGAAAATGTTAGAGAAAAATGAAAAAATTGTCAAAGAGCTACAAGAAGAGATGAAACGCGAACAAGTTCAGAGGGGCGAGCAACTTAAATCTAGACAAGAGAAGATTGAAAGGCTTATGCATGAACAGATAGAGAGATGAGCGACTACGAGCCGAGTTTAAGGAGCAATTGCATATGGAGCAGGTGAAGGTGAACGAAATGCATGAGCTTATGCAAGAACAAATTCTTTCTCAATCTAAAATGCAATCAGAGATGTCTCGTATGATGACTACTTTTGTCGGTAGGCAATCTGGTTCCAATTAAGTCAAAATTATATTTGAATTTTCTTTTGTTTGTTCTGGCATTGTGGTTGTGATAGTTTTTTTTACATGTGATCAATCATAGCAGATTTGCCAATAAATGTTGATTGTATTAACAATGTCATCATATTATCGAAGCTGAATCATTACAAATTTTCAGAAATTGTGGCCCCATTCATCTCTCTTTTTACAAATTTTCAGAGTTATTTTAAAATTGTCATCATATTTTAGTTTACTTTTGTATGTAGGCAATATGTTATGGAAAAGTATTTTGAAATTGAGGGATGTCATTCTCCCTTATTTTAAATATAGGCCAAAATTGTTTACTAGAATTTGTATTGTCATTGACAGTTCACTTTCCTATCAAGAGAAACTCTAATCTGGAGTGAACTGCAACGCCACAGTAGCTAGCATATTACTTGAAAACAAAATATGCTTGACTGCTTTTTCTAATAAGAATATAAATAGGTTGTGGTCCAATATAATTAGAATATAAATAGCTTATATGGATATGTATTATTGACAACTTTTGTTCTTTTAAGTTCTGTCTTCTGTTCTGTTCATTCCTTTCCACCGAAAATTCTTGTAGTTTGAGCACAATTAACGTGTCATGCTGATTCCACCTATAGATCATGTGTTGTTTACTCGTCAATGTTATATACTGTCGTCAGTCCTTTACTTTGTACGTTATCTACATTATGTGATAATTCCTTGATATAAATATATATATCATTATCATCTCTTCTGTATCTTTATTTTCCCATTCGCCTAACTAACTCTTCTGTCAAGTCATGGGGGTACCTGAGTGCTGCATTCAGTGCTAGTTTGGTGGTGTTTGTGCCTTTGGTTATTGTATGATTGCTGAAAATCATTTGTTAACAATTTCTTCACACAAAAAAACACTTATTATGTTGCATATATTTCTAGAGACTACAAGGCCATATTGTTTGAATCAAGCATAGCTTGTCCAATCTTAGCTGGAGACTGACTCTTATTTCTCTTGGTGTTTTAATTCTCATTTGGGATTGCATGCTTTCCACCTGATACAAATATTATGCTGCATGAAAAAACACTTTAGAGTATAAGCTAGAATAGTCAAAAAGTGGTTGTGTATGTTGTTTTTGGAAAGAAATAAGAAACCATACAATTAATATGATATATTTTACATGCCAAAAAACGTAGTAAAGTCGTCGGTAATTGACGAAAAAACAAAACATCGTAAAATCATCGGTAATTTACATACCAAAAAAACATAGTAAAGTCATCGGTAAGTGAAAAAAAAGAAACATTGTAAAATCGTCGGTAAGCGGAAAAAAAAATCGTGAAATCATCGGTAATCAAAAACTAAAACATAGTAAAGTTGTCGATAAAATCATTGGTAAACTATAAAAAAACATCGTAAAATCGCCGGTAATCAAATACAAAAACATAGTAAAGTCATCGGTAAAATCATTGGTAAAATATGAAAAAACATCGTAAAATCGTCGGTAATCAAAAACAAAAACATAGTAAAGTCGTCGGTAAAATCATTGGTAAACTATGAAAAAAAACATCGTAAAATCGACGGCAAAATCATTGGTAAACTATGAAAAAAACATCGTAAAATCATCGGTAAGAGCTGACGTTTCCAAAGATAAATCATTGGAAAATTCATCGGAAAATTTAATGACGCTAAATATAGCGATGTTTTTATTTCGTCGATAATTCCGTCGGGGATTGCTTTTCCTAATGAAATGCCGACGTTTAAGAGCATCGGGATATACAATTTTTCTTGTAGTGTACCAAGCATTATTAGAACGACATACAATAGGCCATTTTAAGCTATTAAACATTGATATTTGAAACAACATCAAATATTCCATTATAAAGCTTGTGGCGTTAGAAAAAACGTACTTTATGTAAGATCAATAAGGAACGAGTGTCGGATGAATTTAAATAATTTTATGGTAGTGATTTTTTCCCCTATGTTGAAAATGTGAGATCAATAAGGTGTGTAAGTAGACAAAATTACTTTAGTAACTAGCCTACGAAGTTCATATTATAAATAGTTTTTATTACTTCTAGGACACCAGGATTTCACTGTTTTTGCAGGCAATGAAATTATATAGTATAAAGTGTTCAATAAAAGCAATATTAAAACCCTTTACTTTTATACTGAACTGCCTATCCTTTTTCCTATTTATTTTCTTTGCACAAGTTTAACGACAATGCAGCATATTCTCATATTTATATAGGACCATCATAAAGGAGGCACATGTTGCAGTTTCATATTCTGGTTGCACATCTACTTAGTCTGTAATCAGTTTTAATACCAGTCTTTTATGACAAATATGGAAAGAATAGAAACACATTTTTGTGTAAGAACACCAAATTCACAACTTTATTGACGTATCAAATAGTAAAGAAAATTATTTTACTACAAATAATTTGGTAAATAACATTAAAAAATGCTACAAACTCGACCATTTTAAAATTTGGAAATCAACATAGCAAAACTACAGTTCACAGGATAAAGTCAAGCAGTTCAAACACAAAAGGAAGATTAAAACATACTTGTACGTGTGTGTGTATATATATATATATATATATATATATATATATATATATATATATATATATATGAGAAAATCTATTGTGATACATAAAAACACAATTAATCTCAATTATTATATCTACATCCGATACTAGCTTCTTTGAACAATTAGGATATTGCCTATTGACACAGTGCTACAATAATGATAAATCAATCAAAAAAGATACGGATTGAATATATAAATTCCTACTTTAACATGTCATGGCTGTGTATGTATAGATACCCCATGCACAAACTGACACATCATGAAGCAACAAATATTCAATAGGCATATATAACACTAGGGATAGACATTTCAGCTACTTTAAAGCAGATGAATTACTGGAATCCTTAGGTATATAATACAGAACAGACTAAAGGTGCACACTTGGAAAACCATACTTAGTAGTAACAGGGTTACATGAAACAATCTACGAATCAATCACATATCTCAAACCAATTTAGTGTCGCAACAGACTGATTGATACAACTAGGTTTACAGGTAACTACACAAGGCCTTCTGGTTGAAAATCCTAGGTCTACGACTCATTGGAAAATAAACAAAACTAAACTAGATTTAAGAAATGATTACCAGTCCTTTCATTTGAATGACTTGAAAAGGACGAAGGCTGCTGGCAATGATGGTTACTGATTTTCCTCTACCGACGAGCCTATCGGCTATATTGAAGACTAGGGTTCTTCCATAGATGAAGGGTGTTGGTTGCGGTTACTGCAACAGAGATTCTTCTAATGGCAATTGATTTAGTCTCACCGGCTGTCCATTTACTTCCGTTAATACGACTGCAATGGAGACAAGATAAAACAACGGCCACTGCAACGAAGATGACTTCAGACAACGATGAAGGCTATTGGGTGATGAATTATTAGCTTTGGAGGAGGGAAATTTGTAATTAACTTGGACTAAGGATTTAAAATTTGGGAAACATTCGTTCTTTTTTTTTGCGTTGAAGGAAGTAGGAATGGAGGGAAGGAAAAATTTTGACCTCCTTTTAGTTTCCTGTAATAACCCGGAAATTCTGAGCCAATTTAAAAATTTTATTTTGGCAATTTTGATGAATTTTGAATATATAAAATGGATTATTTTAAATAATAACGACGAGAAATTTATTTCGAATAGAATTAAAACGTATATAGTTATACAGATCGTCGTTGGAATATAAATATTTATTTTATTTTATAAAAGGAATTGAAAATGGCGCGGTAGTACGATATTTCGATTTCAAAGTTCAAATGAATGTACAGGATTCAAAATAAACCGGATTTTAGCGAAACCAAAAATATTGGATTCTAATTGAGAACATCTTTCCAACGAATCCGAAAAATCAAAATTTCATAGCGGGAATCAAAAGATACGCCCAGTTGAAAATTCAGAATAGTCGCTATGGAATTCTGGCCCTTAAAAATGGAAAATTTGCAAATGACCTCGGTTTTCGATGAAACCACTTTTGTTGGATCCGTGATGTCAAGTTATTGCTAGGTTTCAAAATTCGTAATTTTCCGAATCAATATGTGAGCGTGGCGAAGTAAAACGTGTTTTGCCAGTTTCAGTTGATTTTAATCGACTGGAAAATGGTCATTTTTCAAACGGTCTCAAAATTCGATGAAACTAGTTTTGTTAGGACCGTATCGTCAATACGAAGCTAGAAATTATTTTTTGGGAATTTTTAGAGTTCGTATGTGGCCCCGGTAAATTGAAATGTACGTTTAAAATAGAATATATAGATTTAAATTTTGATTCTGACGAAAACTGATCGAAACAATCGAATCAGCTTACGATACATGTCCCATTGTGTTCGGAATGGGGGTAATTAGCTATGGACGGCAGTCGGTGGGTTCGATTTCGAGTTCGAATTAAAATGTTGCTTTATGAAATTAAATAAATAAATATTATACTCTCTCTCACCTCTCTCCCCTCTCTCCCTCGCAGTCAAACATTGTCAAAATACAAAAAATAAAAAGAAAAACCCGATGTGCCCTAGCCCCGTCGCTCCAGCGTCTAAGACCACCGCCCGTCGCCGGAGGCATCCCATGGTCGCGCCGCCGAACCCTGCCACCCTCGCCGTCCCCTTCTCCTCCCTCCGTTCGAGCTCCCACCCCGAAACCCCGCTGCCAAATCGAACGGAAAGCCACCCACGACCGTCGACCACTGTGCCACCCTCCCCGACGCACAGCACCTCCCCCAGCCCTATTCCGACGCCTCAGACCCTTCTACGCCTGCTTCCTCCTCCTTCTATAATTTGAAACCCATCCAACCTTAAATCCAAACCCCGTAGCCCATTCACCGCTTGGAGCAGAACCCCTCTTCTTCAGTTTAACCCCCGTGAGTTTTTATTTTAGTTTTATTTATTTTTGTCAATAAAAATTCGATTTTTATTTATATGTAAGCGTATATAAAAATAAATTCGAGTTTTCTTTACACGAGGTGGCGAATTAAAGATTGGTTTTTATATACGAAAGGCTGGAATAAAATGTAATCTTTTATATGTGGTAGCATGGAAAATATATGATTTTGATTAATGAGAAGGTTTGATTTTTATTTATATGTATAAAATAAAAAGAAGTGATTTTTACTTTGTAAAAGAAGTGATTTTTAAAATATAAAAGACATGACTTTTGAAATCTAAATAGCGAATAAAGATTGGATTTTTATCTATATGATAGCATGATAAAAATACGATCTTTGTTTAGATAAAAATACAATCTTTGTTTAGATAAAACTACGATCTTTGTTTAGATAAAAATATAATCTTTATATAGAAAGTAGCGTTATAAAATAAAAAATATTTTTTAACATATACCGCGTGAAACAGATCTCGATGGAAAAACGACGAAGATTTCCTACATAAGAAGAGTCGCGGTGTATTGGTTTAGCTAGTCGGTGAGAACTCCTCACTTTTAATTTATTTTCTAGTTGAAATATATACTAGGATGCAGACGGTGCTTAGTAGCACCCGACACCCGTCGTCTACAGACCATGGATAACTTGTTTGTTTGGTTGCTGTGTTGTGAAATTTGAGTGTGAGATGTGGAATGAAATAAAATATTTTATAGTGGAAAATATTTTATAGTTAAAAATATAATTTTTAAAGTGTATATAAAATAAATATTTATAAACAAATCGGATGATTTGTTTATATACACTGATTTGACTGATATTGATTAGGACGATAAATTTTACACATCGCCCAACTGCACAAATAAAAATCTGTGTTTGTTGATTTGAAACCCCACACGGGTATTGGGATGATATTTGACGTACACTAATCCTGATTGTTTAGTTGTATGTCAATCGATGGGTTGACAGACTGTGTAAGCGTTAATTATTTATATTTAATGCTTACGCAGTTGTGTGGTGCACTCTGGACGATGGTTGATGATTTATCGTTGCTGTTATATACATGTGTTGTAGGGAATCCATATAATTAACGTTATATGGTAATTGATTGGGCCTCATTCCAATTTGGAAATAGAATATAAATTCATGTGTTGAATAGAATAAATATTAATGTGTTGAATAGAATATAAATTCATGTGTTGGATAAAATAAATATTCATGTGTTGAATAAAAATATAAATATTCGTGTGTTGAAGAAAATATTCATTTGTTGAATAGAATAACGAAGTTATTGAAATATATAAAAGTCGTGTTGACTAGATTGACGCCATTTTGACGTGAACGATATTTATATCGATTTTATTCATTTTTATAATGAATATAGAAAAGAAAGTGATTTCAAAATATAACGTTTTGAAAATATTATCATTTGTATATCGATGATGTGGAATATTCAATTTTGATTCGAAATTGAATACGAAGTTGAAATCGTTTCGAAAACGAATTTAAAACGATTTATAAAATACGTTTTGAAAGGAAATCGACAAAATATATATAATATATATAATATATATATATATATATATAATGGCCTGAATAGAACGCGCCGCGCCGCGGTAGTTCGCGAATTTCGACCATTGACTTCGAATGGATATTACAGGAGATCCGACCGTCGGATTCTCCTAAAACCGGAACCGTTGGGTTCGTATCGAAAAGTGCTTTCTAACGAATGTTAGAGATTTGAAATCTAACGGTTGGATTTGGAATTATGTCCAAATCAAATTTGGAAAAGGTCACTGTAAGTGCAGTTCGATGGCCGTTGATTGAAATCGACTGTACGGGCCTTGATAAAATCATTAAAAATAGTAATAATTTGTGTAAAATCATATGAAATGATTTGTGAAGAATTGGGATGAAAAACTCCAAATATGAAAAGATAAAAGTAGATTTTTATCGAAATGAACTAGTTTTGAACTAGAACAATAATTTATTTATTTTTAAATAAATAAATTGGATTTGAAATGGTTTTAAAAGTAACCAGAATTTCCAATAATTGAATTGGAATGGATTTGAATCGAAATTATCTTTGGAATATTTCGATGTTGGATTTCGTGATTATACAGATATTGTTATTGAAATTTGAAAGATATATTTATATCGTTATTTCCAATACGATTTTTGTTGGTCGTAGAATTTGATATTGAATATAAGTCGATATATTTTCTATTCAGAGCCTGGTATATAATATCAAATGTGATTTGGGTTTGTCGTGAATGGTGTCTTCATTAACACTGTTCTTAAACCCAGTTGAGAAAAAGATTAAATCTTTTTATTTAGATTTAATGAAGTATACCAATTAAATGGTATTTAATTGGAATTGAATTTGAATTGATTTTTGGGTTTATCGTGAACATTGTTTTAAATAACACTTGTTCTTTAACCCGATAATTAATGAATGTGATTTTGGGTTTTTCGTGAACCGTTTTTTAGATGACATTGGTTCTTTAACCCAGTTAAAAACAGGATATTGATTTCTGTGAAGATTAAAACTAAGTGGGTTTTTAATGGATCTTTAATTAGATTGAAATGGTCGAGAATGGAGTATCACCAGTTTTGCTCCAAACGATAGTTAAATCTTTAATTAGATTTGAACGTGAAATGGTAATTGAATTTACCGATAACACCGTGGTGTTAGATATGAAGTATGACTAGTTTTACTTCATGGGATGAATAGGTTGGGATTGGGAAATAAAATAAATGATTACTTCGGTGCGGTTCGCTAATCCCGACTAGTTTGTATTGATATTCAAAGGAAGATTAAAGAATAAATTTAAAGAATTTATCTTTGATAAAATTAATGGGAACCTTTCCCAAAGTATAAGAATATTTGAATAAAAGAATATTCTGAATTGGAATGAGGCGTATATTTTGTTTGTGTAACACTTGTTTATTATATACGCGAGTAATTTAGAAAGACCGGGTTTATCCCATTCTGAATAACTAATTCGACGTGGTGTTGAGGATGAAGACGGTGGTCGAATACCGGAGGTCTTCACATCGTTTGGGTGATTACTGATGATCTTGATTGGGTTGTACACCCAAGAGGAGGGAATCAGTTAGTGATCGTCTAGACGTACATGGAAATCGATGGATATGCGAGGTACAAGGTGCCTCCGGTTTCGTTCAGACCCAGAACGAACTTGTAAATGGACTGTGTGTCTGACATTGGATTTTATTATGTGTGATTGATTTCTATTAAATGTATATCTATTTGGCGGCGGAGAATTTATTCTCTTGCTTAATGCCCTTCTCTGAGACATACGAGCTCAGGGGTTATATATTGATGGATATGAAACGCATGGAGTGAATTACCTGTGTGGCATGCCTAAGTGGCAATATGATCAAGGCTTCTTTTGAAAAGCAGAGTCTTGTGGTTGATGATCAAAGCACGGCATGTGTGGCATAGCTTTGTGTAGCGTTGATTCGCGAGCCTCACACCCCGGTTGTGAACCAAAAACGGTAGAAGGATCCAGGGAGGGCATGCGTTTCTTTCTAGCTAGGGTGGTGTCAGTGACCTACCAGCCCTGACATTTATATTATTTTCACCTGTGTGGTTGTTGCTGTTGCGAGGCGCCTCGGATATATCGGTGGATCCGGGACCGATGAAGTCATTGGACTCATTTACACCCCAAAGGGTGGGGAAACGCAGTGTTCAGGCATTTTAATCCACATCGGTGGACCGACCCTGCGGCTCCTAAGGCTTAACAGAGTACTTGCTTGAGGCTCGGGCTAGAGAGTCTCGAATTCGGTAGAGGACTATCTTTTGCCTCGGTTCAAAGACGGAAATCCAATTTCCAAATACGTGACTTTGCGGTTTTGATTGTAGAGCCTGGTATGGCGACATAGTGGGATGGGGCACTCATGCCGTCTATGATTGATACTTATGATTGAAATTGTTTTATACACTATGCACTTATTATAGTATCAAATGATTTGTTTTTAGCGTATCAAGCATTCTCTGGCTATTATAAGGTAAAACCCTATCCTCCGGCTTGTGTTGCATTGTGTGATGGGACCTGGGTCTTATAATAGCTTCATTTATCTTTATTTAGCATTGCGCTGTTTGTTTTATGCACTGGTATTCTTGGGAGGAAACCCGTTCCATGTTATACGGCATGGTCCCTTGATTTACCTAACTTTAAAATAAAGATTGATAACTATTTTAGTTCTCACACCAGTCACATGACTGACCTGGAGTTTATTATTTTAACCTAAACTCTAGATGCCCTTATTTTGACACGGGCAGCTAGTAGTTTTGGTTTTGCAGATTTATATTCACAGGAACCTGGTTTACAGCTGGAATGATATCCGGAAAGCTCTGTATCCGTATATCTCTTTCAGTTGTGTTTTGTATTATTTTTCCGCTGCCGTAATTTATTGTAATCTCTGATATTTATCGAATGTATTTTATTTGTTTATACTCTGTATATTTTTGTATTCTGATGAAATTGTTAGAATTAACAATGAAATGTTCTTCTGTTTGTGTTCCGATGTGGCTTGTCCTCAACTCAATCCGTGATTTCCCGTAAGGGGGATTTTGGGTCGTTTCATTTCCCATAGCGCTCACTTGGGGTGGGTATAAACCGCACCGCAATACGGAAACCGCCTAGATTGGACTGCAAAAACAGGCGGAAAACCGCACTGAATCCTCTCTCTAAAGAAACTAACCCGAACCGACCTACAATGATACAGTTCAAATGCGGTTTGAACTTTGACCGAACCGTATTAAACCGAACTGAACCGAATACCTACACTAATAATCTTATGATAAAAATATAACCAATTCATATCTAATTTTATATTTTAACGATGCATATTCTATTTTTAGTGTATGTTGTTGATATATTAATAATAATCATTATCACAAAAGAAAATTTTGTAGTTTCAGTATAACAGTTTCTATATCATTTTTTTTTTGGTAATATTATTTGAGTCATCTTATTTAATGTTTATACATTAATTAATGCTGATGCTTGGTAAATGTTTTTCATTAATGTAAAATTGAAGTATTCATACAGCTACAAACAAAACTTTCAATTCAGGAGTACACTATGTGTTTTAACCTTTAAGTGACATTGTCATGCAATTATAAATTGATTGTTGATGTAAGTTATTCTCTTATTTGATATTTAATACGGGTTCAAATCGAACCAAACCGAAACCGAACCGTATTACAATAAAATCGAGCCTTAACCGAACCGTTTGAATGGTTAGTATAATTGTTTGTATTTTTAATCAATCGTCCGATGTGGTGCGGAAGCGGTTTGGGCTCCAAACCGCACCAGACCAAACCGCGCCCACACCTAGCACTCACCACATTTAGGTTTTATAAATTCCCGCTTAATCTTCGTTTCTTACCACAGGCAATCAAAAAACGCTGCATGTCTGCCAAGAAAACTAATTTTTGTTGTAGTGAAAAAAATCATAAGCAAAAAAAAAATGCATTGATTTCTCGTAATTAGTCTATCAGACAACGTACTACACACAAATGTGGACAAAATTAGTAATTATTTTATAATCAGAAATGATAATGAGAGGAAGATTAAAAATTGTTAAGGATTACTTAGGAATAATATTATTTAAAAACCCAATCATTAGTGCTAAAGATTAAAAATTAATTATTAAATATTATTAGAATTAAATTATTAATCATTTGGTTTAATTATTCAATATTAATTTTTAATCACTAATTATATTCATTAATTATTGAAGGTAATAAATAAATATAAACTATAATTTACAAATTATCATAACAAATTGTTAACTATAATTTACTAATTAATGATCATGAATGAACTATCCTATTTTTTAATTTATTTTTCCTAATTTTACTAAACGATGACACTATCCAACTATAATTTAACATTATTCAAGTATATAATTTAATATTTCATAATAAGTTATAATTTTATATCAATTTAAATGTTAATTTAATATAAATGCAAAATTATTTAAAAAAAATTAAAAACAACAATATCAACAACTACTAATAACAATTAATTGATTAATTCATAAAAATACTTCTTTCAAACACAAATTATAAATTAATTCATACAAAAAATTATTATTAATTAATAATTACTCCTTAATAGTAATATTAATCAGTTATCGTTTATTTATTGATTATGAATTTGTTAGTTATTTTTATTATTTATACATATTCATATTTCAAACTAATTATTATCCATTAGTTTTTTTATTTAATAATTATTTACTTATTTTATTATTTTTAACTACTAATAATTATTATTTGTTAATTTTTAATTATTATTTAATTATCAATTATAAATATCACTTAATCAAACCGACCGTTAGGGAGGTTTCCCTACAGTAAGAGGGTCTAAATTAAATTGTCTGAAGCCAATTATAATCGGCTGAAAAATCTAAGTTCCGCGTCTTCTTCTCATTTCTGCTCCGTTTCTTCCTCTGCTCCACAAAACAAGCGCTAATTACTCCACTATCCAAATCAACACATTTTTCCTGATCCTTCGCTTTTCGTTTCCTCCTCAAATCCCCTTAATTTCGTTCCTTCGCTTTTCGTTTCCTTCTCAAATCCCCTAAATTTCGTTTTTCTTATTACTGAGTTGAATAAAGGGAAAACTCAATCTTTATTAAATTCTTCTCTTATCGCCTCCTTTGTTCAAAACCCTACAGTCCTAAATTTTTCCACCAACACTTTAAACCTTTCTTCCAGTTTCCTCGTTTAAAGTTAGTAATTTGTTACCATTGGTCATTACCTGCTAACCTCCCTCATTTTACCCTATTAGTGGACTAGTATTTAGCTATAATTTTCTTCTTCTTTTTTGGGGCTGGGATGCTTTACTGCTATATAGCTTAAGGGTGATTTTAAAGTTAATATTGTTTGGGTTATTTCTAGTTCTTAGATTTTGGTTAGTGAATTGCAATTGGTTGACATGTTTCTATGGATCTGTTAATTTCAAGTTTGAATTTTGATCTGATTTGGCATAGGAGGAATTCGACCTCGGCTTGATGAGTCTGTAATTTGTACGGATATTCCTCTTTGCCGGGATTTGGTCTAGGTTTATCATCAATGAAACACCCTACCTCCGTTAGGGTCACTCTCAAAGGGAATGCCCTAATTTTGGTGGAGGTTTTTAAGTATAAGTCACAGATATACAAGACAGATATAGGAACACATATTTGTAAACAGCGGAAGAACAACAAACTTTATTTCATAAAGTCAAATACGTGTTACAAAACATCACCATAATTGTCTTACATCCTTCCCAAAAACATAACATAACATTTTCATAATCTGTCTTGAGTACATTATTTAAAGAAGCATAAATAAAACGTAGATAAACTGCAAAAGCCCCATAGTGGATTGTCCAAAGCCATAGTTCAAAGCAGGAAAGTCCAAGCAATACATTTCTCTTCTTCAAGCTAGGTGTCAAGGCTGATCAAGCTGCTGTGTTCCCTCCCTGAGGACCTGGGGGGGGAAACGGAAGAAAGAAGACGAAAGAAAAGTAGAGTCAGACATAAAGCCTGAGTAAGTCTAGTACTATTTTGTCTATGAATAAAGAACTGGGTATGATAAGTATAAACAGGAAGTGGGCAAGCACAATAAACTTGGTTAAGTTGTCTAGGGTCGAATATACTATCGTACCCCATGTTAATCTCTGAACCCATATAAACTAGTTCCCACTGGCACCCCATAATCAGGGTGATGTGATCCATTCAATGATGATCGGCTCCTACTCGCATAGTTACATGTGTCTTACGGCCCCCGATGTCGTAGTTACCTATGCTGGTCCCACCATGGGGTGTATCAAGTCCCGTGGTGGCGGCCCGACACAACCTTAGAATGCACAGGTATGCTACTGGTGCCCAGTGCCTTATTTTTCTGCGCCGGAGTGTGTGCACGCCCGCACTCCGTTAGAACCTACACTGCTACACCACCGCCGTCGCTTTGACCTCTTACAATCAGCCCAGTAATCGTGCCCCACCCTGCCTAGTTTCAGGGTATCCTGATACACCTTTTTAGGGTTACTGCTGAAAAGGGTCCCCCGTTACTAGGTTTTCTATCTCTAGCCAACATGCTAAGTTGGTTAAGTGTTTTCTAACCTAACCCCCACCAGTCCGTTTAGTTTAGCATGTTCCATTTTGATTAAGTCTTTAGTTTACTTAATCCTAACAATCCTGACTCGGCCTTAATTGTCTTATTAAGGCCCTGACCTCTCACATTAGATAGGTATTGTTGTGGCTGCCTGCTGCCGGTTGGTTCCGGGCAGTCTTACGCCACAACTCAGTCTAACCTCGGGTCCTTATTGGGCTCCATGTTTAACCTCCCACATTGGATAGGTATTGTTGTGACTACTGGACAGCCGGGCGGTTCCGGGCAGGTTTACATCACAACTCAATCCAACCTCGGGTTAAACACATCGTATTTTCTACATTTACATATTTTGTCATTCTTCTTTATTTCTTATATGTAAATATTTGCGGCCCATTATTAAGTTAATGGTGTAAAGGTTACACCAATCATGGGCCCAACCCATACTTGAATTTGGGCCCTTCTATTTTATATTTTCATTCATTAATTAATTTTAACCCAACGTTATTTTCCCCCGTTTTACACGTCCGTTTATATATATATATTGGGCTTAGCCTTTTAAAGCCCAATTTAGCCATGCGAAAAGGGGAGGCTTATGGCGTGATTACATACACGAAAAGGGGAAGGTGAGCGTATGAACTTGCAATATGACGTTGGGAATACAAAATAGAAACTGGTGTACTTGCATAGTAGTGACATATACTTTGGTCATAAAACATAGGTGACATGAATTAAAGCATGTAAACTTGCATAGGTTTAACTACAATCATGAACCTATATTCTTATTTAGGCATAATGTCAAACATAAGCATGGCATAAATATTTCTAGCATAAGCATGGCATAATGTCAAACATAAGCATGGCATAATATCAAACATAAGTGTGGCATAAATATTTCTAGCATAAGCATGGCATAATGTCAAACATAAGCATGGCATAATGTCAAACATAAGCATGGCATAAGTATAGTTAAATTTGTTCACATAACTATGGCATAAATATTTCTAACATGAAATCATGATTTTTACTTTAGTCATGTAAACTTGCAAAAAGGGATTTTTGAACCTAACCTAGCTATGTACCACATATGTCATCATAAAATTCTTGTAAACAAGATAGACTTAATCATGGATTTCAATTATGCCAAATATCATTCATAGCCTAGCCATATTCATAAGTTTTCAAATAGGTTTTCTAGTACAAAAGCATGGCTTAATACATGATGCCAAATTCTCAACATAATTTCATATGGATTATAATAACCAAACTTGTTTTAATTACTTACAAATTGATTTATGCACAAAAATATACATCATGATGGCATAGTAGCAAAACCCCAAACTTGCATGAATTTAAATTAACTACATACATGTAGCTTCAACATGGATTACATAATTTGCGAAATATTCCAAACGTATACTTGCATAGAACTACCGCATGTAGTTCTTTATAACATGAATAACATAATTCAAGAATATCCAAACATATATAATATTTCAAATTGATAAGAACGCACAAATATGAATTACTTTATTGCCACAATTCAAGCATACAAACCAACACAATTGTTTATTCATACCAAAGTAATACTCTACTTACAATCGTGTGATGAATTCTCTAATTTAGGGATTGAAGACGCAAATTCCTTTGTTGAATTGATTTGTTTAGGTTGCTTTAAGCTTTAGAATTTGTCCCCTAGGCTTCTCTTCAATTTGGTGGCTACTCCTAGACGTTCCTCAGCAACATGGTGGCTTTGTTCTTATTTTTGAATGAATAGATTAGGGTTTAGTCTAGGGTTGTTTATATAGAGGTTAGGAACTGATTAGGACCATTGATGTTGCTTGGATTGATCGTAGCCATTCATCCTAAGGAGAGACCAATTAGAGCTTGCCACCTAGCCCTAATGACAAAGCAGACCACAGAAAATCGACCAACATAGCATAGGCCAGCCATGTTAGACTGGGCTCGACCTGGGTCTGGACCAGGTCGACACCCCTGTCGACAGGCCTGTCGACCTGGTTAGACCAGGTCGACAGCCCAGTCGACCTGGGTGCGTCAGGCGGGCCTTCCCCCGCCCTGGCCCATCGGGCCCCACTTCGGAATTTTTAAATTTAATTTAAAAACTTCCGAAGGCCATATCTTCTTCATACGGACTCCGTTTTTCGAAAACTCGGACTCTATTTCGCGTATTTTTCCGAGACGAACGCAATGGCGTATCCCGTTTCCCTTAGTTCTTTGATTTGAAATTAATTATACTTTAATTTGTGAATTTCACAGTTATAGAATTCGCGGGGTGTTACATTCTCCCCCACTTAAAAGGATTTCGTCCCCGAAATCTTCAAGTGTAGGAAAATGTATATCCTAACATCCAATCATCCATCTACTCATCCATCAAACACGAGCATCCATTGTCCTTAAAAGATTTCTAATGCTTCATGATCATATGCGTAGTGTGTGTGTACATGTACTTATCTAATGCAAAATCAGGCGGTCTACTGATTCAGTTGACCTCCTTAATGCGAATTATGTAGGTGCCATGAATCCATTATGTATGCAAATTTTTCCCTATTCTTGATTCTACATGAGTGCACAATCATTCAATACAAATGCAGCATCCACATGACAACACATTAAAGTTCAACCATAAACGAATGCAAACATATATGCATATGCAATATGAAGTGACTGAGCCGATCTAAAACCTAGATTGTGTGTGTATATGCAACCACGAGCAACCACTAGCAATCACTTGCAACCACTTGCAACCATCATACATAACATGTTTCAATTACATGTTTCCATCCAAAAAGGTTTCTACCTAAAAGATAAGGTCGAGGGAATATACCTAAAAAGATAGATAAAAGCGCAACTTAAGAAAAAGGAAAGATCAAGGATGTACCCTCGAACAGAAAAGGGTAGGCAGTGCGTATTCTAGCTTCAGTTTCCCAAGTCGCGTCTCCCTCAGCGTCGCTCCACTGAACTTTGACGAGCTTGACTTCGCGGTTGCGAAGCTTCTTCACTTCCGTTCCTAAGATGCGGGTTGGAACTCTCCTTATGGTTGCTTCGCGTTCCACTTCGGCCTCTTCGAGGATATTTGGCTCTACCACTTCAGCAGACTCATGTAGACATTTTCGGAGATGTGAAACGTGAAAAACGTTGTGGATTCCAGCCAACTTCTCGGGTAGCTCTAATCTATAGGTCATTTTCCAAATTTTCTCAATGATAGGAAATGGTCCTACCTAAAGGTATAGTCGAATGATAGAAACAAGTAAAAACTTTGTGCCCATTAGGCAATGTCAAAACTGGAAATCTATGCCACATATATATTGATTAGGAGAAGAACTCTCTAAGCATCAGCCCCGAAGACCGAAATCAACATCAGACTGACACCCAAAGAATTATTTAACCCAACCACCATATATGATTCTAGGAAACTAAGCATGATGGACTCCTTTTAGGTCACAAGGGAGTCCCTTCCTAAGACCAATCTGTATCCCAAAAACTTTAGTCAAACCAATGAACACCCTCGAGCCCCAACATGTGTTACTAACAGATGAGTCATACTCCCTATGGGGTTTGCAACAGAAATTGGATTGAGAATGGGACCGAGAGGATAAACACAAAAGATAGCATGCAAGTAAGCTCTACAGGAAGAGAGGGACCAAGGATATACTCTTAAGAAGAGATATGATGCACGAATCTAGTCTTCGATCTTCTAAGTCGCATTTCCTTGAGCTTAACTCCATTATGCTTTGTCCGTCCTTAACTTCACAATTTCGTAGCTTCTTAATTCTTGTTTCCAAAATATGAGTTGGAACCTTTTCCACTGTTGCCTCTCGTTCCACTTTCACTTACTCTACTTCTAATATACTTGGCTCAAGCCTAACTGCGTACTCATGGTCCCATGCAAGCTCTCCAAAATTCACTAGTGAATCTTGGATCTTGTTAACTTACTAGAAGGTATTCCACATAGATGAATTATCTCTAAAAAAATAAACAAATGTCAACTATGTTGCCAAATGTACTTACTAAGGTGATTCTCCACAACTCATTCATAAGCGAAATGAACTTTCTGCCTTAGTGGCGAACACTACTGGAGCGCCCCATTCTGAAACGCTCCTCCTAATGAACCCCCTTCTCTAGAAGCTCTTTAATCTGTTTACTGAGCTCTTTTCTTTCTCGTGGAGCCATGTGTCTAACGGGCAACGCAACGGGCTTTGCATTATCTACAAGATATATGCGGAAGTCTATTTCCCGCTTCGGAGGCAAGCCCTTCACCTCTTCGAAGACATCCGGATATTCCCGGACCACTCTAACTGATTGCAAATTTTCAACAGAGGCATCTAGCGATTCAAGATAACTAAGCATAACCGCATATGAGGGATTACAAGAAATTTCCAAAGTATTACCGAGCTGGTTTAGGAGCCTAACAACCCTTTTCTCACAATCAAGGATGGCCCCGTTACTGGATAGCCAATCCATACCCAAAATCAAACCATAACCCGAAAAGCCCAAAACAAAGGCACTACATTGAAATTCTACACTTAGAATAGAAATTTTCAATCCCACACAGATCATAGACAAATGAGCTGGGCCCCCAATTGGGTTTGAAACAATTAAGGGGTCCTCTACCATACTAGTTTTTAGGTGCAGAGATTCTACTAAAGCAGACGAGATAAAGGAGTGTGATGCGCCAGAATCAAATAAAGTGCGAACGGGGTGATCATAAAGATAAACTACACTTTCTACAGAAGTATTTATACCTCTCTGTTGCAGAGGTGGCGCTTCTAGCACATGGACCTGTGCCCCTGGGGTGGATCCAGCCCTCTGCCCCTGTCCTCGTTTCTTTGGGCAGTCCTTAGCCCTATGGCCTGTCTCACCGCAAGAAAAGCACCCACCATTCTCCTTGGCCTTCTTTTTCCGGCAGTCCTTTACTAAGTGCCCCACTTTGCCACAGAAATTACACTTCCTTTTCTCTTTGTTGCCTTTCCCGCCTTTCTTAAAGTCTGTCTTCTTAGGCTGCAAACCCTCTTTCTTCCCTTGAGAGCTTTCTGCCTTTGTATCCTTCTTGCCCTTATCCTCTTCATTCAGCAATGCCATTTGCACCAATCTTTCATACGTGGCTCCCATGGGTATATGGGTCATGGCCAAACTGTGTAATGGCTCATTCAACCCTTTGACGAAACAGAGAGCCTTCTTGTGCGGGGTGTTGACTAGGTCAAGCCCAAACCTAGCCAGCTCATCGAACTGATTCACATACTCTCTGACTGTCTTGTCCCCTTGCTTAAGAAATAAGAATTTTTCCAACTGCAAACTTCTTTCCGCATCTGAGAGAAATTTAGTCTCAAACCTTGCCCTAAAGTCCTCCCATGTCTCTACTGGTCTTTCAGCATTAGTGACTTCCCACCAGTAGGAAGCCTCGCCCTTCAATAGCCATACTGCCAGTTGTACTTTTTGTCTATCTTCTACCTCAAAGATGATGAATAGGTCCTCAGTTTCTTTCAGCCAATTTCTAGCTGCTACGAAGGACTCAGTTCCATGGAAATCCCTTCCTCCCATAGCTTTAAAATCTTTACATATCTTAGCGAAAGTGTTTCCTCGAGGAGGAGGTGGAGGAAAAGGTGCCGCTGCAGCTGGATGATTCCCTGCAGCTGGGGGAGGAGGAACGGTAGGACCTGGCTGAGTGGCCCTTGCTTCTAAGAACCGTCTAAACCAACCAGGTATTGGCACCCCTTCAGGCAAGTTAAGATCTTCGGACATGCTGAAACAAAAAAGGATAGATTCAAAACGAAGGATAAGAGATAGTACCTATGGCTTTGGGGAGTGGACTTTGCCTTTTTAAAATAAAATAATATTTTATCTTCTAAAAATGCTTCTTTAAATTTCCTTTTTGAAAATAATTTTTCAAAACTTTTTATCTTATCTGGTAAACCTATGCTCTGATACCAAGTGAAACACCCCACCTCCGTTAGGGTCACTCTCAAAGGGAATGCCCTAATTTTGGTGGAGGTTTTTAAGTATAAGTCACAGATATACAAGACAGATATAGGAACACATATTTGTAAACAGCGGAAGAACAACAAACTTTATTTCATAAAGTCAAATACGTGTTACAAAACATCACCATAATTGTCTTACATCCTTCCCAAAAACATAACATAACATTTTCATAATCTGTCTTGAGTACATTATTTAAAGAAGCATAAATAAAACGTAGATAAACTGCAAAAGCCCCATAGTGGATTGTCCAAAGCCATAGTTCAAAGCAGGAAAGTCCAAGCAATACATTTCTCTTCTTCAAGCTAGGTGTCAAGGCTGATCAAGCTGCTGTGTTCCCTCCCTGAGGACCTGGGGGGGGGGGGGAACGGAAGAAAGAAGACGAAAGAAAAGTAGAGTCAGACATAAAGCCTGAGTAAGTCTAGTACTATTTTGTCTATGAATAAAGAACTGGGTATGATAAGTATAAACAGTAAGTGGGCAAGCACAATAAACTTGGTTAAGTTGTCTAGGGTCGAATATACTATCGTACCCCATGTTAATCTCTGAACCCATATAAACTAGTTCCCATTGGCACCCCATAATCAGGGTGATGTGATCCATTCAATGATGATCGGCTCCTACTCGCATAGTTACATGTGTCTTACGGCCCCCGATGTCGTAGTTACCTATGCTGGTCCCACCATGGGGTGTATCAAGTCCCGTGGTGGCGGCCCGACACAACCTTAGAATGCACAGGTATGCTACTGGTGCCCAGTGCCTTATTTTTCTGCGCCGGAGTGTGTGCACGCCCGCACTCCGTTAGAACCTACACTGCTACACCACCGCCGTCGCTTTGACCTCTTACAATCAGCCCAGTAATCGTGCCCCACCCTGCCTAGTTTCAGGGTATCCTGATACACCTTTTTAGGGTTACTGCTGAAAAGGGTCCCCCGTTACTAGGTTTTCTATCTCTAGCCAACATGCTAAGTTGGTTAAGTGTTTTCTAACCTAACCCCCACCAGTCCATTTAGTTTAGCATGTTCCATTTTGATTAAGTCTTTAGTTTACTTAATCCTAACAATCCTGACTCAGCCTTAATTGTCTTATTAAGGCCCTGACCTCTCACATTAGACAGGTATTGTTGTGGCTGCCTGTTGCCGGTTGGTTCCGGGCAGTCTTACGCCACAACTCAGTCTAACCTCGGGTCCTTATTGGGCTCCATGTTTAACCTCCCACATTGGATAGGTATTGTTGTGACTACTGGACAGCCGGGCGGTTCCGGGCATGTTTACATCACAACTCAATCCAACCTCGGGTTAAACACATCGTATTTTCTACATTTACATATTTTGTCATTCTTCTTTATTTCTTATATGTAAATATTTGCGGCCCATTATTAAGTTAATGGTGTAAAGGTTACACCAATCATGGGCCCAACCCATACTTGAATTTGGGCCCTTGTATTTTATATTTTCATTCATTAATTAATTTTAACCCAACGTTATTTTCCCCCGTTTTACACGTCCGTTTATATATATATATATTGGGCTTAGCCTTTTAAAGCCCAATTTAGCCATGCGAAAAGGGGAGGCTTATGGCGTGATTACATACACGAAAAGGGGAAGGTGAGCGTATGAACTTGCAATATGACGTTGGGAATACAAAATAGAAACTGGTGTACTTGCATAGTAGTGACATATACTTTGGTCATAAAACATAGGTGACATGAATTAAAGCATGTAAACTTGCATAGGTTTAACTACAATCATGAACCTATATTCTTATTTAGGCATAATGTCAAACATAAGCATGGCATAAATATTTCTAGCATAAGCATGGCATAATGTCAAACATAAGCATGGCATAATATCAAACATAAGTGTGGCATAAATATTTCTAGCATAAGCATGGCATAATGTCAAACATAAGCATGGCATAATGTCAAACATAAGCATGGCATAAGTATAGTTAAATTTGTTCACATAACTATGGCATAAATATTTCTAACATGAAATCATGATTTTTACTTTAGTCATGTAAACTTGCAAAAAGGGATTTTTGAACCTAACCTAGCTATGTACCACATATGTCATCATAAAATTCTTGTAAACAAGATAGACTTAATCATGGATTTCAATTATGCCAAATATCATTCATAGCCTAGCCATATTCATAAGTTTTCAAATAGGTTTTCTAGTACAAAAGCATGGCTTAATACATGATGCCAAATTCTCAACATAATTTCATATGGATTATAATAACCAAACTTGTTTTAATTACTTACAAATTGATTTATGCACAAAAATATACATCATGATGGCATAGTAGCAAAACCCCAAACTTGCATGAATTTAAATTAACTACATACATGTAGCTTCAACATGGATTACATAATTTGCGAAATATTCCAAACGTATACTTGCATAGAACTACCGCATGTAGTTCTTTATAACATGAATAACATAATTCAAGAATATCCAAACATATATAATATTTCAAATTGATAAGAACGCACAAATATGAATTACTTTATTGCCACAATTCAAGCATACAAACCAACACAATTGTTTATTCATACCAAAGTAATACTCTACTTACAATCGTGTGATGAATTCTCTAATTTAGGGATTGAAGACGCAAATTCCTTTGTTGAATTGATTTGTTTAGGTTGCTTTAAGCTTTAGAATTTGTCCCCTAGGCTTCTCTTCAATTTGGTGGCTACTCCTAGACGTTCCTCAGCAACATGGCGGCTTTGTTCTTATTTTTGAATGAATAGATTAGGGTTTAGTCTAGGGTTGTTTATATAGAGGTTAGGAACTTATTAGGACCATTGATGTTGCTTGGATTGATCGTAGCCATTCATCCTAAGGAGAGACCAATTAGAGCTTGCCACCTAGCCCTAATGACAAAGCAGACCACAGAAAATCGACCAACATAGCATAGGCCAGCCAGGTTAGACTGGGCTCGACCTGGGTCTGGACCAGGTCGACACCCCTGTCGACAGCCCTGTCGACAGGACTGTCGACCTGGTTAGACCAGGTCGACAGCCCAGTCGACCTGGGTGCGTCAGGCGGGCCTTCCCCCGCCCTGGCCCATCGGGCCCCACTTCGGAATTTTTAAATTTAATTTAAAAACTTCCGAAGGCCATATCTTCTTCATACGGACTCCGTTTTTCGAAAACTCGGACTCTATTTCGCGTATTTTTCCGAGACGAACGCAATGGCGTATCCCGTTTCCTTTAGTTCTTTGATTTGAAATTAATTATACTTTAATTTGTGAATTTCACAGTTATAGAATTCGCGGGGTGTTACAATCAAAGTTTGTGATTATTTAATATAAAGAATGATCAAAATCTGAATGAATATACCTTTTTTATTATGACTAAAGATTGATCAATAAAATCATAGTACTATTAGTATTATGTTCATTTGGTCAAGATTTATGTGTTATCAAACAAATACTGGCTTAAGGTAATTCATTTTTTCTATGCATCCCCTGTTTCATATGGTTTTTCTACCATAGATATACTTGTATGCTATTGCCTACATGTAATCATAAAAGAATGGCCATCACAAGTTAATTATTTTGTTCTCATTTTTGGAATAACACAACTACATAATAATACCATTATAAAATGTAAGATTGCATGAAGACAAAGAATGCACTACATGATATTTGACGCCTGCCTATTGCTGTTTGCACAAGTTATTTGACTTTGTTTTGAGTGTTTGGTACAACTACTTGATTTACTAAGACAATAGTGAATGAAATAAGCGAAAATTTCAATAATGTATAAGTAGATATAATATTGTAATAGCAACAGTCAAAATCTGTGGCTTAGACGACTGAAAATGGAATGCTAATCCTCAAATTTCTTCACAGCCATTCATATATTGGATGATTTAGATGCTGAGCAGATAAGTTGTGGACCATATCATTTAGATGATGACCAGCTGATGGGTTGCATAAAGTATGTTCCTTTGGACAGATGGTGATGGAGTTTTTGAACATTAACGTTGCTGCCATTTATTTGGACAATGAAGGACATAGGATGGTTATTGATCAGGCCTTATATCAGGTGGAAATGTTGACTAATCCAGCAGCTATCTAGAGATGAAAACGTAGGGTCTTTCCCTATCCTATATGCATTTATAGGAACTATATGTCAGGTGGATATCTAATAAAAATATATGTATGTGTTTGGATGACTAGTAGTAATAAATAATATACTTAATGGTATATTTAGTAGTACTCTTGTTTTGACAATTACAAAAACAAAATAAACACGCTTAGTAATGTGAAAAGCATAGTATTTCTTTTGTTTTCATATGAGTTTCTTTTCGCATAATTAGTTTTTGTAACATGGTATAATATTAGGTATATGCTTAGAACATACTTTATCAAACAAGTTTCTTTCTAAGTAGGGTCAAGTGAAACGAGCAGGCACTACCCAGTGTAAACATGCCATATTAAATAGACTAATTCTTGCCTTGTGCAAATGGTCATTGTAAAACCCTAATTTTTTGTAAATATTATTCAAAAAATTAATTAGTTAAATATATGTATGTGTTTGTGATTGATTCAAATCGGTACATTGATAGTATATTCTTAGTTTTAAGTTGGTTTAAATGTAAAATTCAATTTAATTGAATTTCCACTTTTTTAATTATTTATAATTTCTCTTAAAGTACCATTTATTTAATAAAATATGAATTTTAATATGTTTTAACAAATATTTATATATTTTACACTGAACACCTTAACGATCGGTTTTCTAATCGTTTTGCGGTAATACTAGTAATAAATAAATTTTATTACTTATTAATAATTGTTAAATATTAATTTTAGTTATTATATAATTACTAACAATTAATTATTTAATAGTAACTATGTAAAATTAATTTTTAATAGTTAATCATTAAAACTACTACATATTTATTGACAGTTAATTATAAGTTGTCGTTTATGACTTTTTAATTAAAAACCATTACTTGTTTTTAATAGTATGTTTTTTCCAAGTGGTGTTACCAGTTGTAAAAAAATGCAGTTATCCCAAGTGGAGAAAATAGTTGCTAAAGGTATTTTTTGCAACTAGTTTGAAAACATAGTTGCAAATAATATGTTTGTTGTAACTGTTATGAAAGCACAGTTGCTAAAAGTATGTTTTTGCAACTGGAAGGTAAGAGCAGTTGCTGAAAGTATGCATTTCGCAATAGAAATAAAAGATATGTTGTTAAATTTTATCTATTACAACAGCTACGACGGTCTATTGCTAAATCTCATCTATTGCAACAACTATGATAGGTCGTTGCTAAATATCATTTACTGTAACTGTTGTGTGTCGCCAGTTGCAAATAGCTAGTTGCAATAGAATATTTTTCTTATTGTGTGCATTGTTGATTTGATTGATCTTTCAAGAGTTCATATGTTAGGTAAACAAGATGAGTTTGTATCCTCTATTATACATGATGGTAGGATACATGGTAGTTTACATGCAGCTACAAAAGAGGTTCATCAAATTGTTAATGTTGTTACTTTGAATAATAGCTCTCAAACTGTTTTTTATGAGTGGTGTGATGGTGGGCTATTCTCATTTCACGAAGCATGGGATAGAATTTGCAAGAGGCAACCATTTAAAGATGTGTTTAAGGTGATATGGAATAATAAGAATGCTAAAAGAATGCCTCTCATTTCCTTTTTGGTAGTAAATGATAGACTCAATACAAAAGATCGTCTAAGTAGATTTGGAGTTGTTGAAGAGAACTGCTGCTTTCTATGAAGAAATGGTGAAGAACCGGTATGTCTTTTTTTCTTCTTATGTGAATATCCATAGTTTGTTTGGTGTTATATTCTCTAAAGCTTGGATGCGATTCTTTTGTTTTTGGTTCAGTTGAAAATGAGGCTATGGAAATCCTGAATGTGTTTAAAGTGTAGGACCAATTGTGTAACAACCCGGGTGTAACGTCCCGTATTTTTAGTAGTCAAGTCTTTAATATATTTTATTATTTAAATAACAATTTGGTATTATAAATGAGTTTATAATATATAATCCGTTTATTAAAGGATGCTTGAACGAATAATTATAATTTGAACTCGGAAACATCGCGGTACTCCGTAATTTACGATTTGAAATTCATGTATATCGGCACAATTATAAAACACTCAATAACAATTGACGATAAAATTAGATAATCATACGAAATAGAACGTTCAAATCAATGCGTTGCTTCCTTATGATGAGGCCCGTGCTTCGCACACGGGAAATTGTTCGATATATTATATAGATCTTAAAAATGTTTCTTTTCAGACAATCTCCATTTTTGACATAACAAATTTTATTGGAATACGTATAGCTAGTTATTTTTAGACTTCCAATGTGAAACCCATCAGAGTTAGTTTATCGGTGCGTGCAATTAAAGGGTGAACCGATAAATTAAAATAACTTTTTTGTGCAAACAAAGTCGGTTTTCAACGAAATTAATTTTACTGGGACCAGAACGTTGAGATGTAGCGGTATGTCAAGTTTTATTGTGTTTGGAAATTGCATGTGCGGATACGAATATAACGGTAAACGGTTACAAGCGATGAAATCTAATGCCGTGAACTTTTTTTAAATAAAACTTAATGTTTAAGTAAAACTAAAATACATGGGCGCACACCTATGCTAAACACAACATATCTTACATGTATTTTTTATTTACCTATTTGTTGTTTAGTAATCTTCTTGTTAAAGTTTACTCTCATTATCAACCACAGCCTTCCCCGATTGTGCACCCAAGACCAAAATATCTGTATTATGCTTCACGTCCAAGCTAAGTATAATGAGTAGAAAACACAGCTAACATATCCCCTCCCATCACTGAGACTCCATATGCAAACATCTTTCTCTGAATGAAAAGAGACAAAATGAACAGCTATCCTATTCTCTCCTACTCTAATTCTAATATGTACGCGCCCACCATTACGTGCCTGCCAAACAAAAACAAATAAATAAAGTAATAAACCCTTGCCGACCACGGTTCCTTCTCCCCTATAATTACAGTAAGGCTCCATATTCTTCTGGCAAGAAAAATGTAAACATTTCCTTCTAACTGTTAAAACTCTGCAATGAAAACCATTTCTAAAACAAGTTCAAACTCTAGTAAAACCAAAGAGTGAATTCTGGCGCTGGTAGCAGTGAGTCGTCATGGGTCAGTGGGGTTTGAACGTTGACAAAGAGGAGGCGGCGTTGGCAGTGCGATAGTGATGGACGGGGTCGAACGCAGCTGAAAAGAGGAAACAAAACGTGAAAAAGTAATGGAAAGTAGTGTATCAAAACGAACAGAAAGGTGCAGAACTAATATAGTGGAACAAAAGGAGGGCGTCAACATTTTTACAGGAGGGGTCGAGTGGGTTTAAATGGGATGCGGATGACAGTATAGGAGATGAGGTAGAAAATTGGTAATTTTTGTTTGAAGTTAAAGTAGGTGAAGAGGAAGTATAGGGTTGAAGCTGTGCATACTTTGGTGAACTGGGAGGGACGCTGTCATGTGGAAGAAATTATGTTAAGAGGGGGAACAACAAATTGCGTGGATCCATGAGTGAGAAACAGGCGCAGACAGTGGACGGGAGAGTTACAGAGGAGTGTACGCAAGAATGGACGGGAAAACAAGACGCGGGGTGTAGCAGCATGTGTGAGACGATAAACAATAGTAGAGGAGGACGTCGGTTGGAAGAAAAATAATGGGACAGACTTGAGGAAAGGAAATGATTGAATAAGTGAAGGATGGGGGATGGCCTTGAAAGTTTAGAAGCAGCTCTCAAAAAAATAAAAAGAAAGTTGCATGAGAAAGTTAAGTAGGAGGATGAACAACA
The DNA here is from genome assembly GCA_030737875.1 of Allium sativum. NCBI lineage: Eukaryota > Viridiplantae > Streptophyta > Magnoliopsida > Asparagales > Amaryllidaceae > Allium > Allium sativum. The sequence continues at coordinate 458,498,622 of CM060920.1, forward strand.
CCGTTCAGGGTATGATTTATAAATATGCCAATCCTATTCTTTAAACTTTTGCCTAATCCTGGTTTAATTAACATAAGTAGTTGTTAGGTGTTAATTAATTTAAAACAATGAATCAACCAACTTAAGCAAATAATTTCATACAAGCGCATTAGAGTTCTACATATATAAATATATTTAATCTGTAATTTCGTCATAAAAAGAAATGATTTTAATTTCCACTTTTGCATAATTCCTAGAATAGAGGTTACCTGCTTTATAAATCCATTACGTCATCCTCTGAAAGTTTTTGGGATGAAAGCTTCCAATTTGTTAAACATAAAGTAACAGTTTACGGTACACTATTATTACTATATCCTATATATAGCATACAATATACTTACCAACGGTATTTGTGGGCATTCTAACGAAGTATGAAGGCATTTAACTTCGAATACGTGGAGTAGTCCTAAATTGACAATTCTGATAACCATACAGTCCACATATATTGGCTTGCAGATAAAATGGTTTCCAATACCGACATATATTGTAGATAATACTTTTGAAACGTGACCTGTATATTGATCCAATTATGAGTGAAAAATACATTGTTATTTGATGTATAAATTTGTTACATGACCAAAACAAACAATCAAACAATTAAATAGTTAGAGTTAATTAACGGAAAGAAATAAAAAATTATTTAATTTTTGAATAGAGCAATAACTATTTGAATTAAGGCATAACTTATAATTATAAAGTGCTCATATATTGTCAGATTTGGGACAAAACCAATGACGATGGAACCATATCAACGAACGCAAAACGATGAAGCTGGTCTGATCAGAGTTGGCAGTTATTTGGGTTTTTTAATTAAATTAAACGTCAGTTTGATGTAATTAAAACAAATTATTTCTGCGATAGGCAAAGCAATGTGAGTTCAACTCTCTTAGTTTTTATCCCACTTATATTTTATATAAGTAGGGTTTAAATATTTGTGTGCTATGATTGTACTTGGTTGATGGAAGTTTGGATTGCACTTATTGGTTGATGGTTGAATATTATATTTGTTATTGAAATAAAATGATATTGTTGAAATAATGTATTTGGATGCAGGGAAAACAGGTTGGAGGAATCCAACTGGATTCCTCAAATTTATTGTTTATTTTCGTATGATCATTATATGAACTGATTGGATGATTGATTTGATCATTGATTGTTGAATCTGAATCCAACATTTGTTTCGTTTTAACCAATGAAAAGTATTGGTTGAGTAATTGATAACAGTTGGCCCAAAAGTATATCACTTTATAAATGTTGACTTACCGTCAAGTGAACCGACGGTAATGAAGTAATATGATTTATTTTATAACTACATATAGATTTTGAAATCTATTTTAAATAAAAGTAATAGAGGAAAGTAATACGTATTATTTAGTATTTAAGAAATTATTAAATGATTTTTTAAAGTAAATTCTTATGTAATAAGATTATAAGAAGACAAGCAGGAATTAACGAAATGGTTAAGTGTTGGATAAATTGTTTTAAAGAGACGATTTAAATAGAACTATTTAAATTAATTATATTATTAATTAATTTAAATGGATGGCTAATTGGAGGATTAACGGGATAATCATAGTTTGAGTTAACGAAGTCAACTAATTTAACTAGAATTAGTTATTTGGTTAATTTAAATTAATCTAATGAAATAGATTAATGAATATTTGTTTAATTTAATAAGATTTTAAAAAGAGATTTACCATTTATTTAGTTATAAAGAACTTAACTATTTCTATGGTCATTAACGAGGAAGTAAATTATTATTGATAATAATAATAATAATAATAATTTAAGAAGTTACTATTTAATAGAATTCATTTAATTAAGTTTAATGGAACTGAAAACAAGTTTTGAGAAGTGGGTAATGGAACCTAGTGGGATTTTAAAGGGGGTCGATGAACAAACTCCAGTTTTTATAAAGATAATTATAAGAGAAAATTTAAGCTAATGTGATAGGTTAGATATAAGGGTTACCTGATATTTAAATTACTTTAGAAGGGATCAAGATAAAAAGGATTATATTAAACCCAGAGGGACATAAATGAAGTTGAAAAACGGCATGAGGCGAAAACATTAAGTTTAAATTAACGAAAGTTAAAACGAGATTTTCAAAAAGGAAAAGGGTTCAACAAATTAGAAGTATAAGGGGATGATATTAGTGTAATGGTGGAAATGTAAAGATGAATTTATTTTGAGAAATAATGATGTAACATTATTTAAAGAATTTGGAAATATATATAATAGATTCCAAAATATAAGGGAATTAAAACGGGTTTGAGAATATGGAATGGTATTTCCGTAGAAAAGAAGATAAGTAGATGTGTTGAAATGTAATGATATTTCCAAAATAAAAATATGAGATTTAAAATGGGTTTATTTTAAAAAGGTAAGTGACAATTATAGTGTTCAAATAATGAAACCAAAGGAGATGTCGTGACGATTGTTTTACGGATTACGAGTTGTGTCGATAAATGGTGTTTTAACCAATGTTTTGAAATAATATAAAAATAGAAATCGGATATGGCACTGGTTTGAAGTATTTTAATATAGTTTTGAAAAGGCTCTTATATTGAAATAAGAAGTGATACTAGATTTTATATATTAAAATATTTAGAAGTTTATTTAAACATCCATTAATTATTTATAATTAAAAGGGCCAAATGATGCTGAGTACTGAATCAATAAATTCATTTTATTTTCATGATTGAATGGTTGTTTATTTGATAGTTAAATAACCGACTATCAAATCTGACCAATACAATTGTTGGTACGGAAAGACCGGGATCTAATTTACACTCTAAAACCATTCCGACCAATAAATACATAAACGTTGAAGATATCAGATGCTGATCGAGATGGAGCAATTGAAGACCGTGGATCTTCATAAAACGGTAGAATTCCTTATAATATCTGGTATAGCGGCCAGAGATATATTGTGATTCTGTCGTGGTTAAAATCAGTGGATTTGCAAGGACTACTCGCTATCAATCTATAGGGTGATTCCTAGGATGTGATAGGAGAGTGCCTTCGGTTCATCCTGTACCTGGATGACTTGTATGGACGAGCTGACAGAGTATTTCCAAAGGAATCGTGTACGTTGATTTCTTCAAACGTACCATGGCTGTGGCGGAGGACGATGGTTCTCTTATCAACTAGAGTATTTTTGTGGACATCAATTAGTGATGTCTGGCGGATTTGACAATGTGACATTCAAAATAAATGGTGGTCAGATGTTCTAAAATTAAATTCTAGCCTCAAGCCTCACAACCAAGAAATGACAAAAATCGGGCAGGCAGCATGGCTATGTGGGTCACACCCATTAGGTTGTATAATCACTTATCTAGAGAAATTCTTTTTGCTTCTTTAATCTATCGATGCTATCCCTTTCGGGAAACGCTTGTTGATCCCAACCGTTGGTGATATACATTCGATACACTCAAGCGAAATGAGTGGTCAGTCATGTGTGGGCCGGGTTGCAAGACATTCTTGTTGAACCCAGTGTATTCGCCTCTAGAGATACACTATCTGTAGGTGGTTCCATACCTTGACATAGTCGGAATCCAATCTCCAACAACTGCCAGCGGTTTTGGCTGTATACTATATATGTGGAGCGTAAGATGCAAGAGTTCTGCTTGATTGATATTTATTTGTATTTAGACACTATTATGATATCAGAATATATATTGTTTTCCAAAATGTTTTGGGTTATCACAAGGTAAAAACCGTCCGTATTTATGTGTGGATTTGGTCTTACGATTATCCTTTTCTTTCGAAAAGATTTTGAACCTTAAAATCAAGTTGGATGATTTTCCTTAAAACTTTGCTAGTTTTTTTTTTCTCACTCTGGTTCACCAGACTGACCCGGTGTTTGTAATGCTCGGGTTAGACCGGGTTGTACAGGTCCAGATTATCAAATGCTGCGAAATCCAGAGACGAGCCAGATGAGTTCAGATGTATGAGATTTTATAGTTTTATTCCGCTGTATATTGTATATGAGGAAAGATTATTATAACTGTCCAGATGTGTGATATACTATGATGATTGTAAGTTTTATTTCAAGCTCTCAATAAAGATTTATTTATATATTATATTTTGTTCCGCTGCATTGTGAGACTCTGTGTTGCGTTTGGTTCTTGTAACACCCCGTATTTTCTGTAAATACTAGAGTTACAAATTAGAGAATAATTAATTTCAAATATAAGAAATAAGGGAAACGGGTTACGCCATTGCGTTCATCTCGGAATTCTTCTTGAGATAGAGTCCGAGTTTGCGTAAATCGGACTCCATATGAAGGAGTTATGACATTCGGAAGTTTCAAAATTAAATTAAAAATTCAAACAGCTCGGTTCAGAATTCAAAATTAAAAAATCAGAAGAAGAAGCGGGCTGGGCGGGAAATTTCTCGTCCAGGGCCAGGTCGACCAGGGGGTCGATCTCCCCCAAACCGGTCGACCAAGGGGTCGACCTACCCCCCCCCCCCCTCGGGCAGATCTGAAAACTGCTGTGTTCTGACTCCCTGCTAAGTCATTAGGGCTGATTTGGCTGTTCTATCTTGTCTGGGTGGTCTTGATCGCTTCTAGGTTGATCCGACGGCTCTAAATTAATAAAACTTCTATATAAGCAACCTAAATATAAACCCTAAGCCACACAAAAATATTTCTAGAGTCGCCATGCCGTCAATGGTGAACCTAGAATAGCCGTCATTTCTATCTACTCAAAGACAAGATAGAAGCTACATCAAAATCAAATCAAAACTAATCTAATCTAATTCAACTAAAAGAATTCAACGGTCTACATCAAAGGCGAGAAATTCAATTTCAGAATACAGATCCCAGAAATCAAGTTTTTCCTTTTGTTGTAAGTGTAGTTATCTTTCAGATGTGAATAAATTAAAGACATGGTTTGTAATGAATTGTAAAATAGAATTGTATCAAGTTGTATGTGATGCTGATTCATGTTTATTCATGTCTATTCTATCATATATGCCTATGAACTATTGTGGTCTATCGAACCTATTATGTTACGTGGAAATTGGTGAATAAACCTATGATGTTGTATAGGAATTTGGGAAAGAAATTATCATATGTAAGTTGGTGATACTATGATACATACAAGTTTTAGGCTAAGTCATGTCGTTTATGCATAATTGTTTAGATCCATTATGCATACATGTTTAGATCAACAACTTTATATGTTAGATCCATATGCCTTTATGTTAGATCTACAACCTTGTATGATTAGATCTACAACCTTATTAGATCTACAACTTTATATGTTAGATCCATATGCCTTTATGTTAGATCTATGTTAGCATGATTAAATCCCTATGCAAGTTCACCACTACATGCCAAGTTTAATTTGTATAGTTTTATGTAAATTCATATGCTTGTGGTTCATGTTGCGTAGATCTAATTTGCAAGTTCACCACTACATGCCAAGTTTAATTTGTATAGTTTATGTGAATTCCTATGCTTGTGGTTCATGTTGCATAGATCTAATTTGCAAGTTCATAATTAGAAGTATATTGTTCTATGCCCAATTCATGTGACACATGTGTAGTTAAATCCATACTTTTGTATGATGTTGGAATGTTGCAAATTTCCTCTTTTCCCCTTTTGTTTTATAAGTTAGGCTAAAATATCGAGCCTAACATCCTATGTAATTTTGCGAACGTACAACGGGGGTAACGTTGGGGAAAACTTGAAATTACATGAAATTGGCAGGTTTGGCATAATCATGATAAATGGCATGAAAATGGTATAATTTTTATAACTAAAATTATGAACTTGATTTAGAGGGAAAGTGGGCCATGACAATAAATTGTTGACAAATTTACATATAAACATAAAAGGATAAATATGTAAATTTAGAAAAGACGAATATGCCTAACCCGAGGTTAGACTGAGTTGTGGTGTAAAACTGCCTGGAACAGACCGGCACATCCAGTGACCACAACAATACCTGTCTAATGTGGGTGGTTAGTGCATTGAGCCCAAAAAGGACCTGAGGTTAGACTGAGTTATGTTGTAAAACTGCCCGAAACCGACCGGCACATCCAGTGACCACAACAATACCTGTCTAATGTGAGTGGTTGGTGCTTTAATAAAGCTAAGTCAAGGTTGGTACGGTTAAGTCAATTAAGGAAACACTTAACCAATTCAACATGTTAACTAAACTGATAGGTGGGGTTAGGTAAATTTGGACACTTAACCAATTTAACATGTTGGCTAGAAAACGCTAGTAACGGGGACCCATTTCAGCAGTAACCCACATAGATGTATCATGGTACCCTGAACTAGGCAGGGTGGGGCACGATTACTGGGCTGAATTGTAAGCGGTCAAAACGTCGGCGGGTGGTGCGTCAGTGTAGATTCTGACGGAGTACGGGCGTGCACGTACTCCGGAGTGGAAAAAGCAAGCACTGGACATTAGTAGTCATACACTGTGCATCTTGAATCATGTCGGGTTTCCACCATAGGATTTGATACACTACATGGTGGGACCAGCACAGGTATCTACAATCAAGCGGGGGCCGAATGACACATGTGATAAATGTATGCGAGTAGGAGCCGATCGATAAAAAGGTATCATTTCACCATGAAATTGGGGTGCCAGTTGGGACAAGTATAAATAGGTGCAGAGAAGTAGAATGGGTGTGATAGTATATTCGGTTTAAACTTCCTTATCTTGGTTTATGTTAGTTAGTTATTCTGGTATGGTCCTATTTTCCAGTTTATTCCTATCATGAACCTTTTCCTTATTCACACACTGAAAAATCACTAGACTTACTCAGACTTATGTCTGATCCGTTTTCTTTCGCTCTCTTTTCTTCCGTTCCCCCCGGTACCCAAGGAGGGAATAGCTCAGCTTAATTTGGACCGTTCATCTTTCCAAGCTTGAAGACTCTGTGATGTATAGCTTGGAATCTCTTACCTTTGGCTATGGCTTTGGACACACTACTACTTGGGGATTTATGCAGTTTTATTTTGTTTTATGCTTCTTTATGTCATAATCAAGACAGAGATTTTGATGTAATGATTTGGAAGTTGGTTTGAAACAGTTTGCTGTAATGTTTTGTTATGAATCACGTTTGAAATAAAGTTTGTTTTTTCGCTGCTTATATATATCTGTCTTGTAAATTTTCTGTGTCTTTTACCTATAATGATCCACCAAAGTTAAGGCATTCCCTTTGTGAGTGACCTTAACGGAGGTGGGGTGTTTCACTTGGTATCAGAGCAAAGGTTTACCGGATCAAATAAAAATTTTGAAAACTATTTTCAAAAAGAAGTATAAAGAAGCATTTTTCAAGAAAAAGTGTTATTTTACTTTAAAAGGCATAATCCCCCAAAGCCATATGCACTATCTTTCTATCCTTTGTTTTGAATCTTTCCTTTTTCGTTTCAGCATGTCTGGGAATCTTAACCTTCCAGAGGGTGTACCGGTACCTGGCTGGTTCAGGAGGTACCTAGAGGCTTGGGCCAACGACACAAGCCCAACAGACATTCCTCCTCCCCCAGCTGCAGCGGTTCCTCCTCCTCCGCGTGCAAATGCTTTCTCAAAAATATGTAAGGACTTTCGAGCCATGGGTGGAAAGAACTTCAATGGAAATGAATCTTTTGTGGAAGCAAGAAACTGGCTCAAAGAAACTGAGAATTTATTTGATATCTTCGAAGTGGATGATAGGCAAAAGATACAGTTGGTAGTATGGTTGCTCAAAGACGAAGCTTCCTATTGGTGGGAAGTAACTAATGCTGAAAGACCAGTTGAAACTTGGATGGATTTTTGAATGAGATTTGAAATGTAATTCCTCTCACAAGCTGAACGAAGCCTTCAAATGGAGAAATTCTTAGCTCTCAAACAAGGAAGTATGACGGTCAAGGAATACGTCAACCAATTCAACCAGCTGGCTAGGTTTGGATTGGAGTTAGTAAACACTCCTCATAAGAAAGCTCTCCGTTTTGTTAAAGGACTGAATGAGCCACTACACAGCATAGCTATGTCCCATATACCTATGGGTGCAACTTACGAGAGGCTGGTGGACATGGCACTTTTGCAAGAAGAAGATAAGGCTGGCAAGAAGGAGACAAGGGTGGAAGCATCTCAAGATAAGAAAGGGGAAGGATCACAGAGCAAGAAGACAGATTACAAGAAAGGAGGGAAGAACAACAAACCCCATGACAAAAGGAAGTGTAATTTTTGTGGCATTCCTGTACATCTGGTCAAAGACTGCAGGAAGAAGAAGAGGAAGATGGGTGGTTGTTTCCACTCCGGCGAGACAGGACACATGGCTAAGGACTGCCCAAGAAAGCTAGGGCAAGGGCAGAGAGCTGGACCTTCTTCTAGAGGACAAGTTCACGCTCTCACAGCACCTCCTTAAGAATGAGGTAGAAATATTTCTGTCGAAAGTTTAGTCTATCTTTTTGATCATTCTGTTCGTACACTATTTGATTCTGGCATATCGCAGTCATTCATATCTGCTGCTTTAGTTGAATCTCTACACCTAGACACTAGTTTAGTAGAGGATCCCTTGGTTGTTTCAAATCCAATTGGGGGCTCAACTTATTTATCAATGATTTGTTTGGATTTGGAAATTTCAATACTAAGTGTGGGGTTTAGATGCAATGCCTATGTTTTGGGCTTCACGGGCTATGGGTTGATTCTAGGCATGGATTGGCTATCCAGTAATGGTGCCATCCTCGACTGTGAAAAGAGAGTGGTTAGACTCATGACTCGCCTTGGTAACACTCTCGAAATTTCTTGTAATCCCATGAACTCTGTTATGCTTAGCTATCTAGAATCTCTTGATGCGTCTATTGAGAATTTGTAGTCTGTTAGAGTAGTCCGAGAATACCCGGATGTCTTTGAGGAGGTAAAGTGGTTACCTCCGAAGCGGGGGATAGACTTCCGCATATACCTCGTTGACAACGCAAAACCTGTTTCTTACCTGTTAGACACATGGCTCCAAGGGAGAGGAAGGAACTCAGCAAGCAAGTTAAAGAATTGCTTGAGAAAGGGTTTATAAGGCGGAGTATTTCTGAATGGGGTGCTCCAGTAGTGTTCGCAACTAAAGCGGACGGTTCACTTCGCCTGTGTGTTGATTATAGGGAGCTAAACAATCTAACCAAGAAAAATAGGCACCCACTCCCAAGAATAGACGACTTGTTCGATCAGCTTGTAGGTGCATCAGTTTTCTCCCAACTAGATTTGGCTATCGGGTTTCATCAGCTAAGAGTGGCTGAAGACAGCATTGATAAGACCACGTTCAGAACTCCGGATGGATTCTTTGAATGGCTTGTCATGCCTTTCGGATTGACAAACGCACCCGCTTATTTCGTTGACTTGATGAGCAGGGTGTTCCGAGAGTTTCTCAATAAGTTTGTGGTGGTCTTCGTAGATGACATCTTGATTTTCTCGAAGAGTGAGGAAGAGCATGCTTAGCATCTAAAAGAAGTCATGGATACTCTTCGAGCACATCAGTTAAAAGCCAAATTCTCCAAATGCCATTTTTGGAGAGAAGAAGTGAGATTTCTCGGACATGTGGTATCCAAGGAAGGGTTGGCCGTGGACCTTGCAAAAGTAGTTGCGGTGCAAGATTGGAAGGTCCCACGGAATGCAACCGAAGTCCGAAGCTTTCTCGGGCTAGCAGGCTTTTACCGGAAGTTCATCAAAGACTTTGCGAAAATCTCTTCTCCACTTAGAAGGTTGACTAAGAAAAATATAACTTTCAATTGGGATTTGGATTGCGATATCGCTTTCAAACGTTTAAAGAGGGCTCTAACAACAGTCCTAGTTTTGACATTGCCGGATGGGAGCAAGATGTTTACCGTATATACAGATGCATGCGGTACGGGACTAGGCGCTGTCTTGATGCAAGAAGGGAAGGTAGTAGCTTATGGTGGAAGGAAGTTGAGAGTACATGAGAAAAACTACCCAACCCACGATCTAGAGTTGGCTGCCATCGTCTTTGCACTTAAGTCTTGGCGCCATTATCTCCTAGGTGAGAAATTTGAATTATATACTGACCATAAATCGTTGAATTACCTTTTCTCGCAGAAAGATCTCAACTTGAGGCAGCAAAAATGGATGGAGTTTCTTGCCTCATATGATTTTGAGATTTCCTATACTCCTGGCATGGGCAATGTAGTAGCTGACGCCTTGAGTAGAAAGAAGCTGACCTTAAGCCCTCTCTTTGTAGAAAGGCAAAGCTTGGAGTACAAAGCCAACTTTGATTTTAGACCCTCCATCGATTATGTGACTGGTTTGTTAGCATCGCTAGAGGTGCGGCCTACTCTTTTGGACTCGATAGGAGCCGCGCAACGTGAAGACCCTCAGCTAGTTGATGTGATGGACAAGCTAATTAAGGGTGAGACTTCTCGTCACCTCAACAGATACTCCATCGATGATAAGGGTTGGTTGAGGCGGGATGGAAGGCTATGCGTCCCACAAGTAAAGGATTTGGTGAAGAAGGTTCTCGAAGAGGCACACCATTCGAAGTTGACCATACACCCCGATGGAGACAAAATGTACAAAGACATTAAAAGGGTTTTCTTTTGGAATGGCATGAAGAGGGATGTAGCTGAATTCGTTTCTAAGTGCATAATATGCCAACAAGTCAAGGCGGAGCAGAAGAAGCCTGGTGGTTTGCTTCATCCTCTAGAGGTCCCACAGTGCAAATGGGATAGCATCTCGATGGACTTTATTGATGGGCTGCCTAGGTCAAGAAGAGGCAATACCAGTATTTGGGTAATAGTGGACAGGCTCACAAAATGCGCTCACTTCATACCCTTTAAGAGTAGAAGGACTGCCTCATCTCTAGCATCCATATATCTTAAAGAGATAGATCGACTCCATGGGATATCCTCCAGCATTGTAAGTGACCGAGATCGATCCTATTTTTACAAGCGAGTTTTGGAGAAGTTTGCAAGAAGTTGTAGGCACACAGTTATGCTTAAGCACGGCCTATCACCCCCAAACCGATGGTCAGACGGAAAGAGTGAACAGAGTATTAGAAGACCTCTTGAGACTATGCATTCTTGACTTTGGAGGTACATGGGAGGATCATCTTCCTTTGGTGGAGTTCGCCTACAACAATAGCTATCAAGCCACCATAGGCATGACACCCTTCGATGCTTTGTATGGAAGACCATGCCGATCACCAACTTGTTGGTGGGAGTCTACAGATAAGCTCATACGTGGACCAGATATGATTAGAGAAACTTCAGAGAAAGTAGACTTGATACGAAGAAGAATGAAGACTGCCCAAGATAGACAGAAGTCCTATGCTGATAAAAGAAGGACCGACCTTGAGTTTGAGGTTGGGGACAGGGTTTTCCTTAAAGTATCTCCTTTGAGGAACGTCGTTCGCTTCAGATCCGCAGGAAAGTTGACACCAAGATTTGTAGGACTGTTTCCTATCATTGAGAAGATTGGGAAGATGGCTTATAGAGTAGAGCTGCCCGAAAGATTGGCTGGAGTTCAAGATGTCTTTCATGTTTCTCACCTACGAAAGTTCTTACATGAGTCTGCGGAAGTGGTGGAACCAAGCATATTAGAGGAAGTAGAAGTAGAACGAGAGGCTACTGTGTGGAGAGTTCCAACTCGTATCTTGGGGACAGAAATCAAAAAGCTACGCAACCGCGAAGTCAAACTTGTCAAAGTTCAGTGGAGCGATGCCGAGGAAGACGCGACTTGGGAAACTGAGGACAGAATACATGCAGCCTACCCTTTTCTTTTTGAGGGTACATCTTTGATCTCTTTTCCTTAAGTTTGTTCATGCTTGTACCTATATTTTCAAGTATATCTCCTCGGCCCTATCCTTTATTCTTAGGTAGAAACCAGTGGATGTAAACATGTACTTGAAACATGTTATGATTGATGGTTGCAAGTGGTTGCTAGTCGTTGCTCGTGGTTGCATATACACACACATTAGGTGTTAGATCAGCTCAGTCACTTTTCATATTACATATGCATATATGTACTTGTATATGATTGAAACTTGATGTGTTATCATGTGGATATTGCATTTGTATGAATGATTGTGCACTCATGTAGAAAGTATGATTAAGGGTGATTGCATACATAATGGACTCATGGCACCGACATGAATTGCATTAAGGAGGTCAACTGAATCAGTAGACCGCCTGATTTTGCATTAGATAAGGACATGTACACACACTATGCATATGATCATGAAGCATTAGAAGTCATTTAAGGACAATGGATTCATGTGTTTGATGGTTGAGTAGATGGACGATTGGATGGAAGGATATACGTTCTTCTTGACTTGAAGATTTCGGGGACGAAATCCTTTAAGGAGGGGAGAATGTAACACCCCGTATTTTCTGTAAATACTAGAGTTACAAATTAAAGAATAATTAATTTCAAATTTAAGAATTAAGGGAAACGGGTTACGCCATTGCGTTCGTCTCGGAATTCTGCTTGAGATAGAGTCCGAGTTTGCGTAAATCGGACTCCGTATGAAGGAGGTATGGCCTTCGGAAGTTTCAGAATTAAATTAAAAATTCAAACATCTCGGTTCAGAATTCAAAATTCAAAAATCAGAAGCAGAAGCGGGCTGGGCGGGAGATTTCCCACCCAGGGCCAGGTCGACCAGGAGGTCGACCAAGGCGTCAACCTCCCCCAAACAGGTCGACTTGGGGGTCGACCTGGGGGTCGACCTGGGGGTCGACCTACACCCCCCCTCGGGCAGATCTGAAAACTGCTGTGTTCTGACTCCCTGCTGAGTCATTAGGGCTGATTTGGCTGTTCTTTCTTGTCTGGGTGGTCCTGATCGCTTCTAGGTTGATCCGACGGCTCTAAATTAATCAAACTTCTATATAAGCAACCTAAATCTAAACCCTAAGCCACACAAAAATATTCCTAGAGTCGTCATGCCTCAATGGTGAACCTAGAATAGCTGTCATCTCTTTCAACTCAAAGACAAGATAGAAGCTACATCAAAATCAAATCAAAACTAATCTAATCTAATTCAACTAAAAGAATTCAACGATCTACGTCAAAGGCGAGCAATTCAATTTCAGAATACAGATCCCAGAAATCAAGTTTTTCCTTTTGTTGTAAGTGTAGTCATCTTTCAGATGTGAATAAATTAAAGACATGGTTTGTAATGAATTGTAAAATAGAATTGTATCAAGTAGTATATGATGCTGATTCATGTTTATTCATGTCTATTCTATCATATATGCCTATGAACTATTGTGGTCTATCGAACGTATCATGTTATGTGGAAATTGGTGAATAAACCTATGATGTTGTACAGGAATTTGGGAATGAAATTATCATATGTAAGTTGGTGATACTATGATACATACAAGTTTTAGGCTAAGTCATGTCGTTTATGCCTAATTGTTTAGATCCATTATGCATACATGTTTAGATCTACAACTTTATATGTTAGATCCATATGCCTTTATGTTAGATCTACAACCTTGTATGATTAGATCTAAAACCTTATTAGATCTACAACTTTATATGTTAGATCCATATGCCTTTATGTTAGATCTATGTTAGCATGATTCAATCCCTATGCAAGTTCACCACTACATGCCAAGTTTAATTTGTATAGTTTTATGTAAATTCATATGCTTGTGGTTCATGTTGCGTAGATCTAATTTGCAAGTTCACCACTACATGCCAAGTTTAATTTGTATAGTTTATGTGAATTCATATGCTTGTGGTTCATGTTGCATAGATCTAATTTGCAATTTCATAATTAAAAGTATATTGTTCTATGCCCAATTCATGTGACACATGTGTAGTTAAATCCATACTTTTGTATGATGCTGGAATGTTGCAAAGTTCCTCTTTTCCCCTTTTGTTTTATAAGTTAGGCTAAAATATCGATCCTAGCATCCTATGTAATTTTGCGAACGTACAACGGGGGTAACGTTGGGGAAACTTGAAATTACATGAAATTGGCAGGTTTGGCATAATCATGATAAATGGCATGAAAATGGTATAATTTTTATACCTAAAATTATGAACTTGATTTAGAGGGAAAGTGGGCCATGACAATAAATTGTTGACAAATTTACATATAAACATAAAAGGATAAATATGTAAATTTAGAAAAGACGAATATGCCTAACCCGAGGTTAGACTGAGTTATGGTCTAAAACTGCCCGGAACTGACCGGCACATCCAGTGACCACAACAATACCTATCTAATGTGGGTGGTTAGTGCATTGAGCCCAAAAAGGACCCGAGGTTAGACTAAGTTATGGTGTAAAACTGCCCGGAACCAACCGGCACATCTATTGACCACAACAATACCTGTCTAATGTGAGTGGTTGGTGCTTTAATAAAGCTAAGTCAAGGTTGGTAGGGTTAAGTCAATTAAGGAAACACTTAACCAATTCAACATGTTAACTAAACTGATAGGTGGGGTTAGGTAAATTTGGACACTTAACCAATTTAACATGTTGGCTAGAAAACGCTAGTAACGGGGACCCATTTCAGCAGTAACCCACATAGATGTATCATGGTACCCTGAACTAGGCAGGGTGGGGCACGATTACTGGGCTGAATTGTAAGCGGTCAAAACGTCGGCGGGTGGTGCGTCAGTGTAGGTTCCGACGGAGTACGGGCGTGCACATACTCCGGAGTGGAAAAAGCAGGCACTGGGCATCAGTAGTCATACACTGTGCATCTTGAATCGTGTCGGGTTGCCACCATAGGATTTGATACACCCCATGGTGGGACCAGCACAGGTATCTACAATCAAGCGGGGGCTGAATGACACACGTGATAAATGTATGCGAGTAGGTGCCGATCAATAAAAAGGGATCATTTCACCATGAAATTGGGGTGCCAGTTGGGACAAGTATAAATAGGTGCAGAGAAGTAGAATGGGCGCGATAGTATATTCGGTTTAAACTTCCTTATCTTGGTTTATGTTAGTTAGTTATTCTGGTATGGTCCTATTTTTAAGTTTATTCCTATCATGACCCTTTTCCTTATTCACACAATGAAAAATCACTAGACTTACTCACACTTATGTCTGACCCGTTTTCTTTCGCTCTCTTTTCTTCCGTCCCCCCCGGTACCCAGGGAGGGAATAACTCAGCTTAATTTGGACCGTTCATCTTTCCAAGCTTGAAGACTCTGTGATGTATAGCTTGGAATCTCTTATCTTTGGCTATGGCTTTGGACACAATACTACTTGGGGATTTATGCAGTTTTATTTTGTTTTATGCTTCTTTGTGTAATAATCAAGAAAGAGGTTTTGATGTAATGATTTGGAAGTTGGTTTGAAATAGTTTGCTGTAATGTTTTGTAATGAATCACGTTTGAAATAAAGTTTGTTTTTCCGCTGCTTATATATATCTGTCTTTTATATTTTCTGTGTCTTTTACCTATAATGCTCCACCAAAGTTAAGGCATTCCCTTTGTGAGTGACCTTAACGGAGGTGGGGTGTTTCAGTTCTTCTTCTTATTCTATTCTAATATTTCTTTCTTTCTTATCTCATCCTCTAAATTATTTCTATTGGCATCTGAGTTTTCAGTACAATTTGGGTTGGACTGGTGTTGTTTGGTCAGCTCAAAGGTACCAGAAGTTTGGGTCGTCACACTTGGTATCAGAGCGAGGTTGAGTAATAACCTTGGCTTTGTGGCGTAACTTGATAGAGATGGGGTTAGTAATACCCTAGATTGAGTTGAGTGTATATATATCTGAGTGCATATTTTACAAACGTTTTGCATCGTGTTATTTGTTCGATTCAATTTTGAATTGGCAATTGATACGATATTGTTTTATAAATAGAGTAAATGAAATAATTTTCCTCAAACAATATTTTTGTATTGTAAAGAAGTAATTTTCTCAAATTATTGAGATATTGAATTGTTTGTTTGGTTTGAATGAAATTCAAATTTGAGAACAAATTTGAAATGGTTTAACAACCAGGAGATTTTACATATAGGATTTGTGAAATTGTTTGTGAAATTGAATGAAAGTGAATTTAACTTAATGATCCGTTAAATAAAATAAAAAGAGAAAATGGAGGATTTTTAACAAAATCAGAATATGATTTGGAATGAAGGTGAATAAAATAGAAAACTAAATCGCTAATTGAATTTGGATTTGAAACTGAACTTGGTTAAGACAAGCTGAGAATGGATGTTGTAGTTAAAATGGATTTTGGAGTTAAATGAAATCAATTTGGTATTGGGAAATTGAGTAGAATATAAATTGATTGGTTTAGTTAGTTGTGTATTGATTTTGATTGTGCATTTATGGTTGGTTGTTTGTTAGATGGATTGAATAAATTCATCACATGATTAATAAACATAAGTTAAATAAATCGAAAACTATTTTCTAGCATAATTAATTTAACTAAATTTGATTATGAATAAAATCGAATAACCCTGGGTTATTACTTGTATTATAAGTTGAGCTGAGTGCAAAATCTAGAAGGGTATAGAAATGATTTGATTACACATATTTGAAATATAGATTGGCGAAGAGTTGTTAATTGATTTGCTTTGGAATTAGAGTTTGGTTGCCGACAAATAGGAAAACCTTGATTATATTGATTGATGATTGATTTTATACCTCTAAGTTGGATAGCCGTTAGGTTTGAGTTTTCTTTGATAAGATGTGAGGCCCGGGATGGCGTTTGTAGTTAGTCTGGTCGAGTAGTGCGGTGGAGGTGCTGGCGAATTTTTCGTCGGTTTATATAACTTATAAATTTTGACAATAATTATTTTGAAATTAATTGGGGATTGAAACATTCTTCTTACTTAAGTAATTTCGGGGACGAAATTCTTTTAAGGGGGAAGGAATGTAACGTCCCGTATTTTTAGTAGTCAAGTCTTTAATATATTTTATTATTTAAATATCAATTTGGTATTATAAATGAGTATATAATATATAATCCGTTTATTAAAGGACGCTTTAACGAATAATTATAATTTGAACTCGGAAACATCACGGTACTTCATAATTTACGATTTGAAATTCATGTATATCGGTACGATTATAAAACACTCAATGAAAATTGACGATAAAATTAGATAATCATACGAAATAGAACGTTCAAATCAATGCATTGCTTCCTTATGATGAGGCCCGTGCTTCGCACACGGGAAATTGTTCGATATATTATATAGACCTTAAAAATGTTTCTTTTCACACAATCTCCGTTTTTGACAAAACAAATTTTATTGGAATACGTATAGCTAGTTATTTTTAGACTTCCGATGTGAAACCCATCGGAGTTGGTTTATCGGTGCGTGCAATTTAAAGGGTGAACCGATAAATTAAAATAACGTTTTTGTGCAAACAGAGTCGGTTTTCAACGAAATTAATTTTATTGGGACCGGAACGTTGAGATGTAGCGGTATGTCAAGTTTATTGTGTTTGGAACTTGCATGTTTGGATATGAATATAACGGTAAATAGTTACAAGCGGTGAAATCAAATACAGTAAAAAAAAATTAAATAAAAATAAAACTTAATGTTTAAGTAAACTAAAACACGTGGGCGCACACCTATGCTAAACAAAACTTATCTTTCATGTATTTTTCATTTACCTATTTGTTATTTTGTAATCTCCTTGTCAAAGTTTACTCTCATTATTAACCGCAGCCTTCCCCGGTTGTGCACCCAAGACCAAAATATCCGTATTATGCTTCACATCCAAGCTAAGTAAAATGAGTAAACAACACAGCTAACCTATCCCCACCCATCACTGAGACTCCACATGCAAACATCTTAAGCGACCCGAACTTCCCCGGTCTCCGAAGAGAAGAGGAAGGACGAATTACTTTGAGGACAAGCCACATCGGAACGCAAACAGAAGAACATTTCATTGTTTATTACAACAATTCCATCAGAATACAAGAATATATAGAGTACGAATAAATATTACACAGAAAATATCAGAGATTTAAAATACATTACATAGCAGTGGAAAAATAATACAAAACACAACTAGAAGAGATATACGGATACAGAGCTTTCCGGATATCATCCCAGCTGTAAACCAGGTTCCTGTGAATATAAATCTACAAAACTAAAACTACTAGCTGCCCCTGTCAAAATAAGGGCACCCAGAGTTTAGGTTAAAACAATAAACTCCAGGTCAGTCATGTAACTGGTGTGAGAACTAAAACAGTTATTAATCTTTATTTTAAAGTTAGGTAAATCAAGGGACCACGTCGTATAACACGGAACGGGTTTCCTCCTAAGAATACCAGTGCATAAAACAACAGCGCAATGCTAAATAAAGAACAATGAAGATATTATAAGACCCAGGTCCCATCACACATTGCAACACAAGCCGGAGGATAGGGTTTTTACCTTATAATAGCCAAGAATGCTTGGTACGCTAAAAACAAATCATTTTATACTATTATAAGTGCATTGTAACGACCCGTATTCTACACATCATAGGATTGTAGAATATTTCTTTCTTTCCCATGTGAAGTCGTATGGTCATGTAACTTTGGGAAACATCCATTAGAGTCATTTCCCATGTTCATGATTTTTGTCGATTTTTAAATGACCATTTTGACCCTAGTTAGTACTGTTTTGGCCATAACTTTTAATTGGAAAGGAATTTTGACTTGAAACCACTTCCATTGGATTCGTTTGATGGTTTACCTTTCCGTAGAGTGGTCATAATAGCCAAACGGACTTACCGTTTGGGAGATATGGATGAAATAAGGTTTGGAGGGTGAAAAACTACTTAACCGGGCCAAATCGGGTGATTAGTGAGTAGGCCCATAACCCATTTCGGGATTAGGGTTATGGGGAGGCTGAAATGAGATAGAGGATCATTCCATTTCAGTTTTCTAGCCTCCACTTATCACCAAGGAACCCTAAAAATGGCCTCCGACCTCTAAATCACCTCCAAATCATCTTTTGGTCAAGGATTAAGCTTAGCAACATCTAATCAAGGGAGATCTACACCAAATCAACATAGGAGCTGTTGTTTGACATTGAGATTCACATCAAATCAGAGAATTATTTCAGATCTTAGTTTATTTGTGGCTAAGGTGAGTGATTTGCATAGTTTTACACTAATTATGGCTAGTTAAGGGTAATTAGTGCTAATTACCGAATTTAGGCATGGTAAAATTCGGGAAAAATGTTCATAAATTCCTAAATGATGTTTTAGACCTCTGATATGAATTTGGGTTAATTTGGTTAAGTTTTGCTAATCCTATCATTAGTTTCACCTAATCATGCTTAAGGGGAAATATGGGATTTTGGGTATGTTTGATCCATTTTTACCTATCATGTTGATGTTTTGATGTTTGTGGTTGATTATGCATGTTGCTATGACTGTATGAAATGCTTTGTGATTGATTTCAATAGTTAGAATAGTCGAAAACGTCGTCGAATGGCGTAAACACTTGCTGGAACAGTCTCAGAAAACAGTGCAGGGTTCGGATCGGATCAGATATGTTGAACTGAGCAAAGAATCCGATCGGATCGGAACCCAACACTTGGGAAAAAGTGGCGTAAAGGAAGGCCACGCTAGCTGAACTGGGATCGGATCGGATCGAGGAGGACGAATCGGATCGAGGAGGACGAATCGGATCGAGGAGGACGGATCGGAGTGAAGGCATGAGGATGGATCGGATAGGAGCATGTGAAGGACGAGGACACGGATCGGAACGGAGGCACGAGCTGGAGGGGAGATGACACCCGACCCGACCCGAGGTAAAGCACCCGAACCGAACCGATGGAGGACAACCGACCCGAACCGCACCAGGAGAAGACCCGACCCGAACCAATGAAGGATAACCGACCCGAACCGATGGCTAGAAGAGGACCCGATTCGACCAGTATTGATCAATAACCCGAGATGCAAAGGTAGTCCAATATGGGAAGTTAGAGCTCAGGATCCAGTTGGGAACCAATGAGTTCACTTCATGGTTGGACTTTGCTGCGGGACGCGTGCTAAGGAGTTGTCGACGTTCATAACTTCGATTCACCACTAAGAATGAATGATGGGCTACTTATGAGTGCAGTAGGGTCATTGTGACATGAGGGGCAAGGTGATGGTAGCAAGACTACGTTATCAGTGCAGTAGGGTCATTATGACCTGAGGGGCAAGGTGATGCGTAGTAAGACTATGAGCCAGCGCAGATGGGGTGAATAACTCCATGGGGCAAGTGGACATAGTAAGGATTAGTAAGACTATGAGCCAGTGCAGTGGGGTTCTTGTGACTCCATGGGGCAAAGTGGACATAGTAAGGATTGGTAAGGCTATGAGCCAGTGCAGTGGGGTTCTTGTGACTCCATGGGGCAAAGTGGACATAGCAAATGATTAGTGGCTACGTTATCAGTGTAGTGAAGCCATTTATGACTTCATGGGCAGAGTGATCGTAGCAAGGTATGTTGGGTGATCGAAGTGGTGAATATCGTATGCTTTACGCACTGAGTGAGAGATGTGAGGATGGATGCTATGTTTGATTGTTTGCCATCATTAGGACATGCACACCTCCCCCACCTCCATATCTTTACACTGTTTGATATGGTACCTTAGAGTGTTGTACAGTATGTAGTGCTAACTCTTTGGTTGCAGGTACAGGTTCAGGTATGTTTTAGTCTACCTGTTATTGTTCACTTTAGATGCTTATCGCTCATACCAGGCTTTATGTCTGACCCAGAGTTTTATGTCTCCTCTTATTACTCTGGGTGCTCACACGAGCAGACTAGAGACAGGTTAGCTGGTGATGCGCGAGTAGCTGATTCGGAGGCGGGCAGGAGGCTTCCACGTATGATATATATATATATACACATTCTCCCTGTGTCGTTGGTGGTCGCTACTTGGGCATTAGTGGTGTACCTCATTTATCTTACTTTTGCTTTGAGACAGTTTGAAAGTTGTAATAAGCTGTATTTTGGATTTCCGCTGCCACGATGTTTAGTTCTGATTTTCAGCTTATGCACTGTCTCTCCTGTTTTATGTCAAGTATGTTATTATTATATTTTGTTCTATGCGATGTGAGACATTCTACGGGTTCTTTGTATGTACATTTCCTTCTTCCCTTTCCTTCTCACGACCCGTTCCGTGCTGACTGGACATGTGTACAGCGCACTTTTGGAGTAAATGTCGGTTGGTGCGGGGCGGGCCGTCACACTTGGTATCAGAGCTCTAGGTTGCGTAGTTAACCTAGGGAAAGACACTAGGAAGAGATAGTACGTATATGAGAGCGCGTATTTGTGATTACTTTGGTTTTCAAAACCTATGTATATATATGCTATTAGTAGTATAAGAATGAAGTCGCACTGCACTAGCACCACTATGGGGTCGTTAATCGTTTCCCTTTTACAGATTAACGATGAGCCGAGACACGAGGGGTGCTGGTAGAGGGACCAACCAAGGGAATGCCGCTGACATAAGGGCGATGTTTACTAACCTCATGAGAGACATGCTTAGAGAAGTGCAAGGGGCAGTTCCCAATCCCGGAGTTGGTGTTGGCCCAGTAGTGCAGGCGCCTAGGGTCGATTTCGCCAAGTTGTGCAAGGATTACACTAATCTTGGTGGAAAGTCGTTCCACGGAATGGAGTCGGCCACAGATGTTCAAGATTGGATGGATAGCTGTGATCGTATCTTTGGTGACTTGGGTCTTGTGGATGCGATGAAGAGAAGGCTAGCGTCTCGTCAGCTGCAAGGGCGAGCGATGAATTGGTGGAATGCCATTAGAACAGCTACTCCAGAGGATCAGGTTACTTGGGTTCAGTTCAAGGCTCGCTTTAGCGAGAAGTTCATTCCAGCTGCCCAAAAGTCAGTGTTGTTCAAGAGGTTCTTGGAACTCAAGCAGAACGGGTGGGCAGTTTCTGATTATATTGCTGAGTTCAACACTTTGTCGAAGTATGGACTGTCTCTTATTGATACTCCTGAAAAGAAGAATGAGAAGTTCATTACTGGTTTGGATGGATACTTGGGGGAAAGGCTTATCAACCACATCGATGAGACTTTTGAATCGATTGTGGTGAAAGCTTTGAGATCAGAGAGTCTTTACCCTAAGTCGAAGACTGAGGCTGCATCTGCAGAAGGGCCAAAGCCGCAAGCAGGCGGTGGAGGCAAGAATAACTCTCAGAATAAGAGGAAGCAGGACCAATCTAAGGGTGGCCAGAAAAAGAGTAAGAAGGATGTTGAGTGCTTCAGCTGTGGAAAGAAGGGCCATTATGCTAAAGAATGTCGGGCCAAGCCAGCGGAAAGGAAGTGCTACAACTGTGGTCAAGTGGGACATCAGAAGGATAAGTGTCCGCAACCTCTTAAGGAGAAGCAGATTGTGAAAGCATATGCTATTGATGTTGTTCCTTCTTCGTCGAATGCCCCAACTGCGGCGGAGAAAGGAAAGAATGTTGTTATTCAAGGTATGTTTTCTATTTATGATGTACCAGTTCGAGTTTTGTTTGATACTGGGGCTTCCCGTTCCTTCATATCTAGTGTCCTGGTAGATAGGTTGGGACTAGAACCCGAGATAGTCGATAAACCATTGGTTGTGACGAACCCGATTGGTGGTTCGACTAGACTTAGTATGATTTGCAGGAATTTGGTCTTATCGAGTCATGGATGTATGTTTGTATGTGATTGCTTTGTTTTGGGCTTTACTGGGTATGGCATTATATTGGGAGTCGATTGGCTCCAAAGATACGGGGTGGTGGTAGACTGTGAGGGCTTTTTGGTGACAGTGAGGGCGGATGATGGGCAGAGGGTAGTGTTTGGTAGTCTACCTAGTGATGGGGTTATGGCTAGTTTTGTAAATTCCCTCGACATCCCGCAGGATGAGTTGTCAGATGTGCCCGTGGTTGGCCAGTATCCGGACGTCTTCGAGGAGGTGACCGGGCTTCCACCACACTGAGAGATTGAGTTCCGTATTGATTTAGTGAAAGATGCCAGACCTATAGTGATGCCACTTCGTCGTATGGCACCAAGGGAGCAGCGAGAGCTCGGGGTGCAAGTCAGCAATCTTTTGAAGAAGGGATTTATTAGAAGGAGTGTCTCCGAGTGGGGAGCACCAGTTGTGTTTGCCACTAAGGCAGATGGTTCCCTTCGTTTGTGTGTGGATTATCGCGAGTTGAATAAGGTAACGAGGAAGAATAAGTATCCTCTACCGCGGATAGATGATTTGTTTGATCAGTTGGAAGGAGCAAGAGTGTTCTCCCAGTTGGACCTCGCGACAGGATTTCATCAGCTTAGAGTAGCAGATGAAAGTGTTCCGAAAACGACATTTAGGACGCCGTCTGGATTTTATGAGTGGTTGGTCATGCCATTTGGGTTGACCAATGCACCAGCCTACTTTGTGGATCTTATGAATCGAGTATTCAGAGATCAGTTGAATAAGTTTGTCCTTGTGTTCGTGGATGATATCCTTGTTTACTCAAGGACAGAGGAGGAACACAAGGGACACTTGAGGATAGTGATGGAGGTGTTGAGGAAACACCAATTGAAAGCGAAATTCTCTAAGTGTCATTTTTGGAGAAGGGAAGTAAGATTCTTGGGTCATGTTGTTTCAGAGAGTGGTATTGCCGTGGACCCTGCGAAGGTGGCTACGGTACAGGATTGGCCTACGCCCAAGAATGCAACAGATGTAAGAAGTTTCTTGGGATTAGCTGGATATTATCGTAAGTTTATCCAGGACTTCTCCAAGATAGCAGCACCGTTGACTCAGTTGACTAAGAAGAATCAGTCCTTCGTCTGGGACGAAGTGTGTGAGGATGCCTTCAAAGGTCTAAAGGAGAAGTTGACGCGTGCGCCAGTGTTAGTCATTCCTAAAGGGAATGAAGAGATGACGGTATACACGGATGCTTGTGGTACCGGACTGGGTGCTGTATTGATGCAAGGAGGTAGGGTTGTAGCTTATGCTAGTCGACAGTTAAAGCCGCATGAGAAGAAGTATCCTACCCATGATTTGGAATTGGCAGCGATTGTATTTGCGCTGAAGATGTGGAGACATTATCTCTTGGGAGAAAGATTTGAGTTGTTTACCGATCATAAATCGTTGAAATATCTCTTCTCTCAGAAGGATCTGAATCTCCGTCAGCAGAGATGGTTAGAGTTCTTGGCTTCGTATGATTTTGATATCGCATACACACCTGGGAAAGGTAATGCGGTAGCCGATGCCTTGAGTAGGAGACATGCCAGCTTAGGGGCAATGTTTCTTGAATGGAAGCAACTGGAGTATATCGCGGGGTTTGATTTCAGACCAAAGTGCGAATTGGATCTAGTCATGCTAGCTAGTTTGGCGATCAGACCCACTTTGATAGAGCGGATTGGTTCCAGCCAGAGGGACGATCCTAACCTATTGGAGATCATCTCCAAGTTAGAGATGGGTATCGATGAGGAGATGAATGTATATGGGCTTGATCGAAATGGATGGCTTAGAAGGAATGGAAGGCTAGTTGTGCCCAACGTGAATGGATTGAGGGATGAAGTGCTTAGAGAATGTCATCACTCAAAACTGACTATACATCCCGGTGGTAATAAGATGTATCGAGACATGAGACAGACTTACTACTGGGAAGGGATGAAAAGAGACGTTGGGAAGTTTATATCCAAATGCATGAATTGCCAGCTAGTTAAAGCCGAGCAAAAGAAGCCTAGTGGGTTGTTGCAACCATTGGAAATTCCCGAATGGAAATGGGAGCAAGTCTCGATGGATTTCATCGATGGTTTACCAAGGACTAGATCGGGATATGATAACATTTGGGTAATTGTGGATCGATTGACTAAAAGCGCAAGATTTATACCAGTCAAATCGACCTGAACGGCAGCCAAGTTGGCAGAATTGTATATGAAGTGGGTAGTGAGATTTCATGGAGTACCCAAAAGCATTGTGAGTGACCGAGACCCGTTGTTCACTAGTGGGTTTTGGAAGAGCTTACAAGAGGCTCTAGGGTCAGGATTACATCTCAGTACCGCATATCATCCTCAGACCGACGGTCAGACGGAGAGGGTGAATCGTATATTGGAAGACCTCTTGAGAGCTTGTATATTGGATTTTGGTGGATCATTGGATGACCATTTGCATCTAGTAGAGTTTGCATATAATAATAGCTACCAATCCAGTATCGGTATGGCTCCATATGAAGCTTTGTATGGAAGACCGTGCAACTCACCATCATGTTGGATAGAGACTGGCGAGAAGTTTGTGCTTGGACCAGATGTGGTGAGAGAAACTTCCGATAAGATCAAGATCGTTCAGGAATGAATGAAAGCTGCCCAAGATAGGCAAAAGAGCTATGCTGATAAGAGGAGAAGAGACTTGAAATTCTCCGTTGGTGACTTGGTGTTTGTCAAGATCTCTCCGTTGAAAAGCGTGATACGATTTGGCAGGAGAGGCAAATTAGCACCAAGATTTGTCGGCCCATTCCCTGTTCTTGAACTAGTCGGGAATTTGGCATATAGAGTTGGCTTACCAGAGAAGATGGCGGGAGTTCACAATGTATTTCATGTTTCCCAACTAAGGAAGTTCGTTCACGACTCAGATATGACTATTTCACCTGATCAGTTAGAGGACTTCGAAGTAGAACCCGAGGCGGTTGGGAACCGCAAGCCAATTCGTATTGTGGGGCACGATACGAAGCAACTTCGAAGGAAGGAGGTGAAGCTAGTCAAGGTTTAGTGGGGCGAGGACGAGAATGATTGTACTTGGGAGACAGAGGAGAGCATTAGGAAGGCATATCCAGAACTCTTTGCCTGGTAAGATTTACTTTGCAATTTAGTTTTCCGCATGCTAGGATAGACTTGTTTTTCTTGTTTTGCATGGTTGATTGTTGTTTTATGATTGATAGGCATGCGGGACCATTATGTGTGTTTGGATTAGGGAATTTCGGGGGCGAAATTTCTTAAGGGGGGGGGGGGGGGAGAGTGTAACGACCCGTATTCTACACATCATAGGATTGTAGAATATTTCTTTCTTTCCCATGTGAAGTCGTATGGTCATGTAACTTTGGGAAACATCCATTAGAGTCATTTCCCATGTTCATGATTTTTGTCGATTTTTAAATGACCATTTTGCCCCCTAGTTAGTACTATTTTGGCCATAACTTTTGATTGGAAAGGAATTTTGACCTGAAACCACTTCCATTGGATTCGTTTGATGGTTTACCTTTCCGTAGAGTGGTCATAATAGCCAAACGGACTTACCGTTTGGGAGATATGGCTGAAATAAGGTTTGGAGGGTGAAAACTGCTTAACCGGGCCAAATCGGGTGATTAGTGAGTAGGCCCATAACCCATTTCGGGATTAGGGTTATGGGGAGGCTGAAATGAGATAGAGGATCATTCCATTTCAGTTTTCTAGCCTCCACTTATCACCAAGGAACCCTATAAATGGCCTCCAACCTCTAAATCACCTCCAAATCATCTTTTGGTCAAGGATTAAGCTTAGCAACATCTAATCAAGGGAGATCTACACCAAATCAACATAGGAGCTGCTGTTTGACATTGAGATTCACATCAAATCAGAGAATTATTTCAGATCTTAGTTTATTTGTGGCTAAGGTGAGTGATTTGCATAGTTTTACACTAATTATGGCTAGTTAAGGGTAATTAGTGCTAATTCCCGAATTTAGGCATGGTAAAATTCGGGAAAAATGTTCATAAATTCCTAAATGATGTTTTAGACCTCTGATATGAATTTGGGTTAATTTGGTTAAGTTTTGCTAATCCTATCATTAGTTTCACCTAATCATGCTTAAGGGGAAATATGAGATTTTGGGTATGTTTGATCCATTTTAACCTATCATGTTGATGTTTTGATGTTTGTGGTTGATTATGCATGTTGCTATGACTGTATGAAATGCTTTGTGGTTGATTTCAGTAGTTAGAATGGTCGAAAACGTCGTCGAATGGCGTAAACACTTGCTGGAACAGTCTCAGAAAACAATGCAGGGTTCGAATCGGATCGGACATAGGGTTCGGATCGGATATGTTGAACTGAGCAAAGAATCCGATCGGATCGGAACCCAACACTTGGGAAAAAGTGGCGTAAAGGAAGGCCACGCTAGCTGAACTGGGATCGGATCGGATCGAGGAGGACGAATCGGATCGAGGAGGACGAATCGGATCGAGGAGGACGGATCGGAGTGAAGGCATGAGGATGGATCAGATAGGAGCATGTGAAGGACGAGGACACGGATCGGAACGGAGGCACGAGCTGGAGGGGAGATGACACCCGACCCGACCCGAGGTAAAGCACCCGAACCGAACCGATGGAGGACAACCGACCCGAACCGTACCAGGAGAAGACCCGACCCGAACCAATGAAGGATACCTGACCCGAACCGAATGCTTGAAGAGGACCCGATTCGACCAGTATTGATCAATAACCCGAGATGCAAAGGTAGTCCAATATGGGAAGTTAGAGCTCAGGATCCAGTTGGGAACCAATGAGTTCACTTCATGGTTGGACTTTGCTGCGGGACGCGTGCTAAGGAGTTATCGACGTTCATAACTTCGATTCACCACTAAGAATGAATGATGGGCTACTTATCAGTGCAGTAGGGTCATTGTGACCTGAGGGGCAAGGTGATGGTAGCAAGACTACGTTATCAATGCAGTAGGGTCATTATGACCTGAGGGGCAAGGTGATGCGTAGTAAAACTATGAGCCAGCGCAGATGGGGTGAATAACTCCATGGGGCAAGTGGACATAGTAAGGATTAGTAAGACTATGAGCCAGTGCAGTGGGGTTCTTATGACTCCATGGGGCAAAGTGGACATAGTAAGGATTGGTAAGGCTATGAGCCAGTGCAGTGGGGTTCTTGTGACTCCATGGGGCAAAGTGGACATAGCAAATGATTAGTGGCTACGTTATCAGTGAAGTGAAGCCATTTATGACTTCATGGGGCAGAGTGATCGTAGCAAGGTATGTTGGGTGATCGAAGTGGTGAATATCGTATGCTTTACGCACTGAGTGAGAGATGTGAGGATGGATGCTATGTTTGATTGTTTGCCATCATTATGACATGCACACCTCCCCCACCTCCGTATCTTTACACTGTTTGATATGGTACCTTAGAGTGTTGTACAGTATGTAGTGCTAACTCTTTGGTTGCAGGTACAGGTTCAGGTATGTTTTAGTCTACCTGTTATTGTTCACTTTAGATGCTTATCGCTCATACCAGGCTTTATGTCTGACCCGGAGTTTTATGTCTCCTCTTATTACTCTGGGTGCTCACACGAGCAGACTAGAGACAGGTTAGCTGGTGATGCGCGAGTAGCTGATTCGGAGGCGGGCAGGAGGCTTCCACGTATGATATATATATATATATATATACACATTCTCCCTGTGTCGTTGGTGGTCGCTACTTGGGCATTAGTGGTGTACCTCATTTATCTTACTTTTGCTTTGAGACAGTTTGAAAGTTGTAATAAGCTGTATTTTGGATTTCCGCTGCCACGATGTTTAGTTCTGATTTTCAGCTTATGCACTGTCTCTCCTGTTTTATGTCAAGTATGTTATTATTATATTTTGTTCTATGCGCTGTGAGACATTCTACAGGTTCTTTGTATGTTCATTTCCTTCTTCCCTTTCCTTCTCACGACCCGTTCCGTGCTGTCTGGACATGTGTACAGCGCACTTTTGGAGTAAATGTCGGTTGGTGCGGGGCGGGCCGTCACATGCATAGTGTATAAAACAATTTCAATCATAAGTATCAATCATAGACGGCATAAGTGCCCCATACCACTATGTCGCCATACTAGGCTCTACAAATAAAACCGCAAAGTCACGTATTGGAAGTTGGATTTCCATCTGTGAGCCGAGGCAAAAGATAGTCCTCTACCGATTCGAGACAATCTAGCCTACCATGTCTCAGGATCAGAGCTTGAGTGACCCTTAGGATCCACAGGGCCGGTCCACCGATGTGGATTAAAATGCCTGAACACTGCGTTTCCCCGCCCTTTAGGGCGTAAACGAGCCAACGAATGACTCCATCGGTCCCGGATCGACCGATATAACCGAGGCGCCTCGCAACAGCAACAACCACACAGGTGAAAATAATATAAATGTCAGGACTGGTAGGTCACTGACACCACCCTAGCTAGAAAGAAAAGCATGCCCTCCCTGGATCCTTCTCCCGTTTCTGGTTCACAACCGGGGTGTGAGGCTCGCGAATCAACGCTACACAAAGCTATGCCACAAAGACCGTGCTTTGATCATCAACCACAAGACTCTGCTTTTCAACAGAAGCCTTGATCATATTTCCACTTAGGCATGCCACACAGGCAATTCACTCCATGCGTTTGATATCCATCAATATATAACCTCTGAGCTCGTACATCTCAGAGAAGGGCATTAAGCAAGAGAATAAATTCTCCACCGCCAAACAGATATATATTTAACAGAAATCAATCACACAGAATAAAATCCAATGTCAGACACACAGTCCATTTACAAGTTCGTTCTGGGTCTGAACGAAACTGGAGGCACCTTGTACCTCGCATATCCATCGATCTCCAAGTACGTCTGGACGATCACCAACTGATTCCCTCCTCTTGGGTGTACAGCCCAATCAAGATCATCAGTAATCACCCAAACGATGTGAAGACCTCCGGTCTTCGACCACCGTCTTCATCCTCGACCCCATGTCGAATCAGTTATTCAGAATGGGATAAACCCGGTCTTTTTGAATAACTCGCGTATATAATAAACAAGTGTTACACAAACACAACATACGCCTCATTCCAATTCAGAATATTCTTTTATTCAAATATTCTTATACTTTGGGAAAGGTTCCCATTAATTTTATCAAAGATATATTCTTTAAATTTATTCTTTAATCTTCCTTTGAATATCAATTCAAATTAGTCGGGATTAGCTAACCACACCGAAGTAATCATTTATTTTATTTCCCAATCCCAACCTATTCATCCCATGAATTAAACTGGTCATACTTCATATCTAACACCACGGTGTTGTCGGTAAATTCAATTACCATTTCACGTTCAAATCTAATTAAAGATTTAACTATCGCCTGGAGCAAAACTGGTGATACTCCATTCTCGATCATTTCAATCTAATTAAAGATTCATTAAAACTCCACTTGTTTTTAATCTTCCCAAAAATCAATATCCTGTCTTTAACTGGGTTAAAGAACCGATGTCATTTAAAACACGGTTCACGATAAACCCAAAATCAGATTCTATTAATTATCGGGTTAAAGAACAAGTGTTATTTAAAACACCGTTCACGATAAACCCGAAAATCAATTCCAATTCAATTCCAATTAAATATGATTTAATTGGTACACTTCATTAAATCTAAATAGAAAGATTTAATCTTTTTCTCCACTGGGTTTAAGGACAGTTTTAATGAAGACACCATTCACGACAAACCCAAATCACATTTGATATTAAATACAAGGCTCTGAATAGAAAATATATCGGCTTATATTCAATATCAAATTCTACGACCAACAAATATCGTATTGGAAATAACGATATAAATATATCTTTCAAATTCCCATAACAATATTTGTATCATCACGAAATCCAACATCGAAATTTTCCAAAGACAATTTCGATTCAAATCCATTCCAATTCAATTATTGGAAATTCTGGTTACTTTTAAAACCATTTCAAATTCACTTTATTTATTTTAAAAATAAATAGAATTATAATTCTAGTTCAAAACTAGTTCATTTCGATAAAAATCTACTTTTATCTTTTCAAATATGGAGTTTTTCATCCCAATTTTTCCCAAATCATTTCTTATGATTTTACACAAATTATTACTATTTTTAATAATTTTATCAAGGCCCGTACAGTTGATTTCCATCAACGGCCATCGAACTGCACTTACAGCGACCTTTTCCAAATTTGATTTGGACATAATTCCAAATCCAACCGTTAGATTTCAAATCTCTAACATTCATTAGAAATCCCTTTTCGATACGAACCCAACGGTTCCAGTTTTTGGAGAATCCGACGGTCGGATGTCCCGTAATGTCCACTTGAAGTCAATGGTCGAAATTCACGAACTACCGCAGCGCGGCGCGTTCTATTCAGGCCATTATATTATATATATAATATATATATTATATACTTCGTCGATTTCCTTTTAAAA
Source organism: Allium sativum (assembly GCA_030737875.1). NCBI lineage: Eukaryota > Viridiplantae > Streptophyta > Magnoliopsida > Asparagales > Amaryllidaceae > Allium > Allium sativum. The sequence goes on from CM060920.1 coordinate 458,529,710, forward strand.
CGTGTTTTATACATCATTTTAAATTCGTTTTCGAAACGATTTCAACTTCATATTCAATTTCGAATCAAAATTGAATATTCCACATCATCGATATACAAATGATGATATTTTCAAAACGTTATATTTTGAAATCACTTCCTTTTCTATAATCATTATAAAAACGAATATAATCGATATAAATATCATCCACGTCAAAATGGCGCATATCTAACCAACACGGCTTTATATATTTCAATAACTTCGTTATTCTATTCAACAAATGAATATTTTCTTCAACACATGAAATTTGCTTTTATTCAACACATGAATATATATTATATTTCAACACATGAAATTATTTTATTTCTATTCAACACATGAATTTATATTTCTATTCAACACATGAATTTATCTTTCTTATTTTCCAAACTGGAATGAGGCCCAATCAATTACCATATAACGTTAATTATATGGGTTCCCTACAACACATGTATATAACAGCAACGATAAATCATCAACCATCATCCAGAGTGCACCACACAACTGCATAAGCATTAAATATAAATAATTAACGCTTACACAGTCTGTTAATCCATCGATTGACATACAACTGAACAATCGGGATTAGTGTACGTCAAATCTCACCCCAATACCCGTGTGGGGTTTCAAATCAACAAACACAGATTTTATTTGTGCAGTTGGGCGATGTGTAAAATTTATCGTCCCAATCAATATCAGTCAAATCAGTGTATGTAAACAAATCATCCGATTTGTTTATTACTATTTATTTTATATACACGTTAAAATCATATTTTTAACTATAAAATATTTCCCACTATAAAATATTTTATTTCATTTCACATCACACAATCAAATTTCACAACACAGCAACCAAACAAACAAGTCATCCATGGTCTGTGGACGACGGGTGTCGGGTGCCGCTAAGCACTGTCTGCATCCTAGTATATATTTCAACTAGAAAAATAAATAAAAGTGAGAAGTTCTCACCGATAAGCTAAACCAAACACCACGACTCTTCATATGCAGAAAATCTTTGCCGTGCTCGCCTTTTGTCACTTTCGTCGACCGTATCCACTACATATATAAAAATCGCATTTTTGTATTGTTGTCATGTATAAAAAAATTACATTTTTATACTGCTACCATATAGATAAAAATTCTATTTTTATACCCGTGTTCATATAATAAAGAATATATTTTTCCCTCGCCATTCTCTATATAAAAATCACATTTTTATAAATAGATATCGTATTTTTATATCTCTACTACCTATGTAAAAATTACTCCTTTACAACGCTACTTCCATGATAAAAATTTTATTTTTATCTTGTTTGTAATATAATAAAAATTATATTTTTATTACTTTACATGAATAAAAATCATATTTTTATTCTTCCTATGATATAATGATCGAATTTTTATTATTTATATAATATAAAAATCATAACTTTGCTAGTTTAAAAAAAATCTCTTTAATTATAAAAATCTAATCTTTTGGATTATAAAAATCAAACCTTTTCATATGCTAAAAACCAAGCCTTTCCTAATGAATTTCCAAACAATGTACTTACATTAAATAAAACTGATTTAAAACTATATTTTTAACCTTTCTATAATATAAAAATTATATTTTTAACCTTTCTATAATATAAAGATTATATTTTTAACCTTTTTATAATATAAAAAAAATCAAACCCTTTTAATTTTATTCATATGAATATAAATCATATTTTTATATTTAAAAACAAATCGGATTTTTTTTATACAGTAATTATATCTCAAAACAGAAATAAATTGAAATAAAGGTAAATAAAATAAATAAGAAAAAACTTACTGTTTTAGGGGTCAGGCGGGTGGTGGCTCGTCGGAGCGGCGTTGGCAGGGGGCGGCAGCAATAGGCGGCGCAAGGGGGGTGACTTCGAGGGCGGCTAGGGTTTAAAGGGGGGGTCTCGTGGGATTCGCGAATGGACGAGGAGAGAGGATCGAGAACGAGGGGGAAGGGGTGGCTTGCCTATGGCGGCGGTGGCACGACGGAGCGTCGATCGATGGTGGCGACGACTTCCTCTTCCGCGTTTTTTTTTCTTTCTTTTTCGTTTCGGTTCGGAACTGATAACGGGGGGGGTTGACTTTGGGTTAAGGAGAAAGGAGGGGTAGTGTTAATAAATATATTATTTTAATTTCAAAAATACCCTTATATTGATACGAACTCGAATTCAAACCCAACGACTATCGTCCATAGCTAACTACCCCCATTCCAAATACAATGGGATATGTATCGTAAGCTGATTCGATCATTTCGATCTGTTTTCGTCAAAATCAAAATATAAATCTATATATTGAGTTTGAACGCACATTTCAATTTACCGGGGCCACATACGGACTCTAAAAATTCCCGAAAAATATTTTCTAACCTCGTATTGACGATACGGTCTAAACAAAACTAATTTCATCGAATTCTGAGACCGTTTGAAAAATGGCCATTTTCCAGTCGATTAAAATCAACTGAAATTGGTCAAACGCATTTTCCTTTGCCATGCTCACATATTGATTCAGAAAATTATGAATTTTGAAACCTAGCAATAACTTGACATCACGAATCCAACAAAAGTGGTTTCGTTGAAAACCGAGGTCATTTGCAAAATTTCCATTTTTAAGGGCCAGAATTCCATAGCGACTATTCTGAATTTTCAACTGGACATAACTTTTTATTCCCGCTATGAAATTTCAATTTTTCGGATTCGTTGGAAAGATATTCTCAAATAGATTCAAATATTTTTGGTTTCACTAAAATCCGGTTTATTTGGAATCCTGTACATTCATTTGAAATTTGAAATCGAATTTTCAAACTACCGCGCCATTTTCAATTCCTTTTATAATTAAAATAAAATATTCATTTTCTAACAACGTTCTATATATATATATATACATTCAATTTTCTATTCAAAATAAATTTCTCATCGTTATTATTTAAAATAATTCATTTTAAATATTCAAAATTCATTAAAATTGCCAAAATAAAAAATTTAAATTGGTTCAGAATTTCCGGGTTATTACAACATCTTTGTCTGAATGAAAAGAGACAATACGAACAACTATCATATTCTCTCCTACTTTAATTCTAATATGTATGCGCCTACCATTACGTGCCTGCCAAACAAAAATAAATAAATTAATTAATAAACCCTTGCCGACCACGGTTCCTTCTCCCCTATAAAAACAGTAAGGCTCCATATTCTTCTGGCAAGAAAATTGTAAACATTTCCTTCTAACTGTTAAAACTCTGCAACGAAAACCATTTCTAAAACAAGTTTAAACTCCAGTAAAACCAAAGAGTGAATTTTGACGCTGGTAGCAGTGAGTCATCAGGGGTCAGTGGGGTTTGAGCATTGATAGAGAGGAGGCGGCGTTGGCAGTGTGATAGTGATGGACTGGGTCGAAAGCAGCTGAAAAGAGGAAACAAAACGTGAAAAAGTAATGGAAAGTAGTGTACTAAAACGAACAGAAAGGTGCGGAACTAATATAGTGGAGCAAAAGGTGGGCGTTAACATTTTTACAGGAGGGGTCGAGTGCGTTTAAATGGGATGCGGATGACAGTATAGGAGATGAGGAAGAAAATTAGCAATATTTTTTGAAGTTAAAGTAAGTGAAGAGGAAGTATGGGGTTGAAGCTGTCCATACTTTGGGGAACTGGGAGGGGCGCTGTCATGAGTAAGAAAGTATGTTAAGAGGGGGAACAACAAATTGCGTGGATCCATGAGTGAGAAACAGGCGCGGACATTGGACGGGAGAGTTACAGAGGAGTGTACGCAAGCATGGACAAGAAAACAAGACGCGGGGTGTAGCAGCATGTGTGAGATGATAAACAATAGTAGAGGAGGACGTCGGTTGGAAGAAAAATAATGGGACAAACTTGAGGAAAGGAAATGATTGAATAAGTGAAGGAGGGGGGGATGGCCTTGAAAGTTTAGAAGCAGCTCTCGAAAAAATTAAAAAGAAAGTTGTGTGAGAAAGTGAAGTAGGAGGATGAACAGCACCGTTCAGGGTATGATTTATAAATATGCCAATCCTATTCTTTAAACTTTTGCCTAATCCTGGTTTAATTAACATAAGTAGTTAGTTAGGTGTTAATTAATTTAAAACAATGAATCGACCAACTTAAGCAAATAAATTCATACATGCGCGTTAGAGTTCTACATATATAAATATATTTAATCCGTAATTTCATCATAAAAAGAAATGATTTCAATTTCCATTTTTGCATAATTACTAGAACAGAGGTTACCTGCTCGACAAATCCTTTACGTCATCCTCTGAAAGTTTTTGGGATGAAAACTGCCAATTTGTTAAACATAAAGTAACAATTTATGGTACACTATTATTACTATAGCCTATATATATAGTGTACAATAAACTTACCATAGGTGTTTGTGGGCATTCTAACGAAGTATGAAGGCATTTATCTTCGAATATGTGGAGTAGTCCTAAATTGACAATTCTAATAACCATACTGTCCACATATATAGGCTTGCAGATAAAATGGTTTCCAATACCGACATATATTGTAGATAATACTTTTGAAACGTGACCCATATATTGATCCAATTATGAGTGAAAAATACATTATTATTTGATGTATAAATTTGTTACATGACCCAAAACAAACAATCAAACAATTAAATAGTTAGAATTAATTAACGGGAAGAAATAAAAATTTATTTAATTTTTGAATAAAACAATAACTATTTGATTTAAGGTATAACTTATAATTATAAAGTGCTCATATATTGTTAGATTTGGGACAAAACCAATGACGATGGAACCATATCAACGAACGCAAAAAGATGAAGCTGGTCTGATCAGAGTTGGCAGCTATTTGGGGTTTTTAATTAAATTAAACGTCGTTTTAATTTAATTAAAACAAACTATTTCAGCGACGGGGAAAGCCTGGTGAGTTCAACTCACTCAGTTTTTATTCCACTTATATTTTATATAAGTAGGGTATAAATATTTGTGTGCTATGATTGTAATTGGTTGATGGATGTTTGGATTGCAGTTATTGGTTGATGGTTGAATATTATATCTGTTATTGAAATAAAATGATACTGTTGAAATAACGTATTTGGATGTAGGGAAAACAGGTTGGAGGAATCCAACTGGATTCCTCAAATTTATTGTTTATTTTCATATGATCATTATATGAACTGATTGGATGATTGATTTGATCATTGATTGTTGAATCTGAATCCAACGTTTGTTTCGTTTTAACCAATGAAAAGTATTGGTTGAGTAGTTGGTAACAGTTGGCCCAAAAGTATATCGCTTTATAAATGTTGATTTACCGTCAGGTGAACCGACGGTAATGAAGTTATATGATTTATTTTATAACTAAATATAGATTTTGAAATATGTTTTAAATAAAAGTAATTAAGGAAAGTAATACGTATTATTTAGTATTTAAGAAATTATTAAATGATTTTGTAAAGTAAATTCTTATGTAGTAAGATTATAAGAAGACAAGCAGGAATTAACGAAATGGTTAAGTGTTGGATAAATAGTTTTAAAGAGACGATTTAAATAGAATTATTTAAATTAATTATATTATTAATTAATTTAAATGGATGGCTAATTGGAGGATTAATGGGATAATCGTAGTTTGAGTTAACGAAGTCAACTAATTTAATTGGAATGAGTTATTTGGTTAATTTAAATTAATCTAATGAAATAGATTAATGAATATTTGTTTAATATAATAAGATTTTAAAAAGAGATTTACTATTTATTTAGTTAATAAAGAACTTAACTATTTCTATGGTCATTAACGAGGAAGTAAATTATTATTGAAAATAAAAATAAAAATAATAATTTAAGAAGTTAATGTTTAATAGAATTCATTTAATTAAGTTTAATGGAACTGAAAACAAGTTTTGAGAAGTGGGTAATGGAACCTAGTGGGATTTTATAGGGGGTCGATGAACAAACTCTAGTTTTTATAAAGATAATTATAAGAGAAAATTTAAGCAAATGTGATAGCTTAGATATAAGGGTTACCTGATATTTAATTTACTTAAGAAGGGATCAAGATAAAAAGGGTTATATTAAACCAGAGGGACATAAATGAAGTTGAAAAGGGGCGTGAGGCGAAAGCATTAAGTTTAAATTAACGAAAGTTAAAACGAGATTTTCAGAAAGATAAGGGTTAAAAAAATTAGAAGTATAAGGGGATGATATTAGTGTAATGGTGGAAATGTAAAGAGGAATTTATTTTGAAAAATAATGATGTGACACTATTTAAAAAATTTGGAAGTATATATAATAGATTCCAAAATATAAGGAAATTAAAACAGGTTTGAGAATATGGAATGGTATTTCCGTAGAAAAGAAGATAAGGAGATGTGTTGAAATGTAACGATATTTCCAAAATAAAAATATGATATTTAAAATGGGTTTATTTTAAAAAGGTAAGTGACAATTATAGTGTTCAAATAACGAAACCAAAGGAGATGTCATGACGACTGTTTTACGGATTACAGGTTGAGTCGATAAATGGTGTTTTAACCAATGTTTTGAAATAATATAAAAATAGAAATCTAATATGGCAATGGTTTGAAGTATTTTAATATAGTTTTGGAAAGACTCTTATATTGAAATAAGAAGTGATACTAGATTTTAAATATATTAAAATATTTAGAAGTTTATTTAAACATCCATTAATTATTTATAATTAAAAGGGCCAAATGATGCTGAGTACAGAATCAATAAATTTATTCTATTTTCATGATTGAATGGTTGTTTACTTGATAGTTAAATAACCGACTATCAAATCTGACCAATACGATTGTTGGTACGGAAAGACCGGAATCGAATTTACATTCGAAAACCATTCCGACCAATAAATACGTAAACATTGAAGATATCAGATGTTGATCGAGATGGAGCAATTGAAGACCGTGGATCTTCATAAAATGGTAGAATTACTTATAATATCTGGTTTAGCGGCCAGAGATATATTGTGATTCTGTCGTAGTTGAAATCAGCGGATTTGCAAGGACTACTCGTTACCAATCTATAGGGTGATTCCTAGGATGTGATAGGAGAGTGCCTTCGGTTCATCCTGTTCCTGGATGACTTGTATGGACGAGTGTCTGACAGAGTACTTCCAAAGGAATCGCATACGTTGATTTCTTCAAACGTACCATGGCTGTGGCGGAGGACGACGGTTCTCTTATCAACTTGAGTATTTTTGTGGACATCAATTTGTGATGTCTGGAGGATTTGACAATGTGACATTCAAAATAAATGGTGGTTAGATGTTCTGAAAGTAAATTCTAGCCTCAAGCCTCACAACCAGGAAATGACAAAAATCGGGCAGGCAGCATGGCTATGTGGGTCGCACCCATTAGGGTGTATAATCACCTATCTAGAGAAATTCCTTTTGCTTCTTTAATCTATCGATGTTATCCCTTTTGGGAAACGGTTGTTGATCCCAAACGTTGGTGATATACATTCGATACACTCAAGCGAAATGAGTGGTCGGTCATGTATGGGCCGGGTTGCAAGACGTTCTTGTTGAACCCCGTGTATTCGCCTCTAGAGATACACTATCTGCAGGTGGTTCTATACCTTGACATAGTCGGAATCCAATCTCTAATAAGCGCCTGCGGTTTTGATTGTATACTATGTATGTGGAGCGTGAGATGCAAGTGTTCTGCTTGATTGATATTTATTTGTATTTAGACACTATTATAATATCAGAATATATACTATTTTCCAAAATGTTTAGGGTTATCGTAAAGTAAAAACCGTCCGTATTTATGTGTGGATTTGGTCTTACGATTATCCTTTTCTTTCGAACAGATTTTGAACCTTAAAATCAAGTTGGATGATTTTCCTTAAAACTTTGCGAGTTTTTTTCTCACTCTGGTTCACCAGACTGACCCGGTGTTTGTAAAGCTCGGGTTAGACCGGGTTGTACAGGTCCAGGTTATCAAATGCTGCGAAATCCAGAGACAAGCCAGATGAGTTCAGGTATATGAGATTTTATAATTTTATTCCGCTGTATATTGTATATGAGGACAAATTATTATAATTGTCCAGATCTGTGATGTACTCTGATGATTGTAAGTTTTATTTCAAGCTCTCAATAAAGTATTATTTATATATTATATATTGTTCCGCTGCGATGTGAGACTCTCTGCCGTGTTTGGTTCTTCTTCTTCTTCTTCTATTCTAATATTTCTTTCTTTCTTATCTCATCCTCCAAATTATTTCTATTGGCATCTGAGTTTTCAGTACAATTTGGGTTGGACTGATGTTGTTTGGTCAGCTCAAAGGTATCGGAAGTTTCGGTCGTCACACCGGCATTTCAAAACCAATTATTATTTTTTAATTTAGCTATTTTTATGTGTTTTGGAAATTTAAATTGATTTATTTTAAATAATAATGATTTAAAATTTATTTAAATCGAAGTTAGAACGTATAAATTTATTTTAATTATAAAACGAGCCTGAAATGGTGCGGTAGTTTGAAAATTTGATTTTAAATTTCAATTGAATATATATAATTCAATATAAGTCGGATTTCAGTGAAACAAGAAATATTTGAATCTGTTTAACTATGTCTTTCTAATGAATGTAAGAAACTAAAATTTCACTTTATAAATTAAAAGTTATGTCCAGTTTAAAATTCAAAATAGTCGCTATGGAATTTATATATATTTTAAATAATATATAAGCCCTAAAAAATAGCCATTTTGCAAACGTCCTCCGTTTTCGACGAAACCACTTTTGTTGGATCCGGAATGTCAAATTATTGTTATATTCCAGTTTTCATAATTTTTGGAATTAGTATATGAGCGTGGTGAATTTAAACGTGTTTGGTAATTTTTAGTTTGAATTTAATCGACTTGAAAATGACATTTTTCAAATGGTCTCCAAATTCGACGAAATTAGTTTTGTTAGGACTGTATCGTCAAAACATAGCTAGATTTATTTTGGAATTTTTGAAGTCAGTATGTGGCTGCGGTAAATTAAAATGTACGTTGAAACTAATTTTGAACGTTATATTAATTTATATTTTAATTTACAAGAAAACTAATCGAAACAGTCAAATTGGCTTACGGGATATGTCCCATTGTGTTCAAAATGAAGGTATTATGCTAGGGACAATAGTCATTGGGTTTGATTTGTAGTTCGAATTAAAAACTATTTTTTTGGAATTTAAATTAAATTAAATATATATTATTATATAAAGTCAACCCCTTCACTATCTCTCATTCAAAGAAGAAAAAAGAAAAAAACCGATCCCACTCGTTGCCCCCTACGCTGCCACCACCACGCCCTCCCATCCAGACCGGCGCAGCCCCTCCTCCTTCCTCCCCTCTCTCTCCTCTCTCTCGTCTTCAATCTGCGAGCCCTAGCCAAAAAACCACCGCTGTGTCCCCTCCAGCGCCACCGCCGTATCCCCGTGACCTACAACCCCCAGTGCCGCCTTAACCCATCACCCCCTCCGACCGTGGGTCCCCCTTTGTCCAAAAATCCAATTTTTATTATTTTCAGTGTTTGCAAATAACACCTTGAGCTTCCACAGCCCATATCTCCCTAACCGTGCGCTTCTGGCCAAAACTACACAGTGCCAAAATCGAAGAGCGTGATTTTTTCTTCGATTTGAGTATATGGAAGTCATATTTTGGATTACGGAGTTGTTCAGAAAACGCGTCCAAAGTCTGTTGTCCAAATACTGTCTTTTCACAAATTCAGGCGAGTTGGAGCATTTTAGGAAGAAAGGTCGCTAGGCGAAAGTTGTCCGGAATGGCGCGTTGGAGCTAAGAAAAAAGATTGTGTGAAGATTGGAGCTCGTTTGCAAATTCGGGGATCAGAACAGTAATTCAGAACGTTAGAAAAGCATGGTGGAGTGGACCCAATGTGAGAACGAACACCCTTCTCACTCAAATTATTTTACAGTTAAATATATCCTAGGTTGCAAACAGGGCTTAGTAGCTCCTGACACTATTTATTTGTACAAACCATGGTTGTCTGTTTGGATTGTATTGTGGAAATTTGGATTGTGGTTGTAAAATTGATTGTGGGATTGTTTGGATTGATTGTGATTGATATGTATGGCGCGAGCCAATACCATGAGAGGGGTAATGCTAGACATTACTCTGATTCTTATATCGCACCGTTATAATGCCGAATTTTTCTGAAACTGAAATGTATATGAAATTCTCTGAAATAAGCTATATAAAATATCCATGTGTTGAATAAAATGTTTGAACAATAAAAATATCATTTTTATTGAATAAATGAGCTATATAAAATAGTTAAGTGTTGAAATAAATATTTTTATCGTTAAAAATATAATTTTTAACGTGTATATGAACGGCATAAAATTCTCCTGAAATGAAAAAAATTCATTTACAAATCGGACAATTTGTTTATGTACACCCATTTAACTAACATTGATTAGGACGATAAATTTTACACATCGCCCAACTACACAAATAATATTCAGTATTTGTTGGCTGAAACCCCACACGGGTATTGGGATGGTATTTGACATATATTAATCCCAATTGTTTAGTTGTATGTCAATCGATTGGTTGACAGACTGTTGTAAGCGTTAATTATTTATATTTAATGCTTATGTTGTTGTGTAATGCACTCTGGATGATGGTTGATTGTGTATCATTATTGTTGTGTACATGTGTTGTATGAAATCCATATAAATAACATTATATGGTAATTGACTGTGTCTGATTCCAATTCGGAAATAACGAATATTTTAAAATAATATTCAGTAAAGGACTAAACATGAATTTAATGTCCGATTTTGGAATGGACACGAAAATATTGAAGTATATGAAGCCATGTTGATTAGATATGCGCCATTTTAACGCGAACGATATTTATATCTATTTTATTCATTTTTATAACGAATATCGAAAAGTAAATGATTTCAAAATTTAATATTTTTAAAATATTATCATTTAAATATTATAATGATAAGGAGTATTCAATTTTGACTTAAAATTGAAATGAAAGTGGGAATCGTTTTTAAAACGAATTTATAAAATACGTTTTGAAAAAAATATATTATATATATTATATATATATATATATTAATGGCTTGAATAGAACGCGCCGCGCTGCGATCGTTTGGGAATTTCGACCATTGATTTCGAATTGACATTACGGAAGATCCGACCGTTGGATTCTCCTAAAACCGGAACCGTTGGGTTCGTACCGGAAAGAGTTTTCCAATGAATATAAGAGATTTGAAACCTAACGACTGGATTTGGAATTATGTCAAAATCAAATTTGGAAAAGGTCGCTATGGATGCAGTTCTGTGGCCGTTATTGGAAACCGACTATACGGGCCTTGATAAAATTATTAAAAATATTTATAATCTGTGTAAAATCATAATAAATGATTTGTAAAGAATTTGGATGAAAAACTCTAATTTTGTAAAGATAAAAATATATTTTTATCAAAATGAACTAGTTATTAACTAGAAAGATAATCCAACGTTTTTAAATAAATAAATCGGATTTGTGAATGGTTTGAATATAACCAGAATTTTCTAGTGTACGAATTGGAATGGATTTGAATAAAAATCATCTTTGGGAGATTTCGATATTGGATTCTGTGACTATACGGATATTGTGGAGGAATTTGGAAGATAGATATATATCGTTATTCCCCATACGATATGTGTTGGTTTCAGAATTTGATATTGAATGTAAGCCGATATAATTTCTGTTTATAGACTTATATTTAATATCAAAGTGGATTTTGGGTTTGTCGTGAATGGTGTCTTCAGTAACACTGTTCTTAAACCCTGTGTGAAAAGAATAAATCTTTTAATTAAGATTATTAGAGTTTCCAGTTATATTTAGTAATTGGAATAAAATGGAATGTGATATTGGATTTATTGTGAACTGTGATTTTAACGACATTCGTTCTTTAACCCGATTAATAGTGAAATGTGATTTGGAATTGATAAATCTTTTAAATAAGATTTAATGGAAATTTTCCAAAGTAAAGTTTTCCAATTTAATATATTAAATTGGAATCGAGTGGAATTCGATTTGGTTATAATCAAAGTGTGGTTCTGTGGAGGAAGACTGTTAATATATACGGAATTTAAAAGGCTTTGTCATTATTCCATTTATATTATTGGTTGGATATGGAAATTTATATCGATTATATATACTGATCTATTTTCCGTGAAGATTCCATAGTTAATGGAATGTGATTTTGGGTTTATCGTGAAATGTGTTTTAAATGACATTGGTTCTTTAACCCAGTTAAAGACAGGATTACATGTCTAACATTGTATTTCGAACCGTATTGTTGATCTTTGCTAAATATATATCTGTTTGGTGGCGGAGGATTTATTCTCTTGCTTAACACCCTTCGCTAAGACGTATGAGCTTAAAGGTTATATATTGGTAGAAATCAGTGGTATGGTGTAGATTGTCGATGTGGCATGTTTGTGTTTCCAAAGTTAAATAATCATTAAATATTGATTGTTGGAAGAAAAAAACTAATTGGAGTTTCAATGAATCTTTAATTATATTGAAATGAGAATGTGATAATTTAAATTATCAAATTTGGGAAATGATCGAGAATGGAGTACCACCAGTTTTACTCTAGGCGATAGTTAAATCTTTTGTTAGATTTGAACGTGAAATGGTAATTAATTTTACCGATAATACCGTGGGTGTTAAATATGGAGCACTACCAGTTTTTCTCCATGGGATAAATAGGTTGGGATTGGGATTAATAAATAAATGATTACTTCGGTAAGGCTCGATAATCCCGACTAGTTGATAAAACTTAATTTGGTTTTGAATTGATATCCAAAGGAAGATTAAAGAATAAATTTAAAAGAATTTATCTTTGATAAAATTAATGGGAACCTTTTCCAAATAATGTGAATATTTAAATAAAAGTGTAACAACAAGGAATTTTTCTCGATCCGAGTCGATCGCTAAACCGACCAAGACCGTTCGAAACCCCTGATTGTTTTGAGGACAAGACGAATCAGAACACAACCAGAAGAACATTTCATTGCTATTACAACAATTTCCATCAGAGTACAAGAATATACAGAGTATGAATAAATATTACACATTGGATAATTATCAGAGATTTAAATACCTTACTGCAGCGGAAAATTAATACAAAACATAACTGAAAGAAATACACAGATATAGAGCTTTCAGAATATCACTTCAGCTATATACCAGGATCCTGTTAATATAAATCTGAAAAACCCAACCACTATCTGCCCGTGCGGAAAATAAGGGCACCCAGAGTTTAGGTTAAAACAATAAACTCCAGGTCAGTCATGTGACTAGTGTGAGAACTCCTCACTAAATTTTTCTGTTCAGTTATTTATTTTATAACTGCATATATGAACTGTTCCCCATCGTCCACAGACCATGGACGACTTGTTTGTTGTTTGGTTGTGTTGTGAAAATTGTTTGTGGTGTGAAATGGACGGTATAAAATATTCATGTGTTGAATAAAATAATTTATCGTTAAAAATATAATTTTTAACGTGTATATGAATAGAATAAATATTCATTTACAAATCAGACGATTTTTTTATGTACACCCATTTTACTGATATGGATTGGGAGGATAAATTTTACACATCGCCCAACTGCACAAATGAAAATCTGTGTTTGTTGATTGAAACCCCACACGGGTATTGGGATGATATTTGACGTACACTAATCCCGATTGTTTAGTTGTATGTCAATTGATAGGTTGACAGACAGTTGTGTAGTGCACTTTGGATGATGGTTGATTATTTGTCATTACTATTATATACATGTGTTGTATGGAATCCATATAATTAACGTTATATGGTAATTGATTGGGCCTCATTCCAATTTGAAAAATAAAGAATATTATAAAATGAAAATTCATGTGTTGAATAGAATAAATATTCATGTGTTGAATAAAATATATATTCATGTGTTGAATAAAAGAAAATTCATGTGTTGAGAAAAAAATCTCTAAACGATAAAATTCACATCTTTATCATATATAAAATTAGAAACTAACTGGAAATCAGTTAAGATGAATGGTTTCCTGGGTATTGATCTGATGTTGGTTTCGGCCTTCAGGGTTAATACTTAGGGAATCATTCTCTTACTAATTTACGGTTAGAGTCTGATTAAGAATTAAACGATATAAAACATAATTTTATCAAATATATTAAATAACAAAAATAGTCATGTGTTGACAATACTCATGTGTTGAGAATATTCATGTGTTGAAACGATTCATGTGTTGAACGAAATATTTATACAATAAAATTCACATTTTTATTGTAAGTAAGAATTAATAAGTATTCATGTGTTGAATAAAGTATATATTCATGTATTGAAGAAAATATTCATTTGTTGAATAGAATAACGAAGTTATTGAAATATATAAAGCCGTGTTAATTAGATTTGCGACGTGAACGATATTTATATCGATTTTATTCGAATATCGGAAAAGGAAGTGATTTTAAAATATAACGTTTTGAAAATATTATCATTTATATATATTGATGATATGGAATATTCAATTTTGATTTAAAATTGAACATGAAGTTGAAATCGTTTTTAAAACGAAGTTAAAATGATTTATAAAATATGTTTTGAATTGAAATCGATGAAATATATATAATATATATTATATATATTAATGGCCTGAATAGAACGTGCCGCGTCGCGACCGTTCGCGAATTTCGACCATTGACTTCGAATTGACGTTACGGGAGATCCGACCGTCGGATTCTCCTAAAACCGGAACCGTTGGGTTCGTATCGAAAAGACCTTTCCAAATAATATAAGAGATTTGAAATCTAACGGTTGGATTTGGAACTATGTCCAAATCAAATTTGGAAAAGGTCGATGTAAGTGCAGTTCGGTGGCTGTTATTGAAAACCGACTGTACGGGCCTTGATAAAATTATTAAAAATATCTATAATTTGTGTAAAATCACAATATATGAATTGGAAAGAACTGGGATGAAAAATTCCACATTTGTAAGGATAAAAATATATTTTTATCGAGATGAACTAGTTTATAACTAGGATAATAATCCAATTATTTTTAAATAAATAAAATGGATTGAGAATAGGTTTTAATATAACCAGAATTTCCAATATATGAATTGGAATGGATTCGAATCGAAATTATCTTTGGAATATTTCGATATTGGACTTCGTGATTATACGGACATTGTGGAGGAATTTGGAAGATATATATATATATATATATATCGTTATTCCAATACGATATTTGTTGATTTCAGAATTTGATATTGAATATAAGTCGATATATATTCTATTCAGAGCCTTGTATTTAATATCAAATGGGATTTTGGGTTTGTCGTGAATGGTGTCTTCACTAACGCTGTTCTTAAACCCCATGTGAAAATTAGAAATTAACTGAAGGTTAGCTAAGTTGAATGGTTTCATGGGTATTTATCTGATGTTGGTTTCGGCCTTCGGGGTTAATACTTAGGGAATTGTTCTCTTACTAATTTACGGTTCGAGACTGATGAATGGAATGTGATTTTGGGTTTATCGTGAATCGTGTTTTAAATGACATTGGTTCTTTAACCCAGTTAAAGATAGGATATGATTTCCCAAGTTAAATAATCATTAATATTGATTTTTTGGGAATATTAAAACTAAGTGGAGTTTTAAATGAATCTTTAATCAGATTGAAATGATCGAGAATGAAGTATCGCCAATTTTGCTCCAAAGCGATAGCTAAATCTTTAATTAGATTTGAACGTGAAATGGTAATTAATATTTACCGATAGCACCGTGGTGTTAGATATGGAGTATTACCAGTTTTGCTCCATGGGATGAATAGGTTGGGATTGGGAAATAAAATAAATGATTACTTCGGTGTGGTTCGCTAATCCCGACTAGTTTGGAAAACCTTAACATGGTTTGAAATGATATCCAAAGGAAGATTAAAGAATAAATTTAAAAGAATTTATCTTTGATAAAATTAATGGGAACCTATTCCCTAATGATGTGAATATTTGAATAAAAGAATACTCTGAATTGGAATGAGGCGTATGTTGGGTTTGTGTAACACTTGTTTATTATATACGCGGGTTATTCGAAAAGGCCGGGTTTATACCCATTCTGAGTAACTAATTCGACGATAACTCGAAGATGAAGACGGTGGTTGAAGACCGGAGGTCTTCACATCGTTTGGATGATTACTGATGATCTTGATTGGGCTGTACACCCAAGAGGAGGGAATCAGTTGGTGATCGTCAAGATGTACTTGGAGATCGATGGATATGCGAGGAATAAGGTTCCTCCGGTTTCGTTCAGACCCAGAATGAACTTGTAAATGGACTGTGTGTCTGACACTGGATTTTATTCTGTGTTGATTGATCTCTATTAAATATACATCTATTTGGCGGCGGAGAATTTATTCTCTTGCTTAACGCCCTTCTTTTAGACGTACGAGCTCAAAGGTTATATATCAATAGAAATCAGTCGCATGGAGTGAATTGCCTATGTGGCATGCCTAAGTGGCAGATGATCAAGGCTTCTATTGAAAAGAAAAGTCTTGTGGTGGATGATCAAAGCACGGCCTATGTGGCACAGCTTTGTGTATAGCGTTAATTCGCGAGCCTCACACCTCGGTATGAGTCAAAAACGGGATAAGGACCCAAGGAGTGCACGACGTTTCTTTCTAGCTATGGGTGATGCCAGTTACCTACCAGCCGTGACATTTATATTATTTTTACCTGTGTGGTTGTTGGAATGCGAGGCGCCTCGGATATAGGTCTGATAGGACCGGGAAACGTGTGTTCAGGAATACTAATCCTTAAAAGTAAGAGAGGACCAGCCTTGGAGGTTCCAAGGATCGCTGTGTGTTGTCCTGAGACATTTGCTAGAGTGTCTCGAACGGAGAGGAGCTTCCCCCTTGCCTCGACTCATGAAGGAAATCCAATTTCCAATACGTGATATTTCGGTTTTATTTGTATAGCCTAGTATGGCGACATAGTAGCATGGGATACTATGTCGTCTATGATTGATACATTTATATTTGAAGTTGTTTTGACACTATAAACTTATAATAGTATCAAATGATTTGTTTTAAATGTACCAAGCATGTTTGGCTATTATAAGGTAAAACTCTATCCTCCGGCTTGCGTTGCATTGTGTGATGGGACCTGAGTCTTATAATAGTTTCATTTTTACAAAAAGCATTGTGTTGTTTATTCTATGCACAGGTATTCTCGGGAGGAAACCCGTTCCATGTTATACGGCGTGGTCCCTTGAATTACTCTCTTTTAAAATAAAGATTAAATAACTGTTTTAGTTCACACACCAGTCACATGACTGACCTGGAGTTTATTGTTTTAACCTAAACTCTGGGTTCCCTTATTTTCCGCATGGGCAACTAGTGGTTGGGTTTTGCAGATTTATATTCACAGGATCCTGATATATAGCTGAAGTGATATTCGGAAAGCTCTGTATCCGTGTATTTCTTTCAGTTATGTTTTGTATTATTTTTCCGCTGCAGTAATGTATTTAAATCTCTGATAATTATCAAATGTGTAATATTTATTCATACTCTGTATATTCTTTTACTCTGATGGAAATTTTTGTAATAGCAATGAAATGTTCTTCTGTTTTTGTTCCGATTTGTCGTGTTCTCAAAACAATCAGGGGTTTCGAATGGTCTTGGTCGGTTTAGCGATCGACTCGGATCGAGCGAAATTCGTTGTTGTTACAAAAAGAATATTCTTAATTGGAATGAGGCGTATGATGTGTTTTTATGGCACTTGATTATTGATTATAAAATATGCGAGTTATATGGAAAGACCGGGTTTAACCCATTCTGAATAATGAATACGACGACTAAGAGTCGACGATGAAGACGGTGGTTGAAGACCAGAGTTCTTCACATTGTTTGGATGATTACAGATGTCTTGATTGGGTCGAACACCCAAGACAAGGTAATAAGTGGTGATCGTCCAGATGTACTTGGAGATCGACCGGATATGCGAGGACCTCTCTCCTGTATTAGACATGTAGGACGAGGAATAAGGTGCCTCCAGTTTTGTTCAAACACAGAACGGATTTGTAAATGGATGTGTGTCTGACATTGGATTTCATTTTGTTTTGATTGATTCCTATTAAATATATATCTGTTTGGTGGCGGAGAATTTATTCTCTTGCTTAACACCCTTCTCTGAGACATACGAGCTTAGAGGTTATATATTGATAGACATCAGTGGCATGGAGTGAATTGTCAGTGTGGCATGCTTAGATGCAAATGATCAAGGATTTTGTTGAAAATCAAAGTCTTGTGGTTGATGATCAAAGAACGGCTTTAATTAGCATAGTTTTGTGTATAGCGTTAATTCACGAGCCTCACACCTCAGTATGAGTTAAAAATGGGATAGGGGAATGCAGGGAGTGCACACGTTTCTTTCTAGCTAGAAGTGGTGTCATGGTATGGAGCCTAGACATTTTTGCTTATGTTGATGATGGAATGAGGCGCCCCGGATTTGAGTCCCTAGTGGCTCTTGATATGGTCGACTTACTGACCATTCGAGAGGTCCAATAGGACCGGGAAACGTGTGTTCAGGAATAACCATCCACTAAAGTATGTGTGGACCGCCCCTACAGGATCCAAGGGATGCCTGTAGGTGTGATCCTGGGTCATCTTGGTTGAGGTGATCTGAATCAGTAAGGAGACCATCCCTTGTGTTGACTCGTGATGGAAATCCAATTTCAGTACGACATTCTTCGGTTTTAGTTGTAGAACTAGTATGGTGACATAGTATCTGGTAGTTATGCCGTCTATGATTGATACATTTATATTTGAAGTTATTTTTGACACTATGCACTTATAGTAATATCAAAATGATTTGTTTTAGACGTACCAAGCATGTTTGGCTATTATAAGGGAAAACTCTATCCTCCGGCTTGTGTTGCATTGTGCGATGGGACCTGAGTCTTATAATGGCTTCATTTTTCCAAAAGCATAGCGTTATTTTATTTTAAACTGAGATTCATGTGGAGTAAACCCGTTCCATGTTATATGGCGTGGTCCCAAGAATTCCCAACTTTTAAAGTAAAGATTTTAGAACTGTTTTTGTTCTCATACCAGTCCCATCACTGACTCGGAGTTTATTGTTTCTACCTAAACTTTGGGTGCCCCTATTTTCCACACGGGCAGCTAGTAGTTTTGGTTTTCGCAGATATTTCTTTTCACAGGATCCTGGATTTACAACTGGAGCTATATTCGGAAAGCTTTGTATCCGTGTATCTCTTCCAGTTGTGTTATGTATTATTTTTCCGCTGCTTTGTAATTTAAATCTCTGATATTTTCGGCCGTATATTATTTATTTATACTCTGATATCTTTACTCTGATGTAAATTGTTGTAATAGCAATGAAATGTTCTATTGTTTATGTTTTGATGCGTCGTGTTCTCAACTCAATCAGGGCTTTCCCTTACGAGCGAGTTTGGGTCGTTTCATCGTGGTATCAGAGCTTTGGTTTACAAAGCTCGAGAACATGACATATTAGAACCGAACGAAATAATTCATCAGAGATTGGATTAGTAATATCCAATGAGAATGACTCTTTAGAGTTGAGATCAGTAGTATCCTAGAATGAGTTTCAAAGAGTGTTATTTTTAAAATAAAAATGAAAACAAATTTTGTTTTGAAAATTTAAACCTTACTATACGTATTTGAGTATTTTATTTTAAATTGATTTTGGACTATCGGGTATATAGATATTTTAATATACATCTGATCCACGTGTATTTGAAGTCTCAAATATACTGGATAGATATAGAGTCACACTCTAGTCGCCCGGAGATGATTCTGAAGATAGTACGTACATCATCAGTATCTATGTTTGAGTTTCGAAAGTGTGATATCTATATATTTCCAATTGACTGGTGTGAGAACCAAAACTTAGTTAAATTTTATTGTTTGTGATTTGGCACTAAAAATATGATTTTTAAGTGTATATAGAAAGATATATGTTTGAAAATTTAATTGACTAATTGATTGCTGGTTATGTTGTGTGATTATTAGTTTAGCTAATAAAAATATTGGAATGATCAAACCAGTAAGAGAATGAAAGGTGAATAAAGCCAAATTGAATCAAATAGTGAACTGAATCGAAAACTGATTGGAATTGCATGCATACACATGTATATATATTGAGAAGGTCAAGAAGAGGAATAAAATTGTATGCCCGACAAATAGGTACATGTTTATTGTATTTCTTGGGTTTTGATGATTTTATGAGCCGATTGGCTAGCCACTTGGCCTTTTCTATTTCTTTTGGATTGATGAGGGCCCTGTGAGGCAAGTTACGGTTTTAAATATCAACCCATACAAAAGAGGTTATGGCGAATTTTTTTGAAAATTTAGGGTGTTAGCCAAATTTTTGAAGAATTGGAAAATTCTTATAAACTGAAAAGTTGAAGAATGAAGGCCAGAATGAAACTTCAGTTGGTTAGTTAAACAAATTTCAGCACCGTTCCTTTTCGAGGATGAAAAGATTTTAAGTGGGGGAGATTGTTACAACTCGAAATTTCAAAACCAATTTAAATTTTTTATTTTAGCTATTTTTATGGATTTTGGGAATTTAAAAAGATTTATTTTAAATAATAACAATTTAAAATTTATTTAAATCGAAGTTAGAACATATAAATTGATTTTAATTATAAAACGAGCCTGAAATGGCACGGAAGTTTGAAAATTCGAATTTAAATTTCAATTGAATATATAGAATTCAATATAAATCGGATTTCAGTGAAGCAAGAAATATTTGAATCTGTTTAACTATATCTTTCTAATGAATGTAAGAAACTGAAATTTCACTTTATAAATTAAAATTTATGTCCAGTTTAAAATTAAAAATAGTCGCTATGGAATTTATATATTTTTTAAGTAATATATAAGCCCTTTAAAATAGCCATTTTGCAAACGACCTCCATTTTCGACAAAACCACTTTTGTTGGATCCGGAATGTCAAATTATTGTTATATTCTAGTTTTCATGATTTTTGGAATTAATATGTGAGCGTGGTTAATTTAAACGTGTTTTGTAATTTCATTTTGAATTTAATCGACTGGAAAATGAGCATTTTTCAAACTATCTCCAAATTCGACGAAATTAGTTTTGTTAGGACTGTATCATCAAAACATAGCTAGATTTATTTTTCTGGAATTTTTGAAGTCAGTATGTGGCCCCGGTAAATTAAAATGTACATTGAAACCAATTTTGAACGTTACATTAATTTATATTTTAATTTTAAAGAAAACTGATCGAAACGGTCAAATTGACTTATGGGATATGTCCCACTGTGTTCGAAATACGGGTATTACGCTAGGGACGACAGTCGTTGGGTTTGATTTATAGTTCGAATTAAAAACTAACTTTTTGGAATTTAAATTAAATATATATATACATATCTTATTATACAAAGTCAACCCCTTCACTGTCTCTCGTTCAAAGAAGAAAAAAGAAAAAAAACCGATCCCGCACTTTGGCCCCCTACGCTGCCACCACCGTGCCCTCTCCTGCGTTGCCGTCGTGCGCGTCTCCCCCCTCTAGACCGGCGCAGCCCCTCCTCCTTCTTCCCTTCTCTCTCTCCTCTCTCTCCTCTTCAATCCGCGAGCCCTAGACCAAAAAACCGCCGTTGTGGCCCCTCTAGCACCACCGCCGCACCCCTTGACCTGCAGCCCCCAGCGCCGCCTTCCCCCATCACCCCCTCCGGCCGTGGGTCCCCCTTTATCCAAATATCCAATTTTTATAATTTTCAGCGTTTGCAAATAACACCCTGAGCTTCCACGGCCCATATCTCCCCAACCGTGCGCTTCTGGCCAAAACCCCACAGTGCCAAAATCGAAGAGCACGATTTTCTCTTCGATTTGAGTATATGAAAGTCATATTTTGGATTGTGGAGTTGTTCAGAAAACGCGTCCAAAGTGTGTTGTCCAAATACTGTCTTTTCGCAAATTCTGGCGAACTAGAGCATTTTCGGAAGAAAGGCCGCTAGGTGAAAGTTGTCCGGAATGGCGCGTTTGAGCTAAAAAAAAGATCGTGTGAAGATTGGAGCTCGTTTGCAAATTCAGGGATCAGAACAGCAATTCAGTACATCGGAAAAGCATGGCGGAGTGGATCCAAATGGGAGAACACCTTCTCACTCAAATTATTTTACAGTTAAATATATCCTAGGTTGCAGACGGGGCTTAGTAGCTCCTGACACTATTTATTTGTACAAACCATGGTTGTTTGTTTGGATTGTATTGTGGAAATTTAGATTGTGGTCATAAAATTGATTGTGAATTGATTGTGGGATTGTTTGTGATTGATATGTATGGTGCGAGCCAATATCGGTAGAGGGGTAATGCTAGACATTACTCCGGTTCTAATATCGCGTCGTTATAATGTCGAATTTTTCTGAAATTGAAATGTATATGAAATTTTCTAAATTAAACTATATAAAATATTCATGTGTTGAATAAAATGTTTGAACAATAAAATTATCATTTTTATTGAATAAATGAACTATATAAAATAGTCAAGTGTTGAAATAAATATTTTATCGTTAAAAATATAATTTTTAACGTATATATGAACGGTATAAAATTCTCCTGAAATGAAAATAAATTTTCATTTAAAAATCAGACGATTTGTTTATGTACACCCATTTAACTGACATTGATTGGGACGATAAATTTTACACATCGCCCAACTGCACAAATAATATTCAGTATTTGTTGGTTGAAACCCCACACGGGTATTGGGATGGTCTTTGACGTACACTAATCCCAAATGTTTAGTTGTATGTCAATCGATTGGTTGACAGACTGTTGTAAGCTTTAATTATTTACATTTAATGCTTATGCAGTTGTGTAATGCACTCTAGACGACGGTTGATTGTGTATCATTATTGTTGTGTACATGTGTTGTATGAAATTCATATAAATAACATTATATGGTAATTGACTGTGTCTGATTCCAATTCGAAAATAACAAATATTTTAAAATAACGAATATTTTAAATTAATATTCAGTAAAGGACTAAAACGTGAATTTGATGTCCGATTTTGGATGGACATGAAAATATTGAAGTATGTGAAGCCGTGTTGATTAGATATGCACCATTTTAATGTGAACGATACTTATATCGATTTTATTCATTTTTATAATGAATATTATTTCAAAATCTAATATTTTGAAAATATTATTATTTAAATATTATAATGATAAGGAGTATTCAATTTTGACTTAAAATTGAAATGAAAGTAGGAATCGTATTTAAAACGAATTTATAAAATACGTTTTGAATGAAATATATATATATTATATATATATATATATTATATATTAATGGCTTGAATAGAACGCGCCGCGCTGCGACCGTTTGCGAATTTCGACCATTGACTTCGAATTGACATTACGGGAGATCCGACTGTCGGATTCTCCTAAAACCGGAACCATTGGGTTCGTACCGGAAAAGGCTTTCCAATGAATATAAGAGATTTGAAATCTAACAGTTGGATTTGGAATTATGTCCAAATCAAATTCGGAAAAGGCCGTTATGGATGCAGTTCGGTGGTCATTATTAGAAACCGACTATATGGGCCTTGATAAAAATATTAATAATTTGTGTAAAATCATAATAAATGATTTGGAAAGAATTTGGATGAAAAATTCCAATTTTGTAAGGATAAAAATATATTTTTATCAAAATGAACTAGTTATTAACTAGAAAGATAATCCAACGTTTTTAAATAAATAAATTGGATTTGTGAATGGCTTTAATCTAACCAGAATTTTCCAATGTACGAATTGGAATGGATTTGAATAGAAATCATCTTCGGGAGATTTCAATATTGGATTCCATGACTATACGGATATTATGGAGGAATTTGGAAGATAGATATATATCGTGATTCCCCATACGATATGTGTTGGTTTCAGAATTTGATATTGAATGTAAGCCGATATAATTTCTGTTTAGAGCCTTATATTTAATATCAAAGTGGGTTTTGGGTTCGTCGTGAATGGCATCTTTAGTAACACTATTCTTAAACCCCGTGTGAAAAGAATAAACCTTTTAATTAAGATTATTAGAGTTTCCAGCTATATTTAGTATTTGGAATAAAATGGAATGTGATATTGGGTTTATTATGAACTGTGTTTTTAACGACATTCGTTCTTTAATCCGATTAACAATGAAATGTGATTTGGAATTTATAAATCTTTCTATTAAGATTTAATGGAATTTTTCCAAAGTAAAGTTTTCCAATTTAATATATTAAATTGGAATTGAGTGGAATTCGATTTGGTAATAATCGAAGTGAGCTTCTGTGGAGGAAGACTGTTATATATATGGAATTTAAAAGGCTTTGTCGTTATTCCATTTATATTATTGGTTGGATATGGAAATTTATATCGATTATATATATTGATCTGTTTTCCGTGAAGATTCCATGGTTAATGGAATGTAATTTTGGGTTTATCGTGAACTGTGTTTTAAATGACATTGGTTCTTTAACACAGTTAAAGACAGGATTACATGTCTAACATTGTATTTCGAACCGTATTGTCGATATCTGCTAAATATATATCTATTTGGTGGCTGATGATTTGTTCTCTTGCTTAACACCCTTCTCTAAGACGTATGATCTTAGAGGTTATATATTGGCAGAAATCAGTGGTACGGTGTAGATTGTCGATGTGGCATGTTTGTGTTTCCAAAATTAAATAATCATTAAATAATGATTGTTGGAAGAATAAAACTAATTGGAGTTTTAATGAATCTTTAATTAGATTGAAATGAAAATGTGATAATTTAAATTTTTAAATTTGGGAAACGATCGAGAATGGAGTACCACCAGTTTTACTCCAGGCGATAGTTAAATATTTAATTAGATTTGAACGTGAAATGGTAATTAATCTTATCGATAACACCGTGTGTGTTTGATATGGGTACTACCAGTTTTGCTCCATGGGATGAATAGGTTGGAATTAGGATTAATAAATAAATGATTACTTCGGTAAGGCTCGATAATCCCGACTAGTTGATAAACCTTAATTTGGTTTTGAATTGATATCCAAAAGAAGATTAAAAAATAAATTTAAAAGAATTTATCTTTGATAAAATTAATGGGAACCTTTCCCTAATCATGTGAATATTTGAATAAAAGAATATTCTGAATTGGAATGAGGCATATGATGTGTTTTTATAGCACTTGATTATTGATTATAAATATGCAAGTTATTCGGAAAGACCGGGTTTAACTCATTCTGAATAATGAATACGATGACTAGAAGTCGACGATGAAGACGGTGGTTGAAGACCGGAGTTCTTCACATCGTTTGGATGATTACTGATGTCTTGATTGGGCTGTATACCCATGATAAGGTAATAAGTGGTGATCGTCCGACGTACTTGGAGATCGACCGGATATGCGAGGACCACTCTCCTGTATTGGACATATGGGACAAGGAATAAGGTGCCTCTGGTTTCGTTCAGATCAAGAACGGACATGTAAATGGATGTGTGTCTAACATTGGATTTCATTCTGCGTTGATTGATTTCTATTAAATAAATATATGTTTGGTGGCAGAGAATTTATTCTCTTGCTTAACACCCTTCTCTGAGACGTACGAGCTTAGAGTATATATTGATAGACATCAGTTGCATGGCGTGAATTGTCAGTGTGGCATGCTAAGATGCAAATGATTAAGGCTTTTATTGGAACGCAAAATCTTGTGGTTGATGATCAATGCACGGCTTTAATTAGCATAGCTTTGTGTATAGCGTTAATTCGGGAGTCCCACACCTCGGTATGAGTTAAAAACGGGATAAGGGAACGTAGGGAGTGCACACGTTTCTTTCTAGCTGGAAGTGGTGCCATGCTATGGAGCCTAGACATTTTTACTTATGTGAATGTTGGAATGAGTCGCCTCGGATTTGAGTCCCTAGTGGCTCTTGATGTGGTCCACTTATTGACCATTTTAGAGGTCCGATAGGACCGAGAAACATGTATTTAGGAATAACCAATCCACTAAAGTATGTGTGGACCGACCCTGCAGGATCCAAGGGTTGCCCGTAGGTGTGATCCTGGGTCATCTTGCTAGAGGTGATCCGAATCGGTAAGGAGACCATCCCTTGCCTTGACTCATGATGGAAATCCAATTTCCAATATGACATTCTTCGGTTTTAGTTGTAGAAATAGTATGGCGACGTAGTATATGGCATCTATGCCGTCTATGATTGATACATTTATATTTGAAGTTGTTTTTGACACTATGCACTTATAGTAATATCAAAATGATTTGTTTTGAACGTACCAAGCATGTTTGGCTTTTATAAGGGAAAACTCTATCCTTTGGCTTGGGTTGCATTGTGTGATGGGACCTGAATCTTATAATGGCTTCATTTTTCCGAAAGCAAAGCGTTATTTTATTTTAATCTGAGATTCATGTGGAGTAAACCCGTTCCGTGTTATACGGCGTGGTCCCATGATTTCCCAACTTTTAAAGTAAAGATTAAATAACTGTTTTAGTTCTCACACCAGTCCCATGACTGACTCGGAGTTTATTATTTCTACCTAAACTCTGAGTACCCTTATTTTCCACATGGGCAGCTAGTAGTTTTGGTTTTTGCAGATATTTCTTTTCACAGGATCTTGGATTTACATCTGGAGCTATATTCGGAAAGCTTTGTATCCATGTATATCTTCCAGTTGTGTTATGTATTATTTTTCCGCTTCTTTGTAATTTAAATCTCTGATATTTTCTGTTGTATATTATTTATTTATATTCTAATATCTTTACTCTGATGTAAATTGTTGTAATAGCAATGAAATATTCTATTGTTTGTGTTCTGATGCGTCGTGTTCTCAACTCAATCCGGGCTTTCCCTTACGGGCGAGTTTGGGTCATTTCAAATTGTTAGACGTAGCATGTGCAACGTATACTGTTACAGTATACCAGATTTGGCAAGAGATAAATTCAAGATATTTTAAGTTTTTAAAAATAGAAGTACTTCAAAGGAGATTAAACTAAAGATGGTTGAGAAAGAAATATTTTTCTTGGTAAATAACATTGGCAGTAAGACGTTAACTCAGGCTAATGTTGTTTTCCTGAGGAGATGAGGTGTCAAACTGATGGATACAAGCTTACAAGTATATTGTTTTAACCATATGTGTATTTTTTTGTTTCTATTGAGTAACAGAGGGTCTACACCAATAAATAAACAACCCAACACCACCCTTCGCCCATTATCTGTCCCGATGGTTACCGATGACTTCTCAAAATCCACCCCCACCCCGTACCCTTGAAGCCAACCAACTCTACGAATAATAAAAAGACCAATAAAACCCAAAGAAAAGAAATTACAATCAAAAGTGCATCCATGACTTGATAGTACCAACCCATGACACATCAAACAAAGGGTAGTGGAGCCACCAATAGGGTTCGTCGCCAGTAATGGTTGGTCGGCAACTTCTCGTTCAAAACCCAAATTGTCTATCAGATCACTAGATATTAAGGAATAGGAAGCCCTAGTATCAAATAAACCTCGAATAGGAACATCATAAATGGAAATCCTACCTTAAGTATTGACACCCTTTCCTTTCTCCGTCGATGTTAGGATATTTGATGATGAAGGGACAACATTGATAGCATATGCTTTTACCTTCTTCTAATTAGTAGCTTTGGGAAAATCCTTTTTGAAGTGTCCGAGTTTGTGGAAGATGTAACATCTCTTTTCCTTAGCTTTGTATTCCTTATTTTAATGGCCTTTTCCCTACAATTGGAACCAATCACTTTTGACTTAAGCTTCTTCATCTGCTAAGCCTTTGCTTGGAAAGGCTTCTTCTTATTGTTCCACTTTTTATTGCCTCCACTACTTACCTACGACTTTAGCTAATCTTTTCGAATAGTAATATCCTCGCTTTATAGTTAGGGTAGAGGATCTTCTGACTTAAAGCTTTCCCAACGATGAACTCAAAAGTCTTACCAATATGATTAATGAGCTTCTCCCCTTAGTATTTCTCCAAGCTAGTGAAGAATTTTTTATTTGTCTTCTCGGATGGGTTGATGAAGGACATCCCATACTTCGATAAAGTATTGAATTCAACAATGTACTTGAAGAGGGTACTATCTCTCTACTTAAGCTCAGCAAACCTCCTAGATAGCTCCAACTTTTGGGCAGTTGGAATAAACTTACATAAAAAAAGCCTTGGACTAATCCCAAGTGAACCGATACTCAATAGCAGCAGCCTTGATTTCATTCCACCAATTCATAGCTCTGCCTTGAAGTTGTTGCGAGGCCGACCTTCTATTAGTAACACCATTAAGTTTAAGATCTTCAAAGATGTAATCACAAGTATTAAGATAATCATAAATCTCCATAGGTGACTTCGTTCCATGGAACAGTTTATCTTCTAGACTCATAAAATCTTGATTAAGTCTAGAAAGTCAACTATGGGCGCCTGCATTTGTGCACCACTACCATCAACATCATTAAGGGAATCTCCTTAAGAATTTCTCAACGTGTCCCCTATGAAAGAAGTAAACATGGCATGAATATCGGGATTATTGACATTGTTGGCTCCCGAGCCAGCTCCTTCCTCGATTCTAGAATTTGAGTTACGAGTTGTATTACTTGTCTAAAGATTCATCATTCAATTTATAAATAAGACAATTAGTCTCCTTTCTAAGGAATCCTACTTAACAGTGCATGTGTGCAGTGTGACTTCATCCTCAAGTATAAGCTAATATATATAGTTTTGAAAACTAAGATATATTACAAGTATGCACTCTCGTATAAGCATACCCTTTCCCTAGGTATTCCCTGTTTGGTAAACTATGAAACCTAAGCTCCGATACCGAATGTGATGACTACCATACACATCTGACATCAAATAGTGCGTTGATGTAGTGTTCGGCCGGTATAGAGTGTTCATCAAGGTTAAAGAAAAGGAAACAACACAGAAACCTGTCGTATATCTCACAATCCATGGAGTAAAATATAATAGTAACATATATATGGTATAAAATAGGTGGGGAAGTCGAAGCTGATAACAACCATAATATATCATCTGTATTATACTATTAAAGATGAGTTGTTTTTTGGTGGCTCTCAAGCCCCCTGCAATTTCTATGAGGCTCCTCCGAGCATGACAAGTGGAATGTTTACTCAAGAGTCTCCTTTCTTTATAAACACATTTATTCTGTTCATCTATATAAATCTCGGACTAGAAAACTAATCCATGGCTTGCATGAGATTTGCATGTCTATTTATTATAGGGTTACGCTGCTGTCGAATAATTCAATGACACATCACTATGTAGCTTGAACTATTTGGGTTCACATTTTCAGGTTCGTTGTGTTAACACACAGATTGATGTAGCTTGCATTTAGCATGTGAATGCATATAAGGCGTTGAATTTAGTAGTTTGCATTCATCTGACCTGAAATTACATTAGATTTAAGGCATTTTTTTGGGATATACTGGTGATCGACGCTAGTCTATGAATTAGAAAAGCGCGATATTTAAACTAAATTTCTGCAAGCGTACAGTTCGTGTAGCAAACAGGTCGAACACAGGGAGGTAGATTAAAATTAAATTATTTAGATAATTCCTTGGGCGTGTTAGACGAGCTTTGGGGGTTGTTTTCAATGTTGTTGAAATAATGTTATTGAAACTGCTACAAATCTGAATCTAATCAGACGTATATCAAATTCAACAACAGGAAAGAAAATAACAAGTACTAGCAAAAACAACAAAAGTAAATAATAACTGGAACAATAACAGAGAATTAAAAGTAGAGTTGCTGTTGAAACTAATCAAACAGTGAACACTAGTATGCAGTAACAAAGACAACAACAATATGTGTTCTACCGAATCTAATCGTGTAGATACACAAATTGTTTTAAAAGAAAAGTAAATAACTAGAACAAGAAAATTTTATTAAAACTAAAAGAGAGTACAGAATTATGAGATGATTTTTACAATGGTTACAATCACATATTTATAGATGAGAATGGGAAAACCCTAACTAGGTCTATGAATAAATGGCCCTCCTCATTCATGACTATTTCTTGCCTTCCTTGATTAACTGATTGGAGAAAATCTGGGCATATCATGGTAAATATTTTCCATATCTTTCAATTTTCCCATGTGGCTTGATTGATAGAAGATTGCATCTAATTAACTCTTCCAAACAAGGACGCTTATCAGACTCCAAAGGCAATATAAGATAAAATCTTCAAAATTGGTTTTTCTTCTTGGCAACAATTCAATCAGAAATTCTTCTAATTGAAATTGAATGATTTGAATTTACTTCCATGATGAGAATATGGCTATTGCTGAGATGTTAATTGGTGCACATCATAAATACATACACATGAATATGTGTATGTGTATAACATAAGACTATCCAAATATTCCTCAAAGCAAAGGGGCCAGTGTGAACGCGCTCTGTTTCTTTGGCAAAAAGTGAGCTTGACGGGGTTCGAACTCAGGTCTCTCAGCACCAATTCCTATGCCTTTACCAATGAGCTACTGCTTCTTTTGCAGTTGAAATGAATTTGATGTGAGGAAGTAGCTCTTTCTTGTAGTTGGCCTTTGATTTGAATTGAAGGAGGCATTTCTTGACATCCTGTAAAAACATACAAAAGTAACCAAAGTATCATTTATTTATTTACAAAAGATAAGATATAGGAGCATAGAATAAACATTTTTTAATGTCAATCAACTGGTCATTATTCCGATATGTAAACTAGTTGGTTTTTATGCGTACTATAGTCATATTTATTTAGCTACTAGCTAGACTTGTTAGTAGCTTTATTTCTATAGATGTGTTTTATTGCTGTTGATGCACTTCGCCTCAAACCTATGCTTTATGTATTGATGATCGATCCATCTAAAACCTTGGGTTATTGATTAAGCCTAACCACTATATTATTTATACCTGTCGAGTATGATCGTATAACCCCCCGAGTCACATAAGATTTTAATTAAAAATATTAATAATAACTTTAAAGTCAAATTTTTTTGATTGATTACTACATAAAATCTAGGTATTTATGGTTTCATCTTTGCTTGATCCAACACTGCTTATGTCATCGAAACGTATATACCAAAATATCAAATCAAAAGATAAATACAACTGAACAAAAAGGATGAAGGGCATTTGATTTCAATTTTTTCAAACAATGATGTTAACCGTAAATGAAAAGGGTAATATTATCATTTGAAAAGTACATTTTTTATTCGGTGGGTGTATGGTAGGTGTTGGCAAAGTCTACTTTGGTAAAATAGATTCTCTTTTTATATACCACTAATGGCACGTCTTTTGGACGTATGCAAAGGAAAACATTCATTGATTTCTTCCCAATAATACTGAATGCAAATGAATATATGGGCTACATTTGTTATTTTTAAATGATAAAGATGAAAGCATGGAAAAAATAGTAGAACATGTTACTTTATTATCTTGTTAAAGGGACATAATTCATTACACTAATTTTTACATTGAATATTACAATATTTACTTATTAGAAAATGTTAACATATGTCCTAACGACACTCGTTAAAATTGTTAAATAGATAGGCCCCTTAAATTCTAGCTATTAATTTACAATGTGAGGATACAATAGACATTGTATTGATATAAATTTCGTTTTTTATAAATAAATATCATTCTTACTATTTGTTCTAACAGCAAATGTTGACATACTCCCTAGTTGTTTTATATATTTTACCTAGGTAAAAGTCTCAAATTTTAGCAGTAATATACTTAAGAAAAATAAACATTGATTATAAAGCATTTTGGATTACATAATAAACACCTTAGACAAATCTATACTATACTATTAAAGCTAAGTTGTTTTTCGGTGGCTCACAAGCCTATTCCAATCCCTAAAAGGAATGCATCATAGCATGCCATGTGGAATGTTAAGCTGAAGCGTCTCAGTCTTAACTTTTCCCAAATCACGTTCATCGTTTCGTTCTCTCGCATAACATTCGTCTTCGTTTTTATTCCCTTTACGGGCCCTTCGCCTTCGTTTTCCCCTAGTGCCTCATGTCTCCGTCCATGCCCAACCATTCCTTGCCTTCCCATAATCTTGGTAGCAGATTACCACTTCTTACCATTCACACCTCCTCCTCTTTAAACCATTTGCGCAATTTGTAAAATCAAGCTTCGCATTCTCTGTTTCTTACTTACCATACCTATATTTCCACTCCTATGAACAATCTTCCCTTTTTAACTTTGATTTTTATAACCTAATTTCAATTGTGCCTAGAGAGTACTGTTCTTTCTCTGCCGGCTTATCCCTTTTCTCCTTCTTTCCAAACCAAAATACCTAATTCCCCTTCGATTTGTGAGTGTCTTGCTCTACCGTATTATTTTGGCTTTACAAAACAAGAGTACGCTGACACGTGGTGTGATGACCAAAGGTAGTAGATTTATCTTTTATAGCTGAACTTATCGTCTTTGAAAGTAAATCGCCTGCTGAATATAGAAATTTGTTTCTTAATTGAGATAAACTGTTTGCTTTTCTTATGCAGAGAGTATGACTATGTTTATGTTTATTCTAGATCTATTAACTTATTAACTGGATCCCCTCGAGCTGACATACTTTCTCAAGTGATTCTATGTCTTATGATTTGATATGATGTCAATATATTTAAGTACAAGTCTTTTTGTATTCAGGCAATATCTGTTTGTTCGAGCAATATAACAGACCATCTAAGGTTTTTCATTAACCTTTGTCAAATGGGATGTGTTTTTTCTCAATTTATTATGCCATTTTCTCATTTTTGGACCAAATGGAGTTCAATACATGGCGAAAATGCTATGCTGACGTATCTATGATTGTTATTTTTAGTTTTGAGTTCAGTTAGATGATTTTATTCAAATTGTTTGTTGATATTAGGTTATTGCCTTTTGTAGTTGATTATTTGTAGTTTGCATAGCAATAATGGGGTTTTCCTTTGTGAGTTGGTTAGGTTTCCAATTTAACTTCATTGCATGGTTCATTTTCTGCAGTAAAGAGTTGCTCTTTTGCTATAGATGGGATCATGCCAAACATTACATTTTGAATGCAAGTGATATTATCACTTTGTGTACAGTATTGCAAATGATGCAATTGACAAGCTTAGATTTTTGAGTGTCTCCAAGCATGATCTAATGAAGGATAATGTTG
This sequence comes from Allium sativum, assembly GCA_030737875.1. NCBI lineage: Eukaryota > Viridiplantae > Streptophyta > Magnoliopsida > Asparagales > Amaryllidaceae > Allium > Allium sativum. Next base: position 458,562,967 of record CM060920.1, read on the forward strand.
AGCATGGCATTTGCATTCAGGCAGATAAATATAATGAGATCATTATCATTATATAAGATTTTTCCTTAACGTCTTACCAATGTATTATTGTGAAGCTATTAAACTGTGAACTTTAAATCTAGATTACCTCTTTTATTCAGATTTCAAGGCTGGTATGATTAGAGATGAGATTGTTGTGTCTTGGTGCCATGGAGAGAGTGGTACTGCGAAGTTCTTGCAAGCTATGTTTGTAAATATTTACTTTTATTAGTAGGTGTATATATCAGTATATGTTGCATGAGTGTATTTGTAATATGTTAGTTTAGGGATGTTGAAATGTTGTTCTTCATTTTTTAGGAGAGCAAGAATGTTGGTTCTGATAGCGATTTGATTGGACAATTTGGTGTTTTCCTCCGTTCAACTTTATTTGTATCTGATAAGGTTTATTCTCAATCTTTCACTTATTTTACTGCAGTCCAGCTTTAGTATAATTGTGCTTTAGACATGCAAGGAGGGGTAATTGTTTGTTGAATTTTTTGTTTTTATGTTTGTGAACGGATAATCTTAAATATCGTGAATGGATAATCTTAAATATTATTTATCCATAAGTAATTTTCCTTTTATTGTCAAATTTGTGTCGACCACGTGTTTTTTAAAGTCCATGAAAAATCTTACGATACGAAAAAGATTTAATGTTGTCATGCCTTTTGCTGTCATGTCTTTCATGTCAGATCTATTTACTTCATATGTGAAATATAACTTCATTTATGAAATATTAATCACTTTGAACTTAGATCAATAGGATGTTAGTTTCTAACTTTATCTAAGAAAAACTATAGCTATATAGTAACAGTTGTAGTAATGTCACTACTGCCTCGGTAGGACAGAGCCAGATAATATCATTGTTTTTTAGATGCACATTCAAACTTCCATTTGAATTGAAAATTATAATTCAAAACCAATTCACCCAAGTAAAATCTTCCTTGCCCAATGTAACATTTTAAGATCCAGAACACGTCTATAGTGCACACATGGAATTGGAATCAACTATTTCCAGATTGGGGTCGGTAAGGCATTGGCTAACTAAATCCACATGTCTATGAATTTTTGGTAGTGTTAAACTAATAAGTGCTGTAAGTTCAAGAAATATCAGCTTAAATTCAAAATTTTAAAATTAACCTAAGTTTTTAATTTTTTTTATTGTAAATCAAGGGTGATTAGTTGAATCTATCCATCATAATCTGAACATCTTTCATTATGATCTCTATTATGAAATTCTAACGTCTGAAATCTAGATTTGATTTCAAAACAAATGTTACCTAACATTTATAACTTTATAAGTTAGCAATGTTTTCTCCGTTCCAGTTCTTCAGTTTAAACTTTTTACCTTTGAAATTTTCTAAATTTTCATTTCTTGGTATGTCTACGTATTATTGAAACTACATAAAATATTCTTTATGACCTAGAACATGAATACTATTCTACTTCATATAGTTCGAGGGTTATAAATTTAATAAATGTAACTTAGTATCCTTTAGTCGTTATTTGATTTTAAATGCTTCCAGGTTTAAAATTTTGGGACTTTTTCTGAATAAAAATTTAAAACTTTGAGAATCATCTAATACTAATCTCAATTACTATACTTTTAACTGACAATATGGTTTAATATGTATAATTCAAGTTTGGAAATAAGTTTTCTTTAATAGGTTTTGCTCCACTAGATTTTTATTTTTTATTGTTTTAGCTTTTCATCATGTTCTGGACATTTAATATTTTTTAATTGGTACATGACTTTTAAACGCTTTTCTAGAAATATCAAAGAAACTTCAATTGTGAAAGAACTAATTTACTGCTTAGAATCGAATTTTTCCAAAACATGATAACAATAGTAAATGGATTAGTCTCTTACATTGGAAATAAGTAAGAAAAAAACCATTGGCAATTATTAAATCAACGCCGAAGGAAAAGCTTGATATTTGATATCTATTACTTATATTGGAAATCATAATGTAAGTAATTAGAGCAACTACGCATGTTTATAACTTTTATGTAATGTTGCACGACGATAGTTATATTGTATTCTTATTCCCATTTCCATATTTCAGTCCAGCCATTTGCAAAAGGAATCTTATTCGATGATCAATTTTGTGACTTTTTTCTACAAATCCTTATATTTTAGTCCTTTGCACTTTTTTAGTATTTTAAGAATTCATACCATTATATGTAGTTGTTTTCTTTATTTTATGAAAATTTGTGTCAAAATTACATAGTATTGACAATCAGTTAACCTTTTTTTAGAGTTAACATTTAATTTACATATGTCGTTTTATATTAGCACGAGGGTTCTAAGAAAGTGATAAACACCTATAAATTTAACCAAGAACTTATCGGAATATTTTTGATTGACTGGATATGATATCAAAGTATTTAGTGCCTTCTCAAATTGATCGATTAGGATGCATGTTCAAATTAATCAGTCAGGGTATGTGTTGTGTGTTGTATATTAAATATATGTTTTGTAAATTACAGATATCATTAAACAATGCAGAAATGTTGGTTTTTTTGTTTGATTTGTAATAGCTGTCAAATGATTTATGTTGACTCCATTGCTTCACTACTATTTTTGAACTATCTGATGGTGAAACTAATTATATTTCTAATTTTAAAACCATGGCTTCTTACTTTCATATATAATTTTACAAAAGAACCATAAGTTGCTTAATCACGTGAATTTCATTTATGTTTATTTTTTGGTTAGAGAATCTAATAATTCACATAACGTTTGACTAATTTTCCGTATTTAGGAAGGTTTTCATTATAGCTCAATTATTATTTTTACTGCTATTCAATTCTAATATACTATTGCCTACAACATGATGACGTAATAAGAAACCACAGAAGAAGGTATTAAGCTTTTTGTTTTCTTTTGTTACCACCTTAAGAGTCCCCTTAATAATTGTGGTATACACAAAAATGAGTTAATATTGGCTTCTAATGAATAAGTTCTCTTTGTTTTATTATCCTTAACACATTATTTCTTTTTTTTCCTCAATTAATACTCTTTCCTCAAAGTGAAGAGCATAGGATTCGTTTGTGCGTTCTGTACATAGGGCTCCATTATTTGTAACTTATTTACTACATATATGTGTGTTGGTAGTGCATTTGGAGCTTCTTATAGCCATAGTTTTGTATGCTTTTAGCAGCACTTAGGACATATTTTTTCCACGGTACACTATTTCTGGAATGAAAGGAAACTTAATTTAAAAAGTATGTCAATTGCCATTACGCATGTAAGTACTTCAGTACATTATTCGGCCCACCATTATATCATACACGCTACAAATTAAGGCCATCTTTTTCATATATTTTTGTGCGTTTGATATTGGCCGGGAATTTATGGTGGTTGATGTATTATATCAATGTATTTGTTTGGCACAATTACATATAGGGTTAAATGAAAATTGTAGTTGGACATGACATTTATCTGTAATATATGTCTTTTTAAATCAATGCAGCCCACTTGAAGCGTGTTTTCTACATTTTTTTCAAGAATGATACATCCTTCTCTGTTGAGGATATGCAGACAGAATTATTATTCATCTCTGGTCTTCACAATAAACCCTTATACTTCAAATACATTCAATATAGTTACATAAAGAGGTATCCATTTCTGTACATATTAAATGCTTCTTATGAACAGTCCTAAATACTTATAGTTTTATGTATATATTAGGTACTCGTGCTTTAGGACCGTTTGTGTCATGTAAGTGTAACTGCTATGGTTCAACTTCCATTAATATATTTGATCATATGCCGTCGTAGTTATTCTTAGAAAGCATGGATGCTAATGTTGACTGTAACCATATAGAATTCAGCCTACCATCTTACTCTCTAAGACAATTTGTCCACGATCTTCCCACAGAAGAAATTGCATCCACTCATAGTGTAAATAGTAGTTATTTCGTACCACCCTCTTCTACTTTGGTTTGTTATCACGCTCTACTTTGATATGCTACAATCTTATTTCCAACCTTCCCGCTTTTATTTTTTCATCCACTTTGTTCCTTTTTCACTTATTTAAAGATTTCAATTGTTGTGCAATCAATGTGTACCAAATTTATATGAATAGTAATTTGCTTATCTAATCGGTTGGCTCTGATCGGTTCATTTTTATAGTACCCCTATATATGCATCGTTCTCATATGGCCGTATCATGTACGTTTGGTAACTTTACAGTTCGACCTTTTGATAATGCGAATCGACTTTTGAGGGAATATATTCCTACTTTGTATCATTGGATTGCTCGGTTTGGTGTTTAATTCTACCTCATTATTAACAGTCTTAAAGTAAACGGTATCAAAATTGATTGTCAACTTGAAATTGTGATGCTTGCGCTGCTTGCTGCTTTGAATAACTTGCCGTTAAAGATGCCACTTCGCTCATGTTCGAGCCATTCTCAATTTATACTTTACTTTCCTACCCGGTTAATTGCTTTGTTCATATTATACGGTTATTGGTTGCTCCTAAATCGGGTTGTGCTCCAGTTAAAGTATCAAATGTCTATCCATTGGGAATTCCATTATAAAACAAACCAACACTGCAAATCAACTTTTGTCGCACCTATCGTTATATACCATAACATATAGATCTTCAAATTCCGCAACCGTATGTCCCTGTTGTTTGTACATCCATACTGTACATGATGCTGTGTTGCAACTTCAGTTATTTCCCTTTCCCTTTGACATACCTTACTATCCGCCTTTTCCAGATCGTGATCAGCATCTACCTTCAACATGAAACGCTATGATACTGCTGACAAGCGTAAATCAACCGCGGACCCGCTTTCCAATGTCATCGATGTTATGCACTCAAGCGTTGAGCATGTTAGGTCAACTACAAATACTCAACCAGAAGGGGCATTTGCTTCCCAACCAAATCCCACTTTCCTTGCAAATAGTGAGCTGTCATCTTCGTCTGTCGCTAATGTAAATGTTACATGAATTTTTGCACAACCAGGTAACTATACAAAACTTCTCTCCCTTCCTACAACCTAATGTTCCATGCCTGCAGGCTACACCTCCTTCGGTTTCCGCCCGTTCTTCAAAAGTTGCGTTAGCTAAGTCTCACAAATCAATTCTAAGGTCGTTTTCTGCAAGTGTTAAGGAGTTTGCAGCAACCAACATTAAATTGTCCTCCCCGTCCCAATGTCAACGACATACGCTCAATGGTTCAAACGTTACACACCCTTCTGCTCCACCAGCAGATAGCACTTCATTGTCCACACCTTCAGTCCCTCCTGCCATGGTTACAAATAAGCGTACTCCTGTTCGTACGTCCTGCCCTACCAACCAAATCAACCATCCACGTGTAATGGCGTATGGCGGTAACTTCCTGCTTTCTTTCTTCTATGTTGTGCATTCAATGCTTTTCCTTACTGTAATTAATGTACGTTTCCTCTGCATTAGACAAACGGTTGAACAGGCTGAATAGAAGTGCGTTTATACGCCACAGCAACATCTACTCAACCAAAGTTTCGAAGCATGGTATGTTGCTACTGAGTTCACCCTACGTATGTACGCTTTACGTTCACACGATTGTTCTTTAATGCAAAACAATTGAACTTGCTTCCAGCTGCTGGTTTGTTTGCCCCGTCAACGGAAGAGGGGAATGAAAGACTAAATTTCCCCCACTCTAACTCCACAAAACACGATAAGGTTTGGCGTTGTGTTCCCAACTGTTTTTCTATCTAACATATTCAAATTTCCTATTCCAGTGTGCTTGCGGCCTTCTCCCAAGACAGTCGTAATGCAACAATTTGCATTCTTAATTGCAGGATATTGAGCACACTTCACTCCGTACAAGAAAGAAACGTTGCTCCCCTTTAACACAATCTAATGTTAAACGTCCCCGAATCAATGCACAAGCTCAACCTTCTGCTGTTTACCCCTTTCAAAGGACGGATGCTACAACCCCAGCTTGCGGTCTCAATGTCTCGATTCGTACAACAGCCCAAAGCACAATGCGTCCTAAATCCCTCCTTCAAGAGATAGGTCATGCCCCAAATGTTATAACAAACCGTGAATTGAGTTCGGTGTTTTCCCAATGTAACATTTGTACACATTTTCCTATGTATACAGCCAATTGGAAGAAACGCCGGGACAGAGTTCGTGCTATGCATTCAAAGAATATGTACACATCGAGAAATGTGCCAAATGGTACGCATTTAACTGTAATGAATCTTTATAGATTTTTGCGACAACAAATTTATGGATTTTTGCGACAAACCTAATTGTTGTTCCCATTTTCTCCTCAGCATGCAGCATGTTCTTAGGTCCAGATATGTCGTTGCATTCCTTTAACGTATCACGTGCCGGCAATAAGCACAGAACAATTAACGTTATGTCCGGATATGACTTCCGTCTTCGAAGTCCCTTAGGCAATGTTTTCTGCACCGTGCCCGAGCTGGGTACAGATAACATGCACCAACGTACGTTTGCACGCTTTTTTTTGTGCATGTCATATTATATGTTACCTTATGAACAAATCATATGTCGTCTGCTATTCCTTATAGGTCGTATATTTAAATCATGGGATTTTGAACCCCCTACCACAACTTGCCCAGATTGCGCTGCAGTCGTGTGGTATGAAGAGAGAAATAGGAAGATAGACGGTTTAGAATCCTGCAAATTCTCACTATGTTGCCAGGGGGGGCAAAGTATGCTTGCCACTACTAAAACAAACCCCTCCTTTGCTACGGAGTTTGTTGGATTATAGTCAGGGTGGAAAAGCCTCACGTTTTTGTGACCAAATCCGGGTTTATAACTCTATGTTTGCATTCACATCAATGGGTGGTCGTGTCGATAATGCTGTAAATGATGGTAAGGGAGTTTACGTTTTTCGACTAAATGGTCAAAACCACCATAAAATCGGATCTCTCTTACCAGTCGATGGTAGACCTAAATTTGCACAACTCTATATATATGATACTGAAAACGAAAGAGAGAATAGGTATCATGCATGTGGCGGTGGTGGAAATAAAGATGTTGATCCAATATTAATAGATAAGTTGATCGCAATGTTTGATGAAACAAATGAACTTACAAAGGTCTTCCGAATGGCAAGGGACCGATTTAAACAAACTGATTTGCACAATGTTAGCATCCGAATTATTGGAAGTAGAAACAATGATGGAAGACAATATAACTTACCTACCTCTTCCGAAGTAGCTGCTTTAATTGTTGGGAATAACCATCAAGTGGACGTACACAGAGATATTGTCCTTCAGGAAAGAACAGGTGTGCTGCGACGTATAAATGAAAAACATCCAACCTTTATGGCAATGCAATACCCAATTCTTTTTCCATATGCCGAAGATGGGTACAGACCATATACTGAATATCGCACTACTCAATATGCATCCGATGGTAAGAGAATGTACGTTACAATTCGTGATTATTATGCTTTTAGGTTGCAGAATAGGGAGATTGAAGGACAAACGTTGATTAGAGGTGGTCGTTTGTTTCAGCAATATATTGTCGATGCATATACCAGTATTGAAGAAGAGAGAGTACAATTGATTAGAACCAATCAATCTACCATCCGCTCAGAATTATACAAAGGATTGCAGGATGCTGTCATTGCTGGGGATACGTCAGCTAAATCCATTGGTAAGCGTACGGTTTTACCTTCTAGCTTCACAGGAGGACCTAGGTATATGGTTCAAAATTATCAGGATGCAATAGCAATTTGTCGATGGGGTGGCTGTCCCGATTTGTTCCTTACTTTCACTTGCAACCCAAAATGGCCTGAAATCAAATACATGCTTGACAAAATTCCAGGACAAAGACCCGAACATCGCCCTGACTTAATTTCCCGGGTGTTCCATATAAAACTTAAGCAATTCATCCAGGATATATATGAAAACAATCATTTTGGTCGACCAAAAGCAGGTATCGTCTGTCGTTTCTTAATGTATAAAGGCATATAAATTATTTAGGCTGCTTTATTTGTTACTCTTTTATTATCCTATCTTTTAACTTACAAACTGTCTACACTTGCAGTTATTTACACAATAGAGTTTCAAAAACGTGGATTGCCACATGCTCATATCTTACTGTTTCTACACGCCGATGACAAGCCTAAAACCCCATTACAAGTTGATAGGATCATCAGTGCCGAGGTACCCGATCCTATTGTTGATCCACTTGGTTATGAAGCAGTTGGCCAGTTTATGGTTCATGGCCCGTGCGGTGTGGCTTATAAAAAGGCACAGTGCATGGAAGGTGATGTCTGTGGTAAGCATTATCCAAAGTCTTTAACGAATGAAACTACTTTTGACAAAGATGGTTTCCCTATCTATAAACGTCGTCCGAATGGTCATTCTATCCAAACATCAACAGAGATTAAATTTGATAGTCGATGGATAGTGCCACATAACGTGGATTTGATAGTCAAGTACAACGCACATATAAATGTCGAGGTATGTAATAAAACTAGATCCGTGAAATATTTGTTCAAGTATATCAACAAAGGACATGATAAAGCAACGGTGGTCATCCAAGAAACAGTGAACGATAAACAAACAACTAAAGGCGATGTTGATGAAATTAAAAATTATCTTGATTGTCGGTATATTTCAGCATCGGAAGCATGTTGGCGTGTGTTTCAGTTTGACGTGCAATATCGTAAACCTTCTGTGCAAAGACTACCTTTCCATCTGCCTAATGAGCATACAGTTACTTTCAATGATAACGATACCATATCCCACATTGTAAGTCAACCTAACGTCGATAAAACCATGTTCACTGAGTGGATGAAAACAAACAGCATTAATGCAGATGCTAGATGTTTAACTTATGTCGATTTCCCAATGAAATGGGTATGGTACAAAGATGATAAGGTATGGAAAAGAAGGCAACAAGGTGAAAAAATAGGTAGAATGTATTACGCACATCCTACGTCCGGAGAACGGTTTTATTTGCGTATGCTACTTAATGTGGTGAAGGGACCGACGTGTTATGAAGATATCAGAACAGTTAACGGTACGTTGTATAATGACTTCCAATCTGCATGCGTTGCTCTAGGACTTTTAGAGAATGACAATGAATGGAATGAAGCTTTGTCTGAAGCCGGTAATTGGTCATCTGGTAAAGGTTTACGACAAATGTTTGCAACGATGCTTATATTTTGTGAGATTTCAACTCCATTTGAGGTATGGAACAAAAATTGGGAATTGATGTCTGATGATGTGCAATGGTATCAACGACGTCTTAGAAACCAACCAACTTTAACATTAACGGATACAGAAATTAAAAACTATTGCTTAATGGATATCGAAAACATGTTGAATGTAAACAATCGATCCTTAGCCGACTTTCCATGTATGCCCACTCCAAATTTTTCATTGCACCGTCCATACCATAACAGACTTATTGAAGAGGAACTAAGTTACGACTGCGTTGGTTTAGAGCAAGAGGCATACACAATGTTATCTCAACTCAATGTCGAGCAGATGAATGTGTTCGATGTTGTCTCCACAGCAGTAAACAACAAGTTAGGTGGATTTTTCTTCGTATATGGTAGCGGGGGTACCGGGAAAACTTTTCTATGGAAAACGTTGATAACGATGATGCGTTCTCAAGGTAAGATTGTCCTAGCAGTTGCTTCGTCCGGTATAGCATCGCTCCTTCTTCCAGGTGGCAGAACGGCTCATTCTAGATTTAAAATACCAATTGACGTAGGAGAAGACACGACGTGTGGTATTCCAAAACAATCCAATCTTGCAAAGCTCATAGTGCGAACGGATCTTATTATATGGGATGAGGCTCCTATGGTCCATCGCAATTCATTGGAAGCTTTTGATCGAACCCTTAGAGATTTAATGGACGACGGTGTTAACTGTTTAGCTAAACATATATTTGGTGGGAAAACTGTATTGTTGGGTGGTGACTTCCGACAAGTATTGCCCGTCGTTCCTAAAGGATCACGCAATACAATCGTTCAATCTTCCATTAATCAATCACCGTTATGGTCCAAATGTCATGTATTCAAGTTAAACATCAACATGCGTCTACGGTGCACGGACACTGCGTTTGCTGAAGTTGTAAAACTCGAAGAATTTAGCAATTGGGTTTTGGCTGTAGGTGATGGAAAGGTCCCTGCCATTGCATTGCAGGACGATGCAGACCCAACGTGGATTAAAATACCACTGCACTTATTGATTACTCCAACAGATGATGCTATCATGAACATTGTTGAAAGTACTTATCCTGATCTCCAACGACGACTTCATGAAGCTGATTATTTGCGCACTCGATGCATTTTGGCACCAACTAATGATTGTGTCGAAGAAATTAATACTTACATCACTACATCTCTTTCCGGATCTTTGACTACGTATCTTAGTGCTGACACAATAAGCCCATCATCAGAAGGAATTGAGGATCAACACATACTATTTCCTACTGAGTTTTTGAACACCCTACAAGTTTCTGGTGTTCCAAATCATAGACTTAACCTCAAACTTGGTATTCCAATCATGCTGTTACGAAATTTAAATCAAAGTATAGGACTTTGTAATGGAACACGTTTGATTGTTACTCAGCTGGCATCAAAAGTGGTTGAAGCAAAGATAATCACTGGTGCAAATGTTGGCAACACCGTGCTGATTCCTCGGATTGTACATACATCGTCAAATACGAAATGGCCATTCATCCTACGATGCTTACAGTTTCCAATAAAAGTTTGCTTCGCAATGACTATTAACAAAAGTCAAGGACAAACATTAGACAATGTCGGTGTCTACTTACCTAGACCGGTTTTTTCCCATGGCCAACTGTATGTTGCTGTCTCCCGGACTACATCGCACAACGGCCTAAAGATTCTTATTAAGCCGCAAGGTGCAGAGGAACCTGGATGTACTGAAAATATTGTTTACCGTGAAATATTCGACAACTTATAGTACAACTTAAACTTACATGTTGTTTCCCTGTTTTTAGTATATGTCCTCTTCTCTCTCCATCAAACTTATGATCTGTACTACACATAAAGTTACTGAATACTATATGTGTTATTTCCATCTACATTACACGAAAGTTGCCATCACTTTGAATGGTTATTCTCTATTGTAACTTTTTTAAGCCATCATTTACAATTCTGTTAATTAAGATTACCCATATATTTCATTATCGTGACAAAAAACTTTTACGCAACTTATTCATTGCTGTAAATATGAATTCTAGAAGATGAAAAAATATTTAGGTTCCATCAATATCTGTTCTACGCATGTAGTTAGATATTTTCTTTGTTAAATTAATTAATATGTCAATTTAGTTGGATAAACTTTTGTATTTAGACAAATAGAAAAACAAAACTATAACTTTATTATTGCTAGGTTTCTACAAAAATGCACCATCTCTTATTTTTAACGTTGTGCATTCATTTCACCATGGGTATGTAATTTCTCAATTGCAATTTCTTTTCGACTTTAAAATCCAGTTTTTTTTACTTTACCACTATATTTTCTCATAATAAACAAAGACTGCCGTGTACTTCCACATGCTTAATGCAAATATTAACTCTGCTAAATTGAAAAGATTTAGATTTCTTCATTTTTTTTATATGTATTTAAAATGATTGTTGTTAAATTAGTTACTACATTCAACAATACGTTGTGAACCTGCCCCAAAGAACTATAATATGTCTTCATGAAGTTTTGAATCTTGGTGAACTTTTATTCTAGCATTAATTTGTACATCTAACGACTTTGTCACCTAAGTGTAATATTATTATCCATGATATATATTTCATTTTAAAAGTCTGAGAAGTAATTTAAGTCCTTCACCGAAAATAATCCTATAATATTTTAAATTCCAAACTGTATTTCTTCTTCCGTGTGCTACTTTTGCATTTACAAATTCATTCTCAATACGATACCATTACAGCTTCCATATATCCCAAAATGTTACCCTTTAATACATTATCCCAAAATATTCACGGTGTTGACGTTTCATTTGGACTTTTTATAAGTATGCATGTACTATGTATTTTTCTTTTGGTTGATGCACGAAATGTACATGACTCAATTTAATGCTATATTTGGTTACCGTATTCTTGGGAAATTAGAACTTTTAAAAGTTAATATTGAATTATATCCATTATCAATCAGTTGGAGGATTAATGATGATCATGCATACCAAACACATATATAGACGAAATTGAACAAATGACATCAGAAATATAGTGCTTTATAGGGATATTATTTCAGTTAGTTTGTCCAGCTTTATTAGTTCTTTTCATCGTATCTCCGCATGTATTCATGGCATGGTTAGTAAAAAATTATCAGTTTGTCCTGTGCACCTTCAGCTTATGAAATAATTTCTCTATTTGGCTTTATACAAGTATGCATGAAATCTTAGACCTATGTGAAATGTACCTTGGTTTTACTTGTGTTCATGTTTCCTCTGTCATGAGTTTCAATTTTTAATGTGTTATGTATTTAATTACTTAATAGTGTTAGACGTGTTTGTGCTTTTGTTGCATAATGTATTATTAGTAGAATTAATACAAGGTTAGAAATGGTGATTTTTGGTATGTTTATACCATAGTCTGCTGTTTTAGAATCATTCTAAATCTCCATATATTTGATTGTTCTGACACTACATGCATGATTGATTTCTTTCTTTGAATCAAATCCTTGCTTCTAGGTTGCAGTAGTTATTTGGGCCATCGGGAAAAGAAAGATAACTTATGTAAAATTTGAATTTAATGGAAGAAGCTAAAAAAGAATATTTTAAAGTTAGTTACATGATGTTATTGTTCAGATTATTGGTCAAGGGAATGGAGTCGGTTGAATTATGTTATGTTAATGGATGGAACATGTCATCTACATCCCACGCAGAGTTAATTTTTGTCTACATGTTTCGTATTGTAATAAAACCAAATATCTTATATTTCTTTTTTAAATGAGGTTGTAATTTTATACCGCACACTTCGAAAAACCAATGTAATGTGCATTTCTGCAGGCAACATGGGAGATAATAAGTTAAACTCGGGCATAGAAATGATCTATTCAATTATTAAGTTTTTGCATGTAACATATAGGACATGCAACTATAGAAACACTATCTGCTAGCTGTGCTTTTGAGTTAATTTGGTCTTAGAGTTTTGAATCAGATTATTTTGCCTATTTACGTTTGGATATTTTAGAGTACAATATTTATAATTTGTACATAAGATGACTGATTATGGACATAATAGGGGCTATGATGGAAGCCATGGTTGCCAAGCTCATATTATGCTATGATAGATAACTAATTGCCAATAAGATTATGATGGTTATAATAACCAGTTTATTTTTTTATTTTCATCTATTTGCCAAACCATAAATTTAATCAACGGTTTTTTATGCATTGTTAATCAAACACTGAATGAATGTATGTAGTTATCAGATGTATTGCAATATCATTAAGAGCTTGAGTTTTCTGGGCAATTCACAGTTCAGCTTAGTTGACGTCTACTGTCACTATGATTATTAGAGCGTTAGCTTCCCATCAAATATTTCTCATCAATTTTTTCAGTTTAAAATCTATATAATAAAATTCCTTGCGTTTAGTGGGAAGATAAACTAAAAGACAAAGAACAATTGACATATAAGAATAACAGAGACTTCAAATGGTTGTGATCCCTATAACAAAGCATGGATTAACAATTATTAGTTACGAATGACGTCATTAAATCTGTTTTGCTGCTCTTTCACTCCACTTTAATCCTTTCATCCATCATCTATTTGCTTCATTTAAAGCATAGCATTTTTTTGGTAAGTTATTTGCATTTCACTTTTTTTAAGTTGGAGCCACCAACAAGGTTGTAGCTATTTCTTGGTTTTTTACCTTTGTTTCTCTTTTGATACTTAAGTTCATGATTTTTTGTCCATTTTTTTACTTCATTATTTGATATATAATAACTGTCTTGGATTTTTGACCATAATTTTATACATTTCTTGATAATAACTGTCATAATTATGTATATGTTCATATGTACAAATTTAACGTTGCATTTGGATTTTTTTTTAGTTATTATGTAAATGTTCATCATTCATGTTCAACGTTGCTATAATGTATACGTAGCTAATGAGGACTGCAGCCAATATGTTGAATATACTGACATGTATAATTATAACGTGATTGTACAATTAATGATGATTTTTTTTTTACAAAATTATTTTTTATTCACTATTTTCTTTATGCACAATGCTTCAGTTAGTCTTTTCATTTTATACTTAGTTTTTTATTTTACTTCCGACATTTTTGTTATTAATTAAGTTATCTTAAATATTATGCATATCTCCTTTGCTTCCTTTGTTGTCATTTATCCATAATACATCACTAATTAATTCATTCCGTCTGTTCATTAAATTTTTGAACATGTTTTTTTCTTCTCCGCTGGATTTTCTATAACCAACTCTTCCTAAATCTTTTTTTTAACCTTTTAGGGAGACAGTAAAAGCAGCCGTAATGCATTTGGTGTATGAATGAATGGGCAGGGTTGCATGCGATTCAAACACAGGTGTGGTTCTTTCAGTAACATTTTTTTCTTTCAAAAACTGTTTGTAATCTGTGTTTTTTTCCCACCTTTTTTTCGTGGTTTGACATTTTTATTCACATAAACTGAATTCTTAGAGTCAACAAGGACTGTACGTTTGCGTTTTGCTAGCTGCAAATAATCAATTTTATCCCTCACACATAGAAGATTGCTTTCTATGTTAAATTTGCAGCAGTTAATATTCCTTGAAAATCTTTGGTTCTCCTATCACATAAAACATATCCTTTTTAACCAACTACTGTTAACATTTTTAGTTACTAATTTAATTATATGCTATAATTGTTCCACTTCATATTACCATCATTAATACATTGTGCTTTATGTTTGTAACTGTCTACATGCGTGCCCACAATGGTACAATACCTTTTATATTCTGCTTGCTAACCTGTTCTAAAATACCTTTTGCCTTCTTCAGTTTTATTCTAATTAATTAATTATTGCCCACCTGGCAGCCTTTTACACATTAACATCTTTAATCCCTCATTAAAATATTACCCACCTGATTTACTACAACGGTAGAATAAGAAGGGGAATAGTCTACACTAGAAATATAACTGCCATTCATTAATTACGCAGGATGACCAAAGGTCATGCTTCTTCGCTGGAGCAGTCTTATATATATGGACATTTTCTCCCATCTATTCTTACCATCTGCTAGTTAATTTCAGAGTTTATTACAGCACCCCTGGTAAAGTATCATAATATCTTCCCTCTTTCTTCTAACATTTTCCCTTTACGTTCTACTAAACCACCTACCTGACAACTTTAATGCTCCTTTTCCTCCTTCAGGTTCTAAAATGGATGATGTACGTGTACCTCTGCAATCACTTACTATTGGCGCTGCTGCTGCAACGGTCCGAGTTCGCGTTGCCAGGTTATGGAACTCCATCAACCTACGCAGCAATGACGTGTTCGGCCTCAACATGCAGCTTTTAGATAACGAGGTCTGCTCTTTTTCCTAATACTGCACTCATTCCACCATTTTCTGTCATGCTTTACACTGTATATGCCAACTACATCTTATTTTCCCACTACAGCTATATTTTTTTCTCTTTTCATCATTACATTCATTGTTGCCTGCCTGCGAACTAATGTTTCAATCATTCTACATTACTACACTTTTACCCTGCTTTTTCCCCTCACCTCTGTGCTGATTTCTTTACTGAACCGTCTGCTTTTCAAAGAAAATAAAATTAAACATGCTGTCTCAACCTACGTTGTCTAACTACACATATATTTACTCATATTTCATACGGTTTATAATACTTCTTTCATCATCTTAATTACTGTTTTTTTACACTTTGATAAATAACTATTCAAACTGTTATGTTCGTCCATAAAAAACAGTGCGTTAACAAGCAGAAAAACCAATATTCATGTAATCACCGTGTATTGTAAGATAAATAATTTTTAAACTGAACGTACATTTTTCCATCCATATACATAAATCAAGGATTTCCCATGATCAGTTTCTGCTCTTATAAATGCATATTTATATTCTTGAAATTGAGCGTGTGCGAATCATTCTTATAACGACCGTGTGCGAAGCAGTCTTCCTTTATCAGCTTCTACCTTTGACATATAAATGGAAAATATTTTTATACTCTTCACTTTTTAATATTTACTATCACTGTGATTTCTACATAATGGATCGAAATGACAAATATTATCTAACATGATATTACATTTTTGCTAAATTAATACTACTGTCGTACTGTACTATCTTGCCCGCACAGTTTGTTTTTTCCGTATGGTTCACGTATGATTATACAGTACCATGTCAATGATTATATCTCCTTTTTTAAAAAATTCATGCTTCCTATTTGTGTATATAGTGACCACAGAAACCAACTTCATCCAATGTTACTACTCCTATTTCAACCAAATAATAAGTTTTAATTATGCCAACCTAGCGGATCGTTACTCATGTATCTGGATAAATATGAAATTTTTACATAAACATGCTAAGCTTTACCGACTTATGCTTCGCTTGTGACTACCTTATTTTCAACAGAAGTTACTATCTACTACGCATATACTACAAAATACTCAACCACAACGGCTTCCGCGGAAGTATAAAGCCAAGCAAATATATGCAATCAAACAGTGTCCCTTTTTTTCTTTACGAATTAAGTTATATAATAATACAATCCCACTTACATATTGATTTTGATAAAAAGGTTTATTGATTTTCTAAAATGTTATGCTGCTAAAATTTATTTTGTATGCTCTTTGCAAATCTTTATGTGGGTTCAGTGCATCCCACTTACAATATAGGCTACATCCATTGTACTGCAGGGTGGGGAAATGCATGCCATGATTGGGCCACGTTTCCTCCAGCTATTTCAAGGGCAACTTCAGGAAGGATTAGTGTACGACATTGGCGAATTCAATGTCACTCCTGCCGGTGACCGGTATCTTCCAATCCACAAATCAATGAAAATTGATTTCAACGCTATGACCTCGGTTACCAAGATTGACAGCCACAGTGACAGAATTCCAATGCATAAGTTTTCCTTTGCCGACTATGCAACAATCATTACAAGAACTGATAGTATTAAGTACTTGACAGGTTCTCACACTTGACGTTGTACCTCCCTACTTTATTTTTAAGTCCCATGTATGCAGCTATGAATTGTGCAACTAATCAGCTTGACACTTCCGTCGTCAACTCAGATGTAATTGGGATATTGCATAATGTGGGTGAAGTTGTCAACCAACAGACCATTAATGGATCAGTGGCTGCAAAGCGCGAGCTGGTCATCTACCTGCACTGGTATTTTAAAACATCCCTCTTATATCCCATTCTTACTTGCTATTCGAAAGTTACACCATGTGCAACACCTAAATGATTTCGCACAATGCACAGCGGTACAAGATTGGCTGCTACTTTGTGGGGCGACAAAGCCTCCATCATCGACCGGTCTGCCCTCGATGATAACAGCAATACTGTTATCTTAACTTCAATGACCGTTCGAAATTATAAGGGTATGACTACATGTACAACAACAACATTAAATATAACCCATATAGCATTTGTTTGTACACTAATTTTTTTTTCACTAATTTCAGGTAAGCCAAGCTTGGCATCGACCAGCGCAACGTGCATTTACACAAATTTGGACATTGCTGAAGGATCTAATCTACTCAAGACGTAAGTCTGACTCCTATTTCTTTGACGTAAAAGTAGTGTGCTCAGTGCATTTTATATCCCTATTTATCTTGCAGTTTCCGAAAGAGGAAACTGCCTTTGGTTTCCTCAGAAGGGAGCAATTTCAAGAAGGTAGATGACATGGTCATTGGCAAAACCCTGTCTGATATCATAAGCCCAGATCTTGATATACAGTACGAAGTAAGGAAATTATTGCTGCACATCGTATCTCATTTAAATTACAAAATAACAACAATGCTGTATATATTTTTATAATAGATATTTATTCCAAAATAGTTTCGGTTTTGCCAAGCACATGTTTCATCTTCGTAGTTACTACATCATATATCTATATAAATACTATCTCATTAATGACAACAACAATGTTCATTATATTTTTATAGCACGTTGTTTTTTTTAAATAGTCTTACTCACACCATATACCATCACTATGGATAATATGACGTGTATCATATTATTTTGAACTCCGTTACAATAGTTTATCTCAACAATTACAATTTCGCTTACTAGCTTACATTTTATAATCTTCGCCAGTACCACATTTACGATTACCAGCTTTATGAAAGTCATTGAACATACTTTTAGATTAGACTTTAACTGCTACCCATAAAAAAATTATTACTACCCCCATATTGTAAGTATTTTGAAATGTGAACATCTGTGCACACATAGTATACAATCTTATTATATAAATTAACATATAGATTTTAATTGAAATTTTTATTAAATTTAAATTACTTATTTTAAAGTCTACCTATTTTAATTACTGATGTGGATTACATAGTATGGTGTTCTTTGAATAAAAACTAATACTTTTACTTCAACTCATGCATCGTTTACTTCGTGCATGTGCGTGGTTATCGTAATGAGATATATTATTAAACCAGACTTGATATCCATGTCTTTCAATGATTTCAGTTACCAATATTTTTTTTAAAACTGAAATTGCACCATTTATGATTACACAGGGGAAAATATTTGAGTTTGAGGGTAAAATAACTAACGTTGTTCTCGACAACGGATGGGAATACTTTTCGTGTAACATTTGCAAATCCCGTGTCGACGGCTCAGCCCCAACCACTCGCTGCAACAAGTGTGGCAGGGAGATTGCCTTCCCGCTGCATAGGTAACCCCATCAACACATACCTTAGACAAAAAATTAAGATTCAGTACTCATTGACCATAAACATTTTTCAGGTTCCGCTTAGAGGTAATCGTTGAAGATGGTACAGCCACTGCATCCATCGTCCTGTTTGACAAAGTGGCGGAATTCCTCACCAAACAAAAAGCTGAATCTTTGTACCGCTTGCAGACATCTGAGGTATGTCTATACAATTAACCGTTTGCCAGCATGTTCTTCACTTCAAGGCCTACCTCATTTCACATCAATCTTTAAACTTGCTATTCGCTATATCATACATCAACTAACAAGTTACCGTATTTTAAGGTGGGTGGATCAAACAAGGTTGCTAGCATCTTGAATCAAGTCATGGGAAGAACTGAAATTTTCCAGGCAAAGCGTGACACCTTTGTTACCTCTGCTAGCCTGAAAAAACTTATTGCAACCAGGATTAACACTCCAGCCACAGACGTTAGTACTGGAACAGTTGAACAAAGCTTTTCAAAGGTAAAAATAGCCTATTCCACATATGTTAACACATAATATCTTCCATTTGCATTTTGCAACTTACACTTATACTAATCCCTTTCCTACAATTGTTAAACAACCATATTACACATTCAATAGTGCGCATGTAGGTCCCTTCCACCTCTGACGTGAAAGCAGCTCCGGTGAAAGGACCTGCAAAGAAGAAGCTACGTACGCTTGCTAACTAGCTTTTGATATCTGCTCTACGCACTTTGAACTTTATTTCCAGTTGTAATGCATGTACTGTTTGTGTTTGTTGTTGACTGTCTACTGTTGTCTCTTTAATAAAGCATTGCAGCTTTCTACCCTTTACTTTTTTTTAATCGATCTCATTTTATGATCCATATATATAGCACGTTATTTCCTCCGACTTTGCAAAAACCTTAACATTACAAAAATATGTTAAGGTTGTACATGTTTTCGACATATGCAACCACTCAAACTTACACCATGTCACCAAAACAAACATTTTAACGCTGTGCGAACACATGGCAACATTCGCCTTTTTAGCGTTAAAACATCAGAACACTATGCAGAATCATTTACTCCAGGTAATACAAACCACATCTCAGTTATTCACTCTACATATCATATTCATATTCACATGTTGTTTGTAGAAATCGTTTAACAACTTATGAGCAGGCCTTTCTTACGTCATACATACACATGATTGGGGTCACGAGCTATTTTTCAAAAATAAATTGCTCCAACAAACACATTTAACCACCCCTGTCGGCAAGGTGTGAAGACCCGCAACTTCCCCGTAAAGGAAAGCGTCGGATAGTTCGAGAACAGGACAAAACAGAACGCATACAGAAGAACATTTCACTGTATATTACAACAATGCATCAGATTACAAGAATATACAGAGTTTGAATAAATATTACACAGAAATATCAGAGATTTAAATTACATTTAAATTCATAGCAGCGGAAAATAATACAATACACAACTAGAAGAGATATACGGATACAAAGCTTTCCGGATATCATTCCAGCTGTAAACCAGGATCCTGTGAATATAAATCTGCAAAAACCGAAACTACTAGCTGCCCGTGTCAAAATAAGGGCACCCAGAGTTTAGGTTAAAACAATAAACTCCAGGTCAGTCATGTGACTGGTGTGAGAACTAAAACAGTTAATCTTTATTTTTAAAGATAGGTAAATCAAGGGACCACGCCGTATAACACGGAACGGGTTTCCTCCCAAGAATATCAGTGCATTAAACAAACAGCGCAATGCTAAATAAAGAAAAATGAAGCTGTTATAAGACCCAGGTCCTATCACACAATGCAACGCAAGCCGGGGGATAGGGTTTTCCCTTATAACAGCCAAAGAATGCTTGATACGTTTAAAACAAATCATTTGATACTATAATAAGTGCATAGTGTATAAAACAACTTCAAATCATAAGTATCAATCATAGGCGGCATGAGCGCCCCATCCCACTATGTCGCCATATATAGGATTACAACTAAAACCGCAAAGTCTCGTATTTGGAAATTGGATTTCCGTCTATGAACCGAGGCAAAAGATAGTCCTCAACCGATTTTAGACAATCTAGCCCATGTCTAGGAACAGCCGCAACTGCCCCTTGGATCGTCTGGGCCGGTCCACACGAAGTGGATTATAATGCCTGAACAATGCGTCCCTCCGCCCTTTGGGGCGTAAACGAGCCAACGAATGACTCCATCGGACCCAGATCGTCTGATCTAACCGAGGCGCCTCGCAACAGCAACAACCACATAAGTCAAACTCGTCAGGGCGTGTAAAACCACTGACGCCACTTCTAGCTAGAAAGAAACGCAAGTCCTCCCTGAGGTCCGTCTCCCGTTTTTGGTTCATACCTGGTGTGAAACACGCGAGGTAAACGTTACACAAAGCTACGCCACAAAGGCCGTGCTTTGATCATCACCACAAGACTTTGCTTTTCAACAGAAGCCTTGATCATTTGCATCTTAGCATGCCACACAGGCAAACCATCCTATGCAACCGATATCAGTCACACAGAATGAAATCCGATGTCAGACACACAGTCCATTTACAAGTCCGTTCTGGGTCTGAACGAAACCGGAGGCACCTAGTACCCCGCATATCCATCGATCTCCAAGTACGTCTGGACGATCACTAACTGTTTCCATCTTCTTGGGTGTACAGCCCAATCAAGATCATCAGTAATTACCCAAACGACGTGAAAACCTCCGGTCTTCGACCATCGTCTTCATCTTCGACTTATCGTCGTATCAGTTATCCAGAATGGGATAAACCCGGTCTTTCCGAATAACTCGCGTATATTTAAATAAGTGTTACACAAACACAACATACGCCTCATTCCAATTCATTAGTCACTAACCGTAAATTAATCAAGAGAATAATTCCCCAAATATTAACCCCGAAGGCCGAAACCAACATCAGATCAATATCCAGAAAACCCTTCTGCTTGGCTAACCGACAGTTAGTTTCTAAATTTCACGTTCAAATCTAATTAAAGATTTAACTATCGCCTGGAGCAAAACTGGTGATACTCCATTCTCGATCTTTTCAATCTAATTAAAGATTCATTAAAACTCCACTTAGTTTTAATCTTCGACTGGGTTAAAGAATCAGTGTCATTTAAAACACGGGTCACGATAAACCCAAATCACATTCCATTAATTATCGGGTTAAAGAACAAGTGTTATTTAAAACACTGTTCACGATAAACCCAAAAATCAATATCGATTCAATTCCAATTAAATATTATTTAATTGGTACACTTCATTAAATCTAAATAAAAAGATTTAATCTTTTCTCAACTGGGTTCAAGAATAGTGTTAGTGAAGACACCATTCACGACAAACCCAAATCACATTCCATTAATTATCGGGTTAAAGAACAAGTGTTATTTAAAACACTGTTCACGATAAACCCAAAAATCAATATCAATTCAATTCCAATTAAATATTATTTAATTGGTACACTTCATTAAATCTAAATATAAAGATTTAATCTTTTCTCAACTGGGTTCAAGAACAGTGTTAGTGAAGACACCATTCACGACAAACCCAAATCACATTCCATTAATTATCGGGTTAAAGAACAAGTGTTATTTAAAACACTGTTCACGATAAACCCAAAAATCAATATCAATTCAATTCCAATTAAATATTATTTAATTGGTACACTTCATTAAATCTAAATAAAAAGATTTAATCTTTTCTCAACTGGGTTCAAGAATAGTGTTAGTGAAGACACCATTCACGACAAACCCAAATCACATTCGATATTCAATACAAGGCTCTGAATAGAAAATATATCGGCTTATATTCAATATCGAATTCTACGACTAACAAATGTCGTATTGGAAATAACGATATCAATATATATCTTTCAAATTTCCATAACAACACCTGTATAATCACGAATTCCAACATCGAAATATTCCGAAGACAATTTCGATTCAAATCCACTCCAATGCAATCATTGGAAATTTTGGTTATTTTTAAAACCCTTTTCGAATTCAATTCATTTATTTAAAAATAAATAGAATTATAATTCTAGTTCAAAACTAGTTCATTTCGATAAAAATCCATTTTTATCTTTTCAAATATGGAGTTTTTCATCCCAATTCTTTCTAAATCATTTCTTATGATTTTACACAAATTATTGCTATTTTTAATAATTTTATCAAGGCCCGTACAGTCGATTTCCATCAACGGTCATCGAACTGCACTTACAGCGACCTTTTTCGAATTTGATTTGGACGTATCTCCAAATCCAACCGTTAGATTTCAAATTTCTAACATTCATTAGAAAGCTCTTTTCGATACGAACCCAACGGTTCCGGTTTTAGGAGAATCCGACGGTCGGATCTCCCGTAATGCCCGTTTGAAATAAATGGTCGAAATTCGCGAACTGCCGCGGCGCGGCGCGTTCTATTCAGGCCGTTATATTATATATATAATATATATTTCGTCGATTTCTATTTAAAACGAATTATATAAATAGTTTTTAAAATCGTTTCAAAAGCTATTTCAACTTTCTTTTCAATTCAAATCAAAATTGAATTCTTCTTAATAAATTCGTCTTAAAATTCATTTCTATTCAATTCAAATTTCAATTCAATTTGAATTCATTTCAATTCGCTTTCAATTCAATTTGAATTCGTTTTCAATTCAATTCATTTCGAAATCGTTTTCAATTCAATTCATTTCGAAATCGTTTTCAATTCAATTCATTTCGAAATCGTTTTCAATTTAATTCATTTCGAAATCGTTTTCAATTCAATTCATTTCGAAATCGTTTTCAATTCAATTCATTTCGAAATCGTTTTCAATTCAATTCATTTCGAAATCGTTTTCAATTCAATTCATTTCGAAATCGTTTTCAATTCAATTCATTTCGAAATCGTTTTCAATAATCGATATAAATATCGATCACGTCAAAATAGCGTCAATCCAATCAACACGGCTTCATAAATTTCTATTTTCAAATATTCTATTTCAAATATTTCTTTTTCGAAAATAGTTGTTATTATCAAAATATTTCGTTCAACACATGACCAATCTCAATGGATGAGTACTGTCAACACATGAACTTTTATTTTATATTGAAAAAGATGTAAATTTTATTACTAAAATATTTCGTTCAACACATGACCAATCTCAATGGATGAGTACTGTCAACACATGAACTTTTATTTTATAATATTCTTTATTTTTCAAATTGGAATGAGGCCCAATCAATTACCATATAAAGTTAATTATATGGATTTTCATACAACACATGTATAATAGCATGGAAAAATAATCAACCATCAACCAAAGTGCACTACACTGTATAAGCATCAAATATAGATATTCAACGCTTATAACAGCCTGTCAATCAATCGATCGACATATTTAATCAATCAGGATGAGTGAACTTCAAATTTCATCCCAACACCCGTGTGGGGTTTCAAACAATCAAACACCTATTTTATTTGTGCTGTTGGGCGATGTGTAAAATTTATCGACCCAATCAATGTCCTTCAAATAAGTGTACATAAACAAACCGTCTGGTTTGTAAATGAATATTTATTTATTCACTTTCACTATATTCATATTCACGTTAAAAATTATATTTTTAACGATAAAACATTTTATTCCAACATATGAATTTCTATTATTCATTTACACAATAAAATGATATTTTTATTTTTCTAACATATTTTAGAAAATTTCGGCGGCATAACGGCACGATACTAGAAACGGGACGAGGCCTAGCCTTATCCCCGGTCTAGTGAAGGCCCACGCCATTCACTCATCAATCAAATCAATTTCATTTTGCAAACCACAAAATTTGGAGTAAGGGTCTAACCTAGCCTTACTCCTACGCCTTATAACGGCGCACGTCTAATCCTAACCA
This sequence comes from Allium sativum, assembly GCA_030737875.1. Classification (NCBI taxonomy): domain Eukaryota; kingdom Viridiplantae; phylum Streptophyta; class Magnoliopsida; order Asparagales; family Amaryllidaceae; genus Allium; species Allium sativum. Next base: position 458,587,751 of record CM060920.1, read on the forward strand.
ATTTATCGATTCGATTTTTCACACCACAAACCACATTCAAACCAATATCGCAATCAATCACCAAACAGTCAAACAAACAAGTCCATGGTCTGTGGACGATTGTGTCGGGTGCTACTAAGCACCGTCTGCATCCTAGTATAAATATATAACTAGAAAAGAAATAGAAAGGTGAGAAATTCTCACAGATAGCTATCCTAGCTCCACGACACTTCTAATGCAGGAAATCTTCGCCAACTCGCCTTTTGTCGCTTCCGTTGTCCGCTTTCACTACATATGTAAAAATCGAATTTTTATTTCGCTATTCAATATATAAAAATCGAAATTTTCTTTCAAAGTTCAATATATAAAAATCGAGTTTTTATTTCAAAGTTCAATATATAAAAATCGAATTTTTCTTTCAAAGTTCAATATATAAAAAATCGAATTTTTATTTCAAAGTTCAATATATAAAAAATCGAATTTTTATTTCAAAGTTCAATATATAAAAATCGAATTTTTATTTCAAAGTTCAATATATAAAAATCGAATTTTTATTTCAAAGTTCAATATATAAAAATCGAATTTTTATTTCAAAAAGTTCAAATCCTTTCCTTTTTAAAATCTAAATCTTTCACTTTTAAAGTTTAAATCTTTTCTCCATTTAAAGTTTTAAATACCTTTTTCAAATCAAAGTTTTTAAAATTCCTAAAATCAGTTTTAACTTTTAAAACAAAATCAGTTTTATACTTTTGAAAATTCAGTTTTATACTTTTGAAAATTCAGTTTTATACTTTTGAAAATTCAGTTTTATACTTTTGAAAATTCAGTTTTATACTTTTGAAAATTCAGTTTTATACTTTTGAAAATTCAGTTTTATACTTTTTTTTTTCCATTTCTAAAAATCAGTTCTTTTTAAATAGATAAATTAAAATAAATAAATAAAATAAAAAGAAAAGAAGGGGTAGAACTTACAGCGTTTTTTTTTTTAAAAGAAAAGGGGGTATGGCGCTCCGGTTGTCGAATCAGCGGAGGATGGTTTCAGCGGAGGTTTTTCTCTCTTCTGTTTGGGTGGCTCGCGCGTTATAGGAGGCGAGGGTTTGGGGTTTGTTGTGCTCGAGGGGAAAGGGAAGAAGGAGCGGAGGTCGTAGGGGGGGGGGGGAAAGGTGCAGATCGACGGAGGCTGGGGGGGGGGGGGGGGGGTGATCGCGTGCTCGAGGCGGCGGCTAAAGGCTCCGAAGAGGGTGCTCGGGATCTGGGGCGGCGGCTTCAATCGGAGAAGGAGGACTCGTGAGAGAGGAGGGAGGGAGGGCGTTGGTCGGAGGGCGTGGCGATGGCAGGGGAGGCGCGATTAGTTAGGTTTTTTTTTTCCTTTGTTTTCATCTGAACGAATGAAAAAGAGTGGGGGGGGGGATTATAGATTATTTATATTTTATTTTTAATTCATTTTATTTTTCTTTAAAAAGCAACTTTTTATTTCGAACACGAAACGAGACCCACCGCCTGCCGTCTATAGCGGTTTACCCCCATTCCGAACACAATGGGATATGTATCGCAAGCTGATTCGGCTGTTACAATCAGTTTCCGTTAAATTTACATTTAAATCACTATATTGAATTTTAAACGTACATTTCAAATTACCGGGGTCACATACTAACTCTATAAATCCCATAAAAATATTTTCTAGCTTCGTATTGACGATACGGTCCTAACAAAACTAGTTTCGTCGAATTCCGAGACCGTTTGATAAATGGCCAATTTCCAGTCGATTAAAATCAACTGAAACTGGTCAAACGCGTTTTCCTTTGCCACGCTCACATATTGATTCGAAAAATTATGAAATTTGAAACCTAGCAATAACTTTACATCACGGACCCAACAAAACTGGTTTCGTCGAAATCCGAGGTCGTTTGCAAAATTGCTATTTTTAAGGGCCTTATATATATAAAAATATATATAAATTCCACAGCGACTATTCTGAATTTTCAACTGGACATATCTTATCATTTCTAAAGTGAAATCTCGGTTTGTTAACTTCGTTAGAAAGATATTCACTATTAGATTCCATTATTTTTGGTTTCCCTAAAATCCGGATTGTTTTGCACCCGGTACATTCAATTGAAGTTTGAAATCGAATTATCGAACTACCGCGCCATTTTCAATTCTATTTATAATTATATATAAATATTTATATTCTAACGACGACGCGTATAAATATATACGTTCGAATTATATTCAAAATAAATTTCTCGTCGATATTATTTAAAATAATTCATTTTAAATAATCAAAACTCGCTAAAATTGCCAAAATAAAAATTTTAAACTGGCCCAGATTTTCCGGGTTGTTACAATCTCCCCCACTTAAAACTTTTCGTCCCCGAAAAGGAACAAAGTCGAAAGTGGTTTGATAATTCAACTCTACGCTCGTCCTGGCTTCCATTCTCTAACTCTTTAGTTTCTGAGAATTTTCAAAATTTTAAAAATTTGGCTAACACCCTAAATTTTCGAAAAATTTCGCCATAACCTCCCCTGCACCGGGAGCATCGGGGAATTTCAAATAGCTTCCCCGGTCCTTCAGATCTCAAAAAGAAAAAGAAAAAGCCAAGCGGCTAGCCAATAGGCTCACAAAATCATCATCACCCAAACAAAACAGGAAATTATGTAGTAAACATGTACCTATTTGTCGGGCAAACAAATTTTATTCTCTGGCTCTAGCCTCCTTGCTATGACCTGTTCAATGATATACAAGTATATGCAAGCAGATGCGACCAAATTCCAATACAAGTCAATGTTTGATTCAATTAGGCTAAATGGCTAAAAATTAGCAAACAACTAAACAAACAACACAAACATCAATCAATTAGTGAATTAGAGTTTCAAATTCATAATTTTGATACACATACAAAAATCATGTTTTTGATGCCAAATCACACAATTAGCCCTATCTAATTTTGGTTCTCACACCAGTCTAATGGAAATATATAGAAAATCACACCTTCGAAACACGAAGCTAATTACTAATGATGACGCGTCAACCATCAGAATCAGGTCCGTGCGACTAGGGTGTAATTCTATATCTATCCAGTATATTAAAACTTCGAATACACGTGGATCAGACGTATACCCAAAATCTTTATATACTGCATTGTCCACGTCAATATAAATAAATAACCAAATACGAATAATTGATTTAAATTTTCAAAACAAAAATTGTTTTCATTTGAAAAATATACTCTTCACACTCGTTCTAGGATGCTACTGATCCTATCTCTAACGAGTCATTCTCATTGGATATTACTAATCCCATATCTGATGAATTCTTTCGTATGGTTCTAATGTGCCTTGTTCTCTAAGCTTTGTAAACCAAAGCTCTGATACCAAATGTGAAGACCCGCAACTTCCCCGTAAAGGAAAGCGTCGGATAGTTCGAGAACAGGACAAAACAGAACGCATACAGAAGAACATTTCACTGTATATTACAACAATGCATCAGATTACAAGAATATACAGAGTTTGAATAAATATTACACAGAAATATCAGAGATTTAAATTACATTTAAATTCATAGCAGCGGAAAATAATACAATACACAACTAGAAGAGATATACGGATACAAAGCTTTCCGGATATCATTCCAGCTGTAAACCAGGATCCTGTGAATATAAATCTGCAAAAACCGAAACTACTAGCTGCCCGTGTCAAAATAAGGGCACCCAGAGTTTAGGTTAAAACAATAAACTCCAGGTCTGTCATGTGACTGGTGTGAGAACTAAAACAGTTAATCTTTATTTTTAAAGATAGGTAAATCAAGGGACCACGCCGTATAACACGGAACGGGTTTCCTCCCAAGAATATCAGTGCATTAAACAAACAGCGCAATGCTAAATAAAGAAAAATGAAGCTGTTATAAGACCCAGGTCCTATCACACAATGCAACGCAAGCCGGGGGATAGGGTTTTCCCTTATAACAGCCAAAGAATGCTTGATACGTTTAAAACAAATCATTTGATACTATAATAAGTGCATAGTGTATAAAACAACTTCAAATCATAAGTATCAATCATAGGCGGCATGAGCGCCCCATCCCACTATGTCGCCATATATAGGATTACAACTAAAACCGCAAAGTCTCGTATTTGGAAATTGGATTTCCGTCTATGAACCGAGGCAAAAGATAGTCCTCAACCGATTTTAGACAATCTAGCCCATGTCTAGGAACAGCCGCAACTGCCCCTTGGATCGTCAGGGCCGGTCCACACGAAGTGGATTATAATGCCTGAACAATGCGTCCCTCCGCCCTTTGGGGCGTAAACGAGCCAACGAATGACTCCATCGGACCCGGATCGTCCAATCTAACCGAGGCGCCTCGCAACAGCAACAACCACATAAGTCAAACTCGTCAGGGCGTGTAAAACCACTGACGCCACTTCTAGCTAGAAAGAAACGCAAGTCCTCCCTGAGGTCCGTCTCCCGTTTTTGGTTCATACCTGGTGTGAAACACGCGAGGTAAACGTTACACAAAGCTACGCCACAAAGGCCGTGCTTTGATCATCACCACAAGACTTTGCTTTTCAACAGAAGCCTTGATCATTTGCATCTTAGCATGCCACACAGGCAAACCATCCTATGCAACCGATATCAGTCACACAGAATGAAATCCGATGTCAGACACACAGTCCATTTACAAGTCCGTTCTGGGTCTGAACGAAACCGGAGGCACCTAGTACCCCGCATATCCATCGATCTCCAAGTACGTCTGGACGATCACTAACTGTTTCCATCTTCTTGGGTGTACAGCCCAATCAAGATCATCAGTAATTACCCAAACGACGTGAAAACCTCCGGTCTTCGACCATAGTCTTCATCTTCGACTTATCGTCGTATCAGTTATCCAGAATGGGATAAACCCGGTCTTTCCGAATAACTCGCGTATATTTAAATAAGTGTTACACAAACACAACATACGCCTCATTCCAATTCATTAGTCACTAACCGTAAATTAATCAAGAGAATAATTCCCCAAATATTAACCCCGAAGGCCGAAACCAACATCAGATCAATATCCAGAAAACCCTTCTGCTTGGCTAACCGACAGTTAGTTTCTAAATTTCACGTTCAAATCTAATTAAAGATTTAACTATCGCCTGGAGCAAAACTGGTGATACTCCATTCTCGATCTTTTCAATCTAATTAAAGATTCATTAAAACTCCACTTAGTTTTAATCTTCGACTGGGTTAAAGAATCAGTGTCATTTAAAACACGGGTCACGATAAACCCAAATCACATTCCATTAATTATCGGGTTAAAGAACAAGTGTTATTTAAAACACTGTTCACGATAAACCCAAAAATCAATATCGATTCAATTCCAATTAAATATTATTTAATTGGTACACTTCATTAAATCTAAATAAAAAGATTTAATCTTTTCTCAACTGGGTTCAAGAATAGTGTTAGTGAAGACACCATTCACGACAAACCCAAATCACATTCCATTAATTATCGGGTTAAAGAACAAGTGTTATTTAAAACACTGTTCACGATAAACCCAAAAATCAATATCAATTCAATTCCAATTAAATATTATTTAATTGGTACACTTCATTAAATCTAAATATAAAGATTTAATCTTTTCTCAACTGGGTTCAAGAACAGTGTTAGTGAAGACACCATTCACGACAAACCCAAATCACATTCCATTAATTATCGGGTTAAAGAACAAGTGTTATTTAAAACACTGTTCACGATAAACCCAAAAATCAATATCAATTCAATTCCAATTAAATATTATTTAATTGGTACACTTCATTAAATCTAAATAAAAAGATTTAATCTTTTCTCAACTGGGTTCAAGAATAGTGTTAGTGAAGACACCATTCACGACAAACCCAAATCACATTCGATATTCAATACAAGGCTCTGAATAGAAAATATATCGGCTTATATTCAATATCGAATTCTACGACTAACAAATGTCGTATTGGAAATAACGATATCAATATATATCTTTCAAATTTCCATAACAACACCTGTATAATCACGAATTCCAACATCGAAATATTCCGAAGACAATTTCGATTCAAATCCACTCCAATGCAATCATTGGAAATTTTGGTTATTTTTAAAACCCTTTTCGAATTCAATTCATTTATTTAAAAATAAATAGAATTATAATTCTAGTTCAAAACTAGTTCATTTCGATAAAAATCCATTTTTATCTTTTCAAATATGGAGTTTTTCATCCCAATTCTTTCTAAATCATTTCTTATGATTTTACACAAATTATTGCTATTTTTAATAATTTTATCAAGGCCCGTACAGTCGATTTCCATCAACGGTCATCGAACTGCACTTACAGCGACCTTTTTCGAATTTGATTTGGACGTATCTCCAAATCCAACCGTTAGATTTCAAATTTCTAACATTCATTAGAAAGCTCTTTTCGATACGAACCCAACGGTTCCGGTTTTAGGAGAATCCGACGGTTGGATCTCCCGTAATGCCCGTTTGAAATAAATGGTCGAAATTCGCGAACTGCCGCGGCGCGGCGCGTTCTATTCAGGCCGTTATATTATATATATAATATATATTTCGTCGATTTCTATTTAAAACGAATTATATAAATAGTTTTTAAAATCGTTTCAAAAGCTATTTCAACTTTCTTTTCAATTCAAATCAAAATTGAATTCTTCTTAATAAATTCGTCTTAAAATTCATTTCTATTCAATTCAAATTTCAATTCAATTTGAATTCATTTCAATTCGCTTTCAATTCAATTTGAATTCGTTTTCAATTCAATTCATTTCGAAATCGTTTTCAATTCAATTCATTTCGAAATCGTTTTCAATTCAATTCATTTCGAAATCGTTTTCAATTTAATTCATTTCGAAATCGTTTTCAATTCAATTCATTTCGAAATCGTTTTCAATTCAATTCATTTCGAAATCGTTTTCAATTCAATTCATTTCGAAATCGTTTTCAATTCAATTCATTTCGAAATCGTTTTCAATTCAATTCATTTCGAAATCGTTTTCAATAATCGATATAAATATCGATCACGTTAAAATAGCGTCAATCCAATCAACACGGCTTCATAAATTTCTATTTTCAAATATTCTATTTCAAATATTTCTTTTTCGAAAATAGTTGTTATTATCAAAATATTTCGTTCAACACATGACCAATCTCAATGGATGAGTACTGTCAACACATGAACTTTTATTTTATATTGATAAAGATGTAAATTTTATTACTAAAATATTTCGTTCAACACATGACCAATCTCAATGGATGAGTACTGTCAACACATGAACTTTTATTTTATAATATTCTTTATTTTTTAAATTGGAATGAGGCCCAATCAATTACCATATAAAGTTAATTATATGGATTTTCATACAACACATGTATAATAGCATGGAAAAATAATCAACCATCAACCAAAGTGCACTACACTGTATAAGCATCAAATATAGATATTCAACGCTTATAACAGCCTGTCAATCAATCGATCGACATATTCAATCAATCAGGATGAGTGAACTTCAAATTTCATCCCAACACCCGTGTGGGGTTTCAAACAATCAAACACCTATTTTATTTGTGCTGTTGGGCGATGTGTAAAATTTATCGACCCAATCAATGTCCTTCAAATAAGTGTACATAAACAAACCGTCTGGTTTGTAAATGAATATTTATTTATTCACTTTCACTATATTCATATTCACGTTAAAAATTATATTTTTAACGATAAAACATTTTATTCCAACATATGAATTTCTATTATTCATTTACACAATAAAATGATATTTTTATTTTTCTAACATATTTTAGAAAATTTCGGCGGCATAACGGCACGATACTAGAAACGGGACGAGGCCTAGCCTTATCCCCGGTCTAGTGAAGGCCCACGCCATTCACTCATCAATCAAATCAATTTCATTTTGCAAACCACAAAATTTGGAGTAAGGGTCTAACCTAGCCTTACTCCTACGCCTTATAACGGCGCACGTCTAATCCTAACCAATTTATCGATTCGATTTTTCACACCACAAACCACATTCAAACCAATATCGCAATCAATCACCAAACAGTCAAACAAACAAGTCCATGGTCTGTGGACGATTGTGTCGGGTGCTACTAAGCACCGTCTGCATCCTAGTATAAATATATAACTAGAAAAGAAATAGAAAGGTGAGAAATTCTCACAGATAGCTATCCTAGCTCCACGACACTTCTAATGCAGGAAATCTTCGCCAACTCGCCTTTTGTCGCTTCCGTTGTCCGCTTTCACTACATATGTAAAAATCGAATTTTTATTTCGCTATTCAATATATAAAAATCGAATTTTTCTTTCAAAGTTCAATATATAAAAATCGAGTTTTTATTTCAAAGTTCAATATATAAAAATCGATTTTTTCTTTCAAAGTTCAATATATAAAAAATCGAATTTTTATTTCAAAGTTCAATATATAAAAAATCGAATTTTTATTTCAAAGTTCAATATATAAAAATCGAATTTTTATTTCAAAGTTCAATATATAAAAATCGAATTTTTATTTCAAAGTTCAATATATAAAAATCGAATTTTTATTTCAAAAAGTTCAAATCCTTTCCTTTTTAAAATCTAAATCTTTCACTTTTAAAGTTTAAATCTTTTCTCCATTTAAAGTTTTAAATACCTTTTTCAAATCAAAGTTTTTAAAATTCCTAAAATCAGTTTTAACTTTTAAAACAAAATCAGTTTTATACTTTTGAAAATTCAGTTTTATACTTTTGAAAATTCAGTTTTATACTTTTGAAAATTCAGTTTTATACTTTTGAAAATTCAGTTTTATACTTTTTTTTTTCCATTTCTAAAAATCAGTTCTTTTTAAATAGATAAATTAAAATAAATAAATAAAATAAAAAGAAAAGAAGGGGTAGAACTTACAGCGTTTTTTTTTTTTAAAAGAAAAGGGGGTATGGCGCTCCGGTTGTCGAATCAGCGGAGGATGGTTTCAGCGGAGGTTTTTCTCTCTTCTGTTTGGGTGGCTCGCGCGTTATAGGAGGCGAGGGTTTGGGGTTTGTTGTGCTCGAGGGGAAAGGGAAGAAGGAGCGGAGGTCGTAGGGGGGGGGGGAAAGGTGCAGATCGACGGAGGCTGGGGGGGGGTGATCGCGTGCTCGAGGCGGCGGCTAAAGGCTCCGAAGAGGGTGCTCGGGATCTGGGGCGGCGGCTTCAATCGGAGAAGGAGGACTCGTGAGAGAGGAGGGAGGGCGTTGGTCGGAGGGCGTGGCGATGGCAGGGGAGGCGCGATTAGTTAGGTTTTTTTTTTTTTTTTTCCTTTGTTTTCATCTGAACGAATGAAAAAGAGTGGGGGGGATTATAGATTATTTATATTTTATTTTTAATTCATTTTATTTTTCTTTAAAAAGCAACTTTTTATTTCGAACACGAAACGAGACCCACCGCCTGCCGTCTATAGCGGTTTACCCCCATTCCGAACACAATGGGATATGTATCGCAAGCTGATTCGGCTGTTACAATCAGTTTCCGTTAAATTTACATTTAAATCACTATATTGAATTTTAAACGTACATTTCAAATTACCGGGGTCACATACTAACTCTATAAATCCCATAAAAATATTTTCTAGCTTCGTATTGACGATACGGTCCTAACAAAACTAGTTTCGTCGAATTCCGAGACCGTTTGATAAATGGCCAATTTCCAGTCGATTAAAATCAACTGAAACTGGTCAAACGCGTTTTCCTTTGCCACGCTCACATATTGATTCGAAAAATTATGAAATTTGAAACCTAGCAACAACTTTACATCACGGACCCAACAAAACTGGTTTCGTCGAAATCCGAGGTCGTTTGCAAAATTGCTATTTTTAAGGGCCTTATATATATAAAAATATATATAAATTCCACAGCGACTATTCTGAATTTTCAACTGGACATATCTTATCATTTCTAAAGTGAAATCTCGGTTTGTTAACTTCGTTAGAAAGATATTCACTATTAGATTCCATTATTTTTGGTTTCCCTAAAATCCGGATTGTTTTGCACCCGGTACATTCAATTGAAGTTTGAAATCGAATTATCGAACTACCGCGCCATTTTCAATTCTATTTATAATTATATATAAATATTTATATTCTAACGACGACGCGTATAAATATATACGTTCGAATTATATTCAAAATAAATTTCTCGTCGATATTATTTAAAATAATTCATTTTAAATAATCAAAACTCGCTAAAATTGCCAAAATAAAAATTTTAAACTGGCCCAGATTTTCCGGGTTGTTACACAAGGCGAGCTTCAAATCCACTCCAAAAGTTAAGGTACATCTCACATTACTTACCTCTGAATCCAAAGGATATATACCTACATTTTTCAGCCACCATGCATAAAATTCACTATGTACATTGTCGTATTCACCACACTGCTGTGTCACACAACATTTTCTTACACTTCTAATACGCTACATTTTTTTTTAAAAATGGTTATGACTACCCACATCAGATTAACATACATGGACAGGTATCATACCCCTAATTTCTTCATTTCCAACAATGTTACCCCCTAATCAACTCATGTATTAGTTATTAACACAACATTATCTCCAAGACAGGCCGATGATAACACCAGTCATGTGCAGTCCATTCTAAATGCTCGAGGAATCGAAGTTAACATATCCCCACTTATGGTTATCTATTAACACTAATTTCAAAACCTAACCCACAGTCAAATAATGACTCGCTTCTTTGTTGTTATTTCAACCATTTTCTTCTTTACAGGCACCACGTGAGCTTGCCAACGAACTACAACACTCACGAAATGAATTGAGATTTCTACGGCGCTGGGAGAAAAAACTTCACACGCACAAGGTGATGTACAAACACCTGCAAAACTCATCGCTGAAAATGCATAAATACACCCATCAACCTTAACCTCTATTATATTTTGAAACATGCAGAAATACTCAAACGCACCTGCAGATCTGCAAAGTAGAATTATTGCGCTTCAGCAGTATGTTCCTTACCATACCAGCCCACCGCACAACATGAACAAGGTAAACCATATCATAGCGTACCATATATTAGTCATTGTTACCGCACCTAACTACATCCCAACTACATTCTCCTAGGTGAATGTCCGCATAAATGATTCTGTGGGCGGTGTTTGTATTTCCACTCAAAGCTTACTCAATGTCATCCGCTTTCACAAGTTCACCTGCGAACACATCTCAAACCAAAATTGCATCCCGTTCCAAATATAGGTACTTTTTTCATAATTTATCATTTTCATATTTTTTATATTTGCATCCTTCCGTCGTCAACTGTTCTTTTTTTGCTTTCACACAAAATGGATCCACAGCTACAAAATTAACAGCCCTTTGTTATGCAACCTGCCTCTGACCACGTACTAATATTATAGTAAAAATATATACTTGGTCAAAGTCGTATCTTAAATTAATTACTTTTTACATTTTTGCATTGGTTATTTTAAATTGTCAAAAAAACTATTTGTTTGCGTTTCATCTCTACCCAAACATCTTACCCCACGACATTTCGAGGTTTATGCCTTGCCTCAAATATTTTAAAATGCTTCATCTACGCCTTCCACGTTTTATCGCTTTCCAGCCGGTTTATTTTGGAGTTAAAAAAAAAATTGTGTTTTTAAAGTTTACACCCTGGAAACTTTCCACCAGATAATAAGATCTAATAAATATAAAAAATTATGACATGTTTAAATTTTAGTACATCTATATATTAAATAAATATAAGAAAGAATTATATTATATATGTATATTCCTGGTGACGTACTTTATCACCTTGACTTTATGTCAGACATTAATATACTGGTTATATATTAAGATAATCCATTTATTTATGGAAGACTACTACAATTTGGAGCAACTAAGTGTTAATCATTGATTTAGTTTTGTTTTTCTCCCAGTTTGTTCAGTCTTTTAAATAGCAGTAGATATTTATACTCAATATGAGATGAAGGAAAGATTTTCGGCTAGAGATTTATTAACATTTATTTTGGTTGTCCGTTGAAAAATGGAAAATTTATATAAACAGTGCAATAATAATATCGTTCTATATGTTAACCACCTGCTTTTTCTTATAAACAGATCTCTCATTCACATTTTACAACTGTTATTTGAATAATGGAGTGATAATATCATTCTAACTACTCACATTAAGGCTTCTTTATTTTCTTTTCTTTTTTCAAGCCATTTATTGCTGATATAACATATGCTCTTTTGCTTTGCAGATTGCATATATTCCTAATGGATCTCTCCTTCAACATGACGCATCAAACCTCTTGGGCATACACTCAAAAAATGCACAAGCTGACTAAAGTTCATCTTTTCCTGCAATTTCAGTGGTTGTTTCTACTTTTTTTTTTTTTTTTTAACATTCCTGCGTGTTAATCCTACGATGGATATCTTTCCATTTGTAAAACTTTTTGTAACTGACGTCTGCTGTCATGAATGCAATGCTATTACCCATCTTTACATCTCATTAATTCAACCGATCCTCAATTTTGCGCTCATCTCATTTACATTTCCATTCCTGACGTCGCCTGTTTCTACTTACTGTACATCTTTTTTTGTTCTCTTGGAGGCTATAATTAGATGATATTTTGTACAAATGAAGGACGTTCTTATCTAAATTTATTCATACGTGATATTTTTCATGCTTTCCTCCAGCCTACTAAATTGTACCACTGTCGAGACATAATTTACCTTATGATTGATCACATGCAAATTTTTTTTTTACTGTTTTTTATGTCTGCTCACAATATTTCTGTATATATAACCAACTGACTATATCATCTCGCCTACATGTTTACTGTCTCTTCACGTAAAAAATACATCATCACGTTTAAACAAATAAAGATATGAAATCATAAATTACATCAAATTAGGATGCAACTAAACAAACATACTATTAAGCATAGCACTGAAATTTATAAATTACATTACAACAAACATTTTTTTCTAATTGATACTTTAGACAATGTGCTTCATCACGTCAAGCTTCTACTACTTCTCCCCGACCCCCCTTCCATTAATACAATCATATCTTAAAAAAAAAACTCCTACTTACAAAATAATGTGGCTTCTTAATATAACTATTTTAAACTATCGAAATCATACAAAAAAATTGTTAAACTGTTGTATTCCATATATCTTTTTATGTATATTTCTGGACCGTGTGCGAAGCACGGGTTCACACTAGTGTAAATGTATTAATTAGTTCATAGGGAACATGTTAACACAAACCCTACTCGTTTTATATATTCTACCAAGATAAACATCTGATTTTTAAGCATTAATATAAATAAATATATATATAAGAAACAGTATTGATCTAAAGAATTGAGGATTACATAATAAACACCATAGATAAGAGCAAATATATTAATAATTTCACATTCTTCTTACATGTTAATAATACATTTTTTTTGCTTGGTCATCTTTATGCATCTACTCATCATTTATGCTATGTCTTTATTTCATTTTTGTTTTGCACATATTTCCTTGGAATTAGTTAGTGTTATATAATTGCTTGGATTTAAATATGCATCACTGGTTATTTTACATAATACTAGTACGAACTCGTGCTACGTACATGGGCTTCACCGAAATTTTGTTTAGTGGTATGTTTTTAGATATTAGTCATATGATTGAAAGCGTTTGTTTTTATCAACTATATCTCATTTTTGTTTAATATATTCAACATTTGGATGATAACCAAAAATATTCATTGCATATGAACCTTGTATAGGACATTCAATAATATAAATGAAATTATCAAAATCAAGATTGATAAAAGGACCATGTTTGAATTTATCAAAATAAGTTTGAAATTATGAAATTAACATGATACTGAATTAGTAACCGTTAAAATAATGCTTTATTTTATGTCTATATGATATTCTAAGCGATGATAACAATAAACAACTTTCATTTTCGTATAATCTTTGAAATATAGACTACAAATCATGTACGTCCTCCAATAATGATAGATTTTTTTAATGCATAGGATGCACGTTGCACCTTTTTTTATAGTCTAATAACAATAAAGATATGACATTTACCATTTTAGCTAAAATTTCCGCTCACATTAAAAGCATGTCTTGTAAATTTTGAAGAACTCATGCCCTAAAAATGTAACCATGCCACTCTTTCAAAACATAAAAGCATCAGATTATTAATTGTACAAAACAACTTCCTTTTTCATAAAGTGATTACAAAATATAGAATTATAGATAAAATTAATAGTAAAAATCCCTACCATTACCCATGAATAATAAACATAAAGATCTTAAAATCTCTCTTTATAAAGAGAACATAGAAAGGGAGGACTAAAACAATGACGCAAAAGCTTCAGAAGCGCTTGGATGCCTTAATAGTGATTTGTGCCTTAGCGGAAGATGTATTAATTATATATTCAATGAGAAAGAAAAGAGGCTTGTCGTTCGTTCTTTGTAACACCCCACGTCCATTAATGTCACTCACAAGATGCATTAAGTTTCGTGGAGCATTATAAGTAAACAGAACGGAATATTACAAGACAGAAAAGGTAGTACTTGAAAATTTTGAAATTTTACTGCAGTGGAAACAGAAATAAGTTTGATAACATTTCCAAATACCAAAATTAAGTACATAATATCAGTCTTGTACAAATCCTTCAGAGTACATAATTTTAAAGCCATAATCCCCAACAGAAAAATGCCATATGCAGAATCAAAGCCAAGCAATACACCTTTCACTTCAAGCTGGAAGAAAGAGATATATGAACTAAGCTTGAGTATTTCCTCCCTAAGAACCTGGGGGGGGACGGAAGAAAAGAGGCGAAACAAACTAGGTCAGACATAAGTCTAGTGAGTCCAGTGACTTTAACAATATAATCATTAAAGTAACATGATAAGAACATAAAATGGAAAGCAAGAAATGACTGTAGAATAAACAGGCATGACAAAGAAGACAAGATGAACAAAATATAACGTTAATTGCGCTTCTAATCACTACAGGATAATTACTACACTGCACCAATGCTAGTAACACCGTATCATTACTAGTTACACAGCACCCTTACTAGTCCCATACTAAAAGTTAATCCCTCTTACTAATCATGATAATGGTAGTTTCGTGTACTTCTAGCTGCTATCGTAGGTGCCCCTTTTGCTCCTACCCCCACGAGTTGTACTCACTACCTTCCTCGTTCGATCGGCTCCCTAACTCGCATGTATTTATTACTTGTGTCATTCGACCTCGTTTGTATGTATTCATTACTTGTGTCATTTGGCCCCGCTTGTATGTAGATACCTGTGCTGGCCCCATCATGGGGTGTATCAATTCCCATGATGGCAACCCGACATGATTCAAGATGCACAGTGTATACTACTGATGCCCAGTGCCTGCTTTTTCCACTTCGGAGCACGTGCACGCCCATACTCCGTCGGAACCTACACTGCTGCACCACCCGCCGCTATTTTGACCGCTTATAATCAGCCCAGTAATCGTGCCCCACCTTGCCTAGCTCAGGGTACCATGATACATCTATGTGGGTTACTGCTGAAATGGGTCCCCATTACTAGGGTTTCCTAATCAACATGTTATAATGGTTAAGTGTTCTCAATTTAACTTAACCCCACCCATTTGCTTAATTAACATGTTGTACTGGTTAAGTGTTGCCTATTCATATGTTACTTAACCTTCTCACCGATTCACACATGTTTATTTAACGGTTAAGTTTGTGGGCCTATATATACTAATATTACCCACTTACCCAAGATTTACTTAACCCTTTCCCTTATCAAGTCCATATGTATTATTGGTTAAGCTTGCCTTAACCCTATCCACTTTGTTCATGTAATATTGGTTAAGTTGTCTTCTTGTCCATGTTAACTTAACCCACCCACCTAACATGTTGTATTGGTTAAGTGTCGCCTGTTCATATATTACTTAACCTTTCCATTCTTAGCATGTCTGTTCCTTAGCTTTAATTTATTCATTAAAGCACCAACCTCTCACATTAGAACTGTTGTTTGCGGTTGCTGGATGTGCCGGGCGGCTCCAGGCAGACTTCTACCGCAAACTCATTCTAACCTCGAGTTTTTGGGCTTAATGCGCTAACCTCTCACATTAGATCTATGTTGTTGTGGTCGCTCGATGTGCCAGGCGGTTCCGGGCAGTCTTACACCGCAACTCAATATAACCTCGGGTTAGGCACGTTCATCTTTTAGCCAATTTACATATTTACCATTCATGTCCAAGTTTATATGTAAATTATCCATAAGTGTGGTCAATTCTAGTTATGCCACACTTTTTAGTTACGCCCAAAATTAATTATATGATTACAACCCCTTTTTATGCCAATTACATAACATTCAACTTTTACCTAAACTTTTCTCCAACTTTCCCACGTTGTTCGTGCGTATAGTTCATGTGATACATTAGGCTCGCAAATAGCCCAACTCATAAAAAAAAGGAAAAAGTGAAGAAACACATGACATCATAACTGGCATATACAATATAGATCTAAGACGACATAAATCTAGTAAACATATAAAAATAGATCTAACCAACATATTGAGTGCGAACTAGCATGGATCTAAACATAAACTTGCATGGATTTAAACATATGAACATATAATTCTAAACATATGGACTGATATGGATCTAATCATATAAACATGTAGATCTAAACATATGAACATATAGTTCTAAACATATGGACTGATATGGATCTAATCATATAAACATGTAGATCTAGACATATGAACATATAGTTCTAAACATATGGACTGATATGGATCTAATCATATAAACATGTAGATCTAAACATATGAACATATAGTTCTAAACATGTGGACTAATATGGATCTAATCATATAAACATGTAGATCTAAACATATGAACATATAGTTCTAAACATATGGACCGATACGGATCTAATCATATAAACATGTAGATCTAACCATATGAACATATAGTTCTAAACATATGGACTGATATGGATCTAATCATATAAACATGTAGATCTAAACATATGAATATATAAAATATGATCTTACATGTATGAACATGACTTGCATATAATCTTTCATAACTTGCATAGATCGAGCAAACTTGCATACATAACTTGCATATGTAATTAGGCATATGAATTAACATAGAACATAACTTGCATATAACGAATTAAATCAAGCATAAATCAAAACATAGTTTGCAAAGACATAAACTTTATATGATTTACAAACATTTTCATACAGTCCAATTCATGACTCATCACAATTACGTTAAAACAATTATCTTGTGAAAGTAAATGCACTCACAGAAAACGGATCTTGAATTCTGGGATCTGTTTTCTGAAGTTGCTAAGCTAATCCGTTGATGTAGGCTATGATTCGTTCGTTGTTGTTCTTGAATTCCTTTTCGCAATTCCTAGGCTTTGATTCTTTATCTCTTATCTTCTTATCTTTAATCTAGAATTTGATTTGTTAAGGTTGCGGCTAGGTTAGTTTGTAGATGAACAGCATGACGACATCATAGTTTAGGGTTGTGAGGTCTAGGGTTGAGGTTTGGGGTGATTATATAAAAGTTTAGAATTAATATGGTCCTTTAGATCAACTTAGGAGTCATCAAAGCCATACAAACCCAAGAGAGCCAACCAGAACATGACACATATGCCCTAACACCTCAAAAAATCGTCACTGTCCAGATCGGCTCGCTGGAGTCGACCCCTACAGGGGGGTCGACACATATGTCGACACCCCTATAGGGGGGTTGACACCTGTGTCGACACCCCTAGGGGGGTCGACAACCTACGGCGGGACTTTTCCCGCCCAGCCTTCTCTGCAGATTTGAATTTTGAACTTGATTTATTTAATTATTAATTTAATTTAATTTATGCTTAAACTTGAAAACTTCTAACCTCCATAACTTCTTCATAAGGAATCCGATTCACGCAAACTCGGACTCTATCTCAGGCAGAATTCCGAGACGAACGCAACGGCGTAACCTGTTTCACCCAATTTTTCTTTTAAAGATTAATTATACTTTAATTATCTCTTATGTCCCGTTTTAAAATTACAGAGTGTTACATTCCCCCCTACTTAAAGGATTTCGTCCCCGAAATCTTCAAGTCAAGAAGAATGTGTATCCTACCATCCAACAACCATCTACTCAACCATCCAATCACAGGCATCCATTGTCCTTAAAGAGGTTTCTAATTCTTTCATGATCACATGCATAGTGTGTGCATATGTCCTTATCTAATGCAAAATAAAGCGGTCTACTGATTCAAGTGACCTCCTTAATGCGAATTATGTCAGTGCCATGAGTCCATCATGTATGCAATTATTCCTAATCATACTTTATAACTTCTACATGAGTGCACAATCATTCATACAAATGCAACATCTGTATGATAACACATCAAGTTTCAATCCATATACAAATACATATATGCATATGAAATATGAAAGTGACTGAGCCGATCTAGTGTCTAATGTGTGTGTAAATGCATCCACGAGCAACCACTAGCAAACACTTGCATCCACTTGCATCCACCAAACATAATATGTCTCAAACACATGTTTATAACCATAGGATCTTCCTACCTAAAGATCAAGAATGTAATCGAGAGGATGCACTAAACAATAGGACAAGTCTAAACAAAGTGATAGAAAAAAGGAGAAATTAAGAGTATACCCTTAAAAATGAAAGGGTACAGAGTACGCATCTGGTCTCCTGTCTCCCAAGTCGCGTCTCCTTCATCATTTCCTCATTGGATTTTAACCAACTTGACCTCTGTTGCGTAACTTCTTGATGTATGATCCAAGGATGCATGTAGGAGCTAGTCTAATCATGGCATCTTGCTCCACTTCCACTTTTCTAAGCATGCTCGGCTCCACTATTTCCGCGGTATCATGTAAACACTTCCTCACATGCGATACGTGAAACATGTCATGAACACCACTAAGCTTTTTTTCGGCAACTTCACTCTGTTGTCTGTCCAATTCTTTCTGTAATGGGGGATTGCCCTACGAACCTTGGTGCTAATTTCCCCACACTCCCCAAAGCGAACTACGTTCCTCCACGGTGACACTTTAATAAAAACCCTGTCTCCAACATCGAAATCAAGGTCGGTTCATCTCTTGTCAGCGTTTGACTTTTTTCGGCCCTATGTCGTCTTCATTCATCTTCGAATCAAGTCTATCTCTTTAGAAGTTTCCCTAACCATATCTGGCCCAAATAAAATCTTATCCGTAGATTTCCACCAACAAGTTGGTGATCGACACGGTCGTCCATAAAAATCCTAATACTAGCTTAATAACTGTTGTTATAAGCGAACTCCACAAATGGAAAGTGCTCTTCTCATGTCCTCCAAAATCTAGGATGCATAACCTTAAAAGATCTTCAAGGATTCTATTCACCCTTTCTGTCCGTCCATCCGTCTGTGGACGATACGCGATGCTCAAACATAACTGCATACCTACTGCCTTTTGCATATCAGCTTTTCCTCTTGCATCGAAAACTGCTCCAAGCCCTGCCTCGCAAGTACCGGTATATACTGTGAACGGTTTGCTCCCATCTAGCAAAGTCAAAATAGGGGTTGATACCTTCGCAAAGCCCTTAACGAACTTCCTATATTAGCCCGCCAACCCTAGAAAACTTCTTACTTCCGTTGCTTTTCTAGGAACCTTCCAATCTTGGATTGCCACCACCTTTGTAGGATCCACTGCTATCCCTTCCTTAGAGACCACGTGTCCTAAGAACCTCACTTCTTTCCTCCAAAAATGACATTTGGAGAACTTAGCTTTGAGTTGATGCGCTCTAGGGTCTCTAAATACTATCCACAAAGACTACCACAAACTTGTTTAGGAACTCCCTAAACACCCTACTCATCAAGTCTACAAAATATGTGGGTGCATTCGTGAAACCAAAAAAAAGTATGACAAGCCCTTCGAAGAAACCGTTAAGAGTCCTAAAAGCAGTCTTATCTATGTTATCCTCAGCTACCCTTAACTGGTGAAATCCTGTAGGTAAGTCCAACTGTGAGAAAACCGAAGCACCAGCTAATTGATAGAACAAATCATCTATCCTCGACAATGGGTGTCTATTCTTCTTCGTGAGCTTGTTCGGCTCCTTATAGTCCTCACACAATCTTAGCGAACCATCAGTCTTCATAGAAAAAACAACTGGAGCACCCCATTCCGAAATGCTTCTTCTTATGAACCCTTTTTCAAGTTGCTCCCCTACTTGTTTACTGAGTTCCCTCCTCTCTCTCTCTCGGAGCCATGTGGCGCCCTGGCAATGCAATTGGCTTTTCATTATCTACAAAGTATATTCGGAGGTCTATCTCATGCCTCGGGGGTAGACCCCGAGCCTCATCAAAGATGTCACCATACTCACGAACTACACAAACAGATTTCAAATCATCGATGAATGCATCAAGAGATTCTAGGTAGCTAAGCATTACTGAACCCCTAGGGTCACAAGAAATATCTGGGGTCTTTCCACAACGAGTCAACAGTCTAACTACCCTCTTTTCACAGTCTTGGATGGCACCATGCCTGGCTAGCCAATCCATCCCTAGAATCAAGCCATAGCCCGTGAAACCAGGAACGAAGGCGTTGCATTCAAACCCAACGCCCAAGATAGACACTCTCAAATCCCGACAAAACATAGATAAGTGAGCCGAACCACCAATAGGATTTGAGACTACAATGGGATCCATAACTAGACTAGTATTTAGGTGCAGTGTTTCAACTAACGAAGCAGATACAAACGATTGCGAAGCGCAAGAGTCAAACAAAGTTCGAACAGGATGACTGAAAAGGGAAAATCAAACTTTCAACAAAAATGCTTCTATCTCTCTCCTGTCCTTGTGCCATGAGAGCATGAACCTATCCTCCAGAAGTAGGTCCTGTCCTCTGTCCATGCCCTTGTCCTTACCTACTTAGGTAATCCTAAATCATGTGTCCTGCCTCGCCGCAATGGTAACAACCATGCTTCTTCTTCTTCCTACAGTCCTTAATTATATGGCCCGTTATACCACAATAAAGACACCTTCTTTTGTTATGGGGGTTAATTATTCTTTCCACTTTCTCCTTTGCCTTCTTTGTGGATTAAAGCCATATCAACAAATTCCACATCCTTGGGTTGTGTTTCTCAACCTAAACTTCCTCATCGACCAAGCAGCTAGCTGATCTTTCCTTCCATTGTCTATCTCCAAGATACCAAACGAGTCCTTCACTTCCTTGAGCCAATTTATAGCCTCGACAAACGTCTCAGCCCCATGAAAAGGTTTTCCGCCCATCACACCGAAGTCCTTCCATATCTTAGGAAAGGCTTATAAACGCGAAGAAAGAGACTCAAGAAGGAAAAATGAAGAGATTCGAAACAAAGAATCGAAAGATAGATATATGGCTTTTGGGGATTATGTTTTTCATAGTAAATCTTTCTCTTGAAAACTCCTTCTTTGAAACATGTTTTTGAAAATAATACTTTTGAAAATGGTTTTCAAAATCTTTTATCTATTCTGGTAACCTTCAGCTCTGATACCAGGTGTAACACCCCACGTCCGTTAATGTCACTCACAAAGGGAATGCCTTAAGTTTCGTGGTGCATTATAAGTAAACAAAACGGAATATTACAAGACAGAAAAAGTAGTACTTGAAAATTTTGAAATTTTAATGCAACGGAAACAAAAATAAGTTTGATTACATTTCCAAATACCAAAATCAAGTACATAATATCAATCTTGTACAAAACCTTTAGAATACATAATTTTAAAGCCATAATCCCAAACAGAAAAATGCCATATGCAGAATCAAAGCCAAGAAATATACCTTTCACTTCAAGCTGTAAGAAAGAGATATCTGAACTAAGCTTGAGTATTTCCTCCCTAAGAACCTAGGGGGGGTAAACGGAAGAAAAGAGGCGAAACAAACTAGGTCAGACATAAGTCTGGTGAGTCCAGTGACTTTAACAATATAATCATTAAAGTAACAGGATAAGAACATAAACTGGAAAGCAAGAAATGACTGTAGAATAAACAGGCATGACAAAGCAGACAAGATGAACAAGATATAACGTTGATTGCGCTTATAATCACTACAGGATAATTAATACACTGCACCAATGCTAGTAACACCGTATAATTACTAGTTACACTACACCCTTACTAGTCCCATACTAAAAGTTGATCCCTCTTACTAATCATGATAATGGTAGTTTCGTGTACTCCTAGCTGCTATTGTAGGTGCCCCTTTTTTCTCATACCCCCACGAGTTGTACCCACTACCTTCCTCGTTCGATCGGCTCCCTAACTCGCATGTATTTATTATTGTGTCATTCGACCTCGCTTGTATGTATTCATTACTTGTGTCATTCGGCTACACTTGTATGTAGATACCTGTGCTGTCCCCATCATGGGGTGTATCAATCCCCATGATGGCAACCCGACACGATTCAAGATGCACAGTGTGTACTACTGATGCCCAGTGCTTGCTTTTTCCACTCCAGAGCACGTGCACGCCCATACTCCATCGGAACCTACACTGTTGCACCACCCGCCGCTATTTTGACCGCTTATAATCAGCGCAGTAATCGTGCCCCACCCTGCCTAGCTCAGAGTACCATGATACATCTATGTGGGTTACTGCTGAAATGGGTTCACGTTACTAGGGTTTCCAAATCAACATGTTATAATGGTTAAGTGTTCTCAATTTAACTTAGCCCCACCCATTTGCTTAATTAACATGTTGTACTGGTAAAGTGTTGCCTATTCATATGTTACTTAACCTTCTCACTGATTCATGCATTTTTATTTAACGGTTAAGTTTGTGGGCTTATATATACTAATATTACCCACTTACCCAAGATTTACTTAACCCTTTCCCTTATCAAGTCCATATGTATTATTGGTTAAGCTTGACTTAACCCTATCCACTTTGTTCATGTAATATTGGTTAAGTTGTCTTCTTGTCCATGTTAACTTAACCCACCCACCTAACATGTTTTATTGGTTAAGTGTCGCCTGTTCATATGTTACTTAACCTTTCCATTCTTAGCATGTCTGTTCCTTAGCTTTAATTTATTCATTAAACACCAACCTCTCACATTAGAACTGCTGTTTGCGGTTGCTGGATGTGCCAGGCGGTTCCGGGCAGACTTCTACCACAAACTCATTCTAACGTCGGGTTTTTGGGCTTAATGCGCTAACCTCTCACATTAGATCTATGTTATTGCGGTAGCTGGATGTGCCGGGCGGTTCCGGGCAGTCTTACACTGCAACTCAATCTAACCTCGGGTTAGGCACATTCATCTTTTAGCCAATTTACATTTTTACCATTCATGTCCAAGTTTATATGTAAATTATCCATCAGTGTGGTCAATTCAAGTTATGCCACATTTTCTAGTTATGCCAAAAATTAATTATATGATTACAACCCCTTTTTGTGCCAATTACGTAACATTCAACTTTTACCTAAACTTTTCCCCAACGTTCCCACATCGTTCGTGCATATAGTTCATGTGATACGTTAGGCTCGCAGTTAGCCCAACTCATAAAAAAAAGGAAAAAGGGAAGAATCACATGACATCATAACTGGCATATACAATATAGATCTAAGACGACATAAATCTAGTAAACATATAAAAATAGATCCAATCAACATATTGAGTGCGAACTAGCATGGATCTAAACATAAACTTGCACGGATTTAAACATATGAACGTATAATTCTAAACATATGGACTGATATGGATCTAATCATATAAACATGTAGATCAAAACATATGAACATATAGTTCTAAACATATGGACTGATATGGATCTAATCATATAAACATGTAGATCTAAACATATGAACATATAGTTCTAAATATATGGACTAATATGGATCTAATCATATAAACATGTAGATCTAAACATATGAACATATAGTTCTAAACATATGGACTGATATGGATCTAATCATATAAATATGTAGATCTAAACATATGAACATATAGTTCCAAACATTTGGACTGATATGGATCTAATCATATAAACATGTAGATCTAAACATATGAATA
Source organism: Allium sativum (assembly GCA_030737875.1). Taxonomy (NCBI): domain Eukaryota; kingdom Viridiplantae; phylum Streptophyta; class Magnoliopsida; order Asparagales; family Amaryllidaceae; genus Allium; species Allium sativum. The sequence goes on from CM060920.1 coordinate 458,611,828, forward strand.
TATAAAATATGATCTTACATGTATGAACATGACTTGCATATAATCTTTCATAACTTGCATAGATCGAGCAAACTTGCATACATAACTTGCATACGTAATTAGGCATATGAATTAACATAGAACATAACTTGCATATAATGAATCAAATCAAGCATAAATCAAAACAAAGTTTGCAAAGACATAAACTTTATATGATTTACAAACATTTTCATACAGTCCAATTCATAACTCATCACAATTTTGTTTAAACAATTATCTTGTGAAAGTAACTGCACTCACAGAAAATGGATCTTGAATTCTGCGATCTGATTTCTGAAGTTGCTAAGCTAATCTGTTGATGTAGGCGTTGATTCGTTCATTGTTGTTCTATAATTCCTTTTCGTAATTCCTAGGCTTTGAATCTTTATCTCTTATCTTCTTATCTTTAGTCTAGAATTTGATTTGTTATGGTGGCGGCTAGGTTAGTTTGTAGATGAACAACATGACGACATCATAGTTTAGGGTTGTGAGGTCTAGGGTTAAGGTTTGGGGTGATTATATAGAAGTTTAGGATTAATATGGGCCTTTTGATCAACCTAGGAGTCATCAAAGCCATCCAAACCCAAGAGAGCGAACCAAAACATGACACATATGCCCTAACACCTCAGAAAATCGTCACTGTCCAGATCAGCTCGCTGGAGTCGACCCCTACAGGGGGGGTCGACACCCTACGGTGGGACTTTTCCCACCCAGCCTTCTCTGCAGATTTGAATTTCGAACTCGATTTATTTAATTATTAATTTATTTTAATTTCTACTTAAACTTGAAAAATTCTAACCTCCATAACTTCTTCATACGGAATCCGAATCACGCAAACTCAGACTCTATCTCAACCAGAATTCCGAGACGAATGCAACGGAGTAACCCGTTTCACACAATTTTTCTTTTAAATATTAATTATTCATTAATTATCTCTTATGTCCCGTTTTAAAATTACGGGGTGTTACACTCTTTGTGCAAAGAAAAATGATTTTAATATTGAAGATTTGTTGCCTGAGGAGATGCACTAGATCATGTGGCTTTGCATGTGTTGCCTTAGGGATTGAGGTTTTGTCATCGCTGCAACCACTTGTGGTTCTATCGCATATTCCTACTTCAAAGAAACTGCCAGTTGAGCTCGTTTCTTTTGGAAGAAAGCACCATGATCAAGAATTGTTTTAGAATTAAGATTCAATGAAGGTGGTTGAGGTGGCACCAGAGCATTTTCGATTTCTTATATCTATCGAATATTGAACTATGATACATGACATTATTAAATAAATATTTAGAAAATATTCATAAAATAAGTACTTACTAATATTTATTCATTTGGGGAATTAGTTTTAAATTTCAAATAGATATATGACATTATGGGCATTTAAAGTTCACAGAGAACAATATCCTTCTATTTGTGGAAAAAGTAATGTAATTTTTTCTTGGCATGCAGAAAAACATAAGAATATACACAGTTGGTCTATAAACATTGTTATGAAACAATATTAAGAGTCAGTTTCAAAAAAACACTATTAAGAGTATTTATAGGAAAAATATTAGTAAGTCACTCATTATGTTAGATGCCAAATTTTAATCTTCCATCAGAAAATAATCATTGTTTTATAATCCTAATATTAATTGGTTCAAACAACCAAAGTACTTTAGAATAATTATTTCTAATAATGTGAAATAAGAATATCATGCAAGAAGGAAGATATTTTAATATAAAATTTGTAAATTGTAATGGTATATAATAGCAAAAGGGATGGGTGCTTACATTTGACTTGAATATATACCCTACGCATATACTAAGAAAATCTTGGGTTTTTACCCATAACACTTTAATTATTTCTCAACCTTTAACTAACATGCATACAAAATCAATTTGTAGAGACTTTGTGCACAACATAATCAATATTCTATGTACCATATACCATCACATAACTGCCATGCATGGATGCAGACATACAAATTAAAACAATTGTGAACTCGTGCTTCGCACACGGGCTCGAGCTACACTTTTGAAATAATCATTCCTTTTTAGTTCATTTTACTTTTGGAATGGTAGTTTGATAATTTTAATTTGTGATGATATCAGAATGAACCTATACTATGTACATAGCGCATTTCTATAAAAAATAATCAATATGACAATTTATAAAACATATACTAATGGAGTGTAAGTAAGCATGAAACAAAAATTAAGTCCACAATAGTGATATTTTACAGTGAAATGATCATTAGCTACTTCCATGAAATACTACATGGTATGTATTTTATATTTTCTATAATCAAATGCATCTCATCTATGTGTGTTACTATTAAGTCCCTCCAAAGAACTAAATTGAAATCCTATGTATTTAAATAGAAAGGTTGTCGTATTGTTTTGTTAACATGTTCTTTTTAGAATTTTTAGCTATATGGAGATAGGAGCTCGTGTTTATGAATTGTACTTTTTAAATTATTGATGTATTAAGCATTTAGATATGGGAGTTGCTATTGAAATACAAAATTTAACACAAATTTAAAGACAACTTTTGGATCATTGGATTTGTTTGTCGTTTGTGAAAAGAGGAATTCAAAAGGAGATCTAACAGTTCATATTACTTGTGTTTATATTTATGTTACCATTTTGTGTCTAAATAGCCTTTCCCTTTAAGTATTATTATTAAAGTTATAAGTTTATACACTAAACCCTATGGCGGGCCCATGTGTTAACACGTGCTCCACATATGGGCTTGCACCAAATTTACACATAGGAATAATGATTTTTGTTGTTGCTTCAAATTAACGAAACGTTCAATGAAATATGCTTTTAAAGTCTTTTTAAGTTTCGTAAATATTGTTATTCTTTTCAAATATTTAGCTGATTGATTGTAAATTCGAAGCCAAGTTGAGCGTAAACACGGAGAAATAAATAGTGACAACTGGAACAACTTCTTGAATTTGACTTTACCGATGGTGAACCTTTTGAAATGATATAATGTGGATGACTTTTATGAGTACTGCACGTAAAAGACAACACATACATTAACTATTACTCATAATGCAAAATTTGTATGATTGGGTCTCATCTCAAAAACAAATCGAAGCAGGCTGCAAATAATCATACATCCCATAACGAACTCTTCACCATTGAATTATATTATTTTTACTTACAAAACGAACAGATTCAAAATGAAATGATATAACGTTTAATTTTAAGTTGTGTTACATCTCCATTGGAGCTGTGTTATACACATCATGAGTTAGCCAGCATATTGCACTATCTTTCTTGCTGCATTAGTTCCAAAACGCCAGTATCAACCACTGTTTTGCTTTTGATATCAGCTTTGCTGCCTCACTTTCTCTTTTTGTCCTTACCTTTATTGATCCCCGTTCTTGCTCCATTTTCATCACTAAATTTGATCTATAACTTTTTACATGAAATCATAAGATGTCTAGTATTAAAACTGTTCCAAAATGCCTCAAAAATTAACCATTACAATAGAATACCCAACTCAAGGAACATTTTTCATGGTAGAAGCAGCAGGTACCCATCACAGTCATGAGGTATTAATGGTGAATTCATATCTAAATTAGACTACTTCTAGAATAAGAGGCTTTGGAAAGTTCCCCTTAACAATAATATTTTAATCCACCACCAAACCAATGATGTGCACATTTAATAAAATAACAAAGATGATATTGGTGGAGTGAATCACTTTTCCTGAATCAAAGATAAAATATGTAGTTTTTCAATCTTGAAGAGAATAAACATGAAACATAGCAAAAGGACATATGACATGGAAGAAACAATAGTTTAAGTTAAAAAGCAGGCTACGGCTACAAAGTAAAAGGTAATGGAAAGTGGGATTATAATATATTCAAATGAAAAAATTTATAAGGAAATTAATAGTACTCGTAACCATATAATTTTGTTTCAATGCCATTAACACCATCCAACCAATAACAATTTTTAATTTGTAACATGCACCAGCATCTGACACATAAAAGCAATAATACTTCAACTTAACTCACTTTCAATATTTTGATTTTACAGGTGATTCCAATCTTGCCAACAATAGAATTAATAAGTTAGTATGATATAATGCAATTTATTAGACAAAATCTGATAATGAATCAGTGTAATATTTGAGGCTTATAATTTATCACTCAGTCTAATATTTAAGATTTACACAAAAACAAACTTAATTTTACAATTGATGATATTTTTAGCAATCCTAATAAACCATATAGACTAGGTTAACACTTTATTCATCTTACTTTTAGCAACCTCATATAATTCTGTATGTTCTAAAATTAAAAAATAGGAGTAATTATGTAACAACCCGAAAAATCAGAACCAATTTAAAATTTTTATTTTAGTGATTTTAATAGATTTTGAATATTTAAAACGATTTATTTTAAATAATAGCGACTAAAAATTTATTTAAATCGAAGTTAGAACGAATAAATTTATTTTAATTATAAAAGGAGTTTGAAATGGCACGGTAGTTTGAAAATTCGATTTTAAATTTCAAATGAATGTACATGATTCAAAATAAATCGGATTTCAGTAAAACAAGAAATATTTGAATCTGTTTAATTATATCTTTCTAACGAATGTGAAAAATTCAGATTGCATAATGGGAATAAAAAGTTATGTCCAGTTTAAAATTCAGAATAGTTGCTATGGAATATATATATTTAATATAATATATAGCCCTTAAAAATAGCGATTTTGCAAATGACCTCCTTTTTTGATGAAACCACTTTTTTTGGATTCAGAATGTCAAATTATACTAGATTCCAATTTTCATAATTTTTGGAATCAATATGTGAGCGCGGTGGATTTAAACGTTTTTGGTAATTTCAGTTTGAATTTAATCGACTGTAAACTAACTGTTTTTCAAACGGTCTCTAAATTCGACGAAATTAGTTTTGTTAGGACCGTATCATCAAAACATAGCAAGATTTATTTTTTTGGAATTTTTGGAGTCAGTATATGGCCCCGATAAATTAAAATGTACGTTGAAATCAATTTTGAACGTTATATTAATTTATATTTTAGTTTTGAAAAAAACCTATTGAAACAGTCGAATTGGCATACGGGACATATCCCATTGCGTTCGTAATGGGGGTAAATAGCTAGGGGCGACAATCATTGGGTTTGATTTGGAGTTCGGATCAATTAACATGTTATTTATGAATTAATTAATAATATATATATATATAATACCCTAGTCAAACCCTATATTTCTCTAACCCGTGGTCAACCCTTATCTCAGCCCCCTCCCTCGTAGAAAACCGACGCCCATTTTCTCCATCCGCCACCGCACCGGAAGCCCACCGCCTAACATCTCGCATCGGCCGCCGCTTCTCTGACCTGCCCCCTCCCTTCTTCTCCTCCGCCAGCGTCTCTCTCTCCTTCCCCCTGATTTAAACCGCACCCCAAACCCCTTCCACCCAAACACCGCGAAACCCTAGCTGTCGGTCACCTGAACCGCCGCCGCCGCCTGAGCATACTCCTGTGCCCCTCCCCCGAGCCTTCTCCAACCACCAGAATGATGAACAGTGAGTTTTTCTTTAGTGGTTTATTTAATTTAGTAATTCAGTAAATTTATGATTTTTAGTATACATAAAACCTAAAATAAAAAAAGTGATTTTTTTATAACATGTAAATAAAAAAGTGATTTTTTATGTATAACATGTAAATAAAAAAAGTGATTTTTTATGTATAACATGTAAATAAAAAAAGTGATTTTTTTTCATAACATGTAAATAAAAAAAGTGATTTTTTTATGTATAAGATGTCAATAAAAAAAAGTGATTTTTTTATGTATAACATCCTAATAAAAATGTGATTGTTACACATACGGTTTTGAAATAAAAATATAATTTTTACTATATGAATAGCGCAATAAAAATATGATTTTTATTATATGAATAGCGCAATAAAAATATGACTTTTATTATATGAATAGCGTAATAAAAATGTGATCTTTATACATGCAGTGATATAAAAATATGGTTTTTATATATATAACGGCAATATAAAAATACGATTTTTATATGTATTGTAGCGGTAGAAAAATGCTATTTTTTTATATATGGTAACAGTATAAAAATGTGATTTTTAATTATATTTAGCGAAGTTAAAAATGTGACTTTTATTATGAAATGGTTTAAATAAAAATATAATTTTTATTATAAGGATAGCAATATAAAAATGTGATTTTTATATACATAGCAGCAATATAAAAATATGATTTTTATATATGTAATAGCGTTATAAAAATACGATTTCTATATATATCATAGCATTGTAAAAATATGATTTTTAATGTATACATGGCACTGTAAAAATGTGATTTTTATATATACAAAATGGAAATAAAAATGTGATTTCTAATATAAACCGCGTGAAACAAATCTCGTTGGAAGCACGGTGAAGAACACAACGCACTGGAAATATATCCAAATCATTGTCCGCTAAAGAATGACGGAGTGGAAACCAAAGGTGAGAACTTCTCACTATAATTTGTTTACAGTTAAATATATATACTAGGATGCAGACGGTGCTTAGTATCACTCGACGCCTTTGATTGAAACCATGGATGTTTGGTTGTTATTTTTGATGGATTTATTTGTTTGGATTTGGTTTGGGATGTGAATGGAATTGATTGAATTTGGTTTGTGTATGGCGCGAGCCATTATTAGGCAAGGGATAAGGCTAGACCTTATTCCGGTTCTAGTAACGAGCCGTTATGCTGCCGAAATTTTCTAAAATAAAATGTGTTAGTTAAAAATAACATTTTTAATGTGTATATGAACTGTATAAAATATTCATGTGTTGAAAAAAATATTTTATCGTTAAAAATATAATTTTTAATGTATATATGAAAGGCAAAAATTCTCCTAAAATGAAAATAAATATTCATATACAAATCGAATGATTTTTTTATGTACACTCATTTAACTGACATGGATTGGGACGATATATTTTACACATCGCCCAACTACACAAATAATATTCAGTATTTATTGGTTGAAACCCCACACAGGTATTGGGATGATATTTGATGCACACTAATCCCAATTGTTTAGTTGCATGTCAATCGATTGGTTGACAGACTTGTTGTAAGCGTTAAATATTTATATTTAATGCTTATGCAGTTGTGTAGGGCACTCTGGATGATGGTTGATTGTATATCTTAGTTGTTGTATGCATGTGTTGTCTGAAATCCATATAAATAACATTATATGGTAATTGACTGTGTTTGATTCCAATTCAGGAATAACGAATATTTTAAAGTAATGAATATTTTAAAATAACGAATATTTTAAAGTAATGAATATTTTAAAATAATGAATATTTTAAAATAATATTCAATAAAGGATTAAAATCTGATTTTAATGTCCGATTTTGGATGGACACGGAAATATTGAAATATATGAAGTCATGTTGATTAGAGAATGCCATTTTGACGCAAACGATATTTATATCGATTTTATTCAATTTTATAATGAATACCGAAAAGGAAGTGATTTCAAAATCTAATGTTTTGAAAATATTATCATTTATATATTAATGATATGGAATACTCAATTTTGATTTAAAATTGAATATGAAGTTGAAATTATTTTTAAAACGAATTTAAAACAATTTATAAAATACGTTTTAAATGGAAATGAACGAAATATATATAATATATATCTTATATATATTAAATGGCCTGAATAGAACGTGTCGTGCCGCGCCCGTTCACGAATTTTGACCATTGGCTTCGAGTTGACATTATGGGAAATCCGACGGTCGGATTCTCCTAAAACCAGAACTGTTGGGTTTGTATCGAAAAGAGAATTCCAACGAATATAAGAGATTTGAAATCTAACGGTTGGATCTGGAATTATGACCAAATCAAATTTGGAAAAGCTCGCTGTAAGTGCAGTTCGATGACCGTTTATGGAAATCGTCTGAAATGGCTTTGATAAAGTTATTAAAAATATTAATAATTTGTCGTGAATGGTGTCTTCATTAACACTGTTCTTAAACCCAGTTGAGAAAAGAATAAATCTTTTAATTAAGATTTAGAGAAGTTTTCTTGTTAATTAATATTTAATTGGAATTGAATGAAAGAATTGGATTTTGGGTTTATCGTGAATGGTGTTTTAAATAACACTTGTTCTTTAACTCGATTAACAGTGAAATATGATTTGGAATTTATAAATCTTTTTATTAAGATTTAACGGGAATTTTCCAAAGTAAAGTTTTCCAATTTAATATATTAAATTGGAATTGAATGGAATTCGATCTGATAAAAATCGAAGTGAGCTTCTGTGGAGGAAGACTGTTAATATATATGGAATTTAAAAAGCTTTATCATTATTCCATTTATATTATTAGTCAGATACGAAAATTGATATCAATTATAAATTGATCTATTTTTCGTGAAGATTCCATAATTAATGGAAGGTGATTTGGGTTTATCGTGAATGTGTTTTAAATGACATTAGTTCTTTACCCAAGTTAAAGACAGGATTACATGACTAACATTGTATTTCGAACTGTATAGTTGATCTCTGCTAAATATATATCTATTTGGTGGTGGAGAATTTATTCTCTTGCTTAACACCCTTCTCTAAGATGTACGAGCTTAGAGGTTATATATTGGCAGAAATCAATAGTATGGTGTAGATTGTCGATGCGGCATGTTTGTGTTTCCAAAGTTAATTAATCATTAATATTGATTTTTAGGAAGATTAAAACTAAGTGGAGTTTTAATGAATCTTTAATTAGATTGAAAACAGAATGTGATAATTTAAATTATCAAATTCGGGGAATGATCGAGAATGGAGTAGGACCAGTTTTACTCCAGGCGATAGTTAAATATTTAATTAGATTTGAACGTGAAATGGTAATTAAATTTACTGATAACACAGTGGTTTTAGATATGGAGTATTACCAGTTTTTCTCCATGGGATGAATAGGTTGAGATTTGGAAATAAAAGAAATGATTACTTCGGTAAGGTGCGATAATCCCGACTAGTTGATAAACCTTAATTTGGTTTAGAAACGATATCCAAAGGAAGATTAAAGAATAAATTTAAAGAATTTATCTTTCATAAAATTAATGGGAACCTTTCCCAAAGGATGTGAATATTTGAATAAAAGAATATTCTGAACTGGAATGAGGCATATGTTGTGTTTGTGTAGCACTAGTTTATTATATACGCGAGTTATTCGGAAAAGTCGGGTTTATACCCATTCTAAATAACTGATTTGACGATAAGTCAACGATGAAGACGGTGGTTGAAGACCGGAGGTCCTCACATCGTTTGGATGATTACTGATGTCTTGATAGGGCTGTACACCCAAGACAAGATAATAAGTGGTGATCGTCCAAACGTACTTGGAGATCGACCGGATATGCGAGGACCTCTCTCCTGTATTGGATACGGGACGAGGAATAAGGTGCCTCCGGTTTCGTTCAGACCCAGAATGAACTATTAAAGGGATGTGTGTCTGACATTGGATTTTATTCTATGTTAATTGATCTCTATTAAATATATATCTGTTTGGTGGCGGAGAATTTATTCTCTTTCTTAACACCCTTCTCTGAGACGTATGAGCTCAGAGGTTATATATCGATAGACATCAGTTGCATGGCGTGAATTGTCAGTGTGGCACGCTGAGATGCAAATGATCAAGGCTTCTGTTGAAAAGCAGAGTCTTGTGGTTGATGATCAAAGCACGGCCTTAAAGGGCATAGCTTTGTGTATAGCGTTAATTCGCGAGCCTCACACCTCGATATGAGTCAAAAATGGGATAAGGGACCCAAGGAGGACATGACGTTTCTTTCTAGCTATGGGTGGTGTCATGGTATGGAGCCCAGACATTTATTATATTTTTACCTAAGTGGATGATTGATTGCAAGGCGCCTCAGATATATCGGTTACTACGGAGCCGATGGATATAGGTCATATAGGACCGGAAAACATGTGTTTAGGAATTGCCAATCCTCAAACGTATGGGAGGACCGGCCTTGGAGGATCCAAGGGTCTACTAAGGGAGATCCTGAGGCATTTGCTAGAATGTTTTGAAGCCGGCGAGGAGTACATCCCTTTCCTCGACTCATGACGGAAACCCAATTTCCAATATGTGACATTTCGGTTTTGATTGTAGAGCCTAGTATGGCGACATGATAGATGGTACCCATGCCGCCTATGATTGATACATTTATATTTAAAGTTGATTTCTTCAGTTATAGTAATAATAAAAGATAAAAATTCATGTACCAAGCGTTATTTGGCTATTATTAGGTAAAACTCTATCCTTCGGCTTGCGTTGCATTATGTGATGGGACCTAAGTCTTATAATAGCTTCATTTTCTTTAATTAGCATTGCGCTGTTTGTTTTATGCACTGGTATTCTTGGGGGTAAACCAGTTCCGTGTTATACGGCGTGGTCCCTTGATATACCTAACTTTAAAATCAAATTAATAATTGTTTTAGCTCTCACACCAGTCACATGATTGACCTGGAGTTTATTGTTTTAACCTAAACTCCGAGTGCCCCTATTTTCCACACGGGTAGCTAGTAGTTTTTGTTTTGCAGATATTATATTCACAGGATCTGGGATTTACATCTGGAACTATATTCGGAAAGCTCTGTATCCGTGTATTCTTTTCGGTTGTGTTATAATTATTTTTCGCTGCTATGTATTTAAATGTAATTTAAATCTCTGATATTTGTCAAATGTATATTATTTATTCATACTCTGCTATATTCTTGTACTCTGATGTAATTGTTGTAATAAGCAAGGTAAATGTTCTTCTGTTTGCATTCTGATTTGTCGTGTTCTCAACTCAATCTAGGCTTTCCCGTAAGGGAAAGTTTGGGTCATTTCAATTTACTTATACGATGTGCTGCAAAACTGGATATATTTGTACATCTAAATGGGCAAAGATAAATGAGTGTCAATAGAAAAACCACATATGTATTCATTTAAATTCAATAAAGGCATCTTTTTTTTATCGGATGAACATTCCTATATCACTAATAGCTAGATTAGATCACTATCTTAACATCGTTTAGATTTTTATTAGCATTTGATGAGTTGTGATAATTCCTCTGATAAGTTAAGCGGGATGATTTGCAAACTTCATTTTATGAATATTTAAATCTGACCAAGTGATAAAACAATGTTTGTAATACACGATAATTTAGTGAAGTAGTCATATAATAAATTGATACAAACAAAAAAAATGAACATGTAACCACGGTTCTTACCAGATGCTTACTGAAATATGAACATGTAGAGACATAGCAAAATAGATGATAGAGACTAAATGTAGTTAAAACAAAGTTAAACTAAGAGCACCAGAATGCCTCTTTTGCTAGAAACACCTTTTCTTGAAGCAGAGGATGTAGTATGGATCCAAATAATTAAACAATAAAGTGTAATAATCATAATGCAACATCTGATTACTATGTTTCTAGGTCGATATTGAATTTTACCTATGTTGTTTCAATAGCTATGCCAAATCTAGATTCTTCTTTCTTAAAAATTTGTATGTGTACAGTTAGTATATAATCATCCCTCAGTCAATTTGGCACTTTGTTACATGGGATAAAATTTCTCAATCATTTATCAAGTTATATTACTAGTAAGAGATAAGTAGTTAATGTTGGAATAATATAAGCTGTCGTAGTTGTCTTATTTCGCACCGATATGATTCTAAGTGCAATGTTCACATTAGGTCCATTTGCCCAAGTATTGGGCATGGGAAATGGTGTTGTGACAGAAATTGACATTTAGAATTATTATTACAAAAGTGAAATGTAAAATGGAAGGTTATGGGAGCCAACTAAAGAGAAAACATTTTCAATTGATCAATATCCACAACTACTACGTAACACATGCTATTAAAAATACTTGACTCGAATTATGACTAAAAGATATTGGTTTCCCTAAAAAGCTTTGGCTGCTAAGTTTGAAGTTCAGTCGCATGATATTCTTGTTTCTATAATCTATCTTATTTATGATAATTACATAATTAACACATCAAAGTCATAAGACATGCTGGATTGAAATTTTGTTTATTTTCGAAATGTGTTGCAATCCAATCTAGAATTATATCTCAAACATCAGACTCATAATGTTTTTTATTTCCATATTTGCATATCCAACATTTTACCAAATGCACTTGGTCTACTAGTATTATTTTTATGAAAATATAGTCTCAGCCTTACCATTATATGTACTTATTTGGATCATATAGATTTGAAATCATAAGGGAGGTATTTCACTATAACCTCACATAAAACTTTATTTTTACAGGTTAGTGTAACAACCCGCATTCTACGCATCGGAGGATCGTAGAATATTTATTTCTTTTACATACGAAGTCTTATAGTCATCTAACTTTGGGAGACGATTATTGGGGTCATTTCCCATGTTCATGATTTTTGTCGATTTTTAAATGACCGTTTTACCCCTAGTTGGTACTGTTTTGGCCATAACTTTTGACTGGAAAGGAGTTTTGACCTTAAACCACTTCCATTTGATTTGAATGATGGTTTCTCTTTCCGTAGAGTGGTTACATTAGGCAAACGGACTTACCGTTTGGGAGATATGGCTGAAACAAGGTTTAGATGGTGAAAAACAGTTTAATTGGGCTAAACCGGGTGATTAGCAACTAGGCCCAATGGGGGATTTCGGGATTTGGGGTATTTAAGGGCTGCTAGGGTTAAGATTTCGGTTTTAGACTCATTTTTCCAGCCGCCACTTACCTCCTTCAAGCTCTAGCAATGGCCTCCACTTTCTAATTTCATCCCAAATCGTCTCTAATCACTTTCTAATCGAAGATTAAGCAAAACTACATCAAATCAAGGGAGGGTAGCACCAAATCAGAGGGAGAGCTGCTGGAACACATAGGGATTGGATCCAAATTAGAGATTATTTCAGATCTAAAGTTTGTTTGTGGCTAAGGTGAGTGATTTGCATTGTTTTTCACTAATTACGGCTAATTATGGTAATTAGCGAAGATTAGCGAAATTATGGCTCAGAAAAATCTAGAAAAATTCCTAAAATTCTAAAACATCATTTTATTTCTCTGATATGAATTTGGGTTAATTTCGACTAATTTCGCTAATCCCGGAATTTGGGGGATTAAGGGGTAATTAGTGATAATTAGCGAATTTGTGCATGTTAAAAATCTGTAAAAATATTCATAAATTCTGAAATATTGTTTTAGACCTCTGATGTGAATTTGGGATAATTTGGTTAAGATTTGCTAATCATATCACAAGTTTCACCCAAACATGCTTAAGGGAAAATATGGGGTTTTGGCTATGTTTGATCCATTTTAACCAATCATATTGTTGTTTTGGTATTTGTGGTTGACTATACATGTTGCTATGACTGTATGGTATGCTTTGTGATTGATTAGAATAGTTGGAATGGTCAAAAACGTCGTCGAATGGCGTAAAATGTTTGCTGGAAAAGTTATAGAAAAACAGTGCAGGCTTTCGGATCGGATCGGGTGGATGGGCTCGGACCGGAGCGGACTGAGCAAAGTATCACCGAACCGAACCGAAGCTTGACACAGGAGAGAGTGGCAAAAAGGAAGGCCACCATTATATGAACCAGATCGAATCGGCTACAGAGACCACGACCTGATGGTGGAAGGAGCTCGAACCCGAACCGCGCCACGTACTGGAGCACCCGATCCGCTTGCACGATACGAACCGTGGAGCATGGAGCACGATCCGAAGATGGTCCACGACTCCGCCAGCAGCTCCGACCCGAACCCATGGATGAAGATGGACTTGGAGACCCCGACCCGACCCGTTGAGGTGTTGATGATCTGAACTGCCACCAGGTGGATACCACGAGCTGGAGCATGGAGCACGACCCGACCCAATCCGGTGTATCATGGAGGGACTTGAGGAACTCGATCCGATCCAAGGTGATGAAGCAATCCGAACCGAACCAAGAAAGAGGGAGAAGACCGATCCGGTGATGACCAATAACCCGAGATGCAAAGGTAGCCCAAATGGAAGTTAGAGCTCAGGATCCAGTTGGGAACCAATGAGTTCACTTCATGGTTGGGCTTTGCTGCGGGACGTGTGCAAAGGGGTTGTCGGTATTCATAACTTTGGTCCACCACTGAGAGATGGATAGTGGGCTTGTAGTGATAGTTACACGGGATTGGATTCCTTCATGGCCCAAAGTATTAGGTGACCAAAGTAGTGGATATCGTATGCTTTACGCACTGAGTGAGGGATGTGAGGATGATTGCTATGCTTGATTGTTTGACATCACTATGACATGCACACCCCCACCCCCGTTATCTTTACACCATTTGAAAGGGCACCTTAGAGTTGTACAGTATGTAGTGCTAACTCTTTGGTTGCAGGTCCAGGTTCAGGTATGATTGGATTATACCTGTTATTGTTATGTTTTGTTGCTTATCGCTCATACCAGGCTTTATGTTTGACCCAGAGTTTTATGTCTCCTCTTATTATTCTGGGTGCTCACACGAGCAGACTAGAGACAGGTTATGGTTAGCTGGTGATGCGCGAGTAGCTGATTCGGAGGCGAGCAGGAGGCTTCCACGTATGATATATAGATATTCTCCCTGTGTCGTTGGTGGTCACTACTTGGGCATTAGTAGTGTACCTTCTTTATCTTGCTTTTGCTTTAGAGACAGTATTTTAAAAGTTGTAATAAGCTGTATTTTGGATTTCCGCTGCTATGATGCTTAGTTCAAGTTTTCAGCTTATGCACTGTCTCACCTGTTTTATGTCAAGTATGTTGTTATTATATTTTATTCTATGCGCTGTGAGACATTCTACAGGTTCCTTGCTAGTTCATTTCCTTCTTCCCTTTTTCTTCTGACGACCGTCCCGTGCTAACTGGACATGTGTACAGCGCACCTTTGGAGGAAATGTCGGTTGGTGCGGGGCGGGCCGTCACACTTGGTATCAGAGCTCTAGGTTGTGTAGTTAACCTAGGGAAAGACACTAGGGAGAGATAGTACGTATATGAGAGCGCGTATTTGTGATTACTTTGGTTTTCAAAAGCTATATATATATACTATTGGTAGTATAAGAATGAAGTCGTACTGCACTAGCACCACTATGGGGTCGTTAATCGTTTCCCATTTTACAGATTAACGATGAGCCGATATCCTAGAGGTGCTGGTAGAGGGACCAACTATGGGAATGCTCCTGACATGAGGACAATGTTCACTAACTTCATGAGGGAGATGCTTAGGCATGTTCAAGGGGCAGTTCCCAATCCCGGAAATGGTGGTGGTCCAGTAGTGCAGGCGCCTAGGGTCGATTTCGCCAAGTTGTGCAAGGATTACACTAACCTTGGTGGGAAGCCGTTCCACGGAACGGAGTCGGCCACAGATGTTCAGGATTGGTTGGATAGTTGTGATCGTATCTTCAACGACTTGGGTCTTGAGGATGCGATGAAGAGAAGGCTAGCGTCTCGTCAGCTGCAAGGGCGAGCGATGAATTGGTGGAATGCCATTAGAACAGCTACTCCAGAAGATCAAGTTACTTGGAATCAGTTTAGGACTCGCTTTTGTGATAAGTTTATTCCAGCTGCTCATAAATCAGAACTGTTCAGGAAGTTCTTGGAGCTTAAGCAGAACGGTAGAGCAGTCTCGGAGTATATCGCTGAATTCGACACTTTATCGAAATATGGATGGTCCCTTATCGATACAGTCGAAAAGAAGAACGAGAAGTTCATAACTGGCTTGGATGGGTACTTGGGGGAAAGGCTTATAAACCATATCGATGAGACGTTCGAGTCTATTGTAGGAAAGGCATTAAGGTCAGAAAGCCTTTTCCCTAAGTCGAAGGCCGAAGTTGCTACGACATCTGCAGAGGAGCCAAAGTCGCAAGCAGGCGGTGAAGGCCAGAAGAATTCTCAGAACAAGAGGAAGCAGAACCCGACCAAGGATGGTCAGGATAAGAAAAATAAGAAAGATGGCGAATGCTTTAGTTGTGGCAAGAAGGGCCATTACACCAGAGATTGTCGAGAAAAGCCTGGGGAAAGGAAGTGCTTTAACTGCGGCCAGGCGGGACATCACAAGGATGATTGCCCACAACCTCCTAGGGAGAAGCAGATTGTGAAAGCGTATGCTATCAACGCTGTTCCTTCTTCGTCGAATGCTCCAAGTGCGACGCATAAGGAAAAAGGTGTCGTTATTCGAGGTATGCTTTCTATTTAAGATGTTTTGATCGGGTTTTGTTTGACAAACCTGAGTTAGTCGATAGACCTTTAGTAGTGACGAACCCAATTGGTGGTTCGACTAGTTTTGGCATGATTTGTTAATGTGGTCTTATCGAGTGATGGATGTATGTTTCCTTGTGATTGCTTTGTTTTGGGCTTTACTGGGTTTAGCATTATTTTGGAGAGTCGATCTACTCCAAAGGAATAGGGTGGTATTAGGTACCTACCTAGTGATGGCGATAGTAACTGGAGTTAAGGAAGCTAAGAAGTTATCGTTGTAATAAGTTCTAGTTGTCTCTGGGAGGCAAATGAGTACTCCAGTGCTAGATTGTTTTGCTAGTATCACCTCATGTGGATTGTCCGAACTCGGAGGAGATGTTCCTTGGGTGCTTGTCTGATATTGGTTTAGAACTTTGGGGCTTGTGCTTAGGGAATGTCGATTTCGACTAGGATGGGTTGCGTGAGGGGTAAATAGTTGCTGTGATTTTTCGTTGGATGATATCTTGGTTTACTCGAGGAGTGATGGGCAGACGGAACATGATAAGACTGTTCAATGGTATAGACTGCCCAGAGTTAGACTCGATAGGGTTATGAGATTGCTCGAGTGGGACTCGAGAAAGATGCAAAGTAATGGATTGTTTAGGACCCTATGTTGATGTTCTCTATTGGATAGTAGAACTTTGAAGGAATAGGATGTGTTCGTTGATCATGGAAGATACAACGAAGATTAGAGCGATTCAAGTTGGACTTGAACTCGTAAAAGAAAATAGGTGTTCGTTGATCTTGGAGATGCAACGAATAGGGAGACGACTCACGTTGGACAAGAGTGTGTCGGTACTCAAGACTGGGTCTGAGTTATAGATTGACTCGAGTTGGACTCGAGAAGGCTGCAAGGAATTGGATTCAGCTCGAGTTGGACTCGAGAGGGCAGCAAGATAATGGATAGACATGTGTTGGACTCAAGTATTTTAGGAGGACTAAAAGCAGGGGTATTTGGGGACGCCTGTTACCTTAGATCCGTTGGACGTGATCTAGTTATCCTTGGAGGATAAACGTACATTGGACGTACGGTAGTCCGATTGGAGGTTGGGCTTCCATTAGTTTAATTATCCTTGGAGGATAAACGTACGTTGGACGTACGGTAGTCCGTAGGGAGGCGGGGCTTCCATTGGCCCGGGATTGGTTGGACCGATCAAGTAGGCATCGGTGTATGTATGGAGGCTGGGCTTCCATTAGTTATTGATGTTGGTTAGACCAGACATACTAGAATCGACATATTGGGATTGGTTAGACCAATCATGTAGGTGTCGATGTGTTTATGAATTTAGCAGGTGATAGGTAGGACTTGTTTGATGGATGTTATGGTTGCTATGTTTGTTCCTATCTTTCTTCTCTTGAGTAGACTATCACCTGTAGGGTTCCAGCGATGGGGAACAAAGTGATTGTAGTAGGACTATGAGCCAGTGCTCATGACTCGAGGGGCAAAGTGGACATAGTAAATGATTAGTAAGGCTATGAGCTAGTGCAGTGGAGTTGTTATGACTTCATGGGGGCAGAGTGGACATAGCAAAGGACTAGTGGCTATGGATCAGTGCAGTGGAGTCGCCATGACTCCATGGGGCAGAGTGATCATAGTAAAGGATTTGGGTGTAGTACTAGTTGCATTGAGTAGGAGACATGCCAGTTTAGGGGTTTTGTTTCTAGGATGGAAGCAACTAAAGTATATCACAGGATATGATTTCGGGCCCAAGAGTGAATTGGATTCAGAAACACTAGTAAGTTTGACGATTAGATCGATTTTGATTGAGTGGATTGGTTCCAGTTAGAAGGACGATCCTAATCTTTTGGAAACCATCTCTAGGGTAGAGATGGGTATCGATGGAAAGAGAATGATCAAGTAAGGATTTGATCGAGATGGGTGGCTTTGAAAGAATAAGGGACTAGTTGTACCCAACGTAGATGGACTGAGAGATGAAATGCTTAGAGCATATCATCACTCGAAATTGATTATACATCCCAGTGGTAACAAGATGTATTGAGACATAGAGCAGATCTACTACTGGGAAGGGATAAAGATAGGCAGAAGGCTTATCTCGATAAGAGACAAAGAGATTTGGAATTCTTCGTTAACGACTTGGTGTTCGTCGGGATCTCTCCATAGAGAATGTGATTCAGATTGGTTGGAGAGGTAAGTTAGCACCAAGATTTGTTGGCCCATTCCCAGTCCTCGAACAAGTTGGGAATTTGGCGTATGAAGTAGAGCTACCTGACAAGATGGCGGGAGTTCACAACGTATTTCATGTTTCCCAGTTAAGGAAATTCGTGCACGACCCTAGTGTGGCTATTTCACCTGATCAGTTGGATAACATCGAAGTTGAACTCGAGGCGGTTGGGAACCACAAGTCTATGCGTATTGTTGGGAACGATACGAAGCAGCTTCGAAGGAAGGCGGTGAAACTAGTCAAAGTCCAGTGGGGTGAGAATGAAAAAGACTGTACTAGGGAAACAGAGGAGGATATAAGGAAGAAGTATACAGAACTCTTTGCCTGGTAAGGTTTTGGTAGTGATAGTTTCTTCCCTTGTTAGTAAACTGCATGCTAGGATAGACTTGTTGTGCATGTTTATTGTGTTTTATGGTTGATAGGCATGTGGGACCCTTTGTGTGTTTTGGTTAGGGAATTTCGGGGGCGAAATTTCTTAAGGGGGGGGGGGGGGGAGAATGTAACAACCCGCATTCTACGCATCGGAGGATCGTAGAATATTTATTTCTTTCACATACGAAGTCGTATAGTCATGTAACTTTGGGAGACGATTATTGGGGTCATTTCCCATGTTCATGATTTTTGTCGATTTTTAAATGACCGTTTTACCCCTAGTTGATATTGTTTTGGCCATAACTTTTGACTGGAAAGGAGTTCTGACCTGAAACCAGTTCCATTGGATTCGAATGATAGTTTCTCTTTCCGTAGAGTGGTTACATTAGGCAAACGGACTTACCGTTTGGGAGATATGGCTGAAACAACGTTTAGAAGGTGAAAAACAACTTAATTGGGCTAAACCGGGTGATTAGCAACTAGACCCAATGGGGGATTTCGGGATTTGGGGTATTTAAGGGCTGCTAGGGTTAAGATTTCGGTTTTAGACTCATTTTTCCAGCCGCCGCTTACCCCCTTCAAGCTCTAGCAATGGCCTCC
Organism: Allium sativum; assembly: GCA_030737875.1. NCBI lineage: Eukaryota > Viridiplantae > Streptophyta > Magnoliopsida > Asparagales > Amaryllidaceae > Allium > Allium sativum. The sequence continues at coordinate 458,631,271 of CM060920.1, forward strand.
ACCTTCTAATTTCATCCCAAATCGTCTCTAATCACTTTCTAATCGAAGATTAAGCAAAACTACATCAAATCAAGGGAGGGTAGCACCAAATCAGAGGGAGAGCTGCTGTAACACATAGGGATTGGATACAAATCAGAGATTATTTCAGATCTAAAGTTTGTTTGTGGCTAAGGTGAGTGATTTGCATTGTTTTTCACTAATTACGGCTAATTATGGTAATTAGCGAAGATTAGCGAAATTATGGCTCAGAAAAATCTAGAAAAATTCCTAAAATTATAAAACATCATTTTATGTCTCTGATATGAATTTGGGTTAATTTCGACTAATTTCGCTAATCCCGGAATTTGGGGGATTAAGGGGTAATTAGTGATAATTAGCGAATTTGTGCATGTTAAAAATCTGGAAAAATATTCATAAATTCTGAAATATTGTTTTAGACATCTGATGTGAATTTGGGATAATTTGGTTAAGTTTTGCTAATCATATCATAAGTTTCACCCAAACATGCTTAAGGGAAAATATGGGGTTTTGGCTATGTTTGATCCATTTTAACCTATCATATTGTTGTTTTGCTGTTTGTGGTTGATTATACATGTTGCTATGACTGTATGGTATGCTTTGTGATTGATTAGAATAGTTGGAATGGTCAAAAACATCGTTGAATGGCGTAAAATGTTTGCTGGAAAAGTTACAGAAAAACAGTGCAGGCTTTCGGATCGGATCGGGTGGATGGGCTCGGACCGGAGCGGACTGAGCAAAGTATCACCGAACCGAACCGAAGCTTGACACAGGAGAGAGTGGAAAAAAGGAAGGCCACCATTATATGAACCAGATCGGATCGGCTATAGAGACCACGACCTGATGGTGGAAGGAGCTCGAACCCGAACCGCGCCACGTACTGGATCACCCGATCTGCTTGCACGATCCGAACCGTGGAGCACTGAGCACGATCCGAAGATGGTCCACGACTCCGCCAGCAGCTCCGACCCGAACCCATGGATGGAGATGGACTTGGAGACCCCGACCCGACCCGTTGAGGTGTTGATGATCCGAACTGCCACCAGGTGGATACCACGAGTTGGAGCAAGGAGCACGACCCGACCCGATCCGGTGCATCATGGAGGGACTTGAGGAACTCGATCCGATCCAAGGTGATGAAGCAATCCGAACTGAACCAAGGAAGAAGGAGAAGACCGATCCGGTGATGACCAATAACCCGAGATGCAAAGGTAGTCCAAATGGAAGTTAGAGCTCAGGATCCAGTTCGGAACCAATGAGTTCACTTCATGGTTGGGCTTTGCTGCAGGACGTGTGCAAAGGGGTTGTCGGTATTCATAACTTTGGTCCACCACTGAGAGATGGATAGTGGGCTTGTAGTGATAGTTACACGAGATTGGATTTCGTCATGGGCCAAAGTATTAGGTGACCAAAGTAGTGGATATCGTATGCTTTACGCACCGAGTGAGGGATGTGAGGATGATTGCTATGCTTGATTGTTTGACATCACTATGACATGCACACCCCCACCCCCGTTATCTTTACACCATTTGAAAGGGCACCTTAGAATGTTGTACAGTATGTAGTGCTAACTCTTTGGTTGCAGGTCCAGGTTCAGGTATGATTGGATTATACCTGTTATTGTTATGTTTTGTTGCTTATCGCTCATACCAGGCTTTATGTCTGACCCCAAGTTTTATGTCTCCTCTTATTACTCTGGGTGCTCACACGAGCAGACTAGAGACAGGTTATGGTTAGCTGGTGATGCGCGAGTAGCTGATTCGGAGGCGAGCAGGAGGTTTCCACGTATGATATATAGATATTCTCCCTGTGTCGTTGGTGGTCACTACTTGGGCATTAGTAGTGTACCTTCTTTATCTTGCTTTTGCTTTAGAGACAGTATTTTAAAAGTTGTAATAACCTGTATTTTGGATTTCCGCTGCTATGATGCTTAGTTCTAGTTTTCAGCTTATGCACTGTCTCACCTGTTTTATGTCAAGTATGTTGTTATTATATTTTATTCTATGCGCTGTGAGACATTCTACAGGTTCCTTGTTAGTTCATTTCCTTCTTCCCTTTTTCTTCTGACGACCGTCACGTGCTAACTGGACATGTGTACAGCGCACCTTTGGAGGAAATGTCGGTTGGTGCGGGGCGGGCCGTCACAGTTAGCATATTTGTATTGTTACTATAAATCTATATGATTTCTTAATCAATACGCGCAACACAGATGATAATGTAGCATATGCATGGTTAATCTTCATACCAAAATAGGAAAAATAAGAAGAGGTGCACGTGGTTAAAAAATATAAGTCAATTTATATACTAAAAAGTGAAGACATATATTCAATGTTTGGTTCATGGAATATGTAAACTAACCAAAATTTAGCATATATTTTAACTTTCGTGTGAAGTTTAATTTGAAAGGATTAAGCAGAAGTACATAAAAAGAACGAAAACAATAAGAGGGCCAAACATGTGAGGAAATAATTATTTTACAAAAATATAGATCAATTTAATATTAATTAAACGAATGTGTATGATCTAAAATAGGAAACATGAAAACTAATTTTTATCCTTAGTGTTTGATCATGTAAAACCTAAGCTACATTAAGAAACAATGTCCATAATAGAAAAGAACACTTTGCATTTTATTCATAGTATTTAATTTTCTTGTAGAAATCATGAATAATCACTCATGTAACTGGAATTCATAAAGACTGAACCTTGCAAAACATCTTCTTTTCGAAGTTCACCTTCTTGGCATAGAATATTCAATGACTAAAAACTTTCAGTACAATTAAAGAACAAAGATACAGATAGAGAATAAGTTGTGACTATTGCTGAGAAATCAAAAATGGAAAATCTGCTTCATTTATCTAGATTTAACTTTAAATTTACTTTCAACCTAAAGACAAAGGTTGAGAAATTACAACTTGCAACTTAGCATGAGTACATAAAGCTATTGCATAGGGTTTTGTCTTATTTGAACTACCAGAAGTACTAGAAGCTAATGTGATTATTTGGTTGATATCTAAACCATACATAATTTTTGCAAAACATGATAACTTACACAATAGCCACGTATTCATCAAACATCAATATTGAAACTATTATATCTGACACTTATGATCACTTGCGCTTCCTAAATTTTTATGTCAATACAAATTCTACTATGTTCATTAGCTGTGTATTTCAAATCCACAAACAAATAAATATTTATATTTATGTCCGGAGAATTAAAGTAAAAAGTCAAGAGAATCAAGTGAAATGAACTAAGATATTTTTATAGTAAAAATAATGCAAACCTTATAGTTAAAGAGCAGACAACAATAAAAGGAAATTGATCAAATAAAACCATTCAATTACTTTTCCAATTATGCATTTCAAAAGAAAAGTTGTTTATTATGCAAAGTGAGAATAGCTTGAGACAAACTGCTAGATGAAAAATCCAAAACAAAAAACTTAACTTGAGGACATGACCTATGTTATTAAATTAAATAAACATAAAACATACTGAAAGCTTACGAACATTAGACTCAAAGTACAGAGAAACTCTACTTTTGAAACAGATGATCACCAAAAAAATAATGCAGTTGATATGAATACTGTTATTCATCTAACATGAAGGAAAATAAAACAGTAGTCATAAAAGAACGAAATCATGAAAACATACATGTCTTACATATAAATTCAAATTAGCTTTTTAAAAAATTGTTCCATAATGTTTTCTAGTTACCAAATCAATGCATAGGTCAAACAAAACAGTAGATATGTATTTCTTTAAGCAAAACTATAGCACACAATTCGGGCAGAAAAAAAATCAAAGAAAATTTCACAAAGTAATTCTAAAAAAATAAACATCCAAACTACATGTAGCACAGTTAAGTATTTTAGTACATATTACAACGAGGTTGCCTATTAATGAATACTAACAAATCATTACTCAATTTTGATCACAATTCAACAAATAAGCTAAAAAATTAAGGGTAAAACAAAAAACAAACTCAAAATCTTGGATACTTATTTGGAATGTGAAGATCTGATGGGTCTTTAATCAATGACGAACAATTTCAACCGAACAAAATCAACATGAAGTATAAGGAATTATACCTATTAATCATAATGAAATCCACATATACGTGAATCAACTCCTTGTAGAACATAAACATGAGACGTTAGCCAAGATGAAACAACTTTAATGAAAGTGAGGAAGAGGATCATTATGTTCAGTTGACATGATTTGAGATCTTGACTATGCGGCCCTGCAAAACATAATAAGTAACATATTAGTAACAAAAGTTGATAAGTTTCAGCTGTATATCTTCTTCGTTTACAACTTTATTTAATCATTAATGTGTAGAAGGTTACGTTTTTAATACTTAATATTGTCTTTAATTACTGTATCATTAATATCTAGAAGGTTATGTTTTACTACTTTACCACTTGGTTTACTATTTGGTATTTATGTATATGTATGTTAATTAATGAGCAAGGTTGAGAATCCCCATCATAAATAAATAACCATTTGTATTCAATGTACATATGGATATAAACAGGAATTAGAAAATTAACTTTTCATGTTACAGTTACAATCGTAAATACCAATACCTGGTTGTAACAACCCAGAATTTCTAAACCAATTTAAAATTTTAATTTTAGCTATTTTAATTTATTTTGATTATTTAAAATGATTTATTTTAAATAGTAACGACTAAAAATTTATTTAAATGAAGTTAGAACATGTAAATTTATTTTAATTATAAAACGAGCCTGAAATGACGCTGTAGTTTGAAAATTCGATTTTAAATTTCAATTGAATGTACAAAATTCAATATAAGTCAGAATTTAATGAAACAAGGCAGTTGAAATTTTTGGCAGAATTAAATGGCTGCTTAATTTTGTTAAAACGATCCTTTAATAAAGAATGACGGAGTGGAAACGAATGTGAGAATTCTCTCAATAAAATATTTGTATAGTTATTTAATTTATTTTATAACTGTAAATATATAGAAATTGCCAGTGTTGATTTTTATCTGTTGTATGTGACATTGCTTGAGTTCAACACATGAACTATTCACGACTCATCTGCAAAAGAAGCGTTGTTTGAATCTCCGACACTCGTATTTCAAACAATGTGGATACACTTTGTGGTTGTTGAAATGTGATATAAATATCCATTTATAATTTAAAAGTGAAAATTTGTTAAGTAGGAAAATAATTCAAACTGAATTAGAATTGGTTAAATTTATTAACCAATGATTTATTTAAATAGAATGTTGTTGTTTGAAAACCCCACACGGGTATTGGGATGATATTTGACGTACACTAATCCCAATATTTAGTTGTATATCGATCGATCGATTGACAGACTATTGTAAGCGTTATTTATTTATTTATTTATTTTAATGCTTATACAATTATAGAATGCACTCTGGATGATGCTTGAATGTTAAATAATTATTTATCATTATTGTTGAATACATGCAATGTATGAAGTCCATATACCTGAAATTATATGGTAATTAATTGAGTCGCATTTCGATTCAGAAATAACAAATATTTTAAAATAATATTCAATGAAGAATCAAAATCTGGTTTTGATGTCCGATTTTGGATGGACACAAAAATATTGAAATGTGAAGCCGAGTTAAGTAGTTAAACGCCATTTCAACTTGAATGGATATGTTTATTGATTTTATTCATTTTATAATGAATATGAAAAGGAAATGGATTTCAAAATCAGATATTTTGGAAATATTATCATTTTAATACTATAATGATATGAAATATTCATTTTTGATTTAAAATTGAAAATGAAGTTGAAATCGTTCTAAAATGGATTTATAAACGATTTATAAAATATGTTTTAAACGGAAATCGACGATATTTATATTATATATATAGTGGTTTGAATAGAATGCGCCTTGCAGCGACCGTTCGCGAATTTCGACCATTAACTTCAAATGGACATAACGGGAGATCCGACCGGCGGATTCTCCTAAAACCAGAACCATTGGGTTCGTAACAAAAAGATCTTTCCAATGAATATAAGATATTTAAATTTCAACAGTTAGATTTTAAAATATGTCCATATCATTTTTTCTATGGATGTAGTTCGGTGTCGTTATTGGAAACCAACTGTAGTGGCGATATTAAAATGATTAAAAATAGGGAAAAATTATGTAAAATCATAATAAATGATTTGAAAAGATTTTGGATGAAATATTCCAAGTTTTGAAAATATAAAAGATTTTTTATCTGAATGAACTAATTATTAACTAGAATAATAATCCAATGTTTTTAAATAAATAAATTGGATTTGTAAATGATTTTAATATAACCAGAATTTTCCAATATATAAATTGGAATGGATTTGAATGGAAATTGTCTTCGGGATATTTCGATATTGGACTCCATGATTATACGGATATTGTTGAGGAATTTTGAAGCTACAGATATCATTATTCCCAATACGATATTTGTTGGTTTCAGAATTTGATATTGAATATAAGCCGATATAATTTCTATTTAGAGCCTCGTATTTAATATCAAATTGGATTTTGGGTTTGTCGTGAACTGTGTTATAAATAACATTTGTTCCTTAACCCAATTAACAGTGAAGATATGATTTGGAATTTGTAAATCTTTCTAATAAGATTAATGGAAAATTTCCAAAGTAAAGTTTTCTAATTTAATATATTAAATTGGAATTGAATGGAATTCGATTGGTGATAATCGAGATGAGCCTCTGTAAAGGAAGACTGTTACTATTTGTGGAATTTAAAAGGGCTTTGTCGTTATTCCATTTATAGTATTGTTTTGATACGGAAATTTATATCAATTATGTACTATTATGATTTCCGTGAAGATTCCATTTTGATGGAAAATGATTTGGGTTTATCATGAATTGTGTTTTAAATGACATTGGTTTTTTAACCCAGTTTAAGACAAGATTAATTTCTTAAAGTTGAATAATCATAAAGTGATGATTTTTGATATTAAAACCAAGCGGGGTTTTAATGAATCTTTAATTAGATTAGAGAGTAAAAGACTTAATCAAATTTACCGAACTCATGAATTGATCGAGAATGAAGTATCACCAGTTGTACTCCATGCGGTAGTTAAATCTTAATTAGATTTGAACGTGAAATGGTAATTAATTTTACCATTATCATAGTGGGTGTTAGATATGGAGTATTACCAGTTTAGCTCCGTGGGATGAGTAGGTTGGGATGGGAAAAATAAAATAAAATAAGAAATGATTACTTCGGTAAGGCTCGATAATCCCGACCAGTTCTATAAACCTTAATTTGATTTAGAATTGTTAAAAGATATGATAAAATCTTTTGAAATTGATTTCCAAAGGAGGATTAAAGAATATATTTAAAAGAATTTATCTTTTATAAAATTAATGGGAAACTTTCCCTAAAGATGTGAATATTTGAATAAAAGAATATTCTTAATTGGAATGAGGTGTATGATGTGTTTTTATAGCACTTGATTATTGATTATAAAATACGCGAATTAATTGGAAAGACCAGGTTTAACTCATTCTGAATAACTAATACGGCGACTAAAAGTCGACGATGAAGACGGTGGTTGAAGATCGAAGATCTTCACATCATTTGGATAATTACTGATGTCTTGATTGGGCTGTACACCCAAGACAAGGTAATACATGGTGATCGTTCAGACATACTTGGAGATCGACTGGATATGCGAGGACCTCTCTTGTTACACCCCGTATTTCTGTGAACGTATAAGTAACAAATTAAAATATACTTAATTTTTAGGAGAAGAATTATGGGAAACAGGTTGCGCCATTGCGTTCGTCTTGAAATTCTGCTTGAGATAGAGTCCGAGTTTGCGTAAAACGGATAGAGTATGAAGAAGATATGGACGAACGAAGTTAGGCAGAAAAACCGAAAACAGGCCAGAATATACTGGCGCACTTGTGAAGTGCGCCAGTACAAAAATACACTGGTGCACCTGCCAAGTGCGCCCATACCGATCCAACACAGAATTCTGGAGTGTTCTGTGATGACATGTCTTTTTTTGAGTGGCTGGATGACCTGTCTTCGAGCTGGGTGGTTCTGATGACTTCTGGACTGATCTAAAGGCTCTAAATCACCCTATTCTCCTATAAAAACACCCCCAAACCTCACTTTCTCTTCACACAATTTGATTCTGCCTATACTCTGCCTCTATAATAAATAAATAAAACAATGGCGTCGCTACTCTGCTGGGATCAAAACTAAGACTAGTGCATCTTCTTCCAAATCTGAATAAGATTAAAAGAGAACTACTGCAACTCTTCTTCTATAATCCAATCAAGGCAAGTACAGTTATTTTCCGATATGAATTTTAATCATGATCTTGACATAATTATAAAACTGAATATGAGATTATGCCCTTTTTCTATTTATCAGATCTGTTCCTCTGTTTTATTATTCTGTTTGTTCTGTATTTCTTCCTCCTTTCTTTCTTTTTGTTTGATAGCCAAGCTACCACGAGCCTGAGCCAGATCTCATAAGAGATTAATGCATAAACACTAAATTTGGGAAGAATATTGAATGAGGCATATTTGGGCATAATTGATTTGTAACTAATTTGAGGATACAACGCATGTTGTAATTCTGGACATAAATTTGAGGCATATTGTATAAGATGATCTATGACTTGGAAGGAGAGGATTATTGTGACTTAGAACATAAAAAACATAGGTTGAACTTAGAACATAAATCTGAGATATATAATTGGGCATGTTGTATTTAAAACATAAGGTGTATTTAACACATGACTTAGGATTTGTGGCGTAAAGTTTAACTGTGAACATGTAATTGATTTGGATGCATAGTACAAGTTGTAATTCAAGATCTAGATCTGGACATACTATATATATTATAGTCTGAAATTTGGAAAAAAGAGAATTAATTTGCGTTTAACTTGGGTGTAAAGATCCATATTAAGATTGGATAATTATTAAGTGTGAATACACCTAAGTAAGGGCGAGGGGGTTTGGATATGTGACATGAATTGTAATCAATGGCTATATTTGGCATAATTTATATGTAAGGTTTTTGGAGAATATTCTGAACTATGCAAGTTTAACTAAAAATTGGGACATATGTTATATGGTGGATTATGACCATAATTTAGGCATATAAGTTTAGGCTTACCTTATGAAATAGGCAAGATATGTGAATAGGACTTTAAGGAATGTTTAAATCGGCTAAAACTGTTATCTGCTTATTATGTTAAATTCGCCCAATATGCTAAACCTGTTACTTGTTTAATCTGTTGAATTGCCTAAACTGTTACATATGTTGAATTGTCTAATCTGCTAATTTTGCCTAATCTGCTAAATCTGTTGAGTTGCCTAATCTGCTAAATCTGTTGAACCGCCTAAGCTGCTAAATCTGTTAAATATGTTGAAAAACTGAATGATTGTAATTTGTGTAAAACATGTTAATTTGTTTAATCTGCTGCGACTTGAAAAGAAGTCAAATCTATTAAATTGACATAATTAGTCTGATATTTGTATAATTTGTAATGGAATAAACTGGTTAAAATAAAAATGCCGAGACACGAGGTTAGACTCATATTTGCGGTAGAAGCCTGCCCGGACCCAGCCGGCTTAACCAGTAACCGCAAACTGCTAGTCTAATGTGAGAGGTCATAAGCATAACTAAAATATGCTTAGACACGAGGTTAGGTCTGGATTGTGGCAGAAGTCTTCCCGGAACCGCCCGGCTTATCCAGCGGCCACAAGCTACCGACCTAATGTGAGAGGTCTGCGCATTAATATTTAATTAATGCAAATCTGAGATAAATATGATGTCTAAAACGTGTTGGGTAGATAAGGCTAAACCAACTGGACTGATGAATTAATAAACCTGTTTCGTGAATCCGTAGGCCCAATACAAAGTTAGACAATCTGTAAGTCTGTTAAAACTATACATCTGATCCGTTAGTCTGAAAACCTGTTGACCTGATTTTCTGGTCTGTGAACTAGTTGATTCTGAACTCTTTAGGCCTAAAACTTGTAAACAAGTTAATCTGAAATATGTTAGTCTGGGGACACAAGGTTAGGAGGGAAAATACTTGTGTCAACTGTTGTTTGGGACCCATATTAGTCAGTAACCCTTTCTGGTATCAAAACTATGACCCAACAGTAGGTAGGGTCCGGGCACGCTTAGTGAACTAATTATAAGTGGTTCATTCTGATAATGGCGAGGGGTGTTGAAGGTGCGCTCCAACCGGGTCATGTGCGTGCATGGATCCCGGTCTGCCTCTGAGGATGTAAGACGCCGTGACATCTGTAAATAGGTCTATGTCATTTAAAGGTTGCCACTTTGTGGAGTGATACACCCTTCTGTGGGGCTGGCACAGGGTATTTATGTATTAGGGAGCCGATCGCTTGGGGTAGATTTAGGGTACACTTAGTTCTGTCTGTTTCCGTTGGGGTACCGTCTGTTTCTGTTGGGTGGTAACACCTGTCTGTTTCTGCGTGGTACCGTCTGTTGTGGTGGTAAAGGCCCATTTACTAGTGTACACCTAATTCTAATATTCTGTTTCTGTAAGGATTATTCTGTTTCCGTCTCTGATTCCGTTTATGTACCTTCTGTCTGTTGGGGTGGTAAAGGCCCATTACTGGCATTCTGTTCCTGTATAGATTATTCTGTTCCATTTCTGTTTCAGTTTGGACATTAGGGTAACGCCTAATCCTGTTATACTAGTATTAGTGTAGAGAAGTAAAATATAAGTAAGAAGTATAACTTGGGCTATATCATTTTGTTTCTTCTGTTTAACTCAAGTATACCAGTTACTCCTGTTGCTGTTGTCCCTTATCCAGCTTTATTTTCATGTCATGACATTATTATCTGTTCATATGCTGAAAGTCACTGGACTTGCCAGACTTCATGTATGACCTTGCTTGTTTTCTCCCCTTTTCTTTCATTTCCCCCTAGGTTTTTTTAGGGTGGAAGTATAAGAGCTTGATTCAGATTTTCTCTGCTTGAAGTACCGCTTGGCCTTGGCTCTGTCTTTCCATGGCAGTTTATGTTGGGGATTATGATTTTAAAAACTATGCATTATGAAGGCTTTTGTACAAGGCTGATATTTTGTACTTGAATTCTGATATTGTGATTTGAAAAGATGTAACCAAACTTACTTCAGTTTCTGTTGTAATAAAGTTATTAATTTTTCAAGTACTGTTTTATCTGTCTTGTAAATTTCTGTTCTGTCTACTAAAATGCTCCATCAAAGTTAAGGCATTCCCTTTGTGAGTGACCTTAACGGAGGTAGGGTGTTACATCTCTTCTGTATTGGACATATGAGACAAGGAATAAGGTGCCTCCGGTTTCGCTCAGGCCCAGAACGGACTTGTAAATGGATGTGTGTCTAACATTGGATTTCATTCTATGTTGATTGATTTCTATTAAATATATATCTGTTTGGTGGTGGAGAATTTATTCTCCTGCTTAACACTCTTCTCTGAGACGTATGAGCTTAGAGGATATATATTGATATACATTAGTTGTATGGCGTCAATTGTCAGTGTGGCATGCTAAGATGCAAATGATCAAGGCTTTTGTTAAAAGCAGAGTCTTGTGGTTGATGATCAAAGCACGACTTTAAATAGCATAGCTTTCTGTATAGTGTTAATTCGCGAGCCTCACACCTCGGTATGAGTCAAAAACGGGATAGTGACTGCATGGAGTGCACGACGTTTCTTTCTAGCTAGGAGTGGTGTCATGGTATGGTGCCCAGACATTTTTTATTTACGTGGACGATGGAATGTGGCGCCTCGGATATTGAGTCCCTTGTGGCTCAGAGATAGGTCCGATAGGACTGGAAAACGTGTGTTCAGGAATAATTAATCCACTAAAGTAAGTGTGGACCGACACTGAAGATCCAAGGACTCGCCAGCGTCCGAGCCCTGAGGCATTTGCTAGAGCGTCTCGAATCGGTGAGGAGCCATCCCTTGCCTCAACTCATAGATGGAATCCAATTTCCAATATGTGACTTTTCGGTTTTAGTTTTAAACTTATATGGCGACATGATATATGGTACCAATTCCGTCGATGATTGATACATTTATAATTGAAGTGGTTTTATACACTATGCACTTATAACAGTATAAAAAATGATCTGTTTTAAAGTGCACCAAGCATGTTTGGCTATTATAAGGGAAAACTCTATCCTCCAGCTTGCGTTGCATTGTGTTATGGGACATAAGTGTTATAATAGCTTCATTTTCCAAAAAAGCACTGCTTTGTTTTATTTTAAACCGAAATTCATGTGGAGTCTACCTATTTCGTGTTGTATGGCGCGGTCCTATGGTTTCCCGACTTTTAAAGTAAAGTTTAATAACTGTTTTAGTTCTCACACCAGTCCCATGACTGACTCGGAGTTTATTGTTTCCACCTAAACTCTAGGTGCCCAAATTTTCCACACGGGTAGCTAGTAGTTTTGGTTTTCGCAGATATTTCTTTTCATAGGACCCTGGATTACAGCTGGAGCTAGATTCGGAAAGCTTTGTATCCGTGTATATCTTTCAGTTGTGCTAATTGATGTATTTTCCGTCA